>CM023840.1:28902870-30145370 GCA_013266295.2 Branchiostoma floridae x Branchiostoma japonicum | reverse complement strand
TATATGTAGTTCTGGCGCGGACGATATTACGACACTACTTAGGCTCGGCTGATGATGAGATATAAATATACATATATATTCATTCACGGACTAGGAACTAGAGATGAATTGGTGAGAAAATGAACGGAAAAAACAGGAATAACGAAAATATAAGTAGTGAGGCCTATCTGTAACACTTGAATCTACCGTTTAATATGTAGTAGAAACTAATTTCCAAGCAGATCCTACGGTGGCAAGGCTATAACCATTGGCAAAGGAGTAACCATTGGCCAGAGGAGTGACCATTGGCCAGAGGAGTGACCATTGGCCAATGATTACAGCCTTGCCACCGTAGGATCTGCTTGGAGATCAGTAGAAACTATGATCCAGGAACTTCACACAAGAAAAAACGTTGCTGCCATTTTCGTCAACGACTGTCATTTAATCTTTCAACCGTGATTTGCTTTCTTGTTTTCAACTTTTAAGTACAGTAATTACAATCAGTACTCGGAAATCATTACATATACGCGTCCAACTGTGACTGGACAAAGATACAATCTTCATTTGTTCAAAAGAACACATTACACATAATATAAGTCTAGCCATACATTCTACAACAAGAGGAATTAAAGTGACTACGTGATACAAACAGTTCCGTTACAGTTGTAGATATAAGCTGCCTGATCTCTAGAATGTAACCGCGGTGACGTTTGTTACGTGTTGACGTACGAACGAAAAGAAAGCCAGCGAATTAAAAATGATAATCCAACTTTCGTTACGTTTTTAGCAAATGTTGCGTAAAGTCACCAAAATTGAAAAATCGTAATTACAGGACTAAAACTATAGGCGTATATATACAAAATATTGCATTGTTTATATGCGTGTATTAGAAGTAATCTTAGTGAGAGTCTTACTCTGTCGTACCTGAATACAAATATTCGAACATGAAAGTCTGTTCTGACACGTTGTCTGACAGAAACATTCGTTTCCACACTGTGACAAGCAACAAGTAACTTGTGCTTGAGCACCACGTAACGTTATATCAACATAGAAACGGACGAAAGCATAAATTTCTTACAACCACAAAGATAACGTTCCTATAATTCAACACTTGATATAGATGAACACTTTAAGGTCGACCATCTACTTGTGCATTGACATACTTAAAGACACAGCCATTTGTCCAAAGCGTTACCTCAGTAGGGAATATTACAAATATATAATATATCTATGTCCTATTGTATATTGTATAGAGTAGCATATCTGCAGATAGACGTGCAAAAAAACACAGGAATGACCAAACATGTCAATCACGGAGGATTTTCTTATCATATCCATAAATTCACACCAGTCCGACATCTCTCACTAAGACAGGTAAAAGTGAAACCATGTGTTGCTATAGTTCCGATCCTGTGCAACTCACAATCAATTTCACTACATCAGCTAAAGCAGGACATAAATTCTGCGGCAGTTCTGGCCTCAAGTTCCGCAACACAGTTTACTTCTAGCCTCCTGTGCAGACTCCGTGAGCGGGTGGCCGTTTTGATAATGCGTTTTGAAGTTCTTTTGCCGGCCAGAGAAGGTTTCAGACCCGAGAGAAGGTTCGCCCCGAGAGAAGGTTCATTTCCGCCACGGAGTCTGCACAGGAGACTAGTTTACTTCTGTTACAGTCGAACGTGTGGGCTTGTCATCGAGACGGCCGGTATGAAATTATTGCAGTCAAAACCTGGCGTAACTCTAGGAAAACCTGATTTGCTCGGGGCTCAAAGTTCGTCCGTATCATGTCACCAGGCCTCTTCGCGGTTGGGTCCCCTGTCGCGTCTTGCGTACATGTTTGTTTTGTTGACCCAATTCAGACGTCGCGACTTCTGTTTTGCCAACTCATCATAAATGTCGTCCGGGGGCCATCTGGAACTTTCCGTGAGCGGGGTGGGGAAGGGGGTGTGTGGTGAGCGGGGGGGTCTGTGAGGAAGTGGGTTGGGAGAACGGGGGTGTGGTGAGGGGGGTGGGGGTTAGCACCAAGTACAGCGGCCCTGGAATCTCCAAGCAGACGTACGGCTTGTTTTGCAGGTATTTCTGCAGCTTCTTGCACGTCTTTACATTTTTTTATTAAAGCACATGCATGAAAGAAAATACAAGACTGCGATGGCGGCTTACTCAAGTCAATTTAAGGTTGTACGCTTTCCCCCAAGATTAATCAAAATGAAATCAAATCAAATTTATTCAATCAACTTGGCAGTCTTCACTTCAGCTCGACTTTTTTTACATTTTGTCAATTGAAAACAATTCTATCAATTAACAACATTCTATCAGTTAAAAATATTACATTACAGATTAACAGAGAAAAACGTGGCAAAGGGAAGAATTTGAAAAAAGCCGAATTTGTACATCTGCTTGGGGACGCGGGTAGTCACACGCCCCAGCCTCAACCCCACCGCTAGCCTGTGTACCATCCTCCGTAGCTCCTGGGGTCGCTATTCACCACGGTGGCGAATAGCGACCTTAGGAGCGGCAGAAACTACGGAGGATGGTACCCAGGCTACCCCCACCGCATCAGTCCGGAGAGTTCTTATCTGACGGGGAAGAAAAGTCGGTCGGCGCCAGGTCTCCATCAGTCCGCGTCATCAGCCGGGCAGCTGCTCTTCCGGCCCCGCAACTTTCGTAATTAGAACCAGCGTTTTTATCGGAACGTGACGGGAGATCTCCGTACATACATCACATTCACAACCAAGGCTAGCTTTGGGCTTTTTGGACGGGTACCTAGCCTGGATGCCAGACTGTTCTCAGAGCCAATACAGAGGCTAGGCCCTTGTTGCTCTGGGTCTAACTGAGGGGTGTCTATGGTAATTTCTTTGGGTTCATGTTGGCCCTGGAGCCGAGGAGCTAAAGTACTGTATACTTGCCATGGCAACAATATGGCACCCAGGCTAGCCCTGGAGCCGAGGAGTTAGCCCTCAGAACAGTCTGGCACCGAGGCTAACGGGTACTGGGCTCCACAAAAATAACATCTGATAAGTCTTGTTGCACTTCCTTATCGAGCTCATAAATCAAACCCGGAGTACGCCGATGGCTGGGAAGAGAGGAGGCACAGCCGTCGCCAATTAGGGATTGAAAAAAAAAATCAACATCAACTTGCAAAAGGTGACCCCTCTGTTCTCCTGTCGCTGCGACGGACGGACACTTGTTGCACATTTAGCTCTCTCTGCAGTCGCAGCCATTTCCAATTCCCACCATGACCCGTGTCGGACCTCCTCCCGAATTGATATTTATTTTGAAAATGACGAGAAGCAGGAAGTACAGAAATTGATCGCGGCTCCCTTCCGTGTATTATTGTCATTTCCACATCTCTGTGTGTCATATAAAAACGGCGCGTTTGGAAGGGACGCCGCCGCGGCCCGAAATCCCGCGGCGGTTCTGGCGCTCATAGCGGGATCCGCTAGCCCCCGGCACGGGTCAGGGGAGGCTCTAATAAGGTCACCAGACCGTTCCCAGGCCTGCCCTGCTGTCTATCAACAACCAAGTTCAACGAACTTTCCCCCGCCACACATACTGTAGTTTAACAAGTATTCTCAATGTCGAGAGCTCTTCGTTCTTTTACTGCATTATGTCTTTGTAACGTTCAACAAATTTCATGTCGCAATTCCTGTGTACATGCAAGTTGATTGAATTAAACTGAACTTGAACTTAATAGTTATACATTCAAAGTTCTGCTAGCACACCGTAACGATCTCATTCTGACTGATACGGACGTCTATTCCCCGGCACTGTCAACACCAATCAAGCAGATACAAACTTTCTGGCACTGTAATTAAGTTTCTCCCTCACCGGTGCGTAGCTTTAGTGTGAATTTCACAGGATCCGTGGGACTGGCTTTGTTTACGAGGCCTTAAAAACATTCTCCAAGGAAAGAGAACACGAACATCAAGGTCAGTAGGGCATCGAACTCAAGGACAATCCGCCTTCCTAAGCCCCAAACAAATGCCCAGAAAAGGAGATTTTTGTATAGAATGTCTAGGGTTTGGAACGAAATGAAGTAGTAATGATTTTTAAGCTGATGTAAATACCTTATGTTAAGTTGTGTGTCATGTCATTATGCTAGTGTTGTCAATGTATCTATGTTTTGTATGTTTTCCTGTGTGTCGTGGTGTGTGTTGGAACGGACCACAGGAAGAATAGCTGCAGTACATGTACATGTAAGCTAAATGTGGATCCTAATAAAGTCAAAGTCAAAGGGCACCAACTTAAGTTGCTGTCCTTCACCTAAGACCGATGCTTTCTCCAGTAATAGCTCCTTACGAGTTTCTGGATTCTTGAGGTCGGTACGTCATGCATGCATGTCACATCCGGCATGAAGGTTTAGAGCTTATTAGTTCCCACGCAGAACGTTCTGAGCTGACAGTTTATTAGCGTTATTAAATGTGACATTGAGGTGTGTTCCCACTTACGTTATCATCGCTGCGACAGTCTAATGTGTTCCGTGATTGCCCCCATTTTAAACCGTACCAATGTCGAAATCACGGGACATTTAGTAGTCTCTACCAGATCTAGACTAACTACGCTGGCTATAATAGGGAGCTCGAGAATATTTGCCAGGGGAGTTTGGCCGCCTTGTGGTTTGACTGACTTCGGAGGGGGAAATTAACCCTCCCGCGGACCGACTCTACTGGCCAGCTATTCCCTTCTTTTGCCGAATTCTATGATCCGTACCCCTGTTGGAAGGCCTGGTGGAGGCTAGACATTTATAGTCAATCTAGAAGACTACGGGTAACAGTTATATTTATTCTAAGCTTTCCTCAACCCTCCCCACGCGTAAGGATGACGCGGTCTTCTTCTGATTCCGTCAATTTCAGAAGCTGTCATTTACTTTGTTTTTGTCCAAGGGTACAGCGGAAGTTGAAGGTCGGCATAACTAGGTCATGTCATTCGGACGTGTCTACTTTCCCGCCATCAATACGCCGCGGAAGGGATATTAGATAAAGGGCCGTGTCTGTCTAGTTCATGCCTGAATGGGTTAGGGTTAGGATCAGGCACGGTTCTGGATAGTCTCCGCGTATCCAAGAACGTAGATTTGCCCCAGGCACAGTTCTGGACACGCGTGGACTATCCTATCCAGAACCGTGCCTGAGCATGGCTCTGGATAAAGCACGGTTCTGGATGCAACAAGGGTCAAACTTTCTACTACTACTACAGTTGTACGTGTCTGTCTGTCGTCTGTTTGTGGAAATAACATTGGGCTTAGGAAAACACGGACTAAAACGGGACACCTGTTCTGCCGCAGTGTCTGTCAAACAAGAACATGTGGTGCTTCACTGTACAGTCAAAACGGTGCAAGAAGACCACTCAGGGGACGGACGGACCTGTAAAATCTGGTCTGTGTGGACAGGTGGACACTATATAGACAGGAGTCAATTGGAGAGATGGTCACATTGATCAGTGTAGAGTTGGTCACTTGTATAGGTTTGCCTGTATATCAATGGCCAGGTGGTCCTTATGTAGAGGTGGTCACTTGTATAGGTTTGCCTGTATATCAATGGCCAGGTGGTCCTTATGTAGAGGTGGTCACTTGTACAGGTTTGACTGTATATCAATGGCCAGGTGGTCCTTATGTAGAGGTGGTCTCTTGTACAGGTTTGACTGTATATCAATGGCCAGGTGGTCCTTATGTAGAGTTGGTCACTTGTACAGGTTTGACTGTATATCAATGGCCAGGTGGTCCTTATGTAGAGGTGGTCTCTTGTACAGGTTTGACTGTATATCAATGGCCAGGTGGTCCTTATGTAGAGGTGGTCTCTTGTACAGGTTTGACTGTATATCAATGGCCAGGTGGTCCTTATGTAGAGGTGGTCTCTTGTACAGGTTTGACTGTATATCAATGGCCTGGCAGTCCTTATGTAGAGGTGGTCACTTGTACAGGTTTGACTGTATATCAATGGCCAGGTGGTCCTTATGTAGAGAAGGTCACTTGTACAGGTTTGACTGCATATCAATGGCCAGGTGGTCCTTATGTAGAGAAGGTCACTAGTACAGGTTTGTCTGTATATCAATAGCCTGGTGGACCTTATATAGATATAGAGGTGATATAGAGGTGGTCACTTGAAGTTGTACAGGTTTGACTGTATCATCCTGATACCAATGGAAACATGATATTAACAATATAAACCCACAGACAGGCTTGTTAGATGGACCAATCCATACAAACGGAACGGCGTATCATATGTTTAAAGCTCTTTGATCATATCAAACGTCGTATAATCATGTGACAAGGTTGGTCCCAGGACAATCCTGTAATTTGCCTATCGATCTTATTGAGGTAAAATTGAAAGAACGAGATTTTCGTGCAAGCCCCTTCAGTCATGAATCACTTTGGGTCAATTTTCCTTTCTCAATAATAAATTTTTTGTGCCTTTTGGTCGCCATCTTGTGAAAACAAACCTTTGAGACTCAATCATATGAACAAAAACAGAGAGAGAGAGGGAGAGAAAGAGAGAGAGAGAGGGGGGGTTCTAAAGGTTATAACGCGAGATTGTTAATTTGGTATTGATTCTAGATAACTGTCAACTGTGATTGTGACTTTTAAATCTGTGTCAATTTTTGATCAATAGTTACGAATTGTAAATCATACCATATTCCAGCTAGCCCAACGGCTGCCACTGTATGGTTTGTCTTACCCTTGATGAAATAAACCATTCGTTCATTCAACCATTTTGATAAACGTTCCCACTACCCACATTTCTGGATGCAAAGATACAGGAGACAGTTATCTGACTAGACATGCGCCCAAGGCGGGCGCCTACATCATAGTTAGCGCGATGTTGAGAGGTAAAAGACCAGTATATAAAAGATTTGGTTCATCTCCAAGCAGATCTTTTGGTGGCTACAAGACAGTGTCAAATTGGCAAGACAGTATCAAATTGGCAAGGCAGTATCAAATTGGCAAGGCAGTATCAGATTGGCAAGACAGTATCCAATACGCCACCGTTTGGCTGGCAAAAAAAGGGTACCGGTACAAAAAAGAAAGCCCGATAAAAACGCATACAAATTTTTAAAGACGTCAGAAACAAGCCGAAGCCTAAACCTCTGCTTGGAGAGAAGGATTTGGTGCATATAAAAATTTCGGTGTTCCCCTGAAGGTACCGCCCGTGACCCTGTAAATTCTTCACCTCGTTGGACTGACGCGGGGAATGCGATTGCGAGGTTTTCGCTCCAATCGCCGGTAAAAGGCAGAATTCCCTGAGAAATCCCACCCGAATTAAATAAAGGTCAAGATCAAGTCGGTGTGAAATGTCCTTGATCACGTGCCAGAATGTCTGAGAAAGAACCGGGCGTTGGATCCATGTAGTCTCCACTAGGCCTTCCTAAGGGGGTTAGGACAGTAGTTACCGCTCGCTCTGATTATTGACGATAATCAACAACAAATCAACTCTGTAGAATGTTTTGAAATCCTCCAGGTATTATTTAGTTCGGTTTGATATTATCCTTCTGTCATGTTTGAGTTGATATTGATTAAGTACCCTTGTTTGGCCTTGATGCTGTCATCATCAATTTTGTTTTGACATTGCTATTCTGTAATATCTGCATACCATTTGTTTTCTGCTATTCTTTATGTTAGATATTACATACATTTACTTTTTAGTTAAGTTACTTTCCACCGTTATGTTATTATTTATGGATGCGTGCCTTATGTCTTTATTATTTCGTTAACTATGTCTTTTTTTTTCTGTGTATGTTATGTATCCTTTGTTAATATGCAATAAAATAATAATACAAAAATCCTCCAGGTACACCTGGTTGATCCAGGGCACCTTGTGTGTGAGGATCGGTGCTTGGTTAGATTTCTGATAAAATTTTTAACAGCAGCATCCTTAAGACGCGCAGCCTACCCGCCTAGCCTTGCTTTCTTGTGTCTAGTTATGTATTACATGCTTGTATTTATATCAAATGTCCCTTTCTATTTGCAATTAGCCCACGGGCATGAATTTGCAATAAACAATTCCTACTGATTTTTGATAGTCTTATATAGTCGGCATCACTAGATAGCGGAGGAGACGCCGTAATTTTGGCGAGAGTGTCGACAACACTTGTGTAAAGATGGGCGATATTAGAGGCATGAGATGTGGCGCACGTACAGGCGGTATAACCGTGTGCATCACGTGAACATTGACCCGGCAGGGAAGGAGACAGAGAGAGGTAGTCTCTACCAGACTAACTGCGCGGGCTATAATAGGGAGATATTTGCCAGGGGAGTCTGGCCGCCTTTAGGTTGACTGGCCGCGCTATGAAAACTAACCCTCCCGCGGACCGACTCTACTGGCCAGCTATCCCCTTCTTTTGCCGAATTCTACGATCCCTACCCGGCCCGTAGGAAGGCCTGGTGGAGGCTAAGAGAGAGGGAGATCTTCTTCATTGGTAACCGATAAACATCGATGCGCCGCGGAGTCGACGGGCTACATGAAACAATCGTGCAGCCCGGTGATCGATGGAACGTGACTGATCACTTATATATACTGCACTTACTGTGTTCCACACCGCCGGGACGTGCCTCTCAAGAATATCCCGTTTCTTGAAAGTCACGTCGATCCTCTTTACGCCCTGGTCAGACCCAGGATGAAACAAACGACTTTGAATTCAGGAAGCAGCAGCCAATCAGAATCCCCGGACGCCAATATCTGCCCCCTGTCCTCCTCATCCCTCAGCATCCCACTCCTCGCACGGATGAGGAGCAAGGTGAAAACCAATTTCAAATCTACAAATGAGGCGCCGGGGATGCAAATGACAGGGCTATAGACAGTGGATGAAAATTTAGAGCGTGAAATTCGATTCGGGGTCCTGTGGGTTGCTGGGCACACCTGCCGCTTGTTGGCCGGACAATAGGAGCCATCGAACGGCGGGAGGCTGCCGGCAAAATGATGGGGTGGAGAAAATCCTCTGCAGAGCGATGCCATCAACTCCTGGGGATGCTGAGGGAGGGATGGAGAAATGCCCGCGTCTTTCCTGCCTTTAAAGGCACCTAAAGCGATTTCAGGGCAGTAAAGCTGGATTTTCAAAGTCAATTTACTGGTCTTTTTTTAATGTAGTAAAACGAATTAACCCTAACCCATATCGCACTGATATTTAAAAATGCGATGTCATTGACGGAAAACGGTTACTTGTTTCGTATCGTAAGCTGGTTCTACCTATTTACTGGTGGTACCCAAAAATAAAGGGACTCCTCGCGTAGCTTGTTATATGGCTATTTTAAACGCCTCAAGTATGAAATGATGACGAAAATGTGCTAAGAAATGACAGTAAATGTCAATATCAGACAGATTTCCATATTCAGAATATTTTTGTTTTCCCACCCTAAAATTGCATTGGATGCCTTTAAAGCACGTTCCACATTTCATCTTCATAAGATACAGTGCTGTAACGTTACTGCTGCCCAACCCGAATTTTCCCTGTCTTGGTTGGACTTTTGTCTTCAGTACGTGCACGCGTTCTAAGTGGATAACGTTACGGCGGGATTTGGATATTGATTTTCAATTAAAGTTTAATATCTCACCTACAGATGTAATGCCGGCCGGATCCCTGCCGAGGGAAGTGTGACGTAATTTCTGGGGGGTTCGTGTTCGCTGGGATTCTGCAGGGGTTGGAGGAGTCGCGGGGGAAGGGAACACACGGGACTGTGGTATCCAGAACCGTGGGTATCTAGTTCTATACCTGGATTTTGGGATAGAGTTAGGATCAGGCACGGTTCTGGATAGTCTCCGCGTATCCAAGAACGTAGATTTGCCCTAGCCTCTACCCGGCCTCGGGAGGCGGATGGAAAGAGTAGAAATTGGCCAAAATAGAGAGATAACACGTCAGGGGAGTTTGGCCGCGAGAGAGAACATTTTGCCGCACCCGAGATGTTCTCTCTCGCGGCCGTACTCCCCTGACGTGTTATCTCTCTATTTTGGCCAATTTCTACTCTTTCCAGCCGCCTCCCGAAGCCTGGTAGGGGCTAGATTTGCCCCAGGCACGGTTCTGGATATGCGTGGACTATCCAGAACCGTGTCTGAGCATAGTTCTGGATAAAGCACGGTTCTGGATACACCCTTAGTCGTTCAGCCGCACCAATAAGGAACAGCACAAGGTCATGTCAGGAACAGCGGAAGGTCACGTCAGGAACAGCACAAGGTCACGTTCATTATCAGGATTTTAGCAGTCGTCACACACGCTGCCTTCCCCGCCCCCTCGCGTACTTGAGGTTCAATGAACCGATGTTTCTTTAACAAAAACTACAGAGGAGGCTCTAAAACATTATGAACCGTGTACCATTTGTAAAAAAAAAAAAAAGAAGAAGAATTATTCAAGTGATAAAAGGAAACGAGAAAACTCGCGGAAGGATGTGCCAAAACTGCCTCCATCTTGTAATAATGTGTCGTGTCTTATTACCGTCCTGTGATTCGGGCGCCGCCGCGTCAGGCCCCCAGGCAGAACGTCGATAATTAAAGTCGAACCAAAAGGGTGCCGAAAAATGAATACATAAAACTGATGTAATTCGGTTTCTTACAGTTCCCGGTCCGTGACAGCGAAGCGTACTCTCCAAGCAGAGGTTTGGGTTTTGGGCTTATTTTTGGCGTGTTTTTAGGCTTTTTTATCGGGCTTTCTTTTTTCACTGAAATTTTGGGATATAATAATATATTTAAAAAAAATTCAGTGAAAAAAGAAAGCCCGATAAAAAGCCTAAAAAAACGCCAAAAATAACCCCAAAACCCAAACCTCTGCTTGGAGAGTAAGCGAAGCGACGCGTGTGTCTGCAACAGAGTTCACTGACTCTTCCTTCATCGGTGGGAGGGAATTCTGAGATGTTGGACAAAGTTCGTGCTGGGTCAACTGCACTGAGGTCACAGTACGGTACAGTAGCTGCCCTGCGCAACAACATTGCGGTTCTAATAACACCGACACTAACGTTAATCTTCGATATTTGTTTGTCTTCCGTTTAGTGATCTCTATCTCCGCTCATTTGGAAGATAATAGGGTGCTTCCCCACAAACGTGCCACGGGACTCCGCGCTGCATATGGTTCCAGTTTGCACCGAATACCTCCCCTCTCTTACCCTGGGAAAATCCAGTTTTATATCTGCGAAGTGATGTCATGTCTGAGATGTTTTAAGGATCAAATTAAGGGCCAACTTCACAACAAAACCGTTACTCGAGCAACGCAACTGGATTGATTTTGAAAACTGTTAGGCGTTACAAGTAGCATCCACTACTTTTCGTTATTCTGCTTGAGTGAAACTGTTTTCTTGTGTATCTCATTACCTGGATGTCTAACCTTCATCGATAACTTCTTCAACGCGGTGCGTTTAGGGTATAAATAAAAGCCTTACGGCTGTTTTTTTTCGTGGTCGTTATCAGATGCGGAAGGAAACATTAAACTTCCTGGCTGAGCGGCTAAGTAGTCCGAGAACGTCATTTATCATACGTTTATTTACATCATAAAACCTACACCATCCCGCCGTGTTTCACATGGGAACGCGGGCCTAGCACAGCCCTACTAGCACAGCCCTACTAGCACAGCACTACTAGCATAGCTCTACTAGCACAGCCCTACTAGCACGGCCTTACTAGCACGGCCCTACTAGCACAGCCTTACTAGCACAGCCCTACTAGCACAGCCCCGCTAGCACAGCCCTACTAGCACGGCCCTACTAGCACAGCCCTACTAGCACAGCACTACTAGCATAGCTCTACTAGCACAGCCCTACTAGCACGGCCTTACTAGCACGGCCCTACTAGCACAGCCTTGCTAGCACAGCCCTACTAGCACAGCCTTACTAGCACGGCCCTACTAGCACAGCCCTACTAGCACAGCGCTACTAGCACAGCCCTACTAGCACAGCCCTACTAGCACAGCCCTACTAGCACGGCCCTGCTAGCACAGCCTTACTAGCACGGCCCTACTAGCACAGCCTTACTAGCACAGCCCTACTAGCACAGCCTTACTAGCACGGCCCTACTAGCACAGCCCTACTAGCACAGCGCTACTAGCACAGCCCTACTAGCACAGCCTTACTAGCACAGCCCTACTAGCACAGCCTTACTAGCACGGCCCTACTAGCACAGCGCTACTATCACAGCCCTACTAGCACAGCGCTACTAGCACAGCCCTACTAGCACAGTCTGCCTGTCGGCTGCAACGAAATGGCGGCTATGTCTACACATATCCTCATAATTAGACAGTTTTCAACCATATTTCCTCTAATTCTGGGGCAAAATTGTAGTGGAAATGAAAACACTGTTGTTTCCCATTGTTTGAAAACCCCTATTTTCGAAATGGGCTCTACCCCTTTAGTACCCTCATGTCCTTTTTTTTACCCCCCGTGAATACACCGTATTACCCAAACACACCTAGGTGTCCGTTTTGTATTGAGAACACATCAAAGACCTCCATCCAACCTCGGTCTTCCTGGACTCTCGTGGAAAGAAGCGGGCGGTGAATTGAAGCCTTCTGAGACAAGACAGACCTAAGATTACACCACTTGCTGGTGAATTTTCGATTGAATTTCCAAAAAAATGAAGGCCACGGTGAGGAGGACTTTACAGGCTCATTTCTTATTCTGGTCTCGTGTAGCCACTTACAGCGAGCTGGCGACCTGGCGAACGGCGATTTGGAGTGCGTCATCGGGAGGCAGCTCGTTTGTACCCTTTAGAAGGATCGCGGTTTTGTGGGGCCGCCCGGCATTACATACACACCGTCAGCAAACCCATCCTCACCTCTATTGTCTGTGTGGCTAACATTCGGCCCTGTATCTCTACAGTATCATATTAACGTTATTCATTTTATGTTTATTGGTGCGCCAGCCTTTTTCATCTTATGTTCGTTGTATATTTTGTATTTGTCTTGAATCTGTATTCTGTATGTCTTATGTTGAGCAAAGGATCATATAAGCACGAATGTGCCTGCTATCTAATGCTCAAAAATCTATGTGAATAAAATAAAATAAATCTCTACAGACCCACGACCTGACCTGGACTACTTCTCCAGGAAAATCCCTCACTTCTGTCTCCATTGGTAAGCGCACTGGGGCGCCTTCAAACACCGTGATGACCGGAACTCATTTATAGCTAATTACAATATACTCCAGACCAGTGTAAACCACGGTAGAAGCAGCCTGGATTCAGACCATATTGATTTTATTACAAAAATATAATTCTATGCACATAGTTCTCACATCTGCGGGATATTAGAATAAATCTAGGTTGCACCATCAATGGAGCATACGTGGCGCATACTCGATCCATGGCGCCGACGCCGGCCATGAAACTGCTTTGAGTCCATATCGAATGAACACGGTGTGTGAAAGTCAGTCACTCAATAAATGCCCACAAATGACAATCCATCAACGGAAAATTCCACCACCGAAAATTAGGACACGTTTCCCCACATTTTTACATTGTGTGCATATAATATGCGTAATCGACTCACGATGATCTAGAAATGTTGGCGCAGAGAGAAAGAGAGATGTTAGGGCGGCCATGGCGATGTGAACACACGTAATGTAGAATGTTATGGTACAGACGTTGTCGGTTTGGTTTGCATAGCTGGAGAGAGGAGAGGAATGATGCCCATGATGGCTTGATAGGGGAGGTTGCGGTTGTCGCCGCCGACCTCGGTGTAACGGAAGATTGTGTGCTCATCATTATTTCATAACTCGTTCGCCGCACGGTTCTTTACCGTTCAATTTCGGGATACTCTTACAGGGCGGGCATATCAGAACTGCGCACAGGTTCGGCTTGAGAAGCCGGGGTTGCGAGTTATTCTAGCCTGGTTACCATTCTCCACAGGCCGGCTTAGGGGTGTTTTACCGCGCCGCCGGCCCCAGTCTAGTCTGGGTACCATTCTCCACAGGCCGGCTTGGGGGTGTTTTACCGGCCCTATTCTAGCCTGGGTACCATTCTCCACAGGCCGGCTTAGGGATGTTTTACCGGCCCCAGTCTAGCCTGGGTACCATTCTCCACAGGCCGGCTTAGGGGTGTTTTACCGGCCCCAGTCTAGCCTGGGTACCATTCTCCACAGGCCGGCTTAGGGGTATTTTACCGGCCCAAGTCTAGCCTGGGTACCATTTTCCACAGGCCGGCTTAGGGGTGTTTTACAGGCCCCAGTCTAGCCTGGGTACCATTCTCCACAGGCCGGCTTAGGGGTGTTTTACCGGCCCCAGCTAGCCTGGGTACCATTCTCCACAGGCCGGCTTAGGGGTGTTTTACCGGCCCCAATCCTACTAAAGCATTGGCTTCTCCTGACATGCTAGATCTTTACAGTCGTCCTGTAGGCGAACGAATTGAAACCGACTCCGTAAAATACCCCGGCGTGCGCTAGTGGACCTGGGCGGGCGGCAGTTACCCCGGCCCCGCAGAGATCCCGGGGAGCCCGCGGTGGTCTGGCTGCCAGGCTACCGGCCCTGTGACGTGGGTCGGCCCGGTGAGCTGCCCTATCGGGAAGCCTCCGCCGCGCCTGAGGCAGAATTCCGTCATAAATCACAGCTGATGATGATTATCGATAACACCGTGGCCGCATATACAAACAGCAAACCGCGGCAAACGGTTACCTGCACTCCTCTTCTTGCATAGAGAAACGAGCGATCGTGTGCATAGATAGGGGGGCCTGGGAGGCCATAGCACCAAGACGAAGTACAAATCTCATGGCGTCTCTTACACTAAAAATAGAGAGCACCCATCTAGTCCTTGCTGCTAGTATTTCGATTTTAAAAGGTGGTGGATGGCACATATTATCTAACAATTTGGCTGGCGTCATTTTTTTTTGGCAGAAAAAGCAAAATGGTGGCCAGCCGAGTGCTTGCCTTGCCCAGATGGGTAGTCAGCCAGCGGTGGTCAAAATTCCAGGCGCTTTTCCATGGCCCTTAGCACCACAATTGTGGCATGTTACAATACCAGAACGAATTAGCCATAGAACGGCTCTTGAAAAGGTTCGGCGCAACGAAACAGAAAAGCTTAGAAACGAACCCTCCCCTCTGAACCCCCAACTGGGGAGGAATCAGTTTTGTCCAACCAAATCTAGCTCTGAGGGTTGCCTTGTTGAAATCTTAGATCCAATTCGTTTGGTAGAAAACGGTTAGATTCGTCTACAACACTCGATACCGAGCTATGAAAATGTACGGCGACCATTTTGATTCAGAAGTGCTTGTTTCGATCCGCCCCAAGCACAAATGGCCCGCCCCGAAATTCCACTCGATGGGGACTATAGGGTTACCAAAATAGTCTTAACCTACATCCACTTCTTCAAGACTTAGCGACGTAGTTCGCATGTGTTACGAGTCGTGCTGACCATGATTTCAGTACCGAGTTTCGCAGCTAGTGTTAATTCTTAGAAAAACAAATAAATTCTTGGTGTGTCCAGTTTGGATATCGGATCCAGGGCGCACATGGTCACAGTAACCAGTCTGCAGTGCCCGGGGCGACCATCACCATGGGTTGGACGGAAGAATGATAACAACTGGAGCCTGACAGGAAGCTTTACTGATGTCACAAAGAACAAGGATGACAGGCCTCTCCGCGAACAATACAGGGCTACATTCGGGGGGACTCAAAAGCATTACGAGATTCGAAATATCACGTTTCCTGGCCTCCGCCACGGATTTGGCAGGTCTCCGGGCTTTGTTGTGACTAGAGATCACACGTAAGGGACTGTTGTCAACCTGGTTTCTGTGGTTGTTTATGGTATCGAAAAATCGAGCTGACGACGCGCTGGCTTCACCCAGCACAGATACTTATCTCCTGTGTGTGAGGGAATTTCTAATGGCAAACCGTCTGCGGGGCTGTCTTAATTAGATTTGGGATGTTTTTAACACCCCCATGGATAGGTTTGTAATTCACGTTCCTTTCCCTAAAGGTTGAGAAGTGAAATATTTTACGGCATTGACAGCAGCACGTCCCAGTCCTAGCAGCATCGCGGGTAGCATTTTTCAAATGTCATATTATGGATGACGCGGGTTGAGATAAGCCTTTATATCCCGCGGAGGATACGTTTTACAGGCGCTATCATAAAACCAACCTCGCTTACCAGCTTTGGTTTCGGCGTTTGAGACAAAACCCTGCTTGTGGCTTCGACCATTTTCGAAACATCACGCACTTTCTTATAATATAATTTTGTTTTTCTGACGCCCACTGATTTTCGGCGGCATGTTTTGTGACAGAAGGGGGTCTGAAAATTGTACGAATCGGAAAAGACCTTTCATATAATTTTGTTTTTCTGACGCCTACTGATTTTCGGCGACATGTTTTGACAGAAGGGGGCCTGAAAATTGTACGAATCGGAAAAGACCTTTCTTATAATTTTGTTTTTCTGACGCCTACAGATTTTCGGCGACATGTTTTGTGACAGAAGGGGGCGTGAAAATTGTACGAATCGGAAAAGACGTGACTTTTACCGTCCGCCACCCCGACCGCAGGCGGGCAGCGGAAGCCACGGCAAATCACAGTAAGTCACCCCGGTAAGCGAGGTTATCCTAAAGCGGAGAGGGCGACCTTTTCCCATCTCTTGTCTGGACTGTGAATAACCTCCACACAGCTGGGTCCTATTTAGCTTGTCAGAAGTGCCAGAGACGTGTGGGTCCCTGCAACCGCTGGCTTGCTATCCTCTGACCTGCAGGGGAATTCGTGTTTGGGGAAAACATGGGGACAGAAACCCACTTCCCGCTTCGCATGGAGAGGGCGATCCTCAATGCGGAAGGAACAACATCTAGTAATTTGCTGGGAACGGAACTAATTGGGTGTTTTGTGGGGGAAATTCCACGTCCTACCGTTGAAAATGGGCGAGAGGAGACGGTCTGGCCGCGGAAGATATAACTGACGGTAGTCATGTGTGCCCCAAAAATATCGAAGCTGCTATCCGGCCTCATTCAATCATTGGGAACCAACCCGTGTTTTGACGGAATATTATAAATCTCTTCTGCAGCTGTTTTCAAACCAAACTTTGTAATAAATATAGTCTGTCCCCCCTCTTTTAGTCCATTATGCTATGTGAATTTGACGCTGCTCATATTGTAGGGAATTTAAGTTATAACGGAACGTAGCGGACTGTGAGTTGGCGCCTTGGGCTGCAGGCTCAGGTGGGAAAATGGCACGCTGTACAATGATGAATAATATGGGCCCCAGGCGGGTTACTAATGTCTCATAATGCCGACCAGAATGTATTGTCATTTGCTGTCGAAAGCCCGCCTCTTAATAAGCATTCAGGGGTGGAAATTAGGTGGTGTGGCCTGGACAGAAGCGGCTCAAATGAAGGACTATAACGAAACACAAAGGTGAATTGTGCGAAGTGATTAAACTGTAATTGGGAGGTGTATTAAAGGGGGGATGAGGTAGCTCATTTGCATGAAAATAATCTGTTAGGGAACAAGATAGTGGACAAAACTTCCACAGAAGCCAAGTAATGATGAACAGAAGAGAGGCAGAGGATGGTAGTGTGATGGTATGTAAGAATAATGTATTGTACAGGAGGCCTGACCTGCACTGGGCACCTGAGCTGCACCATGCAGAGGTCAGGTCAGGAATCTCCTGGTCAGGATCAGGTACAGTTTCAACAGACTGGGGCAAACTGGGAGATAGAATGTCAGCCAGGTTCAAGCTGCTGATGAACAGAGGTGCTCAGGAGGACAGGGTTCTAAGGGTGCTTATGTGGAGCCACACTGAAGCTGCTAATCTCCAAGCAGATTTTTAGGTGGCTAGAAGACAGTATCAAATTGGCAGGACAGAATCCATAGGCCACTGAAGTTTGTTTGGTGAAAGAAAAGATACCAGTAGTGGCGGTACAAAAAAAGAAAACCTGATAAAAACACGCCAAAAATAAGCCAAAGCCTAAACTTCTGCTTGGAGAGTCAGGGGACAGTGCAGGAAGGGAAGGGGAGATAGAATGTAACACAAGAGAAAGGCTAGCAGCCACAACCACCTCCACCCAATCCCTACGTCACCTCGCATCCTAGATGCTCTGATTTGCTGGATATATTTATATTACACGGAGGACACCATCCTACATTTTTGTTTACGGACGGGGAAGAAGGCCACTTGCCGGGCGAGATGAGGCTCGTGCAGTCCCGTTGATTAGTAGTGCCTTTTGGGTTGACGACTTCCCAACAACAACCAGCATGCTACAGCTAGAAGCAATGCCATTGGGTGAGGGCAGCACTGGTGTGGAATGTTACTGTACCAGTACAATGGCAATGGCTGCTGAGGTATGGACATGATTAGGTATTAAAAACATGCCTAGAACAATGCCAACAAATGCCATGTGCAGTCATGAGAATGAAAAAATGACACAGACACAATTTGTGAGATGGTGACTATGGTTTATGTATGAGGATGGTGTGAAATGACAATGCTTGTTAACATCATGTGTATGGTACACTAGTTGTGGTAGCTACAGCAATACACAACCACCCACCTGCCACTGTGACATGGACTTGGTTTTACACAATATTGCACAATCCTGCATCTACCACTGCAAGCACTACTATCTACATATATCTAATAATTATACAAGTAGCAAACTACAATCGAGCAATTCATACAATATCTATATATGTGTAAATACAGTTATGTGGAGTAAAAACAAAATAACAAAAGTAAAAGTTGAATCCTTCAATGTTGTACTTCAAAATAATTTTAATATGACTTTCTCTTTACAATCATAGCAAATCATTTAAAATTCAGCTTTTGTATCAAAGAGAAATACAAAGCCTCCCATATAAACAAATTAAAAATAATCAGCGTCTCTGTTTTAGGAACCACTAATGTAGGAAGTGTGGAAAATACAACATTTACTCTACATTCTCTTATTTACGTAGTTAGTGGATGAAAACCACTGTACTGTAGATCTATCGAAGCTGTAGTCAGCAATGGTAAGACTGACTACATGTTTGGAGGTGTTATAACAGCAAATGTACTTCATGGATAGGAAGGTATCGACTGGCACATATAGAGAGACCCACTGGGTATTGCTGGAAGAGCTAGGACAGAGAGAGTTTGGCAAGAGGTTGTCACTATATGGCATGAGTCACATGGCACGAGTCAAGGTACAGCACCTGCCCACCGGAGAACCAGACAACTTGTCAATCCTTTTGCACATGTCTTGAAGATGGCATGAGATGAATTATTTTGGAGCCAGCTCTAGACTAAGAAGCTTGACCAGTCAGTGCCCATTACCTTTGCATGGGGGGGTGTTCCACAGTTCAATGGTGGATGTTGTAGGCAGATGATACCATGTCATGGGCACGTTGCCTTTGACTCAGTGGTACAGACATGGTCCTTTCCACATGAATAGAGAGCATTATGGCAATGGGTACACATAATACTGATGAGTCCAGTCAAAGTTCTTGGGAAGCACTGTGAGATGCTGGAACTCAAGAAGGAAGGAAATGGTCTGAGACAGAATGACTTCACTTACGTCTTGGTGCTGCTGCTACTTCTGCTGCTGCTTCTTGGCTCTCATGGCTTCCTCTTGTGCAATCCGTGCTCTGACCAGGTACTGTGCAGTCTGCGTCGCGGCAGGGGTTCCCGTTATAGTCACTTTTCTGTTGTTTGTGCCGGGGGTGAACTCCCCTTTCTTGGAAATCTGGATGCGAGCCCCACTGTACTCCTGGAACTCCACTAGCGTTTTGCCTCCCTTCCCCAAAATGGCGCCCACCAAGTTTTCGGGTACCTCTAACTCTACCACATTTTTGGACCCATCCAAAGTTTCTCAGTGTTGGCCAGCCCCAACAAACCTGCAGCTCCACTGAACGCTCCCAGGGCACCCAAGGAACCAGCCCCAAAGGCGGCAGCATTGGCGTTGCCCAGGGCACCTATGTTATACCCATTAGCCGCACTGGAGGTGCCGTTAAAACCTGAGCTCTCTCGAACACCGTTGGTAGCCGTGCCATTACTACTGTAGTTTGTCAGTAACGTTGCCGGCGGGCTGGCGCCGTTCGTGACGCCCACCGCTGTGGGGAGTGTCGCCGCCCCCCCTCCCAGGCTCACCCCCAATCCGCCCGTGAGGTTGGAATAGCCGTAAGTAGCTAGTGTGTTGAGCGCAGCTGTAATGTGTGCAGCCGCGGCGTCTGCCTGACCCACGGGCCCCAAACCCGCGGCTCCCAAGCTAAACCCCAGGTTGGACAGGCTCTGTGCCGCCAGGGCAGTAGGAGAAGCACTGCCGTTTTGTAGCGGCGACATGGGACTAGCGTAAGGAGAACCAGTGGGGTTCGCATTGGCTACAGGTCCGGTGTATGTGGCATAGCTGATATTCGGACAGCTTCCACTCTGTGGATCCTCCACGATTTTGTTCACGATGAACGCACACGCTTTGTCGTTCTGCTCCGGTTCGCCCGTGATGGTGATCACCCGCTCGGGAAGATTGATGCCGTTGGTGGCTTTCTGCGAGATCTGAACCCGCGACCCCGTCTGCTCCATTATGAACTTGATGGTAGCTCCGCCTTTTCCGATGATCAATCCAGCCGTACTGTTGGGAACCACAATTTTCACCTGCATGCGAGAAAAGAATAACCCCATCAGTCACAACGATCCCAATCAAAACGTTAATTGCGCCTACGCGAACAACGGCGGTGATTACCGCGGTTTGTCATAAAACGTCAGTCTCCTGCCCAGTCATCTAATATCGGCGGTTCATAGACTTGATTCATCCCGCCTTGGCAGCCGTGGTGTGTTTCATAGAGCTGCCTGCCACCGGATTGTGAATTACAAATGGGCAATTTGGCTCCCCACAGCAATTTTGATGCAGGCTCCATGGGCCGCGTATAATATATGTCTGTCTCCGGCAATATCATTTGTGGGAACAGACCTACTTGCCTGGTAATTGCAATTTGCGTTCCAAGTACTCTCAATAATGGGGCAAAAATTTGCTATCAGGATTGCATTAGACATAGAACTGGAACCTTGGGGTCAGGGGAGATGTTGGCACATGCACAACAAACGGACGGATTCAACACAATTCTCCGGGCGAAGTGGATCAGGAGAATACATAAATAACTGCCATTTGCTAAACATACACTCCAGGTAACTGCTGCATGGCTTCGATTCAAGTATGCATACACAAGCAGGGACAAAAACCCGCACATCTGCATGACAATTTTACCCTGGCAGTGGGCCTCCCTATTAACTTGCAAATGTGAGAAGCAGCGGCCATGTTTTCTTAATGCCAGCCCTCCTTGTTGGCCTTTTGTGTTTACAAGCAGGTACACGCTCAAGGCAAAGAAATGCACAGTTGCCAAAACAAAAGGATGGGTATCGTGTTTACCCGTGTACCTTAAACAAATAACTGTGTAACAGTATGTCTGGGGTAGTTCAGTTCGGGCAGTAATGACTGTTTTCTATGCATCCATATGCCTTTCAGGTCGGGAATTTTTTGTGTATTTCCCTGCCCATAATATAGGACAATAGGGCCATATGTGGTGGTTTTTGAAAGCCCCATTGAGGGGCCAACTAGGCCGCTCTCTGACCCACAGTAGCGACATGAATGGCAGTTACAGTTTTCATGGGCTTTTGAACCAGAAGAGAGGGTGAAAATGGTGGAAATGCAATCCATACCTGTTTGGCACGGTTGTTGTTGGCATTTTGTTCACTGGGTGACTTGGCAGGCGGCTGCGGTGCTTGGCTGATTTTCTCCATGAGGAACTTGTGGACACTTTTCAGTGAATCCTCGCTGCCAGTAATCACAACTATCCTCTCGGTTGTTCCTAACAACAATAAACATGGGAGGACAACCATTTAAACTGTTTATTTAGCACACAAAACATTTACCGTCACCAACCTGTCAAAGAGGTTACAATGTGGAGGGGTAATGATGGTAATATTAGTAATAAAGCAGACCTATCCAATCTGCAGGGGTTGACAGATAATTAATGGGTGTATCTCCCTAGTTTCATCAGGTGAAATCCAATCTGTGCCAGCGCTGCAGTGTGCCGCCCAACCTCAGACAACAGGAAACCAAACCAAGTGTCTGGAAATATTCAGCCTTCCCTTCCAGATATGTTTTCAAAAGGCTGATAATACACTACAGGCATGTTACATGGTCCGAGGGTGGAAACTCTTTTTATCTGCATTTATAGCCCCAAATCAACAGTGGTAATTTGATCCCCCTGACTGTTAATAGGTAACATACTTCTGCCCAGAGTGGGGGACACCGAAATGTGTCACCCAGGGTTCAACTGAAACTGAACACACAAATATCCTTCCAGAGGACACATATCTGTGAAAGTTGTCCCTGCCACTTAACAAGTAGTGCATAATTAACATCGAGCACACGCCGTAAGTAAACAGGGACTGGGGGGCACATGTGGACAGAGCTCAACAGGCAAGGCAGGGAAGGTTACAGAGTTCTGATAAAGCCAGGAGGGATTCAACTGGCTCAATATCCAGTTTCAAGTCTCCCAACCAGGGCCAGACACCCTGCCCATTCATCATCTTCCATGGACACAAATTGTAAATTAACCACAGCAGGGCTATAATTCTAATCACATATGAAGTGCAGAAGGTAACTAGTCATGCTTACAGTTACACCACGGACAAGCCGGTACAGACAGGGCTAGAGAAATATGCAGTCCCAAATCCTTTGCATAAATTTACCCTGGTCTATAGAAAACAGATTAGCTCTGTGTCATTTGCACGAGAATGTCCTGAATGTTTGTACACAATTATCTATTACCCACTAATGTGATAATACTGCTAGTCCTACTCATTATGAGAATCTCAGGGGCAACATGAGAGAGATTTACAGCCAAGTTTCCTGCAGCAGAACTGGGATATGTCAGCGGCATGACAAGTTGGGGTTGACATAACCTATCCCGGCCGAACCCTGGCTCAGACCGGTCCCTTTCTGACCGAATCACACAGCTGGTTTCAGAAAAACATTACCTCAAACTGTCGTTAACAACCTGAGCATGGTAACATGTCAGAGTGGCTGACAGGAATGATATGTTACACCTTATATGCCTGCTCATTCACCTGGCGAAATCACTTCCCCACCTCAGGGCATGCAATTCCCCCGGCCTGCTAGCCTTGTCCAGTCTGCATTGTTTTGGTCACAGTTTGCTGCCTGTTTAACCCTTCATTTTCATAAACTTTGATGATACATGATAAGCCGAAGTCTTACTGTTTCTTCCCGATTTGTTGTTTCAGGATCAGAATTCTGTGAAGCCTGGGAACACGGCCTATGTGTGAGGAATGTTCATGAACCCTGTCTAATCCCAAAAGCACACCTAGAAATATGCAGATTTAACTTTCACTGCAGAGAGGCTGTCGCGGAATTTCAATGGACGCGAAACAACATAAGACGGACTTTGGTCAACAAAAGGAGACATGTTCTTGAAAAATCCAAACAATGTAAAGAGCTTTGGGATCAGGGAATTCCCTGGGAAGCTGTGGCCATACATATGTAGGTCTGGGGGTTAGTGCGTGGGGTGGCGGAGAGATGAGAGAATAATTGATGTATCTTACCTGGGTAGAAATCATTGGATTTGGAGAGCTTTATCGTCGCTCCTGTCTCTTTCTGTAGCTGCACGATGGTCTGACCACCCTTTCCGATAATCGAGCCGGCGGCGTAGCTGGGGATCAGAACCTTCAGGAGGAGCTGTCCGTCTTCCGGCCCTGCCATGAAGACAAGACAAGACGCTGTAATAAGACGTGAGGAAAGCAGCGGCGGCAGCGGCGGCGCAGTGCCGAAAGGAGCGGTAGCGTTTCTCAAGCGAGAAGAAAACACGGCGTGTGGATATGCAATGCAGAGATGGGGCCGACGGCGGCCCGTCGGGGGTGCGTGCATGCATAAACCGGGCCCACTAACCTCCCTGACCGTCGCTGCCCCCTGCCATGCTCGCAAAGCTATTGCAGATGAGTTCGGTTCGGTGTGATAAGGACGAGCCGGGTTGATGCGGACGGCTAACCGATCGTTGAACAAATTTAAAATCCCGGAAAGCAGGGAAAAGCCGCCCGGGCTAGGCGGGACCTGTGTGCGGGAAAAGCGGGAGCGGACCGACTGTGTGCTCCGCAAGCGGCGCTAGTCCTGTAAGTGATGGAGTGTTGAGTCCGGCAACATGACAACTCCTGGTCCTGATTTATCGCGTCTCTTAGCCTCGGGCTCGATCGAAATGATCTCACGTATCGGACTTGGAATTGAAAACAGGGTAATCGAATGCTGAGCAGACTTTCGACAGATCTGTAATGATCAATACCCGCAGCCCTTTCACCTCTCTTGCAAATTAGTTCTACTGGGGCTCGTGTAATGCGAAATAAAGCGGTCGCAAGCTAGTAATTGACCGTAAGAGGGCCAGCTGTGCTTCGGCGAGTTTTTTTGCGACCATTCAGGAAGCTATATGATAGCGTACGAGGCACCCTAAACAAGTCGGTAGTAAATCCGACAAGCCATCGCTACGCAACAACGTTTACCCAAGACAAATACCAATGATGCCGTTTACTTCATTGAAACGGTACACCCTGGATGGCTGCGGCAGGGCAGCGGGGCAAGCCCCCCGCTAGTTCGGCGACAGTCACCAGGCTTGCCGCGCTTTCCCCCGCCGATGAGAAACACTTGCATGACATGTAACTGCAAAATCACGTCCCTACATCACAGGCCGGCCTGCGCACACAGGACAGAATGCGGAAGGCCCGAAAAGTAAAGTAATCGCCGGATTTGCTTACCTCCTTCCCCGCCGAAGTTCGATCGCTTGGAGTTCCCCATCTCAACTGCTCCCTCCAACGGTCTCTTTCGGGAGTCGGTCGGGTCCACATCCAGCGGCACTCCCGCTACGAGCGTGCCCCCATCCTGGAAGTCCGAGGCCATTGCACTGCCGCACGCACTCTGCCACTCCAACATGCACACGGTGGGAGATAAACACACGAGCTGTGATGCGGCGCGCCACCGACCCTCTCTGCACTACTTTCGCTGCTCAACTGAGCTGCATTTCCCAAAAACGACCAAAATATTCCGCCGGAAAGGCCACAGGGGACTCGCGGGAAGATTACAACCCCCTCAGCAAACCTCCCATCCGTGCAAGAACCTGTTTACGATTTGTGTTCAATTCCACAGATGCCGACGGCGGCGGAACGATATCACTGTTAATCATTAGTGAAGCGGTTTCGGATGACACCTCTCGTGCACAGGGTAAAGTGGGCGGGGTGGGAACGAGAGCGCGCGGACCAGAAGATCGGAAACGAGGCTGGCGTCCCTTGCGACAAGACTTTCACCTGTGCGGCACACCTGAGTGGTAAAAATGTCCTTCTGATCACATCTGAGGAAACCTAGACCACTTTAACACAATTAGATTGTTGGTGCAAGGCTTTGTGGCACTTGAGAAGTAAACATATGCTGGTAAATAAGGTCCAATCACCTGATCAGGCTGATGTTTTTGAACACCCCCCTCCCAACCCCCAACACGGTTCTCTGGAAGAGTAGTTGACTTTCTCAGTGTGGGTATTTGCTAGAGAGCCTTGTAAAAAGTTGTGTCAACAGGGGTGGGTGTTGTGGTAGCAGTGCAGTGGGTGTTGCCCAGCTGTGTGTTCACTGTGCAAATGTCTCCATTGTCTAAAGTCCGGCAGACCGCTGTTGTGACTGACTGAGTTTTGTTATGGGGTCGTAAAACCGCTGATGAATTGCGGGCCATTAACGTGAATGATTCCTGTTTAACTCACGTCTCCAGGTTGATGTTTAACTTCGCCGACCTTGAGACGTGTGATACGGCGGAGCGAGCATCATGGGGGTCAAAGCCAGCCCGAAGAAAACGGAATATTCCAAGCAGTACCGCGGCCCGAGATGGGCCGACCGCAGGTTCGTGAAGCTGTGGGAGGAGAACGTGGACTATCGGGTTCAGCGGCGTCGCGTGGAGCACAGCCACACACCGTGGGCCTGGGAACGGTGGGACAGCGACACGGACAGCGGCAGCGAAGATGGCGCCGGGGCCAACGGGAGGCAGCAGACCGCGCCGGCGAAAGTCTGGTCTAACGAGGAGGAACAGAATAGATTGGTGCTGGACCAGAAACTGGCGGCGGACCGGAAACGTGACCAGGAAGTGCAGACGCCGGATCGCTGGGCGAGTGACAGGGAAGCGGACAGACACGCAGGACAGGGACACGACGCAGGCGACATCCACGCTCCTCCCAGACCATCAGGTACATGTAACTTAAGTTCAACACACAGGTGACTTTCTAGAATAAAGGTAACTATAACCTCCAAGCAGATGTTTTGGTGGCTACAAGACAGTATCAAATTGGCAAAAAGCCTAAACCTCTGCTTGGAGGGTAAAGTAACTTGGCTGGCGAAAAAACGATGCCGGTACACAAAAAGAAAGCACGATAAAAATGCCTAAAAACATGTCAAAAATAAGCCAAAGCCTAATTATTTGCCTAAACATAAGCTTCAAAACACGGTTGACTTTCTAGAATAAAGGTTCATACTAGAAACCATCAGGTAACTATAACCTCCAAGCAGATGTTACGGTGGCTACAAGACAATATCAAATTGGCAAAAAGCCTAAACCTCTGCTTGGAGGGTAAAGTAACTAAACTTCAACACACTGGGGACTTTCTAGAATAAAGGTTTATACTACAAACCAAACAAAGAAATGAATAGCAAAGTTCTTTATTCACAACCACTTTTTTTAACAACTTTATTCACCAACCTTATGAAATTATTCACGGATGCAAACAAAGAAATGTTAGGTTGATATCATAACAGTCAAATCAAGGGATTTCAAACTTTGGGCAAACGTTGTAACTATAACCTCCAAGCAGATGTTACAGTGGCTACAAGAAAATATCAAATTGGCAGGGCAGTATCCAATATGCCACTGGAGTTTAGCTGGCGAAAAAATTATGCCGGTACAAAAAAAGAAAGCCTGATAAAAAATGCTTGGAGGGTAACAATAAGCTTCAACACATGGTTGACTTTCTAGAATAAAGGTTTATACTAGAAACCAAAAAAGAAATGAATAGCAAAGTTCTTTATTCACAACCACTTGTTTAATAGTGATTTTGAATGAAGACTTTGCTATAAACAAGTGGTTGTCAATAAAGACCTTTGCTTTTCAATCATTCACCAACCTGATGAAATTATTCACGGATGGAAACAAAGATGTTAGGTTGATATGACAACAGTCAAATCAAGGGTTTTCAAAATTTGGGCAAACTTTGGAACAAAAGAAAGTCTAGAAACACTAGTCCAGATGCTGAGTCCATGATCACATCTTTATTTTGTATGTCAAAGTTCACACCCTTGAACCTGGAAAATCAAGTTCAACGGGTACACTCCCAGAATGACCCCATGGCCCCCAAATTTGCATATGCAATTTGTCACATTACAATAGGGGGTAGTCAGGCCAGCAATGTCGCCACTACATATCAACTAAAAACCTTCTTCTACACCACATGTACATCCATATTGTTAAGAGGAGGAGGAGAATAAAACTAATGAAACAAGAATAAAACTCTAGGCAATGTTATTTGTCCATCAGTCTCAACAATTGACAAAAATCTGTAAGGATTGCTGTAAATATGTTTCCTAGCTACCATGGTAGCCAGTGACATTAGGGAGCCAGCGGAAACTACGGAGGATTGTACCCAGGCTATATTTTACCCACCTGAGATCTGTGTGCAGATTATACACCGTACAAACTTGTGCAGACAGTTTTGAAAGCACTGTTCACGGTTCATAAAAAAATACATGTATTCTGTGAGACTGATAGCGTCCACATTTACCGCTACAGCTCAGACAACCAATCAGAGACCAGGATGATCCCATGCTTTAAAACCTTGTATTAATCAGAAGTCGCTCGTCCTAGACCTTGTACAAAAAATGTGAGATTCGTGCCGGGTTGTCTTGAGCAATTTGATTTCAAGGTAAAGCTATGCTAGCTTGAATCAAGGAGGTTAGAGAGAGACTAACCTCCTTGCTTGACTTTACATTTTTTACTCCAAATTCAAAGCAGCAAGAGAGCTGGAAAGATAATGATTTTTCAGCTTGGCAATATAAAAGAAACGGAAAGTCCTTTTTTAGGCCTTAGCAATTTTTTTTTGCCAAGCACAAAAAAAGTACCTATAATAAAACAGTATTTTTCCCCTACACTGTAGCTTAAAAAATCTTTAGATCATCTCTGAATCAAGGCAAGACAAACATGGAAAATACACCATTATCATTATCAAGACATGCATGTACAATTGTACAAAACACTGCAACACAAGGTTGAGCCATGCATTTTCTGCTTGTAGATTAGGCTGTGGTTTCGTACTTTATCATTCTGATATGGGTTTTTCAAATGTACTACACATACAGTACCTACATCTGGTGGGAGATGAACATGCTAGGAAGACCAAGATGACAGTATAAGGGTAGCTCTTCCCATCTGTACTTTTATGTTGTGTACCTGTCTACCTGACAATAGCCAGAAGTCCCAAGAACTTGTTCATCCACATTTTCCTGTACAAACTGAAACCTTTATACCCTCCCAGCTTACTTTGCAGTTTGTTGGCTGAAGCTGAATTCCAGCATTTCCACTACTCAGTATAGATTGCTTATTCTGCTGATTATTCAGCTAAATTTCAACAAAGAGCTGTCTTATTCCCAATTTCCCAGGGTTTTACCTTCCTAAGGACTGCCAGGCTACGGCTGATAATGCCCACAGGATGTTACATAGTCTCCTCAATGCAGGGATAGGACACTGTATAAAGCACTTAATCACTGTTTAAGTCTATAGACATACCTGCAATTAGTACATTGTACTACATTGTGGCTTGGAAAAAAAGCAAAGCCTGAAAGCAAACAAGCCTTTGTCCTTTCTTCTGATCTTCCAATAGATGAGTAGATCGTATTTGTGTAAATTGCTGGACTCCTCTAAGAATTTTGTTTGACTTTATGATTTTTGTTCCAATTTCTTTTATCCCCAATCTTTCTTTTTTGTGAGAACTACTACTACATTTTTGTGTCACATGTTAAATAGATCAAGAATGCAGTCTCTACAAAAGCAATGCAAAGCTGACCAACAAGTCCATCAGTCCACTGTTACAAATTCCACTCGGTACATGTATAAGTATAACCTTTGCAAGGTGCAGGTATGCTCTGTTTAAGGAATTTGATTCCACCTTAACCATTCTTCTTAACCTGTTGGCTACTTCATCTTTCAAGGTGTTGATCCCAGATGGCCGTTTAATCAGTTGAGGTGTGGAATGTGGGTTAAATCCTACTTAGGTATGACCCAGTTCCCCTTAATTACTAGTTAAGTAACATAACTAGAGAAATATGAGAGGATACTTCCTGTGACTCCACCCACCAACGCAGATAGCATCTTGAAATATCATGTTTGCTTGTTGCAACATAAACACTTATTGTTCCAAGTCAATACTTGGAATTTCTGGAGAATGTTCTCAGTCAGTTATGTGATTTTAGTTAACCAGTACTGGTGACAGGCCATTGACTTGTGCTTTTCGCGTGTGTTTAACGTAAGTGTTGATGACACAGAGTAAAATAATGATATTGGTATTGAGTTTAGGTTCAGTTTGTAAAGAGAATGACTTTTGACAGAACTGTTTTCAAGTCGAGAAACCACCTTGCAATCGTTTGATTCCAAACAGCCCGATGGCACCAATGCACCATTCTATCCACCCAGAGGAATTAATTATGCTTCACAAGCCACTTAGCATTCCTTCACAAGTCTGACATCAACATGGCAACAGTGACATTATCAAAGGGAGACTTCTTACCCAAAAGAGGGGAACGTCTGATGGCTGATAGCCTGCGGGTGAAGTTCCAGACTCCCGGCAGGAATCAAATCATTTTTGAAGGATTGCCATTGATTTTTTTATAGATAGACCGTGTCTCTACCACAGGATTCTCCTGCCCTCTGGCCTTCTTCCAAAGAAACGAGTACAGAAAGCTTTATCAGTTCATGTCTCTATTTTTACTTACCGTTCTGCGTTATGCTTGGTAAGTTCTCAGTGTTTTCTCCATTCCCACCTGCTGACATGAATAAGAATGTCCCCGGACAGGAAGGTGCCCTGATTGGCTAGAATACTGGAGCACGTATCAGTACAGTTCATCAGCATTATCCGAAGAGTATATGCCATGTATGCTGTGCATTCAGATGTATCCATTCTGTGGGCCATGTCTATACACAGGATGGTAAGAAGAGGTTATGCATACAATTTTTCCAGTATGACTGAAGATTATTTACCCTGGAAACCTCCATGCTGGTCCATGAATTAAACAAACAAAATACTGTACGTTTATTCAGCTAATCTACCCTGATTCCTATAATCCTACTTATACTAAATATAACTCGTACTTACAAGAGGAATCAAATACATTTACTACAAATGTGGTAAACTGTGACATAAAGCATGTTCCTTCCATAGTAGTGATGGCACTCTAACATGTAAGGTTAAATTCAATCATCTCGATCAGAAGAAGTGAACATCATATTGTAGGGAACAGATGTAATACTCCTAACCACATCAGAGCTGCCAGAAGCGCAGGTTATTACATTATGTAGAGCCATTGAATGAAAGTCAGACTACCGGTATATATTTGACAGCAAGTGATAACAGTAGTGCAAAGATTTAGTTTTGGGTCTAACCAGTTTAAAAAGCCATGATCATTCATCATGATAGATTTCCAATCTGTACAAGTTGTCATTTTCTGTGTGATTATAATGTTGAGGTAAGTAACTTAAGGTGCTGTGAGAAAGATAAGCCTTAGAACATGGTGTTCATAACATTCAATCAACTTGCTATTGTAAATCATTAAGTATAAGGTATACGCATAGTGCTGTTCCAATTATATCAGCCTACAGCAGCTAGACTGACAAGAAGCCAATTGTTATAGATTGTTACTGAAGTGTATTATTCCTGTCAAGGAGGGTATCTCTTACAAGAGTTACTTTGTAGGTTTCTTCACAATATGATTCAATAGGTTATGAATACTGATGAGTCATATCATGTGATTTTTTGTGTGAGTAGGCTGTGGTATGAGACAGAAACGTTTGGGAAAGAACTGGATCTGGAGTTACTCTGCCTCAACATTGTTGGCATTGGTGGAGGTTTTTGCTATAACATTATAATGATATGTTTGCTATGATATAGTTCAAGTTGTAGAAGATTTCCAACAGAGTGATCTTTCATATTCAATGGCATCTCCTGATAGACCTGACACTTTACAACGTGTCTGGGACTGGAGAATGAGACTGATTTTTAAGACCTTGTTAGTATAGCAGTCACGGAAACTTGACTTCTAAAGTATGTAAGAACATATCCATGTGAAGTGCTCCCTTCTGGGGGCAGGCTTGTTCTTACTTACAGCAATCAGAAGGGCACATTAATCAGGCGAGCTCCATGTTGGAGCTTGTTTGTGGGCAGAACCTTTTGCTCAGGAAGGCCACATGTCTGCCCGAGGAAATAAAACTCAGACAAATGCGAACATGGCTGTGAAACAAGTCACCTGCTGTTTGGTTGTGTGTTTGCAGCGCTTCTGACACTTAATGCGTCCCCAGAGCCGTGGACCGGTATGTGCTCCGCTGCAATTATAACCCCTACTGATGTGGAGATAGATGTATAAGGACAGGTAGCCCAGTCATTTGTGCCGCCTGGAGGGGGAAGTTTTGTTTGCCAAGTCACTTCAAAGTTGTTGTTGGATGTTGACATGCCACACACTTGTAGACCCTTTCCCTGGCAGGGGGCACGTGAGAAGTTAGAACAACTCCAGCTGTGAGATCTGATCAAGATATTCCAACATACATCGGGACATTTATCGGGACGTATCTTGATATACTTCGACCTAAAACTGTGTTATCTTGACATCTATCGCATGTCCCTCAATGTTGTCCTGTGCTCTGCGTCTGCTTTGTTTCGTAAATTAGATTTAGTCAAGATGGCCTGCTAACCTCCTTCACTAAACAGTTCCAGTCTGCACCTGAGTTTGCACACATGTCCGACAGGCCTTTCACTTTCATGTCGGCCTCCTTAACCTTTACCTTCTGCCCACAACTTTCCTAATTGGGTCAACTCTCAACTCCCACTGACTCTCCTGTAGGTTTCCCCGGAACATGCTGACTTGCCAACCTCAAAACATAAAGACCAAGGAGGTACCCTAGTCTGTGTAACGCAAACTCCGCCGTCCGGGGCTTTAGTGGCGGGGGCCGGCTGGATACTGGGTGGCCGGCCAACCGTAAAAGCGATTTAATCAGGCTAGGAGGTACCCTAACTGTCTGTATTCTGTCTGCAGATCATCGAGTCTTGTGTGAAAAATCAGTGGGGAAAAATAGTGGCCTTTTTCTGAGTGGATGGAGTGGCTATCTCAGATATTCTGGTGGCTATCTCAGATATCAGACAACTTTTAACTTGTTTATATATGTACAGTATTAACTTATTTTAGACCATGATGAATGTTTGAATGTTGTATTCCGTATTTTATCCATAGTTTTAGTTAAGAACACCTCAGTCTGTAAATGAATCAGCAGTTCAGCCTTCGGGCTGCGATTGATCATTTCTGAATAAACTTTGAAACTTTGATATATCTTTAACCTCCTTACATAGACTGTGCTGCATTGCAAGTACCGAAGGCTGAAACTTTTATACTGTTTGTTACCCCAGTCTCCTTGGTTACACAATTTGCTCAAAGCTCCTGGACTTGCAAAGAAGTCAGCAAAATTTGCTTGAGGTGTGCAAACTGTTCATTGAGACAACCACATTGCCGAGTTCAGGAAGGCAGAAGGCCTGGTTGTGGTAAGGATTGAGATTAATGTTTGCTGTCACCGAGGAGGGCTTTTCTCTGACCCCGGAGCTAAAAAAGGAAAGGCTCCGTTCCAATTTCCGTGTAAACTCCAAATAATCTCAGATGGGAAGAATATGTGTAAACTACATATGGAGACTCGGGTTAGCCATTACAGGCCTAATGTGATGGGGAACATGCTGTATCATGATATCCTATTGGTCAGTTACATTGTTTGTTTTTTTTTGTTTGTTTTTTTGTACATTCTTTTTTTTTAAAAATCATTCTTTTTATTGTTTCTTTCAAAAATGTACACAAAAGAGCGCATGACACAAAGAACAAAATAAGTGAAACCACATGCATAACAACAAAACTAAATAAAAACCAGTAAACAATATAGATGATATAACGAAGTATTGCAAAGAAAAAAGTCAACCCCAATTACATACAATTTCTTCATGGAGATGTCGAAAGTACAGTTACATCGTTGTGTAGATAGCTGGTACAGCACATTCAGATAATATGTACTCAACATAAATTCATGTAGTTCATTAGATTTTGAAGCACTTTTACCAATATTTTACTATTATTGTAATTAAGTTAGTTTGTATATTTGTTTTCTTGTCTGTTATTTCAGTATTTTTTGTCAATGTACATCCGCAGGGAACATTGAAAAACACCCTTGTGGCGATATGTTATACCCTGAATAAATAAATAAATAAATGAAATGAAATAAAAAGTCAGGTAACTTTATGCAAAATTTATTGCCCCCTGCATATCATTAGTTAATTGACATGTGACATGGTCCCTTGGAATAAGAAAACAGGGCAGCTCAAGGAAAATAATGAATTCAAGGCTGCAGTTATCAAATTCATGATTTTCAAATAGACTATCAAACGTGAATATACAGGTGTTATTGAGAGCACAAACCTCTGCCAAGGCATTACAGTCTTCGATTCACATTCCTGTACTTTAAAAAAAAATTTTTTTTTTATTCACATATGTTTAATGAGTATTGGGCAGGAAGCACAGTTGCTTATGTGACGCCTTCTACTCAAAAACACAAATATAAAAACAAGAGTAAAACATAATGACAAGATACATACATAATTACAAACTGGGTACAGGAGAATGAGTACAAACAAGACGAGTTGGTGATCTATCAACTACGAGAATCTACCTGTACAGTAAATAAAGGTTCCTGTACTTGTAATCTGAAATACAGGGGTGATTGCCCTACCCTGCAGTGTGTCCCCGCCACCCCCCCTCCAAAGGTTTTGGACCTGTACTTGGATCTGGACCCATATCTTGCAAAATTTAATCATGTCCTGTATTATAAATGCCAAGAAAGACCCATTCCTCCTCCAAAAAGCTGAAAAGCCTGTGAGGTATCCAGCCAACAGAGCTGTAACCAATTCAGACTTGGCACGGGGGAGAGTTTACAGCAGGGAGAGTTGTATTCAAGTACATGAGCTGGTCGTGTTGACTGTCTAGAAGTGGACTACAAACTTAAGGCACAGCCTTCAAAGTGACAAGCTCAGGCCTAGGGAAAATATGTCGTGTTTCCTGTTTCCCGACCAACCCTTGCAAAAAACGCAGACCCTAGCCTTTTTTGGGTCGACCGCTGGCAAGGTACATAAGATTTTCGATCTCTCATCTGAATTTCAAACCTCTGAAACACTATTTCAGTGGTTGAAATATTTGTCCCTTCCCCACAAACAAAACGAGGGGAGGGGTCCTGGAGACACTAACACAACCCTGATCCTAGTGCATTTACGATTTACTGTACATTGTTAAACTGTATTTGTTGAATCACTTTCCAAAAAATGAAAAGAGAATCCCTAACTACAGACCCTAACATTAATCATTTCAGGACTGAAACTGGAAACACAGCATTTTTTTCCCCAGGCCTTACCACTTGGAAAATGTGAGTGTCTGTTGGCATGAAGTGCTGACATGGAGCCACAACTTTGGCTCAGCTGACAGAACTGCCTGCTGGGTAGGGCTGCAAGTTCAAGCAAGGATTAAGTGGATCCTGACAGTTCTGTCTAACTTGGACGGAAAGTTGATTTATTAGAATCATCTGCTCAATATCGTTCATTGTCATGAATGCTCACTACCTCCAAGCTACTGTTCATGGTCTTCACTAGCACGTCGGCAGAACGTACTGCGCCTGCGCAAAACCCTGATTTTTAAAGATTTTCGTTGGATTTTTGGTCAACATTGCATTAGAATTTTGCCTGTTGCAGATTATATCTTTTCTGACACATACATTTGAAAACTACAGACGGGATGTTAACCTTATATACTCGAATACAACCTTATATGAGACGTTCTGCCAAAGTGCTATGCACAATACATTACAGGTTTTGCGCAGGTGTAGTACGTTCTGCCGACATGCTTGTTCACGGTCTTCACTAACTGTGAACTAATCATTATTGTTCGTCTTTTGCTCCTGCCATCATCAAGAATAACATTTTAAGTTCCATGAACAATTTGTTCATTTTCCTCAGAACGTGAAATTTTGCTACCGTGAAGACAAAGTGAATTACAGTATGTTATGAGTTACTTAGACTATTATGTGGGTTGCATATATTCAGCTGACCGTTTTGGTACCTGGTACTTCACATGTTTTCTTGTCCCTGTACGATGATACGGTTTCTCTTTGGTGGTTTGAGCCATACATAGATTTCAACATTCAAGATGGCTTTATTGGTCAATTGCAGTTAAAAAGAAACTGAATTCAATTATAAACTAATTTACAAAGTATCGACATTTAAAAAAATACAAATTTACATTTAAAATATCTTATACAGCATGGGCTTAGAAGACCAGTGGCAGCAAATATACAGGTTGTGGACTTTACATAAGGCCGTCAGCAAGGATCTAACATTACACAAACTTTTCCCATCACAAGTAAGTTGACAACATAACTGAAAATACAAATGCAGTGATAGTAAAAGTTAATTGGCACAGTGAGATAGCCAGCCGTAATAAGACTTCTCCCTGATCAGGTCCAAACTGATCAGTATCAAAGGTTGGAAACAGGGGTTCACGCCCTACAGGTGTCAGGTAATGCTGCAGCTTATCCCATATTGCTGTCATTCATGGCGGAATTTTTATAGGTTACTAACACCCCCACATCCGCAAGGCGCAGGAGACAGAGAATGAAACGTTATGTTTCCCAGAATTTGAGAATACGCTATTTAGAAATGACGCTATCAACTTCTAGCCTGTACAAGGCGGCTGGAAAGAATAGAAATTGGCCAAATAGAGAGATAACATGCCGGAGGAGTTGGTCTGCTGGAGAGTACATTTTGCCGCACCCGTGGATCACAAAATGTACCCTCTCTGGCCGGCTAACTCCCCTGGTATACTATTCCCTTTATTTTGGCAAATTTCTGCTATTTATCCAGCGATCTGCGGTGCCTGGTAGAGGCTAATCAACTCCATGTACGTGTATGTACGCAGTGTTAGAATATGTTATCTGTCATCAACAGGCCTAGGTAGGTGCACCTGGGCAGGCTGCCAAATCACGCTCATATCTTTGTGGATAACATTTTTCACTGCTGATGTTTTAGAGGTAATCTCCAAGGATTGAGCAGATTGTCGCACTGTCCTATAAAACTCCTCTTGGAAATCTGAAATGATTAGCTCAGTTCTCCTTGTGGGAGGCTCCTGTTTGATAACGATGCTGATATTTCATTTAGCATGACAGTCAGCAAGGAGAGCATTTAGTAAATTGCCCATTTATTGAATAACCTATCTACATTTATTTATTTACTTATGAATAAATAAATAAATCTACATGTATTGTCCACTGAATATTCTGACAATTTATGAGTGAAATATGAGTAAAAAACTATGATATGATATGTAAAGTATGATATGATGAGGGATAGGTGACTTTGTAATATGTGTCTGAACCTGAGAAGCAAATTTGCATAATCAGAAAGTGGCGCCACCACTATTATATTAGCCTGTTCCAGAAATAGTCACCTAAGGAGATGCCATTGAAGAAACTCCATTTCCCACCTTCATTTCAGAAAGGCAATTTTGTGTGAATGTACATTGAGTTTGTTATGAATGATAGTTTTGTAGCTAGAATGGCATTTATGTTTTGGAGGAAGCTTCCCAAGAACATTTCACCATAAACAATTGATTCAAACCATGAGAAAGGATGTAGCTAGGTACCGCAGTAGTGTTTTTGTGACGAAGACATTCTGTAATACAGTATAGTGTGAAAAACAAGTTTAGGGCATTTTGATTTATATTGTTGTTGATATGCAGTGCAGCACAATTTAGTCTCTTGGGTGGGTTACAAGTACTTTTGAAATTCATGTTCACATATTTCTTTGTGTCTAATACAAGATCCAAACTGCAGGGTATAAATAAATCGTTAAAATTCAACACAAGTGCCTTCAGACGTGTCTTGAGGTACAGTCGAAGGTTGGCACATGGACAGACAGTACCCCCCCCCCCCAGTATGTTGACAAGTTTGTATAAATGTCTCTACATTCATGTAGGTGATAATGTTTTGTCGTGTGGCCGATAACCTGTCTGAACCCACTTCAAGGGTAGGCGTAAGTCAAACAACACGTAGGTACCGATGTGCAAATATTTGCCCCTGAACGGAGAGAGCTGTCGTGAGTGGTACAACTATTGACTGTTACTGTCGTTTGATTGAATTGTTTGGACAAGAGGGCAAGAAGAGATCAATACATGGGTTAAATGGATTGTCAACATGAAGATTCAATTGTAATCTTCCTGCTTTGTGGGGAAACCTCTATTGTGGACGACTCAGATAGGATAGTGCAGTTTACTTGTTACTGTGGCCTCTAAGCGTGCCGTATGTACTTTGTGATTACAATCTGCCGGTGACGAAGAAGGCTAAAGGCTTGTTTGAACAGGGAGGTTTAGACCTCCTTGGTTGGATTGCTGTTGAGTTGGGTCCGGAGAGCTGGGAGTTGTTTGGAAGGGCGGAGCCTGCGCAAACAGAAGTGTGTGGCACATCCTGAACTCACTCCCAGGTCTCCCAGGTGCACCAATGACACCCAGTCTGCAGCTTTCAAATTACACCCTTAGATATACATGCTTAACCACTTGTCCCTGTTGACTTATGCAGTTTATATAACCTCCCGGCAGGGAAAGTTTCCAGCAAAGTATAGAATGTTCTGATTTTACCAGGTAATTTTTAGAAAAATTGTGAACAGTACATAGTTGGTGCAGGTATGTTCAACTTGATCAGAAAGTTTAGTTAATAGCTTGACTTACAGTTCATTTTTTTCATCAAGATATGTAATATGTGTGAATTTAGCACATTAAATGTTTGTTGAACTACTTTCCTGCCCTGTTAGACATTTCCTTTATTAGATTCAACCCATTTCCATCTCCAGCTACGATGAACACGGTCGTGTAACAACTTTCTACTCACCATACTTGAACCACAAGTTTTTGATGCAGAAGTGATTGCACAGAAAAGTTGCGGTTCATAGCGAAGCTCAAGATTTCTATGGTCCCAAATTGCCCCTTGTAACAGGAGGGAAAATGAGTGATGGAGCCCATTGGAGCTGCAGGAGAATTACCTCCATTGACATCCTCATCCTCTCCTCAGCACCACATCTCCATCCCCGCAGCTGTCGTGTCTCTCCAGTCAAACACCGGCCAATAACGAGCCGTGTTTATGACACATCTGAGTGCAAAACTTGTACCATTACCGCCGCACAGAAGGCCATCTTACCAACCTCCCTATCGGAGGGTCGCGGAGGTAATTTCTGCCGCTGCCATCAGTCTCGGTGAAACACCTGGACCGTAAATTATCGCTGCCATTCCGGCTCCGGCTGATCTTTCTTCCCACAAGGCTGGAGGCTGATGGATGCTGCTCTCCGCGGCAGTGGGAACTTTTGCTCGACTCGGACTGACAAATAGGGCCGACAGACCCTGATGAGATGGTGGTCACGGGAGATACAGAAGGAGACCCTCGTATATGATACCCAGAGACCAGTATATGATACCCAGAGACCAACGACCAGTATATGTGATACCCAGAGACCAGTATATGATACCTAGAGACCAGTATATGATACCCAGAGACCAGTATATGATACCCAGTGACCAGTACATGATACCCAGAGACCAGTATATATGATACCCAGAGACCAGTATATGATACCCAGAGACCAGTATATGATACCCAGAGACCAGTACATGATACCCAGAGACCAGTACAGATACCCAGAGACCAGTACATGATACCCAGAGACCAGTATATGTGATACCCAGAGACCAGTATATGATACCCAGAGACCAGTATATGATACCCAGAGACCAGTATATGATACGCAGAGACCAGTATATGATACCCAGAGATCAGTATATGATACCCAGAGACCAGTATATACAGAGACCAGTATATGATACCAGAGACCAGTATATGATACCAGAGACCAGTATATGATACCCAGAGACCAGTATATGATACCCAGAGACCAGTATATGATACCCAGAGACCAGTATATGACATCCAGAGACCAGTATATGATACCCAGAGACCAGTATATGTGATACCCAGAGACCAGTATATGATACCCAGAGACCAGTATATGATACCCAGAGACCAGTATATGATACCCAAAGACCAGTATATGATACCCAGTGACCAGTATATGATACCCAGAGACCAGTACATGATACCCAGAGACCACTATATGATACCCAGAGACCAGTATATGATACCCAGAGACCAGTATATGATACCGAGATACCAGTATATGATACCCAGAGACCAGTACATGATACCCAGAGACCACTATATGATACCCAGAGACCACTATATGATACCCAGAGACCAGTATATGATACCGAGATACCAGTATATGATACCCAGAGACCAGTATATGTGATACCCAGAGACCAGTATATGATACCGAGATACCAGTATATGATATCCAGAGACCAGTATATGTGATACCCAGAGACCAGTATATGATATCCAGAGACCAGTATATGATACCCAGAGACCAGTATATGATACCCAGAGACCAGTATATGATACCCAGAGACCAGTATATGACACCCAGAGACCAGTATATGATACCCAGAGATCAGTATATGATACCCAGAGACCAGTATATGATAACCAGAGACCAATATATGCGATACCCAGAGACCAGTATATGATACCCAGAGACCAGTATATGATACCGAGATACCAGTATATGATACCCAGAGACCAGTATATGATACCCAGAGACCAGTATATGATACCCAGAGACCAGTATATGTGATACCCAGAGACCAGTATATGTGATATCCAGAGACCAGTATATGGTACCCAGAGACCAGTATATGTGACTCAGGATGAAACATGGCTGTACCAAGTAACAGCCTTAATATGTTGGTCCATCCATGCATCACCGAGCTGCGGACGTGCCAGGTGCGGAGAGGTGAGATGGCGACCAGAGTACCAGAACAGCTAGTTTCCATGGAGACCAGGGGACCAGAACAGCTAGTTTCCGTGTGATGACCTTCACAAACAAACCAAATTACGTCCTTCCCACCCCGTCTCCCAGCAGCCCGGGTGGAGACGACATAATGTTCCGGAGAAAATTGTTCGGAGATGATGGATGTGAGCGGCGAGTGGAGTGGATCATTCCCAGCGTCTTCGCACCTACGGCTGATTTATTTGTCGTTTCAGTCAAGGACTCTAAATGAGAAATATCACGAAAACAGGTTGATGTGATATTCATCTTCTCTGTGAACTCATTTTCTCCCGTCCCATGCACCGGGTGTACGTGGAGTTAGTATTCCCTGCTGGATAAAAACAGAAAAAAAGGCTTCTTTTTTTTGCAGTTTCAACTGTTTTTTTCTTAGTGGAAAGTGTATAGCACACTTTTCAGAATGATGATATTTTTTACCCATGTTCATATGAATATTGCTCAGTTTATCAACCAGTACCACAAGAGCTTGGCTGACTCTGAGCCAAAAAAGAGAGCTAAAAGAACATTGGATTGAGTTTGGAAGTTGTGATGGTATTATAGAGCCTGTCGCCCGTATCCCAGCTCAGCAGCCCAGTCCCAAGCATGGGGTGGTCACCCCTCCTTTAGGCATGGTATTTCTGACTGAGATGCTCCACATACTCTGTAATAATAGTTTTGATACTGAAGCCATTGGATAAGTTCTGTGTGTTTGTCTGAGGTGGGCATTGATGTGATTTTGTCAGGCAGATTTTGTGTCTGTTTTCTTTGTTTTGCATAACTTTGCCTTTAAGTGTAACACACAAGTTTTGTACAGTATTAAAGTCCCAGGTTTCTCACATCTAGTTCTAAGCTCATTAGGACCTCAACTTCACTCCTGTGGGACAGGCTTTTATTTGTTTGTGTTTGAATCTTTAGGGTCGTCTCTTCAGGTATGATAGTTGATTTCATAGGGAGCCCTGGAAATGGCCTTCTAGATACAGTCAAACCTGCTCAAGGTGACAGGAGGGGACCGGAGAAAAATGGCTGCATTGGACAGGTGGTCAGGTTGAAGTCAGGTGGCCGCCTGAGCAGGTTTGACTGTACAAGACAGTGCTGGGATTTTTTGCATTGGAAAAGTTTTTCGTACTTCTAATGTGACACCTGTTCACTAAACAATTTTCCAGCGGATGACTCTATAAATTTTGTCAGCTGTGTGTCCAGCTCTGCATCCGTACCTGCTAAATGGTCTGCCTGTAATGAGTGTACTCCTGTTGCTTGTTACTTGTGTAGCGTGCGTAGTCCAGTGGTTAGTGACCCTGCCTCTGGACTAAGAGGTTGGGAGTTCGAATCCCGGCTGTTGTCACTCACCCGACATGCACGCTACTGTAAAGGGTTGCAGTCCTTAGGACAGGACGTTAAGTTGTGGTCCACTGTTTATTGTGCTTGTCAAAAAGAGCCTGGGGAATTTCCCCGGTACAATGAACCTGTAAATACTGTACATAGCGTCTGTCTTCTCTGTCACAACCAGCGGAAGAGTAGCTCTTCAGTGAGCTAAACTGGTTCGAGATCACTTTTCACTTTCCTGTTGTTCACCTGTTCTACCACACAGTTAGTTCCACCTTCCTTCTCGCTTCCGGAGTTCCTGTTCTGCATCACAATTCAGCCCGGCACAATCAGCCAGCTAATTTTCCCCCCAGCTGACCACAGACATAATGTTATTGCACATTAACACCTTCACCCTCGGAAAATTGTTAATTGCAAAACCAATTAACGATATAGATGTAACCGTTCCACTTGAGACTTGGGATGAATATTAAGCGCAGACATGGAGTTGACATGTTCATCACACGAGCGTGTATATCTCCCTTCTGATTTGGAGGTACGTGTTGTGCTCTTAATTCATGAGTCACACATATTTCCATGGCTGTGCAGGAGAATTTCATCTAATTTTGCACCTATTGCATAAGAAGAATATAATTCATCTGTCAGTGAGTAGAGTGTGCTGGGGTTTGTGATTAATATTTGGATTCTACTAGGAACTGTGACATAGACTTATCAGTACATGTATTACATTGTCTTTAGATACAATATAGGCTTTACTGTCACAGTTAAAAACTATTCATTCTTTATTTCAGGGGAAAAAACATAAAACACAGTACATCATTAAAATAATACAAAACTCTAGTCTAGAGACATACAAATAATACAGAAAACAAACCTTGAAAAAGTTGATTCTGTTTGTATTATTTGTCATTTGGTTGAAATCATTTATACAAATTGGTAACATTATCAACATAAATACAAAGCTGCAAAGACTAAAAGCCACCTTGACTGGAATACCATACTGGCTCTTAATTGCAGTGTTCAAAACTAATACTTTTCCCCTACATTGACTTATCAGTACATGTATTACATTGTCTTTAGACACAATATAGACTTTATAGTCACAGTTACAAAGTTGATTCTGTTTGTATTAATTCTCATTTGGTTGAAATCATTTACAAAATTGGTAACATTATCAACATAGATACAAAGCTACAAAGACTAAAAGCCACCTTGACTGGAATACCATACTGGCTCTTAATTGCAATGTTCAAAACTAATAATTTTCCCCCCTACTATATTGCGCAGTACAATGACAAGGAAAATTTACTGGGCATTATTGATTTTTCCCTGCATTACATCCTCTCAGCAATAACTAAATGCCATTAAGTATCATGTTTCTGTTCTCCAGGATTACGTTCTTTTTTACGAGGCTGTATTTATTGATATCTACTTCAGACAATAGAGAAAGATGCATATCAGTTCCTATGGGCTCATGGGAAACTGCACAACTGTAATCTATAATTCCCACCAAGTGTCCGATATCTGACCATAGATTTGTAAATTAGTGTCTGGGGCAGATATTAATCAAACTACACGTATTAAGGAGGGACAAATCAATTTAAGTCAGTGTTTAGGAAAGTTTAATGCAAACCGTCGACATCTCTATTGAGCTGTCATTTTTTAATTAGATTATTTTGCATTGGTTTTAAGTAAGTGTTGATTGTGATTTTGACTTTTAAAGCAGTGTCAACTTTTGCAGACTACATTCCATGGTCATGGCTGCTCCCTTTTCTCCCATCAACACTTGCCGCTTGAATACTTCATGTTTGCTGATAACTTGGGAGAGATTTATGTACAAACAGACCTGTTTTTACTTACATTATCTAGTGTTGAGGGTGTTTGATAGCAGTAGAAAGACCTTTACTAAAAGTTCTGATAGAACAGTCTGTTCAAGGAGGAGTTGGCATATGTTAGGCTTCAGCTGTCGTTTGCACATTCAGGCAACTTGGAAAACATTCACAGGTCAATACATCCCTTTTTATCCCAAAGACAATCGTTTTATCATTTATGACACACATGAAAACAGTTACTCAAGCAACTGGATAGATTTAAAAAACTGTCAGACCTGTTCAACTACAGATTCCGATAGTCACTGATGAAAAGTACTGGTAGTGGATGCTACTTGAAACGTCGGACAGTTTTCAAAATCTATCCAGTTGCTTGAGTAACTGTTCTTTCAAAATCTATCCAGTTGCTTGAGTAACTGTTTTCTTGTGTATCTCATTGCCTGGATGTCGAACCTTCATGGCAGTTTTATGATTTTTCTTGCAGAGGCCAAGCCGGCTCCAGGAAACCTGGGTAAGACCAGAGTGATCTCCACCAAGGTCCGACCGTCGCGCCCGATCAGCGCTCCCGTGCGGAGGAAGCCGCCGGCGCAGCGTCCGCCGCTCAATCCGCCGTTCCTGCCGTACGGAGGGGGCGACAGGGAGAGGATCACCGGCGACAAGAGAACCTTCAACGTCCGAGCGTCCGTCAGGAATAACGAGGAGGTTCGTCATGTTAGGCCACGTCAATTTAATCTGTTGGTTCTCAGATATTTTCAGAGAAAATATGGAGCGGCAGGGCGAAATAAAGCAGGCCTAGGCATCCTATGATATCCAAATGCTATGATAGGAGCCATGAAGTCAACATACCAGGCTGGTTTATAATTCAAACGATGAATTTTAAACTTGTAATCAAACCACTGCATTGATAGATGGAAAAACTGTAACAACTAGGAAGAAAAGGCCTTTCTTCAACTGCTGGGGCCAAAAGATGAGCATTTTGGAGTTGATTCAGAACCTGAATATTTTTTTCTCACAAATCAGAAAAAATGAAGCGGGGAATCTGAGAATCAATTGGTTAAATTGGTGCGCCATTAGAGACAGTTTTTTTAAAGAAATAAAACTGTTTTGTAAACTTATATTCCTGTACATGAGAATTGCACAATAAATCAAGTGTTGTACATAATACAGTATTGATCTAAGTGTGTAAGTGAGGTGTCGGCTGATGGTAGCTCCATCATTAGCGTTGATGTATGCTGTAAGGTCAGGGGGGAAAAACTGGCCAATCTACTTCGAGCAGTCAACTCCTCCACTCCGCTAGGGCAGGGTGCATAAATCTTTGTATGGGTTATTATTTTTCTGAGACACTTTGTCTTCCAGCGTAGCCTGGATTTTGCTTGAGGGGTTCTTCCTACTGTCCAAGGGACAAAATTTTGAAAATTGAACCTTCTGAAATGGCATTTCCTGCATTTTTGAGAGGATTTCAAAGGGAAAATCAGAGACAAATAGGATTCCAGCCCCACAAGTCAGTCCACCTATTAAAGAAAAATCTTGGACCTTCAGATAAAAAGTGGACCTTTTCGCTTGTGTGTGTGGGGGGGGTTCTTACAAACCCCCCGAACCCCCCTGGCTACGATTTCCTCAGCATAAGAGGAGAAGTTTGCAACTGAGACATGTGGTGTTCGGTGAGCGAAGCCACGTGTGATTTATGACATCATCACAATCTCTGAACCCGACAGAAAACAGGGTGCCTGCAGACGGCCGCGTGTCTCTTCGGTCTGTTCGTCATGCTCAAGGTCTTCTGGCTGGTTGGCTAGGAAGGATATTCTTCCCGTTCAGGTGCCAAGATCTGTCACGGATGCTCACAGAAACACACACGTCTTACCCACCGGAGATCAAAGAACTCCGAGATATTGTCTTTTTCATTTCATTTCATTTATTACAAAACCTTTCAGCCCTGAAGGGCTAATCTTCCAAGGCTCAAACATTACATAATCACATATAAACATGGAAAACACAGTGAATACATTTAAAAAGACATAAATACATCAAAACATCAACAATGAACACACAAATCAATATTAACAATTTAAAAACTAGAGGTTGGGCTCATGTGACACTGTTTACGATAGCTTTCTTGAACCTTAGAAGGTTACTCAGTGTCTTAACATGATATGGTAGATCGTTCCACAGCAATATTGCACGATACAGGAATGAGCGCTTCTTACTGTTCGTCTTAGGTTTGGGTAATCTGAAGTTGTTCTGTGCAGATGTCTTTGAACCTGCTGTACTTGTATACATGACAACTGTGCATGCCTGGTGGGGAATGGTCCACACTGTAGTGAGACATACATCACATACAGTTTGCCCAAAACATTTGGGGAGAAGCAATTTTCCAGGGATCCCGTTGCCATCACCGGGAGCCACCACATTGTCTGCAGCTCCATTTGGAAACATTGCTTGCAATTTTGGCCCGGAGGAAATAATGTGGCTTGTATTATAATTACATTTCAGGCAGGCTGGCAGGTCCCCACAATGGTGTCAGATTATATCGGTAAAAGAAAAGGTGGCGGTGGAGTTGGCACATTTCAGGTCATTTGGTGACTGGGTGCCTCCGCGATGACAAGGCAATGCTCTCTCACCATTACCCGAACTGGAGCCAAACTGCAGTGTCAGTAATGTGGTGCTGATGTGGTAATTGGGGACAGCCTGCATACCTGGATCGGACAACCATCCAGGAATGTGCCTGCTGCAGGAGAGCAGTTCTGGGCAACCACCTGTTGGCTTCCCATGGGCCTCTGCTGTCAGCAGTCTCACTAACATTGAGCAGTCCGCATAGCCTGGGTGCCAGCCAACATTGAACAGTCCTTATCTATATCTGTATCTATATAGCCGGTATAACCGCCCTTGGGCATAACACACCAGCTTATAGCCCGGGAACCAGCCTTTCTGTCAGCCTGCTCCAACATTGAGCAGACCTGATAGCCTGGGTCTAGCCTTTCTGAACCAGCCATTCTGAACCAGCCATTTTGCCAGTCTGCTCCAACATTGAGCAGTCCGCATAGCCCGGGTGCCAGCCTTTCTGTCAGCCTGCTCCAACATTGCACAGTCCTTATAGTCCGGGTGCCAGCATTTCTGCCAGCCTACTCCAACATTGAGCAGTCTGCATAGCCTGGGTGCCAGCCTTTCTGCAAGCCTGCTCCAACATTGAGCAGTCCTTATAGCCTGGGTGCCAGCCTTCCTGCCAGCCTGGGTGCCAGGCTTGTAAGCTGCTAGTCTGCTCCAACATTGAGCAGTCTGCATAGCCTAGGTGCCAGCCTTTCTGCAAGCCTGCTCACACATTGAGCAGTCCTCATAGCCCAGGTGCCAGCCTTCTAAGCTGCCAGTTTTCTTCCAGTGATCAGTGAGAATGTATTGAAGCTAACAAGGCTGGTGTCCAGGCTACAGTCCTTAGTTATTGGCATCAGTACTGCAAATGGAAAGTGCATAGAAAGAACAGTTAACTAATGAGAAATGGGACCAGTTCATCCTCAGTAATGTAATTGTTCTGGTCACAAATCAGACATGAAGAGATGTAGATCTATTTGCTCCAGGCATTGTAAAACTGATACACTGTTGGCTGTTGGGATGCAGTTTTTCACAAGGAGCGAATCGACATCTTCATCTCTAGGAGTTAAAGTATGCCTGTGTTTCTGCTGATGTTGTATCTCGTTGTCGTGGATACCGTGGAAGGTTTGCTGCGTCAGTTGTCATTGTTTCCTCTGACGGGTGTGCTGATAGCAGGTGTCTGCAGTGTGATAGCCGTACCTGCCAGCACGTCGGCAAAACGTACTGGGCCTGTGCAAAACCCTGATTTTTCACGTTTTTCGTTGGATATTTGGTCAACGTAGCATTGAAATTTTGCCTGTTGCAGACAATATCTTTTCCTATACAACATCTGAAAACTACAGACAGGCTGTTTACCTTATATGCTCTAATACAACCTTATATGAGACGTTCTGCTAAAGTCCTATGCACAATACATTACGGGTTTCGCACAGGAGTGCACGTTCTGCCGAGGTGCTATAGCTGCCAGCATCCATCTCATACTACCCACACCTGGGATCTCTAGGAAAGCTCCATCCCCATAGATCTTCTGCAGGAGTAGGTAATGATTCACTGTAACTGTAAGGAGTTTCACCACAGATGGGTGAGGAGGAAGGAAGGAAGAAGACAGCTCTGGCTGTGTATCTGATCCTGCGTTCTGGTCTGTGTTTTGGAGAAGGTCATGAAGAAATGATGGTTCAGCCTCGGGGGTTCAGCCTCGGGGGTGCTCATCACTGTCAGTGTCCCCCTGTGCCCAAGCCTGGAAGTTACATCTTAACAACATTTCACGTCACACAGAGTTTGTACCTGCTGACTTCATCTTCATCTCCAAGCAGGTCTACAAGACAGTATCAAATAGGCAAGACGGTATCCAATATGCCACTGAAGTTTAGCTGGCAAAAAAAAAAAACAGTACAAAAAAAGAAAGCCCAATAGAAAGGCCCAAAAACATGTCAAAAATAAGAGGAAGCCTAAACCTCTGCTTGGAGAGTACTGCTGACTGGGTGTAGTTAATATAATAGCTACCCAGGAGCTGAGGAGAACATTCATGGCAGGATGGTTAGGAGCTGGAATACGCAACATGGGAGAGAAGAAACCAGGCTGTGTAAAAGCTGTTTGGTGTTTGACTGATGACCTGAGGAGGAAAGTAGGTCAGGCGGCAGCCGTGTCTGTTATGAACCTGCAGACTGGTCGGTATTGCAATGGAGCACAACACCTGCAGGGCCTGGTCCTTACCAACTACTGATGATATACTTTATAGTCTAGTATATATATATATATATATATACACAGTTGGTACAAGGAGGCTTCCACTGGTCTAAAAGTGGACTGGCAAAGTAGCTCTTTTGTACCTTTTCCAGTTCTGCTAGTACAATGAATAGAAAATTGTTTTGTTTTCTTGATGGTCATGGCTGCGAAGTGATGGCATTGCATACTTGCTGTATTACGTACGTACGTCGACTAGCAGAATTATACCGCTCAGACGGGGTTATACCGCTCCTTACGGGGTGACATACCCTTTCGTTGGCTGATACAAGACGGGGTCGCCACGTCTCCGTCAGGGGGATGATGTAAATCACCATGCTGTATTACTCATGTTGTTTGTGTTTGAAGAAATAAACCAATATATATAATGTTACCTGTGTGTGTGTGTGTGTCTGTGTCTGTCTGTCTGTGATATAGTTTGACCTGAAGAAGGTGACAACACCAGAATCATTACATGGGCACTGGAGAAGTACATACAGATGTGGAGGATGCCTGCTTCTAGTAGGGCACATCAATACAAGTAGCAGATGATTCACTCGAGCTCTGCCAAAAAGTCTCCGCTTCTTTCACTGGTAGGCTCCAAACATGGTGTGATCTATTTTCGCTTTTCTCATCTCTTATCTTGTTGTCAGGAAGGAATTAAGTTCTAACAGCTGGCCCTTAATGCTGGCACTAGGGAGATAGGGGTGGTATGGGCCCGGAGCAGCAGCCAGGGCGAGGCCGGCCCAATCAGCACATACTGATGGTATCTACTGGCGAAAAATTGATAAATCAAAGTGCTTTGCCCTGGCCAACGCTGACATTTGGGTTCATTCTCCTGTTTTAATGAGGATGAGACGGAGTTGGGTGTTTTGTTGACAGTTTGTGTTTGTTGTTGCCAGGTCGACTTAATGACTTGTGATTTTGTTTTTGTTATTGACTTATTTATGCATATACATGTATTTATTTTTTGTATTATTTATATTGTGTTGAGTTAGCGATTATTTGTATTATTTGTTTGACACCTGACGCTCCTCCCAACTTTGTTCTCGACCTCCATGAAAAGCGACCTGAGCAGCCGATTGGAGTATTTTTGAGATTAAATAAAGACACAAACAAACAAACAAACAAGGTGTTTTGTTGACAGTTTGTGTTTGTTGTTGCCACGTGTTTTGTTGACAGTTTGTGTTTGTTGTTGCCAGGTGTACCTCTCAGCCCTGCGTGCGTTGCGGAGACGGGAGATGCAGGTCAAGGCGGCGCTGGAAGCCAGACGTAGAGACGCGCAGAGGCAGGTGGCGCTGTCCCGAAGCCGCACGGTCCCACCGCCCAGGTCCGACACCTCGCAGTGGAGGACAGAATACCAGAGCAACTTCCAACCCTAGTCTGCTGGCTGACAGGGCTGTACCCTATCCAGAACCATGCCCTGAATGGGTTAGGGTTAGGATCAGGCACGGCTCTTGATAGTCTGTATCATATCCAGAACCGTGCCTATCTAGTTCTGTGCCTGAATGTGTTAGGGTTAGGATCAGGCATGGTTCTGGATAGTCTCCATGTATCCAAGAACGTACATTGTAGATTTGCTCTGCCATGGTTCTGGATACGTGTGGACTATCCAGAACCGTGCCTGAGCATGTTTCTGGTTAAAGCACGGTTCTGGATACGACAAGGTGCTGTCTGACAGAGGCGCCCACACCGCCAGTAACCGCAGGACGTCTCTAACTTACAGGACAGACAAGTTCACGGCGCTGCCAGAACTGTTAGCTGCAAATTGGCAAGTCCTGCAGACACGGGAGACACAAAGTAGGAGACACAACTGTTGTCAATTAAATGGCTACAGTCCTGGGAGTTACATTCCGCCAGACGAGATAATTTGTGATGATGCTAAAAAGAGCATTATTATGGACGGGTCATTTACAACTTTTATGTAGCAGCCATCAGTAATCAATGTGGGAGATCACGCCATTAAGATTGGGAAAGTAGATGAGGGTATCGGAAAATTGTGGCAGCATTGATTGTACATTGTAATATTAATGGGAAATGGAAGAATGGGGAGCTGGGTGTAAATTTTGAATGGAAAACTTCCCCAGGTGTGCCCGGCTAAATTAACCGGAGGATGAACGATCGGCATCACGGCCAGGACGGGTCAAAAGGCCAGATCTGACGATCCTACGCTCGCTGCAAAACCTGTGCACATAGAACTCTGCTCTCTGCAAAACCTGTGCACATACAACTCTGCTCGCTGCAAAACCTGTGCACATACAACTCTGCTCTCCGCAAAACTTGTGCACATACAAGTCTGCTCGATCCTTCGCTCGCTGCAAAACCTGTGCACATACAACTCTGCTCGCTGCAAAACCTGTGCACATACAACTCTGCTCGATCCTTCGCTCGCTGCAAAACCTGTGCACATACAACTCTGCTCGCTGCAAAACCTGTGCACATACAACTCTGCTCGATCCTTCGCTCGCTGCAAAACCTGTGCACATAGAACTCTGCTCTCTGCAAAACCTGTGCACATACAACTCTGCTCGCTGCAAAACCTGTGCACATACAACTCTGCTCGATCCTTCGCTCGCTGCAAAACCTGTGCACATAGAACTCTGCTCTCTGCAAAACCTGTGCACATACAACTCTGCTCGCTGCAAAACCTGTGCACATACAACTCTGCTCTCTGCAAAACCTGTGCACATACAACTCTGCTCGCTGCAAAACCTGTGCACATACAACTCTACTCGCTGCAAAACCTGTGCACATACAAGTCTGCTCGATCCTTCGCTCGCTGCAAAACCTGTGCACATAGAACTCTGCTCTCTGCAAAACCTGTGCACATACAACTCTGCTCGCTGCAAAACCTGTGCACATACAACTCTGCTCTCTGCAAAACCTGTGCACATACAACTCTGCTCGCTGCAAAACCTGTGCACATACAACTCTACTCGCTGCAAAACCTGTGCACATACAACTCTGCTCTCCGCAAAACCTGTGCACATACAAGTCTGCTCGATCCTTCGCTCGCTGCAAAACCTGTGCACATAGAACTCTGCTCTCTGCAAAACCTGTGCACATACAACTCTGCTCGCTGCAAAACCTGTGCACATACAACTCTGCTCTCTGCAAAACCTGTGCACATACAACTCTGCTCTCTGCAAAACCTGTGCACATACAACTCTGCTCGCTGCAAAACCTGTGCACATACAACTCTACTCGCTGCAAAACCTGTGCACATACAACTCTGCTCTCCGCAAAACCTGTGCACATACAACTCTGCTCGATCCTTCGCTCGCTGCAAAACCTGTGCACATAGAACTCTGCTCTCTGCAAAACCTGTGCACATACAACTCTGCTCGCTGCAAAACCTGTGCACATACAACTCTACTCGCTGCAAAACCTGTGCACATACAACTCTACTCGCTGCAAAACCTGTGCACATACAACTCTGCTCGATCCTTCGCTCGCTGCAAAACCTGTGCACATAGAACTCTGCTCTCTGCAAAACCTGTGCACATACAACTCTGCTCGCTGCAAAACCTGTGCACATACAACTCTGCTCTCTGCAAAACCTGTGCACATATCTATACCTCTGCTCTCTGTAAAACTATACATCCTTCTGTGCACAAATCTGCTCTATAAAACTATACATGCTCCTCTACAACTCTGCTTTCTGTAAAACCATTCATGTTCACATGTCTACAACTGCTCCTGGGTTCCCGTAATTTTCCAGTACAACAAGGTGGTCCTGAGAAAATTGTTGGGTTGCTGGGACTACAGCTGAGTCATGCCTCTTCTTTACATTCCTCTGGAAGAGCAGTGCAGGATTTAGAATGCCTCACACAGGCCAGAGAATAGGAAAGGACTGCCAAGAATGACTGTGATAGCTTATCAAGGTCCGCAGGTTCAATTATGCCGTAGTTAGGGAAGGGCAGCAGAGATAGGAGGAACCAGCTGCAAACAGGTGGCACACAGCCACATGGAATGTGGCACTCGACTATATAATTATTGTACAGGTATGATTTTACTATGGAGATGATATAGTATTATAGTACCAAGATACATATTTATAATCATACGTCATCTGAATCACGATTTTTAAACAGGTTTTCATAGTTAAAAGAACATGAAGAGATGAGAGAAATATTTGACAAAGAAATATGGAAGAATAAGTTACTTTTCTCTGGAAATAATTGTGTGACAGAAAGGAGGAACCTTTCTGTATGTTGTATGAGACTATTTTCCAGTACTGTCTGTGTTCGGTACGTTTGTCCTGTAATCAGTAGTAGGATCTAAATGGCAGCTTGTGGAGACGCTGACGCTCCCCGGTCAGTCGTGCGGGCCGGGGTGACAGGGATCGCCGGGTCTGTCCGGCGCTGGGACGGAATATTAACCACCCAAAATGAAGCCATACGTCTCCGGCGCAGTGTCATCCTGGCCCTGTCAGCTCCGCTAGGCCTTTTGTACGGTCCTCTGGGATTAATGGGGTAAGACGAGGATATGTGATGTTTTAAGTGACTTGTAACCGTCGAGTCCACCCACTCTGACTGCTGGGGGACTTTGATGTGAATTATGTCTGAAGGATGATTAGTAGCTTTTGCAGAATTGACTTGATATGATCGTGGCAATGAATTGTATTTTTTAAAATCCGTGAAAATACATAGAAAAAGTTTAAATTTGAATGGTTGTGCTGTCTTTTTTTGTAGACTATGAAAAGGTCTGAAGCAGACATGTTTATATATTAGATAATAGGACGTCCACAATTGGGCCCTGGGGTCCTTTCAATATCGCCAGTAACAAGAGGAAATGCAGTTAGAGATCGTGCCATGGGGGTCATATCCAACACAGATTAACAGGGATAATTGTAGAGTTAAGTGTACATGTACATGTGTTGTGCCTGTCCACATGGAATGGGGCTGTTCTGCAGCCTTATGTCCTTGGTTTTTCTTGCACCATGTTCAGCTGTCTCGGGGTCCTTCACATGAGAGGGAAAGGGTTTATAGATGATTCGAACCCGTGACCTCTCGTGTCCGCTCGCCTAGCCCCTCGGCCATTTGATGCCACTAAGTAGCAAAAAGTCCAAAAGTAGCAAAACTTGATAATAACATAACAGTGGAGAGATGAGAACACAGGATTGTGGTGGCATTGGCAGATGTCAGGATTTCTGTCAGAGTGAAATAAATGGTTCTACATCAGCAGGGATCCCTGCTGGATCAGATGAGGTGCACAGGAGATAAGAAGACACAGAAGATGTTTTATTTACGATGACTCATGTGAGAATTAGATTGGAGAAACAAGAAATTTCTCAACTATTTTCTTTTTTTAAAGTTTTTAAAACTTTTTCAATGGTACAGAGACTTAGAGGAAAGGGGACAGAAAAAAGATGTGTCAAGCTACCCACGACAGGTTAGTAACCAGTGGACTAGCGGCCTGTGTGTAACGTTATGGGAGTTGAGAGTATAGGAGTCAAACACACACCACTACCAGTGGACTAGCCCCCTGCTGTAGTGACTGCACAACTGTGTGGCCCAAGGGCTACAGAAATGGAGATGGGCGCTGCCCTATACACCATATATATATATATAGGTGCGGGAAGTGCGGGAAGGAACTTTGACTTTGTTTTTTGCGGAAGAGTTTCCGGTTAGCTGCGCGCTCCTGTCTGTAAAGGTGCCACCTGTCGTCGCGGTGCTTTCCTCCGTCACTCAGCCTGAAAATTACAAACCCAATCAGACCCGGCAATAAAACCTGAGCGATGTAAATTTCTTAATTACAAATCTGATGATTTCTCAGACCTGGTTTCTGTGACAGCCTGTTTAGGCCCAGCCAGCCATGTGAAATTGGGAGGCAGGGAAGAGAAATGTCATCTTCAGGCAGATCTTTTGGTGGCTACAAGACAGGGCAGTATCCAATGCACCACCTGGGGGAAAAAAGATACCAGTACGAAAAAGGAAGCCCAATAAAAACGCCTAAAAAGACGTCAAAAATAAGCGGAAGCCCGGACCCCTGCTTGGAGGGTGTGACAAATGGGCTGTTCTCCTGTGTGCATTAACATGTGGTGAACCAGAAAAATAAGTTTACATGTTTGGGTGGAGTGGGTGTGGCAGTAGTGACTGATGCATACATGGGCGGGCAGACCCTACTGAGTGTTTATCCTACTCCTGGCTGCACTCTCTCCCAGCCCAGATGTGACAAGCCTGGCTTGCATGTATGAGAGTTGGGAGTATGGGAGTTGGACTAGCCTCCTGCTGTAGTGGCCTGTGTGTATGGGAGTATATGAGACCCTACTGAGCAGGCCTGCTACTGAGTGTTTATCCTACTCCTGGCTGCACTCTCCCAGCCCAGATGTGACAAGCCTGGCTGGCTCCAGGGACCCTGCACTCCGTTGCAGGCTTTCAATGCAAACTTTATTCATCAACTTGGCAGTCCTTAGACTGAATTGCGTTGATTATACATTTTGTCAATTAAAAAAAAACAAGACTGTCACTAAACAACATTTCATCAGTTAAAAAGATATTACATTTAATACATAATCGATTTATTAAAATATGGTAAATATTGTAAAAGTACATGGACGACATAATGGACAGATTATAGATTTTGTAAGTCTTTCATGGTCCATAGCATGGCAGGGGTGTGAGGGATCTTTCAAGATCCTTTTCAGTTCTTGAATGGACGCTTCCCTTCGCCTTGACTCAAGGGTTGGCAGTTGTTTGGGGGCTGCCAAGCTGGAGGAGCTTCCCTCTAGCCAGGAGCCCCTTCTTTAGGCAAGGCATGTGATCCGCCCTGCATTGCTGTGGTCTCCGGAGAGGGGGGATGCAGTATTCGATAATCCTCCTGGGCGAACACTAAGGTCCTGTTATCTTTGGCACTTAGCAGCCCGCAGATCACCTTACATATTATTTTTGAGACTGGAAATCCACTTTCTCCATATATGACTAACAGGCAGATCCACATAATCCCGTCTGTGTGTGATTTCTGACCGGCAGACGTCTGTAGGACGGACGCCACAAGGTGGACAGGCTCGGCTGCACCTGTTCTGCACCCCAATATTCTTATGACTTACGAAATATTGAGGCCTTTTTTTGGTAGCTCTTACCTACCCTATGAAACCAGAATGCATGAGTCACATAGGAAGACGGTATTTCAAAGAAAGTAACTCGATATCATAACCAAGAGAGTTCTCTGTGTGCCATAATGATCCGAATCTCTGAGGAGGAAATGATCCTATCATTAGGGGGAATATCTATACATACAAATCAACTACTGGAATTAACTTGTGAAAAATAAGAATTGTCAATCCTCCCTCTGCATTCCTCACTTGTATAACTAATTAATTAATAAACGAGCTACAATTAAATAACATGTCTTTTGAGAAACTAATAATTTCTGCGAGGTGTGAGGTCAGTGACTCTCGTTTTCCTTGTAAAGGTTTGTGAAAGGAAATACTTTGACCCTTGACCTATACAGGAGAACATAGTACCTGCCCTCAGGTAAGTGTCATCACTGCTGGCCAGACAGGATAAAACAGCTGGAGGAGGGGAGCGGTCGCCATGGTAACGGGAACGGTCGGCATGGTCAGCTCTTATTTCCCCTTGTCAGCACATTAGTCAACACACAGCTGATTTTGGGGAGGACACTGCTTTGATTTCAGCCCGTCTTCTGGAAGCTAAAGGAGACCTTGCTGCCTTTGACAGATGAACAACATCTGTGACAGTGGGTCACTCCTCTGTAACAGGTCTCTGCCTGACTACACCTTTATCATGTAGGGAGAAGGTTAACCTTTAGCACACTGAAGTAGCCACTTGGCTACCAATTCTCTATTGGTTACAGGGTTAGGCAGCAGGGAGAAGGTTAACCTTTAGCACACTGAAGTAGCCATTTGGCTACCAATTCTCTGTTGGTTACAGGGGTAGGCAGCAGGGAGAAGGTTAACCTTTAGCACACTGAAGTAGCCATTTGGCTACCAATTCTCTGTTGGTTACAGGGGTAGGCAGCAGGGAGAAGGTTAAACCAACTTTTCGAGGTTATTATTATACCCACAAAACTGGCCAGTCCTTGTTCATGGTACCAGGGACAGACTCCTACACAGCTGCAGGTGTCCCCACTGGCCAGTGTGCTGAGACTCCCTGGCCTGAGAAAAACTGCAGTGCCCAACAGGCTGGTAGAGAAGGAAGTGAAGTGAGATGTCATCAGATTTTAATAAGCACCAATAGTATAAACACTGGGGGTGATAAAAGCTGAATATAACGAATGCCATGTTCTGTGGCAGGGAAAGGTGAGAGGCAGGAAAGTGACGCGTTCCTTCTGGCAACTTTTAATTACACAGAAATAAGACATCTAATGACTAATGGCTCATTATATTGTTTCACATTTATTCATTTGTAGTTTTACATGGTCCACTAGGGGGCAGCCCTTCGTAATCAATTCTAATGTTACATGAAGTTACATCTGACGCCTGCTACAGGAACTCTTTTTTCCGACACAGTTATGACTTATTATGCAGCTAGTTTATCTGTTTTATTACCTGTATGTCTTTCCTGCATACATGTTTGTATTATTTCAATTGTATTGTATTGTTTTTATGGGTACTTGTGTTTTACCCGAAATTAAGAATAAATGAAAAAAATGAAGTCTGTCTGATCTCTGGAGGACAGAAAAACAAAAGCAAGCCTTCCATAATGGTGATAGTCCTGTAATCTTCAAATAGAGCTTTTGGTGGCTACAAGACAGTATCAAATTGGCAAGACAGTATCAAAGTGGCAAGGCAGTATCAAAGTGGCAAGACAGTATCAAAGTGGCAAGGCAGTATCAAAGTGGCAAGACAGTATCAAAGTGGCAGGGCAGTATCAAAGTGGCAAGACAGTATCAAAGTGGCAGGGCAGTATCAAATTGGCAAGACAGTATCAAAGTGGCAAGACAGTATCAAAGTCGCAGGGCAGTATCAAATTGGCAAGACAGTATCAAATTGGCAAGACAGTATCAAAGTGGCAGGGCAGTATCAAATTGGCAAGACAGTATCAAATTGGCAAGACAGTATCAAATTGGCAAGACAATATCAAAGTGGCAGGGCAGTATCAAATTGGCAAGACAGTATCAAATTGGCAAGACAGTATCAAAGTGGCAGGACAGTATCCAATATGCCACTGTTTGTCTAGCAAAAAAAAAAAAAAGATACCGGTACAAAAAGAAAGCCAGATAAAAACGCCTACAAAACGTCAACAATAAGCCGAAGCCTAAAGTTAAACCTCTACTGGGAGAGTGAAAGCCCTGCAGGACCTGTTAAGTTAATGAAGATACAATGTATGTGTAGAAACCGAAGTTGTGTGTGAAGACCTCTTGGGTTACAAGGACTTTTTATCAACAGATTCTAACTAGGAACGCACATCATACTGAGACCACCTGTAATGTTCTAACAAGTTCCCAAAAGGGTTACCATTCACTGAAACACCCCAGGATCAAGCTACTCTCCAAGCAGAGGTTTGGGTTTTGGGCTTATTTTGGGCGTGTTTTTAGGCATTTTTATCGGGCTTTCTTTTGGGATAAAAAAGAATTTCAGTGAAAAAAGAAAGCCCGCTAAAAATGTCTAAAAACACGCCAAAAATAAGCCCAAAACCCAAACCTCTGCTTGGAGAGTAGGATCAAGCTACGTTATTTCACATGCACCATACATGAATACCTTTGGGTGGGATTGTTTGAGATTTAAAAGTGTAAGAGTGGATGGAAGGTGACAGGAGCAATGGTAGGTGACTGTGTAACAGGCAGCAACATGCCATATATCCGACGTACATGTACCCACAATAATGCCATGTTCAATATGATGGCCTTTTGTAACTTTGTAGTCTTTACTGAGTCCTCACCACTATCAGTGAACATGTCTTCTTTATATAGTGACCATTACTGCTACCTTTTTGCAGCAGTAGAGCAACTGTTCACAATCTAATAGACACAAACCAAAATCCCATATGCACTGCAACCTGAAAAGTTTCCTCTGGGGTTTTGTCACCACTTCTACAGCTCGCTTGCTGTGCAGATGACATGGGGTGTTGAGTAACCGGATCACTACCTGATCTTGCTAACAGTCTTCGGATCATATAATTTATGATAGACAAAGAACTGTTCCATCTAATAACCACAAACATCTGTCCTCATCATTTTGGAAAAGAAAAGCCAAGTGTGCAACAAAATGCCATGAACAGTCTTTTCTACCAAGACCTCTGAAGTTATTGTCCAAGCATCTGATGTTAGTGGTAGTATGACTTTTATTCATCCCGTATACTTAATGCATTGAATTTTAAATTGTATTTTATACATCCTGTATTATATAATGTTTTGTGTGAGTGCTTAAGAATTACTGTCATTTAATGGAAAGCAGTGTCTGTAAAATCCGATCTGAATGTTCATTGTTCAATGTACATGCAAGTCGATTTTGAATAAAACTGAACTGAAGTCTGGCTACACAACACCAGCCAGACTTGTTGCACACTTGGCTTTCTTTTCCTTTGTGTAAGATTCAAGAAATTCTTAGTATTCATATAAATCCTGCACAAAACTGTAATATCCACTTCAAACGTTACTGGTACATGAATTTCAATGAAAATGGTGATAACGTTATACATGTATTGAAATATAAAATAAAGTGGAAATTTGGCTAATTTCCCTTCAAGCAGAAGACGATTATCCGAGTGCGTCAGGAGGGTGCCTAACCACCCCTACAGGAAGTAACGTTAGAACAGTGATATACGACAGCTTTGAAGAACTGCCAACAATTTTTGCCCTCAGACTGAAGGCTGTTAAAGTGGTTCCAGCTTGACTCTAGGAAGACAGGTTGTCTGCAGCTGGATGGCCTGTGGGAAATTTTCTCATTCCGCTTGAGTGGCTGAAGTTCCCAGAAACCATCGTCAGTTCCCAGAAACTATCAGAACAACTTGTGCCTCAGACAACTGACCTATACTGTGGGTAACTTCAGTACAGTAAAACCTGCCTAAGAAGGCCACTTAGGGGAATGGTCTTCTTGGACAGGTGGCCTTCTTGTGCCTATGGGCAAAAAATCTTCGGGACCAGGAAAAAGTGGTTGTTATGGCCAGGTGGGTGCTTTGGCAGGTTTGACTGTACTTTTATCTGTCAGGTACTTTTCTGCTGCTAACATTAGCAAAAACCTGAATAAAAAGTGCAGTAAAAGGTCTGGACTACATCTACTAACAATTTATGTAATTCTGCTGTCCAGAATGGCAAATGATGCATGGAACATTAACTTACAGAGAGGCAAGTACATGATAGTCCACTATATTCTAATGCTGCGATGACAGCAGGGAGAAGACAGAGTTCAATAGGTTAGGCTGGACATTGATCAGGTACAGATCTGTGTGAGTCCATGATGAAAAGAGCAGCTACAATCAAGTATCCTGCGGCCCTGTGATAAAAATCTCATTAATCACATGTCCCTCTGATGTTATCACATCAACATGCCCAGAAATCCCCTTTTGTGGTTTGCCTATAAAGTGCACCGAAACCCGCATCATCAGGAGCGGCTAGTTAAATTGGCTGTTGCTAGGCTGTTGCTAGGCTGCCTGGAGCGCGGGGGATTTCAGGACCAGGGACAGCATCCGAATCAGCCAGGTACCCGGCTGGCCCGGATGCTAATTTGCGGGGAGCGATTCTTCAGGTTGGTTGGCTGGTGGCACAGTCTGACATTTCTGTGATATTCAGAGACTGAACAGTTTACAGCAGACTGCTGTGGTGGGACCGGCACCTGATCTGTACCAACCAGTCACCTCAATCCTGGGCACAGCATCTGTCAGGAAACCTGTGATAATAGGAGAACAGTTTAGAGCAGCAGCTACTTGAAATGTCTTTACAGTTTTCAAAATCTATCCAGTTGCTTGAGTAACTGTTTTCTTGTGTGTCTCATTACCTGGATGTCTAACCTTCATTGACGTATCTTGGATCAATATGGCAGGTTTGCCTAAACTCAGAGTAGGATCTGGAGAACACGAGCAAGAAGAGTTGTGAGTTTGAGCACTATGGATTCTACCAACACAGATGAGCTTTCATTCAAATATCAAATGGATAAACACCTGTTCAACTACAGATTCTGTTTAGTCACTGACAAAACATAGTGTTTGCTACTTGAGAAACGTCTAACAGTTTTCAAAATCTATCCAGTTGAGTAACTGTTTTCTTGTGTGTCAGGAAAGCTGTTTACCAAGTTGACTCTTCTTTACATGGAGTCCAGTGTGTTTTTTGTGCTGCTTGCCGGTGACTGAGGCTGCTGCAATGCTATCAGCTATGCCCACAAGGGTCTGGGTGGCCAGATACAGCCTACGCCTCATCTACAATTCAGCTTGTGACGTGACCTTGCAGTGAAACAATTGCCCCCCACTGCCAGGGAATTGAGACGTTCTCAGCCCTTGAAGGAGTGTGACGGTTTCTCTAATGTGCTTAGACACAATCTTCCAGAACCCAGACCAACTTGTACAGGCATAATTGGCCCCCATGAACAAGAAGGATGGCTTTTAAGGCCACACCAATTTAATTTGTTGGTTCTCAGATTTTTTTAGAAAAAATATGAAGCAACAGGGCGAAAAAAAAAAAAAACTGGCATAGGCATCCTATTATAGCCCCAAATGCTACAATAGGAGCCATGAAGTCAACATAAAAGGCTGGGTTAAAATCTAAACAATGAATTTTGAACTTTAAATCAAACCACTGTATTGATAGATGGAAAAACTGTAACAACTAGGAAAGAAAGGGACTTTCTTAAACTGTTTGGGGCAAAATATGAGCATTTTTGAGTTGATTCAGAACCAGAAATCTTTTTTTTTTTTTTTTTTGCAAATCGGAAAAAAAGGTGAATCCGAGAACCAACAAATTAAATTGGTGTGGCCTGATGTCCTTTCCTTTCGGTCCTCAACTCTCACCAGAATATCAGCAGAATGCAAATATCCGCATGCAGCGTTTTATACTGGTGTGGGCATGCATTTTCTTTTAGATGTCTGTCATTTAAAATAAAGACACAAGTCTAATTTCTGAAAGAGGTAGATTTAGAGGCAAACTGGCCGTTTACAGGAGAGACCATCACAATGATTTAAGAATAGGACGAGGTAAATCCATACTAGAAATTCAGATGCAAAGCAAGATGTGATTTTAAAGTAGATCACAAAACCTTTTCTTCACCTAGTCAGCCATCACCACTCTAGGGGTGCCCAATTTCCATTTGCTACATATCAAGTATGTAAAGGTTAAGCCATGATGGGGCAGGCCATGGCCACGGGAATATAACGGTGTGTATGCTTAACTTCTAGATCTGGCCAGCACATCAGCAGAACTTACTGCGCCTGTGCAAAACCCTGATTTTTCACGTTTTTCGTTGGATGTTTGGTCAACGTTGCATGAAAATTTTGCCTGTTGCAGACGATATCTTTTCCTATACAACATCTGAAAACTACAGACAGGCTGTCAACCTTATATGCTCTAATACAACCTTATATGAGACATTCTGCCAAAGTGCTATGCACAATACATCACGGGTTTCGCACAGGTGCAGTACGGTCTGCCGACGTGCTGATCTGGCCAGGGTTAAAAAGCCACTGTTGCTTGAACATCAGGGACAAGGACACAAACGGGGGCCTGCATGCCCTTTTTCGTAAGGCGTAATCAGGGCTTTTTAGTCGCCGTAATCCGTAGGCAGACGTCCCAAAAATCAACGTAATTCGTAATAGTACATTTGCCAAAAAGCGTAAAGGCGTAATCAGCTCTAAGAATTTACCGTAATTCGTAATCGGCGGTGAAAATTTTGCGTAATTCGTAATCACTACCCCCCCATGCAGGCCCTCACAAACCAGTAGACTGTCAAAGTCAATACACATCAGCCAATGAAGACTGCTTATGACACAATATTGGTATATTTAATCTTCACATCATATCACAGGCAGATACCTGTTATCACTAGTGCACATATATCATAGATCCTCAGTCTTCAATCTTGGCTATGTATCTGGTACATATAATACATGATAAGGCTACACTTTAGCTACTGTTTGTTAGATGTTGTTCACTCTGCTATATTTACAGCAAGGAATGGCTCACAGGTCGGTAGTTTAACTTATTATTTACCTTAGTAACTGCTAGAAGCCTCACTTCAGCTTGCATTGTCTTTAGGTTTGCCTAACGTAGCATTACGGGTGTGCGTGTCACAGTATAACGTGTCTCTTTAGCCTCACGTCTGGAGTATAGCCTCCTGCGCAGACTTTTCTAGCAGCCTGCGTTTCTGCCAATACGCGTGGCTCAGGGGATGGCTGTATCGGCTCTGCCAGATACAGCTCTCCCCCTGATACAGTAGCGTGCGTAGTCCAGTGGTTAGCGACCATGCCTCTGGACTAAGAGGTTGGGAGTTCGAATCCCGGCTGTTGTCGCTCACCCGACATGCACGCTACTGTAAAGGATTGCAGTCTTTAGGACGGGACGTTAAGCCGTGGCCCACTGTTCATTGTACTTGTCGAAAAGAGCTAGGGGATTTTCCCCGGTACAAGGAACCTGTAAATACTGTACATAGCTTCTGTCTTCTCTGTCACGACCAGTGGAAGTGTAGGTCTTCAGTGAGCTAAACTGGCTCCAGATCACTTTTCACTTTCACAGCTCTCCCAGCAAAAAGAAAACGCCACACTCATAGAAAAAAACGCAGGCTGCTAGAAAAGTCCACACAGGAAGCTATCTGAGTACACATAGCTACAGGACACGCCTGCACTGAGCTAATCTGATGGACTACGGGACATGTACTTGGCAGCACTTCTCTGTTCCACTACCGTCTAGCTTTGCATTGACACCTACATTGGAGCAGGTCTGGGTCTCCTGGTCACATTACAGCAAAGACTGCTTAACTCACTACGTCATTCTTTTATACACAACGCTCACGACGACTTACAAGTCTTGAATTCACACGGTAGGTTTGTTGTAGAGTCAAACAATCAGAACGTAAGACAAGACTTCTACCAGGAGCACAAGGCAGGCAGAATGCTGACAGTTTCTTCTTTTTAAACACTGAAAATCTGCCCTTATTTCTCACCAAACTGGTATATATGGCCACACAGGTGAGTTAGAGCATTTAAGATTCTGTATGACTTTTTCTTTTTACTAGTAGCTGCATTTAGCTGCGTTTGATTTTTATTGACAAGAAACATGTTTCATTTTCAGCTTTCCTACTCTGTAAAGTTTACGACTTGACAACAATATTCTGCTCATGCTTGTGGTCCCTTGCCTCTTTACCGGACACATGGACAGCAATGCAGAACTCATGACTAAACGACTGCAGGCCATAAAACGGCACTTCAGTGAATATGTATGCTATGGTCTCAAGCTAGTGGAAAATTGACTACTGTTCAGGCTGTCAAACATGCCCAGTGATGTATGCAGATGGAGTTAGAATCACCAAATTGGCAACAATCCCTTCCTAATGGAGAGACATGAGCTTGGTAAAACCTGAACTCTGAAGTAGATTATGGAGATTACGGAATTTTTCCCCGAACCAATGCCTCACTTTTTACAAAATCTCTCTCTCTGACAGAAGCCTTTCTGCAAACCTGGCTTCAGTATCGAGTAAATTCGTCTATTTGTTCTGCTGTCTGGTCAGCGTTTCCAAGCCTTCCCGAAGAAATCTTTCACGGAAAATGTCATCCAAATCAGAAACGGTGAATCCTAAATGTTCCATGACAACCACTTGCCAAATGCTAATGAGCTTGTAAAACCAGTCAGCAATTTACCGCTGTAAAACGGTTCATTTAGCTGCAGAGTTCTGGCTGCCTGCTCCTCATCTGTAGTTAGGGGAGCGCTGGAGGCTTCTGTTGTGTCCCTGCTTGTTTAACCTTTATTAACACCGGGGAGGAACCTGGTTCCATCTTCATACGGTGTGCGCGAAGCAGTCACTCAGAACTGTCGTCATTTGGAAACAGTAATTGCCTACATAATAAGGGAATGTGCTGAAAACATTTGAATAACTATTTATCAACAGCATGTTTCACATATAAGCACAGTGGTTTGTATCTCAGTCATACAGTCTGAACGTTCTCTTGAACATACGTTGTACACACTACCGAGACCTGGCCTCCGGCAAAACTGTACATTTTGGGGCTGAAGTTGTTTGTTCAGGCCTCCAGCTGGAGTTCCTTTCCTTCCATTCCCCTCTTATCTTTAAAGAGGAGGTCAAGAGCCCTGTCTGCACCACCTGACCCCTTCTCACAATCTTACACCTTTAAGAACCTCGCGTCTCTCAGCAGTGTGGAAGCCCCGGGGAGGGGGGGGGGTTCAGGAACAGGAATGGCAGGAATGGGCATCAGCCTGGCACCACAAGGGCAGGCGGAGGTCAAGGTACATGGAGTAAACCTATATCCACAGTCCAAACTTACACTTGGACTTCAACAACATAGCGTCACACCTACACATTGTTAGACATAAGTGTCACTTTCCATGTACACCTCCAGTAGCATGCATTTGCCCCAATGTCAATCTTCCACTGCTGGAAGTCCAGTCTTTCCTATGTTATAATATATCTTGTTCAATCTTCCAATGCTGGAAAGTCCAGTCTTTCCTATGACATTATATGTTGTTAAATGTACAGAAAAGCAGGCATCTGCGTTACGACTGTAAGAGGAAAGAATAGGCGTAACATCACACCTTACAGCAAATGCAGGTCTGAGTTCATCATCATTTTTACAGGTACATTAATTATGCTTCGCATCAGGAGAATTGAACTCTTGGGAAAAAGTGCCGGGGGTTTGGAATAATTATTTGTATCATCATGGCCAGATGTTTATTCACAATGATTTAAGTTGTGGCCGTGCTATGTACATATGGGGTCCGTCACAGGTCCAAATCACTTACGGACCTGAACAGTTTTTCTAGAAGTCACAACAAGACTTTTTGTACTCCGAGTTCAGAAATAACAACTACAAAAGTTCTAGTACCCAATAAGTTACATTTCAATCACATCTATATAAGTGTCTATATTGAAGTTTTAATTAATCATGTCCAGCATACAGTATCTCAGTAATACAACATACAATAGGTACAGTACTCTCTGCTAACATTACAACATTAGTATCCTACAATGCACAAGCAGTATACTCTGTTCTTCATACACAACTTTCCCCTCAAATCATCCATAGGCCACACCAATTTAATCAATTGATTCTTGGATTCACCTGCTTCATTTTTTCTGATTTGCAAAAAAAAAAAAAAGAAAAAAAAAAGAAGGTTCTGAATCAACTCCAAAATGCTCACATTTTGGCCCCAGCAGTTAAAGAAAGTCTTCGAATTCCTACCTTTTACAGTTTTTCCATCCCTCAATGCAGTTTGATTAAAAGTTTAAAATTCATTGTTTGAATTACAAACCAGCCTGGTATGTTGACTTCATGGCTCCTATTGTAGCATTTAGAGCTATCATAGGTTGCCTAGGTCTGTTTTAATTTTTTCCCTGTCACTTCATATTTTCTAAAAAAAACCAAAAACAAATCTAAGAACCAACAGATTAAATAGGTGTGGCGTTATTGTGGCCTGTTGTATCTGCGGTAGGCGGTCCTACCCTGGGGGGGGGGGTGGGGGGGAACATCCCTACCCTGGGGGGGGGGGGACTACCCGCAGGTGCAGTGTGGGTTTCTCTGCGGCTGGGGTTGTCTGGTGATCCTACGCAGCGACGCGTCGCCATACTGGATTCCAGACCCCATTCTGTCAGGATCCAGCTCGCCTGAAAAATGGAGAGTGAAGTTAGTCTCCCCGCAATCTCACTGGGATCTACTCCGTCTTCATACTGTCTGCATTCATCTACTGTTACCGTCGCCCTGGTAACGGGGCAAACATTGAGATGCCACAACTCAACTACATATCAGCATGGAGTTAAAATATTTTTAACTCCATGATATCAGGAACCACTTTTCAAAAAAAGCACTGCACTGTTTATCATTATTGTTGTTTATTTATTTGTTTTTGTTGTTAATTATCTTTGTATTTAATACTAAGCTTGTTATTTCAATCCAATGTCAATGGAGAAGTCATAGCATAGACCGTATTGGTCTCAGTCTTTCTCTTGCACACTTCATGTTTATGTTCTTTTCTTACACTATGCATTTTTTATGTGAGAATAAAGAAATAAAATAAAGAAATCTTCAGAGATCAGGGCTAGTAACAGTAGCAGTGAAACATAAGATTGTACATTGAAGACAATGTCTTTTACATTTCATCATTCTCTCAACAGGAGTTCCACTTGAGTTATGTCCCTTAAAACAAAATAACATTCCCTTACAACATGCAAGTACAGTGTGTTTATAATCATCTACATCAACCCTATCTTACCTATCTGTATGAGCGTAATTAAGCTATACATAATCATGAAGTTACAATCATTTGTTTTTCATTCGATAAATTAGAGAAAATAATAAACACAGAAAGACAGACAGACACAATGTTGGAGGTCTGAATGCACATCATCTGGTCTCTTCCAATGGTCTTCTGAATTGCCTTCCATTTGATTTTGAATTGACTTCCATCAAAACATTGTTTGGTTCTATTTAATTATGTAGATTTGAAACGTCCCTTGTGTGAGGACAACACAGTCAGCACATTATAAATTCATGATTATGAGTATTTGATAACTGCAATTTCCAGGGGTAGCCCAGGAGAGAAATTGCTGCTAATTTTCCATCCATTATGAAATAAGGACCGTCCATTTGTTAACCAGCCTCATCACTCACCGCTAACCTGTCCTGGAATAATTGATAGTCTGGAATCATTCAGGCTAAACAGGACAAGTCTGTGTGGACCAGGAGAACTGGACATGAACTAGAAAGGCAGACATTTGCTCCGGAGCAAATACAGCATATTTCAGCCATTTCCTTCCAATTTTAAAGTCCCATTTTACACAATTTGAAAGTGGTGTATGCCAGCAAGGTGAATAGCGTTCTGTTTGCATGTGTCCAAGGATCCCCCGTACCAAATATCAGGTCATTTGGTTTTAATATTAGGTCATTGGAGCCAAAATGTACATTTTTTGTAACTACTAAGCCAGCTCAAAAACATTTTTGAGCTGGCTAGATCTCTACAGTAGGGGCATCATCACCAGACGAGTACACATCTATTCTGGTTGCCTTGCCCATGCTTCACTCCCTATCAGTCTCCCCCACGCACACAACAAATTGCACAGTAGGATGAAACTGCTTCATGTTTGTGTTTAACAGACTGTCAGCACTTGGCGCGTATCTCTGAAGCTTCTGGAGTCCTTATCTACGGTGCGGCAAGTGTGAAGGCTCTCCACCTGCGTGGACGATAGAGATACACCAAAGCAGCGGGGAGGGGAATCCCGGAGACTTGTGACTTGTGGAATTCAGGCTGGCTAGAACGCTGGTTTGTAGAGTCTGTGGAAGGGACACAGCTGATTTACGATGGACATTTTTACCTTCGCCAAGAAGGTTATGTTTTCGGTAGCGTTCGTGTATGTGTCCATCTGTCCATCTGTGCATGCGTCAATACGATAACTCTAGAAGGCTTAGATGGATTGTCTTGATATTTGGTAGGCGTGTAGGTCTTGATGAGACCTCGAATGATTTAATTTTGGGCCCCCTGGCGGCTTGTTATGGTACTGCAGTGAAACTTCCAGTTTTGATATCTCATTATCTGGGCACGCTAGGGTCGAGAGTTTTGGGTGGCAGATAGCCCTTGTGCTTGGGAAGAAGTGACATGAGTTTGGGCCCCTAGTTCTAACTACCTCTCTGTTGACATGAAAGAATCCAATAAACCATGTCGTAAATGAAGTCTGTCAGCAAAGTCCAGTCCCGTTTCTTGTTGACCACCTGATGTGTAAACGTGTTACAAGAGGATAGCAGAAGAACAGGCCACAAAAGTTGATGTTTGGCCGTCTGAACATCCAGGGGCAGATTAGAGAGATTACAGATGAAATCAGTTACGCAAGTCAATCCTGGAGCCCAATTGAAAAATTTGCTGCATCTCAAGCACAAAACTAGCAGCTTGCCTTATTGACGTCCTATTGAGAAAAATAAAAGTTATAATGTTCGATTTCCACTGGTCCTGACACAGACAATACAGTCACCTGGTGTGTTGTCTAAAGTACAGCTCGCCAGAAGAACAGAAAGCGAAATCATGGCGTTTCCACGGCTGCATTATGTCTCCCCGAAACCCTGCGAGTTGCCTCTGACCTCTAAATTCTGACTGACCTTGGGCAGTTTTGATTGGTACTTTTGGGATACAGTCTTTCCAAACTGGGAGCGTTTCTACCTGAGCCGGACTGGTCCCCGCTTAACTCGTGTGCGTGTGAGGTGGTGCGGAGGGCGATTGCCTTTCAAGTAGGACACAGCCGTGAATCAATACCGTTAGTCAGAGCCACAAGTCTCATGGATCCTCCTCCTCCCTGCTTTGGTGTATCTCAGTACGTCGGCCGAACGTACTGCGCCTGCGCAAAACCCTGATTTTTCACGTTTTTCATTGTATGTTTGGTCAATGTTGCATCAAAATTTTGCCTGTTGCAGACGATATATTTTCCTATACAACATCTGAAAACTACAGACAGGCTGTCAACCTTATATGCTCTAATACAACCTTATATGAGACGTTCTGCCGAAGTGCTATGCACAATACATTACGGGTTTCGTGCAGGCGCTGTACGTTCTGCCGACATGCTACACCTGAGGAGGTTCCGCCCCACGCTGTCCGACTGATCATCAGGCCGGCAGCGGACCATGAAGTTCACTAATGGCCTCCTCCCCCGCTAAGCGGATACAAATGTACCAATCTCCACACAAGATGGTTGATGGGTCCTCCAAGGGCCGGCTCTGGAAAGTTTCCTCGGTAATGAATGTCTTGCAAACTGCCTGGAGAAGCCAGATCAACTCTACAGCCTTTCAACTACTCACAAACCTGGAATATTCAATCCTGGCCGGAGGCAAGGCAGATAAGTTTAATGTTGGGGTTGTCTGATGGTTCCTTAAATGTGCCTGCTGCCCTCGGTTCCAAGCATATCTTCTTTATGACACTCATGCCTCAAACAAAGGGTTCGCTTCTTGATGTTCCTGCCTCCAAGTGAAGGTTTTCTTCTTCCTCCTTGGCAGCACGCCGGCAGAACGTACTGCGCCTGTGCAAAACCCTGATTTTTCACGTTTTTCGTTGGATGTTTGGTCGACGTTGCATCAAAATTTTGCCTGTTGCAGACGATATCTTTTCCTATACAACATCTTAAAACTACAGACAGGCTGTCAACCTTATATGCTTTAATACAACCTTATATGAGACGCTCTGCCAAAGTGCTATGCACAATATATTACGGGTTTCGTGCAGGCGCAGAACATTCTGCCGACGTGCTCTCTTCGGCCCGATGTTGACTCTCAGACTTGACCTGTGTGGTGAACTGCTCCCCCCCACAGGAGTCCTGTACTCAGACTCCTTGGATTTAAACATTAATTGCTGTAAATTAAACAGGCTCCTGTCTGATGGGCCAGCTAGGATGGGAGGCTGGGAGGAATTACGTTTATAGTCCCAGGACTGGCTGGCAATTTCCAGGCTTCTGACGCTTCAGGCATTCGGTACGCTCAGAAATAACATGTCAATCAAGCCTTAAAATACTTGTGATCACACTGAATAAAGTTCCATTTGATTTATTATTTACCAGAAACTTTGATGTCCTGAGGATTTTACATAATTGATTGTTGCAGATAAAGGAGGCACTTAAATAGCCTAATGTCTGGCAATAATATCTGTAGCCGCAGGGCAAAATTTCCATCATCATGAAGTACTGAGGGCACATTTGATATGCAGCATGATGGGGGGTGTGTGTCTCAATCCTGGCTTGAAGTACTTCCACCGTATGTTGAAAACTTTCTATAAAACTCAGTTGAGAGTACTTATATGTGTGGACCGGGAACATGGGAATAGCTCACCTGATTCGATCTAGGTGAGGATGGACTGGAAACTCACCTGATTCGATCTTGGTGAGGATGGACCGGAACTCACCTGATTCGATCCAGGTGAGGATGGACGGGAACATGGGAATAGCTTACCTGATTCGGTCCAGGTGAGGATGGACCGGGAACATGGGAATAGCTCACCTGATTCGATCTTGGTGAGGATGGACTGGAACATGGGAATAGCTCACCTGATTCGATCTTGGTGAGGATGGACGGGAACATGGGAATAGCTTACCTGATTCGGTCCAGGTGAGGATGGACCGGGAACATGGGAATGGCTCACCTGATTCGATCTTGGTGAGGATGGACCAGGAACTCACCTGATTCGATCTTGGTGAGGATGGACTGGGAACTCACCTGATTCGATCTTGGTGAGGATGGACCGGGAACTCACCTGATTCGATCTTGGTGAGGATGGACTGGAACATGGGAATAGCTCACCTGATTCGATCTTGGTGAGGATGGACGGGAACATGGGAATAGCTCACCTGATTCGATCTTGGTGAGGATGGACCGGAACTCACCTGATTCGATCCAGGTGAGGATGGACGGGAACATGGGAATAGCTCACCTGATTCGATCTTGGTGAGGATGGACCGGGAACACTTGAGGAAAGCCTCCTCCACGTTCTCCCCTGTCAGGGCGCTGGTCTCAAGGAACATGATCTCTGCAGACAACAAGAAAAGACAGAGTCAAACAAACAAACAAACAAACAAACAAACATGGCGTCAGGAGGAAACTAACTGCACCTGCATACCCGAACCTGTATCTAAAACTTGTTTAGGTACACAGCTCTAGAGGAAACACATCAGATACATGTAACAGGAAACCACTGAAAATCATTAACATACAACAATTAAAAACACTGTAAAAACTCCACACATGTTATTCATATTTCTTATGACTGAAGAACAAAGGACAACTTCACGCAGTTCAGCTGCAGGACTTCTAGGTTTAAGAATAGTGTTTTACCTTTTATTGTCGACTTGTTGAACCAATCATCATGAATTTTAACTGTATCATGCCCCAATTCAGCCATGTAAGGCTGCAATGGTATGTGTGTTACAAATAAACCAGTATATATATATATATATATATATATATATATATATATATATATATATATATATATATATATATATATATGAACAATGTGAACCCCAGTATATCTACATGTACCTGTCTACCCCATTATAGGCACAGCTTACCCTATAGATGATATAAATGCTATATGATGAGACAAAACGCTGGGAAAATTCCTTGCAATTTGGGTGACTTAATAAGAATCTAGAGATGTGCATTTTGTAATGCCTGCAAATTATCCTGTCTACAGAGGCATTTAAGAATTACTAGCTACCTCCAGACACCAAATTGACAGGATTTTGAAGGATTTCGTTGGTTATTCAGTCTAATGTTAAGTATTGGCAAATGTCAAAGATTAGGATATTATGGGATTGGCAGAGTGATAATGATGAAGACTTTGCAACGAAAATGAGGATTTCAAAATTTGGTACTATTTTCTTCCAGAAAGAGGATTTCATGATTTTCTAGATAGATTTAGTCTGGATGGTAATCCGGCGTGCACCATCTACCTTCTTCAGGGGATTTTCCTACCATATCAAGGCTTTAGAAATCCTGATTAGCTGCAGTAACTCCATCAGTCCTTATGAATTGACTGAAAAGGCAGAAGTAATGGGCTGGCAATGTGACATGCTTGTGAGAACCCAAGGTATCCACCGACTCCACAAAATGTCAGGCTCACAGATGCAGCTGCCTGCCTTTGGACCTGGAACGTTCCACTTACAAAAGGGTATAAAATCTGTCTACTTGGAAAAGCTGCTGACTCTTCTTCACTTGAAATGAAGTGAAGCTCCTGGTTGTATCAGTTGAAGAAAATGTTGCTGCAGTTCTATAGCAACCCTCTATATAGTTCACTAGTGCCATATTAGTGCCAAGTACCAGTCGGCATATGAGAATATTTTTTGAGGACCATTTTTTTGAAGATGTACAATAAGGGAAAACGGAACAAAACATGGTTCAAGTTAGGTATGTATAGCATTCACATTGTCTATTACAGCTAGGCAACTGTCTGTAACCTCAGAGGTCACTGAGGAGAGTTGTACTTTGAAACTTCAAACTGCACATGATGATCCTCCTTGCAGACAGGTTTGCACACCTTAGTCAGGGCACAGACATCCCTTGGCTCAAAGTGGGAAGTCTGCTTCGCTTCTAACTCTAACTGAGAGATGGGAGTGATAGAGATGGTAAGGTATACCCAACTCCGAGTATATCACAGGTAAACATCTGTGTCTATGCCACACCTGGGAACAAAGACACTTCCTACAGGCAACGCCATTAACACTTTTCCCCCGCAGCTACACATTTGTAGACATGATACATGCTTCTCACAGGGAAGGATAGGCAGTGGAGAGATGGGAGGAGGCCTGCCTGTGTGTCACAGGAGATACCCGGGCTCCGGGGGATAACTTCTGCAGGAAGGAGTCAAAAGGTGAACTTATTAGTGGTTTTCGGGTGTAAATTAAGAAGGGTGTTCAGTACCTGATATTCCCCCGGATACACCCTAACTAGCAGCCCTACATGTTGAAGGTGTTTAGAACATGGTCTATAAATAGGATGAACAGGAACCGGCTGGCACAGCAGGTATAAATAAGCTGTGGAGGAGATTTTCGTCTGGGAAGCAGTCAGTCCAGTTCTACCAATATCTGAGACTTCTCTTCTTATATCATACTCTTAATGTCTATAAAATCATTATTATCACTTCATAAATGTAGTTCTTCATTTATCACATCGAGGACAAAAGGGTGCATAAAAATCTATCGTTTAAAAAAAAAGATTTTTGTCTGTCTCGTTACAACATACGGTGTAAAGTATTTCTAGTTGACCTGTTAAACTTCAAATTCCAATGCATAATGCTGGTTATTAATAATGTCTCTGTATGGAATTTATCCATAATTTTTCTATTTCTTCCAAGTCAGAAATACACTGAAAGGTAACTGAACTTAACCAGTTAAACTTACAAAGCACTTAAGCTCCACATCTTTACTTTATTTAAGTCCCCAAACCTGATCACTCACAGCGAAATTTACCAAATTTATCACTGGATTCCCATCCAGCCTTACATGATGTATCTACTTACGGCCATCCACAAGACAACATTTGTATGCAATAAACATTGTACTGATAGAGCTGTCCTGCAGCTGGGATTCAACATGCAAACAGCACTAAAAGCAACCTTAAAGAAGTCAAGAAACCACTCCTCCATCACTGAAGTCTTTTCATGAAGTAGAGGAAGATATGTCTCTCGTATGACGCATGTGTAGGAACACATTTATTTCCCAAATCCCAGAGTAAAGATGGAGCCGAGAACGACAGTTGTACCATAAAGGCCTACTGCTGATTTGATGGAAGCCATTAAATGTGTTCTTATCAGGGGGGGGGGGGGGGGGGACTGATGACTTTATCTATGGTCAGTGCTCGCACAAAGGGTGGGTGGTAATGTGCACATCCTACCATCAATAATACATGCACGCCGTTCAGAGCATCGATCTTATCATTAGACAGCTGCGTGAAATATAGGTTTGTGTTTCGGTGCCTCTCCCGTCACCGGCGTACTTGTTTTTTATATTTTGTGTGCGGCAGCTCAGTCGGACCTTGCTTGGGATTACGCATGAGCGGTAATGTATAAAATTACAAGCTGTTGCCATATGCCGTGGGCTAGCTGCACCCCAGGCAGGGAGGAGGAACTCCATCCATCACTAGGAGATGGCATATTGGGACAAATTGATGTCTGGAACAACCAGTTAAACAGTGATCATGTTGCGCTGCCACATAAACTGTTCTGTAGTTTGTTGTGATGTGCCGTATATACAGTCTACACACATCACGGCAGAGTCCATCGCGGAGCAGATAGGCCCCCGGGACCGGTGGTCCGATACTGATTGAATCACGAAATGTGCGATAACTACATAAGTGTTGCAGCTTACAATGTGTGCGTTGATTGCGCCTCCACGCACACACACGCGTACAAACCACACAATATCAATTCACTCCCAGCGGTCCTCGGAATTTCTCCCGGACTCGATCTTCAACTCCGCCGCGTCTGGCATCTGCGCGAGGGATCTACTAAGCCTGGCTGGGGGAAAGGATTTCCTTCGCAGCGCCTGCCAGCCACAATAGACCGTTCCTGATGCCATTAACCTGCAGCGCAGTTTGTTATGGCGTCGGGCGGCTCATCAGTATGTCGGAGCGGTACGCTCGTCCTTGTGGCACAGCAGGCATGCTGGGAAGGAGCATCTGATAACGTGACCGCCGCTTTTAACTCCTATTCACACAAGAGCGGCGCAAGTACAGCCCATGCATCATGCTGTAACAGCTATTGTAACATGAATGCACGGAGAGGCACAAAAAGGCCCTAAAGGACCGCATTTATATTCTGATCCAGCGTGGTTTGAAAAATAAACATGGCAATCACAACTGCACCTTTAACACAGGCGAGGAAGACTAAAATAGTATACATACATATTACATACGTACATATGTACATACGTACAAATTCAAACATGCATTAGCACAAAAACAAATGCCATCCTGGCTTAATTACATCCCATTCTAATACTTCTATTTTGAGTGGACAACTCATCCGACCAAATGGGAATCTAAAACACATCCATCTTGCTCAGCCTCCTTTGAACTGAATATCGTATCAGCACCAAGGACAGCAGCCGGGTAAGTAAGGGAGATGTGCAGGACAGGGGTTTTTCTAGACAAAAATTGCATGAGGGACAAGATCACTAGCATGGCAAGGGAGCGATGCAAATTTTTACAAGAGTAACACAGTTTGTAATGCTAGAATGCATTGTTATGATGTTTTGTTTTTATATTTTCACTGGAAAAAGATCATTTTGAGAAAGACTTTATGTTGTGTACTAGTATGTAGCCACTTATAATAGGGTCAAGGGTTCAATCTGAAAATTGACATGAGGGTGCTGGCTGGTTACATGAGGGAGCAGCTCCCTTATTCCCCAGTTTAGAAAAACCCGTGCAGGGGTTCAATGGTGACTCTACAGTCTGTATAGGAACTGAATATCATATCAGCACCAAGGACAGTGCCAGGAGACATGCAGGAGTACCAGTACAAGCAGTACCAGTGATAGTAAACCAGTGATAGTAAACCAGTGATAGTAAACCAGTACACATAGGCATAGAATGTTGTGACTTGTACATATACCCGACTGACCTGTAGGTTTTAAGAATCACTTTCTTTTTATTGCGTTTAATGTGTTTAAGTATGTACTGTTTAAGTGTACTTTTCAATCTGTCATGTGAAACACACAATTCAGCCATTGGCTACCATGTGTTTTGATGAATAAACCTCTCATTCTCAGGAGTTCACTGGTGACAGTCTGTACAGTCCTGGTTAACCATCCGACCAAGGAAGCGGGGACAAATATTCACTCTACAGCGCTGCAGTCAGTAATGGCCATTGATCTGGCTATATAAAGGGCCTAATTCAAAGCCTCCACGGCTTCTACCTAATCCTTGGGCTAACAGACTTGGCAGTGATAAAAAGCTGCCCGGCTAATACATTTGGTGGTGCTGACACGTAATGGCAAGCAGGAATAATTAAACATGATTACACGCCGAGGCACATTATGAACACGGAAATTTTCTTCACCTGTTGTCCTCCACTTTCCTCATTTTCTGCCATTATGGCAGAAATCTGGTTAGTCAAATGAGGGCAGCGCCTTCTCGGACCATTAACCGGCCGGGGTTAGAACAGACAATCAATGCTGGGATAATGCAGGAAAGTGCTTACAGCCGGCTGAAAAATGGCCGCGCAAATCAGAGACAGCAGAGCTGGACAAAGCCACGGTAGTGTCCTAAACACAGCCTGGTCCCAGCGCTATAGGTCATGGTACAGGCTGGTCCCAGTGCTATAGGCCATGGTACAGGCTGGTCCCTGCGCTATAGGTCATGGTACAGGCTGGTCCCAGTGCTATAGGCCATGGTACAGGCTGGTCCCAGTGCTATAGGTCATGGTACAGGCTGGTCCCAGTGCTATAGGCCATGGTACAGGCTGGTCCCTGCGCTATAGGTCATGGTACAGGCTGGTCCCAGTGCTATAGGCCATGGTACAGCCTGGTCCCAGTGGTATAGGTCATGGTACAGCCTGGTCCCAGTGGTATAGGTCATGGTACAGCCTGGTCCCAGTGCTATAGGCCATGGTACAGGCTGGTCCCAGTGCTATAGGTCATGGTACAGGCTGGTTCCAGTGCTATAGGCCATGGTACAGGCTGGTCCCTGCGCTATAGGTCATGGTACAGGCTGGTCCCAGTGCTATAGGCCATGGTACAGCCTGGTCCCAGTGGTATAGGTCATGGTACAGCCTGGTCCCAGTGGTATAGGTCATGGTACAGCCTGGTCCCAGTGCTATAGGCCATGGTACAGGCTGGTCCCAGTGCTATAGGCCATGGTACAGGCTGGTCCCAGTGCTATAGGTCATGGTACAGGCTGTTAGCCTGGTCCCAGTGCTATAGGCCATGGCACAGCCTGGTCCCAGTGCTATAGGTCATGGTACAGGCTGTTAGCCTGGTCCCAGTGCTATAGGCCATGGTACAGGCTGTTAGCCTGGTCCCAGTGCTATAGGCCATGGTACAGGCTGGTCCCAGTGCTATAGGCCATGGTACAGGCTGGTCCCAGTGCTATAGGCCATGGTACAGGCTGGTCCCAGTGCTATAGGCCATGGTACAGGCTGGTCCCAGTGCTATAGGCCATGGTACAGGCTGGTCCCTGTGCTATAGGTCATGGTACAGGCTGGTCCCAGTGCTATAGGCCATGGTACAGGCTGGTCCCAGTGCTATAGGCCATGGTACAGGCTGGTCCCAGTGCTATAGGCCATGGTACAGGCTGGTCCCAGTGCTATAGGCCATGGTACAGGCTGGTCCCAGTGCTATAGGCCATGGTACAGGCTGGTCCCAGTGCTATAGGCCATGGTACAGGCTGGTCCCAGTGCTATAGGCCATGGTACAGGCTGTTAGTGGATGCTACCTGAAATGTCTGACAGTTTTCAAAATCCATCCAGTTGCTTGAGTAGCTGTTTTCTGTTTTCCTACCTTAGCACGCTTACAACTTTATTTCAGCAAGAAACTTTACTGTCTTTTTAAGTTAATGACAACAATTTACTACAACAAGAACCAGAACAAACATCACCTGTGTTTGAACTGATTCATCAGAAAAGGATCCTATAGGGGGGTGTCAGTAATGACAGTCATTCCTCCAAGGCATCTTAGTCTCCAAGGAATATGTGGAAGAAAACATAACATCAACCCACAGGATAGAGGCAAACGGCGGGCTGCCATCAAGCCTCAGCTTCAGTGTGCAAGCACGTCTAACCCACGGGAGACGGGGAACAACAGCGCTAAACCGGATAGTGAGTAAGTGAGTGTGTGAAATAATTTAAGATTGTCACAAATATACAAGGTTAGAATCAAGTCGTCATGTTTGAATGTCACCCCAGCACACAGACTATGGGAGTGGTACACAGCTTCATACAGCTAAATCTCAAATCACAAACTTTGCAATTCCATGGAACAGTGTTAAAACCAGCAAGTAACGACTACTCATAAAGTACTAATTTGCTGATTGTAAATACTTAGAATCTCTCGTATTTGAGGAAACTAAACTATGTAAGTTGTGCATATTGTAACAACGGATTTATGTTTGTATTTTCAAACTTAGAGACTTTCTTTTTCCCGGTTCGCACTTACATGTAATAATACCCTTGTACTAGTTGGGCAGCCTTGGCTGTATCTTCAGCCTAAGGAAGAAACTAACTCTACACACCCCACCCACCCCTGTATGTGGCTCCTGTGATGGCATCTGGATGCCAACCTGCTGCCACGAGTCCCAATTTCACACTTCTCTCTGCTGCCTGCCGAAATCGAACCCGCAGTAATGGGAACAGACTGACGTCCACAAATATTGATCAACGGCACATCCAGTCCTCCTAATGAACATTTTTGCCCAATTTGTATTTCAGACCGGTTATTCAATTCATTGGCTATCAGGAAGAATGATGCCGCTGACAGGAATGATAATGCAGTGCTTCTATCTGTGGGAGTGACTTCCTCAATGGTTTTTACACCTCCAGCCAGGCTCATGTTGGACATTACTTCTCCACACAATTTCCCCCAGGAGCTTCCTCGGGGGCCAGCAGGGAATTGGCTGGGGATGAGGATATGGGTTTCCCGTTTCTGGGTATTACCACCTTTTTTCTGCCGGTAGATTTGACTTCGATCCGTTCTCAGGTAACTGCCAGGATTGATGTGGGTTCGGCCGTAGGTGTGCGGAGAATAAGCTCGCGGCAAAACCGTTTATATCAGCCGTAATGGCCATCTCTGCTTGTCCACAAGAATCTTGATCAATTATCTTTCGTGGAAATTAGTAAGGACTTAACCAGGACAGGTGCATTAATAAGTTAATGGACCCACAGACTCAATTAATGCTTTACCGAGTTTCTGGCATCTTGTATTTCAATATCACCACTATATACATATCACCACCCAGGGGTGCAAAATCTCAAATACGGTAGGTGTTTCGTGTGCAAGCGTAAATTTCTAAGTTACCATGAATAAAATCACTGGTGGCAGAAACAAATGGTACATTTTGCACCCACAGTGTTTCTCTGATCGTGTTATATTTTAAAGCTGTCTGAGGAAGGAACAATCTTTCTTTCACGACAAAACATTTGACATACAAGCTAGGACACTTACTCATCCCAACACACATCTTTAGGACAAAAAAACTTTCTCCCATTGTTCTCCCAAACTTCTTCAGTATCCTTAAAGAGTTTCTATCTGGTTGGCATTTTGCAGACTCACTTCCCAGCTCTTCCTCACGCGTGGATGACAAACTGTCCTGTCTTCTCCTATTTAGCAGAACATTTTCTTGCCAGCCGACACAATGGACAATGGCGGGGGTGGAACAAGAACGTCACGGTGATGAGGTACCAACTGGAGAAATGACCCCCCAGGGAGACACAGGTAACAATCGAGGTAGCCATGCCATCATTCTTCCAACGTCTTCCGCCACCCAACATCTTTAGACTCAGTTCGCTGCGCAGGGAAATGCTAGCAGCCGTTTCCCCGCTATCGTGGCCTGATGCCAGGACGGTTAGAGCAAGAAGGATGGGACTGAAACTTATCTCTTAAACTTGGGACATCTTTCTTCTTTTGTAGCACAAGGCCTTTCATGAAGCACCTTTGAACATTTTGTTACGGTAGTCTATTACAACAGGTATGTAGCGATGATTTGCCACAGGAGTTTGCTACAAAACACTGACAGTTTGAACAGGTTTAACATTCCTGACTTCCAAGCTTTAATCACAAATATTTCCACACACCCCCATGGCCACCAAATCCACTTACTGGTAAAAAAATAACAGACTTGAGTCAGGGCAGAGCAGAGATTGGAAAATCAAATCCTGTTCATCAGTGTTAATGATTGTTTGGGATTGCTCGAAATGTCCATCACCGCAACCCGCGGCCCATCAATACCTTCAGTTAGATCAGATGTTATGAATGTGCACACAATTATCAACACCCATTTTCTACCATTGATTAATCAATGGAACACTGTAAATTAGATTTCCATCTCGCTGTCCGCAGGGACGGTCCCGGCAGGTAGGAAACAGGAAGAGATCGGACGTTAACGATGAGACAAAATTAAATCGTTCTGAACTTAACTGTCACTGAACTAGGGCACAATATCAGATGAGAAAGTTACATGAACATAAAGGATTACAGGATAACACAGTATGTACTTCAAATCTTTCAAATCGTTATTCTTTATTCAGTACGGATCTCGTGGGCAACACACCCGAATTTCGTCCTTATTACAGAATAGACTTGATACATTTTTAGTGCTTTACTGTGTCTTACTTGACTAACTAGATTATCCTGTTTCCTACTTTCTGCCCACCAAGTTTAGGTGTAGAATTATAACATCTGGTGGGAGACAGGACTTGTTGACGGCTTGCTAAGTAAGTACAACATCAAGACTTGAAGTTCAGCCTTGATTAAAGTTACAAGCACAAATGCAGTATTCCAGATTTATGTTGGATAAAGGCAGGAGTAGATCTAGTGAATTTAGAATTATTGCACTTGTTTATATATGTAGCGTTACTTGTTGCCCCGTATGGTGTAGCTGTGTACATGTGTATCACTACAGTCGTCCTGTATGTTGACTTACGTACATCAGCATCGCTGCCTGTAAGTCTGTGTAATGTGTTGTTTGCATTTGAAATAGATAAATAGTGACTTTACAGATACCAACAGATAAATAGGTAGTTAAATATTCCCCAATGCTCGAAGATGAAAATGTATGAAGAAGTAGCACTGGATACCGTCTTGACTTGGACATTTTCGTCATGCATTAAAAGGGTGTGCTTAGGCTTTGTGTGACACTTTGAACAACGTATGTTTGAAGGCTTGATGCACCTCGCAGCTTCGAACAGCACGGATCCAGCTGTTAGCATAAGTAGACTAAGCATGATTATCTAAATGTACAATAAAGTGAATGAGCAAAGTATAAACCTTAAGCAAGTAAAACAGGGGCTTTACTATGCATCCCAACATGGCCATTTGGCTCGTTCATAAGACTGTGGCATGGAGAAGGAAAAGAAATCATACATCAACAGCCAACTGAAGTAAGAGCTGCCACAATGACACCATGCTATGTAGCAGCAGCTCCCTTTAGCAGAACTACCAGGTACTGCAGCCATGAAAACTTAGAGGTATCCAAAAGCTTGACCCTCTCTTCCACATGTCAAGATGTTGTTAACCCCATGTACAGATTTGTGACTCGCAAGGCAGATTTGTGTGCAGTTCTCATGACAAATTGAAGAAAGCACTATTTATCCATGTGTACATGTTCTATAGCATGTCAATGGCCCAACTCGTCAAGGGCAGTCTTTGGTTAAGAAATATATACTTCTAGACAGCAAAGGTTTGCTGGCAAATGCAGAATGTTTTCCTCAATTTGATCACAGATGCTTTCTGACTCTGATCTCCCTGACATGAATATGACTGCAATGAAGTGAAATTGTAAACAGGAAGTTCTGCAGTTTGTTAAGTTGAATGATAATCATATCCAAATGCAAAAAAAAAAGAGCGACTATTAAAAAAATCTGCAATATCTACCTTAGGCAAAAATAGTCTTTTTCACTGACTATAAGATACCCAAAGACCTTACTGCAAAGCCATTTTCCCTTGCTGAAGCTGGCTTAATGCCAACCATTGTTCAGTGACAAGAATAAGAACCAACCAGATGACATCACAGTCGGATAATACAGCATGTTTCACCATACTGAGGGCACAGTAGGTTGTGTCAGGTCACCAATTTTCACTACAGAAGAAATTTTTTTCTTTGGAAAGACTACTTCGCCTTTGCTGACAGACAGCCCAGGAAAATATAACATCTATAGAATAAAACACTACTCGGTTGTGTAAACAGAGTCTCTTTAGTAGTGACTTAGGCCACACCAATTTAATTTCTTGCTTCTCGGATTCGCCTCTTCATTTTTTTCTGATTTGCAAAAAAAAATATATATTCTGGTTCTGAATCAACTAAAAAATGCTCATATTTTGCCTCCAACAGGTGAAGAAAGTCCTTTTCTTCATACTTGTTACATTTTTCCATCTATCAATGCAGTAGTTTGATTGAAAATTTAAAATTCATTGTTTAATTTTACTTCATGGCTCCTATCATAGCATTTGGGGCTGTAATAGGATGCCCAGGCCTGTTTTTATTTTTTTCTCCCTGTTGCTTCATATTTTTTCTGAAAAAATCAGAGAAGCAAGAAATTAAATTGGTGTGGCCTTACCAACATGATGAAACCATTCACGGATATAACATTTATATTCTGCCCCTTCCCCAGAGCTTCATTCCTGACTTACGAGACCAGAGCTGCTTTGTCCTGTTATCCCTGCCAACAGTTAGCACAGATAAGCTGCAATCAGGCCTGCGCTCATAAAAATGTGCAGGACATTAACTGTCAGAGGAGCTGGCGATCGCAGGTCAGATGAGACGGGGAATTAATTTCTCCAGTATTGTGCTTGGAAACCCCGGGCCAGGTGAGGAGCGGAATCTTAAGCAGCCAAGGTGCCACACCTGTCAACGACACCTGGGCATTCCTCTGCATTGTCGCATTGTACTTGATTCTTAATTCTTTAGTTGCCAGAAGAATCAAAAGAAACTAGAAAGGCAGAGCAAATATATAATGTTTACCTTCACATGGCCTAGCCTAATGAACTACTGCTCTGTTTATTCCTACTCAAACACATTCATATATATAATATATGGTGAGCACCCCCTCCAGCTCTGTCCTACTACAAAATGTAACCCAACACCACAGGGTGTCTGCTACAGCACCAGTTACCATGGTGACAGGCGTCTGGTCCAGGTCGTTGACTTTATTTGTTTGGAGAAGAGGAAGAAGAAGAAGAAACAACAAAGCAAAAACAATATGTTTTCCTTCTGCGAAGGTAAACATAAATACAAGTTGCATGTTACATTAGTGACCTTCTAGTTATGTGATTCCATTTTATCATATGAATTGAAGCTGTTTCAGCAGCAATTTGAGTAAGATAAGTATTCTTACCTTCAAATATAAACTGTTTTACAAATTGGATTGCAGTATAGCAAAAAGTATTAACGTCTTTATCAAAGACCAGTTAGTTAGAATTGCACCATTCTATTTCCACTTCAATGGTACTCATCCCTAGTTCACAGGGCCAGAAGAATGATTTGTGTAAATATTTCAGAGACTGGACCACACAAAGAGGTATCACTGGCTCCTTATTGGTCCATGCAGCAGTTCGGGAAGGAGGATTCTCTTTAAGTTTGCCCTTGAACTGTAAGGTCGTCCATCCATCTCGCCCGCCTCCTTGCCCAGTGGTCGTCCATGAATATTTCAGAAATATTGCTTCCGCAGCTCACTGGAGCCTAATCCACCACAGGTACACAGGGCTGGAAATCAAAGGTGGTCCACTGGCCACTGACCACTCAAATTTTGGCTGGGACAACTAAAAAGACACTTTGGGACATTTTGGGGACAGTAGAAAAATAATCAACATCAGAATGTCAGCCCTTCTTTTGTTTATCAGGCACAAGCTTCAGCTTTTGGATCCGGAAAGTCCCGCTGAATTTCCTGTCAACTCTGCAATTATAGTTTGCCTGGGAGTGAACATAAGAAAAATTAAGTTGACTTTATTAGTTAAAGTCATAGAATGCTTCCCAAAAAACATGTTGTTACAGGTCATCCTCACTTCGGGACAATTGAAATCCTTTTTTAGGACAGTGCTGGGACAATAGGAAGAAAAGTTAATTTCGAGGCCTAGATACAGCTCCATGGACTATAAAAGACGCTCCTACCAGTATAACTGTTATTGTAGCAGTAAAACTGCACGGATGTAAACAAGAACTTTACTTGCTTCCATGTCCAGTAGAATATAAGATTCAATCACCGATATCGAAGTGGCGAGGTTTAAAAGGCAGAAGCAAATCCTCCTGTGTTATTCCTCAAGCGTTATATTGTCAGAAACAGTTATTAACCTGTCATATGTTTTAAGTTACTGCCTCACACAAAATAAAGTTTAAATTAGTTCACAAATCAATTCCAATCTCAGCTCTAAAGCCTGCACGCACAGTTGAACTGTCATCTTACTTGGAAACTGGTATACATCTAAACTGATGAAACTATTCACGGATGGTATACATCTAGTTCTCACAGAAGCAAATATCGGTGCACATACACTATATTGAATGATATATAGCCCTGTCATCAGCAGGAATATTCACAAAGTTATGGCAGTAAAAACCATCGTGTCTGTTTGCCTCCGGAGACTGCTATATTCCTTTACGTCATGCCTACACTGAGAACTATATTACCGGTCTGGCTCGGCTCATTACTTTGCAATAACGGTAAAGACAGCCGCGCTTCTTTGGCAAACCTGACTGATTCGTTCTCAGCGGGTGGGTTGCTAGAATCTGCTGTATAAACGGCGGCAGCGCTGGAGTCTATATAACAGATGGTGTGCGGCACTCTCTCTCTCTCCATTCACCTGGGGAGATGAATCCATTTGCTGCTGCAACCGACTTCAGGAGGCATCCAACATGCAGCACATCTAATAACATCCTCGGGCTACCAATCACAAACGGACCCGCAGGTGATTTAGGAGCGGAAAATTGCCGTGGAAACGAGACCAGAGGTGTCGCGGCAGGATGCAGAAGAGCCGTTTCCACGGATTTCTCATACATCACGCTGGAAAAGTGAGCAATTTCTGCGCAAACCGTTCGGCAAATCAACGCAGTGTGTGAATGCCCAGGAAATGGGAAACGGGTACATTATGTGAAGTTATCGGGCCAACACATCCACAACTACATCTGTCAGACGATCCCTACCATCATTTTCAGCCAGATTGGCATAGACAAGGACAGCAGTGGCGGCATTACTAGTAACTGGGCTGAGAAATCCAATATAGTGATCAGTCTTTTCAAACATGGCCGTCCTGACCTGCTAATGTTTTCGGTACATTACACTAATGCAACAGTTTTAGCTGTACCAGCACCAAGGACAGACACAGCCAGGGGCTGCAGTTGAGCAGAATATAATAGCAGAATATGATTGTAGAATAATTGTAGTGATCAGTCTTTTGAAACATGGCCGTGCTGACCTGCTAATGTGTTTAGTACATTACACTAATGCAACAGTTTTAGCTGTACCAGCACCAAGGACAGACACAGCCAGGGGCTGCAGTTGAGCACACCCAGGACTGAATGTCTCATTTCGAACCTTTTTTCCTACAGAGCACAGAGTCCCATATGTCATATGGTACAAGAAAAAAGTAACTTCTCTCTGTAAGTGTAAGGGCTCAAATACACACCTTCAGTTTGCGGAAAATTATTTAAGTTCATACATGCAGCACAACTCAAAATTTCGTAAATTCAAGTGGCTGAGATATGTTCGAAACATGATATGAATATGAACCAGAAAGATATTTTATGATGAAAGCAAACCAGAAATTTCAGTCATTTTGAACCTTTGCCAAAAGAAAAATTGTCAGATGTTGAGAAATGGTACAATTATCTTACCCTATTGGAGCTAGAGAGTATGCCACAAGAATATAGCCAATTCAATGTCCACATGGGAAATAATACAATTGGTCTCATTGCGAGTATCTTGTCAATTCCCAATCTTGGCACATCCGGTAATATGCATTTTGTATATCATAACAGCAGAATATGATTGTAGAATAATTCTAACTTGCCACATGTTTTTCAAACCTGAAATCTATGTCAGTTGTCCTGGCCAATGACAGTGTCCTGAGTGACCAATGACAGAGTCCTCAGTGACCAATGACAGTGTGCTGACTAATCACAGTGTCCCAACCAATCACAGAGTCCTGACAAATCAGTGCTCTGACCAATCAGTGTCCTGACCAATCAGTGTCCTAACCAACCAGTGTCCTAACCAATCACAGTGTCCTGACCAATCACAGTGTCCTAACCAATCACAGTGTCCTAACCAATCACAGTGTCCTAACCAATCACAGTAGACTAATCACAGTGTCCTAACCAATCACAGTAGACCAATCACAGTGTCCTGACCAATCACAGTGTCCCAACCAATCACAGTGTCCTGACCAATCACAGTGTCCTAACCAATCACAGTGTCTTAACCAACCACAGTGTCCTAACCAATCACAGTGTCCTGACCAATCACAGTGTCCTAACCAATCACAGTAGACTAATCACAGTGTCCTAACCAATCACAGTAGACCAATCACAGTGTCCTGACCAATCACAGTGTCCCAACCAATCACAGTGTCCTAACCAATCACAGTGTCCTAACCAATCACAGTGTCCTAACCAATCACAGTGTCCTGACCAATCACAGTCACAGTGTCCCAACCAATCACAGTGCCCTAACCAACCACAGTGTCCTAACCAACCACAGTGTCCTAACCAATCAGTGTCCTAACCAATCACAGTGTCCTAACCAACCACAGTGTCCTAACCAACCACAGTGTCCTAACCAACCACAGTGTCCTAACCAACCACAGTGTCCTAACCAATCAGTGTCCTAACCAATCACAGTGTCCTAACCAACCACAGTGTCCTAACCAATCACAGTGTCCTAACCAACCACAGTGTCCTAACCAACCACAGTGTCCTAACCAATCAAAGTGTCCTAACCAATCACAATGTCCTAACCAATCACAGTGTCTTGACCAATCACAGTAGACTAAACACAGTGTCCTGACCAATTACAGTAGACTAATCACAGTGTCCTGGCCAATCACCGTAGACTACAGATGACCACAGAGTTGAAAGGGCTCACCGTTCTCCTGTGCAAATCTGCTGGCCTCCAGGAAAGTCACTTCTCTGTCTGCGTCCAGGTCCTTCTTGTTGCCACACAGGATGATGACGATGTTGGGGCTGGCCAGCGTTCTGGCGTCCGTTAACCAGTTCGTCAGCTGGTTGTATGTCTCTCGGCTGCAGGAACAAGGAAAAAACTTTAAAACTAGAACCTTCACATAGTCTCGCCTAACAAGCTTGTATTGCTTGTATGTTTTAATGTGTCCAGGGCCCCTCTGTAAAGCAGTGTTAATCACTGAGCGGGCTACCCTGGCTAAAGAAAACAGAATAATAAAAAAAATTTAAAAAAAAAAAAATTTAAAAAAAAAAAAAAAAAAACTACTGCTCTGTTTATTCTTACTCAAACACATTCACATATAATATATGCTGGTGTGTTACGCCGAAGGGCGGTTATACCGGCTATACAGATACAGATATGGTGAGCAGTCACTCCAGCCCTGTCCTGCTACAAAATGTAATCTAACACCACAGGCTGTCTGCTACAGCACCAGTTACCATGGTGACAGACGTCTGGTCCAGGTCATTGACTTTATTTGTTTGGAGAAGAGGAAGAAGAGGAAGAAGAAACAGAGCAAAAACAATATGTTTTCCTTCTGCAAAGGTAAACATAATGAAAAATGGAAATCATACTTTCAAATGTGCCCTAATAGCCACCTCTTCAAGCCGGCCACCTGGCCTTAACAACCATTTTTCCCAGTCCCAAAATTTTCTTTATTGGCATAAGAATTAAGGGACCTGCCCAAGAAGACCACTTTACCTCGGTCCCCTGGGTGGTCTTCTTGGGCAGGTTTGACTGTACTTTTCAGACAGTTGTCATAGATGATTAATTATATAGGCATTTGTAACTGAGCCATTTTTTGTTACTTTTTCTTCCTTCAAGAATTGATGTCACTGGGAGTATCGTCTTCTTCGGGGTGCAGTTACTTCCAGGGTTCTAATTTCTAAAGACTTTTTCACCAAGAAGTGCCACCTATCAGCTTTGCAACAGACTGCAGGGTATAAGCATGTGAATCCCACTGCAAGCATGACTTGCAAAATGTGGTAAATAAATCAGGAACACTAGGAAATCACGCCTTCCTAGAATTCTGCACTCTCCAAATCTATTTTCACTATTTAAAGATGAGAGGAAGCTGGTAGTTTGGTTTCTTGCTGACACAAGAGATTTCAGTGATTGTTTTTTGTTCTTTATGAGCAGGCTCTTATGAGACAACATACTGTTTTACCCTGGTGTCAAATGTGCTGATTGGTCCCATTTCTGAAGAAACTGCTGCTGCCGGTATCTGCCGGTAAATAGCCATGCCTTCAAGTACCAGAGTTATCAACCAAGGATTGAGGTGTTCAAAAACTCATGTTTTCCTAGAACTATTGTAGAGTGGAACTCGCTGTCCCCAAGTACAGTAGGGGCATCGTCACTAGATAGTTTTAAACACTGCTTAGACTAAGTTAGAGTTAGATGTTCAAGGGTTGGGTGTAATGTTCGGTGTAATGTAGCCAGCTGCCGCTGCGCCGCGAAGCTGGTGTGTTACGCCAAAGGGCGGTTATACCGGCTATACAGATACAGAAGCTGGTGTGTTACGCCGAAGGGTGGTTATACCGGCTATACAGATACAGATCATGCTAAAAGCCCTCTGGAGGCTGTGAACAAACACACGCTGACCTTGACCATTGAAAAGGTTATCACCAAGGCCTGAAAAGCCTCCATTTCAGCCTGAAACTGGATGATCGCTTCCAAATGAAGTTAGCCACCCACTCATCTGGACTGCAGCCGGTAGTCTGTTTTACAGTCCAAATTTTTTCACACAAGAATGGCTGTGGGCGGACAGCTGGTCCAACCCCCGTCCCCTCTATTACAGCCAACACTTCCTCGTATCTGACAGGATACGGGCCCACACAGTATGACATCACATGTACAATCTCTGTCAGGACATGCCTCCTCAATGATGTTAATGATAATACCGAATGTCAGCGAACGCTTGTTTTAATGTAATACTGTACGCATACCACACAGAATCACCACTAAATGTGTGAGTGACTCAGTCATAGCAAAGCTGCATTGCACTTGTAGCTACTTGAAAAAACATCATGCTTCACCTCAGTTGCGGATGACAAAAGACAAGACAAAGACTGTCTGTCAACTCTGACACAAGATCACCCATGTGCATTTTTATCACATTCATGTTTATCTATGAAGCTTAAGTCATGGCTGTCAGTATCGTTTCCACCAAAGAAAAGCATGTTCACTTGTTTGTCAGAAAACTGATCCAGGTGATTCAAAGCATCAGTCAACAAGGTTGGATATGCTACACAAAAGCACTTATACAAATGTAACACGTTACACATTCCAAACCATTATTTTACGCCCGAACTTCGTAAATTATTTACAAAGATCATGGGCAAGATAACAAATGTGTTGGCAGTTGCTTTTCCAAATCAAATTCTGTGCATCTTCCCTCTTCAGTTGAAATACATTCTACTACATGTTTGCTGACACTGGTCAACATGTAAGCTGGCCATACTGCATACTGCAAGTTATATTTTCACTCCATGTCATACTTTCCAAGACACTTCCCCATTACATGCAAGTGTTTTCAAAAACTCATATTTTCCAAAAACTATCATAGAGTGGAACTCGTTGCCATCAAGCACAGTTGGGGCATCATCACTAGAAAGCTTTAAATAACTCCTGCAGTTAGATGCATATGTGTAAAGATAAGGTGTAACAGGTCGTTCGATATAATATACCCAGCTGCCGCCGCGCCGTGTGCCTGCAAAGCTGGTGTGTTGCGCCGAAGGGCGGTTATACCAGCTATACAGATACAGATACAGAAGCTGGTGTGTTACGCCGAAGGGCGGTTATATCAGCTATATATATATATATATATATATACAGATACAGAAGACTTTGTTTCCATCTCATTTCCTAATCTCTTTTGGAGCAGACAAGCCAATCAGACCCTGTGCCTTTTAAAGTTCCAATATTTTCATCTGAGGTTTTACTGTATACATGCCATTTGGGTGATATTGATGTGTTCTGAGGTACCTTTCAATGGGAATCACGAAACATTGTTTTAACATCTACATCGCATGCCGTGTTGATTGAGACACAAACGTACATCTAACATCTGAACGTACACCCAGCAGACAGTGCGCTAAATGGCAACACTAAGGCTTTCATTCCAGCTTCTGCAGGCAAGGGTTAGTGTTACAGGCAAAGGCTGTGTGGGGACTGCCCAGTTTGGGAGTGAAGAAAAGTGGGTGTTGGCAAACATCCATGTTGACGGAAACTAAAGACTTTCTTAATCTCCTCTGAAAAGGTCACCTGGAAATTGTATCTGGCAGCTTTCTGCAGGAAGTTTGCCCTGGTATTCTGAGGTTAGGAGGTGCACGACAGTACAGGCAACACCTGTCCCCAACCTGTCAGGAACATCTGTATTCACCCAGCAGGAGGCAAGGCCCTCAGGGGATTAAACAGGTAAATTTTTCTGTCATGACAACAGCAGTTGCCATTGAGACCCTCCTCCTTCTGCGAGTTATTCTGCTCTGCAGTTCCTTTTTAATCTGACAGGAGGCAGTACTGCACTGTATACTAGTATGTTGTGACCACCTGTTCATAAACACACCAGTCAGTGTTTTTAGGAACATGTTCCTCTTTCTACTACATTGACAGATTAGACAGCAGGATATTCCCTGTAAGAATGTACAACAGACCCTCAGCAGACACTCCCATGGTTCTTTCCTGTCTCATTATGTTTACCGAAGGAAAACATATTGTTTTTGCTACGTTTCTTCCTCTTCCTCCACTTCTCCAAACAGTGACCTCTGACCTGGTCAATGACCTGAACCAGACTGTCTGTTACCATGGTAACTGGTGTTGGGTTACATCATGTTGCAATTTTATAGCAGGAGGGATTTAGACTCCTGTCTGACCACATATATGAATGTATTTGAGCAAGGAGATTAACCTCATTGGTTTGAGTAAGAATTAACAGAGCAGACCATATGCGAAGGTAAACATTATGCATTTGCTTTGGAAATGTTACCTTTCTAGTTTTGGGCTGAATTTGTAACTTGAATTGTTTTGGAGGAGACGTACCTTGTGATGTCATACACCAGCAGCGCGCCTGCAGCTCCCCTGTAGTAGCTTCTGGTCACAGACCTGCAGCAGGAAACAACACAGCTGTTATAACCTGTTATAGCCTGGTCAGCACTCTTCTACTCTAAAGAGTAAAACAGAATGTATTCATATGATGTCACTGGTTTTCAGTGAATTGTAGTTCCTGTGTTTTCAAACAAGTTTACATGTATACCTTCCTACACCACTCCCATCCAAAGCTCAAAGAACAGAAGAATTTACCAGCTTGCCAATAAAACACAGAATATTTATGTTTGAGCAACAATTCACTCAAAAGGCCAATATAGTGGGTGGCATTTGTCACTGGCATCTCCTTGATTGTTATGAAACTTAACATAAAAAGCAAATATCCCATACAGACTTTATGACATAATCAAATTGACATGGTATTCTGGAAGCCTTTTGACTTAGAATTCGGCGGAGACTCCTGCCTGACATGACCCCTAACCTGACATGACCCCTGACCTAACATGACCTCTGAAATGTCCCTGACCTGACATGAACTCTGACCTGACATGACCCCTGATATGTCCCTAACCTGACATGACATGACCCCCGACATGTCCCTGACCTGACCTGAACCCTGACATGACCCCTGACCTGAATCTCTCCTGGCCTGCAGTGTCCCAGATCTGCAGCTTGACAGACTTCCCGCCGACGTTCACCACTTTGGAACCAAACTCCACTCCGATGGTGTGGCTGGAGTCCTGCTTAACTGCAATGCAAGACGGCGAGACATGTCTGAGAGGCGAGACATGTTTGAGAGGCGAGACACGTTTGAGGGGCGAGACATGTTTGAGGGGCGAGACATGTCTGAGAACACCAGACGTCTCAAACATCACAGAACAATGACATCATTTCCATCTGGTCATGAATAATATTTGGGAGTTCATGTAAAATATGAACATGATGATATCCATCTTCACCTTTACCTGAAGTATACGTGTCTCAAATATAACCTTGTACCTGTAAAATTGTGTTAGGGTGAATATGCATGAACAGAGTATAATATATTAGTATTCGTGATACATTTTATTACAAGGTTGATAGGGACCAGAATACGAAGCCTTGGTAACTACCGATCACTGACAGACACCAGACATCCAGGTTATAATGGGTATTCCATGAGAAATGCATCACTAGGACTGGATAAAAGCAGACAGGCATTCAGACAGCAGCTGCCTTTCTCCAGTCTTATGCAAATGTCCCTGATGTAATGAGTCTGCATTAAAGCTCCTGTAATCCTTCCACAGGACCAGCTAATTACATCAGATACAATAGCCGAAAATACAAAGGGGAAAATAAGATGACATCTGAAACATCTGTGCCATCATCAAAATTTCCATCCAAAATAACAAAATACAGGTCAAGCAAAGAGACCAATAAGGTTAGCCTTCTTAGTAGGCTTATATGGGCTGGGCTTTTTTTTGGGGGGGGGGGGGTATAATCTGCTGTTTTCTGAATTGCACAGTATGCAAGTCTGATTGTAGCTGGTCTCTGACAGCTGCCACCCGTAATGGAAGACAATCAGAAGTGAAATACAATCAGAAAACAGAACATTATAATACGTCCCTTCCCAAAAGTCCAACCTGTAACTCAGTGTAAGACTACAAAGGAGGCTATGTAATATAATTATAGATACAGCCTCTGCCCATGCTCTGCCTGACCATAAATTGCAGTATGATCTAACAGGCACTTCAGTTTGCCAAATATATAAGGGTGGGTGCACACATCTGGCTTCTGTTTGCCCTTCTGCTTGAATAAACCTGAAAGCTCCGAACTAACTCTTGATTTGTATGCATATATACATAATAACAGTCAGATATAATTATGACATAAGTACACACATGTAGGTTTATAGGTCACTCTCCAGGTCCTACCAACCAGCATTGCAGCCGTGACATCATGTGCAAACACTCCCGTCCTTGTGATGTTGAACATGATTTTGTCTGTCCGTGACCGAAGACACTTGACACTGCAAGAAAAGGTAATTATTGGTGAAAATTTAAGAAATTCTGTGACTCACATTTGCTCTCGATGAACTGGTGCAGAATGCAGGACTTCCCCGTCCCCGCTGCACCGATCACCAGGAACTTGAACAGGAAATCTGCAGGGAAAAAAGGAACGAAGATTTCATGATACGTCTATAATACTTGTTTTAACCATTGTAACCCATTAGTATAAAGTGCAATACTGTAAAAAAGCTACATTATGTGCAATATCATATGTCATCATAACATTTTAAACCTCAGCTGTAAATTGAATACAATTCAGTGGCACCCCCACAGCAATGTTCAATACATACATCTTGAATAATATTGTATTAAACTGTTATAGGACTATTTTGATAATTTATCCAGTTGATTGATTTATGCTCTACCTGGATGTCTAACCTTCATCGATGTCTGTGTTTTATCAACATTTGCAGTTATGCTCCGTTGGCAGGAGATTAATGTATATAAATATCATTTGGTACCTCTTTCATCGACCGCAAAAGGAAGTGATATTTGTGGGCAAGCTGTGCCCTGACACAATAAAGATCATTGTTAGTTCAGCAAAACACAACTTGCTGAAATGCAAGGGATTCTGAAAATGCTGGTGATGTGAATTATGTGATGCAATACTAGTAGTACTTAGTAATAGTAGCACTAGTACAGTGTTCCAAATACCCACTAGCACACTAGCAATTGCTACCTGATTTTCTTGTGCGCTAGTTGCTCCCTGACTCAGGTAGCGCACCACGCAACCTGAAAATATGTACCGCTGAACTCAAAGGTGCACACTGTGCTACCTGGTTCAAAAAAGTATTTCGAACACTGTAGTAGTTACCAGTTGAGACTCTTACTTAGAGAAGCATGTGTTCTGAACCTGCAGTTTGGATGATGTACAGCTATTAGCTAGCACAAACAATAATATTATGTTCCAAGATTTACAATATTGACAATTCCTCTTTATATATTGATCCTTTGACGTAAGTCAGTCTGGGTACATATTTGCCAACTTAATGATACTGTCATTAAAATCAGAACTGTACAGATTAAATTTCAGTAGAACTTGCAGTATGTACAGTTTGCCTGCAATCTTTGCACGTCTAAGTCCTGCAGTTATTAGATGTAACAAAGGTTTGGTGTAACAGGTTGTTCGGTGTAATATAGCTAGCTGCCGCCACGCCGCATGCCTACGAAGCTGGTGTGTTACACAGAATGGCAGTTATACCAGCTATACAGGTACAGATACAGAGTTTGAGTCTTGGGCTTGGAAAATAGTCGACCTCAGTAACTCAGTGTCTTAAAGAAGAAATATTGGGAAAGAATTGAAACAGCCGTAAGACATCAGTGATGCCTCCTCTGCAGTAGTTGTAGATATAATGTCCATTTAATACCAGCTGACTGTACACATAGTGTGCCTGATCAGACATGACACTGGGATGATGGAAGGCAGAAACTAAGTCTGCATATGGACAGGACGGTAGTGGCCAAGTATTGCACATCGAAAAATAAGGCATATTCTGGAATCTTACAGCAAATCTTACAAAGCAACATGACAGAGTTGTATCACGTTGTAACACCAGAGAAAGAGGGTATAAACACTCGAAGGTTGACTCTGACTCTCGGGCCGGGATCGAACCCGCGCCGCTCGCGCAGCTCACAACCTCACAACCGGACGTCCAAACCGCTAGGCCAAAAGGTCCAGGACCCATTGGGCTGGGTAGTTAGTGACGCCTACTATATACCTCGCTGTTACAACGTGCATGATGTAGGGTGTTAAGACGTTAAATGTCAATGACAATTTTATTCAATGTTAGATTCCAGAATGTGCCTTGTTCTTCCAATTTCTTGCCATATAATATCGGACTGGAAATAGTCCCATACTGATAATCGCAGAACAGCACTGGGGCTACACTGTAACAGGTGATCCCAAAAGAGGAGTTCAGAGGTCAACATGGCGGTTGGGCTGAGCAATCATATCCAGGAATCCACATCCACGATCCAGATCATATCATCAAGATCCAGATCTCGTCATCACGATCACTGACAGATACCACAACATTACAGCCTACCACTTAGTACTAGCAGGACGATTCACTCAGTTACAATCACAAACACTGATCATTATAATTTTTCAGGACAAGTCACTAAACCATTCCAAAATATATTTCAGTAATAAATTATTATCTAGATATTGACACGAAGTAAACACACAGATATTGAGCTGCACAGGTCTGCAGAGCACGTGTAGCTGTCCAGTTTCCTGCCAAGAGTCGAGTTGGACATGAGGTTGACTTTTGATTGCATTACTGTGGGGAGGGACTGTTAATTTTTGGTTGCGTGTCACGGTGTTGCGTTGTAACATAATTTCACAGAGACATTATAAGTACCGCTAAAAGCACGTTACCCCATCTACCACCACAAATAACAACCCCCAGACTGTCTAGAACCTCCCTTAATATTTAAAAACTGTTCGTTAGTCGGTAAGAAGACGTACCGTAGGATTCGGACATCTTTGCAGCTCCTCCTTCTCTCTCTGTACGGAAGTAAATACCCAAAAACAAAATGGCGGACGGGAAGGATCATGTGACACAGCGGTGAATGTTGGGAGGCAGGGGGTTTGGCGATTTCATTTCCCCATTGTCTTGAAGGAATCACTGTTTTCGTCTTACTAAAATGGCGCGAATTTTCTGGAGTAACAAGCAAAAGCTTCGACGGGGACACCTAGAATGAACGATAGACATGTGACCTTAATGAGGGGTGAACCATTTGATGAAGGGGGAGGATGGGAACCCGACAGCTGATGCTGGGATGCCTGGATGGTCTTTGCAGTTGGTTGTTTCAGTCATCAGAGGATGGCAAAATTTCTCATGCATTTAAATTTTTTAATTCAATGCAGATCATAGATATAAGAAAGATATAAAGAATGTTTTTATTAGACAACATCAACCCTGTTACTACAGAAAGGCATGTTTTTGAGAATTTCCCATGGCCACTTTCAGTCATAGCCTGGGTACCATCCTGGTTAGTTTACGTCCACTCCCACAGTCGCTACCGACCAACCAGGTAGCGACTGTGGGAGCGGACGTAAACTAACCAGGATGGTACCCAGGCTATTTCAGTCAAGCCAATCATTCTGACCACCTTCTGCATATGAAATACCCGTCCTAATGCCATCTTTGTCTACAGAATCTGCACCTCTGCCTCAATATGTATGTGTTACAGGCAGTTACATCATGTGGTTAGGGTGAGTTGACTGTTAGTTATATCATGGACCTCCATGGTTATATTGATGTGCAGATGACATTAGATACGTCAGTGGAACTATGATAATCTGATGTTCAAAAGTAAGAAAACGTTCATCTCTATTAGTACTCTCCGTCTTGAGTTTCACTCCCCTGTAACAAGAACACTGCCCGTCCAAGTTTGTCCCGACATTCTATTTTGTAAATAAAGACCCCATGCAACACAGAGAAAAATGCTTTAATAGTCAAACTTTCTCAATATTGCAATGTTGACACATCATAAAAACACATTTTCCGACTTATGCCATTCTTTTGTAATCATTATCTAACATTATAACTAGAACATAGCGTTACAATTCTTAAACAAGTAGAAGAACTCGACATGTAGTAAGGTTTTATGAAGTTTTCTAACAGATATTTTCTACATATTCATTATCATTTGTGCTATTAATAAAATATAAGTCTACTGTACCCCTTAAAGGAAGGACTATGAGTAAAAGTCATTGTTCATTCCTTGATAAAGACTGGAGTTGTACAGTTAAAAATTTGAGTGAGTGAAATTTCTTGTGTTGGAACTTAAACTTGCTTCACAATGAGCACTTTGGAAGTTTTACCACGGGTATCAATAACAGGTAGGCATCCTTCCATCTTTCTCTTGTAGTAAATGGCATAGAAAATATTGGTAACCAAAGAGAGTAGGATATATATTCAAGTAAGAGTCACTAAGGTGATTAAAATTATCATATGAATATTCATGATGTACAGGACTAATATAAGGCCATTTATTTATTTATTTATTGTTTATAAGGCAATAAACTCAACTGTTCTATAGTTGAACTTAACTCAATTCCTACATTGAAGAATAAAGGTACATGTAAATATCATTGTGGCAGTCCCACTCTGACATTAGATTTAATCTGTTGACACAATCTCACAATATGCAGCAGCCCTATACCAAAAGTTTTATTTGCAAAATATATACTGTAGTAAAAATGTGTCTATAATTGCTTGTCTACATTGTGTAGAGTGGATTCATTCCTCAAGCTAACCAACATCTAGATGGCTAGAAGTTGTGCTAGATGTCAGTTAGCTTGAGGAATGAATCCACTCTACTATATACTAATTACTATAATTGCCTGTCTATCCCTGAGTCATCTTAGTCAGTTAATGTTATAAGACACAAGTGTTAAGGCACAAGTTATAAGACACAAGTGTTAAGGCACAAGTCAAGGTGTTGATTAATTGTTGCGACAGGAAGCTGTTCTCCACAGACTGGACAGCTCGCCAAAGCCTCATCGCTGTGCCCAACATCGCTGTGCCCAACACTGTTGTTACCAGAACCACTCTGTGAAGAACTCTGCAGATCTGATGTCAGTCCTGAACATGGTGGCTTATCATGTGGCGTATCCTGCACTCTGTCCTTTTGCCTCGACTGCATCTGACCAAACATGTCTGTGATTTTGAGGTTTTTAGAGTTGTCCGTTTTCTGCCTGCTTGCACTGGGCCTGTGTAATACACCAGCCCCAGGTTTGGCTGGAGAGTGCTTGCCTTTCTGTCTGTTTCCTGAGTTCTGATTTCCAGTCATCACATTATCAGACTTAGCAGACAAAACAGATGTTGTCGGTGTTAGTGTACTGTCTGTTGATGAACCTAAGAGGCTGGGAAGATGAGGAGGGGTGCTGACTGTTGACTGATTTTTACCAGCTGTCCTGTTTGTGGAACTTGCACTTGAACTTGTACTTGCAGAAGGAAAACGCTGGGTAGAATTTGATCCTTTGCCTGCAGCTGCAGATCCTGACTTGGTTCCGAGGACAAAACCTTTCCCTGCAAACAGTTCTATGTTGCCATAGCTGGTACTACTGGCTGGCTTCTTGTTTGGAGCTTCTCCTGAAGTATGAGAGAAGGAAAATGTTGGTGCTTATTCATTACCTCTTCTACTTCTATGAATAACAACAGTTATCCTTTCTGAACCACAGTGAAAGAAGAATTTAACCTCATACTCAAAACTGCAGTGCTTGGTGAGTCAAACTGAGCAAAATCTCCAATATTCCTCCAAGCTGGTAATAATTCCAGTTTCTGTGCTGTGGCCAACATTAGATATAACAAAACAATATAACTGTTATGTTGATGAAGGTTAGACATCCAGGTAATGAGATACACAAGAAAACAGTTACTCAAGCAACTGGCTAGATCCAAGTAACATCTACTACTGACGAAAAGTGCTGGATGCTACTTGAAACATCTGACAGTTTTCAAAATCTACCCAGTTGCTTGAGTAACTGTTTTCTTGAATATTGCTGTTAGTAGTACAGTTACTACCTTCTGCTCCTCCTGTATCCTGCTCCTTCTTCCGCTTCCCCCCTTTCTTGCTGCCGTACCCCTCCGGCTCCTTGATCTTGTGGTACGTCCCCCCGCACTTCCGCTGGTGGTCTGCCCACCAGGGGTCCCGGGCGGACGGCGCACGGTTCATGGCGCGGCGAACGATTCCGAAATACGGCTTCCACTTCTGGCACGGTCCGTCGCAGCGCCACCAATGCTGGCGGTACACGTCGACTTCATCATGGAAGTTGTGGTAAACCTGCCGAGGAGGGAATTAACAGTCATCAGTTGGTACTGAAGATGTAAGGACCAATGCTGCTCAGTGGGGAAAAGGATAAAGAGCTATCACATCTAGAACTAGAAGACTGAGCTTTCTTTCTTCCAACATGTAACGTTATAACTATAGAAGTTATATAGACAAATTTCCGTTACAAAACATCTGATGTATCTGTATCTGTATCTGTATAGCCGGTATAACCGCCCTTCAGCGTAACACACCAGCTTCTGTATCTGTATAGCCGGTATAACCGCCCTTCAGCGTAACACACCAGCTTTGCAGGCACGCGGCGCGGCGGCAGCTGGCTACATTACACCGAACGAGCTGTGACACCTAACCTTTGAACGTCTTACTCTAGACATTGTTTACAGCTATCTAGTGACGATGCCCCTACTGTACTTGGTGGCAGCGTGGTGGTGTAGTAAAGAAGGTCGAGCTTTCTTTCTTCAGGCATATGTAATTTCATGGTACATCTTTATGTTATAGAGACAAGATTCTGTTATAAAACATTTATCCATCAAGTCAAATATGACAAATGAAACGTCACTACGTTCAATGGATAACTTACTGAGATGTTTGTGCCTGCCTGCTGGTTAATCCTGTGCATGTGCTTATGGAACTCTGGTCCATGTGCATCATGGTCCTGTGGTGTTGACAAAAAAGTAACATTAAAAATGAACCAACAGAAGAATTTGCACCTTTTCTATTATTTCCTGTATATACCAGCACCTATTCTCAGTCCACAAGTGCGACCTATGCGGTAGAGACTGCCATTCACGGATAGGACTATTCAGTCATAGGTGACGATGTGGTACGTGGGGCCAGAATTAGGATTTAGCCATGGTCAGCACCAACCGAAGAAGGCCTAAGAAGATTCTTTTTTTTAATCTATAACTCTAGAAAAGACTATGATTACTATGATTATTGCATCTTTGAATATCATATGTTTACTTTTATTTGTTGATGGCTTCTAATCATTCTAGTATTTCATTGTGATCCCATCTGCAGCTACTGTAAGTCATTTATTGATTTCAAATGAATGGGAATGAAGTGAGAAGTGAAGGTATGTAAGTCCCACCCACCTTGTTATTGTGAGTTACAAACAGCAGGGCGTGTATCATTTCATGCTGCATAGGAGACAAGAGCAACAAATACATGTATCAGAATTGACATGGTCAAAAGAAGTAGAGTATCAGTATGAACTATGATGTATGTGGTGGTAATCTCCAAGCAGATCCTACGGTGGCTAATGGACACTACTCATAGCTTGGGTACCATCCTCCGTAGTTTTTACCGCTCCTAAGGTCGCTATGTGGTGGATAGCGACCTTAGGAGAGGCAAAAACTATGGAGGATGGTACCCAGGCTACACTCCTCAGGCCAATGGATACAGTCTTCTAACTGTAGGATCTGCTTGGAGATTACGCTGTGGCAAAATACTTCAACGCTTGCCAACTCAGTTGCACATAATATGCAATTTTTGAGTGTGTTGCTAATTTTGCTGACATGGCTAATTCTTACCAGCAGTGTCTCTACCAAGTCCTTCCTGGGCCGAAGCTTCAGAAGCGGCAGGCTAAGCTTGATGCAGCAAAGGCCGCCTCTTCCTTCGTAACAGCACAAACCTGCACACCTAGCAGACCAGGGGACACGTTAGTCTATCCGCAGACTTCTAGGTTGAAGTGTAGGAGAGGAAAAACTAGAGGAAAAACTAGAAAACGCGGCCTAAACATCTGGGCCTAATTAGAGTCAATAAAGTACCTGCCGGAGCAAGTTTGGAGTTGGAACTCTCTGAGTGAAGACCCTTTCTTCTTGCCTCGGCTATTCTACAATTGGTGGCAGCAGTGGGATTCGACTCTAATTAGAAGCAGATGTTTGGGCCTCGTTTTCTAGTTTTTCTATCTCCTACAGATGCAGTATGCAGACTGAGAAGACTCATAATATACAACGTTACATGATGAAGGTCTCATATGACAATGCAGCATACTAGTAGTATTTCCCTATTACGTTAGGGCATAGATACAATTTTACATTTTCAAAATTTTATGTTATTGCTTTTTTCATATCAAATCCATTTGAAAGATGATGACTTCATCTTTTCCCAAGTTTACATAACTTCTAATTTCATACTCGAGTTATGCAAGTTATGCACTAAACATAGAAGGACGGCTGAGAATTTTACCATTCTTCATGGAATGTTTAACTTACAGAGTCATTCTAGGACTCCATTTCACTTCCACAGAATCCAGCTTGCCCCAGAAGTAGGTGGTGTTGAACTCCAGGAACAGAGCGTGCACGTTGGGGTTCGGATCGGTCAGCTCCCAGGACTGGTCCACTATGGACAGGGACTTGGCTCCGGATCCGTGATGACTGCTACTCGCACTGGGAACAACAACAGTTCCTTCGCCGTCAGATGAGGCCACATTCTCAGCCATCTCGCGGTCAAACTGCTCCTGTAGCTGAAGCGCGAGGACCAGGTCCGAGTCGCACATCTTGGGCGCGTCCTATAGTCGTTGGGAGGCGAAGGAAAGTGACATTCCGAAGAAAGGATTTTTGAATCTCGCTGACAACTTGCCTGGGCTTGTTGCATAATAATCAGTGATGGCCTCTCACTGGAGTTTTGTACTACCGCATATGGAAGGTTCCACTTTTTTGCACCACATTACACTTTAAAATTAGACTCTTTATCCATTTTCAGAGAACAAATCTTATAAACTTTTATTATCTTTTAGTTGGACGTAATTTTTATGGGTTAGTGGGCCACATATTTGACTAAAAATCAGGGTACCTGTAAAACTTGGCTCCCTTTATTAAATAGTTTACCCCAAGGAAACAATAGTTGCCGTTTTGCGGCACGTACTTCAGGATTACGACAGCCATGTGTGTGTTTGCGGTAACTGTTTGGGTGCAAACTTCGCGCGGTCGGTGAAAAACGTGATCAAAATATGTGGCTTATGTGGTGTCATTTTCCCGCCAAGATCGTATACCTTCATGAGTGACAGGGTTGTCGTCGGTTTTGTTGATCCAATCTGTTGTTTGGTGACCACCGTTCGGCGGATGATCAGACTGACCGCCCGGCTTGGGCGAAGATCCCAAAGACAGTTGTCATATAATTTGACTTTTCATCATTCGTATGCAACACCTGGCAATGTTCTAACGTTAGGTCCAGTACAGAGATCGCTCGGTGTTCACAACATGTCTGTGGAAGACAAGACGACCCCGCAAACGTCTGCGCCTGGCTGCAAAGAGGAAGAAGATCCGAAGGTGAACCGTCCTCCGTCGGCGTCCTCCAGACCTGGCGTGCCGGCCTTCAGCAGATTCCTACCTCATGGTTGGGTCCAGCGCGCGTCGGGGGGAGACTTCAAGTTCAAGGGCGGAGGGGAGGGACATAGAGGGAGGAAGAGTCCGTCGAAGACACAACGACAGACCGGCCACACAGGACACAGGGGTGACACTGGCGATAGGGGTAAGCTTCATATCATGCATGTTTTCCATTTCACCGTGGCGACTCTTGATTCCGGCCCTATATTATACCCCTCAGGGCTATAATATAGGCCCGGAATCAAGAGTCGCCACGGCTGCTTACACTGTTGCAGTTGATGTCAGAAACTTCGCAGAAAGCAACAGCCAATCAGAGATGCTCGAGAAAATAAACAGTTCCTTTGTAAGACTTGGACACTCTGATTGGTTTGGCACCAGCCAATCACACAGCATGAATTCTTCACGTCTGAGGCCATTTGCACTATTGACAGGACCATCCTGTCAATAATGGGAAAATGTGCTATTTATTAATTAATTAATTAATTAATTAAGGATCATTCTTTAAATAGTGCAGAATTTTCTGTTATTGACAGGATCATCCTGTCAATAGCCATCCCCATTCTTCACAACGTAATTTGTTGTATGACTAATGATGGATGGGCCAATCTTAACACTAACGTTACACCTGTTACTTTACAGCAGCAAGTCGGCAGAACGTATTGCGCCTGCACAAAACCCTGATTTTTCACGTTTTCTGTTGGATGTTTGGTCAACGTTGCATCAAAATTTTGCCTGTTGCAGACGATATCTTTTCCTATACAACATCTGAAAACTACAGACAGGTTGTCAACCTTATATGCTCTAATACAACCTTATATGAGACTTTCTGCCAAAGTGCTATGCACAATACATTACGGGTTTCGCACAGGTGCAGTACGTTCTGCCGACGTGCTCTTTATAGCAGAATTCTTCGTTGCTAAGGTAATCATTAATGAGGACATGTCAACTGTAATAGAATTCATGTCAATTGTTATTTCACAGTGACTGGCACTCATGGCAAGCCAGGAGGTGGACAGACCCACACGGAGGCACCGCAGAAGAAGCGAGCTCGTGTGAACTCCTCTGGCGATGTACAGAAAAAGGAACCAGCATCGCCAAATAAGGGACAAGCATCACCAACTCATCTTGGGCCGACTGGTCTGTCAGAAAGTGGTGAGAAAAAACAAGGTACATTTTGAATGAAAGCTCATCTGTGTTGGTAGAGGGTACATTTTGATAGAGAAGATATTATCTGTGTTTGATGTAACGTTATATATTCTGTCACTGATTATGGTGAATATTTATGGAGGTCCCGTGTTTGAGGAGAGTCACACCTCGAGCACGTAAAAGAACCCACCACACTTATCGAAAAGCCCTCAGCCTATTGAGGTTAAGCACGTAATAAGGAAGAAGAAGAAGATTTACATGGTAACTTTTTAAGAGACTAAAAGTGAATTGAAATTTCCATTTTTGTAACCCTGATGATTACATGATTTGCGGCATTGATTTTTTGTTCCTTCGTACAGCCAGTGGTCAGGAGGACCACGCCCCTACCCGCAGCTGGTACCACACCCCCACCTACGGCCACCACAAGAGGAAACCTGGTCCAGGGTTTGACTTCTCGGTCATGTCCTACAACGTGCTGGCACAGGAGCTTCTGACAGCAAACTGGTACCTGTACCTGGACTGTGCCGACCAGGAGGGGCTGGCCTGGGGTGTCAGGAAGGAAAAGTTGCTTCAAGAATTCCAGCACTACAATGTGGATGTAAGTCTGAAGACAGTGTCTTTTATTGGTACTGGGATGTATTTATCTGATTTGGAGCACAGGCATGTATATAAAAGGAATTGAGCACTTCTGAAAATTACAATAAAATCATGATAAACTTTAATCATTGACTTATAAGTTGCTTGTTAATTCATTGCAATTCAACCATCAAATCTTACCTTGTGTGCATAGAAATAGAAGCCAAAGTACAGGGTAAAAACATAAAGGAAGATGCTTTGAAAGCATGTTATATGAGTTGCCTGTGTGTGTGTTTGTGTGTGTGTGAGTATGTTTGCATGTGTGTTGCATGTGTGTGTATGTGTGTGCGTGTGTGTGTGTGTATGTGTGTGTGTGTGCATTTGTGTCTGTGTGTGTGTGACTGTGTGTGTTACTGTGTGTGTGTGTGTGCGTGTGCATGTGTGAGTGTGTGTATGCATGTGTGTCTGTATGTGTATGTGCGTGTGCATGTGTGCGTGCGTGCGTGTGTGTGTGTGTATGTGCATGTGTGTGTCTGTGTTTGTGAGTGCAAGATGCCGTTGCATTCAGATAGCCGTTGTGTTCTTACCATGCTCCATGCTGCCTGATGTTGGCGGCAGGTCTTGTGTCTGCAGGAGGTCCAGGAAAGCCACTATCACGACTTCTTCCTGCCTGAACTGCAAAAGCTAGGTTGGTTCTTTACAATTACATGCTCCTTTGTAGCACATTGATTGTCCTTCACTTGAAACACTACATACTGAAATATGTATAAGGATGCGAAAACTCTTCAATGATATCAGTTCTTAAGTTCACAAACGTAAAGGGTTCCTTCAGATTTGTATTTAATCCTTCTTGCTGCCTAACTTTGTAACCAATAGTAAATACATCCAGGTAATGAGATATGCCAAAAATCAGTTACTCAAGCAACTGGATATGATTTTGGAAACGGTCAGACATTTCAGGTAGCATCCACTACCTAACGTCAGTGACACTGGAGAATTCTTAGGAACCAGTTGCTTGAGTAACTGTTTGTAACCAGTATGTCGGTAGCTTAATGGCTACTTCAGCATGCTAAAGAAGACATGATTTGTGTAAAAAAACAAAGTACAGAATGTACCACACGTACTGTCTTACAGGTTATGAGGGTCTTTACAAGAAAAGGACAGGTGACAAGCCGGACGGCTGTGCTACCTTCTACAGGACCTCCAAGTTCCACCTGGTGAAACACCGTCTGGTGGAATACTACCGTCCCGGCACCGATGTCCTGGACAGGGACAACGTGGCTGTCGTTGTGCTTCTGAAGCCCAAAACTGACAAGCGGAAGGTTCACACCAACCTGTGCATCGCAAACACCCACCTCCTGTTCAACAACAGGAGAGGGGACGTCAAACTGTCTCAGCTTGGAGTTCTGTTGGCCGAGATAGACCAGTTGGCGTTCGACCCCAAGGTCAGGTACTGGGACGCCAAGGTCAGGTGTCACCCTGTTGTACTGTGCGGGGACTTGAACAGCGCTCCCTTCTCACCGCTGTACCAGTTCGTAAACAGCGGGCGACTCGCGTACGGCGAATACGAGAGGTCCGAGATCTCGGGACAGAGCTCCCCACCTCGCTGGAGGAACTGGATGCGGCCGCCTCTGTGGCCGCCGTTTGTAGGCATCACAGACCACTGCCAGTACCACCAGGCTGTCCTGGAGAGGAGACAGCAGGCAATGTCGCGTCATGCAGACAAAGGTATGACATGGCTTGTTAAAGTTAAAAAAGTTAAAGTGCCCTCCCGCATCAGGTGACGCATAGGGCGGCGCCCATCTCCGTTTTCAGTAGCCCTGGGCCACACAGCAGTGCAATCACTACAGCAGGGGGCTAGTCCACTAGTATGGGTGTGTGTGTTCAACTCCCATAGTCTTTCCCAAATGCTGAGTGCTAAGCAGAGAAAGCAGCATGCAGTATGTACCATTTTTGAAGTCTTTGGTTTGACTCGATCGGGGATTGAACTCACGACCTACCGAATGCAAGGCGAGCACTCTATATACCCACTTGACCATTGCACCGGCAAGTAACTTGAGTAACAATTTCTTGTGTATATCATCCTATAACAGTATAACCTATGTAATAGTACTGTTACATGTACTGTCAACTGTTTGTCAATAATACATGTATTTGGTTCCATCCTTTGGTTTTAAAGTGGTGAATTAAAAAGATCATGTAATTGTGTACTACTATCTAAGATAAAGAAGGTGGTCGAGGACAGACCCAGATGGAAGAAAAAAGTCACGGCCTTATGTCTCGCAAGGGATGAAGAGGATAAGATACAGGTATCTAAGATACAGTACAGCAGTGATGTTGACTTCACCCTACACCCTACCCACAGGTGTTTCTGTGATGCCCACATCAGGTGTGTCGTCCAGTGAAGACCCTGTCCAGTGTGGCAACGATGCACCCATACCGTCCAGTGAAAACCCTTTGCAGTGTGACAACGATGTGCCCATACCGTCTCCTCTGTCAGTTAGCTCAGATGCACAGTCAAACCCAGATAACCTGCCAGAAAAACATGAGGCAGAGCAGGCAGAGCAAGGGAGCTGGCATGAAACTGTAGAACCACCCTCCGTACCTTCTCACAATTTCTCAGCTTCTGAGACAGTACTAGCAGAAGGAGGTTGTCAGAACCTCCCATCTTTAAGTGACCCCACGGTGTCTGCTGCACCACCTCAAGTGCCACCCTTCTCCAGCTGCATCTTCCATCCGTTCAACCTGCGGTCGGTCTACTCCCACTTTACGGAGGATCGCCAACCCGAGGCCACCACTCACCACGGCCGGGCGAACTGTACAGTCGACTACATCTTCTACACGGCCAGGCACTTTGACGGGGACCACGCCGGACAGGGGAGGAGACAGAGACCCAAGTACAGGGATGGGAAGCTGAAGCTTCTGTCGAGACTCAGTTTACCATCAGACAAGGAGATGGAGAAGACGGGCAGTTTGCCCAATAAGGAACATCCCTCTGATCATCTCCCACTTATAGCCAAGTTTAGACTCACTGACAAGTGAAAATTTACACATTTCTATCGGTGCCAAGAGAGTATGAAACGCACATTATGTGGTTTTACCTTGATTGTGGAGATTATGACAGAGATGCAATGTTACGTGTTATTTCAGTTGTGATAGTTTTCCAGGCATATTGGCTAGATTGGAACATTTTCATCTAGACTGTTAAATTTGATGTAGTTGAAGGTGTGTAGGGACCTACATTTCTACAGGGCTGCTGGTAAGATGTGTTGACAGCCACTCCGCAGTGTGTGGTGAGTCTACTGGTGCAATCAGTCATTTTGTTGGCGAACTTTTCTTGGTGAAATATTAACAGAACGGCTGGTATGTTCATTTTATTGGAAGACGAATGTTTAAGGTCACTGCCATCGCTGCACTGATTAACTTTAACATGTTTATCAAGATGAAGTGAGTTTGACTACCGTAAATGTTTTCCAGTCATTGGCACTAACTATAGACCATTGTCCCTGATGTAAACTAAATGCCCCTTTTATGCAGTTGACCTGCTTGGACCAGGTTTACTTTTAGTGGACCATAGTTTTATTTTATGGCATTTTCTGTTCAAGTAAAAAGAAATGCAACATGTTGAAAGTTTTTTTCTAGATAATCCACACATGACAAGTGTTCAGCTATAGAATACATGTCTGTCATTTGAGTTTACCATTTTTAACTTTTGTGGGAACCCCCAAGAAAGAAGATTAAAATATTGTACCCAAATGTATTTGACAGACATAAGTTGGGACCAAAGAGTCATTATGATGGTTCATATTCTCATTGATAGTTTTCCTCACAATACTACTTCTTGCATTCTTCTAAAGCTGTGAGAATATCTAATATGCACTACAAATGTAAGATGCACACAGATCTGTTCTGCTCATCACACTCTGTCATGTTACCATGGTAGTTAGATCTGTGGGAGAGGCAGCTCTAGATGATTTTGTGGGAAATACAAGAATGAATTATGTGCTATTCATCTCTACTGTTCTCTGCCAGCTGCATCATGTTGTCCAGTCTTTTATAAGTTAAATACATGTACATTTTGCACTTGCCTATGCAGTATTTTGTTTTTATCTATGAAATAAAATACAGAAAAGTTGGAGATCTATATGTAAATAATATCACTTTATTTGATACAGACAGACACAGAAACAAACTCATTTTTACAGAAGAATATGTACAAGTGATTGTCTTTACATGCAACCTGAGCATACAGGATAGATAGTGATACATGTTCCTAGCATGAAAGTTCATCTGTGTTGGTACAAGTCATTATGAAATAAAGACTAAACTTTATATCCAACACTCAAATGAATTGGGACTTACCCAAAAGTTTCAACCTTGTTCAGGGAATGGACACGTGACCGTAGTAGCGGGTCATACGTAAGTCCTAATTCATTCGAGTGCTGGATATAAAGTTTAGTCTTTATTTCATAATGATACATGTTCCTGTATCAGACTCAGGTTGTTCTGCTGGGGTGTTCAGTTGAGTCTTCCCGGGGTGTCCTTACGTGGAGATGAAGGCGGTGGCACGAGGGGCGGTCTCTCTGACACAAGCCCACTGGTCTTCATCTACGTAACACAGAGTACAATGTCATGGTCATTTGCCGTTCCAAGATGTGGACATTACATAGCCTGGGTGCCTTTCGATTTGCTACCGGCCGTGAAAAAATCAGCCAGTGTAAGGGGCCTGTAGCAAATCAGATGGCACTCAGGCTGTTTACATACATGTACAGAGACAGGGCGTCAGTACCTCAAACCTGCATATGACTCTCTTGTCACGTGATAATCAACACCAAGTCACGTGACAAGAGAACTCCGAGTCGAGACCTGACTTTACTGGGCTGATGAAGAGACAGAGTGCGTCTCGAAAGCTCCCCAGAGCAACAAAACTTGTTGTGTGTATGGTTAAAATTTTTTGTCAAATACATGTACATGAATTATTGCCCCAACTGCTGCCAATTTATTAGAGGTGCTTTTTTCATACACGTACTGGTACAAAAAAGTTGTACTCACTTTTGCCCTCACTTCTCTGGAGTATTTCTCCACCTCCTTCCTCACCCCGTCCTTGGACAACTTTGTCATGTTCAGCGTCAGGGCCTGGAGACAGACAGACAGGAGTAGTAGGGTCAGGGCTCTTGCCAGCACCAGTTTTTCCGTCAATTGCAGGAACTTTGTGGCATGTGACGGAAATTTTTTATATCAATCAGTCAACCTTGATGGACAAAATTGATGAAAATCGTGGGTAAAAATAAAAAAAACATCCAAAGGACCACTCTCAACCCCATGATTTGCCTCTCAAAATGTGGGAAATTGCATTTTTAAAGGCTTAAAAATCCCAAATTTGCCCCTGAACCCCCTAGATTGTGAGCACTCTTCCTTCAGGTCCGATTATGAACCTGGGCTGACGGAAAAAATTTCGAGCTGGCTAGAGCCCTGGTTAGGGTGTAGGCAATCATCACATCCAAAGTACATGCAAAGTTTCCCTTGCTAAAAGGCAGGTTCCCTGTCCTAGTTTCCTTTGGGAAAATCTTTCATAGCATATTTAGTGACATCTGTGATGTATCTCCAGGTAGGTTAGACATCCATCATACCAAAGTAACAGTTGCTCAAGCAACTGGATAGATTCTGAAAATGGTCAGACGTTTCAGGTAGCATGCAGGTAGCAGCCAGTCACCCACTGTCAGACTGTTTAAAAAATCTATCCAGTTGCTTGAGTAACTGTTAAGTTGGCACCAGTGATGTACCAGTAATAAGAAAATGTCACGAATTGTTTCTGTTGGTCCAGGCAAGGACATTATGCGTGAGGACAAAGGAACGCAGCGGGACTTGGCGGGGCGAAACAATGGCCACCGCGGGGCGCTAATTCCGACCTCAGTCCTGCTGATATAATGTCCTTGGTCCAGGCTGTTAGAATGTCTCACCTTCCAGTGGATGCACTCGTAGCTGTGGGGATCATGGGATACCGGGTAGCCGATCTTCACCTTTTTCAGGACATGCAAATCTGAAACATCAGAAACAGTTTTCAGCAAATTCTACTCTCCCTGTAATAGTTAGTTTTTGAGAGAAGCAAAAACAGGAAGATACTATTCCTGTTTTGATTGTACAGCTTTAAACTTTCTAAACTTTTCTGTAAGACCTTGAGAAGCTACACAACATTATAAAAGAAATGAAACAAGGCTTCGGAACTTACATCCTTCGTACAAGGACATTATGTCCTTGCTTCGTAGGATTCTTCATAATCGAGGACTAAGTCAGCCTTTCTTAACTTGTCTGTGCAACCTTGAGAAGCTACACAAGAAATGAAACAAGGCTTTGGACTTACATCCTTCGTAGGATTCTTCATAATCGAGGACTAAGTCAGATAAACACTGGAATAGAGGAAAACATGGTGGTTATATTTCAGCCACGAATGAATGTGATGCATTATGATCAGCTAGGTAACAACAGGTGTGCTAAGGTAACCTGTGTACAGGACAGGTGTAATGGATATTGTGCTGCTAATGAATATAAAAAAAGCCATTTGAACTGCTCTCTAGGTGCATGTTTGGGTAACAGAAGGATGAGAAGCATGTAGCTGTCAATGTGGAATTAAATCGGTCGGCTACAATTAACGGCTCATTTCAACCTGTATTCTGTATGTTTTATGTTCCTGAGCAAAGAATCATATAAGCACGTTACGTGTTTGCTATCCAATGCTCACAAATCCATGTGAATTTAAAAAAAAGGCTCATTACGCCTCACAAAGTAAGGCATGCAGACCCTCATTTGATGTTTGGGTAACAGAAGAAAGATGCAGCTGTCACTAATGTGGAGGGCACTTACCTTAAACTCCAGTGGTTTGTACATGAGGTCTTCTCTCCGACTCATCCCCAGAGCCCCATATCTGCCCCCACAGTAGACCCCCAGCACCACGTGTCTGTGCACCGTGGAGCCAAACTGCGACTTGAAGCTGACTGGAAAACGCTCCACACCGGGCATGCCGTTGGTTAGATGGCTGGTGTGGTGTTAAGGAGAATGTCAAGAGCATGACGGATGTAACTTACATGCACTTTCAGGTTTATATAAGTGAAAAGATGCCGCCTAAGCTTCGCGGGTCATGTGACCCATGTTAGTGAACCAGCTCAACTCTTACTTTGGCCCCTGGATGCAAAAAGGAGATTTTTGAACCAGCTGGACGACTGTTACCCCGGATGCAAAAAGGAGGATCGGTCGTCCAATCACGACACTCAAGAAACTTATTGAATCCGAAACTGAGCTACAAGGATCTGACCTTCTGTCCGCAATGTCAGACAAAGAGTTCTGGAAACAAAACTTCACTCGCTACACTCGTGACGAGGAGGAACAAAGAAGGAGAAGATTAGTGTTGGAAAAACCGCCAGCTTAATCTTTGAATATTAGCTCCTTGACAAGGTATTTTAATAGCATCATGATGCAGTAATCAGGGTATACTTGGTTACACATCAAGGTTATGTTCTCAATGTCATCAAACGACCAGGATAAAGACTGGCTTTGTTGATAGCAATAGCTTCGACTCATTAAAGCTTCAAACACTTTCCTGTTGAAGGATACATTGCCAGAATAACAGCCTCCAGACATTTGATGGGTAGAGCCTCCCGTATGATCTCCTTGGCAGAATCTATCAAACTGAAAGGAAAGAAAAGACAAGAAAATCGTGAGATTGGGATAAGTCAAACATGAAACTTCACATTTTTTACATTTATCTACCAACAAACATTCTACAGTAACAGCTCTTGCCAAAACATAAGGAATTATCTGGTTAGGCAACTGAATAAACTACAGTCTATAGATCCTCTAGTTAATGTAGCACAAACTTTCACTATCATGAGCTTTAACATTCTAATATTGTCATTGAGCTTACTTTACCTACCCAGTGAGTGGACGATTTTTCCTAATTTCAAAGAACTGTGTTCCTGTATGGTTATATCTGGCAGGACGGTCAAGGAGAAATATTGTCTTATAGCTTCTGTCTGTATCTGTATCTGTATAACCGGTATAACCGCCCTTCGGCGTAACACACCAGCTTCGCAGGCATGCGGCGCGGCGGCAGCTGGCTACATTACACCGAACGACCTGTTACACCTAACCTTTGAACGTCTAACTCTAGACATTGTTTAAAACTATCTAGTGACGATGCCCCTACTGTACTTGGTGGCAGCGAGTTCCACTCTACGATTGTTCTAGGGAAAAATGAGTGTATAGCTTAAGTGATAATAATTCATATAATTGACAAGGAAAACCATGGAGTGCCTAAAAACTCTTTCCATACAGAAGAAGGATACTGTAGGTCTGACATGTACTTCTGCACCATCCACAGCCGGTCAGTGATGGGTGTGTTGGTGGGGAAGACTGGGACCACAGGCATCGGTACCTGGGAAAGGAATGGTATCAGTATATGAATACATGTATCTTCTATATGAACAGCAGAACAGAGACTGAAGGATTCTTATGAGTGTGAAGTCCCCTAGTAGCCTGGGTACCATCCTCCGTAGTTTTTGCCGCTCCTAAGGTCGCTATTCACCTATAGGGACCTTAGGAGTGGCAAAAACTACGGAGGATGGTACCCAAGCTATTCCCCTACTCCACTTAACGTAATATTCACCTTGAATACGGTATCCACCATAATATCAAAGCACTGGTGGATGACATCTACAACAGCTGAAAAAAGGAGCCTTAGAGAATACCTTTAGTTATCCATTGAAGAAAAATTCCTCTTTCATAACAGTGTCAAGTGCCAAGAAACTCAGTAATGTTAAAGCAGCTCAGAAAAAGATACAATTTTAGACCTTTTTGTATCTGCAATTTGACGAATACTTACTCTTGGAAGTTCTTTGCTGTTTCTAATTTCTGTCACCATTTTATTTCCATCAGGGTGGATTTTGGCCACGTGATGCCACATCCTCTCCCAAGTCTTGTCGTTCAGTGGGAACCCACTTTTGTTGACGTAGAAGAGAACTCCGTTCTCCTCTCCCACCTCTTCCTCCTCCTCCGGCTGTGATTGGTCAGGGTTGCGGATTATTGCACACCTGGGAGAGGTCAGGTTGGGTTTCTTCTCATCTGCCATTCCTGAGGGCAGTGCCATGATGAGGTGATGACTTGATAGCAGCAAGGAGGTTCAAATAGCAGGCAGGTAATTATAGATCTCAGAAACAGTTGTCTCAGAAGCTGCGGTTCATCGTTCTGTAACGTAAAATAGAAGGTTTCCGGCTCAATGTGTGTATTATAATGTCAGCAAATTACCTGGCCTGACTCAATCATGTAACGTTAACGCTAAATACCGGCACGTTTCAAGAAACATGTTAATTTCACACTTGCGGTAACAAACCAAAAAAAAGCTCTTAGTGACATGTTATTTACTGATATGACCATCTCAAGTAAAACGACAGGATCATGTTACTGGTGTGTCTCATTTGATCGCGTTGAACTTACTCGTTTTCTTTGAATTTCCAGACCAACGAAACTTCGCTGACAGCTGACTAAATGTAAACAAACCACTTCAACCACTGATCCAGGCTGATTTTTTTACAATAAACTACGATTTGAGGCTATAACAACTTACTACCATGAAGAAAAAAAGATGCACATTTGGTATAGAAGCCAAATTTTAAGGTAGGTTGATAGGATATCAACGTTTACCTGTCATTGCAGCGGTTTCAGCCGCGAGCCGCCAAGAAACGCTTCAAACTGAAGCCAAAGGTTTATTTGTTGCCATGGAGGGTAACATGACACCACTCTCGGTTTGGGGTAGGTAAGTTTCTTTACTACTCATAATCACAAACACTAAGTTCAAAATTGTACATTTTGATTAATATGAAATGAGTAAAATATATTTAATTTCCAAATCGTGTAATTTGAAATCCTTCATCAATAAAACTTTTTTACAAATAAAAACACTCTGAAGCCAGCCACCCCCGTATAAGAAATGTGTTGTCCGAAAACCCGGAAGTGAACGTACGATGGTGGTGTGGTGTACGTCCCTATATCACTCCGCACGCGGCTCAGAAAAGCGGTAAACACAGCACGGATAACTCTTTATTCATTCACTCTTTCACCGAAAAGGATTCTACTTATTTCAAATGATTTATTTTGCAGGTATTAAACACATGTTCTCCCTTTAAAATGTTCACTTTTGAGCAGAAAAGTAGTCCCCAAAAGCTAAAGTTGTGGGTTGTGAACAGGCCTTATCAGCTGGTATTTTCTGACCGGGGACGTCTGTCTGTCTTTATTTGACCCAAACGCAGCAATATCACTCAGGGACACGGTGAGACAATTGATTATATTGGCATAGTCCGACACTGCTAAATGTTAACGTTACATCGAGTATTGATAGCATGTTATATATAACGTTAGTAGTAGTCCCATGTTTTAGCGATCAACGAGATCTCACACAGAATTTCTGCATAACGTTACATGGTTGTCGTCCAAAAGTACTAGTACTGTGTTGTAGAATTAGCAATTTAGCCAGTTTATATCGGTGGCACCACTGGGCATTGTTCTTATCCTACTAGAAATATTAAGAAAACAATAGCCGCAGCATGCAGTTATGTGTCATAAATGGACGAGTCAATCCTTATCGTCAATGGACCTGGAAGCACTGTTAAACATTATTGTGAATGCCAATCAGCACCAAGGACAAGGGCATGGCGTCCAGGCCAATTTCACAACACGGGTTAGAAAACATGGACCAACATTGTACTTTTGATTAATCATTGCCAAACTGCCCAGATGATCTTTAGAAATGAAGTTTAGTTGCTCTTGTGTTACACTTCAAACTTTTGTTAACATGTAACGTTAGTAGCCAATATGTCATTAAGAGTATTTGATACTTAAAACTGTGGGACATCTCGATTCATGAATACGGCCTTGCCATATTGTGTCAAACTCTTGAATGCTTTGTGATCCAATTGTAAATATTGAATCTAATAGTTTTTTTAATTTTTATTTAGCATGTATAATAGTACGGTGCAGTTTAGCCCTAGGGCTATGATGCTGTACTTTTAGTGTGTAATGTAATGTATTCAATAAACCAGTTCATTTCATCTCATCTCATCTCAGTATCTTTGCAGAAGGAAAACATTATTTTCGGTCTGTTTTCTACTTGCTACTTTGTATCTTCTACAGATGTTGGCCACATTACGGGGCTGGTTGGCTGTTGTTGCAGTCATGGCTTTTGGCAACACTCTGCAGTGCTTCAGGAACCATGGCTTCCTGGCCGACCGACTGTACACGGGAACACCAGATCTTGGTAACCTGGTATTCTCTGTGGCTATTATTGTAGCGACACCTGTAGTGCTTATGTAGCCTCTACCAGGCTTGGGAGGGGGCTGCAAAGAGTAGAAATGGGCCAAATAGACAGATGAGTTGGGAGTTGGTCCGCTAAAGAGTACATTTTCTAGCGAACCAACTCCCCTGGCGTGTTATCCTTAAGTTCTATTTGGCCCATGTCTACTCTTTGCAGCCCCCTCCCAAGCCTGGTAGAGGCTAGAGCTTATGCTTAAGTCACATTTCCAAACTGGGACCCGGCCGGGGCAGTCTTATGGAACAAAATGTATGATATAAAAGACAACAAAGCACAAAAAAAGTGAAGAAAATTAATAATGGGAAATATTTGCACATATTCTTGATATAAATTGTTGATTTTTCGTTCATCAAAACAGCCTGGCTGACAAATGATAAAATAGTTATGTAGGTAGGCCTATAAGTGGCTACATACCATTTCCTCTAGTACATGTAGTTATATTGAAGAGTGCATTAATAAAATCTCACCTGACTGACGCTGTGTCCTGAAGTGAACGGACTGCAGGCCAGGCTGTTCGGCATGTGGACTCTGCTGGCAGCGATCGTCAGGCTATACTGCGCTCTGGACATCACAAACAAATCGTAAGTGTGCCTTTCCAAGAAGACTGTAAGTCAACCTTTCAAATTCTGCATTTCTAAATTTTTATTTATTTATTCACATATGTTTAATGAGTATTGGCAGGAAGCACAGTTGCTTATATGACGTCTTCTACTCAAAAACACAAATATAAAACAAGAGTAAAACACAATGACAAAATACATGCATACATGTAATTACAAATTGGGTAAAAGAAAAATTACTTCTCTTTTTACTGTATGTTAGCCTGGATGCCATCCTCTGTAGTTACCACTGGATCCCTACTGTCACTGGCTACCGCGGTAACTACAGAGGATGGCACCCAGGCTAGCTGTATGTATGGATGACATAACTCCTTAACCATTGCTGCTTTGCAGGCTTTACTACATCACCATGTCCTCGTTTGTTCTTGCCCTGGGCCATTTCCTGCTGGAGACATTTGTGTACCAGACAGCTGCTCTTGATATAGGCGTCATCACCCCAATTATAGTCTCAGGTAAATATTCATCCTGGGATTCTTCATGAGATCGGAAACATCTTCTAGGCTACAGCCGAAGAAAATGAAAAGAAAAACAACAAAAGAAAAAATCTGAAATTGGACAAAAACACATAAACATAACTCTTCAATTAACTCATGGTGGTAAACATCTAGAATGTACTTCTGTACAAATATATGACCTCTGACCTCTCAGAAAACCAGTTTATGTAAATGATAATTTAATGATAATTTAAGGCTAGCAATTATGAGGTAATATTGTTAATTGATGTTATTGGTTAATGTTAAATGTGTAAGATTTAGTTTTGGGATGTTCATTGTATTATTATTATCGGATAGCAAATATTAGTAGTTAGATATGAATGTATATACATGTAGTTGTAGTGATGTATGTAGTTGTCATGATGTATTTTATATTTAAGAGGACTCCATGAAGAATAGTGTATTCATGTATGACATTGTACACTAATGGAGTTTCCTGAATAAACAAACAAACAAACAAACAATAAACAAACAAGCCGTGAATACTAGTAATTTCATCATGTTAGCAAGAGACTGTCTAAGACTGTATTCAACAACCGGTCAGTTTTTACATCCCACATTTCAGGGACTGACTTCTTCTTCAGGGCACAAATGACCAGACCCCTGTTGAATAAAGAACCTTTATATACATCTTCCAAGCCATCAATTCAACCTACTTTTGCAAGACAGGCATGAAAAACAGAGTTGCACAACTGTCAATAGTTTACATCACAACTGAATGCTTTGTATATGTTGTCCAGCACGTCAGCAGAACGTACTGCACCTGTGCGAAACCCGTAATGTATTGTGCATAGCACTTTGGCAGAACATCTCATCTAAGGTTGTATTAGAGCATATAAGGTTGACAGCCTGTCTGTAGTTTTCAGATGTTGTATAGGAAAAAGATATCGTCTGCAACAGGCAAAATTTTGATGCAACATTGACCAAACATCCAACGAAAAACGTGAAAAATCAGGGTTTTGCGCAGGTGCAGTATGTTCTGCCAATGTGCTGTTGTCCAGGATTACTTTTTATCTTATGTGGATGGTTGCTTTTCCACTGGTTGTACTTGACCTTGCTAAAAGTATGACGTATCTCCTGCCTACCCAGGAGTGTCCCTGGTCCTGATGGTGGTCGGTCTGTGGTACCTGGAGCCAGCTGGGAGCGACCAGCCGTATCAGGACAGAGCAGTCGACACAAAACTCCTCCTGGAGCAAGAAATGCTCAAGGCTAGGAAGAAGCGCACTTGACTCCATGTTCTTATATCTGATCTACCTTATGTGATGAAATAATACTACATGTAGTAGTAAAACACTAGCCTGGGTGCCATCCGATATTTGTAACGGCCAGCCCGAAAAAATCTCGGGCTGGCCGTTACAAATATCGGATGGCACCCAGGCTAGTAAAACACTGATCTTGACATCTGAATGAACAACTGTAAGGTTCTGATGGTCAAGCCTACTACAACTGACCTAGTGCCATGATTAAGTTTCATGTACAGGTGCTTGTCAAATGATACACTCGGCACTAGTAGTCACTTGTCATTGTCATAGATCTAAACTATGGTACTTACTAACTGTACATTTTATGTAAAAAAGTAGAAAGTAGCCACAGTGCAGCAATTTCATGATTCATACATTGTTCATACATTCCTCAAGAAAATAATATTAGATCACAGACAGCTATTGGCAAGCAGTGGATCAGCAAGGAACGAGGCAGGCAGTTGTCAAATAAGCATATGTGACACTAGTGGTATTGAAGTTGTACCTTCGTGTTGTATTTTAATAAAAAGTCCCTAAGAAGAGTTCGATTTTGTCATCTGAATGAACAACTATGACATCCTAATCTGCAGTCCTTCTACATTTGACTTGGTGCCATGTACAAGTAGAACACTTTTAAGCACAAGGAAATGCTTGTCAATTGATACTTGAACAGGCTCCAACTTGATGTTTTATTTGAAATTGATCTTCAGGTATGAGCATGGTTTATTTTACTTTTGCAACAAGACTTTTTACCTCAGAAAATTTCAGAACATTCTTGTACTGTATTAAATATTGACAAAAATCTGGTAAAACACAATCTAAAAGCAAATAAACACTTCTTAATTTTCAACAGCTTTAGTGATAGTCTCAAAACATCATGGGTTTCTAAAGTAGCATGTTTGTAGCTTTACCAAACTAACCAACTCTAGATGCAACAGGAACGGTAAAACTAAGGTAACAAGTACTATACATGCAGTATACAGGTCAGACATCGAATTACATTCATCATTTACAGTCTGCACTGGTTCTGTCATGAGACGGGCGTTAACTTTTTATCCAGAAGGATGACATTATCATCACACATACATGTACAGGCTCCCTTCGAACAGAGCGTCGCTGTAATAAGTAATATTACAGCTACATACCTGGTCTTTACCTACATGTTTGATCATAGACAGACCTACCTGTACTGTTTTTAGGACATAAACATGATTTATAAGTACTATGTATAACATTAACATTATATTACAAAACTCAAATAAACCCATTTGTTACACGTCACTGAAGGCTATATACATCTTTGGCATAACTACCCAGACTGAATTCCCAAGTGAACAGAACAATCTGAAAAAGTCTTGTTGTCCTTGCAACATATAACGGTTCATGTAAGCTTCACTACTCTTAACTATACGCAGTCATACTTAAGTTATGGCACAATTACTATTACAATGTAGTAGACTGTACATGTATACCTAACACACAATATTTGTACAAACAGGTGACAATGAAACATCTCCTGCCTTGTCAGTCTCAATCCCAAATGTCCATGTTTCATGCTTACTGGGTGTACCAGACTACCGAAAGCTTAGATTAATGTCTGAACAAAGAACTGAACTTCTAACCAACTCAATCCCAGCCAACATGCCAGTGTCCTAAATCATTTGACAACAAGTGGAACCATAAAAATGCTCGGGGATTTGTACGATTGTATTGTAACTGGACAGCACGTTGGCAGAATGTATTGCACCTGTGCCAAACCCGTAATGTATTGTGCATAGCACTTTGGCAGACCGTCTCATATAAGGTTGTATTAGAGCATATAAGGTTGACAGCCCATCTGTAGTTTTCAAATGTTGTGCCGGAAAAGATATTGTCAGCAACAGGCAAAATTCTGATGCAACGTTGACCAAACATCCAACGAAAATCCTGAAAAAATCCGTGTTTCACGCAGGCGCAGTACATTCTGCCGATGTGCTGTGGTGATATGTCGCAGTACTATGTTTAAGATTTCTTTGCATCCTTCCAAAGTGAATTTTCGTGGCGATTACTTCGAGCCATCTCCAGCAGGGCCTGCATCTTCTCCTTCTCCTTAGCCTGGTGCTCTCGCACCTTCTCGGATGCCACCTGGATCTGCTTCTGCCTCTTCTCCTCCAGCTTTCTCTTCTTGGCCTGGATCTTGGCTAGGAAGTTGTCCCCTCCCATCAGGTAGGACTCGTCTTGCGCAGGTGTGCTGGCGGCGGGGGACGGCCTCTTGTGCGCCTGGACTGCCGGCCGACCGGTCGGGGACTCCTGAGGAGGGGGCATGGGTCCTATCAGTCGGTCGCTGCCCTGCTGCTGGCTCGGCGTTCTGGAGAAACTTGAGAAACTTCTCTCGTGACCAGCTGGCGCCGGCGACTTTCCGAACGTGGAGAACCCACTTGCGCCGGACGCGTTGTGCTGATCCAGCTCGTCTTGGCTGCCGCTCCAGTTCCGAACCTTGGAGCGAGCGCCCGCCACTTTATCCGAGTCAGCAGTGCTCAAGGTGGACGTGAACTTCCACTTGTAGTTAGTTTTGGACGACGCGCTCGTGTCCAGGTTGTCCATGCCTTTGTAGTACTTTTTGTCCAACTTCTTCTTGTTCCATTTCTTCACGAACTTCTTGAACAGCTTCTTTGCCTGCGGTGACTTCAGCTGGTCGAAATATTTCCCCTTCCTCTCCTGCAGCCACGATCTGAACTCCGCGTTCCTGCTGTAGAAGTCGTCCATGGATATTTTGTCCTTGTTGGACCTCTTCTTCTCCCGTTTCTTCTCTCTCTTCAGCGCTTTCTTGACGCTGACGGGGGTGTCCTGTTTCGTCTTCTTGCTCTTCTTCAGCTCCTCTTCAGAGTCCGACGCTGACGAGCTGGAGACGTTAGAATCCTCGTCACTGTCCTCCTCAGCATCTCGCTTGTGCCTGCCCATCTCTGTACTACCCTGGGGAGGGGGGCGTTACGTGTACTTCTGAGACAACGCGATCTCGTAGAACGGTTCAAACGGAATCTAAGGTAGTCGTCACCTTGGTTATTAGCAGTAAGCACTAAATGAGTTTTTCGAGTGTAAAATGTGTCTAGTGGGTGAATATCTACCACCGCGATGACTGCGCCTGCACACCTCCGCTCCGCTCCGAGTTCAAAAACGTCCAAATATATCTGCACATGCGCACAGGACGTCGGAATGACCTTTGACATGTAGTGCGCGGGATATTTGAAATCCAGACTACACACCGTTTATGATGTCATACATTTACATGCGTACGTCATCAATCTGTGTCTGTTTCTTCAGAGCATTCTCGATTCAGGTAATGAGGACAAGTTTGAGGTTCATAATAACTGTTTGGTTAATAGATAAAACTTTTTGTTGAGGAGGGATAAAAATCAGTCGAATTTGAACTTCATCCGTCACGCCCTTGAGCACGTTAATGTTAACGTTAACGTTAAATAACGATAACAGGAGACCCACCAAAACCCCGGAGGGTCCAAACCAATCCGTTCCGAACGCAGCAGTTGTCACGGTAGTTAGGCAGTCTTGACTACTTGTCATCCGAACCAATTAGACATAATAAGATCTACTTGAAATTGAGTGAACTGAAATTGAGCAAAATGGGATTACCTAAATGGAACATGGTGTGTACATCACAGCAAAGCTGTTAGTTACAATTCGTTAACTTGTCTCTGCCAAATGCAACAAATTCAAATAGAGGAGGTCCAACTGGTCCGATACTTTTCTTGGCTGGCGATCCTATTTGCCTATTCCTATTTTTCCAGCGACTTTTAGGTGGAGACTATGTACTTGGTCTATGTGGGATTTCTACTCCTTAACATTTGTGTCTCGATAAAACCCAGCTTTGGCAGTTTGGGTATACCGGCAGAATGAATTCACTGAGAAAACCACATGTCATGAAACATTTTATTTTTAATTTTAATTTCTTATAGTAAACGCTACGCTCTATTAAAAGAAGTGCCGAACCTAGAATAAAAAGTACACCCTTCCCCTTCCATGCCGCTCATATCACAGTAAGGATTCATAGCAAAAATATTCTGATGTAACAAGTAACGTGATCCGCCGCACATCCTCTATGTGGGCAGACATCCGCTTACAGACATGCTGTCAGAAATCCAGAGCAGTGATGCAGAGCATAGCCTGGTGGCCAGTCTATCGTGGTTTGGGCGGGCTCTCTTCGGACCTGTAGACGATCCCCGCCGCCCAGTTCAACTTTTTTACGCCCGTAGGAGATTTGCATGACAGGAGTTTGATTAGCTACTTATAATTGAACTCCCGTCGTGCAAAACCTACCGGGGAGCCTAGTATAACTGGGCGGCGGGGATCGTCTACATGCCCGAAGAGAGCCTGCCCAAACCGCGATAGACTGGGCACCAGGCTATGCACAGCAGTGATGCGGCACGACCGGCAAATCATGTCTGGTGAGGCGTGACCTCGACTCACTCCTATCGTACCAAGGACAGGGTCAAATACTGGATGGCGTGGGCTTCCATAAACGTTTAAGGTGCAGCTGCGCCCTTCTTAATGTCGGGGAGGATTCATTACCCTGATGACGTTGAGGGACAAGGAGACACAGCCTGAATGATGGTTTGATTTATCAACATGCTAAACACGTGCTTTAGATATCGAATGGGGATGTGAAGATCTTGGTCAGCGTGCTTTACGTAACTGTCATTGCAATTTCTGAGAAAAATATCGTGGAGGGTAAACTTTTGGCAAATGTCCATAAACTGCCGTATCACACATATCATTTTGCGCAGGTTGTTATGAGATATTGGAGCAATAGATTTGATTTCTCATAAAAGAAAAGAAAAATATATAGTTTGTAGCTGCGTCCTCCTCCGATCTGAAATTGTAAAGCCCATGACACATGACCCGAGTCACACACTGACGTTGCAGGAGTGTTCATTGATGCCTGGCGGGTTCTTTATTTTTAGTGCCACGGCTATGTTACCCTGGATGCCAGAACTCGTCTTTCGGGCGGCAAGAGCCCTTCACCCGCCGGTCTAAATTATCGCTACGGGGGAGCCGGACAAACCCCTCGGGCTCAACTCCCCCGTAGCGGTAATTTAGATAGGCGGGGGAAGGGCTCTTGGCTGCCGAAGGAAAACGGCTAACGGCCCGATACTAGTTTGGCACCCAGGGTACGGCTATGTTCGATGGTCGTGACTAGAACTAGATTCTAAGTGAATCATACAGTTTAAGGAAAAAAGACAAGCTGGACACGATTTTACAGACATATATAATACCTTGTACCCGATGTGCACTTTCTTCGTCTTGCTAGTAGTTAATACTGAGTTTAGTAAAATTTTACGGTAAGGAAAAAACCTACAAGGATGGCAATCGGTGTCCACAAAAACAAACACAGCTACCCTATCTTCATTTAATTTCGTAATGAGTTCAGCATGAACGTTTATCAGTGAAGCACATATGATACATCCCCCCGGCCGTCACATAGTCCAGATGCCACAGCGCCTCCATGGCGCAGAGGGTATTTGTGGCCTGACTTCGCCTTCCTATGTACAGTACGCAATGGCCAAATAAAGCAAGGCCCCTTCTATTTTCGTCTACATTCTAGAAATATCGGCTCCTCTCCCACTGTTGGAATCCACTCCATTGCATGAAGCGGCCAAGTCGGTGGCGTTTCACAAAACCAGCCACGGGACCGTCTTTCAGTATTGTGGACGGACCTCATCTTTTCAAGCCCAGATAGCGGACCAAGTTCTCAACCATGTCCAGGGGATTCGGATCGTCGTTATCCAGAAGGCCTCGGCTGCAGTCTCGTCTGCTGGACGACGACTTCTTCGACAGATTTTTTGAACGGGACGACGATTTCTTCCGAGATGACTTTTTCCAGCGGGATGTACAAAAGGAGGACGACTTGTTCGGCGACGACTTCTTCCAGAACGCCTTCGACAGTCTGAGAAACGAACTCGTGCCGAAGCTGGGAGCCAGCGCGTTCGGACAACTGTTCAAAGACGCGCTACACGAACGCCTGGATGACGACGGAGGGGGAGAAATCAGTGCCGTGGAGGCAGCGCCGCAAATGCCGGTTGAGGGGACATTCGTTGCGGTTCCCGAGAGAGGTGTGTACGAGCTTATATTGAACTTGAGAGACTTCGCCTATGGAGACATCGATGTGAAAACGTTGGACAACAAGCTTATCGTGCATGGCACGCAGCAGCAGGACACCGCAGGCGGTTTGCAAGCCAGTAGAGAGTTCAGCAGGGAGTTCACTTTGCCGCACGGCGTGGACGCACTGGCGCTCATTGCCTCCATCACGGAGAAGGGAGAGCTCTCGGTGGAAGTGCCCATCCCTACAGACCACAAACCTGCCCTGGCGGAACACGCCGGACCTCCGTCTTACGAAGAAATCCAGAAGAGAAAAGAAGCCGAGGCGAAAGCGACGGAAAGCGCGTTCGACGAGCAGGACCACCCGCCTGACTATTGCTACGGCCAGCCGCCTTCTTATGACGAAATCACGGGAAATGCGGCCGCGGCAAAGGAAGAAGTTCAGATTCAACCGGAAGTTCCGCAGGAGAAAAAGAGATCTCAGCTTTTCATCGAGTTATCCTCGCCGACAAACCACCAGGCAGCGCCGAGTCAGGACTTTGTCCAAGTGGAAGAAATTCCGCCTCCCAGGATCAATACGCCTCCTGCCCCCCCTCCCCGGGACGTGTCACAGTCGGCCAGGGTCTATGCACCTGTCCAGGGGAAGGTCACACCACCCCCTGTGATTTCAGAGGCGTCCCTGCCACCGCCAACAAGAAAAGTCCCGCCTCCAGTGCCTCTCAAAAGTAAGACGCCGTCCGGGCCGTCTATCCAAGACACTGCGCCTGCGGTATCGACTCCCAAACAACGCAGCCCACCACCAACCCAAACTGTAGCGGCACCGCAGGTCACACCTACCCAGCCAACCAAAGCGTTTGCAGCGGCTTTCGAGGCAACGCCAACGCCAAAACCGCCTTCACCTACTAAACCACCCTCACCCAAGGCTAGTCCCGTTGAAAGGGCACTACCACCACCCAGGTTTGCACAGGAATTTGAGGCAACTCCAGCCCCAAAACCACCCTCACCACAGACCACTCCTATTGAAAAGGCACCGCCAGCGAGAGTGGCTTCCACTCCACTGTCGCCAACAGTTTCTCAACCGTCCCGGCCACCTGTTACTGTCCCATCCCCACCGTCACCCTCATTGCCCCCACCCTCCAGGATCACACCTGCAGCAGCAGCAAACACAACGCCATCACAGCCTCCTCCTTCCCTCATCAGCACAAAGCCACCAGCACCAAAGCCGACATCTCCACCTGTGGACACCACCGTCCTACCTCCTCCCCCATCACCTGGTACTCTCCCTTCTCAGGACCTCAGCTTCCCACCCCTTCCACCTGAGGTAGAATTGCCGCCACCTCCACCTGATGCCTCGCTCCCATCACCTCCTCCATCTGCAGCAGCATTCCCACCCCCTCCACCAATGGGAGCCATGGCTCCACCCCCTCCACCAATGGGAGCCATGGCCCCACCCCCTCCTCCTGCCCCAGGTGTCATACCTACGCCACCCCCACCCCCTCCAGCTGGCAGGGCAGGGGCAATACCCCCACCCCCTCCACCCCCGCCCATGGTAGCAGGTCCAACGCGTGTCCTCAAGCTGCCCGCCAGAAAGCCCCGACCAAAAGTAGAGGTAAAGGAGCCTGAGCGAGAGCGCAAGATCTTCACCAAAGGGTGCAGCGGCGGTGAGATGAACTCCGCTAAGAAACGGATTGGCCTGATGTTAGACGACGTCCTCCGCAGACATAACGAGAAACATGCGGGAAAACCACTGATGATGCAGGCAAATAGAAGGGTATAAACCCTGCACCTGTGACAGTTCGGACTTTGGAGCATTAGTATTTGTTGGTGTCTTCTTTCATGATGATTTTAAATTCTCATCAAACTCGTATTCATAACATTTATCAATTTGACTCCATAACTACATGTATACAGCATTGCAAGATGATCCCTAGTATGTTTCAAAAGTTACATATTGCAGAAGGGCTCATGTTTCACATGTTTGCATTGAGTATAAATATGTCACTTTTGAAGAAGTGCCCTTGCATCAAGTATGGTGCATTACTACATTGTTAGAACAAATGTATATGTTATTTGTGGTTTGTAATATCTGATCAGTGAGGTAGTTACAAGGTTGTAACATACTGTACCGCAAAATATTTCATATTACAATGTATACAGACATAGAAGTCTGAAGAGTTTATCACTCAGACGATCAGTTGCCATCTGATCAAGTGCTTCTAGCCATGGCCAGTTTGCTGGCTGCTTCTTTTTGTATTCATTTCTTATTGTGATGTCCTAGGTTGTCACTCAGTTTCTTCTTTTTGTTGATTCTAATGGCATAAAAGCTGCTATGCAAATAATAGTCCAGAATAGTTTTATCTTATCTGATAATCACTGAAGAATGCCAGAATGTGGTTTGATAATCAGACCTGTCGGTAGATAATGGAAACACTGAGGTATGAAATCTTTATAGCTATTCCTTATGATCCAATACAGAGCTGATGTATCTGATGTCTATTGAATTATATACTAAATGACAATGTTGTATACTGCTACAAAGTTACCGCTTGTATATTGTACATGAAAATGGGAAATTACATGTACTTGCTTTTCTGTTCATTGGAACCAAATGTAGTGGTAATATGATACTGGTTGCCATAATAATGATGAAGAGTATAAATAGATGTACTGCATTAGTACATATGCTCCACATGTAACAACCTACATGATTGGAAAAGGGGAAAATGTGTACCATTTTAACCAAGACGAATTTTCTCAATAAATTGCAATATTGCTCTATTTGGCTGTGTCTGATATGCACTGGTGTTACTTTGTCAGTGTGAGAAGTTTTGTAACTACATGTATATGTATATGTCAACCATGCTATGTACTAGTCTAATGGACGAAGTGGAAGATGAAAATTCAGTATACACAGCACACATGTCTGAAAGGAAACTACCATGACAAAGGGACAAGGGATTCCATAGATTTACAAATACAACTGATAGGGAGGCCAAAGTGAGAAATTCCTAGGAAGCGATTTTGAAGGCACATTACAGAAGAATCAAGCATTCCTGGACATTGACTGACACGGCATAGGAGCCTTCACAAACAGTGGTACTTACATGTACCAGCCGTCCAGCCTCGTGCATTACCCTGAATTCTTCCTGACACAGCAAACAGAAATCCACACCACACAGCTGCCATGGTAGGAACCTGGCAGGCTAGGGAAGTTTCCATATAAGGTAGCGCTCAAGGTTAGGTTTCTTAACCTTTAGCACACTGAAGCAGCCTTTTGGCTACCTATTTTCTATTGGTTACTGGGTTAGACAGCAGGGAGAAGGTTAACCTTTAGCTATTTTCTATTGGTTACTGGGTTAGACAGCAGGGAGAAGGTTAACCTTTAGCACACTGAAGTAGCCATTTCGCTACCAATTCTCTATTGGTTACAGGGTTAGGCAGCAGGGAGAAGGTTAACCTTTAGCACACTGAAGTAGCCATTTCGCTACCAATTCTCTATTGGTTACAGGGTTAGGCATAAGGGAGGTTAACCTTCAGCACACTGAAGTAGCCGTTTGGCTACCAATTCTCAATTGGTAGGGGGTTAGGCATCAGGGAGAAGGTTAACCTTTAACACACTGCAGTAGCTGTTTGGCTACCAATGCTCTACTGGTTACAGGATCAGGGAGCAGGGAGAAGGTTAACCTTTAGCACACTGAAGTAGCTGTTTGGCGACCAATTCTCTATTGGTATGGGACTAGGCAGCAGGGAGAAGGTTAACAGGCTGAATACATTAAGGACAGTAGAATTCAAATTACAAAACTGCATATATTTATAGACTCCATCTTCAAGAACATTGTATCACTATCAAGTTGGGTATTTTCAGTTCTCTATATATCAAGAACATAAAGGATGAACAACTAAAATATGAATTATTACAGTTACTATACAGTGTGATGTTGAATTCCTTTTTGGAGTAGGAAAGACGATGCAGTTTTATATTCTATGCTGTATACACCCTCCATGATGATGGAACATACCGATAGAAATTATAATCTTCTGATCATGTCATAGAATATCGTCAAGTCAGTAGCCAAAACATTTTACTTGCCATAGTTTTAAGCCATATTATCTGTGATGTGTGAAGTTTAATATCCTATTCTTGCACTTGTATATGGTATAACTTTAAAAAAATTAAACAATCCTAACTCTATTCATCAATGGTACACTGATTCATGCTATATCATTTATCACACATAGTTTTAAAAGTTGAGACCAAAATATAGCATAATTAAGTATAACTTACACTTGGTGTCTCTTTCTATTTAGACTTCAGAACACTTTTTTTTTTTTTACAGTGAGCAACATAAACCATGGAGTTAAAAAAACTCCATGCAGAAACTAAGTAAGTAAGTGGTGCTAAATGAATCAAATCCATTTCATAGTCAAACTGCAGATAAAAAGATACAGTCAGACCTGCCCAAGTTTCAAGCTGGCCACCTGGCCATTATAACCACTTTTCCCGGTCCCGAATTCTTTTTTTGTCCATAGGTGCAAGTGCACAAGCATTGAGCAACCTGCCCAAGAAGGCCTCCTGTTCAAGCAGGCCACTTTACCTCGGTCCCCTGTGTAGCCTTGGGCAGGTTTGACTGTTTTTGACACCAGGTGTTGGCTAAGCAATTCCCTTGGGAATGATGAAGGACATGTTGTCTGCTATCTCTCCCCACTCCGCTCGGTACAGCTGAAATATCGTCAGCCACGTCACCAACACCGCTGTCCAGAGTATGCAGCCAACCAGGGATTTGATGAGATCTGTTTATAGAAAAAAAACTGTTATTTTCAGAGACAAGAATGTCTTTTTAATGTATTGAAATGCATATGAAAGGAAATAAAACAAAAATTAACAATTCATTATGTATTTTCGTTGTTCCTTGAATGATGGCACAAGACCTTTCGAAGATAATAAAAACACACAAAGTGACACTTCTTTAGTAGAGTTTGGTGATACCATGGAGGTACCTCCATGGTGATACTGTAAATAAAAGAAACATGTCTATGTCGGGGTATAGAATCCAATCAAGATCTCTACCTCCGATTCTACCAGATCGGAGTCTCTACCCTGACAAATGTATGCAGGTCATGACGAGGTGGATGTACAGTACGTGCTACTTACATGACTTGATCTCTTGTTGCTGTTCAAAAGCCGGCCGAATGAAAGCCTGTTTGAAGAACCAGACGACGTTCACCAACCAGAGGAAAGGAAGGGCAAAGAAACCACCTGCAAAGAACGGAAGTGACAATTTATATGAAGTGTTGAAAGAGGTGTCTTTTTGTTCAAGTGATTATTTGGTACTGTTCCAATGGTGAATTTTAGAAAAAAAGGTAAAATTTTGAACAGATATCATTATATGTGTCCATCCTTGACCAACTTAGCCACAATTTTCCTAAAAATGCATGCTACCGATATCTTTAATGCCAGTAAACTTTTCTAAGTTCCCATCATTTATAATAGCAAGTGACAGTCTGAATCTAGCAAGAAAGACCTGTTGTGGCTAGTCTCCCAGTTATACATACTGGCTATGTATTCTGGCTCTAGGGAAAGTTTGTAATACTGATCCAGTCAGACATGCACTTCTATAATGTGAATGGCAGACAAGTTACCATAATAGTATTTTCTGCAAAGGTCAAGTTTGTCCTCATCCTTTACTCTGTTCAGGTTCATGGTGATCCAGCTACGATTTGCAACAACCTGCAGCAGGAAAAAATACAAGAAAATTGAAATTTATTAATATGAAAATGGTTAGCAAACTTTACTGATACATATCTATAATATATTATAACAAACCTCAAGTTATAAATTAGCTTATTAATTGACAGAGAAGTGGTATTTCGATGAAAACTGGATTATAACAAGAATCAAATTCTATTAATATTATAATCATAATATCAAACATTTTATGAGGCAATCATATTACTAGTATAATTCTAGGTTCAGAAGACAAAGATCCAGCAATTTGTTTGAAAACAGCATCATGCACAGAGATATGTGGACTGTGTAAGACCGGATATACAGTTTGTAACACGTTCATAAAACCCCTCAAGGCCCCAGATGGCAACCCTTGAAACAAGGATAGGCTTAGCCTTGTCCCCAACAATAAATGAAACGGAAAACAGTAAAATCCTAATCTAAAAGTGGTTACCAACGACCAAACAAGCAGGAAATTGTCTACCTACCAAAAATGTATGTTCTGCACTGCTTTGTGTACTACGCACTTCCGCCACCCCGTTTTGTGTACGTCATTTCCCTGTGCACAGTAAGCAGTGACGTCTGCATCACGTGACCGAGGCGAGAGGAGGGAAGATGGCGGAGTATCTGGCGTCCATTTTCGGCACAGAGAAAGACAAGTAAGTTTACACGACCGTAGCTGAGAGCAATGCGACTAAATATTTCGTAAAACACGCACACAAGAGGGTTAGATCAAACATTAGACGATATGCTGAGCTATGCCGTTTTGTTGGCTTTCCAGAGCTGGGTCTTGGTGCATGCGTCTGGTGTCATGCCGCCGATCTTTGTATGGACAAAATATTTTCATCGACAGTACTGCGTAGCACGTGCACAGCCGGCCAGGTAATTTCATACTACAATTAGTACAAATGTACAAGCGTCTCACCTAGATTTTTCACGCTTGTGTTCCAGGGTTAACTGCTCCTTCTACTTCAAGATCGGAGCCTGCCGCCATGGAGATCGCTGCTCTCGACTTCACAACAAGCCAACATTCAGCCAGGTATCAGATACTAGTGGTAGTACAAAATTATACTGTAGAATTATGTTGGAATAGGATTAGATTACCACTCTATCAGTGTACAATGTGGTTTTGTTATGATCCTGTTTGTCATAATTATTTTGTCACAGAAGTTGCAAGAGCAGAATTTTTTGGTTATTGTACACATGAAATGATTTAATTGAGTCTTACTAACTTAAGCATGTTTCTTGCTTTTTATCTCCTGATAGACCATCTTGATGCCAAACCTGTATCGCAACCCTCAGAACAGTGCACAGACTGCAGATGGATCTCACTGTGAGTATCAAGTATAATCAAAACAATAACAGTTAGCCGTGGCGACTCTTGATTCTGGGCCTATATTATAGCCCTCAGCAAGAGTCGTGGAAAGATCCATTTGGCAGAACCGACCATTTCCCGTTGGCTGCGCGATGATCCGTTTTCGTCCCGGTTTTCGGGTGTCCCGAGCTTCCCGGCAATTTTACCTCACAATTTGCCGGATTGGCGATGTGGACATTCCCCTAAATACTCCACAAGGCGACCAATTCTGCCGTTTACGTGCAAAAATACAACCGGGTCGCCATGTTGGATAGAGTCAGGAATTTTCGGTACCGCCGTCGGGGACGTTCGGTAGCCTTTCTGGTTATGACCGGAGCGCTTTCGGTAATGGTCAGTCGTGCTTCGGTACAACCGTGCGTCGAATGGCCCAGGACAGATATTTTTTGCCCTGTATAAATCAGGCCGTAGTGTGACAGTGCTAAATAGAAATACATTGTGTATTGCATGTGTAACGGTTAGATCTTCATGTCCCAAAACACATGTATTCTCTAGATTAGAAGTTCAAATACAAATGTAACACAAACTGCAATATAGTGTTGATAATACAAATAATCCTAAGTCCAAAGTGATGCAACATCCTCTCTTGTCTGGTTACAGTGAGCAATATCAGTGATGTGGAGATGCAGGAGCATTATGACAACTTCTTTGAGGTTAGTAAAAGTATTTTATTTTATTTATTTATTTGTATTGCTACATGTACATGCATATCATGCATACAAGAGTCATTCAAATATTTGCTGGTGGTGGTTATCTTTGTCATACTTCTACATAGAATGTTTAACCGTCAAACTAGTACAAGATTGTTGCTGTCTACAGATTTGTCAGGTTGTGTGCCATATTACTACTAGTAAATCTACGTTGGTGAGTGAATCATGATTGGATCATATCCCAGACCCTGGTGGACAACCAGGGATGCCCCATACTGAATACCCTTCATGCTCACTTGTGTCCTCCTTCTGTTGTGACGTGTATTTAGGAGGTGTTCACTGCTGACATGTGTCCTGTTGTGACGTGTATTTAGGAGGTGTTCACTGAGCTTGAGGAGAAGTATGGAGAAATCGAGGAGATGAACGTGTGTGATAACCTCGGCGACCATCTGGTGGGCAACGTGTACGTCAAGGTAGGAGTTCATCCTGATCTACTGACTCAGGGCTGTTCCAAAGCAACGAAGCAAGGGTGCTCTCCCTCTCCCCAAAATCCTAGCACCGCTCCCAAAATGTTCAAATTTAGGGTTTCTCTTAGTATTTTCATGAAAATTTGCTGCTTTTTTCATCAACCGATTAGGGAGCACCTCCCCCCTAAGAATTTCTGGGGAGACCCCTGTCAGACTGGCTTTCAGGTTGTTTGTCACCAAGCTATGCCTGGTTATAGCAGATTTATAGCAGATTTTTAGCAACTGGCATTACTTCCAAGTGGATAGGTGTTTTCACTTGATAAGATATAAAGTAGTAAACACATGCTTGTGGTGCGTTGGTGAAGGTTAGACATCCAGCTAATAAGATATGCCAAAAAGCAGTTACTCAAGCAACTGGATATGATTTTGGAAACAGTCAGACGTTTCAGGTAGCATCCACTACCTTTCGTCAGTGACTCTGGAGAAAAATTGACTTCAGCAGGTTTATAAGAACGAACTGTTGATTGATATGCAAATAAAGTGAAGACGAAGACAATCTTTTGATATGCTTGTGGTGACTTGAATCTTGTTTGTTTGTGTGTCCTGTTTGGATCCATGATGGTACTCAGTATTTCTTACGTCCCCACAGTTTCGCTACGAGGAGGACGCAGAAAAAGCTGTGAAGGACTTGAACAACCGTTGGTTCAACGGGCAGCCGATCCACGCTGAGCTGTCTCCTGTGACGGACTTCAGAGAAGCTTGCTGTCGTCAGTACGAGATGGGGTCAGTCCAGCTTGAACATGATTATCAATCAATCAATCAATCAATCAAAAATGGTTTATTGATCAATCATGAATATTGCAGCTGAAGGCTGAATTGCGTTCATAGATGTACATGAAGTTTGTTAAAAACGTTCACGACTACACAGTGTAAAAGAAAATAAAATTACGGCAGTTGAGTTGCTTATGACATTAAAACATTACTACACGTTACAAAACAGCATTTACACATCATAGCCATATGTCACATATTCAATTTCAAATTTTACTTATTCATATTTGTACTTTAAATATTAAAATTACATTAAATAATCCACATACAAAATACACAATGTAGCTCAGGAACACATACAATGTTAAGACCAGTATCATTTTGTTTTGTTCAATAGTCTTAATAGCGACTGCTGCCCACCCCTGGGACAGGGAAAACGGCAGCAGGGAAATCAAAGCCAGGATAGTGAGTGAGTGAGTGAGTGAGCGACGGTATAGGGCTGTTGTTAAATCTTGTTGTACGTGTGATCGGGAGAGTTCGTTTTGTAGAGTTTCTCAGTTATGTGGTACACGTGTGTTACCTATGGGAGATGATCGTCCTAATCTGTGGCAGGGTTTTAGTAGTATATATAGTAGAGTGGATTCATTCGTCAAGCTAACCGACATCTCGCACACGAAACCGGCCGTGTGACAGGCTGAACAAAAGTTGTAAACGGGAACTATGCGGCTCCAGGTGTCTTACTGAGGGACGACTGCGTGTGCGAGATGTCGGTTAGCTTGAGGAATGAATCCACTCTCCTATATATACTGTGGCAGGGTTTTAGTGGGACTTTGGAATAAGACATGCAGTGATGAACTTTGTGTTTTGATTGGAAGCTCGAATGTTGTGTCTCCTGTTTCTTACAGAGAATGCACGCGCGGAGGATTCTGCAACTTCATGCATTTAAAGCCGATCTCGCGCGAGCTCAGGAGAGAACTGTACGGCCGCCGACGTCGCAGGCGAAGGTTGGTTTAGTTGTGAACTGTTCAAGCATGTATGGCAAAACCTACCACCACTGCTGGATAGTGCTGTGTAACGGTTCGCTGGACTCAGTTCCGGACTTGTAAAAACGTTCAAGTCCAAAAAAACCTGAATTGCGGGAACCAGTTCCGGACTTGGTTGGGAAAAAAAACCATGTCACATACCCATTTTCGTTCCGAACCACATTAAACCTTCCATAGATCGCAAAATCTGTGCTGTAAAATGAAGAAAACATTGCTATTGGGCATTGTCAAATGTCGGCCTCCATGTTATGTGGCCACAGTTTCGCCCAGACAACATTGCAAGGTTGCCAACATGCAATTTTGTATATACCGTGGGTTTAGGTCCGGACTTACAAGTCCGGAACTGAACCTAGACCTCTGGACTTGAATCCGAACCTGAACCTAAATGGGGGTTTAGGTACACAGCACTACTGCTGGACAGTGTGGTTGGGGCATGATTTTAAACTTTAGGTCAATTGCTTCAGCTCAACCCTAACCCATACCCCCAGAGGAAGGGCATGTGCACTGGAGTGGGAGAGTTTAGCAGCACGACTGGTGACTCAAGAAGAAGCAGCTCATATTGACATTTATTGTCAATCCCTTTGTAAACTGTAGTTTTTTTGTGGTCCATGAAGCGTTGTTGTTCCATCCAATTTGAATGATTCAGTCATTAACACACTACATGTGCTGATGAGACTTTGATTTTTGTCTGCCAGGTCTCGGTCCAGGGAGCGTTCTCGTTCCCCACCAACCAGAGGGTCCCGCAGGTCACGGTCACACGAGCGTGGGGGCGGGGGCGGATCCCGGAGGTCACGTTCGCGTGAGCGTGGCGGGAGGGGCAAACCCGCAAACACTGGGGGCTCCCGGTCACGATCCAGGTCACGGTCCAGGGAGCGATCCGGGCGGTTTTAAAAGACGGGGACGGAGCTTCAGCTGTCTGCACACGCCGGTTTTCTAACATGAAGGGATGTTAGAATGAAAGCTCATCTGTGTTGGTAGATTCCATAATGGTAAAGTTTAGCTTTGGTCCAACACAAAGAAGGAACTCACCATAAATTTTCGGTCGAACTCGTCAACCTTCGTCAGATGAATGATCCACTTGCTGACGTCGTTCCGGAAGTCGGAAGTGTGATGACGTCAGGAGTCAGGGAGTGGATCATTCATCTGACGAAGGTTGACGAGTTCGACCAAAAATTTATGGTGAGTTCCTTCTTTGTGTTGGACCAAAGCTAAACTTTACCATTATGAAGGGATGTGAACTGGTGGAAAGGCAGAGGATAGATACCAGTTCTTGTTAGCTTGGGAACTGACGGATTAGCTGTTGTGAAAAATGATCTGTTTGAATTCTCTTGACATGTCTTATTCCTGTAGGGGGAGTAACAGGTTTGCCATCAGCTGTTTGGGGAGGAGCTTGAATACATTTCCAAGAAGCACATGAACTTCTTACTCTGTTTTTACTGCAGTCTAGGAAAGTAGTATCTTCATATACTAGTAGCTTCCTTTTATAGGACACACGTAAGATTCCTTTCATATTGACCTCTTAAAAGCTTTGTAAACCACACAAACGTCGTCTCTGGTGATCTTCTGCACTATTATGGAAACTTGTATGTGAACATCAGTATTGTGACATTTGGTTATGTGCTATGAGCAGCTTTGTGTTGATGAATGTGAACATTTATTTCAAAGGGACTTCTTCATTCCAGGCACTGTGTTGGAGTGCTAGAAGTGCAACAGCTGATGTTGTTTTGTAAGTGAAGTAACCTGAAAAAATTTCTATTAACATCTTGAGAACAAGTTAACTTCAGTCACATTATCCAGACTCTTATCTTTTCACTTTTTTACTGATTGAGGTACATGTATCACCACACAGAAAGTACCTCTGTTGAATACCAGAAGGGTTTTGTAGTGAGGCTGTTACATGTGCACAGCCAAGACTACAGGAATAATGAGGTTCATATGGGGTTTTGTAGTATGTAGGATCAAAAAATGGTCAAGTGCAAAAGTAGGTAGCTACATGTATACAGGTTAGGGTTAGTTTTGATTTTTGTGTGAAGTTTTAAGGATATCTGGATTATTGGATCATTATTTGACTAACCTGAGTACATAGATGCTTTTCAGACCAGTAAAGGACCAATGTAAGGAAGGTGTATCATCATTGCAACGTTCATAATTTTACAACCATTAAAGTGCTTGACAAAATACACTTGCTGTGGAGAAACATGTTTTGTGCTTTATTTCTAGTCGGCTTGACATTAACTGCTTATTTCTAACAAAATAGCCATATATAATAACTACCGGCAAAAATTTATGTACCTTCATTAGTCACATTCCTAATTGATATTCGACGTCTTTTCTGAGGTATTCAAATGTAACAAACAATATATGTTTTATCTGAATTATCTATGCTAGTACACCATATATCCAAAGTATACATCCAAAAGTAAGTTCCGAAGGATTCAGTTATCAACACTATTTGGTAAATCTTTTAACATAGTAAAAGTTTTTTTAAGGTTTAACCATTCAGGAGAATTGGCACAAGCAGAAACACTAAAGCTGCAAATCATATTACAATTTTTATCCAGCTATACAATTTGGTGTCCTGATAGTCTCTGCTTTTCTGTAATAGCCCAGAATGCCCCTGGAGCCACCACTCGACAGTAGCATTTTAATTTTGGAATGATGTTCAGTCTCCACTATGGAAAAGTTCATTTTCCATGTCTGCTACAAATACCTACTTCTACAAGTTTGATGAAAAGAAAATTTGAAAGATAAATATATACAAAACACTAGTAGGCTGTCTTCTTACATACACATGATGTCCTTTCTACTATTTTTTGGGGACTGAATAAATTGTCATTTGCAATAAATATGCAGAATTTGCTGTTTACTAGCCTGTGAAACCCAAGCTCCGGGGGGCTCCCTACATAGTCCGCCACCCAAGATGGGTGGCGGACTAACTAGGGAGCCAGCGAAAAGCGAGGTTCAGTCAGGCTAGCTGTTTACATGTTGCCTGCAATGGCCAGGATCTATTCATATGTTTCAAATGCCCCGGGTACCCCCATACTTCTAGCTGTTAAAACAATACAATAAGGACGAACAGTCTCATCTGATCTGAATGTGATATTGCCTCTCATTTAAGATCTAGCACCTATGTGTCATCTGTGGGAGCACGTCGGCAGAACGTACTGCGCCTGTGCAAAACCCTGATTTTTCACGTTTTTCGTTGGATGTTTGGACAACGTTGCATCAAAATTTTGCCTGTTGCAGACAATATCTTTTCCTATACAACATCTGAGAACTACAGACAGGCTGTTAACCTTATATGCTCTAATACAACCTTATATGAGACGTTCTGCCAAAGTGCTATGTACAATACGGGTTTCGCGCAGGTGCAGTACGTTCTACCGACGTGCTGGGATGAACAGTCTCATCAGATTTGAATGTGATTTTGCCTCTGATATAAGATCTAGCACCTATGTGTCATCTGTGGGCTGGTTGTTCCTGTGACTGGAGACAGAGCCCTGCGCCTGTCCAGCGTTCCTGTCGGTGGATTTCCCGATGTGTGAGAGGACAGCAGCCTTCCACTGGTCCTCCGGCACCTCCTCTGCCCATCTGGGGACGGCTGTCGAGGGCAGCTGGAAACCAGCCATCACCGACTTCACCAGTTCTGCATGCTCTGCAGAGTAAAGGAACATCGTAATTAACTACAGTATCAGAAAGCCTCTTCCATCTGAAGCCAAACAGAGGTGAAAGACAATAAAAATTGTAACTTTGTTATCCCATGATAAGATCTGAGGTATTGCTGCAACAAGCAGTTTTCACCAGAATGTTGTGAATGACACAATAAGCAAAGGAGTGATGCAAATCACCTGAAACAGACATCCATATGTTCTTCTACAGAAAAATTAGCTTTTCAATCTGATATGTTGATGATGAATGAATGAATGAAGACCTTTGTTGTACACACATATCCACTGGGTTTAGTACAGGTCACGACAATAGAATAAAATAGAGATAACGTTACATATAACGTTATAACAGTTACATTGCTAAGTAACTACAACTAAGTAAGTACATTATAATGACAAATGGATCAGAGTGAAGACACCTGCAATGTTACACTATGTTAAATAGTGATATGATGCTGCCTGTTGCTCACAGAAGCAGAGATCTATATTGAAGGCTGAAGTTTGTAAAGCTGACCTGGCTGCATGGGCTGCTGACAGGTGGCGTCCTCATCTGCGGCAATGATGAAGTCATCATGCTCCACATGTGGGGCAGCAGGCAGTGGGAAGCCCTGAGTACAGGAGACAGGCATACCATTTGTATTAGGAGGTTCCTTATTCCAAAACCAGTGGGTTTTTACATCAGACGTCTGTCACCTTCTTCTGGGCAACAATGATTAGTTTTGATTCGTAGTGCAGATGGTCATTGAAACGTTGGATGTAAAAACCCACTTATTATACAGTCTCTTGCCAATGGAACCTAATGAAATCATTCATGGATGTAAGACATACCATTTGTTTTACTGACAAACGAATCTGTACACCTCTAAGGTAGATTATCTTTAAATTAAAAAAAAAATAGACAACTGTATTGAAATAATTCCCTTGTCCAGTGTACCGACCTGACTGGTGTGTCCTCCCAGTAGGATGCCTGCTGATGTACTTTGGTTGTTCGGTTGTGTCGGGTCGGGATGAGAACTGGGGACAGGATCAGGGTCCTGAGGTAACAACTGATAGCCGGCCGCTGCTGCCGGGTCTATTGCTTCATCCTCAGAACCTCCATCACTAGACTCATCATCACTGTGGAGAGAGCACCAGCATAAATGTTTTAAAACCATCTGGGATACTAACATTTTTGTGTAGTCATCATATACATGAAAATTATTTGAAGACATATGCAAATTTTGGTAGGCAAATAAGCCAACTGTCACCCGCTTTTTGCCTACCACTTGCTGAGTGAGACAAACCTGCTGGTTGGCTGGGGGATCTCAGAACTGAGTGAGACAAACCTGCTGGTTGGCTGGGGGATCTCAGAACTGAGTGAGACAAACCTGCTGATTGGCTGGGGGGATCTCAGAGCTGAGTGAGACAAACCTGCTGGTTGGCTGGGGGATCTCAGAACTGATTGAGACAAACCTGCTGGTTGGCTGGGGGGATCTCAGAACTGAGTGAGACAAACCTGCTGGTTGGCTGGGGGATCTCAGTCACCATGCTCCTGACCTGGTCATCGGGGCCATTCTGGGGCCAGTTCATCTTCCCATCATTCAGAGGCATGTCCTATAGTGCGGGAAGAACCATCATGAAATGACCCCCCAAAAAAGAAGAAACTAGAGTTCCACGACCTCATACCTTCGCCAAATGATGTTAACCTTTATGACTGAAAAATTATAAATGTTTCTCATTCATTATTCAAAAATCCCCATTTGCATGAATTATATCAGTTGATCATGTTCTCCGCCTAATTACAGTCTTATATTAACAAAAAGGCCATTCTAGCATTTCCTGATAAATTATGCTAATGAGCTCCTGATTTAAATAAGTTATGTTTAATGATATTCACTTTCAATGAACTTCAAGATGCTGCAAGTATGAAATTGCCAGCATCAACCACTATGGAATTCTTGTATTTTCTCATTAATTATGCAAATTAGGTCTTCATTTACATAATTAATATATGGCAACGTTCACCCCCCCTCAACAGTTTTTTTTTGTGGAACAGCCCATTGCTAATATATCGTGCATAAGATTGGCAGCCACCCGCTCCCCCTTCCGAATTAACAAAAAGTACGGTATCATACGTTTCCGTCCAATGCCTGGAAAATATAGTATCAACGCTGACCGCTAAATAATAATCTGAAAACCTACCAATCATCAGAAACACGGGATCGTTTCGACTCTTGTTGTTTCCAGATCCAGATGACAACCCAGAGGTTAAAGGTCAACAAACTTCCCTTCGCTGGCGGAAAGATCTCACACCGAGGTTCTGATAATTTATCATCTCCACAGATGACTTCTGTTTTAGTGTTACTGCGTTTTTAGGAAAAATATGATACCTATACATTGTATCACGCATTTGAAATTTTGATTAGTGTGCAATTTCTTTCATATTTGCATGCCATTGTGATTTACATAACGCGAAGGGTTTGTCTCGAATCGGCGAGCGGATGTGCAGCTATTGTTACTTTGACCTGCCTTCTTCCTTTTCAGAAAAAAAAATGGAGGGCCAACAGAGCCTGGGCCTGCGTGTGCATGTGCACCCCGTCGTACTCTTCAGTATCGTCGACTCGTACGAGCGGAGAAACGAGGACGCGAAGAGGGTGATCGGAACCCTGCTGGGTGAGTTTATTACAGTGCCGTACACCTTCACAGTCATTGGATGGAACCAAACGTATGGTTTGCCATGCCATGCTTTGGGGGGGGGGGGCATAGACAGGGGAGATGATCCCTATCTGGGAGGAAATATAATTTAGGGAAAGGCTGTTATGAGTTCATAGAAAACATTACATTGCGTCTTTGATCAGTGCCATGATAAGTCAATCAAAATGTCCACGACATATATAGTGAGAGGTAACGTTAGATAGAAAATGTTAACTACTTGTCGACTCAGCCTTCCCAGCTAGCCAACAAATATCATTATTATGCAACAACCACTGTCACATTATGATACATGTAGTAAATTTTGTCGTACTGATTAACCCTACAGGGACAGCAGATAAGAAAATAGTGGAGGTGACAAACTGTTTCCCAGTGCCACACAATGAGTCAGAAGATGAGGTGAGTTGGAGACGGCGAACATCTATGAAGCTTTTATCTATGAAACACATCAGAAAATGTTGTCTATTGTTACAGAGGTATGAGGTATTCAAGAGAAACTCATGCCTTTTAAAAATGCGTGCATTCATAAAAAATGTAACACAATGACACGAAGAATATATTTCAGACTTTTACTGTCATTGTTTTTTAAGCAATTTAAGTAACAATGTTACGGGGCCTTACTGTAACTTGTAAGAAGGATCATCATTACCTATGTCATAATGAGTAAGTTGGCTTCTGTCATGATAAAAAGTTTTAAAAATTACAAATACTCTCCTTAACAAATACAGGTTGCAGTCGACATGGAGTTTGCCAAAAATATGTATGAACTTCACAAAAAGGTGAACCCGTCTGAACTGATCGTGGGGTGGTGAGTACAACTTTGCTGTTGCAATTTTCTTCATAGGTTTGCGAAGAGTGTTAGCTAACAAATGCATTAAAGTTTGTATTATCTGTCAGTCTTTTATATAATGTGTGTATGTAATTGTAATCAAACTTTGATATGTACATTCAAGTACATGTATTCATCTTTGCCTTTAGCACTTAGCCGCGGCAAACTGTACTCTCTCGTGGACCAACTCCCCCTGACGTGGTATCTGTCTATTTGGCCAATTTCTACTCTTTCCAGCCGCTTCCCGAAGCCTGGTAGAGGCTATTTAGCACTATCACTTGCACTTTAGCACTAACATGAGTTTTAGAAACTTACAGTTTTCCAAAACTGTATGATAGACGTGACGTATCAGTGTTTTTATTCTGTCAACATATAAACAAATTGTGCAAAAACCGTGTTAACAGTGAGTTACACATGTTCCGTTTGCGCAGGTATGCTACAGGTCCAGACATCACCGAACACTCGGTGCTGATCCACGAGTACTACTCCCGAGAATGTAACCATCCAATCCACGTTACCGTGGACACCAACCTCAGGGGCAACAAGATGGCGTTTAAGGCATACCAAAGGTACAGCTTTCTCAGTATAGTGGATACTTATGTTAGGTTAAAGTTGTTATTAGTCTGAAGTGGGACGACGCAGGCTCGCCCTGGCAGGGCTTGTTGTTTGTAGAACCAGCTGGTAGACTAATCCAGTGGCTTCCCACTGGGAGACGTAGAGTGGGACGACCACAAACTACACTTTTGTCAATGTTAGAGAAAGACACTGATCTCGTAGGGTCCGCTCTAGTGTCCGCCATGGGGGACAGGGCATGTTGGAGTAACTTTATCAAGTGTACCTCACCGGATTAATCCAGAGGCATGATGATGATGATGATGATGATGATGATGATGAAAGGTTATTCTGTACAAGTCCCGCAAAGTTTTGTCAGAAGAATGATTTGTGGCGTGTGTGTTCCCTTACTTTGATACCTTTTAGCGATCAATTACAAAAAGCAAGAGGATCGTATTGGGAATAATAAGTTATAAACCATAGCTCAAAGTTACACTAATCATGTATAAATAGTTGCACTTAAGGACATAATATATATTGCCCGTGTAAAGTGTTTTTAATTCGCATTTTATAATGCTTGTAGTTTTTATCTACTCTGTGTATTTTAAATATTCTCATAAGGCCATGTTGATTTGATTATATGGATGACATCCGCGCGCGCATCAATTTTCGTTCGTTTCCAAAAAAAAAAAAAGTTTTCGACCATACTGGAAATCGTACAAAGCAGCTGCAAAATGAGCAAATATATGCCGTAAATAGAAAAAAAAATATTGGAAAACTATACTAATATCGTAGAATACTAAAATCAATTCCAAAGGAAGAAGAAAATGTGAAGAAATGAAAATGAAGAGTCTATTATTCGCCATACCATATTCTGTGTGTTTAGCCATTTGTTCAACCTTCATGACCACGTAGATTTCATAATGAAGGCAACTTTTTTTTTTGCCAAACTTTTTTTTTATTCGCACGCTCGCATCAGTTTTGGGGTACCCAGAGGATGTCATCCATATAATCAAATCAACATGGCCTAATTGTAAATGTTGGCTCAATTCATGTTTTGAATTTTATCGAACATGTCATGCCAATGTCAATAAAGCTGAATCTAATCTAATCTAAAAACTTATTCTGTATCCATTTGTAATGTCCACTGTGCTTCATTACTTCCAGTGCTTCCATGGGAGTATCAGGCGGCACCATGGGCACCATGTTCACTCCCCTCCAGCTGAAAATCACCAGCTATGAGGCAGAGAAAGTAGGAGGTATGTTTGGATAGCTTGCTTTGTGATGATTTAAAAAAAAACATTGCTGGCAAAGAGTCCCTATGCAAAGTTGTCTGTAAAAAAAAAACATTGCAATTTGTCAGGCAACTTAAAGACAAGGAGGTTGGCACTACACATTTGATATCTGTATCTGTGTATCTGTATGACTGTTGGAAACTGTCATGCAATGCAATACTGCAGGTCCATAGCAACAAAAAACAGGTTTGCAGACATAGCAGTGCTTGTTTTTTCATAACACAATGAGAGCTGGTAGAAAATCTGGACCCAAGGCCAGGGGACGACCAAGGAAGAAATGGATAGACACTGTGAAGGACACCCTGAACAGGCATGGCCTTACGTTAACAACAGCCTCCAGACTTGCCGTCAGCCGCCAACTGTACCTCCCCACGACACCCCAGACGGTAGAAGTGGATGGATAAAGTAAGTAAATGAGAGGTGGCTGATATCTGTCTTTCTTCCCTGACCCTGTAGTGAGTTTGATCCAGCAGGGGAAGACTGCACCCAACAGTACCATCTCCATGTTACCAGACCTGTCTGCCGTGGGGAGCCAGGCAGCCAAGCTACAAGAGCTGCTGACGACAGTTATCGCATATGTGGACGATGTGTTGGTAAGTCTATGTGACAGGTTGGCCTTTCCTGACTTTACACGACTTTCCTCACTTCACTCAGGTGTAAATGAGTACCTAGCTCTGGTTAGGGACGTCCCTCGGATAGGACGTTAAATGGAGGTCCTGTGTTTGGGAAGAGCCACACCCCACGCACGTTAAAAAACCCACCACACCTTTTGAAAAAGAGTATGGGCATGCCCCGGTGTGCGATGGTCCAAATACTACTAACTGGGAATTCGTGATTCAATTCAAATCACCTGGATGGAGGCCTGGCGAACCCCCGTCTCGTATAAGCCACATGGTGATTTACATCCTCACCAGGACTCCAGGAAGAATAGTGTGAATTGACACACCAATTAACCAACCAACCAACCAACCAACCTAGTTGACCAGTTGGTGTTGTATAGATTATGACATAGCTTGAGAAGCTCATGTTAAATTAATGCTATTCAAAGCTCAAACTTTATTCCAGTATCAAATAGAATGATAATGTAAGCAGGTGTACAGTCCAACCTGCCAAAGTGGCCACCTGACTATAACAACCACGTTTTCTCAGTATCAATTTTTCCATTGGCTCAAGTATTATGTGACCTGCCCAAGAGGACCACCTGCCCAAGAAGACCACTTTTATTGGAGTCCCCTGAGTGGCCTTCTTGGGCAGGTTTGACTGTAGTTACATAAGAAAAGTTCTCAGTGAGTCAGTAAGGATGAGGTGGTGACCTTGTGGTGACCTTGCAGGCGGGGAAGGTGACGGCAGACAACATGGTGGGCCGTCTGCTGATGCAGCTGGTTGCTAAGATACCCCAGATGGAGCCCGAGGAGTTCCAGAGTATGCTCAACAACATGATGAAGGTCAGTTCCACTGCAGGACTTGTGCAGATGTTGCTTGTCAGTTTTGCACAGGTTCATAATATTATTAGGGCTGGAAATCCCACCTGCATATGCAGGTTAGTGCGGGTAAAATTGGAGCTGCGCAGGTATTTCTGATGTCTACCTGCACCTAACTTGCACCGGTCCATGTACTGGGTATATGCAGGTTAGTGCAGGTAAAATCGGAGCTGTGCAGGTATTTCTGATGTCTACCTGCACCTAACCTGCACCATCCTTGTACATTGTTATTGGGTACTGTAAGTGTCTGTGGATTTTTGTATTCTGCACTGTTTGTTACCACCTTCAAAATGCTAAATAAAGAATTAAAATGGTTTCTAGTTTGATCCATACTATATAAACCTACTTGTAGTATAAAGTGCTGCCGCTAAAACTTGTCTGGTCCAGGTTATTTCCAATGCTACCTGAACCAGTGCAGGTGTGCAGAAAAGAAGTACATGTATTTCGAGCCCTGATCATCATTGTGTCTCTAGACAAGTCTATGAGGACAGATGTAATTTTTGCTAACACTAGAAAGCCTCCATCAAAAAGGATCGAAACTGCAAACTGGTACAACTATAACTGACAATGTTGTGTGGTGCATTGGTTATACATCTGTTAATGAAAACCATGTCCTTGATTTTCATGTAGAACCCATGTTTGTTATGACACGAGTTTAAAGTGTAATTTCCAACACAAGAAATTGGACTTACCCAAATTTTCGACTGTACAACTCCATGGTCTTTGTCAAGGAATGAGAAATCTACAGCTTCTGTGACATCACGTTATGCAGATGACACACGTGACTCCGTGAGCAGTGGATTGTAAGTTGCAGAAAGTCTGTGGCGCCCCCCGTCTCTGTTGAGTGATGGTTGTAAAGCCCTGATGTAGATGGCCTCTCTAACACCTCCAATTCCTTGTGTTGGAAATTACAGTTTAAACTCGTGTCATCATGACTTCTACCAACACAGATGAACTTTCAAGATAAGAACCCATGTTTGTTTTTCTGCAGGACCTCCTGATGGTGGTGTACCTGGCCAACCTGACGGACACACAGATCCAGCTCCACGAGAAATTATCAGTCAAGATGTCCTGAGGGGAGGCTTGGGGACACAGCGTTTCTGAAAATAAAACTAAAACAGAGGAGCTCTCGATTCACTCATAACATAAGGGATGGACAAGGAGGGATGTGGGGGGGGGTCTTCATTCTCACCTGAATGTACCATTTCTTCATATTCCACCAGTGAAGATGATTTGGTTTTGATTTGGTACGACACTTTGCATCAAATAAAAAGTTGGTGTAACCCAGATCTGTTCCCTGTGTGCTTCTGTTATCATTTTGTCACATCAATGTACAAAATTACACTCAAGATTCTTAGATCAAGCTTTTTAGACCAAGATTCTCAGACCAAGATAATGTCCTGTTTTCACATCTCATATCATTAGGCCACACCAAGTAATTTTTATGGATGACGTCCTCTGGAGACGCAAAATCTAATGCGAGAGCGCGAAAAAAACCCAAGAAGGGCCGAAAAAAAGAAGATGCCTAGATTCCAAATATACTAAGGCCACACCAATTTAATTTGTTGCTTCTCGGATTCGCCGCTTCATTTTTTTCTGATTTGCAAAAAAAAAAAAAAAATTCTGGTTCTAAATCAACTCAAAAATGCTCATATTTTGCCTCCAACAGTTGAAGAAAGTCCTTTTCTTCCTAGTTGTTACATCTACCAATGCAGTGGTTTGATTAAAAGTTAAAAATTCATTGTTTAAATTGTAAAAATTTTAACCCAGTCTTTTGTGTTGACTTCATGGCACCTATTCTAGCATTTGGGGCTATAAAAGGATGCCCAGGCCTGTTTTTATTTTTATTTTTTTTTCGCCCTGTCGCTTCATATTTTTTCTGAAAAAATCCGAGAAGCAACTAATAAAATTGGTGTGGCCTAATCGAATGAGAGAACAGTCAGTGTAACAACCGATAAGTCTTTTATTCGTCATGAAAACAGCAATAAATCAGTGGAACAGCAGTTGTCGTCCTGTCCTGTTTCTTTCCTTTCATCACATCTTCCCTTATCCCACTGATTTTGCAGGCCTTGTGTTAATCTCACGATTTGCGGCACTGCCGTGACTCTTTGGTCAAAGTTACAGGAAGCGGAATTTCTTGAGGTTTTTTTTTCTGGGAACAGGCCAAAATCAATGCGCGCGCGGACGTCATCCATAAATATTACTTGGTGTGGCCTTAACCGGTAAAGGCTGTTTAATGCAACAAGGCTTGATGAGCAAAATCTTGTGTGTCGACACTAATAGACTTTGCCAATAAAGAAAAAAATGCGAAACCAATTTTTTTGCAAATCCATCTTTTATTTTTGCTGAACCATTTCCATGTCGTGTTGCACGAGCGACACTTCATTAAAACATGTAGTTAACAACTGTACGTCAGGAAAATAGACTCTACATGCAGCATCTTCAACCTGCTGTTTCCTCACGCACTGTCTGCATACCTCTTATTCACTACTATAGATCTGAAAAATATTGGCTTGTTACCTTGTCAGCTACTTTAGGACTGGTACATGATGCAGGGTTTTTTCTAAACCAGGCAATAAGGGTGCTGCTCCCTCATGTAACCAGCCAGCTCCCTCATGTCAATTTTCAGATTGAACATTCTAGCATTACAAACTGTGTTACTCTTGTAAAAATTTGCATCGCTCCCTTGCCAAGCTAGTGATCTGCTCCCTCATGCAAATTTTTTCTAGAAAAACCCCTGTGATGTTATTACACATAATCTCCAAGCAGATCTTTCGGTGGCTGCAAAGACAGTATTCATTTGCCAGACAGTTTCCATTTGCCACCACTTCGGTCTCCACTTCGGTGGCAAATGGTAACTGTCTGGCAAATGGATACTGTCTTTGCAGCCACCGAAAGATCTGCTTGGAGATTAATTACACATGGATTACAACTGACACACAAATTCTATATCATTCCAGAGTTTATCTTCTGTGAGATACAACATTACCATACATGTACTAGCAACCTTAAGTCTACGAGATGACTGAAACATGAAGAAATTATGTTTCAAATCTACAGAAAACAAGAAGACCAACAGATTTTAGTTGACAGAGAAAATTTTAAAGGCATGATAGTTCTTACAGAGCAGTATGAAATATGACGTAATGGGCCATTAGTGCTGTGTACCTAAACCCATGTTTAGGTTCAGGTCCAGATTCAAGTCCAGAGGTTTAGGTTCAGTTCCGGACTTGTGTAAGTCCGGACCTAAACCCATGGTATATACAAAATTGCATGGTGTCAACCTTGCAATGTTGTCTGGGCGAAACTGTGGCCACATAACATGGAGGCCGACACTTGACAATGCCCGATGGCAATGTCTTTTCCTCATTTTGTAGCACAGATTTTGCGATCTATGGAAGGTTTGATGTGATGTGTTTCAGAACGAAAAGGGGTATGTGACATGTTTTTTTTTTCCAAACCAAGTCCGGAACTAGTTCCCGCCATTCAGTTTTTTTTGGATTTGAATCTAAACGTTTTTACAAGTCCGGAACTGAGTCCAGCGAACCGGTACACAGCACTAGCCACCATACGTTACACCAGGAGGAACTAGCATGCAGATATAGATGTGCAGATTCTCATTCTTCAACTATGCCAGCAGTCGTGCTTAATAAAGATGTCGTTCTTATTTTTAAAAGAAGTCTCTCCTCCTTTGGTATTCAAGAACATGCAAGCCAATTGGTGCTGAACTCCCCCCCCCCCCATTGATCAAAACCTAAAGTTAAAGAGATGAGCGATGTTCTTCATTTGTGATCAAATGGAGTGTCTCGTGACTGTGCAGTCAGAAATACACACAAACAACATGCTGGTTGGGTATCTGGTAGTCAGTACACTAATTAAAGGCCTTTAGGACATTTCCTCCTGCTGTTCTTGGCTGCTGATTGGTCTCTCTATAGTGTCGCCTCTTCCAAATGTTTTCTGCAGTACATGTGCGTCTGCTGGCTCTATTCTCTTGTAGTAGTGCTTTTTTGTCTCGATGATCTCAAATCCAAACTTCTGGTAGAATCGGATGGCCCCTTCGTTGTTGATCTGCACGTGTCTGGGAAGAGAAAAGTGGATCCGTTAGCAGCTCAATTTCACAAGCAAGGAACGTTAAGTACAGGTCGCTACTTCCTACAAATGTGCAAATAATGAAGAAAGTAAATATCTTTTTGTATCATTAAGGTTATCATTAGGCACTATTATACATAATATACTAGTTAACTATGCAGATACATACAAGAAAACATTGTCGAAGTTGCCATCTTCTTCACAGATCTTCAGCACATGATTCAGCATAACAGTCCCTGTAGGAATATAAGGAAGATTATTATAAGGATTGAGTCCGAAGGATGATAATAAAACTTAATTCCTTTGCTTCCATTACAAAATTATTTTGACATAGCCCAGCCATGACGTATTCTCACAATGCCTATGGTTTCCAAGGCTAAAATACTAATGTCATACTTTGGAGTATCATATAACAATATCATTCTGATCCTGTTGATTTACTACTGTTCATTATGATGATAATATACAACAATTCAGCAAATAATAGTTTTGGTAATCCATGAACATGAAAAGATGTCTAGAGAATGTCTTTGCAGGAATAATGTTCACCAATTAATCTCCACTAGCACAACTGTGCAGCTGTGGCTTACCTATCCTCAGCCTTCGGTAGGGTGCCAGGCAGCCGAGCGTCATGATGTACAGACGACGCGAGTCCTCTGTCTGGTCCACACGACAGCACACAGCTCCCACAACAATGTCATTGTAGTACGCTGTGGTAGTGGGGTGCCAAGAAATAGATGGTTTTAGGTTTTAAGTGCACTCTCTTCTTATACCCTTAAAGTGTCAGTCATCTGTATAGCCGGTATAACCACCCCTCGGCGTAACACACCAGCTTCACAGACACGCTTCGCAGCGGCAGCTGATTATAAAACACCAAACGCCCTGTTACACCCAATCTTTGCACATCTAACTGTAAGTGTTGTTTAAAGCTGTCTAGTGATGATGCCACTACTGTACTTGGTGGTAAAGTTCCACTCTAGGATAGTTCTAAGAAAAGAAGAGTTTGTAAACACCTCAATCCTTAGTTGATAACTTTGGTACTTGACGGCACAAATTTTCTTCTTCTTTTCTTAGCTGGTATTAGATACTCAGCAACGATACCTAAAAACATTGGTTCTTCAAGTTTCTCGACTCGTTCTTCCTACTCACCCAGTTTGGCAAGCTCTCCGACTTCTAACACATCCTTGTAGAACTTGTCGTTGTAGGAGACTGGGAACACCACCTGGTTCAGTCTCTTCAGCTGCTTGATGTTATGTGGAGTAACATCTCCCAGCTCAATGTGCTGACCACGGCTGGAAGCAACGAGACAAAGTCAGTCAAGTATTTCTTTCATCACTCTCACTCACTCAGTTACTCACTCACTCACTCACTCACTCACACTCACTCAATCCTCTTCTGAACCTAGTGGTTCTTGAGGCAACAGGAAGGATTTCCATCTGGCCCTATCTGCAGCTGCATCCGGGGCTGTGTCCAGAGTCAGTCTCCTCTCTTTTAGGTCTCTCTGTATTGTTCTTCTCCATGTCTTTTTTGGGCGCCCTCTATTTCTTTTTCCTGTTGGCTTCCATTTTAGTGCACCTCTAGTTATTGAGTCTAGGGGCATGCGGCAGACGTGGCCAAGCCAGGCCCATCTGCGCGCTGCAACATTTCTTTCATAATGTTATATAATTTCTGGGGAACAAACAAAGAAAATACATTATGTTTCTTCATACTCAAGTGGAAGTGAACCCTCTTTTTTTTTTTTTTTTTTTTTTTTATCTATGTCAGCTCTCACTCAGCATTAGCAGCCGGACTGCCTAGACAGAACGCTGTCAAAGTTGTGCGCTGAGGAGAGAATTAACTTCACATTTGAATCTTTGTCTGTCCCTGATCTTAGCGATCTCCCTTGGAAGACTGTTCCAGAGCCTAACAGTTGTTGGTACAAAAGTTCTCATATGGCTGTTGGTGTGGGAGACAGGGACCACCAGAGTGTTTTCGTGATGGGATTTTGACTGGCGTGTCACCCGCCGCACCTCTTTGTGTTTAGGAACAAGGTCATTCAACAGGGTTGGTGCCTCTCTGTGGTACATGCGGTGGAAGAGAGTCAATGCACCAACTTTTCTGCGGTGGTCCAAAGGTTGGATGCGCGCCTTGGACAGACCAGTTGGAGAAAGTTTCATGATTTTCAGGGCTCTCCTTTGTATAGAGTCAAGCCTAGCTAGCTCAGTTTCGCATGCAGACAACCATACAGTTGGGGCATACTCCATGCGTGATCTTACCATGCTTTTGTATATGGTTGCTCTTTGGGTTGGTTTCAGGTAAGGAGACACCTTTCTTAGTAGGCCTAGTCTCTTACCCGCATCTGCAGCCATTTTCTTAATAATATGGTTCCAGTTAAGGTTTTTATGTATAGTGATACCCAGGAGCTCTACCTCGTCCACCTCTGTGAGTATGGTGTCCATAAAGACCAAAGGAGGATGAGAGTCTGCAGCATCATGTTTACGGCTGATGGTAATGCTTTTACATTTGTCTGCTCCAAAGAGAACATTCCAGTTCTTTGCCCAAACTTGAATTTCATGTAAGTCTTCATTGAGGGATCTAGCTACAAAAGTTCTGGATTGTTTGTTTTCTATTATACTCAGAACCGATGTGTCGTCTGCATATAGAATAGCTTTGTTTTGATGTCTTTCAGCTATATCGTCAATGTAGATAATGAACAAGAGTGGGCCAAGAATAGACCCTTGGGGAACTCCTGCATTTATAACCTTAGCGCTGGACTCAACACCGTTGACAGTAACTTTAAGTTTTCTGTCTGAGAGATAGTCTATGATCCAGCACAAAAGGTTACCTTTAAGTCCCAATGCGGTTAACTTGGCTATCAAGCCTTTATGCCAGACCCGATCAAAGGCCCTACTGATGTCGAGGCAGATCAAGCGACTTTCCTGTCTCAAGTCTAAGGCATCACTTGCTTTCTGAGTAATGTAAGTAAGAGCATCTGCAGTGGAGAAACCTGCGCGGAAACCAAACTGCCTGTCAGATATAAGCCTGTGTTTACAGATGTGTTTCCACAGAGCTTTATTGACCAGGGTCTCCATCACCTTACTGATGATACTAAGTAGAGAGACTGGCCTGTAATTGTTTGGATCTTGTTTGTCTTTCTTCTTGTAGCAAGGTATTACACTGGCAATTTTCCATTGACTTGGCATGTACTGATTGTCCAGCAGTAATTGGAAGAGTTTAGCGAGTGGTTTAGCCAGTTCAGGTGCTGCTTGTTTAAGCACTCTGGCAGGGATTGAGTCAGGCCCAGTTGCTTTGCTTATATTAAGCTTTGACAAGACTTTCCTGACATGTTTTGGCCAAAAGGTTACCTTTATCAGAGAGGAATGTGTCTTCCTTGACACCTTGGGAACCTCTCTGTCGTTTTCTTCTTTGGGGATGGTGGACTTCTCAGAGAAGATCTCAGCGAAACATTCAGCCTTCTGATCAGAACTTGTAAAAGTTTGATCATCAAGCGTCAGGAGAGGAATGTCACATTTTCCACCTTCACCCATAAGCCTTTTTGCGGTCCACCACCACTGCTTACTACCTTCTTTGGGTAATAGTCATGAAGGATGCGTGCATGATACCCAAGATGCTTGATAATGAGTGTCAAATGTTCTCTGGGTAACAGTTGGTGATTCCTACCGAAAATTATGTTATAAATGGAACAGTCTTCAATGGAGGAACTCTCAAAATAATATTGAGAGGACCTGAAAAGAGTAGAGTAGAGAAGAAAAGAATCAGATGTAATGTGTACTTCTATTTTTAGCTTCAAAAACATACGGTTTACCTACAAAACGGCATCATGATTGTGAACACAGAAGTCTCGCAACTAGCCGGGCTCGTGACACAAAACTATGTCGCTGCTGGGGCCAAGACAAGAGGGGAGGGGAGGATTCTGATTTGGTATGCTGTAGAGAAACTATCTGGTAAAGTTTGCACATAATTTTCCCTAAACCATGCGACTAAGATAGAGTTGATGCACAACCGTAACACACTTTACCTCCTCATGGTTGCTTGGTATCTACAGAATTCCCCCGCAGACGACGTTTGGGCAGCCGTTACTGTGCAGTTTGGCGCGTCCCGGCGTTACACTCTCCCGCCTGGAACACCACATGGGCACCGGAAATAGCAAGGGTCAGGCCAAGGTGCATGATGGGGGACACAAAATTTGACATTTTGGCCAACAATTCAGTAAAAAAATAACATAGCAATATAACGGAAGACAAATACATTTATGTACTTCACGTTGACATAATTTTCTTGCCGTGGTTTCCACCTTTGTGTAACGTCTAAAATACAGGGATATCGGTGACGAATGATGCGCTATGTTCACGCTATTTTCTGTCAGGTGAAACATCATCATCATCATATGACCAAAGGATAGCCGGCTGCAAAAACCAGATTCACAATGGTGAGTGGAAGAAGAATTTTAAGAAGAATGAGATTCTTCCAAGCCTTTCCTATCTGGGTGCACGTTATTTAAATACAGAGTGTAGTTTTCAGTTCATTACAGGTTTTTAGGTCAGCAGCATGTGGGTGAAATCACAGAGGTTTAAAACGCCCATCTCTCGCCCTCCCCCTCACGTGAAAATGGGAAAAAAGATTTTATAATATAATCCCTCTGTTGGTAAAACAGCCCTGACTGACCTTCTCACATAATTAACTGTAATCTGCCATTTTACTGCTACTCATTAAAGCTTTTGTTGGGTACTGAGGATTTAATCATGTTGTAAACTAATTCTAAATTATATGGCTTGTTTTTTTACTCCATGGAATTTTGGCAGGTTGATGTGATATTTGGTATTGCTTTATTGAACCGTGGTGAGAACAGATGAGGAAAGCTGTGTTTTGCACGCATGCTCAGCATCTCATGGCCTCAGCAGAACCGACCCTAGTGCTTGATGTGGTCCAACCTTACAGAAGATAAACATCCAGCCATTTCTGCTATATTTGGACATTTCTCACATATGAAATTACGATTTTATGCTTTCAAGGTCACAATGTTTATAGTCTGATTTCCCAGCTCATCAGAGTCAACTATTAAAGCTCTAGTGTTACCAGTGATTCCTAGCCAAATGGTATAGACTTTTACTTGCATATACATTAGCCCATGTACAAACAACATCATTGGATAATATTGGACATTGTGATAACCTGTATTTCCACCAAAAAAAAAGACACTGGAATTTCTAGTGTTGAACAGGATAGAAAATGTATAGAATATAGGTACCATCTAAAGACAATATGAGCCAGTGACTACAATGTACAACTAGATATCTGATTGTGCATTTAAGGGTTGGATGAAACATTGTACCAGTATCATTGTCAGCTACTCACTCACTATCCTGGCTTATATTATACTGCTGCGGGCGTCCCTGACACAGGGGTAGGCAGCAGTCGGCTGGACTTCACACTGCACCTCCGGGCGGCCCTATCCAGCAGGTTTACACCGGCAAGGCCACGCTCTACTATAAGATTCAAACGATATGATATGTACTGGTGTGTCTGAATGAAATGTTTACTGGATGATCTTTATTTTCAGGCTGGTGCACGTGAACGTATGGAGAAGTTGCCCAAAATCAGAGATGCGGAGAAAGAAGCTCAATTTGGATATGTGTATGCTGTGTCTGGGCCAGGTATGCTTTATATATAGATAAGAAATCCTGCTTAAAAAAAAAAGACTTGCACTTGATGCAAGCACGTCTAACCCCCTTTTCGGGGGAAAAAGACGTTAAACTGGATAAAAGAAGAAGAAAAGGTAAGAAATATATAACGTTATATGCAGATATATTACAATTTGAATGCAAGTCAGTTGACTACAGAAGAAAAAATTTATGTTTTCATGTTTCTTTTGTTTTTGAGCAAATCTACAGGAGTCACAGTTCAGTTCAGTTCATCCTATTAAGGTGACACGACAAAGTGCCTCCACAAGTTCCTGTCTCGCATGACCGAGGACAGTTCAACACCCTCTAGTCCCGTGTCCTCTTCGGTCACCTTCTTTAGAGTTAGAGAAGGGCGACCACATCTACGCTTTTCCTCTGGTGACCAGAGGAGAACCAGACCCGCCATTTCCTCGTGGCGCATAACATGTCCTGCCAGGAGTCACAGTTTGACTGTAACATTACTGTAAGTAACTTCATTGATTGAATTTTCCCGCAGTGGTGACTGCGGAGCGCATGTCAGGCGCGGCCATGTACGAGCTGGTGCGGGTTGGACACAGCGAGCTGGTGGGGGAGATTATCCGACTGGAGAACGACATGGCCACCATACAAGTGTACGAGGAGACCTGTATCCTTTCATTACTCTGTCACATCAGCAAATTGTCAGATTGTTTCTTCTTCTTTTATGCTGCTGATCCCGTTACTAGATCGGATTATTAGCAGTGCGCATACACATGTTAGTTACAACACAAGTGGTCGGTACAAGTAAACAAGGGAAAATGAGGAAAAGACACTAAGGAACATAGGTAACTGATTCTGTGTGTGCAAAAGACAAGACAAGTGAATTTAGTGTGTTTGTACTTCATAGAACACAGTTTGGTTTATCATGAATGTTTTTACATCATATATCCATACCCAAGAAAGCAAGCAAACTGCACCGGATGCTTAGAATTGTCCCTGGTGCTGAATGTTGTTTGCATTCTCACAAGCACACCTACACCTGTCCCTGGTGCTGAACACCTTTCCCTTAGTCAAGCTGACCCTGAACGTTGTCCACACACTCAAACAGACCTGTCCCTGGTGCTGAATGTTGTCCACACACTCGCAAGCGTTCACACTCTCACAGAATGTTGTCCACACTCTCACAAGCGTTCACACTCTCACAGACCTGTCCTTGTTGCCGAACACCTTTCCCTTAGTCAAACAGACCTGTCCCAGACCTGTCCCTGGTGCTGAATGTTGTTCACACTCTCACAAACACACCTGTCCCTGGTGCTGAATCGGTCTCAAACAGACCTGTCCCTGGTACTGAACACCTTTCCCTTAGTCCATCTGACCTGTCCCTGTGCACTATTGCAGAAGATTCTGCGATTAGTTATGCAAGACCTCAGTATGACTGCCCATATTGATAGATATTGAGTACCAACCAAGTAAAATTGACCTCTGCATTGTCAATACTGTTGGAAGACGTTTCTTTAACCCCTGGCCCAGCGGGTGTCACCGTTGGTGACCCAGTGTTGCGTACAGGGAAGCCGCTGTCGGTCGAGCTCGGTCCCGGTATCCTGGGGAACATCTTCGACGGGATCCAGCGTCCTCTGAAGGACATCTGTGACCTGACACAGAGCATCTACATTCCCCGCGGTGTAAACACCCCCGCCCTCAGCCGCTCACTCAAGTGGGAGTTCAAGCCTCAGGCTGGAGTCAAGGTAATATGCTGTTTTTATGCTGTGTAAAGAGAAATCACGAAATAGCTCATCCTTCTTGTGTCCCAACTGTGGCCGGGACTGCCATGCGAACATAGGGCTGATAAGCCACACTAGACGCTGCACACGGCCACAACACCAGACTTAGAGTGCTACCATCATCTCTCGAGATGGAAGGATGCCTACATGCTGTGTATATTTTAATCATTCGGTGTTTTATAAGGCAAGAGCACTGTAAAATCCATATAGTTCAGTCCAGATGAGGACTGCAAGTTGGATTGAACAATAAAGTTTGAAAGTAATCCTTTCTTTGGTTATTGCAGTCCTTCCTTTTTCTGTATTGGTTGAATGTCAGCTGTCTTTATTACATGTTGTGTTACAAAATACTGTACATGATTTTAATACAGTGTTGGATTATATCCTTTAGGACACTGATAGCCACAACTGTCTGTACCTGTATCTGTATAGCCGGTATAACCACCCTTTGGCGTAACACACCAGCTTCTGTATCTATATAGCTGGTATAACCACCCTTCGGCGTAACACACCAGCTTCTGTATCTGTATAGCCGGTATATCTGCTCTTCGGCGTAACACACCAGCTTTACAGGCACGTGGCGTGGCAGCAGCTGGCTATATTACACTGAACGACCTGTTACACCTAACCTTTGCACATGTAACTGTATGCATTGTTTCAAGCTATCTATTGATGATGCCCCTACTGTACTAGGTGGCAGCAAGTTCCACTATGTTTCACTGTCAAAAACCTAAGTCAACACAGTTGTAACACATACATGTGTAACTCCTCTCTTTATTTTGTGGTGTGCTGTAGGCCGGCAGTCACATCACTGGAGGAGACATCTATGGAGTGGTGCAGGAAAACACTCTCATCAAACACAAGCTGCTGCTGCCTTCCAAGGCCCATGGAACCGTCACCTACATAGCAGAGCCAGGCAACTATGATATCAGTGTAAGCATTACTCAGTCAATAGGACCTTATGTATTGCTGATTCTTTCACACAAGTGAATAGTTGGGCTTTTTTTTTTAGAAAGTTAGTATGGATACAACATACCTCATGCTGAAATTATAAAATGGAAACTAAACGTTAACTGCCAACACTACAAGGAATATTGGGACTTACCCCAAATTTTCGGTTGACTCCATCAACCTTGTTCACGGAACCTCATGCTGTTATTTATTTATTTATTATGCTTCACCACGTACACTGTGGCTGGTATGGTGGAACAGGTAGTTCTAGCAAAAGGACACCTTTACAAAGCCGCCATACCAATATAATAACAAGATAATACAACAAGTAATCAAATGACATTATACAATATTAGGAACATATAAAAAAATCAATGTTAGATGGAGTATGTGGTTCATTTCTTTCCAAAATTATGTATCGAAACGTAAATACAGTATGTAAGGATTTAGTTTGCTTAAAGTAATGTTGTTACATATTTCGTACATGCCTATGTTATTCTTTCCTAGTTTCTATAGTTTAAACTTCCCTCACATGTAGTGTTGTTGTACTGAACCCCAGATGTGTGCAGGATGTTGTGTTAAGGTTAGTGTTAGGGTATGTTGTATTGAACCCCTGATGTTTTTTTTTCTTTATTTGTTTGTTTATTTAGGATGTTGTGTTGGAGTATGTTGTACTGAAACCCTGATGTTTGTTTGTTTGTTTGTTTGTTTATTTATTTAGGATGTTGTGTTGGAGACAGAGTTTGATGGTCAGCCGGAGAAGTTCACGATGCTGCAGGTGTGGCCGGTGCGACAGATGCGTCCCGTGTCGGAGAAACTGATGTTTGTTTGTTTGTTTGTTTGTTTAGGATGTTGTGTTGGAGACAGAGTTTGACGGTCAGCCGGAGAAGTTCACGATGCTGCAGGTGTGGCCGGTACGACAGATGCGTCCCGTGTCAGAGAAACTGGCGGCCAACTTCCCGCTGCTCACCGGCCAGAGGGTGCTCGACGCGCTCTTCCCGTAAGTCTCTGTCTGTCTGCCATTCAGGCAGCGTAACGGCAACGGGAAAGAACTGTTAGAAAGCTCACTCAGCATTTACATGTTCCAATATATAGAAATTATGAGGTTTGAAACCAATAACCTTTTATTGTGATAGATTCTATGTTATTACATAGCAGAGGAGATTTAAACAATCCCTTGTCTAACTTATACCTATGCTCATCATTCAGTTTAGTATACCGGGTATTTCAACTTTTCCTGTCATCATCCGTGGTCCTGTGTATATTTAGAAACATAGTAGTTAAAACGTCTTATATATATACTAATTAGAAACATAGATCATCTGCAGTCCTGTATATATTTAGAATCATAGTAGTCAAAACACCTTGTATATATACTGATTACAAACATAAGTTACAGATTGAAAGCTGTAACTCTCTCTGTTTCTGTACCAGGTGTGTGCAGGGTGGCACCACTGCTATCCCAGGTGCTTTTGGCTGCGGGAAGACCGTCATCTCCCAGTCTGTCTCCAAGTACTCCAACAGTGACGTCATCGTGTATGTGGGGTGCGGGGAACGTGGGAATGAGATGTCGGAGGTTCTAAGAGATTTCCCCGAGGTCAGTCGTCTGTCCATCATGCACGTGTTACAAAGAGTCCCACTTACAGCATGTTGTAGCAGTTGTATGTATGTTGTAGTAGTTGTATGTATGTTGTAGTAGTTGTATGTATGTTGTAGTAGTTGTATGTATGTTATAGTAGTTGTATGTATGTTGTAGTAGTTGTATGTATGTTATAGTAGTTGTATGTATGTTATAGTAGTTGTATGTATGTTATAGTAGTTGTATGTAATTATGTTATAGTAGTTGTATGTATGTTGTGGTAGTTGTATGTATGTTGTAGTAGTTGTATGTATGTTGTAGTAGTTGTATGTATGTTGTAGTAGTTGTATGTATGTTGTAGTAGTTGTATGTATGTTGTAGTAGTTGTATGTATGTTGTAGTAGTTGTATGTATGTTGTAGCAGTTGTATGTATGTTGTAGTAGTTATATGTATGTTGTAGTAGTTGTATGTATGTTATAGTAGTTGTATGTATGTTGTAGTAGTTGTATGTATGTTATAGTAGTTGTATGTATGTTGTAGTAGTTGTATGTATGTTGTAGTAGTTGTATGTATGTTGTAGTAGTTGTATGTATGTTGTAGTAGTTGTATGTATGTTGTAGTAGTTGTATGTATGTTGTAGCAGTTGTATGTATGTTGTAGTAGTTGTATGTATGTTGTAGTAGTTGTATGTTGTATGCTGTAGTAGTATGTTGTAGTGTTGTATGCATGATTGTTGAACAGTATGTTATGTTTTCTTGTGTAAAGTTAGGTGAAGTTCATCATCAAATGAGCAAACATGATAAGGTCTACACAACTTTTCAAAAGACCAGTGGTCCTGATCATGTTTATAATTTCTTTATAAGAGGGTTCTTTACTCAACAATCAGTGGGTTTCTACATCCAACGTTTCGGGGACCGTCTGTCACCTTCTTCAGGGCAACACTGACTGGTTCTGATTCGTACTGCAGCTAGGTGTCGTTGGATGTGAAAACCAACTGGTTGTCGAATAAAGAACCATCTTATGCCGTCTCTTGCCAAGCTGACAGAATTATCCAGGTGTTAACAGTGTGTTGTTCGTCTCTCCCCCTTCAGTTGTCGATAGAGATTGACGGCGTGGTTGAGTCGATCATGAAGCGCACAGCGCTGGTGGCTAACACGTCCAACATGCCCGTGGCCGCTCGAGAGGCCTCCATCTACACAGGTACAGGACAGACCCTAGAGAACGTCTTTACTACATGTTTATTCCTCACAATGTATAGTCCCTGGGATATGTAATATGATGTATGACTGGCCATTCACTACTGTTTTCAAGCATCACTGAAGAATGCAGAGTGATTTATTCATTGTTGCCTTCTGTACATTAGTTATAACTGCTCAGTCTTGTTTGAATAATGACAGTCTCATATGAATGATGTGTGATTAGTGCTGCGTACCGGTTCGCTGGACCGGTTCAGGACCGGACCGAATGTTTCGGTTCAAGTCCAAAAAAACCGAAACGTTGAGAACCGGTTTTGGACTTGTTAAAAAAATAGCACTAACATACATTCCAGTGTTTAAAATACCCGGTCTCGCAGTCTCGCCGCGCAAGTAATTTTTTCTGTGCGAGACTTATTCCGAAAGCCAGGTTGCCCGGAGCGCAAATTATTTTTTACAGCGGCTGGGTTTACGGCCAGCGGCTTCTGAAATAAACAGTGCCGCGGTCCCGCCTGCTTGATCTCGCCCCGGTCTGCTTGCGGTAACAACGACCCATTTTCCATTGAGAAATGTTCCTTGAGAAGTTTCGTCCGTAGTCAAGTTGCTTTAATGCGCCTATAAACGCAAAAATTCATCCGAAACACGCGGCAGCGATCGGCCGGGACGGACGAAAACATGGTAACATTAGCGGCCATCTTAAACCTCGCGAACTCACGTTAGATCTCGCAAAAACACGCGAGGAATACGCAACGCCCCTAGCGACATTGGTGAGACTGCAGCCTAGCTGCCTAGTGCAGGGTTACAGATATCGGTAGAGAGCCGATAATGAAACAAATTAAATCTAGCACCGCGTTTCCACCGCTATTTTATCTCTTGGGGCGAAATTAAGTACTTCTTTGCTGTTGTTGCTATAAAAAAATTGTACTATTAAAGCTGAAAAAGATTTTTTCTTAAATTATACACTGTATAATACTAGTAGCTTAATAATATGTGTTTACTACTGAGTATAATAATACAGTATTCATTGACTCATGATTATGAAACACCCATATTAGTAATTAGGTCTATATACATTGCATTTGTAGTTCAGCAGTCAGCTCAAATTAATCCAAGGCTTTAGGTAGGCAAGTTGCTTAATATTGCTTACATCATGCCATGGGTTTAGGTCCGGACTTGCAAGTCCGGACCTGAACCTAAACCTCTGGACTCGAGTCCGGACCTGAACCTGAAAATTGGTTTAGGTATGCAGCACTATGTGTGATGTTATCAAAGCTCGAGAGGCTTTCATCTACACAGGTACTCTACACAGGTACTCCTGGGGATCAGTCTGTAGGATGTAGGATGTAGATCAGGCATATATCTATTTGTTGCCACTTGTTATTGAGGAGTCGGCAAGTTGCCACTTCATTGTTACTCTCAGTACTGTTAGTGTCTAAAATAGTTTTATGTTTCTGTATAGCCGGTATAACCACCCCTCAGCGTAACACACCAGCTTCTGTATCTATATAGCCGGTATAACCACACTTCGGCGTAACACACCAGCTTTTGTATCTGTATAGCCGGTATAACCACCCTTCAGCGTAACACACCAGCTTCTGTATCTGTATCTGTATAGCCGGTATAACCACCCTTCAGCGTAACACACCAGCTTCTGTATCTGTATCTGTATAGCCGGTGTAACTGCCCTTCAGCATAACACACAAATGTTACATTGTTTGTGAAACCATGTGTTTGTTCCAGGAATCACGCTGTCTGAATACTTCCGTGACATGGGCTACAACGTCTCCATGATGGCCGACTCCACCTCTCGATGGGCCGAGGCACTGCGTGAGATCTCGGGACGTTTGGCTGAAATGCCTGCAGGTGAGGCTATGTTAGATCTCGGGACGTTTGGCTGAAATGCCTGCAGGTGAGGCTATGTTAGATGTCAGGACGTTTGGCTGAAATGCCTGCAGGTGAGGCTATGTTAGATCTCAGGACGTTTGGCTGAAATGCCTGCAGGTGAGGCTATGTTAGATCTCAGGACGTTTGGCTGAAATGCCTGCAGGTGAGGCTATGTTAGATGTCAGGACGTTTGGCTGAAATGCCTGCAGGTGAGGCTATGTTAGATCTCAGGACGTTTGGCTGAAATGCCTGCAGGTGAGGCTATGTTAGATCTCAGGACTTTTGGCTGAAATGTCTGCAGGTGAGGCTATGTTCATGTCTGTACTACTCTGTCTTCCGTTATTATTCAAACTGTATGTTTACATCAGTGTAACATGCAGCAGTGCAAATATGTAGCCATCATGAGTAATAAGTATTTGTTATATTTAGTAGTTTTTGTTATTATTTAGTTATTATTTAGTCATTTTGGTTACCAATTTTCCAAAGAAAACCCAATGGAGAAGACCTAGTACAGATCGTATTGGTGTCAGTCTTTCTCCTGCATACCCCATGTTAATGTTCTTTTGTACAATACATGTATGTATTTTTATGTGCAAATAAGAAATTGAAAAATACCACCCCAGATTCCGGTTACCCTGCCTACCTCGGTGCACGCCTGGCTTCCTTCTATGAGCGAGCCGGACGGGTGAAGTGTCTAGGGAACCCTGAACGGGAGGGAAGCGTCAGCATCATCGGAGCGTGAGTAGTCGGCTGACTTCACCTCGACATACTCACACCAGTCAGCACGTCGGCAGAACGTACTGCGCCTGCGCAAAACCCTGATTTTTCACGTTTTTCGTTGGATGTTTGGTCAACGTTGCATCAAAATTTTGCCTGTTGCATACGATATCTTTTCCTATACAACATCTGAAAACTACAGACAGGCTGTCAACCTTATATGCTCTAATACAACCTTATATGAGACGTTCTGCCAAAGTGCTATGCACTTTACATTACGGGTTTCGCGCAGGTGCAGTATGTTCTGCCGACCTGCTACACCAGTCACTGATGAAAAGTAGTGGATGCTACTTGAAACATCAGACAGTTTTCAAAATCTATCCAGTTGCTTGAGTACTAACTGTTTTCTTGTGTATCTCGTTACCTGGATGTCTAACCTTCATCGACGAACACATGATATAAATTGTGAAATTTGCTATGCACAAATGAAATAGATGATAGGATTGTACAGGATGTATCTGTGGGAGTAGTGTGCACCTGGTTCTGTTGATTATTTCTGCAGCTGTACACACACATTGTCGGCCATAACAATTTGACCTTGTACTTCTGTTACATCTAGTCTCTCTCCATCAAAAAAAGCCCTGTGGGCTCATACTGATAAATGTCATACAGTACTTCCTTAAAGTCATATAAAATGAAACCAAATACATGTAGTGCAAGTGATACATTTTTGTCTGTGATATATAATATAAAAAGAATGGAGATATCCAGGCTGTTAGAGAATGGGTACATTGATAGTTTAGTAAAGAAGATATACCTGTCCATATCTTACCTGTCCATATCTTACCTGTCCATATCTTACCTGTCCATATCTTACCTGTCCATATCTTACCTGTCCATATCTTACCTGTCCATATCTTACCTGTCCATATCTTACCTGTCCATATCTTACCTGTCCATATCTTACCTGTCCATATCTTACCTGTCCATATCTTACCTGTCCATATCTCCCTGCAGAGTGTCGCCACCCGGAGGTGACTTCTCCGACCCTGTGACCTCGGCGACCCTGGGAATTGTGCAGGTGTTCTGGGGTCTGGATAAGAAGCTGGCCCAGAGGAAGCACTTCCCGTCCATCAATTGGATCATCAGCCACAGCAAGTACATGCGCGCGCTGGAGGAGTACTACGACAAGCACTTCCCCGAGTTTGTGCCCCTCAGGACTAAGGTAGACACTTCGGCTGTTGTCTGTGTCTGTGTTTGTCATTACAGTCTGTTTAGAACTGCATGTTTTTTTTTGGTTTTTTTCATTGTGTGGAAAGCTTGTTTACTCATCTACATGTCTGAAGGCTTGTAATCTGCAAATCATCCAACTTTTTTCTTTCCAAAAGCTACACCTTACACCTTCTCATTGGGTCTGCTTTGACACAGTAGGAATCTTATGTAACTAACTGTACACATAAAACACTGACTGACTTTCCTGTTTGATGCAGTGTAAAGAGATCCTACAGGAGGAGGAGGACTTGTCAGAGATTGTGCAATTGGTCGGAAAGGTTGGTAGACATTTTTCTCAATTTCCATGCATTTTGTTGGCCAATCAGAAATGCCCTCAGTAATCACAGTTTTTTTAAGTTTTAGCATGTAAGATTTTGTCTGTTTTGCATGTAAGATTATATCAGCAAAGTTCAGTTAAGCCCAGCACAAGGGACAAAGTGAGTCTAACAGTAAATTCTAATCGTACTGAATAAAGAGATTCTTTTTACGCAGCTGACGTTTCGGTGACCGTCTGTCACCTTCCTCAGAACAATACTGACTGGTTTGCATTGCACAGCACAGGTGTTGCTGCTTCTAGATGCATTCCCAAATGCAAAGTATTATATACAATTGCAGAGAATGGTACAATGTATCTACAATTCACAATGAAACTATTCATGGCTGTAATCCTCCTGTAGGGCTCCCTTGCTGAGACAGACAAGATCACTCTGGAGGTGGCCAGACTCATCAAGGACGACTTCCTTCAGCAGAACGGCTACACTGCTTACGACAGGTGGGGAAACCTGCATAGGGAAAACATCCTAATTCTTTGTTATGTTTACCGAAGGAAAACATATTGTTTTTGCTATGTTTCTTCTTCCTCCTCTTCCTCCTCCTCTACCTCCTCCTCTTCCTCCTCTTCTCCAAACAATGACCTCTGACCTGGTCAATGACCTGAACCAGACTGTCTGTTACCATGGTAACTGGTGTTGGGTTACATCATGTTGCAATTTTATAGCAGGAGGGATTTAGACTCCTGTCTGACCACATATATGAATGTGTTTGAGCAAGGAGGTTAACCTCCTTGGTTTGAGTAAGAATTACAGAGCAGACCATATGCGAAGGTAAACATTATGCATTTGCTTTGCAAATGTTACCTTTCTAGTTATGAAATAATGCCTGAACTTAATGTTTCAACTCTTAAAAAGTAAATGGGACTCGGTCAACCTTGTTCACGGAATGGACCTGTGTACTTCTGGTACGTGACATCGGAGACACGTGACAGTAGTAGCGGGTCATACGTGCCAGATAGCCTGTGATCCTAAGTCATAAATTCTAATTCTTTGATATTTTGAATGGAAGAAAATCATCTTAAGTGTGTGTATATTATACCATACTTCCATTGTTAATATAATAGTATACTTGAAAGGTAACATTTGCAAAGCAAATGCATAATGTTTACCTTCACATGGTCGTGCCCAACAAACTACTGCTCTGTTTATTCATACTCAAACACATTCATATACATATATATGGTGACAAGCAACTCAAGCTCTGTCCTGCTACAAAATGTAACCCAACACCACAGTGTGCGACAGCACTAGTGCACAAGTTACTATAGTGACAGACGTCTGGTCTAGGTCGTTGACCTTATTTGTTTGGAGAAGAAGAAGAGGAAACTGAGCAAAACCAATATGTTTTCCTTTGGTAAACATAAATATCCTTTATCCTTTGTCAGATTCTGCCCATTCTACAAGACCGTTGGGATGATCCAGAACTTGCTGGCGTTCTACGACATGTCCAGACACGCCGTGGAAACCACTGCACAGAGCGAGAACAAGATCACCTGGGCGATTATCCGGGACAACATGGGAGATATTCTCTACAGGCTCAGCAGCATGAAGTTCAAGGTCGGTGGTGTTTGTTATCATGTCTTTGCTGTTGTTTGCTATTGACTCTTATATCATACCCGGGCCGCGATAACGTTCAATTGTACTATTGTAGATATTATGTAATGTTGGCTACAGGGACAGCTCTGAATTGCCATGTACAGGTCTAACCTGTGAAATTATTAACAGGCAGAGTTTTTTTTCAGGACCCAGTGAAGGATGGAGAAGCTAAGATCAAGGCGGAGTACGCCCAGCTGTATGAAGATATGCAGACTGCCTTCCGGAACTTGGAGGACTAGCTCAACGTCAGGAGTAACTTATCACATAAATATCAGACCTTAAATGTTCTACATTAGCTAGATTTCAACCAATAGGTGAATGTGCACTGTTTGTAAAGTACATGTATACTGTGTAATGTGATAGTCCATGTGGCGATAGTTATTCGTTGGTGGAGTCGCGCGAATCTGTTGTCGGTACATTCCTTGAACGTGTAGCTATCATGGAGGAAATAAATTATTATGTAGAAGATGGAGAGTGTATTTAATGCTGACACTTACTCGGAAGAAACGTTTTGATGCAGTAAAAATCTAGTAGGACACAAAGCTGCATTAGTTAGTGCATAAAGGGTAGCGACCAAATACTGAATATGTGTACTTGTAACTAGATGCACAAAGTAGGAGATAGAAGTGTACATGAAGGGGTATGTGTCTATAGAGGTATCAAAACACTTGTCCAATTTTTTATTTCTACGTATTATTGCTAACTTTGAAAAAAGTTTTATTGTGCTATTTGAATCCAATCATACCAATGTAATTCTTGACCTTTTGGATGTAACAAGTATTAGAAATGACAATTCATATTGCTGCATATGGTTATCATAATTAAACTACTGGTAATCTGACAAGTTATGAAGACTCTTTATTGGTAAAAATCAACAATATCTGCAATGTGATGGTGGATTAGACAGTGCATTACAATGTATACTGTAATGCCCATTATTTGTACAGAGGTAGTAATACTCTACAGAATCACACCTACTGCATTACAAGACTCCTCAAAAGATCAACATCCAGAGGGATCTTAATCCTTAAAATTTTGGACTGAGGGTTCTGAACAGATACATGTAGGAGCATTTCTGATTCATCCTTTCAACATTTCTTTGCCGGCAAACTTTTTTCTAAGCCAAACTAAAATCACTTTGACGTTTTAAAGAATCACTTATGAAGCAAAACAACATCTGCCCATTCTCTATCCCTCCGCCCTTTCTCCAACCAGTTCCATTCTACAAATTTCTAGAGAAAAGTAACATCTTCCAGTAAATCTGAACATATCCCTCCCATAAATATGTTGAAGGCCCTAACAGCATCTGTAAGTGAGTGACTCACTGCCTGACATGCTTATAACACAAGTCTCTGGTCTCATACTTTCCTGAGGTGAAATTGAAACCATGTTAAGTTTGGAAAAATGACACCTCTCTATACCTAGGAATTAGACATAAATTAAGTATGAAAATTTGTTTGTTTAAAGAATGTGCATTGATTGTGAAAATACATGTAAGATATCAGAATGTACATATATGAATTGTGTGCCAATTTTGCCCACATTGCGCTAATCATTAAGTTAGCCTCCTTAAAAAAACAATGGTGCTGTGTACCGTATACTACTGATATGACGTCATCACCAATATCTTGGCAAAACAGTGAGAAGTGGGTACGGAAGTCTTGTTTTGCCCTGATACCGTGCCTATCGGTGGGAATCAGTCACGTCATATCAATTCATTTGTCTAAATACCAAGCTGATCGGTGGGGATCATATTTGCATATTAGTGATAACGTCATTAATCACGAATGTTTGCGTTGGACACGTCACACCAACCAAGATGGCGGAAGTAGACGACCAGGAGTTGGAGTCGGAAGACTGGTAAGGATGGGCACTGTTGATTCTAACTTGTAGTAGCTCGTTCTCCGTCGCCTTAAGCGGTTTCTAAAACGTCCCGTCGCACTTAAAGATGCGGTTTAAAGTTTACGACGTTAAGACGGGTGTTACGTCGCTACGGTAGTACAAAAACAAGTCTGGTACTTGCCCCCCCTCCCCCCGCCCCTTACAGTAGCTGGTACTGAGGACAGCTGGGGGGAAGGTACACTAACCTGGGGTAAACACAAGAAACAAACACTAACCTGGGGTAAACACAAGAAACAAGCAGCAACTGGGTCGCTTCGTGGTCATAGTAACACACTTCGTGGTCATATGGTCATGACATAAGTATGATCACTGACTTACACAACTTGATCTTGTGATATTTTATATGATGTTTGCATGTCTATGACATGTTTGACCACTTCATCATGTGTCTGTCATTCTTTTGACATTTCTTACCCACGAAATTCGGATACCTGTTAGAGAGAGAAAGTGTCTTCTTGTAATATTGCCTGGATCTGCAGGTACCCTTTGTGAAAAATGCATGTATGTGACATCAGTGTCACACTTGTCAGCTGTAAATTATGTACTAGTGTGTGACATGAACTTGATTTGACTTGACTTTATTAGGATCCACATTTAGCTTACATGTACAAGACTGCAGCTATTCTTCCTGTGGTCCGTTCTAACACACATTACGACACACAGGACAACGCATACATTGACAACAATAATTTATTATACTTTATAGCGTAATAATATGAGTATGACACTTGATGTGGTACTAATGGTAGACTCAGTTAGAATGCCCCTACCAAGGACTGAACTTGTCACGTATTCCTTCATCATTATTGATTGGTTTATTGAGAATAGAATCGGCCTTGCAGTAAATGAATTGCACCGACAATACATCAATATGCGACTTAATTGACAGTATGTGCAATATTCTAATGCAAGCAGCTCAAAGTCAAACAATGTAATTCAGTACAACCATGGTCTAAAACGGTTACATTAATATAATAGTCTGTTCAAAACCGGTAAGAACATTGATGTTAAAATAGAAGGCAACAAGATTGTAAGGTAATGTAGAATCTCAAAACATCTCTGAACATCAGAATCTCAAGCAAGTGTCCGACTGGATATATAACTTATAAAGTTGGAATTGTAGTCTAACAAGAACCTCTGCCATTGTTTGTTTGTTTGTTTATTTTTGCCATACTTAATATGACATGAACAATCATAGGAACCTTATGTTATTTTTCTGTCGTGTTCACACACCCTCACAACCATTGTTAGAACTGCATCGTCTGTACAGTCCTTCATATCACTGTGTGCACAGCTACGTGACCTCTGACTCTCCACCCTTACAACCCGGCATGACTTCGATTACAAATTTGGATTACGATTGTGATTTGATGTTTTAATTCCGTCTTTGTCTTGTATGTATTGTTACATTTGCTTGTTTATTTGTACCCAGGGCCACTCGGAAGAGCAGTGCTAAGTCACTGAGTAGTGCTACCCTGGTAAAAGAATACAGAAATAAATAAAATGAATCCTGGTGTGCCCCACAGGCAGGTGGAGTTAGAGACAGCTGTGTTAGAAGGCAGCTGTGACATCGGAATCATCAGGAACATCTGCAAAGGGCGCCAGGTTCCACAGGAACTCCGACCCGCAGTATGGAAGGTGAGGGGGAACTGTTCGCCTCTACTGTAAACTGTTTATAAACGTCAGAGATTTGACACCTAACCATTGGTGATAACTTTACTGATAGTTACAGATACAGGATTCAGTATAAATTTACATGCATGTTCTTTCTAGCATGTCGGCAGAACGTACTGCGCCTGCGCACAACCCTGATTTTTCACGTTTTTCGTTGGATGTTTGGTCAACGTTGCATCAAAATTTTGCCCGTTGCAGACGATATCTATTCCTATACAACATCTGAAAACTACAGACAGGCTGTCAACCTTATATGCTCTAATACAACCTTATATGAGACGTTCTGCCAAAGTGCTATGCACAATACATTACGGGTTTCGCGCAGGTGCAGTATGTTCTACCGACGTGCTGTTCTTTCTTCACATGGTCGCATGTCAAATGTCGAACGTGAATGCTTTGGTCACAAGCACCCCCCCCCCCCCCCATTATCATGCATGGCAATGGGTGAGCTGAAGGATGTTATGACACATATGCAGACCTTAGGGGGACCAAGGAAGATTTGCTTATTCTGTAACATGCCTCGAGTTTCCCCTTAATGAGATTATACATGTCCTTGTGAGGGAACCTATATCTCAAAGGAGTCGAGGGTACCGGTAGTTATAAAGAATAAATCAATATCTGTACGGAGTCATCTCGTCTGTACAGAAACCTTAAGGGAGTTGAACAACCTTGAATGAAATTGCCAGGATGAATTACGGTGGGTAAGTCTTCCAGCTCTGCCAAGTTAAGTGCAACTGGTGGGATGATATTTATCATATCCACCTCACTAGTGTTGTATATATTATAGTTATCAATTAATGATGGTGGAGTTGTTTTAAAAGTTGTATTTATGATGTAATTTTGAATGTACAGGACTTCAAGAAGAGTAGTAAGGAACTGTTGTTTTTTTTACTAATGGAGTTCCTAATAAACATAAACATAAACTAGGCCTTCCGTGAATAGTTTCATCAGGTTGGTAAGTCACTGAATAAAGAGACTCTTTCTACTGTGCTGCAGTGCAATGTGACACACATGCAGACCAATTTATATAAACCAAGTGTTTTATTCAGCAGAATTGCCCTAAGGAAGGTGATAGACGGTCACCGAAACGTCGGCTGAATAAAATACTTGGATGTAAAAAGGATCTCTTTATTCACTCACTAGGTCTTGCTTTTATCACAGAAGTTTCCTTGATGGGGAATTAATTTTAAACATTTGAATATTTTCCCCACGTTAGATCTGCCTGAACGTTGCTGGAAAGGGAGACTCGATGGAATCCTGGGACGGCGTGTTTGATTTACCTCAGCAGGACGTCCTCAGGCAGGACTGCCTCAGCCTGCTCGGTAAGACTGATCTTAGTTAAAAGTTAAAAGTCCTCCCGCAACCATTGGCATGGTCGCATGTGGCGGCGCCCATCTCCGTTTCTGTAGCCCTTGGGCCACACAGTTGTGCAATCACTACAGCAAGGGGCTCGTCCACTGGTAGTGGTGTGTGTTTAACTCCCATACTCTCAACTCCCATACACACAGGCCACTACAGCAGGGGGCTAGTCCACTGGTAGTGGTGTGTGTTTAACTCCCATACTCCCAACTCCCATACACACAGGCCACTACAGCAGGGGGCTAGTCTACTGGTAGTGGTGTGTGTTTAACTCCCATACTTCTCTCCTGAGTGCTAAGCAGAGAAAGCAGTATGTACCATTTTTAAAGTCTTTGGTATGACTCGGCCGGGGATCAAACTCACGACCTACTGAATGCAAGGCGAACACTCTACCCACTTGGCCATTGCACCGGTTTATAATAATCATAAGACTGATCTGACAGTATTTATTTATTTATTTATTTCTCAGTTAGTAGGGTATTCCTCAAACAGTGACGATTTGAGAAGGTAGAACTAACATACCTTCAAATTTCAAGGTGCACAGTGGATGTCGAAAATTTGGAGGTATGTTAGTTCTACCTTTTCAAATTTTTAAAGGAATATCCTACTAACTGTGAATTACACGTGATGGATGAACCTCTTCCAACGATATCCGTACAAAGTTATTTATTTCTGTTTTCTACAGTCAGGGTAGACCGACAAACTCAGTGACTTTTCACTGCCTTACAGAGGTGCCCTGAACATACATGAATATATAATCATAATACAAATGAAAGAAAATACATCAACAAAAATTTAAAGTATCATGAAGTATGACATTATATATGTAACCAAGTCCTATTGAACCTCCTTGATGTAACTGACTTTTTTCAACACAAGATATTCCAAGTTGTCCATGGCCTACCTTGTTTGTATGTACATATTAACACTGACATCCAGTTGTGCATTTTTTGTTTGGACGGTTTATATGAAAATCAACCACTTTTCATACCAACTTAGGTAATGATATAATGTAACCAATGTCTCTGGGGATGGTCTATTATCGAGTTCGGAAACGTAATTAGTCCAATTTATGTACTCTGGATTTCCCTACTGACTGCTCCAGTTAGCTGCGCCCTTAGGGAAAATTAACGATGCCTGTCTTTTGAAAAAAAATCTAAGAGTAGCAAATAAAGGATCCCATTTGACAGGCTACATGTAGAGCAATCAGTTCCTCTTGTATCCCTAAATTGTTTGCAGTTTAAGGTAACACAATCTGAGTGTCTGAGTGTATCATAATTATCTCTGATAATTGATTGGAACAACATTTGTCTACAGAAAAGTATGAAGACCTGGCGGAGGAACGGCTGAGCCTCCTGAGTGACATGGAGTCGGTGCTCACGTTCTACGCCAAGTCTCGCAGTCTCCAGTACGCCTCCGGGAACGGCTGGGTGGATATCCTGGCGCCGCTCATTCCACTCCGGCTGCCACGACAAGACCTGTACAACTGCTTCTACGCCATCATGACCAAATATATTCCAAGGTAATAACTTACTAAGGCCACACCAATTTTATTTGTTGCTTCTCTTATTTTTGAGAAAAAATATGAAGCAACAGGGCGAAAAAAAATAAAAATAAAAACAGGCCTAGGCATCCTATTATAGCCCCAGATACTAGAATAGGTGCCATGAAGTCAACACAAAAGACTGGGTTACAATTCAAACAATGAATTTTGAACTTTTAATCAAACCACTGCGTTGGTAGATGTAACAACTGTAACAACTAGGAAGAAAAGGACTTTCTTCAACTGTTGGAGGCACAATATGTGCATTTTTTAATTTTAGTTGATTCAGAACCAGAATTTTTTTTTTTTTGCAAATCAGAAAAAAATGAAGAGGCGAATCCGAGAAGCAACAAATTAAATTGGTGTGGCCTAACTAACTAACAAGAAAGCATATCACACAGCAGCAAAACATGTCCATACAAGAAATTCAAATAAAGTATCAAGTATCAAGAAGCTAACTGTTGCTCCTTCCGTAGGGACTGTAAAGTTGACGGGAAGCCATTCCACCTGTTCCGGCTGCTGCTTCTGTATCATGATCCCGAGCTCTGCAACTTCCTGGACACGAAAAGGATATCAGCAGACATGTACGCTCTGATGTGGGTAAGGACCCTCCCTGTTCTTTGGATAGTGTGACACATTCGCAGTATATCTTTGTTGTATACTGAATTGAATTGATTTATTGTCAAAGGTACATCACAGCCACATTTGTACGTGCTGAATTACAATCCTTTGTTACAAATTGTGTGTCAAAAACCTTAGTTTAAAGTAGTCCTTGTCTTACTAGTTTAAAAGAATGTGAATGGAACAAATTCATATAAAACAATATACACAATTATTACAAGTACTTATGTTATATAAAGCCACGCAGAAAACAGTAATCCATTAGAAGGTTCCAAATGTCAGAGTCAAGATTGTTACAGGTTTTTGTTATGGAGGTATATTGCCTGATAGAGATTACCAGTTGACACTTCATAGGGAATGATTATTGTTTTTTATGTGTCCATATGCCTTTTGCATTCCTGGTACATTTACATTTTTGTACTTTTGCTGCTTTCTTATTTAGAAATGCATATCATGACAAACTTCATCATCATGACAAACTTCATCAGTATGACAAACTTACTGTATATAATATGCAACATGAATGACTGTAACACTCAATCAATCAATCAAAACTGGTTTATTGATAAAAAAGGCGTTGCATCCAAAGGCTGAATTGTGCCTTCTGTACATAAACACTCGCTTTCATTCCTTAAAGATATATTTTTATTCTGTCCCTATTATTTTCCCCCCTGCAGATCCAGAGCCTGTTTGCCAGCCCCTGTGAGCTGGGTGTGGTTCAGCCCATGTGGGACCTGTACTTACTGTTACCTGTTGTTCCCTGCAGATCCAGAGCCTGTTTGCCAGCCCCTGTGAGCTGAGTGTGGTTCAGCCCATGTGGGACCTGTACTTACTGTTCCCTGTTGTTCCCTGCAGATCCAGAGCCTGTTTGCCAGCCCCTGTGAGCTGAGTGTGGTTCAGCCCATGTGGGACCTGTACTTACTGTTCCCTGTTGTTCCCTACAGATCCAGAGCCTGTTTGCCAGCCCCTGTGAGCTGGGTGTGGTTCAGCCCATGTGGGACCTGTACTTACTGTTCCCTGTTGTTCCCTGCAGATCCAGAGCCTGTTTGCCAGCCCCTGTGAGCTGAGTGTGGTTCAGCCCATGTGGGATCTGTACTTACTGTTCCCTGTTGTTCCCTGCAGATCCAGAGCCTGTTTGCCAGCCCCTGTGAGCTGAGTGTGGTTCAGCCCATGTGGGACCTGTACTTACTGTTCCCTGTTGTTCCCTGCAGATCCAGAGCCTGTTTGCCAGCCCCTGTGAGCTGAGTGTGGTTCAGCCCATGTGGGACCTGTACTTACTGTTCCCTGTTGTTCCCTACAGATCCAGAGCCTGTTTGCCAGCCCCTGTGAGCTGGGTGTGGTTCAGCCCATGTGGGACCTGTACTTACTGTTCCCTGTTGTTCCTCTGCAGATCCAGAGCCTGTTTGCCAGCCCCTGTGAGCTGGGTGTGGTTCAGCCCATGTGGGATCTGTACTTACAGCAGGCTGACCCCTTTTTCCTGTTCTTCCTCGCACTAGTCATACTTGTCAACGCCAAGTAAGTACAGTTTGAAACTAGAAAGTTGATAGGGTATAGAATTTTCTTCTTACACAACCAGTAAAATTCTCACCTGCTTACGTTTCGATGTCTATCAGACACCTTCCTCAGAGCTTCTGACTGAAGTTCTGCAACTCGCCGCTATTTATCGCCAAAGTAGGTGCCGCTTTTGCGGCGAGAATGCAATCCCAAACGTGGCTGAGTTTGTATCCCCCCTCGTCCCGGTTCATCACTGGGGGATAGACATTGAAACGTAAACAGGTGAGAATTTACTGGTTGTGTAAGAAGAAAATTCTATACTCTATATATCTTCCAACCTGATGAAACTATTTACGGAAATTAGAAAGTTGATATTTGCAAAGTAAATGCATAATGTTTACCTTCACATGGTCTAGCCTAGCAAACTACTGCTCTGTTTATTCTTACTCAAACACATTCATATATATGGTGACCAGCCCCTCCAACTCTGTCCTGTAACTTGCTACATAATGTGACCCAACACAACAGGGTGTTTGCTACAGCACCAGGTACCATGGTGACAGCCGTCTGGTCCAGGTCATTGACCTTATGTGTTTGGAGAAGAAGAAGAAGAAACAGAGCAAAAACAATATGTTTCCCTTCTGCGAAGGCAAAACATAATAATTAACATTGACAATGTCTAAATCTATGTAGCCAAAGCATTTTCCATTGGCTGCTGTAATATTGTAAAGTCTGATGAATTAAATGTTTTTTTTATCGTGCAACTTTACTTTTCTCTCCCAGAGAACAGATTCTTCCCATGGAAAATGAAGACAAGCAGGTTATTATAGGTATGTACCCTTATTCATGTTCTCAATGTTTTATTTGGGCAAAATAGCTAAATGGTAAAGAAAAGTTTCTTTCACCTTTGCATGCAATATCATACTTGAAGCTGTTTAATGTAAAAAGTGTCAATACAATGTACATGACATGATAGCAATCGGTGCTGTAAATGTCTGGTGTATGATAAACATTTACTAACAGAGAATAGCATGTATGATTGTATGATTAACTTGTATGATTGTCTATGTTGACTTGACACACTTAACTGGCAACTCACACATAATCAAGCTTAGCACTTTCTGATGCTTACGGTACTGTTATATATCATATGGAGTTATATACATATTTCTAAGACACTGGAAAGCACTGAGTGCTATCCAAGCTATTAAACTGGTGGATGTACCAACTAACAAGTACCTAGTACCAGAGTTATCAACCAAGGATTGAGGTGTTCAAAAACTCATTTTTTTTCCTAGAACTATCGTAGAGTGGAACTCGCTGCCACCAAGTAAAGTAGGGGCATCGTCACTAGATAGTTTTAAACACTGTTTAGAGTTAGACGTTCAAAGGTTAGGTGTAACATGTCGTTCGGTGTAATGTAGCCAGCTGCCGCCGCCCCGCGTGCCTGCAAAGCTGGTGTGTTACGCCAAAGGGCAGTTATACCGGCTATACAGATACAGAAGCTGGTGTGTTACGCCAAAGGGCAGTTATACCGGCTATACAGATACAGAAACAGGAAACCAGACATGTTTCTGAGCTACATGTACATTGATGAACTGTGCTCGTTGCAGATACCCTAAGAGTCTTTCCTGCCCAGCTGGAAGCCGAGGATATCGAGGATTTCTGTGCTCTGGCTCTGTACTACTCCTCAAGGACTCCACAGTCTTTCAGAAAGGTAAGACGATCCTGTAATCAAAACACTTGTAGGTTACTGTTCCTTGAGGTTAAAACAGGCCCCCCAAGGTGAGTAGGGATACATGACCAGGAATGCGAGGTCACATACGGATACTTTTAAGCCCAAATCAACAAGTTATCCAACTGTAAGGCCACTGAAAATCCTCCAAATGTGCCAATACATCTGATGCTCTTCAGAATGTTGCCATTGAGAATTGTCTGACAATGCCTGTGTTGTGTTTCTAAGAATATAACCTTGCTGTTGTTGTTCCAGGATTACCAGTACATGTTTGGAGGCAGCCTGACAGCCAGAGAAGACGTCCTAGACCGTGTCTGCCTGTGTCGTTGTTTCTAACCTTGTTGTTGTTGTTGTTGCAGGATTACCAGTACATGTTTGGAGGCAGTCTGACGACCAGAGAAGACGCAGGTGAAGAAGAGATGCTGTCCCAGGCCCTGTGCCTGCCTGTGTCGGTGGCTGAACTCCTGCAGGCCACAGAGGAGACAAATGTAAGACTGGAACTGCACATTTTGGATTGGTTCTGTATCTGTATAGCCGGTATAACTGCCAACACACATAACACACACATAACAGCATAACACACCAGCTTTTGTATCTGTATAGCCAGTATAACCGCCTTTCGGCGTAACACACCAGCTTCTGTATCTGTATAGCCAGTATAACCGCCTTTCGGCGTAACACACCAGCTTCTGTATCTGTATCTGTATAGCCAGTATAACCGCCTGTCGGCGTAACACACCAGCTCCTGTATCTATATCCGTATAACCAGTATAACCGCCTTTCGGCGTAACACACCAGCTTTGCAGGCACGTGGCGCAGCAGCAGCTGGCTTTACTACACCAAACAACCTGTTACACCCAATCTTTGCACATCTAATTGTATGTACTAAGCATTGTTTAAAGCTATCTAGTGATGATGCCTCTACTGTACTGTATCTGTATAGCAGATATAACTGCCCATTGGTCTCCACAAACTAGACACTGATGATAACACACAGCCTGTAATTCACTGCTCTCAGATCCACTCTTTTTATGTCACTAGGAAATAAACAGGTTTTATCTCTAACAAAAGGGTAGTGGTCAAAAAGGTTTATCAGTGCAAAGATGGTTATACAAGATCAGTTCATTAAAACATCTCGTGCAAACTGACAACAAATAAGAGCCTACCTTTCCCTCTGTGCTGCATACTTTGTCAGGTGATGGTCATGTTTCATACTGAAAGTATCATGGCTAGCAAGATGACTATATAAAGTAAACTGTATAAAAGTTCCATTCCGTTGATGAGTTTGTTATGCTGTTTTGCTCCAGGGCGACAGTGTACACTATTTTGTGGTGGATTGCAGACCAGCTGACCAATACAATACCGGACATCTTTCCACTGCTTTTCATTTAGATGCTAATCTGGTACGTACTGATGTTTTTTTCTCCTTTTGTTTAAGTGTGAGATCAAGTGATGAGTTTTGACTGAAATGAACATTAAATGATTCAGTTTTTATACATTGATACATGACTTAAGTACAAAATTACAGGTACAAAATAAGTTGACCAGTAGAATGCTGTGTGGTTTAGCTGACACACAATGATGTTTTTACCCTTAACCCCAATCTCAGCTCCCTACCCCCTAACAGTTTCCTCTGCCTCTGTGTATCCATGGATAGAGACAGAAGTCAACACCACTGCTTGTTGTATCAGGTGTGTAGCGTCGGGAGGCGTAGTGGTAGAGCGTTCGACTATGAAACGGTGAGACCCTGGTTCGATCCCCAGTTGTACCCGGGACATGCGCCCCGACGTTGTGCACTTGGGAAAGGCACATTACACGACTTTCCTCACTCCACCCAGGTGTGAATGGGAACCTAACTTCGGTTGGGGAAAGTCGTATTGAGGTCACCTGGTGGCGCCAAATGGCAGCCGCACAGATCCTTGCGACAGTTCCACAAAAGTGTGTGTGGAGCAAATATGTTCATGTGTATTATGTGGTTGCAAACCCTGCATCAATTCAGCGCTATAAAAGGCTGTGACTGCACGGGTAATGTTTGACCAATGAACTATTTTATTATCAGATGCTGCAGGTGCCGACGGAGTTTGCCCTGGCCGTGCAAGCCTTGTTTTCGGCGCAGCGCACGGCGATCGCCGCGGGGTCGGTGGCGGGAGGGGAACACCTGTGCTTCATGGGGAGCGGGCGGGACGAGGAGGACCAGTATGTACACATGGTGGTGGCACACTTCCTGCAGGTACGTCAGGAGAACCCCGTCTTTCGGGAAGGTCATTTTGCTGGCAGGTCATTTTGCTGGAAGGTCGTTTTTCTGGAAGGTCGTTTTTCTGGAAGGTCATTTTTCTGGAAGGTCATTTTACTGGAAGGTCGTTTTTCTGGAAGGTCATTTTTCTGGAAGGTCATTTTACTGGAAGGTCGTTTTTCTGGAAGGTCATTTTGCTGGAAGGTCGTTTTGCTGGAAGGTCATTTTTCTGGAAGGTCATTTTTCTGGAAGGTCATTTTACCAGAAGGGCGTTTTGCTGGAAAATCATTTTTCTGGAAGGTCATTTTACTGGAAGGTCATTTTACCGGAAGGTCGTTTTACCAGAAGGGCGTTTTGCTGGAAAATCATTTTTCTGGAAGGTATTTTGCTGGAAGGTCATTTTACCGGAAGGTCGTTTTTCTGGATGGTCATTTTACCAGAAGGGCGTTTTACTGGAAGGTCGTTTTACTGGCAGGTCATTTTACTGGAAGAGCATTTTACCGGAAGGTCATTTTGCTGGAAGGTCACTTTTCTGGAAGGTCATTTTCTGGAAGGTCATTTTTCTGGAAGATCATTTTTCTGGAAGGTCAAGTTGCTGGAAGGTCATGTTGCCTGATAAAGTAGAACTTTTTATGTAGACAAATATGTAATCCTTCAACATGATAAGGATAGAATGACATGCCATGTTTTCTGTAGTCTTATGTTTGTATTCTATTCCATAAAATGGATTTTTCAATGACTGAAATGTGGCTCCTTCCATTTTACAGAGACACACAGCCTTCATCAGCCTGGCCAGGGGAGGCTATCATGGTAAGTATCGTCAAATGGTGGTTCTTTTGGATACCATTTGTTTTTAAAAAATTTGATCTTCCCTTATCTAACAGTAGCAGATGTTTTCTCCACTTGATTCCACATTTTTTAAATCCTTCTATGTGTGTAGTTGTCGTGCATGTAGTTTTTTTTAGGGAAGGTTCAGTTTGGCTTTTAAATTCTTCAGCTAAAGTCTACTAGGTAAACTGTCAACCAGTGAGTGTACATTTGTACATTGACTCCTACTAGTAAGTCAGTTTAGTGTGTCTACATGTAAGAAGTATGTCTACATGTAAGAAGTGTGTCTACATGTAAGAAGTGTGTCTACATGAAAGCAAGCTCTTTCCAGTTCACGTAAGTCAGCTATCAGCTCTGAAAGTAATTTTGTATGACTACAGCACTACACACTGAGCTTGTGAAGAGAGAAGAGAAGGGTGACTCTAACTTCTCAGTCAGGACCTGTATAGTGTCTACTGCAGGGGACGATGTCAATGGGGAACATGATGGGGTAAGATCATTCTCCACCTGCCTGTATAAGAAGGTTCTTTATTCAACTACCAGCAGGTTTTTACATCCATCTCTTGAACAGTCACTGTTTGTCTTAGACACAGTATGTCAATGATGTTGTAAATAATGATGTGAATATTTGTGTTAATACCTAGTTGTAAATAAATGCCTAATTAAATTTGATGTACAACTGGCTGCAAAGTCCACGTTCATTTTTACGAATAAAAACACCATTTGATTTGATTTGATTACATCTGACGATTCGGTGACTGCCAAGTTGCAGTATGAATCAGAACCAGTCATTGTTGCCCTGAAGAAGGTTTCCCTTGGGTGATTCTAATGATGTTAGTGTAAGACTGTTGTTAAAATGATGTTGTGCATGTACATATCTGTGGCAGAACCAATGCTGATGTCTCTGTCCTTGGTGCTGAAGTAGATTTTGACACTGTTGCCTTGTCTCTGACTGTTTAAGAGCGACACCTACATGTAGCTGCAGTACAAATCAGAACCAGTCAGTGTTGTCCTGAAGAAGGTGACAGATGGTCACCGAAACGTTGGATGTGAAAACCCACTGGTTGTTGAATAAAGAACCTTCTTACACAGTCTCTTGCCAACCTGATGAAATGATTCATGGATCTCGACCTGCCATGTACAAAACATTTGGTTTGCATAGACTAGCACGGGCTTTTGATTGTAGATAAATTATCATTTAAATATGTACATGTATTGTGAAGCAATACTTTTGATAGTCTTTGCTGCATACCGGTAGTGATTTATGACAATGATTCGGGTACATTTAGAATGTAGAAAGTCTCAAATATGTTTCCTGTAAAATTCAGTATTGCCATAGAAGACGACACTTCTGAACATAAATAAGTAATAATGGTGTTCTCCTTCACTATGACTGAGAATGGATTTATTTATTTATTCAAAAATTGTGACAAGACAATACGTGGTGTACACTAGGAAGGGAGTATGCTGATAGTGTGCACACCAAATATATACATTACATGGAACATGGAACATTGATAAACAGATAAAAGTAAGGCATATATCATTAACTACATAATCTAATAAATCACACATGTACATGTATTTTATAGAAATGTTATTGACAGCAATTCAACGTTCAGTGTGGCTCAGCTGGAAGAGCCACAGAATCTTTTAGATTTAGCAATGAACATGTGGAGTGCTTCTGTGAGTTGTGTGTTAGAATGGAACACATGTCATTATCTTTGGTTTGTTTGGTCATAGTTCAAACCTTTATTTACTGTACAGGTAGATTCTCGTAATTGATAGATCACCAACTTGTCTTGTTTGTGCTCATTCTCCTTTACCCACTTTGTATAATTATGTATGTATTTTGTCATTATGTTTTACTCTTGTTTTTATATTTTGTGTTTTTGAGTAGAAGGCATCACATAAGCAACTGTGCTTCCTGTCCAATACTCATTAATTATATGTGAATAAAATAAAAAATCTTTGGTTTACAGAGATCTGGGGCGCAGGGAGCATCTCTGATCAACAAACTGTCCAGCGCTGTCAGACACAAGTCAGACGCCATGAAGGAACAGCTCTCCAAAATCAAGGACAAACTGGCGGAGGGGGCGGGGCCTGTGGAAAGGTGGGTGTTTGATGCTGTTGGTACAATTCAGATGACCTCTTGCAGGGCTCAAAATACCACCTGCCTATGCAGGTTAGTGCAGGTAAAATTGGAGCTGTGCAAGTATGCAGAAAAAAGTATTTCAAGCTCTGTCTACAGAGCGAAAAGCATCACAGGAAGTACGTTTACATAACCCTGTGTGAAATGACTGTTGCAATTTCTACACCTACCTGGACATGTATATGTTAGTGCAATGCATCACCAAGCTTTGTGTTTCAGATGCTTGACAAATGAGAGAAAATATACATGTACATATGTTCCCTTACATGGTCAAGTAGACTTCTGTAGAAAGAAACGTTTCTCTGTGTTTTCCAGACATGTCAGCAGCAGTGACAAACTAGGGAAGCCCTACCGCGGCGTCAAACCAGTCTTCAGTATTGGGGATGAAGAAGATGACCATGGTACGTTCTTCCTTTTCTTGCTCAGATTCCACTCTCTGTCTTCATGAGTCTTTAGTAGTTTTTGATAGACTGGTGACAAGATTTGACAGTCTTATACCTTTGTTTCAGTTGTACATCTATAAAAAAAAGTACAATTTTTGCATTTCTTTTGGTAAAAAGACCTTCCTTGTCCCTTTTTGTTAGATTCCAGTCTTTGTCCTTCTGAGTCTTTGGTACTTTTCAACAAGACTTGGCAGTCTTGTACCTTTGTTTCAGTTGTATATCACTGTGTGTATTTCTGTAGTGTTAAACTTAAAGAGACCTTCCTTTGAAAGTCAGTCCTGATGTACAAGTATCTGTATCTGTATAGCCGGTATAACCGCCCTTCGGCGTAACACACCAGCTTCTGTATCTGTATAGCCGTTATAACCGCCCTTCAGCGTAACACACCTGCTTCTGTATCTGTATAGCCATTATAACTGCCCTTCGGCGTAACACACCAGCTTCTGTATCTGTGTAGCCGGTATAACTGCCCTTCGGCGTAACACACCAGCTTCTGTATCTGTATAGCTGTTATAACCGCCCTTCAGCGTAACACACCAACTTCTGTATCTGTATAGCCGTTATAACCGCCCTTCGGCGTAACACACCAGCTTCTGTATCTGTATAGCCGTTATAACCGCCCCTCGGCATAACACACCAGCTTCTGTATCTGTATAGCCAGTATAACCGCCCTTCAGCATAACACATCAGCTTCTGTATCTGTATAGCCGGTATGACCGCCCTTCGGCATAACACACCAGCTTCACAGGCGCGCGGCACGGCGGCAGCTGGCTACATTACACCGAACGACATGGTGTGTGTTGTTATACTGATGTCCACGTTTATCCTGTCATCAGATGAGATGGACAACTTCAGCGTGTCTGACGACGAACATGAAGTGGTGAACTTGGACACGTGGTTGAAGAAACCCGACGTGATTCAGCACTTCCCCTGTCAGGAGGTCAAGGAGTCCGGTCACCTACTGCCAAGGTCGGTTGTTTTGTATCAAGAACTTTACTTTACTTTTCAGGGTTGGACAAGTTTTCAAAAATCCACTTGCCCTATTGGGCAAGTACATGATCATTTCCACTTGCCCGAACCAACTTTTCACTTGCCCAAAATATATTTCTATGCATTTTTACTTGCACTAGTTGCAGCAAGGAAATTATACTTAGTTTTCTGTGAGTAAAAAAAGCATTTTAAAGTTATAATTTTGCATGCTTTATTTACCAAAATAAGGCAATAGATTTTCAAACAAATGGCCATGCTTTTGATTGGCATCAATATGATATCTTTATTGGAAAATGACCAATTGATTTATGAGTTATTTTGTTCCAAACACCGCATGCAGAAAATTTACTTGCCCAATCGGGCAAGTCCTGAGGCATATCCACTTGCCCGAACAGTGCTTTTACTTGCCCTGGGCAAGTGGGCAAGTGGACTTGTCCAACCCTGCCTTTACTTTATTGAGAACTGACAACATATCAATACACAGGTCATCAACCTGAAGGCAGTCGAAACTGGTAGCAGATGACCCACAAGTACAGACGTTATACAAACATGAAGATAAAGAAATCTACTATAAAATACAAAACTAGAAGTAAAGTTAACATATTGATATACATGTATAACACTTTGTACAGCAAGAATTTGGTTTGCTTTGATTTTGTAAATACTCCACACCATGCCAACTGGATGTCAAATTGTTCTGACTTTGGATGCTTTTCTGCATCCTGCATTTGTATCGATAAACTATCGATAATCGGCAAAAGATACTGGCTATGCCTTGTACGTGTCTGTTGTCTTCAGAATGTAGACTGCCATGCTATTCCCTACATATGTCAGCTTAGGCCACACCAATTTAATTTGTTGGTTCTCGGATTTTTTCAGAAAAAATATGAAGCGACAGGGCGAAAAAAAATAAAAATAAAAACAGGCCTGGGCATCCTATTATAGCCCCAAATGCTAGAATTGGTGCCATGAAGTCAACACAAAAGACTGGGTTAAAATTTGAATAATGAATTTTGAACTTTTAATCAAACCAGTGCATTGGTAGATGTAATAACTGTAACAACTAGGAGTAACAGGTCTTTCTTGAACTGTTGGAGGCAAAATATGAGCATTTTTGAGTTGATTCAGAACCAGAATTTTTTTTTTTTTTTTTGCAAATCAGAAAAAAATGAAGAGGCGAATCCGAGAACCAACAAATTAAATTGGTGTGGCCTTAGTAGTCATCAAAAGAATTTGGTTTAACATATTAAGAAACATTTTGTACACAGGCATAGGAAGTAAGCAAATTACAGTCATAAAGTTTATGAAATGAAGACTAAACTTTATATCCAACACTGGAATGAATTGGGACTTACCCAAATTTTTGGCTGACTCCATCAACCTTGTTGGACATAAAGTTTAGTCTTCATTTCATAATGACTTGTACCATTTGTATGTATGTATGTAAATATGAATGTATGTATGTGTAGACCACAGGAAGAATAGCCTCTGATGAGGCTAATTGTGGATCTCAATAAAACTCAACTCAACCAACACAGATGAACTTTCATGCTAAGCCGTAAAGATTGTTAATTTTTTTTCTCATACTGTCCACTTCCAGCCACCTGTTACTGACCAGTACTCACATGTATGTTTTGAGAGAGAATCCAGACAGAAAAGGTGAGAAATATAAGAGAAAGTGAATTCTCTAGTAAAAATAAGGATTTAAACCGACATGCACGACTTACAGTTTAAGCAGAGAAGCTTTCAGACGGCATCTGCCATCTTTCATCAGCTCATGAAAAGGTAGTCACGTGACCCAGAGGCTAAAGGTCAACATGGGTCACGTGACTGGACGTGAATTGTCTACATTACACCTTTAACTTTTTCCAGATAAAAAGAATATTGGGAAAGAAAGAAGTTTCAATGTTGTGGTTGATATGCACAATTTTTAGACATCTTATCTTGCACATGAACATTGCTTTAAAGGGTTTGTGTAATATTTCGGATTTAGGAGCAGACTTTACATTGTTGGAAGTAGAAACATTGTACAAAATAGTGTCATTGGAAAATAGTGCCTTTCTTTCATAAAAAGAAAGAAGTTTGAATAACGTTGAAGTTGATATACATGTACACACTTATTAGACATCTTATCTTGTGCATGAACATTGCTTATTTTGGATTTAGGTGCAGCTTTGCATTGTTGGATTTAGAAGCAATGTACATAATAGTCTCATTGAAAAATAGTGCCGTTCTTCACTATGGTCCGCTTTACACACAACTTTTTCAAGTTGTCTAGAACTAGAACTCCAGACGACTGGAGCTAGTCGACTTAAGCAAAAATTTCCCTTTGTAAAAAGAAATAATTCAACTCAAGTCGCAATTTAATCAAGACGACTTGAGTGGCATCCAAACTAGACTGAAGTCGGCCAGCAGGGTGCCGAGTTTCGCATTGTGTAAGCTGGCTAAGCGCCTTGGCTAAGTAGGTTAGGAGTCAAGTTGACTTGGGGGGAGGGTGGCACAGCGTTAGTCCTAAGTAGCTTCGCAGCCCCGTGTGTAAACAGACATTTTTCAGGTCGACTTCGCGGAGTCAACTTAGAAATGGTGTGTGTAAAGTGGGCTCAAAATTCTTGTATCCCCAGGAATGTCGTACATCCAGTCCAGACATGCGCTAACAGAAGTTGTGAAGATCACGTCCAAGAAAAGACATCCCGATCTGATCACCTTTAAGTACGGGATCAGTGAGGAGGAGGGAGTCCAAGTCACAGGCATGGAGAGGTGAGAACAGAACAGCACGTCGGCAGAACGTACTGCGCCTGCGCGAAACCCGGATTTTTCACGTTTTTTGTTGGATGTCGGGTCAACGTTGCATCAGAATTTTGCCCTTTGCATACGATATGTTTTCCGACACAACATTTGAAATCTATAGACGGGATGTCATTCTTAAATACGTGAATACATCCTTAAAAGAGACGTCCTGCCAAAGTGCTATGCACAATACATTACAGGTTTTGCACAGGCACAGCTAGTACGTTCTGCCGATGTGCTGCCCAGAACTAGGAACCAGGATCTGTGTTGAAATTCAGAACCGGACAGGTTTGCAGGGAATTACATGGCAAAAGAAGACCTTAAACCATGTTGAACTTTAAGCAGCGGCATGAGGCTTAATTATCCAAGGACCAATCCATGATGGATGAAACAAATACACTTCTTATCCTGAAGTTCTCTTCACATTTTACATGATTGAAAGACTAGTCTTCTACTACAGTGTACTGGCAAGCACGTCGGCAGAACGTACTGCACCTGCGCGAAACCCGTAATGTATTGTGCATAGCACTTCGGCAGAACGTCTCATATAAGGTTGTATTAGAGCATATAAGGTTGACAGCCTGTCTGTAGTTTTCAGATGTTGTATAGGAAAAGATATCGTCTGCAACAGGCAAAATTTTGATGCAACGTTGACCAAACATCCAACGAAAAACATGAAAAATCAGGGTTTTGTGCAGGCGCAGTATGTTCTGCCGACGTGCTGTACTGGCATGTCCAGACAGCTCACAGTCCAGATCTAAATATTCTGTCCATATTTTTCACGATAGAAAGACTAGTTTTCTACTATAGTATACTGTTATGTCCCCACAGCTCACAGACCTGTTGTTTTGTCCAGGTTTCTGATTCCCGAGGCCGCGTCCTGCACCAGATTTATCAAGGAGCAGATCCTGAAAGTGCTGGACGCCACAGACAGCTGACCTTCCGCGAGACCTCACTTGTGCAATTCCAGACTCCACTACTGAGTGCATATTTCAGCTGTGAACAGACAGACACAGAGCACAGTTCCAGTACACTGTGGGGATTGTCTTTTAAGGGGCCGTCACATTGCACGAAAATTGATCGGCCGACAAGTCGGCGAGCTCTAAACGACATTTACGGCAGTAGTACACCTGATGTTTCGTCGAGCATCGCACAAATTTTAGGGATCGCCGGTGATTTTTAGGAGTCGGACGAAGCTCGCTGACACGCGAAGCGTGCCTGCGTTACATTGTCGACGAGCTTCGGCCGTATTTGTTGATCACCGAAAGGTCGACCGATTTTAAGATTGACCGAGGATCGCGCATATTTTTGTCAATGTGACGGCCCCTTTAGCACAGCTTCGTGACTCCTCCAACAATCTGAGCCCGCTCCTGTCCCAGCCTTTCCTGGCGTTCTGCTGTGTTTCGTTGATGTGTACTTTTTGTTACCTTCCTGGCTAATTTATGTTTTTCCCTCTTGTTAACAGGATATTCTGTTGTCTGTAAAATTCAGGCCGGAATGGCTTGTGATACAGTTATAAAATGGTTCATTTATGGTAATGTGTTGTTTAAGCTGGTACCTTAATCAATGATTCTTATAAGAGGAAATATCTTACAATGTGGTATGATATAATAGTATTTAGGGAACTTAACAAATCTAATGGCATTGGCTACATGCTGAGACTAAGATGACTTCACAATCTCTGACCGACTGTCAGGCTCTACACTAAAGTGATCCTTTCTACTGCTCCACTTTCTGCACAAAGTTGTGCAAACCCTTTCAGCATAGTGTTAGAATGAAGACTAACATTTAGTACAATTTTCACATCAATTTTCGATGACAGTGAACATGTTGCATCATATACAAACGTAGCTTTTCATGGGGTATAGGATTTTCTTCTTACACAACCAGTAAAGTTCTCACCTGCTTATGTTTCGATGTCTATCAGACACCTTCCTCAGAGCTTCTGACTGGAGTTCTGCATCTCGCCGCTATTTATCGCCAATGTAGGTGGCGCTTTTGCGGCGAGAATGCAATCCCAAACGTGGCTGAGTTTGTATTCCCCCTTGTCCCGGTTCATCACTGGCATGGGGTTGACTTCCTCATCCAGACCGCTTCTTTAAGATGCAGACTGCGGCGAGTTGCAGAACTCCAGTCAGAAGCTCTGAGGAAGGTGTCTGATAGACATTGAAACGTAAGCAGGTGAGACTTTACTGGTTGTGTAAGAAGAAAATTCTATACCCTATATATCTTCCAACCTGATGAAACTATTTACGGAAAGTAGCTTTTCATGTTTTGCACATATTTGATAAAGATCAGTGTTACTATGCCACATGGAGCCGCTGGCAAAGCCAGCCTGTGTTCCTGCTAGTCTAACTTTGCCTGTCAGTGATGAGGGTGATGCCAGGTGTGGAACCATATTGAAGCAGACAGTACCTTTTTTTTTCAAAGACACGGTGGCTATTGTAAAAATTGTATGCTTTTATAGACTCTTTTTTTCAGTTCTTTCCTTTGCAATGTGGCTCATGAAATGACAAATCTTTATTGTATTGTTATTATTATTATTATTATTATTACTTGGGTCTGTAAAGGATCTTACAGCGCACATAATTTTGGTGTGCATATTGTTTGTTGTATTGTTTGATAATCTAGATATTATCTTCACTAGAAACATTACAATTCTCTGTCTGTGTTTAGATTTGCTAGAATTCCAGAAAATTCATATTTTCCATTCAAGCACAAAAATGTACTATAGATAAAAGTATAACGATGGTATATAAATATAGTTATGTACCAATAATCTGTACATCAGTTTGGGTACACAGTGAGTGGAGAAACGTGAAAGCAGCTCAGCGTGCTTGGAAAATATAACCACTCTATCTGAAATCAAAGACGTTAGTTACATAAATTGCACAGCCTGCAGGCTGATTTGAATGGAGGTAAGGCCACACCAATTTTCTTTGTTGCTTCTCGGATTTTTTCAGAAAAAATATGAAGCAACAGGGAAAAAAAAAAAAAAAAAATTAAAACAGGCCTGGGCATCCTATTATAGCCCCAAATGTTAGAATACTATTAGGTGCCATGAAGTCAACACAAAAGACTGGGTTAAAATTTAAACAATGAATTTTGAACTTTTAATCAAACCACTGCATTGGAAGATGTAACAATTGTAACAACTAGTAAGAAAAGGACTTTCTTCAACTGTTGGAGGCAAAATATGAGCATTTTTGAGTTGATTCAGAACCAGAATTTTTTTTTTTTTGCAAATCAGAAAAAAATGAAGAGGTGAATCCGAGAAGCAACAAATTAAATTGGGGTGGCCTAATCCTGGTGTTATGTGCCAAACAGGGCCATGTACAGATGTAATGTAGCAGCCCCAGACGTTTGCAAACTTTCATTAAACCAGGCCAACAATAACGAACCGGCTTCTTCTTCTATACTGTAACTTAGTAATGACTGTTATGCCATTAACAGAAAACTGCAGGTCTGGAACTTTTGTTTATGTTTTTTAAGTCACATACAGGAACTGCATTCACTCAGACACTAACATTTTTATGTCACAGTTTTTGTGGATTCCAAACATGTTGCCATGCAAATACTGATCAACTGATCGCAGATGACACTTTTGTCTGCCTTACCATCATAGCAGGGACCAAGAGTAAAGCAAAGAGGACTGCATGTAGATCATCAAAGTAAAAATTTATTCAACACATAGACACATAATTTAGCTGCCATATGTACACAATTTGTTATCACAAATATATACACAAATATCATACACACATGGGGAGTAAGCGCAATGTATTCAAAGTACAAAAGAGCAGCATAGTCACACTTAAGTTACTCTGCATCGTCCTGTTAAATACGCCGCCTGTACATGTGGGTTTACTGCATGTGTAGGAGAGCTCGTACACAAGTCACTATTGAAATTGCAGAAGTCTCTGATAAACGTGATATTGGTTGCCATGGTTACTCGGACACCGGATCACTGATCGTCCCTCCAGGGGGGAAGATGAACGTCTTGGGCTTGTTTTCATCCAGCTGGACCTTCTTCCGAGGCACGGGTTTCTTGTAAGCGTTCCATATTCTGTAAGCAACAATGGTAAGATTAGAGGTTCGGTAGTGGCCTCTTCGATTGTTTCCAATTGGGAATTACACAGGAAGATTTGAGTTTGAACCCTCACTCTGCTGAGGTAGCCTTATGGCACCAATTTTGATTTTGAAAGAGATTAGAAAGCAGGTTCATGTATGAAGCAAAATGAAGTACAGTGTTTTGGAGATTCGGGATAGCATCGCATCTTAGACATTGCAAAGAAAAGAAAACTTACTGTATGGTCATATCCCATGAAGAAGAAACATACTGCGCCCTCTCTGGGATGTGTATGATGCAGCGCACGGCATCTGTGTGCCCTGGAAGTGGACAGGAAACACAGATTGTACAGATCATCATCATTATTCTGCCGTAGGGGCAACACAACTTTCAACAAAAGTTTGAATGAAAGCTCATCTGTGTTGTTAGAATCCATAATGTTAAGACAGTGGGAGATTCCGTCTTCCCGCCACTTTCGATTCACTCCTGACGTCATCACGCTTCCGGAACGACGTCAACGAATGGATCATTCATCTGACAAAGGTTGACGAGTTTGACCGAAAATTCATGGTGAGTTCCCTTCTTGTGTTGGAATAAAGTTAAACTTTACCATTAAGTACAGATAAGTTGTTATCATATTAGAATGAAAGCTCATCTGTGTTGGTAGATTCCATAGTGGTAAAGTTTAGCTTTAATCCAACACAAAGAAGGAACTGTGATTCCGTCTTCCAGAAAATTCATGGTGAGTTCCCTTCTTGTGTTGGATTAAAGTTAAACTTTACCATTAAGTACAGATAAGTTGTTATCATGTCATGGTAGACAACTTGTCATTATGTAATGGTGGTGTGAATGTTATCACAAAAAGCAACTCTGGTAACTCATTCTACATACAGTGGTTAAAACCGACTTACCGACGTTTGTCTGCACCAGTTTGTACTGCTCCGATTCGTACACCTTGATGACGTCCTGCACCCCCGCCACCATGCAGCCGTTGGTTTGGTCGATGCACAGGGCGCTCACCTGACGGCACACAACAGGTCAGTGGAGGTCACTCATAAAGCCATTCATCTGGTGTTACATGCAACTTTGTACATCAGAAACCAGGCCAGAAACCATTCAGAAACATAGCAACAGTGTCAGAACCGTTCAGCACCAAGGACAGGGACATCAGCATTGGTCTGACTGATACCTGGTACAGATACATGCATGGTGCAGTGACATCCAAACATCATTTCAATAACAGTCTTATTTCTTTATTTTATTTTATTTTATTGGTTCAGCTGTACAGAGGACAGCCAGGGTTGCCCAACTAGCTACAAGACTATCTTAAAGGGCTACCCTGGGGACAAGGACTACAAGGTACATAAGATAAGGACAGGACATAGGACAGTCCACTAACAATCTTATTAGTGGACTGTCATAAGGTACTTTGAAAGTTTGATAGGCTGCACATCAGTCACCTGAGCTCAGAAACCATTCACAGACACGCCCTGAATACTTTCATCAGGTTGGCAAGAGACTGTATAAGAAGGTTCTTTATTCAACAACCAGTGGGTTTTCACATCCAATGTTTTGGTGACCGTCTGTTCCCTTCTTCAGGACAACACTGACTGGTTCTGATTTGTACTGCAGCTAGGTGTCGCTCTTAAACATTCAGAGACAAGGCAACAGTGTCAGCATCTCCTTCAGCACCAAGGACAGGGACATCAGCATTAGTTCTGCCACAGATGTGTACATGCACAACATCATTAACAAGACTGGCAATGAAAACATACATTGCCATGGCGACGGTGGTTGCTGTTAGGGTTATTGTTTGCATGGCACTGCGGCCCTGCCATCATTTCATGACTTTGAGGAAGACTTGGTACCTATACAGATACAGTGCACTCCTCCCCTACGTGTATAGTGAACGAGCGCCAGGGTCACAGAAAGTAGGGCATCCGGGGTAGAGAGGTCTTCCCCAAGGTTTCCAGGAATGTGGGCATAGATGTGGGTCACATGCCTGTGGACATTCCATTCCTGTGGACAAATGCCTGTGCGATTCCTAGAATTCTTGCAAATTGCACACAATACTGTACCATTAGGCTCCTCCCTGAGACGTCGCCAAAAACAGTCTTACACTAATATCATTAGAATCACCCAAGTGATAGAAGTCTCACTACCAATTGCTGCAATAATCACACAACCACTGTTAAGCGTACCGTTCCATGGACATTGAGGATCTGGTCACAGTTCATGCCGTCCTCGGACCAAATCCGCAGGGTGCCGTCCTCAGAAGCCGTCACCCACTTGTCTGTCAAATGGTTCCATCGAACCTACAAAAAACAGATCAAAAACACGTACTTCCATTTACCCTTATGATATCACATTATCATGGTGATGTAACTTAGCCATGCACTTAGCTGAAAATCTAAAACCAGATTTTTAACTGTAAACTCAGCAATTCTGCATGCAAAGCTGATTTGGATCTTTGTAGATGTGATTTAGATCTTTGTTGTAGACAGGCCGGCCCTGTGACGAACACTGTCTTGCTCTCCTGCCCACACTGTGAACAGAGGTTCCGGGCTAAAATAGGAGTCTGTACAGCCACATGAGAACACATGCAACTACAGATGGATGACAGAAGCGGTCCTCCTCATACTGATGGATGAACAACACTATTTGGATTTTTGAGTGTTCTGTATCTGTATCTGTATAGCCGGTATAACCGCCCTTTGGCGTAACACACCAGCTTTGCAGGCACACGGCGTGGATGTTCCATGTGATTCGGATCTTTAGATGTGATTCAGATCTTTGTAGATGTGATTCCGATGTTTAAGTGTTGAGTGTGTTTCTGACCTGTGTGATCTCTGCCTCGTGCCCCTGTAGTGTGTTGACCAGGGTCATCTCGCTCCCCACGGGGCTGAAGGTTCGGATGTACACCATCTTATCGCTGGAGGCGTACGCAAACTCGTTCCTGTGGACATAAGTAACGCTGAAGGTCATACCTGGTCTGAGACGATATCAGGAGCAGTCAAAGTCCTTTCTGCACCAGATGGCGCATATTGCGGTGCCCAACTCCGTTTCAGTAGCCCTTGGGCCACACACCTTTGTGCAATCACTAAAGCAGGGGGCTAGTCCACTTGTAGTGGTGTGTGTTCAACTCCCATACTCTTTCCCACATGCTGAGTGCTAAGCTGAGAAAGCAGTGTGGACCATTTTTAAAGTCTTCGGTACGACTCGGCCGGGGATCGAACTCATGAACAACCGACTGAATGCAAGGCAAACACTCTACTCTCTTGGCCGTTGCATGACCATTTTGGGTTAGGGTTAGGATACAAGGAGCCTGGATCAGGCGCACATGCGCCCAGAATTTTGAGAGTGCGACTATATCTTAAATCATGGTCGCATGGTGCTCCTATAAAAAATCAAGCAAAATTCGTGGCCTGGGCCTAGATAATGGGCTGCAGAACAAAATCATAGGCTGACATGAGCCGTGAAAAAAAAAGGTTAATGTACCATTTTTGCTGGTGCTCCCAATTGTTTTGGGTTGGGAGCACAGTGCTCCTAAGCCAAAAAGTTAGTCTGGATCCCTGGGTTTATATGATGTAAGTGTAGAGTTGGAAGGCGGTACAGCATGTACATGTAGTTACCTTTTAGGACAGTATGCCATGTCGATGATGATGCCGTCACACGCCAGCTCCTGCGCTTCAGGGGCCAGTTCTGGCGTGCTGCTGCGGAAAAAGTCGTGCAGGGTTCCTGCAGCCAAGTCCCAGATCAGCAGTCTGCGGTCCCAGCCTCCGCTCACCAAGTACGCCCTGCGCAGGCACAATGGGGGAAAACACAGCAGTTATGAGACTCAGTATAATATGGTGGTAATCTCCAAGCAGATCCTACGGTGGCAAGGCTGTATCCAATTGGTGGCAGTGCCCATATTCAAGGGTGGCTAGTGGACACTGCTTGGCAAATTGGATACTCCCTTGCCACTGTAGAACCCACTTGGAGTTTATGATATGGCTCTTCAACAGTAGAACACAATGATCCAGTTGACTTTGACATCCATGTTACAGCATATCATTATCAAGGGGCATGAGAACTACTAATGCCTACTAAGCTTTAACCATGGCTATCAGTCTGAGGATCATGTAGCATGTGAGTCGTGTGACTACAAATTCTATTGTCAGCAGAATTGCAAAGTGCAAAAGTGGACATCGATCGGTTTTAGAGTTAAGCCAGCCTGCATGCCAATGTAAAGCTTGGTCTGCTCCAAACAGAAAAGGTGCAACTTCAAGCAAAGCATTATCATAATCATATCAGAATCCAACTTCTTGTTTGCACACATTTTATCAACAACTGTGATTAATAGTGCAACAGTACACGTGCAACCAACAGTGCAGACAAAATATGCCATTTACCGTCTTTTTTCATTCACATTTTCCAAGGATCCTTGACAATGCAGGTTTCAAAGAAAGACCAGTTTGACATTCACCACTTGAGAGTCAAAGCATTCTTTAGTTCTATCACAACACAGTCTCAGCAAATTCTTCATATAAAATCAATTCTAAAAATGTAGAGTTTACACAACTTTTCCCTAACACCACAAGTTTTGACAGAAAGTTAATCAAACAACATCTTGTTTGTTAACATATTGGTGAATTAGCTGATTACAAAATTTTACCAACAAAATAAAACCAGTCCCATCTCTAGCTCTGTCACACTAACCACTCTATAGTTTAATACAGTTAAACCTGGCCAAGTTACGGCCACCTAGGAGACTGAGGTAAAGTGGACTTTTTGAACAGGTGGCCTTCTTGGGCAGCATCTATTATCTATTTAGATCACACTCAGGTCTGTGGCCTGTTTTTCAGGTGTCCCTGGGTACATGGAACATTTCGGGACTGGCAAAAGGTGGTTGTTACAGCCAGTTGGCCGACTTGAAGAGATAATCTGTGCCAGAACCAATGCTGATGTCCCTGTCCTTGGTGCTGAAGTAGATTCCAACACTGTTGCCTTGTCTCTGAAAATGTTTAAGAGCGACACCTAGGTCAAGTTTGGTTGTACCATGTTTCCTCACCTGTCATACCCAGCCTCCTGCCCAACCACGATGACAGACGTCACACAGCTGTTGTGTCCCTGCAGGACGTTCTTGCAGATAAAGCCGGCCACACGGTTGGTGACCGAGTCATGGTCCTCGAACATGCCGGCCCCGTTCCTGGGCAGGAGCTGCGACTGCGGGCTCAGTAGGATGAGGTACTTCTGCACCTATGATCAGCAAAAGCAAAAGACACTCAATGTCATTTATGCCACGAGCCCTAAGACTTTACTATAATAGTAATGACTCTCACTAGCCACGCACTGATTTCTAACTCCTGATTAGCTAGTGGTTGTTACTGAACCTTCCTTTGATTTCCACTTGTATTTGAGACTAGACAAACGTGTGTAACGAATATTTACAACTTTTATCTTATATGATACGTTGTCACAATTATTATATCATAGTAGCATACCATGTTTAGAGTGATTTTAGCTATGTTACGTTCCAATATGTTCTGTGTTCTTCTAGTTCCGTAGCTGTTTTGATAATTAGTCAATTTCTGTTTTAATGCGCTCTACAGACATTTGTAAACAAGCGTGCAATTCAGCCATCTGGCTGCAATATGCTTTGTGTGCAATAAACCAATTTCAATTTCAAACCAGGTTCTCCGAGGTCGACGGCTGCATCCTCTGCAGGACCGTGGCCGCTTCGTCGTCAAACCCCCACACGTAGATGTTGCTGTCCTCGCACGTGGCGACCAGGAGGTCCAGGCTCTCCACAAATATCGTCCGTAGCAACGCCACGTTGGCGTGCCTGCGATTCTTGCCAGGCGGGAGGAAGGACTTGTTCACGGCGTGCTGCCGGGTGGCAGCCTGGTAGCCGTGTCCGGAGGAGTCCGTCTCTGTTCTCTTGTTCTTGATTTTTAGCATAGCAGCGAGCTTGGCCTGGGCTTCACTGTAGAGGAAGGACTCCTTGCTGTACATGAAGGTGTTGGTCTGGAGTCTCTCCCACTTGTTCAGCATGCCGTCACTGCCGCCACTGAAGATCAGGATGGGCACCTAACAACACAGCACAAAATTAAAACGACAAATATTTTTTCATAAAAAAATGCTATAATTATAAAAAGCAAAGAATTGCGTACAAAGTATATCATATATGTATCATGATAAAGGATTAAATATCCCATACTTAAATGAATTATGAGCATGGCGGAAAATGGCAAAAATGATTTCTGAATTTGGAAACAAACTGATTCAGACACAGTATTGCAGAGACAAGGTCCATCTACTTTTTTCAATCCTTTTTTCTATGTATACAATGTACTTTAGAGACTGGCAGGACAAGGGTTTTGTAGGGGATGGGGTACTGCACAAGGAACATTGAAGAACTGTCAGTGCTACCTTCTGTGTGTAAGTCAGACTCTCCACGGCATGTTTGCACTTGAGCGCGGTGATGCAGCCGGACGTGTTGTACTTCCACACGAACAGCTGTCTGCGGCTGCTGGAGGCCACCACCTGGTTAAACTCGGGGCAGAAGCACAGCAGCTGCAGGTGGTACTTCAGCGTCTGCTCCCCCTCCGACTGGAACGTCCCGATGAAGTCCGACACGTTTTCTCCCGACTTGGGGTCGTAACTTTGTATAATATAATAATAATGACTTATGAAAAGGAAACTAAACTGAAACTGCCAACACTACAAAGAATATTGGGATTTACCCCAAATTTTCGGTTGACACGGAATGGACCCGTCTACTCTTGGAACGTGACGTCAGAGACACGTGACCGTAGTAGCGGGTCATACGTGCCAGATAACTTGTGTCTCCCCCGTCTCTGTTCAGGGTAGGTCTGTGATCTGTATCTGTAGGTATAAGAGATCACAGACCTAACACAACAGACACAAGTTATCTGGCATTGATGTTAAATGTGCAGTTTACCTTTCAGAAACCTAGCAAATGATAATTTAAGGCTAACATTTACAATGTAATATTGTTAATTGATGTTATTGATTAATGTTAAATGTGTAAACTTTACTTAAGTGACGTTCATTGTATTATTATTAGATAGCAAATGTTAGTAGTTAGAAGTGAATGTAAATACATGTAGAAGTTATGATGTATGTATTTTATGCAAGAGGACTCCAGGAAGAGTAGTGTATGTATTGTATGCACACTAATGGAGATTCCTCAATAAACAAACAAACAAACAAACAAACAAACATACAGGCTGGCGTAGGACGTCCCACTGCCCACCCAGACGGTCTTGCTGGGCTTGCAGTAGCAGATACTGGTGATGGCCGACATGAAGCCGTCGAGTTTATGTGTCAACTGCCCGTCAGGCGACCAGATCTTTACAGTCTTGTCAAACGAGCCGGTGAGGATCCACGTGTTATTCTCGCTGTCCTTCACCATGATCATACAGTTGATCCCAGCGTCGTGTGCGTTGTGGTTACTGTACAAAACGTTTAAGCCCTTGGTTCCAGGGTAGGTTATGGTGTCGTAGATCATGAATTTCCGGTCGTAACCGGCCGTGTAGACGCGGTTCTCGTGGCAGACGATACAGCGGACGATGTCGGTGTGCTCTCGTGCGACGTGCGCTCCCTTCATCTTGATGAAGTGCCCGCTTTCCTTGTTCTCATCCAGATCAAAGAGCTGGAAAGTAAAAAAAAAGTCACACGTAAGCTGCCGATAATCACGACAGGTGCTTACCTGTAAGTACGATAGGTAGTTTGGTACTTAAACAAGTGTCACTCTCTTTCACTCACTCACTCACTCACTCACTCACTCACTCACTCACTCACTCACTCACTCACTCACTCACTCACTCACTCACTCACTCACTCACTAACTAACTAACTATCTGGGGGTTGGAATTGCCTGCACGTTGATGCTGAGGCTAGATGGCTGCCCGCCATTTGCCCCTATCCTGTGGGTTCACCCTGTGTAAGTTGGGGTGGTGGAAATCCTCCCTTATGTTGTCAATCCTTCTCATTCCTTGTACCACCTCGTGGGTTTTGGCCTTCCACGTTCAGTGTAACCCTTGCCTCAAAATCTACACAGATAGAAAATAAGATCCACTGTGAACGTGCCATACCTTCACAGCTGCATTGAACCCACAGATGAGGTGATGACGTCTGACGTTGAGGGTCATTTTGTAGATGGGGTAGCCGAAGGTGATGCGGTCCAGCACGGTCCCCCCCGCGCTCCAGCACAGGATGGTCCCGTCGTTCGAGGCCGACAGAAGCAGCTTCTCATCCGCCCAGAACAGGAAGTCTGTAATCCACCCAGCATGCTCCTGGACACACTACAGGGGACGGAAAACAAGATGACTTAGTTCATAACAAGATAAATATTCAAACAGACAATATCTTAAGGCCCGCCCAGGGGCGCACCCGGGGGAGCCACTCTCTTAAATACCAGCCTATCAATACACGTACTGACACCTACAGATTTTCCTTTTTTCCCCGTATTATCCCTCAGTGGAACTCCCTGCCCGACTCGATGGTCGCGACTCCCACAGTTGAGTCGTTTCAAGCCGGGCTTGCGGCCTGCCCGCCTTAGCCGGAGCCTCTTCTCCCCCCCCCCCAACTGTACCCCTCGCGGGGTTATCGGGGGGTAACCAAGATGACGATGACGATGACGGAAAACAGGTGATTCCTCAACATGGAGATACCAGCTCATTCACAGGCAAGTCCTTACTGAGTAGATATTGGATTTTATTGGAGTTCAACCTCTCCTTTAGCTGTCTACCTAGGACTACGTGACAGCTAGTCTTCCAGGACAGGACACAAGTACGTAAAGACATAGGATTACATCGATGTACAGCTAACATAAAATTAGATCACATACAATTATTTCAAAATAACAAGACGTGAGTGTATCATCGTATGTGCTTCACGTTTTGGAGTATTTCGTGTGCTTTAGTAGTCCTTGCTTGATATTCTTGTGCAGCTTTCATCCACTTGTTTGTGTCAATCCCTCGTATTCCAAAATAGCCGTGCACATGAGAGCACAAGAAGGGAACCAGATTAAGGCACAGGTATTATCTACAAACTCTTCTAATAAGCTTACCAACTATAACATTAGGCTACTTAAAGATTTGCAGGGTCTGATATGCAGTGTACATGGGACAAGGACCCTGTGTGACGCTCTGTGTACATTTTCTATGCAGTAAGTGAATAGTCTTTAGTATAACATTATGCCTTTTATTTATTTTTTGCTCCTGTTAAGATTACCTGTGAGAGTTTCCCACTGTCCGACTCCCAGGCCTTGATGACTCCGTCTTCGAACCCGGCCAGGATCTCCCTGCGCGTGGGGTGGTGTCCCAGGGCCGTCACCGAGTGGTTATGGGTGTCCCTCAGGATGTGCTGCTTTTCCATCGCCATGGCTGATCACTTCTTCAATCCGTCTTTTCTAAGACTGTAACAGGTGGGTGAGGAGTCTTAGAGGGCTACTTAGAAAACTTCAAGACTTAGACAATACTATCACAGTTTTTAACAGTGCGAAATCCTCACCTGGTGGGGCATTCTTTTTTTCAAAACATACTCTGGTAAGTTAAAGTCACCCCTATTAATATTTATTTTCCTTCTGCCCACGCACCGCAAACAACAACACGTTTCCCACAGGCCCCCCTAGAGTGTATCTTTCTTTAAAAACGAAGTAAAACAACAATTTTATCAATCTCCACTAAGTCTGGACATAAATTGGAGCGAGTACCGCGCAGGTACCAGTGCTGGGAGCAGCTGCACCTTTGCACGAAAGCTCGTTTCCTTTACAGGTGCAAAGCGTAACAGGTGGATTTGCAGGTGGGCTGCAGGTGCACTGTCATGACATGGCATCTCAAACACCGTCGCATAGGGCTAAAAAGGCCGCACTTGTACCACCTGGTACCTAAGTGTGTCTAGAGCTGCTATAAGAACATGGAGAAGAATGTATGAACCTGCCAAACTCCAGCTGAGGCCGTGAATTGCACTTGTCATGCCATGCCTTCAAACTTCGTGTTGTTGTGGGCAGCTGAAACTCCTTGGAGACTGCTGATGCGGCACAAACACGCACAAAAACCCAGTATTTTGGAAAGCGAGCAAGTCTGATCAAAATTGTACAAATCTAACGAAATGAATTTTTTTTTCAAGACAGAAAACTTGTACTTTTTTGGCTGTATCTGTCACAAGCAGTTTTTCCTTTCGTGTTGTTTGACGATTCCCTTGTCGTTTTTTCGCGGGCATGAAATGGTCTGCTGAGTTCTCGCGAGCATGTGCGAGATCTATCAGTTTCATTGATTTGGCACGAGATTTCGCAAAGGCTGCACGGAAGGAGCCAAAATGGCGGCTCTGGAGGAGGGGGAGGCCGAGATCAGGGTCACTGTCGGCATCCTAACAGGTATGCGCCGCAATTCTACCACAGTTAGTGTTACACCGGCAAACTTGTGTGTTACAGCTTTCTGATGAACTAAATCCATCGGTCCTGGAGCCGTAATCTGGCCCAGGGGAAGAGCGTTTTGTCCGGGCTGGGTCCAGACTCGGAGTCCAGACTCGCGGTGCAGGGATGGGAGGGTTCCCGCTGATGGGCATTTTCTGCTAGACCCAGTGGATGATTGCGCTCCTCTCTAGCGCTGTCCCCGGGATCACCCGCAAACTTTTATAAGCAGTTATCATGTATCAAGGTGGAGAATGCGTTCGCGATTTGCAGTAAAATATGATGTAGAAAATCGAGCTGTTCGTTTTGACATCCCTAAAATGGGCAGTACGTTTTGCAGGACCTCTTTGGTTTTGCATGTTTTGTGAGCTGGGGACTCCATGACTAACCCAATTATAAACCAATCAAACTATAGTTTTATACTTGTGCTTTTTTACTAGCTTTTACTTCCGACCTCTTACCAGTTCACACAGCGTCCAAATGATGTGAGATTCTAGCTAAAATTATGGCTTCGGGAGGAGCATTTTCACTGTCACTTTACTATCACAGCAGTGCGCCCCTGCAGCTAGTGCAGGAATAATTGTGTGCTCAGCTCTGTAGATCTGAGTCAATCATTTTGCTAGAACGTCCAGTGTGCATGTTTCTGTGTCACTTGAAAACCAGCACATCCACATGCACGTCCAGATTTACGGTGGAGCCTCAAAATGTACAGACAGAAACATGAGTTACAGCTCTATGTAGTTATCTGTGGTGTTGCTGTGGCCAAATTTATCTACCAAGAAGTTCAGAACAGAAAAGTTCAAACACTTTTTCACTTGTACTAGTTTTCCACACTGTAATTTCTACTAAAAACTATATTTTCATCCATGATGTAGGCCAAATGTGTGGGACAGGGTGTCCAGGACCAGTCATCTATCTTTGTTGAGAAATTAAGGTTAATTAGAGCCATTCTCTGATTGACATGTGGAAGATGAGAGGATGAAAAGTTGTTCTCATTCTTCTGCCACCCAAGACTCACGAGTGCTACATAAGAATCAGTACTTCATCCTAAAGCTTTTACAATGGTGTGAAATGTTGGAACCATCCTGAATCTGAGGATTCACTCTAATACCATCTGATAGTACTTCCCATAGTACAGTGATACCTACTAGCACTGTAGTCTTGGCAACTGTTACCACGTGTCATCATTGTGTCAAGTTATTGTAAAGACTTTTGGTCATGCTCGCTGTTGCTATTGGTGTAAGAAGCGAAAGTTCTTTGATACCTCTTATTATGTTTGCATGGTCTACCTGAGTGTGTATATATTTTGTCTGTTTTGTCATGTTAGTTACGATGCAATTTGGTTGCCAGGAAAGACATATTAAAGATTACGGAATATACTTGTAAGTAATCAGTAGAAGTTTTGCGTAATATTCTGGTGTTCGATTTTCAATGGAACAATGACAGGAATGCTGCTCCACCTGGTCTACAACTTATACTTGCATATCACATTAATGTCTACACTGTCTCAAAACTTTGCAAAAACATGCCCAAGGTGCATAAAATTATTTAAAAAATTATGAATATGGTGTGTGTTTTATAGTTTTGAGTTGAACTTAGGATCTTTGTGGAAAAATAGCTTTTCAAACAGTTAGAAATTCTAAGATTTTGGCAGTGAGAATGTCTTCCGCCCCCCTAGATGTCTGACAGTGCATGCTGCTTTGGTTTTCCGACCGTCTTTACTGGTCTGACAGGAATACTGCTCCAGGTCTACAACTTTTACTTGCATACCACAAGACAACATGGCCAGCTGCCCTCAGGCTTGGCACCCAACTGACTTTTTGTACACATAGTGACATACCTCTCAACCCGGGAATGGGTTTTCTGCGCGTGAGAAATTTGCGCGTGAAAATTTTGCGCGTGAAAATTTTGCACGTGAAAAATTCAAGTCCTTTGAATATGTCAGAAAATATGCAGTACCAAATTCTTTTGCAGAAAAATGTCATCCTGTCGTTCCTGTGATATGATACCTCACTCTTCAATTCTTTAATTTTAGACATGGTGATTAGCACATATTGCATATGATTACTTTTTTGGTGTATGATACAAAAGGGCAAATCATGTTCATCACAAGTCATGTCCAGTGGAGTATTTGAACATTAGGATTTCAGCTTACACATGTGTAATGATATAATAATGTTTATCCAAGAACCTTCTTGGTTTATCTCCTAGAAGTAGAACTAGTGTTTTTCACTGTTTTCTTCATTGTTCCCGATCTTTCAATCCTGTCAGATACGGGTGTATTTTTTTTTTGATTGTAGAACAATTATGCAGGACACATTAGAAGCTTTATTGATTTTAAAGAGCGCGGGTATGCAGCCATACTACATCAATGGCTCTGTGGAACATGGTGATGGATGCAATGAGGTTTTGATGGACACTGCTTAATCCTTGTCCATTGGCCAAATGTCCCAACGGTTGTCCTTGCCAAATTCATTTATGCAGCACAGTGGACATAATAAGGGCGCCGTCCCAGGCTTGTGTATGTTCAGCTGCTGAATGAAGCTGTGGTGCTCTCGGCCCACTTTTGTAACTTGTCTTAAATTTGACGAGCTGGATGACGGGCCCATGTCTGTTGGGCAGTTTGTTTTGTAAGGTAGCGAGAAGGAGATTCATGGGACTTCAGAAGAAAACGACGGCCTTTTGCAATTACCATCTTAGACAGAAAGGTATCCAGATCTGAGGACAATTAAAAGAATTGTAAAGAAAAATGTCATATTTTTCTTCAGCTAAGAATTGGCTTAAATCTGCCGAATCTTAGCCAGAAAAAAGAAGTTTCTGAAGCTGAGAATGCTCAGTCCAGCTGGACGTGGTCATCTGGGATGGGAGTGCACGGGGAATTTATACCGGTATTGATTTGTGATTGGTCTATTTGGAGCATGTGATCCATGGACCGTGAAGAGTTGAAAGTGGATTGTGTTTGTGCGGCAGAGAAGGTGTTATTGCATAATGAGAGGAGAAATGGGAGGTCAAGGGGCACGAAGAAACCTATTATTAGTTAATTCAAACTGTAAACGTCAGTCATTTTAACATATAATCTGGTAATAGCTACACTATACAACTTTGGATATTACAGAAGCGTTAAGAAAAACCTGGAAATTTACAAAAAAAGACACCATTTTCTTTTCAGCTTGATCTCACAGTCACAACAATAGATGTACTACCGACAACTTACTCTTTGTCGTGTTAAGTTACCAGATTACAAGCTTGTTGATGTTAAAATGTGGGGCATCTCTTAGATACGTATGTGCGGAGAAAGTTTGGTTTCAACCACAAATGCCAAAATCTTTCGGGTATGCAAATGAAGGAACAGTACTCATGATTAGTATACTATACATATGTATTTATATCATACCCGGGCGGCGATAACGTTTGATAATGGTGTTCCGGACCGGTCCGTACTTTACGGTACGGTCTGGGCTTCCATGGCTTCCATAGAACGATTCAAACGCGTTTTTTCCTAACCGCGTGCGCTGCTTTCTGAACTTTGAACACAGGATTTGGCCTTTTAATTGATGTTGTTGCATTTTTTTTGGTTAAGGGACACCAAATTTTCGCTCATTTGGCATTGAAAGGCGTGTTTTCTTGGGTGGGTATGACATAAATAAAATACAACACAGTGTATTCCGCATCGCCCTCGGTCCCAGCCCTCTGGCCTTCGGCCGTTGGGCGATTGGACTCGCGGTCAGGCCGATACCTCGGGCAATACGGAATACGCAATACCCCATGTTGTATTCTATATGTATGCATGTATATCATATAGCTTAAAGTAATATATTTTGTTTGTTCCTTCTGATTTTTTGAAGTGAGTGACAGCTGTTACCGTAACCTGGCAGAAGACAAGAGTGGGCCCAACTTGAAGCAGCTGGTGGAGGATCCAGACAGGTCAGCTACACTGTTTACTGCTAACTAGTGCTGTGTACCTAAACCCACGTTTAGGTTCAGGTCCGGATTCAAGTCCAGAGGTTTAGGTTCAGTTCCGGACTTGTAAGTCCGGACCTAAACCCACGGTATATACAAAATTGTATGTTGGCAACCTTGCAATGTTGTTTGCCAAAACTGTGGCCACCTAACATGGAGGCCGACACTTGACAATGCCCGATGGCAATGTTTTATTTTATTTTGCAGCACAAATTTTGTGATCTATGGAAGGTTTTATGTGGTTCGGAACGAAAAGGGGTATGTGACATTTTTTCAGTCCGGAACTGAGTCTAGCGGTACACAGCACTACTGCTAACGAAACACATGAGGTTGTTAATTCATTCATTATATGTACACATGGATTATGTGATGGGACCAACCAGTCTCTGAGTCAACTTACCAAAGGCAGTAAGTTGATGTAGGTATATTCAACTTAATCCAGTAATGCAGTAAAATTTGGTCCCACTTGTTCCCTTGTGTGTCATTGGTAAAGCTATGAGGCACCACATCCTTGTTTGTAAGCTGGCCCTAAGTAACGTGTGCCGTTATTTTGACTGTATAGTTGTTAGAACTGTAGGTCTATGCAGTCCTTCAAAACACTGTGCAAGACAGCTGTATGACCTCTGACCTTCAACCCTCACGACCTGGCATGAGTTGCCAGTATGGACAATGATTTTGATGCACAATTCTGTTCTTGTCTTGTATATATTGTTGCAGCAGGTCGGCACAACATACTGCGCCTGCGCCTGCACCCTGATTTTTCACGTTTTTCGTTGGATGTTTGGTCAACGTTGCATCAAAATTTTGCCTGTTGCAGACGATATCTTTTCCTATACAACATCAGAAAACTACAGACAGGCTGTCAACCTTATATGCTCTAATACAACCTTATATGAGACGTTCTGCCAAAATGCTATGCACAATACATCACGGGTTTCGCGCAGGTGCAGTACGTTCTGCCGACGTGCTGTGTGGACAATGATTTTGATACAATATCTTCTTCTTGTATATATTGTTGTATTGTTTGTATATAATATATGTGCCCAGGCCCCAGGGCCACTCTGAAAAGCAGTGCCCAGTCACTGAGAGTGCCACGTTGGTAAAAGAACACAGAAATAAATAAATCCGGTTACCTGTTCCCTCCCCAGGCTGGCGGGGATTGTGACGGTGCAGAAGTGTGTTCCAGACGACTTCCAGGAGATCAAGGTGAGCCGAATCCTCGCATTTTTCTTCTAAAACAGAAACAGGAAAAGCAACATAGCATGAAAGTTCATCTGTGTTGGTACAAGTCATTATGAAATGGAAACTAAACTTTAACTGCCAACACTATCTACAAAGAATTGGGACTTACCCCAAATTTTCGGTTGACTCCATCAACCTTGTTCACGGAATGGACCCGTCTACTCTTGGAACGTGATGTCAGAGACACGTGACCGTAGTAGCGGGTCATACGTGCCAGATAACTTGTGGTACGAAAATTGGGGTAAGTCCCAATTCTTTGTAGATAGTGTTGGCAGTTAAAGTTTAGTTTCCATTTCATAAGGAAAAGCAACATCTTTGGATACCTGGATGAAGGTAAGACAACATCTTAAGCAACATCTTCTAGATACTTTGATGAAGGTAAGACATCCAGGTAATCAGATACTGAGATCTGGAGCCACTGACTGAGGAAAGGTAGTAGACACTTGTTCTCAAAATCTATCCAGTTGCTTGAGTAACTGTTTTCTCTGTAGATTTTCTGGATCTTGCCAACAGTCGTCAGTCTAGGACAGTTTCAGTTTCAGTTTATTTATTTCACCAGCAGTAATACCCAGGTACATTAACAACCTGTTTTTTCAGGCAATGCTGGGTACACAAAGGACGGTAAACAAACTATACAGTATTACGATACTTGAAGTTTTGATACCGGGTACTGTCAATCAACACAGTAAAGACAGTGTCAAAACCTCAACTATGGAACTTTCCAACACAGATGAGCTTTCATGCTAATATTACGATCCCACATGCGATTCAGAATGACATAACAAATTGGACAGTGGATGAGCCTGACGTTTTGTCGTTACAGGACACGCTTCTCGAGTGGTCAGATGTCCTGCGGATAAACTTGATCCTGACGACGGGCGGGACAGGTTTCTCCCCACGGGACGTCACCCCAGAGGTAGGGAGTGCTGTCTGTCATAGTCAAGGGGTTAGCGACCCTGCCTCTGGACCAAGAGGTTCGGAGTTTGAATCCCGGCTGTTGTCGCTCACCCGACATGCACGCTACTGGAAAGGGTTGCAGTTTTAAGGATAGAACATTAAGTTGTAGTCTGCTGTTCGTTGTACTTGTCGAAAAGAGCTAGGAGAATTTCCCCTGTGCAATGAACCTGTAAATACTGTACATAGTGTCTGTCTTCTCTGTCACGACCAGTGGAAGAGTAGCTCTTCATTGAGCTAAACTGGTTCGAGATCACTTTCTTTCTTTCTGTCAATGGTGTATCATTCGTACTTGATGGTGCAGAAGAAATGTTTATATCTCTGTCATCTTACTGGGCACATCAACATGGCATTAGCTTGATGTACCTGTACTGGTCAGCCGCTCCTTTGTAACTGCAGTATAGCAGGTAACAAAAGCAGCAAGGCTGAGGTTTTTTGTGACAGTGGCAGTTGAATTATCACAGAAAATTGCCAGTTTTTAACAAACCAGGCACCAACACAATATACTGTAGATAGGCTATTTACATTTTTTCCTAGAACTATCGTAGAGTGGAACTCGCTGCCACCAAGTACAGTAGGGGCATCGTCACTAGATAGTTTTAAACACTGTTTAGAGTTAGGCATTCAAAGGTTAGGTGTAACAGGTCGTTCGGTGTAATGTAGCCAGCTGCCGTCGCGCCGCGTGCCTGCGAAGCTGGTGTGTTACACTGAAGGGCGGTTATACCGGCTATACAGATACAGAAGCTGGTGTGTTACGCCGAAGAGCGGTTATACTGGCTATACAGATACAGAAGCTGGTGTGTTACGCAGAAGAGCGGTTATACCGGCGATACAGATACAGATACAGATAATTTACATTACCTGACAGCAGATTGGTGAGTAATGGAGACTGTAGACTGATGGATGTTTTTGGCTGCTCTGTCCTCAGGCCACCAAGGATGTGATCGAGAAGGAGGCCCCGGGCATGGCAGTAGCGATGCTGATGGGATCCCTAAACGTTACACCGTTGGCAATGCTGTCCAGGTGAGCTGAGTTCTGTGTATTTCATTTCATTTATTTCGAAACCTTTTAGCCCGCTCAGCTGGGGGAGTCTTCCAAGGCTCAGATACATTTAAAATAACATGAATACTTGGCACAGAAAACGTACAGTACATGCATTTAAAGAGACATCATTACATCACAAAATCAACAATAAACGCACAAATCTACATTAACAATTTAAAAAGTATGGGTTGAAGATCTTGCAGATGGTACAGCTATCAGAAGCAGGGTGGAGTGGACCATGGTGGGGTCATGTAGAACAGATAGAGGCAACTTTTTCTGGGGGGGGAGTTCTACATTCTGTCTTGAAAGCATAATGTAATATATGTTCTCAATTTAAAATGATAATTTGTGTGTGAGTGAGTGTGTGTGTGTGTGTGTCTGTCTGTCTGTCTGTGTACGTGTATATTGACTTTTACTTTATTTGGATCCACATATGGATATGGATATGTGTGTGTGTGTGTGTGTGTGTCTGTCTATGCATGCGTGCATGCCTAATCCACCATATTAGTTTTATTACCAGCTAGCATGTCATGTGCCCTGCTGGCATGTGTTTTGAGAGGGAATTGTTCTTGTTTCCATCTCCAGGCCTGTGTGTGAGTGTGTGTGTGTGTGTTTGTGTCTGTCTGTATGTCTGTGTGCTTGTATATATGTGTGTATAGTATAGTATAGGGTGGGCCGGCTTACTCTCTCCTTGCAGCCAAGGGCTGAATTGTGAGGAGCTTACAATGGTGGTGGGGCTTAATCGCAAGGGTCTGGAGCGGCTGCCATTCGGCGCTAACTCAGGTGACCTCAATACGACCCCAAGTGCGGCCATAGGACTGTAGGTTTGAACCACTCACACCGGGAAGGTCCCCTACTCTTTTCGATAAGTGCGGTGGGTTCTTTAACGTGCGTGGGGTGTGGCTCTCCCCATACACTGGACCTCCATTTAACGTCCTATCCGAGGGATGTCCCTAACCGAAGCTAGGTACTCATTTACACCTGAGTAAAGTGAGGAAATTCGTGTAAAGTGCCTTTCCCAAGGGCACAAGATCGGTGACATGGGTGGGGATCGAACCCGGGACCTCTTGGACCCGAGCCGAACGCGCTACCGCTGCGCCACCGACCCCACAATAAGTGTGTGTGTGTGTGTGTGTGCATGTGTGTGTTTATGTGTGCGTGTCTGTCTATGCATGTGCCCTGCTGGAATGTGTTTTGAATTGTTCTTGTCTCCATCTCCAGGCCTGTGTGTGGAATCAGGAAAAACACACTTATTATCAACCTACCAGGCAGTAAAAAGGGCTCACAGGTGAGGCACTCTTAGGATACTGGGTGGTCAAACAGTCTTGCAGCTAACATAATATAGGATGTTACAATATGCAATTTTACTTTGTCACAAAACTTCACATTTGATTTGCTCCATGTGAATTCCTTGGTCCTGGGTTATACATATATATATATTGGGTGGTCAAACATTCTTGCAGCAACTAAAATACAGTGTAGGATGTTTTAATAGCAATTATACTTTTGTCAGAAAACTGCCCTTTTTTCAGGAAACTTTCCCTTTTTCACTATTTGCTGCATCTGAATTCTCTGGTCCTGTGTTCTATATCCTTTTGTGTGTTTGAATTTGTGAGTGAGAAACTAGCAATAAAGTCTGATTGTTTTAAGAACTTTTTTTGAAAGCTGAGCCATCCTGCCAGAAGCTTATCGTTTTAGGAATATTTATACAGTGTGATAGAGTTTGTGTCTTGGATACGTTGGTAAGCATCAGTATTTCTGCTTGTGCAGTGACTGGCTTAGTTTTATAGTACATGAATGTGTCTATCATAATAACAGTTTATTTACAAGTTCGTGCCTGGGGGCTAATTGCAACATGAAACAATGCATAGAGTATACTGACAGTGCAAGCTAAGGCCACACCAATTTAATTTGTTGTTTCTCGGATTTTTTCAGAAAAAATATGAAGTGACAGGTCGAAAAAAAAAACACAGGCCAAGGCACCCCATAATAGCCCAAAATGTTACGATAGGAGCCATGAAGTCAACATACTTACTAATTTATACAATGAATTTTGAACTTTTAATGAGACCACTGCATTGATAGATGGCAAAACTTTAACAACTAGAAAAAAAAGCACTTTCTTCAACCATTGGGGCCAAAATATGAGCATTATGGAGTTGATTCAGAACCTAAAATCTTTTTTTTTTAAACAGAAAACAATGGACAGGCCAAGAAAAAACAAATTAAATTGGTATGGCCTAACAATGGTGACAAGTGGTTATCATAGTGAAAACCACTGGAGGAATGGCTTTACTGACTTACCTGTTTCCCTGGGCAGGAGTGCTTCCACTTTGTTCTACCAGCATTACCTCATGCCTTGGACCTACTGGCAGACCACAGACAGAACATACAGGTCACACACAACGCCATGAACACAGGGGACGCCATGTCTGCCGCCGCCGAGAACAGCAGGACTCCGGCCGGCAGCACCGACTCCCCGGCCACAGTCAGTGCCACATCTATGCATGTAAGTGCTGTTCGTTCTGACACGTCTGCGGTACACACACGTTCCTAGGTCTTCGGTTTAGCGACTTCCGGTTGTCCACGGTACTTCTTGTGTTGTCGTACAAAAGCACAAGGTGCTCAGCTAAGACTAACACGCACACTTCTGCACACAGCACACGTGGTGTCGATCTTTTGTTTCTTCCTGCAGTTTTCCATTATGTTCAGTCCCCCCCCCCCAAAAAAAAGACTATCAAAGACAAACGCACAGGAACATTCCTGTTTTACTGGCAATGGAAAGGTTTGTGGAACACTTGTATTTAGCGTAGGTCTGGTATGTCCATGTCGGGAGGGATATGCAACATCAGTGTAGTCTCAGCTGTTTCCCTACTTTGCCTAAAACTGGTCGATCCTGTACAACATACAACTGTAGCATGTTGTATATTGAAGGTGGTGACTATTGTACTCCACCAATGAAACATGCATTTACAGGCTCACTCTATTTCCTATAGTGGTATGTTCCCAGAAGTCTGGGAGAGAAAGTAAGATTAAAAACATTTGTTATGTGATTTCACCAGGATAGCTAGCAAATGCTGCTTGACTAAATCCATATTGGACAGTTATTCTCTTCAGATGACTGCACCTCAGCATAGTCAGAAATTCAAGCTGGCTACTTGGTCTATGTCTACATGAGTATATACAAGCACGTCGGCAGAACGTACTGCACCTGCATGAAACCTGTAATGTATTGTGCATAGAACTTTGGCAGAACGTCTCATATAAGGTTGTATTAGTGCATATAAGGTTGACAGCCTGTCGTTTTCAGATGTTGTATGGGAAAAGATACCGTCTGCAACAGGCAAAATTTCAATGCAACGTTGACCAAACATCCAACGAAAAACGTGAAAAATCAGGGTTTTGCGCAGGCGCAGTAGGTTCTGCCGACGTGCTGTATATACAAGTGTCTTGGAGGTGTATACAACATTCAATGATGTCCCATTTCCATACGAGTGCAGTCAAAGTCCTTGGTTAGGCCTGTTCATTGTAACTGTGAACCACAGTTTTTGTCAGCAACACGACCACGTAGTGAACTAGAGTGGGCCTGTAGACGGTAAACATTGTGCTTACAGCTACCTAGACTACAGCAATAGTTGTTGATTTGTAGTTAGGATGTTCTGTCACTACTGCCTGCTGACGCTGCGCTCATCAAGCCTCCTGACTTTTTGGCGAGACAAACAAACAAACAAACAAACAAGTAAACGTAACATAGTCTGAGAAGTTTTCTATCGTTATAGACAATTTCTCGATGTGGAAATGGGGCATTCATAATGTTGTATGCAATGGCAGTCTCATTGTTTCCTAAGTAGGTCCATGATTGGCTAGGAGAGTATGTCTCCCGACATGGATATTAGGTAGACAGTCGTACTAACTTACTACCGAGTTCCACAACTTTGAAACTTTCTATCAATGTAGAAACGTTTTTTCCTCTTCTTCTGAGTTGAATCCAGTATGTAGACCTCCCCACACTGTACATTGCATACAGGAACCATTATGAATGCCCCTCCCCGAGCCCTGGGGTCGTAGGTAGGCCAGACTAAACGCGCAGGTTTGACCCTGCCGCTCGCTCGGGAGGCTTGCTGCGGGCACACGGCCGGCCGGAGGTGACAGTCACCTGTGGTTGATGAAGTGTTTGTAAGCCTGACGTCTGCCCACCTGCCAACAGGCGCTGGTGACTGAGCTCAGCCAGGTGTGCTCCAGAACACCTGCTGACCGCCAGGTGTGCCCCCGAGCACCAGCTGAGAGCCAGGTGTACCCCGTCGTGGCCCTGCCTGCGGCGGCGATGCTAGCGAAAGACGGGAAGGGGGACGACTCCGCGGAAGCTCCGGTCGAGGGCGTGAGCGAACTGCGGGAGACGAGAGCAGACGAGACTTTGGCATTCCAAGAGCTGCAGCGGATCGAGAGCGAGCTCAGCTCTCTCCACGGCGGGAAGGAGGTCAGCACGGCCGACGTCCAGCCAACGGCTGCGCACGGCGCTGAGGAGACAGAGACACCCCACCAGACAGACACCCCGCGCCATGTGCACTTTGCTCCTACAGTGGAGGACGGTGTGGAGGAAAGAGGGGAGGAAGTACAGGACGGAGACACGTCCAACGACAGGGAGGTCGCCCTGAGAACTCTTCCCTTCGGCAGCAGGAACCAGGAGCAAGCCGAAGTCAAGGATGAAGAAAAAAATATAGACATATACGATTTTAATGACTCAGACGAAGAATCGAACAAAAAGGGTGAAAACAGGGCTAGCTTAGAAAAAACACAGACTTCCACCCCCCAGAGGAAACCTATCCCGCGGAAGTACTCCCTGAATTTTTCCCCCTCGAAGCAGGGGAACCGTTCCCAAGCAGCAAAGTCCTCGGCATCGAAACGAAGGAAAAGTAAAAAGGCGGGAGACGAGTACGAGTACATCGGCGTCGGGCAGCCTCTGAAGACTTTCCTGATGGCCCGAGACGGACTGAAGGAGATCAGTCTGAACCGGGGAAAGCGCGACGTGAAGAGGAACCTGGTGGGCATGCAGAGACAGAACAGCGCCGTGGACAAGGGGAACTGGCAGCGGGGAAAAGTCATCCACGAGCGCTGCCGATACGACGACTTCTTTGTGCCGACAGAAGAAGGCAGCAAACGGATCCAGTTAGTGAAGGAAGGGAAGGCACGGGACGAGTATGTGGTCGCCTGGTACCTGTGGTGTCCGGGACACGGCAACTGTCTCCGCAAGTGTGGAGGCTACGGCAAGTGCAACGAAGGTAAGGTTTTTCTCTGCATCAAAAACTCACTTTTGCCATTACTGCACCTGATGTTTTGACTACATTTGATTCATCTAAGTGCTGCTAAAGTGTGTTAAACTTGTAAGGCAGTGTCACATATGTCATGGGGTTTTCGAGAAGAAATGCTTCATGAGAATTCCAGTTATTAGTACTTAGCATTAGCATTTCAGTGTTCAATACTCCTTCTTCTATATCCTCTAGACCACACATGGTCACATGTGCATTTAGCCCATTTGGGCAGGAATATGCAATAATGATTCATTAAAGAAATAGCTTTGAAGGTTATGAGGAAGGATTAAATTTGATTTCTACACAAGATCACCTCTGAAGGTTAAATGTCAGGAAGATAAGGAATAAGAAATATAATAAATGGTGTTTTGTTCTGACAAAGAGACTAAGACCCTGTTCATACCAGGCTGCACATATCCTGCTAAATTTATAGCGGAGTTTTAGCTGGATATGTTTAGCTTTGGTGTGAACATAAGTTATCCTGCTAAATAAAGATTTTAGCCAGTTTCTCCGAATCCTCCTCCTGAGGTGGATTCCGTAGATCCAGCCAAAATCTTTATTTAGCAGGATAATTTCCAGGGCTCTAGCCAGCACCAGTTTTTCCGTCAATTGCAGGAACTTTGTGGCACGTGACGGAAATTTTTTTAAACCAATCACTCAACTTTGATGGACAAAATTGACGAAAATCTTGGGTAAAAATATAAAACCATCCAAAGGACCACCAACAACCACTCTCCACGCAATGATGAAAATGTGGGAAATTGCAGAAATCCAAAATTTGCCCCCGGACCCCCCTAGCTTGTGAGCACTCTTCCTTCAGGTCCGATCATGAACCTGGGCTGACGGAAAAGAATTTCGAGCTGGCTAGAGCCCTGGCTCATACCAGACTAAACATATCTGGCCAAAATCCTACTAAAGACAATGAAAGACTTAAGCAGGAAATGTGCAGCCTGGCCTATGAATGGGGTGTTTACTACATTGCTGTAATCTGGTCCACAGGTTGTAAGGGCATGGCACACAAGCAGGACCGGCACAACTGCTCGCTCATGATCACGCTGAAGCTGTTCCTGAGCGACCTGGAGCGCTGGCGGGTCCGCGTGACCGGCAGCCACCTGCCCCCAGAATGCACCTTCCCCTGGGTGCCGCCCCCCAAGGAGAAGCTCAAGGTCGACGAAGACACCAGGGACTTGATCGTGGACTACAGGTAGGGATCTGTCTGGACTTATTTCATCATGGTGGTTGTTCTAACAATATGTATATTACAATTACTTTACGCTTGGGACCGCATTGTTAGCACTCTGCTTCTTCTTTTTGAAACAAGGTCAATGACCTGAACCAGGTGGTTGTCACCATGGTAACTAGTGCTGTAGCAGACACCCTGTGGTGTTGGATTATATTATGTAGCAAGTAGCAGGACAGAGTTGAAGGGGCTGGTCCACCATATATATGAAACTTTGAAACTTTGAATATGAATATGAATGTGTTTAAGTAAGATTAAACAGAGCAGTAGTTTGTAAGGCTAGACCATGTGAAGATGAACATTATGTATATTTACCGTGCAAATTTTACCTCTCCAGTTACCACCATTTCTTTTGATTCCGCAGCCTGAATAAGGAGAAGTCGACTTCAGACATCTACGAGGTCATCCAGCATCACCCCGAGGTGGACAGGGGCAAGACTCCGTCCAAGAAGAAGATCTGCTACTTCGTGTCCAGCATGAAGAAACGTCGACGGGAGAGCAGCTACGACGCCCGCAGCCAGAAGGGGAAGAAGAGAACAAAGAAGCGAGCGAAACCCGACCAGCAAGAAGACGAGGATGAAGGTGGGGAAGATGAGGATGATGATGAGGAGGAGGAGGAGGGAGAAGAAGAGATGAAGGAGGTGGAAGATGAAGTCCCGAAAACCCGTAAGAAGCACCGTCGGCAGTACACGGCTCCCAGAAACAGGCGCTCACATCACCACAGCGACAACATGTTCGAGCTTCTGTCCAGTCAGGAGGGGGCGGAAGAGTGTGGGGCGGGAGGCGTGCTAACCCAGGAACCACGGATGGACAGGAAAACCTCGCTCACATCTGACCAACAAGAGGACGCACAGGAGGGGTACGAGTTGAGCCCCAAGCTGGACCTGTCGGCGGCACCTCTGCCTGACGGTCAGCCCAAACCCGAGGTGTCTGGAGGGCTGCAGATGATCGACACCGAAGGCTCGGATGACGAACACGACATGGAGGCTGAACATGACATTCAGGACGGAGCGATCAACCGAGGCGGCGAGACGTCGGGCAGCAACGGTTTCAGCGTCATCGGGTCTTTGATACTGGCTACATACGAGGACCAGGACACAGTTACCGGATAGGTGGCGCATAAACCAACGGTCCATGCATGGCTCTCTCTGTATATAATGGTCAGGTTTAACCCTCAAAGTGTCAGGGAATATCAGAACTAGGCTTTAAAACTGGCCCATGACACTGAGAGGGTTAATGGTAACAGTACATATTCAACTTTCTTCTCGCAAGTAAACATTGGAATAAATAATCGTGGCTTTTGATTATCATGAACTTAAATGAATTCATCAAATGAGTTGATTGGTATACAAATGTATATGATCAACTCACATGATTGTACATATGGGTAGAAACCCCAGACTTTCCATGGGTATAAAAAACCTAGGGACATGATACCTGGTCATGGAGACATTTTATAAATGATGAAGAGGAATTCTTCATTTTCTTTTACATTTTTAGAGAAAATTTTTATTGGCCGGTCTGTATGGCCGAGTTGTTGTGATGTTGCCTGGTATGAATGGGGATAAGAGGTGAGCAGCCATTTCTTGCTGTTTGTGTGAAATTTGTAAAGGTTTTTGCAACATGCCATTTTTAAAAATTTGATTTCAACTTCTCATTGTTACCTGCAGTGTTCAGTATGGGCGAGGGGCAGAATTATATGGCAACATGAACACTTTTGATTTTTACAATGATCATAATTTTCAGTTGTCCATTGAGAAATTACAGACCTGGATTTTAATATATGACCGATTAAGAAACACGGAAAACACTTTAAAGTCACAGCTGAGAACAGAGATAGACAGTCACAAATGTATAAATTCTAAAGCTGCTGAATTGATAACATTCCTCAGAAATTGATATGAAACTTTGGTATTTAAGAAAGATTCAAGCAGTTCTCCAAGAAAAGAGCTGTGCATGTTGTCAATTTCCGCGTACAATATATTTCACTAAAATCCTGTATAACCCACTGCTGTAAATGTGGAAACTGGAGACTCACTTTGAAACTCTTTAATCCTGAAGAAATTCTGTTAGCAACAAAATTTCTGACGTTTCGTGTACCGACTTCTCTATATCGGTATGGTTATGAGATAACCACTGCAAAATTTTAAAACATTTTAAAGCAAATTGTGATTTTAATATTATAGAGTAGTTGTGTCAAATTGTTTTAACTGTAATTATCTAATAGTATGCTTAGCAGCCAATATATGTGATTTTAATATAGTTTTTGTGTACTGAAGATCAATAAATAAGTAAATAAATTTGTTTAATGTACCTTTTCTGCCCTAATTAAAATTCGTGGCAAAACACAACTTCAGTGGTAACAGCCAAAATGGTGAATGATATGAAAATCATTCAAGAAGATAATATAATTGTAATGTAGGATAATTTCATTCATGAAGAGGAAGAAATCACCAGGATTCCTGCATGTTAATCTTCTCATAGTCATCTCAAACATTACCACTTTTTTTATCGATCTTTATTAAAAAACAGAAATACACAAAAAAACACATAACTAAGACCATAACATTACCACTGTTGCTCACCAGAAATTTGAATCCAGCATTCTTTAATGATAATTTGTGATAATAAGTACAAATTACTAATGGCAATGTTATTAGCTTATATGAACAGACATGAACAGCCAGTCCAGGATAGCTGTATACATTCTTTTGTTGCTTTTGTTAATCATTCTAAGGTATCACCACTGGTGCCTCCTATTGTTGTGACTGCCTCCTGGTACATTCAGAGAGCATGTTGGCAGAACGTACTGCGCCTGCGCAAAATTTGTCACGTTTTTCGTTGGATGTTTGGTCAACGTTGCATCAAAATTTTGCCTGTTGCAGACGATATCTTTTCCTATACAACATCTGAAAACTACAGACAGGCTGTCAACCTTATATGCTCTAATACAACCTTATATGAGACGTTCTGCCAAAGTGCTATGAACAGTACATTACAGGTTTCGCGCAGGTGCAGTACGTTCTGCCGACGTGCTGGGAAAGCTGAGCTACATGTCTTTGTGGCTTAGCTGCAGTTGTTAGGCCTAAGTGTTACACGTACATTTACATTGTTGAAAGATTACGATAAGACACTATTTATAGCGTAAGTATGGAGAAGTTCCGTTTTATATTTTTTTCAACATTGTGCATTATATATGTGTCGGCAGTGCTGAACTCGAGTGTAAGAAAGTTTTTTTTAAAGGTCTTCTGAATTGTTCTTAATCCAATGGACGCTAAGTAAGTACATATAGATCATTGTGATGCATTTAATATCAGGGTAAATGAAACGAAAACCGTACGGATGAAAGTTTGCTGCAATGGTAGATGCTAATTATATGTACAGAGTAAATGAGCATAATAATACATGTAGTATTAAATCCACTGGACTGTTTAGTTGTAGTCCATGTCTCAATATAGCACACAACGTTTTTATTTAGAAAACTTAGATTCTGAATTCAAAGTTGTGATGAAAGCCAACACAGCCAGTGTGATGTTGTGAATGTAGTGGTTATAATTTTATCTCATTTCTAGTGATAGAAGAGGTCAGCAGAATGGGTAGAAAGGTGCTGCTTAATTCCACCTGCTTCTTCAGCTACATTGTTACGTATTTGCCAATGTTAACAACTGTAAGTAAGATGTACAGTAACTTCAGTAAGAATTTTGATCATGTTCCTTCCTAGAAGTTCCTTCCTTCAATGTAATTGCTGAAGGCTCCAGATGTTACTATGGACCTGATAATTTCATGCGTTTTTGAACATGTCAAAATTTCAATGGTCAGGAAGATAATGGGCCTTGTGGCAAAAATGTTCACTTACCTTATAGGAAGAAGACATGCATATTTTAGCCACTTGAATTAAATTTGTAGATGCCGGAATAGCTGCACTTGCCAAGAAGAAAACTTGTACAATGACGTTGGAAAGCCAGTCTGTAAGAACAGTGACCTACACTGGATCTCTTGTATAGTACACTTTAGCATGTTGGTAGAAACCAGCAAGTGAACTGTATATTATTTAATTATTATTGCTCTTGTGTTTTAACCGGACTGATGTCAAGGAATCATGATTGTTAATCTTTTATCAAATTTTTGCTGTAAATACATGTAATAGCAATTTGTGCTACCAGTGTCTCTGTCTGCAGCTGTCTTTTGTCTTCCAACCTACTGAAGTCCTGGTGTGTCGTGTCTGTATGGTGTAGTGGTCTGCTACTCCGCTGCTGGCCACATGTGTCTGTATGGTGTAGTGGTCTGCTACTTCGCAGCTTGCCACATCTGGTTCATATTCCGTGGATCCAGCGGCCTGGGTTTGCGATCGGGTCTGGACATGACTGGAAAAGAGTTGTGTCATCCTTTTGGATGGGGATGTAAAGCCGGCGGCCCCGTGTATGAGGGAGCTTATGGCGCCAAACCTCTGCACGTAAAAGAACCCAAGGCACTTGTCGAGAAGAGTAGGGGTGACCCGGTGTGCTTGGCTAAATACGCGAGCCGTAGCGAAGCCGCATTCCACTTGAAAAAGCATCGTGCTTTACACACAAAAAAAGATGTGTACATAATACAGGACCTACTCTTTAGTTTTTACATCTCTCATTACAATTGAACAGTAATAGTAACAGTAATGAACACACATGTCGAACATCACATACAGCACTTGTGCTCTGGTGGGTAGGAATGCTTACATCCAGAAATGCCACAGGAACAGTATATGAAGTCGTCGTTTTTTTCACAGAATTTAAAAGCAACAAATAAAGGGGGGAATTTCAGTATTGGTGAAGAATATTGATGCTTAGCATGTTACAGTGACGATAACGTTTAGACACCTGTACGGCATTGTTTACGCACATCAAGTTTAGGCAGGTCAACTTGGAAAGATAAAAAAGATCATGTCCAAAGTCAATGAATAATTGTTCAGACGTTGAAGAAGAGTCCTAAACATCATTTCAGTTGGAAGGTACTTTCCAAGTTTAATGGATAATTGAGTGGTGAAGAATGTGTTCTCATTCTGTTTTTTATCTAGTTGGAAAATGTTAGTTAAAAATTATCTGTTTTGCAGAAAAGGTTGCAGATTAGGAGGGGGGTGAGAGAGCACCCGAGAGCGAGCTTGGTGTGTACTCATGTTTACAAAATAGCATATCCGCATGCCAAAGTCAACACAGAGCTTTGTGCAAAATACATCATTAAATTCAGCTCACCAGAACGCCACAAAATAATGAAAGAAAAGAAAAAGTTCTTTGATAGAAAGTGCATTTCTCTGGCACAGAACAATCGAATTGGCAGAAGGCCTGTCACTCAAATCTCATGGTCAATTAGATCGGCCCTACCGGTACATACGCCTTGCAAGGCTAACCAGACATTCTGCAAATTTACCTTTAGTCACACTTGGAGGGTTCACCCGAAGGCTGGTAAATGAAGGTATATGGACTTATCTACGAGAAATTTACTATATTATTTTGGAAATTTGGAGATTCACAGAACTGACTTTTCTATGGCTGTGTCAAGTTTGAAATGCTTGACGTAAGGTCTCTTCAAAATTAGGCACAAACAAAAAACTTGAAGTTGCATTTTGAGTTTGGTTTGGTTTATTTAGATCTCCATTAGTGAATAGTCTTCCTGGAGTCCACTAAAATAATACAGAATAAACAATGGAATGTACTTAAAAATTGTACAGAATAACACCATCAGAACTGACTAGCTGGCTCCATCTTTAGGAGCCAGACAAAGAGCTGTTTACTTCTGTAATATTTGCTGTGAGTGACAAAGGTATCTGTTTCTCACTCACTCACTACCCTATCCTATTCTACATGTAACATAATGTATCTAACCACCAGGCATTTGTTTCAAAGTAGAAAACATCGTCATGCTTCTGACGATAAAGTCCTGTTGTGTACACCCTAGGGCCAGTCTGATTGATGTTCACAGTCTAGTGCTGTGTACCTAAACCCATGTTTAGGTTCAGGTCCAGATTCAAGTCCAGAGGTTTAGGTTCGTCCGGACCTAAACCCACGGTATATACAAAATTGCATGTTGGCAACCTTGCAATGTTGTCTGGGTGAAACTGTGGCCACGTAACATGGAGGCCGACACTTGACAATGCCGAATGGCAATGTTTTCTTCATTCTGCAGCACAGATTTTGCGATCTATGGAAGATTTTATGTGGTTCGGAGCGAAAAGGGGTATGTGACATGGGTTTTTTTCCAACCAAGTCCGGAACTGGTTCCTGCCATTCAGGTTTTTTTGGACTTGAACCTAAACGTTTTCACAAGTCCGGAACTGAGTCCAGTGAACCGGTACACAGCACTAGTTCACACCACTCCATCCATCCATATGTACATTGTGATCACCATGTTGTGTATATATATGTATATACTTGTATAACCATTATTTTGCACAATGGACAAGCATGCCATTCCCAGGCACTTGTACCAGTTGTGCAGTACCTTCACAATCATATTGCAGTGCAGAATCGAATAAATCAGATCTTCAAGCCATTCTGGACTGTTGTCATCTCTTTTCATAAACATTTCATATCGTACAGGCCTAACTCAGTGAAATCAAAGCAGCCAGCAGTGTTTTTAACCATCAGGGCATGTTCCTCGTCTTCAAGTTGGGAAAGATTGGGCTACAAACATTGATTCCCACCATTGTCCTGTTCTCTGCAGAGTACTGGGAGTCATGGAAGCAGTAGCAGCAAGGAAAGCCACAAGACAAGTAAGTACCTAATGCCAGCTCAGAAAAAAACAAGAAATAGTCATGCCTTCAAGTACCAGAGTTATCAACCAAGGATTGAGGTGTTCAAAAACTTTTTTTTTCCTAGAACTGTCGTAGAGTGGAACTCGCTGCCACCAAGTACAGCAGGGGCATCATCAATGGATAGCTTTAAACAATGCTTACAGTTAGATGTGCAAAGGTTAGGTGTAACAGGTCATTCGGGGTAATGTAGCCAGCTGTCGCCACACCGCGTGCCTGCAAAGCTGGTATGTTACGCAGAGTGGCGTTTATACCAGCTATACAGATACAGATACAGATACCTGATATGATATTGCCCTTGCAGTCTTAAGAAGTCAACTAAATACGGGAAAATATTGGTTAAAAAGCAACTGTAGTTTAAGAAAATATCATTGACCTGTCTGTGTTCCACCCCTGGACCATGCCTGAGGCAAATCTACGTTCTTGGATACGCAGAGACTATCCAGAACCGTGCCTGATCCTAACCCTAACCCATTCAGGCATAGAACTAGGCAGGCACGGTTCTGGATAAGTTAGCCCCTACTGACCAGTCTGTGCCGTTGCAGGTAGGATAGACATAACCAAGGTGGCCAGGAGACCCAGGTCCTCGCCGTTCGCCATCATCCCCATGGAGAAGGCCATCAACATCGTACTGGACGAGGCCTACACACTGGGCACGGAGATCGTCAACTACAGAGGTCAGTAACTATGTTATAGAGTTCTCTTCTATATCACTGGGCACAGAGATCGTCAACTACAGAGGTCAGTAACTATGTTATAGAGTTCTCTTCTATATCACTGGGCACAGAGATCGTCAACTACAGAGGTCAGTAACTACTAGTATGTTATAGAGTTCCCCTCATATCCCATGCCGGGTAGTGTGATTTTTGTGCTAGGGGTACTAGTAGTTATTTTGCACAGAGATTGTCAACTACAGAGGTCAGTAGCTATGTCATAGAGTTCTCTTCTATCCCATGCCGGGTAGTGTGATTTTTGTGCTAGGGGTACTAATAGTCATTTTGCACAGAGATAGTCAACTACAGAGGTCAGTAACTATGTTATAGAGTTCTCTTCTATCCCATGCCGGGTAGTGTGATTTTTGTGCTAGGGGTACTAGTAGTCATTTTGCACAGAGATTGTCAACTACAGAGGTCAGTAACTATGTTATAGTGTATAGAGAACTTTCATTGACACAACAAAAGTACAGCAACTTTCGTAAGGTCTTTAGCTAGACATACAGACAGACATGTGGGTACAACAGAATTGACCTACGTACAATACAATAATTATATGAATCAACTTATACTACTTGTCCTAAGGTCTAAACATTCTTTGAGTTCCCCTCATATCTCATTCTGAGTAGTGTGATTTTTGTACTAGGGGTAGTCGTTTTTAAAGCAGGATATGTAGCCAATTATATGTTTGTTCTTATTGGATGATAGTCTGGATTACTAGTATTTGCTAGTTCATCTGTGACTATGATTTGAACGCTTTGCTTCATTAAGTAGTGAAATGAAAATAATAAACAGTGTAATATTAGCCAAGGAACTGGCCTGTGTGGGTACTGGCAACAGTCTGGCACCCAGGCTAGGAAATGTTTTACCATTTAAAGTTTATTGTTTGTGCCCTCTCTCTCTATAGATGTGCTGAGTCGGGTGCTTGCCCAGGATGTGTACGCTCAGGACCCCCTCCCACCTTTTCCTGCCTCCACCAAGGACGGATATGCTGTGAGGGGTCAGTACTAGCTTTGTTTGTTTGTTTGTTTGTTTGTTTGTTTGAGCCTTTGTTTATTAATGAAATAGTCAAATCGGCCTGCTGGCAGCTTTTCCTTGGTCATGAGGGAAGAGGTCAGGGTCAGACAAAATATAACAAGATACAGGTTACAAGATAAACTTTCTTTTTCTGCTTGATTGAAGTCCATAAACATACAGTCATACAAAGTCTATATATTACATATTATATCCTTACGCATACATGATTTTACCAAAAAAACAGTGACTTCAATTTAAAATATGATGAATATGATATAGTGGTAAACATTACAATTGGAAGATTGCTTAAATTTGATAATTATGTCAGACAGATAGTATCTGTTTATGGTGCAACATACATGTAACTATGTCTGAAGACTTGTGGCTCGAAATCTTGTCTTCCAGCTGCTGACGGGCACGGGGACAGGGTAGTCATCGGCGAGACAGTAGCTGGTGTACTGGTAAGCTCTCTCTCTTTCTCTCTCTCTCTTTCTCTCTCTCCCCCCCCCCTCTCTCTCTCTCTCTCTCTCTCTCTCTCTTGGCTTGTATCTGGTAAGCTTTACACTATTGTTATAGAACCTATGTGTAGGTCTGCCTTCTTGGGCAGATCACTTAATGCCACCTAAGGAAAAAAGAATTTAATAAATTTCAAATTTGTGGCCAGGTCGCCGCTTGGGCAGGTTTGACTGTACATGTTTATGCTGTCAGGGCTTAGTGCACCTTAGTGCGGGTAAAATTAGGGCTGTGCGGGTATTTCTGATGTCTACCTGCACCTAACCTGCACAATGTAATGTGGATTTTTATTCGCTGCATTGACTGTATAATACGGAATACACCGTGTTGTATGCTATATGTATATGTGTGAATACCAGGAAGACTAGCGGCCCGCCGTTAATGGTAATTCGAATAAAGTTTCAAGTTTCAAGTCCTGCTGTGTTTCCAGCCGGAGTGTGAGGTGACGAGCGGCCACGTGATGAGAATCACGACGGGAGCTCCCCTACCTGACGGAGCCGACGCCGTGGTGCAAGTCGAGGACACAGAACTGGTCAAGGAGGCTGATGATGTGAGTCTGCACAGTTCTTAGTGTCTGACCTTATGGTCTCGAAAAGAACTGGACAACAGCAAGCCCAAAGTGCTCAAGCAATACTGTAATGTAACATCAACTCTCATCAGGTAGCGTGCGTAGCAAGCTTGCCTCTGGACTAAGAGGTTGGGAGTTTGAATCTCGGCTGTTGTCGCTCACCCGACGTGCACGCTACTGGAGAGGGTCGCAGTCCTTAGGACGGGACGTTAAGTTGTGGTCCACTGTTCATTGTGCTTGTCGAAAAGAGCTAGGGGAATTTCCCCAGTACAACAAACCTGTAAATACTGTACATGGCGTCTGTCTTCTCTGTCACGACCAGTGGAAGAATAGCTCTTCAGTGAGCTAAAACTGACTGAGCTGGTGTACAGCGGTCTGAGTTAACTGAGAAAATATCTTTGTTGCAGGGTGCTGTGGAGGTCCAAGTGAGGATCTTAACATCAGTCAAAAAGGGACAAGACGTCAGGTAGGACCTGCCATGCCCCTCCAATAAATGTAATGAGGAAGAAAAGTTATCCTCTGCGTTGTACCGATGCAAGAATGTATTCATATGAGGTTTCACGATATCACCTTTCAGGGGAATGTTGTCACATAACATTTTATATAAGTTCAAATTACAGTGACATTAATAGAAGTACCAGAAGTAAGAAAGAAAGCAGATTGTTTTCACTTTCAGTGTTTCACACAAGGCAAGAGTTTGAATTAAAGTTTGAATTTTGAATTATTATTTAAGTTTACCTTCACAGAAGGAAAACATATAGTTTTTGCTCTGTTTCCTCTTTTTCTCCAAATAAATAAAGCCAATGACCTGGACCAGACGTCTGTCACCATGGTAACTAGTGCTGTAGCGCCCTGTGGTGTTGGGTTACATTTTGTTGCAAGCCAGAGTTGGAGGGGCTGCTCACCATATGTATGAATGTGTTTGAGTAAGAATAAACAGAGCAGTACTTAGTTTGTTTGTTATTCTAGATCATGAGAAGGTAAACATTATGCATTTGCTTTGCAAATGTTACCTTTCTAGTTATTTTCATGTTTATTTCTGCTGACCAGGCTCACAGGGAGCGACATTAAGAAGGGGGAGCGTGTTCTTGAGAAGGGAACTTCCACCTACTGACCACTCCTTTCATGTTAATTTTCCAGGCTCACAGGGAGCGACATTAAGAAGGGGGAGCGTGTTCTTGAGAAGGGGATCCGTATGGGTCCGTCTGACGTGGGTCTGTTGGCAGCCGTGGGGGTGACGGAGGTCGAGGTCTACAAACTTCCCATTGTGGCCGTCATGTCGACTGGGAACGAGGTGGGTTCCGTACAAATACTCTTTTTCTGTATACTGGGCACCAGGGCTCTAGCCAGCACCCGTTTTTTCCGTAAATTACCGGACCTTTGCAGCACCTGACGGAAAAATTTTGAAACCAATCCGTCCACCTTGACAGACAAAATCAACAAAAATCATGGGTAAAAATATAAAAACAACCGAAGGACCACCGACAACCACTCTTAACCCCATGATTTTCCTCTCAAAATGCAGGAAATTGCGTTTTTGAAGGCTTGAAAATCCTAAATTTCCTCAGACCCACCTAGATTCGAGCGCCGCACCTACGGCGCTCGAATCTAGGTGGGTCTGAGGCTGTGGGCCTGATGCCCTGCTGGGCACTGAGCAGATCTGCACCCGTGTCCCTTATTGTAAATATTGTATTGGGAGGGCGGCTTACTCTATCTTTGAAGCCAAGGGCTGAATTGTCAGGAGCTCACCATTGGTGGGGCTGAATCACAAGGGTCTGGAGCGGCTGGTGACCTCAATACGTACCCCACGTGCAGCCATAGGAATGTAAGGTTTCCATTTGTGTCACAGTTTTCTATTTGTAATATGCTTAAAAACTTACAGCTTTCTGTACAAATGCAGTCCACTTATGATGACTGAGAGGTGAATGGCTGTTAAAACATCATAATTTATGAACCATTTCAGCATGGAACAGTAGGATGACACCGTGTACACAGGCCTGTTTGTGTGCACATTGCTGGTAACAGATGGACAAGCCTCATATACATAACAGTGTACTTGTTGTTGGTAATATCATGAAAGTTCACCTGTGTTGGTAGTTAGATGTTTAAAGTTAAAACTTTTGATCCAACACTAAAGGTAATTTCGACCATTCACCTCTGATCTTCCTTCAATGAAGCCATGTGACAGTCTCACTGGGTCAGTCTACTTTTGTTTTGGATCAAAAGTTTTGTTGTTGATAATATTGACAATGAAAATTCATCAGAAGCTGAAGTTGTCCTGTCTGTTCGTGACCTCTCCTTTCCTGATGTCTGTTCCCAGCTTGTGGACCCGGGGGAGCCTCTACAGCCAGGACAGATACGAGATAGCAACAGGGCCACTCTCCTGGCTGCCCTACAGGACCACGGTCTGCCTACTGTGGACATGGGCATCGCTCCTGACAGGTAACACAAACAAACAAACAAACACAGCCACTCTCCTGGCTGCCCTACAGGACCACGGTCTGCCTACTGTGGACATGGGCATCGCTCCTGACAGGTAACACAAACAAACAAACAAGCAAACAAACAAACAAACACAGCCACTCTCCTGGCTGCCCTACAGGACCACTTTCTGCCTACTGTGGACATGGGCATCGCTCCTGACAGGTAACACAAACAAACAAACAAACACACAAACAAACACAGCCACTCTCCTGGCTGCCCTACAGGACCACGGTCTGCCTACTGTGGACATGGGCATCGCTCCTGACAGGTAACACAAACAAACAAACAAACAAACACACAAACAAACACAGCCACTCTCCTGGCTGCCCTACAGGACCACGGTCTGCCTACTGTGGACATGGGCATCGCTCCTGACAGGTAACACAAACAAACAAACAAACAAACAAACACAGCCACTCTCCTGGCTGCCCTACAGGACCACGGTCTGCCTACTGTGGACATGGGCATCGCTCCTGACAGGTAACACAAACAAACAAACAAACAAACAAACAAACAAACACGGCCACTCTCCTGGCTGCCCTACAGGACCACGGTCTGCCTACTGTGGACATGGGCATCGCTCCTGACAGGTAACACAAACAAACAAACAAACAAACAAACAAACACAGCCACTCTCCTGGCTGCCCTACAGGACCACGGTCTGCCTACTGTGGACATGGGCATCGCTCCTGACAGGTAACACAAACAAACAAACAAACAAACAAACAAACACAGCCACTCTCCTGGCTGCCCTACAGGACCACGGTCTGCCTACTGTGGACATGGGCATCGCTCCTGACAGGTAACACAAACAAACAAACAAACAAACAAACACAGCCACTCTCCTGGCTGCCCTACAGGACCACGGTCTGCCTACTGTGGACATGGGCATCGCTCCTGACAGGTAACACAAACAAACAAACAAACAAACAAACACAGCCACTCTCCTGGCTGCCCTACAGGACCACGGTCTGCCTACTGTGGACATGGGCATCGCTCCTGACAGGTAACACAAACAAACAAACAAACAAACAAACACAGCCACTCTCCTGGCTGCCCTACAGGACCACGGTCTGCCTACTGTGGACATGGGCATCGCTCCTGACAGGTAACACACACAAACAAACAAACAAACAAACAAACAAACAAACACGGCCACTCTCCTGGCTGCCCTACAGGACCACGGTCTGCCTACTGTGGACATGGGCATCGCTCCTGACAGGTAACACAAACAAACAAACAAACAAACACAGCCACTCTCCTGGCTGCCCTACAGGACCACTTTCTGCCTACTGTGGACATGGGCATCGCTCCTGACAGGTAACACAAACAAACAAACAAACAAACACAGCCACTCTCCTGGCTGCCCTACAGGACCACGGTCTGCCTACTGTGGACATGGGCATCGCTCCTGATAGGTAACACAAACAAACAAACAAACAAACACGGCCACTCTCCTGGCTGCCCTACAGGACCGCGGTCTGCCTACTGTGGACATGGGCATCGCTCCTGACAGGTAACACAAACAAACAAACAAACAAACAAACACAGCAACTCTCCTGGCTGCCCTACAGGACCACGGTCTGCCTACTGTGGACATGGGCATCGCTCCTGACAGGTAACACAAACAAACAAACAAACAAACAAACAAACACGGCCACTCTCCTGGACATGGGCATCTCTCCTGACAGATAGCATGGTGTCTTACATCACACGTTTTTGCAGATTTGTGTCTCTCAAAATGGTTCTTGTGTTTTCCAAGAAGTCAGATGGCTTAAGCGAGGGTCACAACCATACTGTACATGACTGTTTTTGTCTGTACGTTTTTTTGGGAGGCCACTTCCGCCACGTTTTTCTGAAAACGTACGGGGTTTACGGACGGCTGTACAGGTCACGGGCTGTACTGGCTCGTACAGGGGGTGAATCCGCAGCCCGAACGCAGAGAAAGTTCTGCATGGACGTAAAGTGCTACGGCGTATCTGCGTGCTCCCAAATCCGTTGGATTCCGTGCGGAGGCGGTACTCACCACTTACAGAACCCAAAAATATTTGCCCAGGTTTTTGCACGTAGACAGCACGCAGTTGCACGTACAGTGGGTGGTGACCCTCGCTTTATTCAACGTTTGTCATCTCTGTACATGTATGTTATTTCTCCTGTACATGTATGTCATTTCTCCTTTAGTCCAAATGAGATGCTGCTAATGCTTCAAGACTCGCTGAACAGAGCAGATGTGATCGTTACATCTGGAGGTGTCTCCATGGGGGAGAAGGTGAGTAGACCTCTTCCTGTACCTCTTCCAAATCCTATGTCAGCCGTCTGTCACCATGGTAACTGGTGGTGCTGGGTTACGTTATGTTGCAAATTTGAGGGGCTGGTCACCATATATATGAATGTGTTTGTAATTAGTAAGAATAAACAGAGCAGTAGTTTGCAAGGCTAGACCATGTAAAGGTAAACATCATGTATTTGCTTCGCAAATGTTACCTCTCTAGTTACAAAATGTAACGTTATATTCACTTGTACAGGACTACCTGAAGCAGGTGCTGGAACTGGACCTTAACGCTCACATCCACTTTGGAAGAGTGTTTATGAAGCCAGGGTAAGAACCTAGTTAATCATCTTCAGTTCAGCAGCAGTAGTTCCATATCTACAGGGCTTTATGTTGTTTACTTAGGTTGTAAGAATGATCCACAACATAAAACAGACTGAATGCAAATACCTGCTCAATTCAAACCCTGTAAGTCTGCAATGTGGTATCTGCAATAAAGATTTCAAAGATATAACAACTGGTATGGCGATATGTTGTATCCCTGGTTAAATAAATAAAAGAAACGAATATCATGGCAGTTGAAGACTTGCTAACATGTTCCAAATTTCAATGCAAATTCTACATAAGCAATAAAATGTGCCTTGGAGAATATATAGTATATATACATATACATTTTTGTAACTACTACATGAGAAAACTTTTTGTCACTCAAACATGTTCATTGACAAGTATTGTTATATCTGATTTTTTTTTGTCAATGTATGATCACAGGAAACCAACAACTTTTGCCACAATACAGTACAGCAGGCAGAAGAAGTTGCTATTTGCGTTGCCAGGTCAGTGGAAGTTGCATGATTTATTGAGAGTGGACTAATAATCTAGCAACTGACTGCAGTGTGAAAGATGTTGCTAGAGGGTTAGTCAATATAATACTGTCAATACATGTACATACAGGAAAAGTTGCATCATAAATATGAATAGCATTTGTAAACATGCTGCACTAGTCTGAAATATTCATATTCAATATGATTGAATGAATGGGTCCATGAATGAATGAATGAATGAATGGATAAAGCAATGAATGCTCTAATTTACCAAATAGTACAGATGGAGAGAGATACTAAAACTTTAGAACATTTACATGATATTGAATGTTTCCTCACATTTCCTTACTTTGCACTGCCAACGGTTCTTGTGTTGGTTGCCGCTCGCAGGGAACCCTGTGTCAGCTATCGTAACTTGTAACCTGTTCCCTCCCCTCCCCCCCAGGGAACCCTGTGTCAGCTATCGTAACTTGTAACCTGTTCCCTCCCCCCCAGGGAACCCTGTGTCAGCTATCGTAACTTGTAACCTGTTCCCTCCCCCCCAGGGAACCCTGTGTCAGCTATCATAACTTGTAACCTGTTCCCTCCCCCCCAGGGAACCCTGTGTCAGCTATCGTAACTTGTAACCTGTTCCCTCCCCTCCCCCCCAGGGAACCCTGTGTCAGCTATCGTAACTTGTAACCTGTTCCCTCCCCTCCCCCCCAGGGAACCCTGTGTCAGCTATCGTAACTTGTAACCTGTTCCCCCCCCCCCCCAGGGAACCCTGTGTCAGCTATCGTAACTTGTAACCTGTTCCCTCCCCCCCCCCCAGGGAACCCTGTGTCAGCTATCGTAACTTGTAACCTGTTCCCTCCCCTCCCCCAGGGAACCCTGTGTCAGCTATCGTAACTTGTAACCTGTTCCCTCCCCCCCCCCAGGGAACCCTGTGTCAGCAATCGTAACTTGTAACCTGTTCCCTCCCCCCCAGGGAACCCTGTGTCAGCTATCGTAACTTGTAACCTGTTCGTGGTTCCAACTCTGAGGAAGATGTCGGGCTTCATGGAACCCAAACTCACCACTGTCAAGGCCATGGTAAGCACCTTCAAGTTGTTATTTCTGACACCCCACTGTTCTGTGATGTAATGCCTACTAGCATAGTTCCAACAAGTCACATATATCCACCACCCTGGAAAAATGCATCTAAAGAGATCTCCAATGCAACGTCCCCCAGTATATTGCACTCTTGTACATGTATATCTAAACTGTGCATACCTGGGGGTGCTGCACTAGAGATCTCTCAAACACACTGTTTTTCAATGTAGTAGTTTTATGTAATCTGGCAGATAAATGTTAATGAAGGTTACATTTGTTGATTGGGCCAAGTTTCTTTGAGCTGTTGATATTTGGTAGTCAAACGGCTACTTCAGCCTGCTGAAGGTTAACCTTCTCCCTGCTGCCTAACCCTGTAACCACTAGAAAACTGGTAGCCAAATGGCTGCTTCAGTGTGCTGAAGGTTTGTTTGTTTTTTATTTATTTTACCAGGGGGTACATATCGCCCGAGGGCGTTTTTCAATGTGCCCTGGGGGGAAAACCCCAAACAAAAGCACTTACATCAGAATACAACAAAAGAAACAAATAAATTAACGCAAATTACGAATTGATACAAAATCAAAGTAACTTAAATAACATACATGGTACAAAACCATACTACACTTAAAAGTAAACAAACTTGATAATGATACTAATAAAGCACAGAAAAGAAACTAATTAAATATGGCAAATAAAGTAAATAATATTGATAAAGGAATGGAATTTGCATATCAATGTTAATGAACAAAAAGCAAAATTAACAACAATAGAAATCATATTAACTGTTGTGTGATGAAAAGGCGGTCTTGAAGGTACGGAGAGTTTTTGCATTTCTAACATGAGGAGGAAGTGAGTTCCAGAGGGCTGCACCGGAAAAAGAAAGCGATCTCTTTTGGTTCCTGTTCTGGTTATAAACATAGTATAGAGTAGGTTAACCTTCTCCCTGCTGCCTAACCCTGTAACCAATAGAGAATTGGTACCAAAATGGCTGCTTCAGTGTGCTAAAGGTTAAGTAAACCTTCTCCCTGCTGCCTAACCCTGTAACCAATAGAGAATTGGTAGCCAAATGGCTACTTCAGTGTGCTAAAGGTTAACCTTCTCCCCGCCGCCTAACCCCTTAACCAATAGAGAATTGGTACCCAAACTTCTACTCCGGTGTGCTAATGGTTAACTGACGTGTCCACAGCTCTTGTCCGACCTGAAGCTTGACCCCAGACCAGAATACCACAGGGCTGCTCTCTACTGGCCACCAGACGACCCTATTCCATTGGCTACCAGTACAGGTCAGAAAGCTACTTACTTCTGAAACGTAACCTATATACAATGTATTTCTGTTTGTGCTGTTTGTTTATTTGTTTTTGTTTGTTTATTTGATCGATCTCCATTAGTTTGTACAGAATATCTAATACATGTAGTATAGTACATTTGTACATACTAGTCTTCCTGGAGTCGTGTTACACGTACAGACACTAAACCAAGCTACACATTTATCTATATACACCTACTGCTAAACGTAACTTAACTGCAACATGGTAAGACTACAAGTTGTGCTGAGAGGTCAGAGGTCTTAGTTCTAAATCTAGGTTCCTGTTCTGGTTATAAACATAGTATAGAGTAGCTTAACACTTACTTGTAGAGATGTACTTACTTCTTAGTCAGTACATGTAGTTCCATTTAATATTCTGCGAAATATAGTACCCCTTGAACCCATATGTAGAATTTTGCCAGACCCATACCAGCTAGTAAATTATTATCTGCCATACATTGTACCTGCTACAACTGTTGTGCAATAAACTTTGACTTGACTTTTGTTTCAGGAAGCCAGATGAGTAGCCGGTTACTGAGCATGCACATGGCCAATGCCTTATTGGTGCTACCCCCCCGTACGGACCAGCGGGCCATGATGCGCAAGGGAGACCTGGTCGACGCTATGATCATCAGCAGGTTATGAGGTAACAAACAAACAAACAAACAAACAAACAAACAAACAAACAAACCTGCAGTTGCTGAGGTGTAGGGGTTAGGGTTATGTTACTTTGGTCTCTTATTACATGTACATGAACAGGGCTCGAAATTCCACTTGCATATGCAGGTTAGTGCAGGTAAAATTGGAGCAGTGCAGGTATTTCTGATGTCTACCTGTACCTAACCTGCACCGGTCCATGTACTGGGTATATGCAGGTTAGTGCAGGTAAAATTGGAGCTGTGTAGGTATTTCTGATGCCTACCTGTACCTAACCTGCACTGGTCCATGTACTGGGTATATGCAGGTTAGTGCAGGTAAAATTGGAGCTGTGCAAGTATTTCTGATGTCTACCTGCACCTAACCTGCACTAGTCCATGTACTGGGTATATGCAGGGTAGTGCAGGTAAAATTGGAGCTGTGCAGGTATTTCTGATGTCTACCTGTACCTAACCTGCACTGAGCCATGTACTGGGTATATGCAGGTTAGTGCAGGTAAAATTGGAGCTGTGCAGGTATTTCTGATGTCTACCTGCACCTAACCTGCACTAGTCCATGTACTGGGTATATGCAGGGTAGTGCAGGTAAAATTGGAGCTGTGCAGGTATTTCTGATGTCTACCTGCACCTAACCTGCACTGGTCCATGTCCTGGGTATATGCAGGTTTAGTGCAGGTAAAATTGGAGCTGTGCAGGTATTTCTGATGCCTACCTGCACCTAACCTGCACTGGTCCATGTCCTGGGTATATGCAGGTTTAGTGCAGGTAAAATTGGAGCTGTGCAGGTATTTCTGATGTCTACCTGTACCTAACCTGCACCGGTCCATGTACTGGGTATATGCAGGTTAGTGCAGGTAAAATTGGAGCTGTGCAGGTATTTCTGATGTCTACCTGCACCTAACCTGCACTAGTCCATGTACTGGGTATATGCAGGGTAGTGCAGGTAAAATTGGAGCTGTGCAGGTATTTCTGATGTCTACCTGCACCTAACCTGCACTGGTCCATGTCCTGGGTATATGCAGGTTTAGTGCAGGTAAAATTGGAGCTGTGCAGGTATTTCTGATGTCTACCTGTACCTAACCTGCACCGGTCCATGTACTGGGTATATGCAGGTTAGTGCAGGTAAAATTGGAGCTGTGCAGGTATTTCTGATGCCTACCTGTACCTAACCTGCACCGGTCCATGTTCTGGGTATATGCAGGTTAGTGCAGGTAAAACTGGAGCTGTGCAGGTATTTCTGATGCCTACCTGTACCTAACCTGCACCGGTCCATGTTCTGGGTATATGCAGGTTAGTGCAGGTAAAACTGGAGCTGTGCAGGTATTTCTGATGTCTACCTGCACCTAACCTGCACTAGTCCATGTACTGGGTATATGCAGGTTAGTGCAGGTAAAATTGGAGCTGTGCAGGTATTTCTGATGTCTACCTGCACCTAACCTACACTAGTCCATGTACTGGGTATATGCAGAGTAGTGCAGGTAAAATTGGAGCTGTGCAGGTATTTAAATTTTCTGATGTCTACTTGCACCTAACCTGCACTGGTCCATGTACTGGATTTATATATATACATGTAGAATACAACACAGCGTATTCCGTATTGCCCGAGGTATCGGCCCGACCGTGAGTCGCGGGAGGGCTAAGACCGAGGTATGATATAAATATGTATACATGTAGGACCTGGTGTATGTGGATTTTTTATATGCTGCATTGACTGTAACCACCTATGAAGTATAAAAGAAATAATGGTTTCTGAACAGTTTTAGTATGATCCATACTACCTAAATTGGTGCAGGTAATTTTCAATGTTACCTGCACCAGTTCAGGTGTGCAGGAAAAGTATTTCCAGCCCTGCCTGGATGTGTAACCTCGATGGAAGCACAGCTGACGGTCCTTTTTCCCCCGTTTTCACAGGTCGGCTGCCAGGCTGCCTTCTCCCATCCCAAAGTTGTGTACATGGCAGTTCGGCTGGCAGATGCGCACGCCTGGCTCCTGTCTCGACCTGCAGGGGACTGTGTGGACTAGTACGGAGGAACCACACGTCCCCATCAAACACACCTCGTGTTGATGGCAGCAGTTTTTACCTCATCAAGGCATCCAGAAACCGGTACCTACCCTCCCCCATGTACATTCCCAGCAGGGGAGTCAACTGCTACAGTTGAAGGTTGTTGAGGTGTATAGGATGCGTTGTACAAACTTGTACTTGATAATCTCAGTGCCATTGTAATCAAGACACCAGAGGACCTTGTCTAGAGGAGCATGTCTGTCTGCTCTAATGTGGGAGGTGAAGCATGATATAAACCCCAAAAATAAAAAAGGGTCCATAAAAAAACGTAACTGTGACAGTTGAACCGAAAATCTACAATCTACACCCACCGATAGCGTTGATCCTTGTCAAGCACATCACTGTTGGTGGTAGACGCACCGAGGGTCCGATGTGTCGGACATTTTAACAAACACTCTTCTTTACTCGTGAAACTGATTTTATGCCTCCTGAGGCAACACTAGTCAAGACTCGAAGTGAACGACCCTTCTTTGTATGAAAGCCGGTCCAGCACAGTGTAAAAACATAGGGCTTCCTCTCCCACTGGCAAGGCTGTGGTCCCTCTACCGGTAAACCTACTGTCGTCACGGCAACACTGTTGTCACGGCAACACTGTCGTCACGGCAACACTGTCGTCACGGCAACTCTCCGCCGGCCACAACCTTAAACCGGAAGGACACGGTAGATCGGAAAAAAAGCAGGTTTTAAACGGAGGGGTGCGGCATCTTTTGGTGCGATCAGCTGTAAATATGAGTGCAACACGGGTACTGTATAGGAACAAGTTAGGAACGGTGAGGGTTGTGTGATGACTTTAGAGTGTCAGGTTTACGGGAGCTTGTTTAGCGGGCTTTTTGAACGTGGTAAGGTTTGAGTGGAGTGGCAAATTAACTACAGCAGCTAAATCTTTTACAAGGTCCCGAGAAGGTGACCGTTTTCCTGTTTAACTTTTTATCCATTTGGACACCTTTAAGGATGATGACATTGTGGAACCTCTCCGCACAACTAAAGATCTGATATACCAAAGCAATCAATGCATTTAGCAATTGCTGGGACGGTTGTACTTTTACGGAATGGAGTTAAGGACAGATGGGTGACTGGAGAGCGGTGAAAATCCAAATATGTAACTTTTCCGTAGTGATAGAGGCAGCAAGCTGTCTACAGTAACGGTGGTGTAAACTGAAGTAGTATCAACCAAGCACGTTGGCAGAATGTACTGCACCTACGCGAAACCCGTAATGTATTGTGCATAGCACTTTGGCAGAACGTGCCATATAAGGTTGTATGAGAGCATATAAGGTTGACAGCCTGTCTGTAGTTTTCAGATGTTGTATAGGAAAAGATATCGTCTGCAACAGGCAAAATTTTGATGCAACGTTGACCAAACATCCAACGAAAAACGTGAAAAATCAGGGTTGTGCGCAGGCGCAGTACGTTCTGCCGACATGCTTATCAACCACGGCGAAGGCTTAAAGAAACCTGAGGAGTGGAATGAATGTTATGCACCAGTCAAATAGCAAATACTCTACCTTGCTGTACGTTTTAACCAGCAGTCACGTTTGAATGGAGAAGACTACTAGGTGATTTGACCACACATCATGTGAAATGGACAGTGTGAATGTAGGTGCCAAGAGTACTTATCATTTGCCTTCAGGTCAGTATGTTGACTCTAGTTGATAATCTCCTCTTGTAATGTTCAACTCTAACCTTTCAGAAGACAAAGGGGCTACACAAGCAGATGTAAGATGTCACTCTCCCATAGCCCGACTGTGTGCTACAGTTGGCTGTAGAGGCACAGTTGTAGGTGTGAGGCTGTACAGAACAGTGATGATGTAGCACTAGCACCATACAAACCCCAAACTTAGCAACTTCACACACCCTACCATCCTCTCAACATGAAACACCATAGTTCAGTCATCACCTTTTCATGTTTTATGGCGTTGAATCTCTCAGCTAGGTGTCAGATAGATGTACATTTTGTAGATTTGTACAAGCAATAACAACTAGGAGACCAAATTTTCCACATGGCAAAACTTTGTTCATTTTGAAGAGATGTAAAGATACACGGAATGCCGGTCTGATGTTGTTATCTGAATGAGTCAGGTTGTCATCCATTTTCCGTTCTAGCTCAAAGGACACAAAGCAGCGAATCATTGACCCCAGTGAAATGGTTTGAAAACTTTCTTTAAATTTGTCTGTACAGGACCTACACCAAGGCAAACTTTCGCCATGTAGCCCCCTTGCTTATCAAACTGTCATGGACCTTTTGAATATTTGACAGAGAGAAAAAAATAACAAAAAAATCCCATAAACATTAACAACAATGGAATGTCTGAGTATTGCCTGCAAACTTGATCCGTTTTTTTACGGTGTTGGAAGTTTGAACCGTTACCCTCTTGCAGCGCTGCCCAAAAGGCTGACAACTTTTCCAAGTAATCAATAGATTGGATCTCTCCAAAGACCTCTGTGCCAAATGTCATCTTCGTGCCATATTTCAACAGTAGACGTTTGGAAGTAGGAAGGAGTGGTGAGCATGATCCCCTCTTGCTGGGCATTAGACTCTAGATCTGTGCGTTCCTGCTAAGGGCTACAAGTACAACGGAATTTAAACATGGCGCTTGGGTAATGAACTGCGTGTCTGAAAGTCACATTTAAAAAAAACTCAAATTTAATGAAGATTATGTTTATCATCACCTTAATTTCGTCAAGGAAAACAAATGGTCGTGATGATATGATAATAATTTGATGTTTGAGGCCCAAAGCACGGAAATGTTACACTTACCTTCTAGTAGTAATCCACATTTCAGCCTACTTCCACTGTTCTTTAACACACTCATATTCAAGAGTATCGACTAGTCTCTTTTCCAAAGTTCCAATGTTTCTGGAGGTACCCTACTGCCAGGAAATTTCTCATGTGGCATGTTTCGACTCGGACACTTCGAACAGTTTGGTACGAAAATTACTGAATCTTCCCTAAGACATGTGAAAAGGCAACAATTGATGTAGACCATTGTTAGGTCCTGAGAGCCTCACGGTTTCACCAAACTGTTACTTCTGGCTCTCTGCAATATGAACTTTCCGATAAACACTCTGGACTGTGATGGAACAACCCTGTTTTGCCAGCAGTGTGCAAAAGCCTCCCAAAATTTAGTCCAGCCTCATAGAAGGCAAATAGAGCTATTGAATGTTGAATCTTTTTACTATTGAATGTCAGGTAAGTGAGCAAAGACTAATATGTAACTGTAAACCTCACCATGGATGTAAATTCTATGATTTAACACTCAGTGCAATGAAATTATATATGATATATATAAATATATATTGTCTTCCAAGAACTGTAAAGAAGGAAATGGTCTTGCAGTTTAAAAAGGTGCATGTTTTACATATTGTTCTTACTGCACCATTCTGTACATTATATGTACTGATTTCTTTATCCTTTATTTGTGAATCCTTCGTGCCAGATTTTGTCATGATAAAACCCACCAGAACCTGTCATAGCAAAGTTTAGGGTACAGTTGAAGACAGAGTGACTTTACCATTGTAATCAGTTACTTGCTATGATTAGCCTTGGTTAGATTCGGTGCAAAATCATATACTTTGTAGATACAGTGTATCGGTGCAAGTATCATATACTTTATTCTTGAATCATTTTTAAGTTGAAGCCTTCATGCGTTGAATTGCTGTGACTTTTGGTGCAAACTGTCCTGTTGATTTAGAAATTATTATGTGTGGACAAGTGTCCAGTTTTGTAAGTCCTGTGTAACAATTTCCAGGGATGATGAGAATGATTGTATGATTTCCATGCCTTTATGATACATGTACATTTCTCTAGGTAGGTTTTCGGAAACTTTCGGATAAGTCGGTTCTTTGAAGGATGTTGGAGAGGGGAATTTTCATGTACTGCAAGTGCTTGTAGTTTGAAGGCTGATAAGTGGATGCACCAACAGCGAGCTGACAAGGGGAGGAAGTGTACATGTCGTAATTTCCACAGGGGGAGGAAGTGTACATGTCGTAATTTCCACACCTGTGTGATGCTTGAAGGACTAGCAGGACTTTAACGACACCAAGTTTTAACGAAGTACTTCTAGAATCTCTAATAATAACGTCAAGTAGGCCATTGTGGATGGGCTTTGGTACTATGTAAGACTAGGAAAGAGCTTCCATTTGTATCCAGAGGGACTTGCCCACACTGACAACCCCCCACCCCCACCCAGCACGTCGGCAGAACGTACTGCACCTGTGCAAAACCCGTAATGTATTGTGCATAACACTTTGGCAGAAGGTCTCATATAAGGTTGAATTAGAGCATATAAGGTTGACAGCCTGTCTGTAGTTTTCAGATGTTGTATAGGAAAAGATATGGTCTGCAACAGGCAAAATTTTAATGCAACGTTGACCAAACACCCAACAAAAAAACGTGAAAAATCAGGGTTTTGCGCAGGCGCAGTACGTTCTGCCGACGTGCTCCCCCCCTATGTATTGAGTCCATCGTGTTGGAGGCTGCTGCTGGTTGACGGGTGTTGGTCACACTTACTGACGTTTGCATGGTGGAAACTCTGGTTCTGTTCCGGCCCTCCCCGTTCTGGGAAGGCCGATGATGTCGCCTGATGATTGGCAGCTTGCTCCACAGAGTGCCTTTTACAACAACTGCTGCCAGTTGACACACTGCTAGCTCCTCCTCACCACATGGAGTAACCTTTAATACACCTCGTGTGTTGTTAAACAATAGTCAGCCTTCGTTTGCCCCCTAAAAAAATCTCATATTTGAAAAATATACTTCTAGGGTTAGAGTAGGGAACAAATCGTAAATTATATACATGTTTTGGAAAAGGGGAAAAAGTAAATGAAACAAACTTTTTGGTTCACCCTGTCATTCTAACCAAGGACATTACTAATGTCCTTGTTCTAACAGACTGATCGACTGATCGATCAGACAAAAGATTATTAAGACAATAATCAATAAGTGTATATATTTGGCAAAATCCTGACGTACCGGTACAAGAAGTGGAGTTGCAATTGAATTAAAATAAAATAAGAAGTGGAGTTGACCAGTTAAAACGGCCTGGATTGTTGATGTAAAAACTAGCAGCAGACGTTCTTAAAGAATTATCCATGAATTTAGAAACAATGGAAAAGCAGGTTTCTCATTGTATTGCATTATTTGGGTCTGCAACATGGCGACCACTTCTGGTGGTCCCGGGGGTGTCACTGAGAAAAAGCATGGTGCTAACAAGTTGTACAGTGGTTTAGAAAGACATAATAATTATTGACTTTCACAAAACAAGACTTACATGATAGAATGCACTGCAAACTTAACCTTGTATATATTAGAAGCTTAAGGACATTATATTACAGAACATGGTTCAAATGCTTTATTAAGACACCACATTGACTATAATATAGTTGTTAATATACACTAAGACTGTACATTGAGTGGTTACAAAACCCCTAAAAGAAGTTAAACTTAGTGTTTTTGAGGAGCCAGTGCACAGATGTTGTTACATCACAATTAATTAAAACTCACTAATGATCACCATGATTATTGAGGGGCACACTGGAAACAGTTTGTGATGCCTTCTAACTATTAAATGGTAACTTTGACTGGACATGTAAAACCTACTTTGCATTATAAACACCTTGAAATATAAACATAAATTTTGCCCATAGTTTTCCAAGATCTATTCATCAGTTCATAAACTGAAACGAACATAGAAAATGTTGGAACTGCTTTCCATAGTCGTCTCCAAGAAGTCTTCTTGTAAATCAAAGCCAGTGATCGTTAAATGTAACCCTTATTAATTAGCAAAAAAAATGTATTTTGAGCTCTGTGTCACTGGGCAGACTAACAGCCTTCTGAACACCTTGGGAAAAGGTGCATCAGGAGGTGAATCACTCATAAAACACTAATAAAAGATATCCAAAAAAAATGATATTGTCCCAACTCCTTTTGCAGTCTGTAATGTTAGTTACAAAGGCTGCCAGAACATGAAAAGCAGATCTGGATCTGAATAGATTTCATACAAGACCCCCTGGTTATGAAACAAGTTTGAACTGTAATTTCCAACACAGGGAATTGGACTTACCCAAATTTTCGACGGTACAACTCCAGTCTTTGTTAAGGAATGGCAATCCGCTGCTTCCGTGAAGTCACGTTATCCACTGCTCACGGAGTCACGTGTGTATAACGTGACATCACAGAAGCGGTGGATTGCTCATTCCTTGACAAAGACTGGAGCTGAACAGTCGAAAATTTGGGTAAGTCCAATTCCTTGCGTTGGAAATCACCGTTCAAACTTGCTTCATGATGACGAAAAAATACCAACGCAGAATCTGATGAACTTTCCAGATACGCCCCCTGGTTGTTCTGACTTGTGATTGCAGCCCTGCGCTGCCTCTCTACACACCACACATATCAGTCAGCCAGCAGCAACATCCTAGGTACACGTGGACTCACTCCAACTACTGTACATTTGAAAACCCACCAGTGATTTATTAAATATCAGAGGTGAAGAAGGTTCACTGTTGATCTGTCGTTCTTGCTGTGACTCTTTTACTTTTCGTCGTGACGTGCATTCGTGTAGTTTGACTCCTTTGTTATATATAGTCTTCTGTTGGATGCTGTTATGACACTGAGTTTGAACTGTAATTTCCAACACAAGGAATTGGACTGTTTTCGACTGAACAACTCCAGTCTTTGTCCAGGAATGAGAAATCCACCGCTTCCGTGACGTCACGTTATGTAGATGACACACGTGATTCCGTGAGCAGTGGATCGTAAGTTGCAGAAAGTCTGTGGCGCCCCCCGTCTCTGTTGAGTGATGGTTGTAAAGCCCTGATGTAGATGGCCTCTTTAACAACTCGTGCAAAAAAGTCTGGCTCGGAGTCCAAGATTCTTACTTTGTCCAATGAGACCGAATGTCAGTCGAAAATTTGGGTAAGTCCAATTTCTTGTGTTGGAAATTACAGTTTAAACTCGTGTCATAATGACTTCTACCAACAAAGATGAACTTTCAAGATTCTGTTGGATGCATTGCTTATAATAACAAGAAATCTGGAGATTTCAGACTTCCAGGAAGTATTTTTATTAGGTTTTCATGACCTTCAAATTCACTGTGTCTAATTTCCTGTGTCTGACCTTTTAACCTACTGTTACTTTGCCTGCCAATCTTCCCCCACCCTTCTGCTGTCAACCTATATATTCTGTCTGGACAAACAGACACACAAACCCGCAGCTCAGCCACCCAAAACAATGCTTCCATACATTGACTTGGACTTAGAGCATGGACTTCTTGTCATTTGTTGTTCATTCATTAAGTTACCCTAAGGCTTATATTTCTGACATGCATTTTTACTAGTAAAGTGTTGTGGTATGATGTAGCAACCAAAAGGTTGACTTCTTATCCTTCCTTGTTGAAAGAGTACCACACTTAAGACATACGTCAACCTTTCTCATGTCTTCAGTATAAGTGTTGAGGTGTGAGCTTGGCCTCCTTAGCAGACCCTTATGATGACTGGGCTTTTGGGGGAACCTTAAAATCTATAATGCGCTTTTTTCTTCCAAACCTGGGCCAGCAAAAGAACCTCTGTACAAATAGAAGTGATATGACGAGGAAAAAAAGCACATTATAAAGTCTCCTCAAGAAACCCAGTTGTAGAGGCTGCTAAGGAGGCTAGTGTGAGCTACGGTGGAGGAGGAAATGCATGCATAACGAGACAATGAAACACGCTAGCCTCCACCAGGCCTTCCTACCGGGGTACGGATCGTGGAATTCGGCAAAAGAAGGGAATAGCTGGCCAGTAGAGTCACTCCGTGGGCAGTCAAACCCCAAGGCGGGCAAACTCCCCTGGCCAATATCTCCCTATTATAGCCAGTGCAGTTAGTCTGGTAGAGACTAGAAACACGCCATGACACACAGGACTGTTAAAAAGCCGCAGAGCATTTTTAATTCAAACTGTCACTACAATGTTCGGGTCAGCTGGTCAGGCTCAAAATCTTCGACTGTCATTTTTGGCGATTGTTCTTAGCCTGGAGTCCAGCCTTGCTAGCTTTAGTCCGCTCCCCAAGGTCCAATACTGTAATTCCTGATTTTTTCACGGTACTTTTATGTTCACTGTTTTCACGGTCACTTCTGTACCGTGAGCTTATCATTACTGTTATCAAATTATTTGTCTTTCGCCCCTCCCAGCACTTGCTGCTACCGTGAAGATTAATTTCCGTGAACGTTTTCTTCAGACCATGAAATTTCGCTACCGTGAAGACAAAGTGAATTACAGTACCCGGCCAACGGTGAGTGGATCTTGGGGAGCAGCCTAAGAAGGCTGGATTCCAGGCTAGATTGTTCTTTAACAAGGGAGTGTGCAGAAATCACTCCCCAACCTTGACTGAGTAGACAGTGGACAACATCGACAGTCATCAGAGATTCCAAAGATCCTATAAAACAGTTGCAACAAGGAATGACACATCATCGTACCACGAGCTACCATGTTGCGACGCTAAACTACAAGCCATAAAAACTCAAAAATACCTAGCTGTAACTAATTACACACCGAAAAACCTCACAATACTGCCTGATTAATTTTTCCACACTTTCCACTGTAAGCTACCTGGATGATTAGGGTTACTTGAGGTGATGCCTTGATGTCGATTTTCCTTTACTATGCTTTTGGCAAAACAGGCTATTTTCACATGCAATGGTCTGGTATTTCATATCTTACCAGGCCATTCATGTAAATCAAATAAAAATAAAAAACTAGGTCTTACTTATCTATAAATTTAGTTCACTGCAAAAGTTTTTGTCATTACAAATTATGTCCCATGTACTTGATTATCATCATCATTCAAACTATTAGAGGTACAAATTCTACTCTCCAAAATACATTTTCAGCTATTGTAAGCAGTTTTCATATTAAACTCTCTTCTGTTTTAGAACATGACCAGCCTATTTCAGCTTTTTTCAAGGGTAAAACCATGATTGCATGAAACCTTGGTCTGAATTAGGCTTTGGGTGAAGTCATCCAGCAGGAAGGAAATAACACAGCTTAAAAATACCAACATACAGTTAGCTCTACTCGCTTGTCATGTTCGAAAGGAACGGCAACAGACTGCCTGGGCTGAGAAGCAGAAACAACAGCAAAAAGTGCCTATTATTACTCTCCAAGCAGAGGTCTGGGTTTGGGGCTTATTTTTGGCGTGTTTTTAGGTTTTTTTATCGGGCTTTCTTTTTTCACTGAAATTTTCTTTTATTGTTGGGTTGGGATAAAAGAAAATTTCAGTGAAAAAAGAAAGCCCCCCAAAAAAACCTAAAAACACGCCAAAAATAAGCCCCAAACCCAGACCTCTGCTTGGAGAGTAGCCTATTATCAGAGGAGCATCGTAGTAAAACATTTGTTGAAAGCAGTAAAGTCACGCTGGTGGGATTGAAGACAGGCGTCTGCCTGCGAATCAGTTATTTATAGCCGTCCCAGGCTAGATTGTACACGATCCGTTGAGATCCTTGAGGAGGCTGTAAGACGAGGAAAGTCACAGTCTAGGCAGTCTGGTCTGGATCGGGTTTCTTCGCCACCTCGGCATGACCTTCACCCTGAGTCTCCACCTTGACCTCCACAGGCTCCTCCTCCTTCTTCTCCTCCTGTAGAGATTTTTTTTTTTAAATAATAAATTTTTTTTTGCGCAGGACACAACAGATTTCATACCTCCATATCTGAGAAATAAACAATGCAAATTACATTTGCAGGTGCAGGAAATATACCGGACAGATATAGGTGTTAGAAGGAGAGGGATGGGCTCTGCCTTCAAATACCATGCCCTAACTCACTGCCCTTACAGCCAATAAAAGGCTACGGGACTACCTTTACCTTTTTACATGAAAAATGTTCCTAAACTATCACGCTGTCACAATGAACCGGTGATATAGTCATACTTTATAATTAGATACTGGTTGGAAAGACTCAATATTTCCACACTGACAACTTGGCTGGAGAAGAGATGGGATGACTTCAGATGTAGGTCCATTCATCGTTCATGTAACGAATTTGAGAATGAAGATAACAATAGCGATATATATTGATGTTGCCAGTAGTTAAGTGAATAGTGTCGTCTTCATGTACTCACCATTAGGTTGAGCTTTTCTTCATCCTTTTCCTCCTCAGGCTCTGTTGACACTACTGCTGCTGGGTCTTCAGGGCTGCATGGAGCACAAAATAGTCAATTGTAAAACAACATCTACTCACATACACAAGAAAACAGTTACTCAAGCAACTGGATAGATTTGGAAAATTTACAAACTTTCAAAAACCTTTCCAGTTGCTTGAGTACCGTGAATGTTTTCTTGTTGGATGTCTAACCTTCATCAACGCATCTACTCAATATAATTCCACCAGGTCACATAACGTTATATCCGATATCCCGGAAAAATGCATCTAAACAGATCTCCAATGCAACGTCCCCCAGTATAATGCACTCCTGCATATCTAAACTGCACATACCTGGCAGTGCTTCACTAGACATCTCTCAAACACACTGCTTTTCAATGTCTGCTGATCGATGTGACTGTCATGCCAGTAGCCAGGATTTTGTTTTGGGGGAGTTCTTCCTTCTGTCCTACCAACGAGCGCCTTAGGCGCGAGGCGAGCACCGAAGGCGCAAGCATCCTAGGGGGGTCCGGGGGCATCCTCCCCCAGAAAATTTTGAAAAATTGAACCTTCTGAAATGGCATTTCTAATACATTTTTGCGATGATTTCAAAGGGAAAATCAGAGACAAATAGGATTCCAGTCCCGCTGGTGATACAAATCAGTCCACCTATTAAAGAAAAACCTTGGGCCTTTAGATAAAAAGTGGACCTTTGAGCGTGTGTGTGTGGGTTCTTCCATGGAGGTAAATTGAACCTCCTTGGTTCTTCTGAACCCCCCGAACCCCCCCTGGCTACGGGCACGACTGTGTCTGTGTTCCCCTCCCCATCCGCCTCACCTTTGCTCTGTGGTGTGGTAATCTCCCCTGTCCTTGCTCCGCCACCATGCAAATGCAACGATGGCGACCAGAACCAGGAAGGCCAGAACCGCCACCACCCCACCGACAACTGACCCCACGGGCGAGCCTACAGGTGATGAGCAAAGCAAATCAGAAAGGTGACGTTCTCTCACCTGTCTGGGGGGATCTTGAGCTCGTCTGATTGTCGACGGCGCCAGCACACAAATCCAATGACAGCGAGCACAGCAACAGCAGCAAGAATTGCCACCACTATGCCCACCACTGTACCGGCCGGCGTGCCTGTGAACCCAAATACGCCTGCTCAAACACAAGGCTGGAACCTCGCAACCTTCTTGGGATCCACAATAAGCTACGGTTTACACTGCTCGCTATTCTTCCCGTGGTACTACATCGATACGTAAATTCACATACGAGACAGGAAGACTACAATTTATACTGTAAGTTGAGTGTAACTAACACGGATTTTGGAGTAGAATGGCCCTGAACAGGGAGAAAGTCAGCTGCATGGTTGGATGAAATGAGTGGGTCTCCTTTCATACCCCACTTTCTCATGATTCTGACTTGTTGCTGGCTTTAAACATGACGGGACTGTTATTGTCGCTTTTGCTGTTTGAGTGACAAGCAAACATTAATGGCTATTATATAGGGTGACTGTAGTAGTAGATTATATACTATAGGGTGACTGTAGTAGTAACTTTCTTACCTGTCTGTGGCAATACTATGTTATCCACCCTTTCTGTAAAAGAGGAAAGACATGCAAGGGGTTACAATTATTGGTCCCAGGAATAGTTTTCTTCCTTAATGCTATGAACATGACAACCACTTGTGCTATCTTTTCCGCACCACCATTGTTAAGGACACTAGATTCGATGCTATGGTGCATTATGGGATTATCAGTATTTTGTCACAGCACATTATACAATATTACATAGGTCAAAAGTCGGTGGTGGTGGGAAGAATAGTCAGTGACACTAATTTTGTAAAATCGTGTTTGAACCAGCGCAACTGATATTGAATCATTATCTTCATTTACTATCCATAGAGATGGAGGTAACCATTCAAAGGTATCTGTCCTTATGTCATTCAAGTTAATCATAAAAGCAGTTAACTTTTCTCAGTGTCTTGTGTTTTGTGTGGACAAGATGATTCCCCCCAACGGGAGGGGGACTTTCTTCTTCACAATAAGGTTCTCTCTTTATTCTCTACTATTACGGCTAGCCTTACAGGGTTCAAATTCAAATACAAATTATGCAACATAAAAAGAGACTACATGGTAAAAGAGACACACATAATTACGTGAAATGAAAACATACAGAAGGTAACATTATTTACAAACTAATTAACGTTACGACATAACTTTATGACTTAACTTTTGAGATCACACATACCTGTAATCTGAATGGTTGTCTCTCCACTGTCGGAGCCGAAGGTGTTGGAGGCGGTGCAGGTGTAGGTGCCGCTGTCCTCCATCTGCGCGCTGAAGATCTTGAGCTCGTTCCTGTAGGCCTGCGCGCTGGCAGGCACGCTCCCGCCGTTGTGCTGCCACTGGTAGGTGGGCTGCGGGACGGTCCCCTCCTGCGTCATGCAGGTCAGGATGACGTCGTCCAGCTCCTGCAGAGGCTGCTCCTCCGTCGGGTTCGGGTTGACGTTGATCGTCGAGACTCGGGGGGTTCCTGGGAATAAAGACCATCGTAACATCATTATAAAACAATTAGTAGAATATTCATCGATCAGTGACAGTTTTGAAAGGTAGCAAACACGTACCTCCAGATTTTCGACGTCCACTGTACCTAGTCTCCAAATTTGGAGGTATGTGTTTGCTACCACTGATCGATGAATATTCTACTAACTCTAACCTTACGTGACTAATGAACCTCTTTAACGATCCTGGGAATAAAGACCATCATAACATCATGCTTCATTTATGAAGATCAGTAAAAAAAATTATAAATCAGTCAATACCACTGGACAAGAAGTTTTTAAATATTAGATGGTAAGATGGCATTTGATAATTTGGTTAGGATCAGGCACGGTTCTGGATAGTCCGACTGTTTCTGGATACGCCTGGACTATCCAGGACCGTGCCTGAGCATGGTTCTAGATAAAGCACGGTTCTGGATGCAACAGAAGCCCTGCGACAGTCGGCACGGCTGCTGCATGATGTTCGTTGTGTCTGTTTATGTCTTTTTAAATGTATGTACTGTACGTTTTCTGTGTCGTGTATTTATGTTATTTTAAATGTATCTGAGCCTTGGAAGATTAGCTCATCTGAGCGGGCTAAAAGGTTTCAAAATACATGTAAATGAAATGAAATAAACTAGAAAGGTAACATCTACAAAGCAAATGCATAATGTTTACCTTCGCATATGGTCTGCTCTGTTAATTCTTACTCAAACCAAGGAGGTTAACCTCCTTGCTCAAACACATTCATATATGTGGTCAGACAGGAGTCTAAATCCCTCATGCTATAAAATTGCAACATGATGTAACCCAACACCAGTTACCATGGTAACAGACAGTCTGGTTCAGGTCATTGACCAGGTCAGAGGTCACTGTTTGGAGAAGAGGAGGAAGAAGAAACGTAGCAAAAACAATATGTTTTCCTTCGGTAAACATAATGAAAAGGTGTTGGACTTACGGAGAGTGACGGAGGCTCTCTGCGGCGAGGTGAAGGCTGGATGCCGAGCGACACACTCGTAGGCGGAGGACTGCGCGGAGCTGACGGTGACGCTGATGGTGGACTGGGCGTCCAGGTACCTACAACACAGCAGAGGAAAGCAGAGACACAGATATTTACCATCAATGAGAGAAGGCCTTCCTGAAGGAGCAAACAAGCAGATGTACCTAACCCTCTCCCGGTACATCGAGAGTACGCACCGTTTCGACGTGCTCTCCTAGAAACACCTCCGACATCACGCAAGCACAAGGCATCAAGTGTTAAATACCCAGAGAGGCAATTGACTCTGAACTGAACCAAGCGTAAACCTGCAACGAATGAATGGTTCAACGGATCTGAGGTATGCCCTGGTAAAATAGATAAACTTGAACTTGTTCAGTTCGCAAAGGTGTGTAATTAGCAGGTGTTTTACAGGTCTATTAGTATTTTCCATCGCAAAATCATATTTTCATAACCAGTTCTGCATTGGCTGATGTGCAAATCAGTGCAAATAATCCATCTAAAACATCATCTAAGACTAATCCTTACTTCACTATCTCCTGCGGGTTCTGTCAGACATCCTGCATAGCAGGGAGAGAAGAACTCCACCCCGCCCGTGCCACATATACTGTAATTCCTGATTTTTTCACTGTACTGTTATGTTCACTGTTTTCACTGTCACTTCTGTACCGTTATCAAATCATTTGTGTTTTGCCCCTTCCCTGCACTTGCCACCACCGTGAAGATAAAGTTCCGTGAACATGTCCATTTTCTTCAGACCGTGAAATTTTGCTAGAGTCTACCGTGAACACAAAGTGAATTAGACGTTAAACAAGGACAACAACAACAAGTACCCCCGCCAGCTGGTGATGTTCTCCGCCGTGTCGGTGGTGACGGCGCTGCCGTCGCGCGTCCACGTCAGGTAGGCGGCGGGGTTACCTGTGTACGCCGTGCAGGTGAGCGTCAGGTTTCTGGTGGCCGTGTTGTAGTCGTCCGTGATCACGGGATCATTGGGGGCAACTGCAGACGGGATGGAAGGAAACGGACATGAGGTGAGTGAGCAAGTCCCGTTACTGATTCATCTTATGCTTGTGGAGTCCCCAAAGACTTAGAATTCCTAGCCCGAGGCTTCAAAGTGATTAGAAAACAGTGCTTCATCATGATTAATAAACTAATATCAATGGTTTATTGCAAATTCGTGCCCGTGGGTTAATTGCAAGTGAACAAGTGATAATATATACATACATATTATTAAGCAAGTTCTACTAGTAGCGGTCGTTTCCTTGGTTAGTAACTAGAACAACTAAAAGGTAGGCTCAGAGCACTTTTCAAAGTATAACCCCCTTGATCAAACAAAAGAAAGGCGTCACCAATAAGGCTAGTGTTGTCAATGTAATACGTTTTGTATATTTTCCTGTGTGTCGTAATGTGTGTTAGAACGGACCACAGGAAGAATAGCTACAGTCTTTGAATAAAGAAACTCTTTCTACACAACCAAGTGTTTTATTCAGCAGACGTTTCGGTGACCGTCTGTCACCTTCCTCGAGGCAATTCTGACTGCTTCACATTGCACTGCAGCATAGGTGTCGCTGCTATAGATGCTATAGAAACGTCGGCTGAATAAAACGGTTGTGTAGAAAGAGTTTCTTTATTCAGTGACTTACCAACCTGATGAAACTATTCACGGATAGCTGCAGTCTTGTATGCTAAATGTGGATCCCAATAAAGTCAAGTCAAGTCAATCAGGCACGACTTACCGAGAGCCACCAGCTCAATTTCGACAGAATTCTCCGAGGGCTGAACGCCGTTGCCGCCGGCCCCCACCAGGCACTCGTACGTCCCGTTGTCGCTAAACTGGAGGTTGCTGAGGCGCAGGGACGCCTCCTGGGCGGCCGGGTCCGTGTTCACCAGGCTGGCCCTGTTGCGGTATTTATTTATCTATTTATTCAGAAATTGTAACATGGCAATACAAAGTGTGCACTAGGCAGCAAGTATGCTGATAGCGTGCACACCTAACACATACAGCACATATAACATAGGAACAACAATAAATAGTTAAAACAAGATATATACCCAAGTAACATTATCTAATGAATCACACCTGCAATTTTAATAATCAATTTTATAACTGTACAGCAAGTGAATGTTTGGTGTGGCTCAGCTGGAAGAAGTACAGAATCTTTTTGATTGGGCAATGAACGTGTGGAGTGCATCTGTAAGTTTTGTGTTTGTGTCAAAGTTATGAGCTGGAGAACCCTGGAGCAGGACAGATGTGGTTAGGTGTTGTTGAGTAAGGTGTTCAACAGTGGAGGCAAGGGTGTTGCGTGGCTCAGTGTGGAGAGGGCAATGTAACACTAATGTTCATAACGGCAATGTTCCGCCGCTTAGAACCTTTCAGCGTGCCACTAGGTTCTCTTCCAGTTCTCATCAATACACCGTTAACTTACCTGTTTCCAAGTCATTCTACAACAACAGCTTCTTTCCCCGGACTGCTAAATTATGGAACTCTCTTCCAAACCCATGCTTCCCGTCCGACTACAATCCACAAAGCTTCAAAACAAAGGTCCACCACCATCTCCTGACTCAACCTCATAATACTCACACACATACCTCTAGCTCTATGCCTAGAAGTGGCCAAAAATAATTGGCCTTGCACTGAGCGACACCATTAAAAAAAAAACTAAAAAAAACAAGTAACCTGTTGCGGTACAGTCCATAGGTGTACACGGTATCGCCCAGGAGGTAAACTAGGACGGATTCTCTGCTACCGTCCTCCAGACGCCTGTACCACTTGATTTCGCGTAAGACGGCGTTGGTGCTTAGGGAGTAGGTGCACCTGAGGGTGACTGATCGGCCTATGGACTCTTGTACATCACCGCCACCGCTGATGGACTGCGCTCGCACGGCTGCAAACAGAAAACAAATGAAGAGATAATCTCCGTGAATAAATACATCAGGTTGGCACGAGACTGCAAAAAGGGTACTTTGTTGTCGCGGCATGAACGTACAATAAAGGTCTTTCATTCATTCAACAACCAGTGGGCGAAATCCAGCAGTTCTTAACGTGTCCATGGCAGTTTTGTCCTTAACAACAAGCGTGCTAAAGAAACGCCGGGAACATGTGGCCAATAATACAGTCTACGAATGCCACGTCTTGTGCGGTAATATATTGTATAGAGCAATAAAATCTGATCGAATTTGTAGTCTCAAAATCCGGGAGCTGTTAAATGCAAGTCTTAGTTGTACAGTTTAGAGCTGTGTATCATCTATTTGTCCAACTTGAGAAAGTTTGTAAAAGGCCTCCTCTAAGGTATTAAACAATGCAGTCTGGAACATAATTAGCTTTTACGCCAAAAACAGTTACTCAAGCAACTGGATATGATTTTGCAAACGGTCAGACGTTTCAGGTAGCATCCACTACCTTTCGTCAGTGACTCACTATTCTGTCACTGACGAAACCTGGATGTTTAAACTTCACCGACATAATTAATTAGCTTGTGTCCTTGCGATTTTGTATTACTAGTACTCAAGAGATCAACAGACAGTGACGTTAGCGCATGTTGGTACCAGTTGGAGGCACGACGTGACACGCGGGGAGGTTGGGCGCTGTTTGTTCGTGGCGCGAGTTGATCGCTCTTTGTTGGCACAACCAACAATGACTAACAGGTATGGGTCACCTATTGCCACAGGTGGTTTATAACAGGTGTACGGGTTCACTCTGAAACGTCGGGCCCAGAAGTATATAAATACAAACGTACTTTGAACTGAAGGCAGAAGAACTTTCGTTTATCTCTGACTATACTCGCTACTCATACAGATTAAGGACCTCTCGACCTCACAGTTTATGATGTAACTTCTGTAGCTTAGTTGTTGCATCAGCTGACTTGTGAACATGTCGTGTATGACGTCATCTTATTCCCTTCCACGCACCGCCTGGACCCAGTGCCTGGCACAGACACACTCTACAGGCAGATTCTTGGGGCAAGGGAAGTCTATGTTTGCCGCCTGTAGCCATTGGCCGCGTATTGGATACTTCTCGGCCAATCTGATACTGTCTTGCCAATCTGATACTGTATTGCAGCCACCCAAAGATCTGCTTGGAGATTAGCACAGACTTACTCTCCAAGCAGAGGTTTAGGCTTCGTTTTATTTTTGACGTGTTTTAAGCGTTTTTATTGGGCTGTCTTTTTTGCACTGGTATCTTTTTTCCTTGGTCGGTATTGGATACTGTCATGTCAATTTGATACTGCCTTACTAATTTGATACTGCCCTGCCAATTTGATACTGCCCTGCCAATTTGATACTGCCCTGCCAATTTGATACTGTCTTGCCAATTTGATACTGCCCTGCCAATTTGATGCTGTCTTGCCAATTTGATACTGTCTTGCGAGTTGCAATTGATACTGCCCTGCCAATTTGATACTGTCTTACCAATTTGATACTGCCCTGCCAATTTGATACTGTCTCGCCAATTGGATACTGTCTTGCCAATTTGAGACTGTCTTGCCAATTTGATACTAGTACTGTCCTGTAGCCACGAAAAGATCTGCTTGTAGCAAGCTGCGTTTCAGGGTTACCCTGATCTGACCTCTCCCGTCTAGCCATGGGTGACACCTGCTTGTGTAAGCACAGGGTCCACGTTACCTGTGAAACATTAACCACCGGGCCGTTCCGCGCTGCAAAGTTTGAAGCAACCGTTGCCACACGAGACGCTGTCCTAATGTACGCAGACTTCACTCCCGTCTACCGATCGATCTGGGCAAGGTGCAGCTCTAACCGCCATATGGCCGAGCCAACTCCAGAGCAGACAAAATAGTCATCTCCAATTGCAAGTAGATCTTTCGGTGGCTGCAAAGACAGTATCCATTTGCCAGACAGTTACCATTTGCCACCGAAGCAAATGGTAACTGTCTTTGCAGCCACCGAAAGATCTGCTTGGAGATTAACAAAGTAGATTGTCGTGTTTTGTCACATACAGCTACAACAAACAACTGACAACCGTTATCGCCATTCCTACAACGGTTTCAGGCTCGCACTTCAAAAAGCCATGCTGCTTCCGAGGGTTGCCAACAATAGGCCGGGAAGGGCATCTTCATTTTTTAGAAGTGCGCGAGCAAAAAACTTATATTCGGGATTCGATTCGAACAGCAGACTCAAAGCGGACTTGTACGTGTAACATTCGTAAACGTGTTCACTGTAGGGTGTAGTATGATTCAGCTGATGTTTTGGAGAAAAAAATACGTTAGTTTTATACTTTCTACATCTATAAGAACTTCAGTACAGACTCAGAATAATCGTGGTGGTGCAAAATCATGAGCACGCTACCAATTTCACATTCTTAGCTTTATCTACTAGGTTTGTTTTCTTTTAGATCTCAATTTTTTTTGTCAAATTTTGAAACCGTCGAAATGAAATAGGCGACAAAAAAAGTTTAAAAAAAAGTTATAAGGTAAGGCGCAGCTTTGTCCGTGCTCTGTTAAAAGTATTGTTAAGTAAACTACTCTCCAAGCAGAGGTTTAGGCTTCGACGTATTTTTAAGATGCTTTAGGGGCTTTTATCTGGCTTTCTGTTTTTGTACTGGTATCTTTTTTTCACCAGCCAGCCTACGGAGACGTATTAGACACTGTCTTGCCAATTTGATACTGTCTTGCCAATTTGATACTGTCTTGCCAATTTGATACTACCCTGCCAATTTGATACTGTCTTGCCAATTTGGTACTGTCTTGCCAGTTTGATACTGTCTTGTAGCCACCAGAAGATCAACGTGGAATTTAAAAGCAAACCAGTTCCATACGAAAGTGAAAACAACGATAGTTTCCAAATTTTGTTGCTCATGTTAACTTTTTTTTCAACTTTGACTCAACTTGACCTGACTTGAGAAAGCCCAGGTGGTTTCTGGCCGCCTTTTGAAGACTCGGAGTTCATACATGGCGCTCTTGTGCGCAGGCACCGACCGACGGATCGCCGTTTGTTCCGTTGATTGTCAAAGATGGAGGGCTAATTTGCTCTGGGAGTCAACACGAACTCCAGAGCAAATACCCGCCGCACGGTTGTAAAATGGCGGTATAACATACCCAGTTCAACTGTCCAGTCATTTTGCTATCAAATGACACCATTTTGAGCAAAAACGTGTAATCTTGACGGCTGCACTTGTTGTGCAGATAAAGTGGCAGGTACAGAAAGCTGCTGTATGACCGTACCGGTCAGAAAGGGCTTCAAGCCGTCCAGACAACGGCTCAAGTTGAAAAGAGCTTAAATAACCCACCTGTTGAAGCATGGGATATGGGGAGGATGTCTTCAGACAGGAAAGAACGTATGAATCTCACCTGAAGCAGCCACGAGGCTGAGGAATACGAACACAAGGAGTCGCTGCATCTTCTGTCTTAAAGATAAGTTGCTGGATTCTATTTCAACTTCTAAGAAGTTCCTCTGAGAATTGCCGCCTTAACCGCACCACCGACTCTGCGAGGAGGACGCACAGAAAAAGCAGGTACGTGTAACGGTCAAACGACCACGAGACGACTTGGTGATTGGCCCTTTTGAATCTTTAGTTAATATTAACCCAGGTCCCCCAGGTAAAAAGCGCAGGTGTTTGCCTAACCTCGCCTCTGATTGCTCCGTTTTACAGCTAGCGTCGGATGACATCATCTCTGTGGTGAGATCACCACAATTGCCTTATTTGGCAAAGCGTTGTTTGATTTCCAGACAGCCATCTTTTTTTTTTTCAAAAGTCGTAAAACAAGCAACGTCACCGCCCACCTTTCCCTGCAGTGTGTGTGCGGGTCATGGGCGTTCGCGGGCAGGCTCTGTCGTATCCAGAACCGTGCCTATCTAGTTCTATGGCTGAACGGGTTAGGGTAAGGATCAGGCACGGTTCTGGATAGTCTCCGCGTATCCAAGAACGTAGATTTTCCCCAGGCACGGTTCTGAATACGCATGGACTATCCAGAACCGTGCCTGAGCTTGGTTCTGTGTACAGCATGGTTCTGGATACAACAGGGTCAATGTCAACCACACTTAAAACCATTTGGTTCGGTACGAAACTTTACAATGTGAGACCACATTGTGGGACCCGAAGAAAGGTCATTTAAACCTGCACACCTTAAAGTTCAAACATTTAACAATTAACGTTGCCGAGTTGAAAAGTTCAGCCATGTCAGATACGGCCATGACCTGGATACAAGCACAGGCCCGAACCATGCAACATGCTCTGCTTACAATGAAGGCTTCAGCTGTCGCCATGGCTAGTTAGTTTCAAACATTTATAAATTTGCACCCAAGCATGCTTCAGATTCAGTTCGTCATTACCCAGAAACTATTATTAAAGTTGTTAGCCAGGACATTATCATCAATTGGTTTATTTTATTGATGGTATCCCTTGGTAACTAATGACTACTTTTTCAAGGAGTGTTTAGCGCGTGTAAACAAACAATACAAAAGAATTATCAGAAAAGTAAACCTCCACATCTGACTAATGTGCACAACCATGCCTCAAATGTCACCCCTGATCGACTTGCTCACTCAGTATCAAAGTCAAGAATAGTATCTATATCATACCCGGGCCGCAATAACCGTGATACAAGTCTGGTATCTTACCACATCTACTGGTATGTACACTAGAACAGATGGAGCTTACAGTATTACGTAATGCCAACCAAGGAGGTTATAGGGACCTCCTTGTGCCAACTTAAGACATCTGCTGTGTGGGTGTCACCGACTTGTACTCAATTGTCTGGTGCCGGAAAGGACGAGCCAATTGAGTTTTGAATAGCCTGTGGTTGTGAGTCAGGCCTAGACAGAACCTAGATGAACTCATTGTAAATGTATATGTAACTTCTGACCAACCTGTACAACACCATTTCTACTACCCGCACCTGGTGATCTTGCAATATAGAGCAGTAATGTGGACAAATCGAATCTTATTTCACTGTGACGCCTTTAATGATCAACCGTCAAATTACCTTTCGTATGTTTGTAATATGTTCTAATTAAGATTTTAATCAATATTTGCCTTTTAACCATATGTGTGTAAACACCTGTTTGTTTCATAATTGTAACCATTGTAACCAGACCTCATAATTCAGCCTAATTCAAGCTAGGCTGCCAGCAGTTTCTGGAATTTATTTATTTATTTATTTATATATTTATTCAATAAACCAGTCTCATTATTACAGTGTGTAAATGTTTAATTCAAAATCATAACGCCAGTAGGTGTAATACATAGGAAATGATGCTGCCGATCTGTACAGGTGTAACGTTAATAAACGGAGGCACATGTGACTATTTTTTTTTCTGTCCAAACTGGGGACGAAACGTTGCCTGGGTGCCATCCTCCGTAGTTACCGCCAGCTCTTTCCGTGGAGAGCGGAAAGATGGATGGCACACAGGCTCGTCAAAGTTGGAGAAAATTCCTTTCGATAACGGTCTACTTTTCAGCGGAGAAGCCCCCCCCCCTCCGAGGAATCGGACAGGGTTGACAAAGGCGGAGGGAAATGAAACGGTCAACTTCCCTCTCTAAATGTGTTCATGACAGTCGATTTTGATGACGATATACTGCAGTCTAATCAATATGAACGTTTAAAAGTGGCAATGATCATTGATAACAGAAAAACTCGGAACATTTCAAACTGACTCGAGGAGCGGAGAAAAAGTCTGACATATTTTCAAGCTTGGAAATGAAAATTTTCTGCAAGTCCTTTTTATATGTTTTTTTTTAAATCGAAATATTTTCACATGACATATACAACGCAATGTTCCTCCTTTTTCTGGCCAATTATATTTGGCTAAATTTTACTGTTTTTGAACGCGCGTTGTTAGTCTGGTGAGACTATGAAAGGTGGGCTATGAGAAAAATCAACTCGTCTTGCCTTGCGTACATTTTGGGTGGAAAAAGTTAAATGGCTGCCTGGAAGGGGATAGTCGCCCTATTATTTACGCCCTGATTTTAATCGTCGAATGCCTTAATATAGGCGTGAGCCATGGCCCGACAAGTGTAGGGGCCAGTTGGACAAGTTTAAAAAAATCCACTTGCCCTATTGGCCAAGTACATGATCATTTCCACTTGCCCGAACCAACTTTTCACTTGCCCAAAATACGACATATTTCTATGCATTTTTACTTGCACTAGTTGCAGCAAGGACATTATACTTAGTTTTCAGTGAGTAAGAAAAGCATTTTAAAGTTTATAATGTTGCATGCTTTATTTACCAAAATAAGGCTACTTAGAGATTTGCAAACTTTTTTGCAATGGATTTTCAAACAAATTGCCATACTTTTAACTGGCAGCAATATGATATCTTTGTTGGAAAATGATGAGTTATTTTGTTCCAAACACCGCATCCAAAAAATTTACTTGCCCAATCGTCCAGAGCTTGCGCGAACAGTGCTTTTACTTGCCCTGGCCAAGGGGTAACAATAACGTAGGCACCACGAGATGTCCATTTGCACCGTTCATATTTGCCGCCATGCCGTGCAGTCGGTCTAGTCTGTACTACTCGGCAAGCAAGGAGGATGACGCAAGATGCCCCGAGCAGCCTGACACTTTACAGAATCTCCGTTTCCTTGGGGATTGTTCAAGATCGCAGAGGTCCAGTTGAAACTTAATTAACCAAGCTTGATACCGATTGGGGACTCTTATTTCAACCACAGTTTCCTCGCTCTACGCAAAATGCACCGATTACGCTCTACGTTGAATTAGAGTGGTCCGTCTACGCAGAATTAGAACGGCCGATTACGCTCTACGGAAAAGGGCATGCGGGCCCCCTTTCTGTAACCCCCACTCAGTGATGAAATTCCTATCCTGAATTTACCTATAGTATTCTGTCAACAAAAGATAACAAAGACAAAGTTGTAACTTGGAAGAGTTTTTTTTCTTTATTTCACCAAGGACATTACACAGTCCTTGATTTCACAGTGATAAGACAGTGATAAATGTTTTTGCTCTAATGTCATGTATTATCAAGAATTTATAATATTTCAATGTGTATACATGTTGTATATACCACAAAAATTGTATTGTTTGTTTGCACATAAGACATTAAAAGGAGTTATGAGTGAGTGTGCACATGTTCAAAGAAATTTTGTGTTTAAAGAAATTTTCATCATCATCATCAACATAAAAGAAATTTTAACCAATTTTGTCCCCCCCCAAAAAATACTTACAGAATTAAAAAGAAGTGACCCGTCCAGGAACACCATGCTGTCAGATGTTATGACGGGGAGACCCCTAGCCCTGCAGCCGGACTGCGCCCCGGTGCAATGCAGTCCGGCTGCTGGGGTCTCCCAGGCATGGGCCCTGGACGGGGGGAGGGGGAGGGGGTAACAATAGGACAAACATACAAGAAAAAAAGACAAGACATTCCAGGAACACCATGCTGTCAGATGTTATGACGGGGAGACCCCTAGCCCTGCAGCCGGACTGCGCCCCAGTGCAATGCAGTCCGGCTGCTGGGGTCCCCTGGCATGGGTCCTGGACGGGGGGTAGGGGGAGGGGGTAACAAAAGGACAAACATAAAAGAAAAAAAGACAAGACATTCCAGGAACACCACGCCGTCAGATGTTATGACGGGGAGACCCCTAGCCCACAGCAGCCGGACTGCGCCCCAGTGCAATGCAGTCCGGCTGCCGGGATCCCCCTGGCATGGGTCCTGGACGGGGAGGGGGTAACAAAAGGACAAACATAAAAGAAAAAAAAGACAAGACATTCCAGGAACACCACACCGTCAGATGTTATGACGGGGAGACCCCTAGCCCTGCAGCCGGACTGCGCCCCAGTGCAATGCAGTCCGGCTGCCGGGGTCTCCCAGGCATGGGTCCTGGAGGGGAGGGGAAGGGAGGGAGAGGGAAATCAACACAAAAAATTTATATATAGTTTTAAATTTAAACCAAAGTCCCCCCCAAAAAGAATTTCAAAATACAAATAAAGACTGGAGTTGTGCAGTAAAAAATTTGGGGAAGTGTCCCGTCCAGGAACACCAAGCCGTCAGATGTTATGACACGGAGACCCACCGGCAGAGCAGACCGGACTACTGCCGGTTATAGTCCGGCTGCTCAGGGGGTCTCCTGGCATGGGTCCTGGACGGGACGACCATATTCAAAGAAAAACATATGGGCCAAAAAAAATATACAAACAATCTTAGATTTTTAACCAGTTGAAAACCAAATTGAAATCCCCCCAGAAAAAGAATGTCAAAATACCAACTAATATTGTATTAGAAAGACAAATTGGTCCATTGTAAGAGCACACTCACTCATAACGTAGCAAATCATAACATTGAAATACTATTTACAAACAGACTAAGAAATAATGAAATAATGTCTATGACAATTGAAATCGTATGTTTGATATATACACATGGTTACATATACAGTGATTTTTTTTCTTCCAAGTTAAATGTTTTTAATTTTCTTTCCCAGGCATCTCCCACATCATCTCGCTGACGTACCCGTCAGAACAGCCGATCCAGTAAAACGGTTTTCTCCCACTCTTCCTGGACTCGGTCTGCTCTGCTGGGGCCGCCACCTTCTGCTTCTTGCTGCTGAAGTACTACAAAGGCAGTGGACAGAAATCTGTCTCAGTTCCAATACGGTCAGTCTATTTTTTTAATCAAGCTCTCCAAGGATTCAGGTAAATAACATACATGTATTGTATATGCACAGTTGCTGCCTTCTGTCAATTTTATGAATGAATGAATGAATGAATGAATGAATAAATAAATAAATGAATGACTGAATGAATGAATGAATAAATGAATGAATGAATTTTATTAACGTGTCATGCGACTTTTGTCGCCCAGCCCATATGGGCTTATAAGACACCAAAACAGAAATTATACAGTTGTAACATAAATAGAAAGTAAACATAAATCCAAATCAAATGAAAGGTCATGCTGGAGGCATCAAATAAATAACTAAATACAACATTAAAGTGGTGCACAGCGTCCAATCGAAAATACACAAAGTCAACTCAAAAGGTACATAAAGGCAACTCAAAATTACACAAATTCAGTATGTATGTGTGTATGAGTTCTAGACATGAAAATAAGGAAAAAACGTGACTCACCATGTGCAGGCCTTCTGCGGTGAGTGCAGCGCATGTCGACCACATGGTCGCATCGATGATCTTGGCCTTGCTAGGAGCTGGAAGGAAAGTACAAATTAATTAGTGGCCTGAAACCCCAGTATGTTTCAGTGGAAGTGCAGCACATATAAGAGAGCAATCTGGAAGTTTATTTTTCTACTATGAACACCTTCAGGGTTTGGGTTCAGTGTTCAATGTTCTTGTTTTGACATAGCAGAAAAAATTGAAGTTCTATGCAGAATTTGAGCACTATTCCCTATGACATAAGATCTAGCAGTGTTTTATATTAACCACAGAAAACAAACAAACGAATCACAGAAAAGCTGGAGGAGGAGAGACTGTCTTACCGGCAGCGGCGATGACGGAGGAGAACGCCTGGGCAGGGGGGCTAAGCCCCATCAGGCCCCGGAGGGCCGCCCTGCCCAGGCCGAACATTGGGTCTCTCCTGTGGAGGAAAGAAACAGACTTCTTAACACTCATTCAAATCATGAATAAATAGTTGTGACACTTTTCTATGAAAACACCATCTTCCTATGCCTAAACCAGCAAACCTCTTCTCTACTATTGGCAGTAGTTGTATGCCGTAAGATTAAGTTTTGCGAAGTAATATTAAAGCTTTTCCGTTTTTTTAACGTAAGTAGCGCCCGCCCCCCTCCCCACTACCGCAGCAAGTCCAGCTAGTCAATCGGGTTGTCTGCCTTTGTAGATGTGTTGACTGTGCAGTTTAAGTTTACTTACTGTGAATTTTCACCAACACGTACAGTAAAACTCAGGTGGTTACAACAAGAAATGAATGAAAACTTACAGAAGAAGGTTTTCGGGTGCTCACGGTGAGAAATCTGCTCGTCGCTTTAGTAGCTGTTGCCTTCTTGGTGTCCAGACGGCAAATGGTGAGGAAGCCGCCTGATTCGTTGCTAGGTGCGCTGCGCCGAGTCCACTTATTGTTGGGCGGGGGTAACTGTATCAATTACGAAATATTATTTACCACATACCGGTAGTTCTCAATTCTTAAAATCACAATCTATGTTACATATGATTTATAGAAGTGTACAGTGTCTTCGTGTTATACCACGATTGCGTTACTGCCTAAATATTGCAGTTATCTGTTAGTGTAAGTAACCTACTGAAAGAAATGGTTCGTTCTAAAATTTGCATATCCGGCGATTACCTAGCAACGGTGCAGCGGCAAGTAGAAAATGTAAACAAAAGACCCAAGTGTGGGAGGGGGGCGAAAATCTATGATATATTTTAAGAATTTTATGTAACTTTCACCACATATTACAGCTAAGAAAACGGAGTGAAATAAAAGATGGACTCGAAAGATGAAAGCTTTGTGATATGGAGTAATGTGAAACAACATCTTTATTCACGTCAAGCCATGAGAATACAAGATAAATTCGTGTATTTCACTCTTTAATTGTATTTTTTCTAGTTTCGCTTTAACGTTACAGTACTTTCTTCAGCGGTGTCGGTGTTGTCTATTTTATCTTATTTTAGTTTACTTCCCTTTTTGTTCCAAGATCTCAGCTGCATAATCATACGTAATGAACGATAATGATGGTTAAAGGCTCCAACAGTGGACTCTTTTAAAGCAAGGTTTGACAAACATATGGAGCATTACCCGGTTTTGTATAACGTTAAGTTCAAGATCCTGGACCATCCACAGAAACCCACAATGACAATCAGATAGAGGGAAAGTCAACAGGAGCGGCCTCAACTGGACTGATGTCCTACCTGGCCGTAGATGCTACTCTACTCTACTCTACTCTACTCTAAAACCATAGCACGAATTCTGAAACATTAACGTTACATGAACAAAAACAAAGGCAGACTTTCAGTGTTCTGAGAGTGGTCAGTGACTCGAGTGCCCTGCCACAGTCTGTTGTAGACTCAAGGACAGTTAAAGAGTTTAAAACACGACTGGATAAACATCGGGAGAGCCTTTAATAAGTACTGCACATGAGTAATGTTCGTGACCGGGGTTACCACAGGCATTCCGAAGATGGTAATACCGAAGAATCTGCAATGATATTTTTGGTCGTTGGGGAGTGCTTTGCAGCTTTTTATTTATTTATTTATTTATGAAGCTTTACCACATTTGTGGAAGGGTTGACATAACAGGTGACTATCACCTCTTCAAAGATGTCAAACCTGAGACCAGACTGTAAGGTTTGAACCACTCACACCGGGAAGGACCCCTACTCTTTTCGATAAGTGTGGTGGGTTCTTTTACGTGCACGAGGTGTGGCTCTCCCCAAACACGGGACCTCCAATTTTACGTCCTATCCGAGGGACGTCCCTAACTGAAGCTAGGTACTCATTTACACCTGAGTGACGTGAGGAAAAGTCGTGTAAAGTGCCTTTCCCAAGGGCACAAGATCGGTTTGGAGGATCCTTTTTGAACCTCCTCGGTTAGGTCGGGAAAAGAGCAGTTGTCTAGTTGATGATCGTCTGAGGTGTGTGGAGGAGACCTCTGGTGAGCAAGGAAAGAAATGCAGCAATTCCTGGGCTGCTCACGTGTCAAAAGACTAGAAATTCACATGTATCTGCATCAGCAAATACGGGCAGGCTCGCGTTTCAATGTAAGTTATATATGGGGAAATTGTAAGTAGGCGACACATAATTTGTAGAAGTGAACATTCGTTGAGTAGTACTAACACTGGCATGCGTTAGTACTGTACTGCACATGTCATGTAAATGGTAAAATAAAACACAATTCGGCTTATTTCAGTACCCATCTTTATTTCACAGTTTCAGAATATGTCTTAGATGCTCTCCGATGTAATATTTGGTTTCCGTTCTAGCAATAAAAAACACATCATGATTGTGGGTATGTCGCTGTCGCCAGGTACCCCGCCCAGATGCGCAGATGGTGTCGCACGTCCTACTTTCAACTTTCTTCTCCGCAGATTGCCGCTTGTCAAGATATACAAAAGCTTGTGTACGCATATTGCACTTCGATGTTCTGTGTTTAGAAGAATCACAAAAGTATTATCTATATCACTGCTGGATAGTCAAAAAAATAAGGAAACATAAAGTGGCGAATTTAGGGTACAGTGGCGAATTTAGGGCCCCCTCCGTTATTGTTATATCTTTCACTTTCAGGAAGGTATGGTTTTTATCAACGTTTCAAACCAAAATTGATATATAAGTCTTTGGAGCCTTTGGAGGAAGCAACGTTAACACTATCCACACATAAAGCCGAAAGTACGAGGGCAAAGTTTACGGGCCTTGAATATCTACATATTAGGTCCAACAGCTGGGAATTGTGCGTCACTGATGCGAAAAATCTGCGAGCTAGTGCTCTGAGCCCCACACTGTTGTATATCCGAATCTCCCCTCTACACACGTCAAGTGATTTGGCAGGTTATCCTGTGTGGACGTTGCAGAACGCTTGAGCGTGTGTATGCGATCTGACTGGGGTTCTCCATGGATTGAACGTTCCTGTACTCTTCACAGCGGAATATCTAGCTTCTCAGTACAGTGGATACCCAGTGTATACCGGCGAGCATGACTACCCTCCCCTTCTGAGGGGCAGGTTAGCGATAGAAGTGTTGGAGAGTCTGTGAAGGCCCAGCGTTTTCCAGGTCACGGTGCAAGTCTGGGGAAGAGGTCACGGCCCTAAGATAAGAGCTACACGGGAAACCCCGGACCCAAAATGGTTTTACTGGACTAATATTTGTACAAAAAACAGGGTGTTTGGTTCGTCTGAGCCATGGTTGCCCGGCTAGACTGGCGGTTTCTGTCCGTTGTGTTGTTTGCGGCTCTACTGCCCACAGAAGGGGGGAATCTCCAACCCTTGGCCCGGATTTGGGACTTCCAGCAAACTCTGGTACGTTTCGCTTGAGCTCACCTCGGAGTAGTAGCCGGCCTCTACCAGGCTTCGGGAAGCGGCTGGAATGAGTAGAAATTGGCCAGATAGACAGATAACATGCCAGGGGAGTTGGTCCGCTAAAGCGGCAAACTGTACTCTTTAGTGGACCAACTCCCCTGGCATGTTATCTGTTTATTTGGCCAGTTTCTACTCATTCCGTCCGCTTGCCGAAGCCTGGTAGAGGCTAACGTCGGAGACGAAAACTTGACTGAGTTAGTTTACAGTCCTCCGAACGAGATATAAGAATTAACTCAGAGTTTGAATTTTAGCACAGTTTTTTGTTGCCTTTTCTGCTGCACCCGGATTCAATGGTCTACATTTCGTGCCGGTAAAAGTGACGTAAGATAACCTCTTCCATCCCCTGGGTGGGGTAGTAGGGGCGAATCAGTTTTCTTGATGCTGTCTAGGTTAGGGTGGACCTACTTTTGCAGACGTCCTCAAACATTGAAGGACTTGCGGTGCAAACTTTGTGACTGTCTTTAATTGCGAGACATTTTTTGCCATGTCAGAAAGGTAACGAAATTCTTTTAAGTTTAAGTAACAGTTAAGGTTACAACCATTGAACTAATATAATAACGTTAATAGATTGCTGTAATGTTTCTTAGGCCTGAGGTTTCTGAACTTTGTTGCTTCCAGGCATTGCTGAATAACTATGGCTACTTTGTGGGGAAAGCAGCAATTGTTAAATAGGAATTCTTTAAACGTGTAATGTTATATAAGTACATGTATTATTAACATTAATAGAACGTTGTAATGTTTCATATAGGCCTGAGGTTTGTGAACGTTGTTGCTTGCAGGCTTTGCTGAGTAACTATGGCTACTTTATGGGAAAAGCAACAACCCTTAAATAGTCAACGTTATAGGGTTTACGGAAAAGGCTGGGTGCCTGACCAGGCAGGCTGTTGTAACATTTGATAGGCCTGAGGTTTGTGAATGTTGTTGCTTACAGGCTTTGCTGAGTAACTATGGCTACTTTGTGGGGAAAGCGAGGGACTCGGAGGGTGCCAGGACAGAGCGAGAGGGGAGGCTGAGGATACTGAGGGATCCTACAGAGGAGGTCGGACAGGACCAGAACATCATCAGAGTCATGGCCAACTCGGAGTCTGCCTGGCCTGACTTCCCCTACGGCAGAACCGGTCAGCTGTCCCTCAGCGGGACAAGGTGGAAGAACAAAGACGTGTCGTTCAGGTGATTCAGTTGTAACTGGATTTGAAATGACCTGCTTGCTTTAATGAATGAATAAATGAATGAGAGACCTTTATCGTACAAGCTAAGTACAGGTCATGGTGATAAAGTTCTATGTACAGCAATGGTGATACAAGTCTGGTATATTACAAGTACTACATCTACAGTATACTAGCCTGTATATGTTCAACTTCTTCTCACTTCTTAATGCGACTTAGTGGGAGGCAGCCAAAACATTATTGTTGCCTAGAAATTAAGGATGGAAAATCTTTTTAATTCTAAAGGAGGTTTGGTTCAGTAACTTCTTATTAAATTACTGGTCACACATTCAGTGGCCTCATTATGCTGCAGCTGTAAAGTTATATCTTTCTGAGTGTTTTATTTATTTATCTATTTCTGTGTTGTTTTACCAGGGTGACGCTCTCAGTGACTCAGTGTGTGGCCCTAGGTACATATATACAAGCAATGCAACAATATATGAGAGAGAGAGATAAGGGTTTATTCGATATAAAAAACCTTCGCAACACCAGTGCTGAATTGCGGTTTCTGTACACAACGCGTCCTTCAAATATTATCAGGACTTAAACATTGGACATTATATAGAAGACAAGACAAGCACAAAATTATATATCAAAATCGAAATCATTGCCCAATTGCGCCAAAAACAGTTACTCAAGCAACTGGATATGATTTTGGAAACGGTCAGACGTTTCAGGTAGCATCCACTACCTTTCGTCAGTGACACTAAAGGACTGCAGGAGAATTGCTGGTTTATAAGCACAACCATTGATTGATATGCAAATAAGTAAAGACGAAAGGTAGTGGATGCTACCTGAAACGTCTGACCGTTTCCAAAATCATATCCAGTTGCTTGAGTAACTGTTTTTGGCGTATCTTATCACCTGGATGTCTAACCTTCACCGACGTTGCCCAATTGTTTTAAAACTCTACCCCCCTGTCCCCGCCCCAGGATAGTGAACTACCCCAGCAGTGAGCACCTGGACAACACCGTTGTCCACCAGGTGTTGGTGGATGCGCTGGACGTCTGGGCAAACGTCTCCGGGCTCCTCTTCACGGAGAGGACCAGCGGGGATGCTGACATCATGATCAAGTTCGCCCGGGGGAACCATGGTGACGGAAAAGGTGCTTTAGATACGATTTTTTTAACCCAAAAATCTTTCACATAGACGGATTGACACAGAGATTAACTGTACTTGTTTATTTGTTTGTTTGTTTATTAGAGTTTGTTTACCACAAGTACAGATATACAGGTGGAAGGGAGGACAAAACAGGTGCAGCTCTGAGTTGGAAGGTTTTGGCCAGTGCCTTGAGGAACAAAATCAATCTGGAGAGTCTGATAATCAAAAAGAATATTCAGAAACTGTGTTCTTACACTTTTAGGCCACACCAATTTTATTTGTTGCTTCTCGGATTTTTTCATAAAAAATATGGAGCGACAGGGCGAAAAAAAAATAAAAATAAAAACAGGCCTGGGTGTCCTATCATAGCACCATATGCTAGAATAGGTGCCATGAAGTCAACACAAAAGACTGGGTTAAAATTGAAACAATGAATTGTGAACTTTTAATCAAACCACTGCATTGGTAGATGTAACAACTGTAACAATTAAGAAGAAAATGACTTTCTTCAACTGTTGGAGGCAAAATATTTGAGCATTTTTGAGTTGATTCAGAACCAGAATATTTTTTTTTTTTGCAAATCAGAAAAAAATGAAGAGGCGAATCCGAGAAGCAACAAATTAAATTGGTGTGGCCTTAGGGGTTTGCACAGAAAGGTTGTTTCCATATTTCTTATTATTGATATATTTCCTTCTGACACAGCTAACCAGTTTGAAGGCCCCGGGGGAGAGTATGCCCATGCCTTCCAGCCCCCCGGACTGGACTGGCCGGACGGCTACGGCGATGACGGGGACGTCCACTTCGACGCTGACGAGTACTGGACTCTGCGCTCACCCAGAGGTTTGGGCATCTTTGCAGTCATGTTTGGGGTGGCACGTCGGCAGAACGTATTGCACCTGCGCGAAACCCGTAATGTATTGTGCACAGCACTTTGGCAGAACGTCTCATATAAGGTCGTATTAGAGCATATAAGGTTGACAGCCTGTCTGTAGTTTTCAGATGTTGTATAGGAAAAGATATCGTCTGCAACAGGCAAAATTTTGTGAAAACTCAGGGTTTTGCGCAGGCGCAGTACGTTCTGCAGACGTGCTTGTTTGGGGTGGCTGAGCCGTGGGTTTGTCTCTCTGTCTGTCCTGATTGCTCATTTTTCCCTAGAACAATCGTAGAGTGGAACTCGCTGCCACCAAGTACAGTAGGGGCATCGTCACTAGATACTTTTAAACATTGTTTAGAGTTAGACGTTCAAAGGTTAGGTGCAACAGGTCGTTCGGTGTAATGTAGCTAGATGCCGCCGCGCTGCATGCCTGCAAAGCTGGTGTGTTTACGCCGAAGGGCGTTTACCGGCTATATAGATACAGATACAGATCGCGTTGGTTCAATGTTGGGTGGGAGGCGATTTTGACAGTTGATTGATAAGGAGGTCACCCTGAAGGTGGTCCAGCATGGGCATGCGGAGGAATTCAGGAAGTGGTGTAATATCGAATTAAATGACATTATACAATCCCCTTAGCTTAGTGTGGGATTATCATAAATGGTACTGGTAAGTTGGGTTCACTGACCAAAAGTGGTGCACGTGACATGTACCAATGTTGTATTCAGTTAAATGGTTTTCTAAGTTTGATGTAGTGATCAAACACAGTAAATGTACTGATGCTCCTGGTTTGTTTGCCGGCAGGCGTGAACCTGTTCCAGATCGCGGTGCACGAGTTTGGCCACGCCCTCGGCCTGAGCCACACCGACGACCCCAGCACCATCATGTTCCCGTTTCCCGTCTTCAGAAACGACTTCTGTGTCCATCCCGACGACGTCAGAGCTATACAGAACCTTTACGGTAAGGAAATGCAGGGCATAGTTTTTTTATGTTTACCGAAGGAAAACATATTGTTTTTGCTTAGTTTCTTCTTCTTCTTCTCCAAACAGTGACCCCTGACCTGGTCAATGACCTGAACCAGACTGTCTCTAACCATGGTAACTGGTGTTGGGTTACATCATGTTGAAATTTTATGGTAGGAGGGATTTAGACTCCTGTCTGACCATATATATGAATGTGTTTGAGTAAGAATTAACAGAGCAGACCATATGCGAAGGTAAACATTATGCATTTGCTTTGCAAATGTTACCTTTCTAGTTACCTTTCTTTTCTACAATGACACGGGTAAGCCGATAGACAGAATTGCTTACAAAAGTACTCTTCCATGAGATATTATTGATAAGTCATGCTGCAATAGGCGTATAGGCTTTGTACACACCCTTCACACAACACTGGTGAATATCAGCCATTATTTCACTTTTGTATAATTGTTGACTGCAGTATTATGCTTTCTTTTTATCTTACCTTTCCAGATGGCCCTGAAGAGTCGTCCCCTTCCTTGCCGAGGTGCAGCAGTCTCCCTGACCCCTGTACCTCCCAGTTTGATGCCATCCTGCATTTCCGTTCCGAACTGTTTGTATTTAAGGTAACATGTGTAACGTTACCATCCTGGAGCTGTTTTGACATTTTTATGTTTACCTTCACAGAAGTGTTTTTGCTCAGTTTCTTCTTCTTCTTCTTCCCTTTTGCTGTTTCTTCTTCTTCTTCCATTTCAAACAAATAAGGTCAATGACCTGGACCAGTCTAGACGTCTGTCACCACGGTAACTGGTGCTGTAGCAGACACCCTGTGGTGTTGGGTTACGTTATGTAGCCAGTTGGAGGGTCTCGTCACCATATATATGATGAATGTGTTTGAGTAAGAATAAACAGAGCAGTAGTATGTTTGGCTAAACTGTGTGAAGGTAAACATAATGCTTTGCAAATTTTTTTAGTTGTGAAGAGCAAAACCACCCTATCTGTCATGATTCTTGACCTGACTTTTTCACTCCTGAGCTTGACTATTGTGTACTGGCATTCCCAAAAATGTCTATCCTCCACTGCACTGTGATCAAAACTTTATCGTTTTTTCTTAAGACTTACAAAGCTGTCTTGATTTTTATGTCATTTAGTGTTTTCTATGTCTTTTCTGTATGCACATTTTCCTGATTAAATGAATAAATGAATAAATGAATAAAAAAGGTAGCAAATACAGTATGTGGTGAACATAATAAAAAAAACCCTTCATTCCAGGGTATCTACACATTCCGGCGACACATGTGGGAGCACGGCGCGGAACCCAAGCTGCTGATCACCCAGCAGGTGTGGCGAGGGCTGCCGGACAGGATCGATGCCGCGTACACCCGAGCACAGGACGACAAGATCATCTTCTTCAGCGGTGAGGGGATCTTAAAATCATACAATCACTCACTCACTCTCTCCCATAGCTTAGTCAGCCATTGGGGCAGCATGATGTTTGGCAAAGGTTCTCCACTGCTGACGGTTCTCTGCCAGTCTAGCCATCTGGTTGGCTGTTTGGCCGGTCCACTCCTTTAGGTCTGTGATCCAGGACCGACGGGGACGTCCCCGTGGCCGTGCGCCTTCCGCCTTTCCCTGAAGAACTGTGTGGGAAAGTGTGCCCTTGGCCCTAGACACATGGCCGAACCACTGTTACAGTAGTTTTTTCTTCTTAACTGTTGGCAGGAAACTGTCAAGTGGGCCATGCAAAGTGTAGATGTGTTCCCATATAATCAACTATAAGGGAATTTCTGAAGTTACAATGCTTCACTTACAATGTTTCATTGAATTAGGCTGTAATTATTTTGTGATTATTGCAATCAATAATCTATTTTTGTTGTAAGTTGTGTTTACGTTTATGTTGCTATGGTTATGGCTAAGTGTTGGCTGAAAGCAATGAATAAAGGGCCCTAAAAGCTACTCAGCAGCTTGACAGTTCTGTTTCTATTACAGGCCACTGCCAAACATACTGTACATGTACCAGTTTGTCAAAAGGTTTAAATGTGTCTTCTGACATATTACCATCAATGAACCACCCTCTAGGTGCGCAGTACTGGTTATATGACGGTGCTAACATGGAGCCAGGTTTCCCGCGGCCCATTTCGGACTTCGGCCTGCCCACCAACGAGGTGGACGCTGCTGTTGCCTGGAGACCAACTAAGAAAACATATTTCTTTAAGGTAAGGAATGGTCTCACACATTCTCTTCAGTAGCCATTTTTTCAGAGAAAACTACTGTGATGTTTATTCTGGTTTGGTTGGAAGACTGTCCAGAGTGTTCCAGCTAACTCACTCACTCACTCACTCAATCCTCTTGCACATGATGCGTAGAGCTGACTAGCTAACTCACACATCCTTTTTTCTTCTTAGTGCTTATGGCTGTTGTCTTAACTCTTTCACACTCAAATATAAGTCAAATATATCTAAACTTACTGCTTTGCTGTGATATGCTGTAAGGCTTTCAGAGATGTGCAGGCATGTTAAGTATTTATTGCCACTTTGCTAGAAATAGGAAAAAAAATCTAAATTGTCATCTAGAATGAACGAAATCTCATGTTAATACTGTTGCCAGGGAGACCTGCGGCGCGTGTCGTAGAACAGATTTTTTAGCGTATACACAGGCCCGCGCGGCGGTTTTCATGTGGCACCTCCAGGGTGCGGCACACAAATACACACAGGGTGCGCGGCGGTTGCGGGCCTGTTTATATGCTCAAAAAATCTGTCCCAAGACATGCGCCGCTGTGGCGCCGCGCGTCGAATGTCCCAGGACAAATGATTTTTTTTTGCCCCGTGTAAATTGGGCCTAGGTTGTCAAGGTGCTGCTCATGTAGAATTATGAATAATTGCCATGTTAATACTGTTGCCAGGGAGACCTGTACTGGAGATACAACGAAGAGACGCGAACCCTTGACCCCGGCTACCCGCGGCCCGTCAGCATGTGGCACGGCGTGCCGGCCAGTCCCGACTGTGCGTCAGACCTGGGCGAGGATGGTGGGTAAACTGAGCATGTCGGCAGAACGTACTGCACCTGCACGAAACCCGTAATGTATTGTGCATAGCACTTTGGCAGAACGTCTCATATAAGGTTGTATTAGAGCATATAAGGTTGACAGCCTGTCTGTAGTTTTCAGATGTTGTATAGGAAAAGATATCGTCTGCAACAGGCAAAATTATGATGCAACGTTGACCCAACATCCAGCGAAAAACGTGAAAAATCAGGGTTTTGCGCAGGCGCAGTACGTTCTGCCGACGTGCTGGTAAACCGCAGGTGTTATGCAACTATTGCAAGAGAGGATTTATTTTATTTTATCTATTTATTTATTATCTGTCATGTTTAGCCAGGGTGGCCCAGCTCAGTGGTGTAACCGCACTGCTTTACAGTGGGGACCTGGATCACATATACATGTAACACATACAGTTTGGACATCGACATAAAAAAAAGTCACATTTGACATAGAATACGTATCTTTTCGCTGTAGTCTGTCTTACATATAAAGAAATTTGTTTCATGAAATGTATTGATAGGTCCTTGAAAAAACTGCAGCTGTATTATCCAAATACGTGTAGTTGTATTGTTAAGAATATTTTACCAAATCTATTTACTTAACATTTTTATTCTGGACTCCAGAAAGAATAGTGAGATATCACTAATGGAGATCTAAATAAAACAAACAAACAAACAAACAAACCAAATGTAGTGCAAGGTAAAGTAAGTGCTGACGGTGGCACCTGAAAGAACCAATGCCACCGTCAGCACTTACTTTACCTTGCACTACATTTGGTTTGTTTGTTTGTTTGTTTTATTTAGATCTCCATTAGTGATACCTCACACTCCTAACGGCCCCGTTCGGCTAGCGTTCGGGAGGCCAAATTCATGAATGTGTGACAGGGGCTGACAGTGTTATTGGTTCTTTCAGGTGAGGTTTATTTCTTCCGAGGAAGGAACTACTGGAAGTACAGCAGCCATCATCTCAAGGTCAAAAGAGGCTACCCAAGGTCGATAGCCGAAGACTGGATGGGCTGTTAGTCACACCTGCAGTGCCAGACTATTTCTTTTCTTCTGAGGTATTAATGACTGTGCCTGCTGCATGATATGTGTGCACAGTCTATACCAAGCCTAGGCTAACTTAACACAGCAGCAGTGAATGTGTTAAGCATATAAACTCTATGTAGTATTCCAAACAACTTGACAACAGTGAACGTGTTGTAACATCTGAATGAGACCCTTCAAGCCTTCCAGTGAAGACTTTTCCTCGTAAAAATAACACCATATCAACATGGCAGCCCTTTGAAAAACAAATTCACTTTATCGAGTACGTATTTCATTCAATTTATTCAATCAGACAAAATCATACAAAAGCAGGGAATGCTGTTGCACCCCTGAATTGTGTGTTTGATTTTTACAAATTGGTTTAAAAAAAAGAACAAGACAAGTAAACTATATAGAAATATGTACAAACACCATTCCAAACAGGAAAGGACAGCCATGGGTTTTCAATATCAGCCATTAACACTGTCATTGTAAAGTCTTACTGCACAATGTAAAAAAGTCCTAGCTTTAGGCAAAGTGAATTTGTTACCTTTTTGTATTACGTCGTGGTCCAGACCACAACCTAAACTTCTGGGGTAAGTCTCTGCTCGGAGTTGCACACCGGGATCCACCTCGGATCTCTGTTGGTTCAGCGAGACGCCACAGTTCCACAGACGTGTGTCTGCCACTGGTGACAGGCAGGGAGCGACCGTACTCCTCAGGCCAGCTGCCGGGTCTCCGCAACGCTGCCGCTGGAATGTCGTACGTCACGAACGTGTCGTACCTCTCAGCGCGGGGCGGCTCCTCCGTCTGGGTCTGCACGTCGCGGTACAAGTCCTTGTCTTTCTTCCACGTCTCCTTGTGAAGGGTCATGGCGCCGACGCGTCGCCTCTCCTTCTCCAGGTCGACGTGGAAGCGCAGCTTCTGGATCTCCTTCCTGACGTCCTGCAGCGTGGAGAGAGTGTCTGCCTGCTGCTGAAGCGAGGCCTCTTCGGTTTTCACGGCTTTCTCCGCCTTCTCCTTGGCATCCTGCAGATTCATCCTCGCCTGTCTGCAAGAGAGAGAAAGAGACTGGTTTATTTGTACCATACAAGTACATACAAAAGCCTGTAAGCAGCCATAATTGGCTGAATTGAAAAGGCTTCAAAACACAAGGTTCGCTTATACTAGTACAGCTAGGTGATCAGGACTTTTGATAAAAGTTTGTTACATTTGATAAAAACTATTCGTACCATATAAAGTTTACATTAAAAATTACAGCACATTTAAAAGTACAATTACACAAAGTTAATGTTTAAAACAGTTAATTCCTTTAAGTTAAAATTACAGAAATGATCTAAAGTTGTAATATACAAGGTCCATAGAGGATTATATGAGGTAGATCATTTTTCAGCGTTCAATACACACCTGCGCACCTCGCACACGTCTGACATCGTCCCCCTGAGCTGGCGTATTTCAGACTGAACCATGGCAAGTTTGGCCTTCTCCTCCTTCTGGTGGTCGATGCGCTGCAGGATGCGGTTTGTCCTCCTGTGTTCCCGGGTGACCTTGTCTTGCAGGCGAGCCATCTGGATTTCGAGTTTCCTGCGTCTCTGTGCGACCGCCTGCAGCCAGTAGTGGCCAAATATTGGACATAGAAAAACACGGCGCATTTCAGAATCTTACATGAAATCTTACAAAGCAAAAAAAACATAGCACATTTTCGAATCTTACAAGAAATCTTACAAAGCAATTACCTACACCAAATCTTATAGAGCAATTAAGTAACCAGATTTACTCGTTCTAAAATTTTCTACTATTATTGCACCCATGGGAATGCATCGGAAGAAAAAAAACGAGACCTTCCATAAGCAATAGTTTCGTCAGAAAAAGAAACGAAGACCTTTTAAAAGCAATGCCTTTATACATCTTACACACACGGGTAAAGATGATCCTTGGTTAGAAGATTGCAAAATGTGCCTTAGTTTTTTATGTCCAATTTCTTGCCATACACACTGTATACCTGCAGCTTCCTCTTCTTGGCTTCCTCTGCTTCTGACTGGAAGACCCCGTTTCTAGGGTCTGGGATGTGGGAGGGCCGAATGTTATCGTGCCACTTGTCCAGCGAACCAAAGGTAGTCGTCAGCTCTGTGATTTCACATCCATCCTCTGAGGTCAGTAACAGGGGGGGACCGGAGTTCTTAACGTTACCAGCCTCCATCTGGGATGAGTATACGGGATATAAAGTTAAATACCGGTGACACAGCAATTTTCTGCACAATAGAAAAGTGTTTATTCACAACCACTTGTTTTTTTATTTATTTATCTTATTGGTTTTTCAAAAAAACAAGAACAGAAAGCAAACCATCCAACAATAAATAATACAATTATAATGGTAATAACAATAGGAACTCAAAATATGATAAGCATAATAGTAGCAAGACAAATTCAAATGTCAGTTAACAGATGTTAAGGAATTTCAAACCTCAAAATGATCATAACAGAGCTTCATAATTTATCAGAGCCGATGTTTCAATGTCTGTCTGTCATCTTCATTTGGGCAATTATGACTATTGCCCTAATGAAGATGACAGACGGTCATCGAAATGTCGGCTCTTGTTAAACAAGTGGTCGTGAATAAAGAACTTTGCTATTCAATCATTCACCAACCTGATGAAATTATTCATGAATTTTCTGCACACGTAGGAACTGGTATCACATTTTTGTATCTCTTATTTTCAAACAACAACTGAGAACTTACATGGAGAAAGACCTTTCAGTTACCTCAGTGGATTTTTAAAGATTTCTTTGACTGTAAATAGTTATTTTTTTATATCAACCGTTATCTCTTCAAACTTCCAATGAAAAAGAAAATAAGGTACACCAAACTTTGTTATTGTCAATTCTTGTATTACTAGTAACGTTACCTAAAACGCTACCTCTTGTTTATGTTACCAGTAATTTTTTTCTGTGTAGCCACTGTAATACTGAAGTGAAGAAGACATGTTTTCAACATGTGAACATTGTAATATTATACATGCAGCTGGAATTTACCGTATCTACAAGTAAAGGAAAATTGTCCTCATACAAAAAGCACAAAATGATTCCACATTCACACTGAGATCACAACCTGTTTTAGCCTATGGCAAGGTTATCTAAGGCCACACCAATTTAATTTGTTGGTTCTCGGATTCGTTCGCCTCTTGCAAAGAAAAAGTTTCTGGTTCTGAATCAACTCCAAAATGCTATTTTGCCCCCAACAGTTGAAGAAAATCCTTTTCTTCCTAGTTGTTACAGCTTTTCCATCTATCAATGCAGTGGTTTAATTAAAAGTCCAAAATTCATTGTTTAAATTTCAACCCAGCCTTTTATGTTGACTTCATGGCTCCTATCATAGCATTTGGGGCTATAATAGGATGCCTAGCCCTGTTTTTATTTTTTCGCCCTGTTGCGAACCAACAAATCAAATTGGTGTGGCTTAACCATGCCTTGACCAAATGTGCAGACTAAGTGAGAAAAACTACCTGGAGAAAGTCACTACATGATGCTTAAGAGGTTTTTTGTATCCATAATTTTCTGAAAATGCGGGTTTACACAGTCCATTTCAAGCATATACCACCCTGCTCTGAAACATGCTCTGAATTTGTGGACTTAGATGTGATTCAAATGCTTCTACAGAGCACAATCCTGGAGACGAACAGATTACATACCTGTGGAAGCGGCCTCTGCCCAGGACGCCGCCCAAGTTGTTGAAACGAAAGTGTAACTCAGGTGGCGTACTATTATTAGAATGAAAGCTCATCTGTGTTGGTAGATTCCATAATGGTTAAGTTTAGCTTTGATCCAACCCACCCTGATCCATCGATTTTGATGCTCGGTTGTGTATATACATATATGTTATTTTTTGTTATACTGTTTACTGTTGTTGTTGTTTATGTCTATCTGTACAGGGCACGCCTGTAAAGCAGTACATCGTACTGAGTGCGTCTACCCTGTATAAAGAAGACAGAAATAAATAAAAATAAATAAATAAAAGAAGGAACTCACCATAAATTTTTGGTCGAACTTGTCAACCTTCGTCAGGTGGTCTACGTGTAGTCAGAACAGTTCCACACGGAAGCTGCAGCAGATTCAATGTCGTCTGTCACGCGTAGCAAGCCTCTGGGGATGGTTCATGGAACCCTTATTAGGCCACAACAATTTTATTTGTTGCTTCTCGGATTTTTTCAGAAAAAATATGAATCGACAGGGCGGGGAAAAAAAACAACAGTCCTGGGCATCCTATTATAGCCCCAAATGCTAGATTAGGTGCCATGAAGTCAACACAAAAGACTGGGTTAAAATTTAAACAATTGAACTTTTAATCAAACCACTGCATTGGTAGATGTAACAACTGTAACAACTAGGAAGAAAAGGACTTTCTTCAACTGTTGGAGGCAAAATATGAGCATTTTTGAGTTGATTCAGAACCAGAATTTTTTATTTTTTTTTGCAAATCAGAAAAAAATGAAGAGGCGAATCCGAGAAGCAACAAATTAAATTGGTGTGGCCTAACGTGGTATTTACGTTCATTTAGGGCACCGCCTCAGGCTCATCATTATCAACAAAAGGTCTGTCAGCCTTATGGTTTGCCATAATGTCATAGTGCCCATAAAATTTATAACAAAACAATCGTAACTACATGTTTCAACAATAACTGCAACCTTCTAATACCACATAAATTTTAGAGTTGTAGAATAAAGAAAAAAGTAGGTAGCTTTTATTGTTAATGAAGAAATTCCCCATGGATGAAAATTAATCATCAAATGTATTATAAAAAAACAGTTGCTAAGCTCTAAAAACAACCAACTTAAACTGGTACCAAACTCGCCAAAATCGTTGAATCTGTTCGAATTTGTTGCAGTAGAAACTGAACAGTTGTATATTCTACAGGTTACTGTTGTGTAGATAGCATCTGTGTCTGTTACTAGCCCTAAAATGTCACAATTCAGGCTCCCAATATATCAAGCAAGGATGAGCAGAAATCTGACTTAGAAACACCCACAAGATATGTTAACCCCGGGAAAATAGATTTTTTTACTCCACATCTTATTTGATTAAATGATAACAGACCATTTATCCATTCTTTGGGACAGATTTTTATCAAAGTAGTGCCTTACATAGAGGTAACACACATTACAATGTACATTTGTTTGCCCATGACATCTGAAGATTTATTCCTCCCATATAATCAACAGATGATGATATATAAATCCTCTGTGAGGGCATCTGGATAGTACAACCACCCACCCAGGCAATTCTCTCCAAGCAAAGGTTTCAGCTTTGGGTTATTTTTGACACGTTTTTTATGCATTTTTATCAGCTTTTTTGTACTGGTATCTTTTCTTTCGCCAACCAAATGGTGGCGTATTGGATACTGCGCTGCCAAATTGATACTAGTTACCAAATTGATACCGTCTTGTAGCCAGCAAAAGATCTGCTTGGAGATTACATAGCAAATACATGTGTTATCTAGACTGTGGAGTGTTATGTAGTAGCACATGACAGACAACTTTATCCTTATACATCATATTTATTAGTTGATGAAAGGTAGTGGATGCTACCTGAACTGTCTGACCGTTTTCAAAAATATATCCAGTTGCTTGAGTAAATTAAATCATTACTCTGGTACCTTATTACCTGGATGTCTAACCTTCATTGATATATCATATTTATTAGATAGGTATGATTGGTTTAATCATATATTATCGTCACTGTACTTTACCATGAAAAGTAAAACAAGAGCTTTTTACCACTGAGATGTACTCACACTTTACCTCTGTATTTGTGATATCTGTTACAGTTAGCATGGAGTGCCTTGTATATTTCCCTGAGCCCTGTTACTCATGATCATTTTAATCACTGTACATTACCATGAAAACTTAAGTCTGAGCTTTTTACCACTAACATGTACTCATACTTTCCCCCTGTACTTGTGATATCTGTTATAGTTAGCATGGAGTGCCTTGTACATTTTAATCACTGTACATTTCCATGAAAAAATTCTGAGCTTTTTACCACTAACATGTACTCATACTTTCCCCCTGTATTTGTGATATCTGTTGTAGTCTGTGTGTAGAGCCTTGTAGATCTCCCGGAGCCCAGGCTCCAGGGCTGCAGCCAGCAGTTTGCTGCCGTGCATACCACACACGTCCAGCAACAGGTACACAGACGGCACCAGCGATTTCTGAAAAAAATTAATCAGAGTTATATTAAACTAGAAGGATAACAAACTCCTGCTCTGTTTATTCCTACTTAAACACATTCATATATATGGTGACCAGCCTCTCAAACTATTGCTCCATAATGTAATCCAACACCACAGGGTGTCTGCTACAGCACAAGTTACCATGGTGACACACATCTGGTCCAGGTCATTGACCTTATTTGCTTGGAATGGAAGAAGAAGAAGAAACAGAGCAAAACAATATGTTTTCCTTCTGTGAAGGTAAAAAAAAAAACCTCTAAAGGGAGATTGGGGAGAGCTCTAGGAGGAACTGATTTGAAACAATTTCTGATCAATTGCTTTCCTGTATTTCCGTAACGTGGTGTCAGAATACACCTGGACTGTTGAGATCTTAGACTAATCTAGAAGGACAAGAACTTCTCTCAGCAATGAAAGACAAACAGTGCTGGAAACTAAATTTTGTTTCCTACATCTCTTTAGAGAAAACTGACGAAGATGGGTTGAGATTTTGAGAATGTTGACCTGTTAACTCCTGCAATTTGTACATTATCAAAGAATGGTGATGTCAGGTATGTATACTATACACTGTACATTTTATTGATAATACTAGACTATCATAGAGTGGAACTCGCTGCCACCAAGTACAGCTGGGGCATCACTGGATAGCTTTAAATAATGCTAACAGTTAGCTGTACAAACGTTGGGTGTAACAGGTCGTTCAGTGTAATATAGCTAGCTACTGCTGCGCCACATGCCTGCAAAGCTGGTGTGTTACACCGAAGGGCGGTTATACCGGCTATACAGATACAGAAGCTGGTGTGTTACTCCAAAGGGCGGTTATACCGGCTATACAGATACAGAAGCTGGTGTGTTATGCCGAAGGGTGGTTATACCGGCTATACAGATACAGATGCTGGTGTGTTATGCCGAAGGGTGGTTATACCGGCTATACAGATACAGATACAGAAGCTGGTGTGTTACGCCAAAGGGTGGTTATACCGGCTATACAGATACAGAAGCTGGTGTGTTATGCCAAAGGGTGGTTATACCAGTTATACAGACACAGATCCAGAAGCTGGTGTGTTATGCCGAAGAGCAGTTATACCAGTTATACAGATACAGATACACCAGTATGATAATCCTCCTAGCCTGAATGCCCCTTACCTTAACTTCAGGGTGTAGTGTTCCATGTTGCAGCTGACTGACATATTCTGCCACCAGGAAAGCTGCAGTCTGCATGGCAAGATTAACAATCAGCAAGTCAGTCAACTCTCCAGCTGAAGTTCAAATGGCATTTTCTTATTTAGGGTGTAATGTCTACAACATGTGGGCAAATCTACATGGATAATGATGATAAATTTGATCTTAAAGGACCTGCCAGAATATCACACATTATTAAATATAATGTCATCAATTTCCCTTCAAAGTCCTGGATGAATGCATGCCCTATTATTGAGGTGGTATGGCCTAGAAAATGATCGCTTGGTCTTTGGTAGGTTGTGAGTTCAACCCCCGCCCAAGTCATACCAAAGACTTTAAAAACGGTACATACTGCTTTCTCTGCTTAGCACTCAACATTTGGGAAAGAGTATGGGAGTTTAACACACACCACTACCAGTGGACTAGCCCCCTGCTGTAGTGATTTTACAAAGTTGTGTGGCCCAAGGGCTATAGAAACGGAGATGGGCGCTGCCCTTTGCACCAGGCCTTTGACTTATATGTGAAGGAAATAAAATGTGATAAGAAAATAGCAAATGTCTGTAGTTAGAAGTGAAGGTAAATACATGTAGTAGTTATGATGTATGTATTATATGTAAGAGCACTCCGGGAAGAGTAGTGTATGCATTGTATATACACTAATGGAGATTCCTTAATAAACAAACAAACAAACAAACAAACAACAAAACAACAGCAGTACCCTGGTCAGGTCTACTTTCTGCACCATTGCTGCCACGAGTCTCTCAAAGTCTCCTGCACACAACATGACATCGGTACTGTCCTCCGCTCGGCTGGCTTCCTGGTCCTGTCTTCCCTCGTGAACAAGAGCAACTAGCAACGGTACGCTGAGGTTAAGGTGTTACAACGGTACATACACTGGGATGTTTGGTTTCGAAAGAAAATTTTCTTACATGCACATACAATCAAACCTGTCCAAGAAGGCCACCCAGGGAACCGAGGTAAAGTGGTCTTCTTGGGCAGGTTGCTTAATGCTTGCACCTATGGAAAAAAATGGGACCAGGTCGTTGTTATGGCCAGGTGGTCAGCTTGAAGAGGTGACCACTGGGGCAGGTTTGACTGTATTTCAAGCTGCATACATTTGTGTCTCTTGGGTCCTCTGGTTCCTGATGTGACAGTTCAACAATAGACATGGAAACCAGGGTTTAACGTTGGTGATTTACACAGATAGTGGGAAATTACTTGATGGATGTGACCTTTCTCTAATGGAATGTCAGAGTGTAATCTGTCTTGCACGTCGGCAGAACGTACTGCGCCTGCGCAAAACCCTGATTTTTTACGTTTTTGGTTGGATGTTTGGTCAACGTTGCATCAAAATTTTGCCTGTTGCAGACGATATCTTTTCCTATACAACATCTGAAAACTACATACAGGCTGTCAACCTCATATGCTCTAATACAGCCTTATATGAGACGTTCTGCCAAAGTGCTATGCACAATACATTACGGGTTTCGCGCAGGTGCAGTACGTTCTACTGATGTGCTTAATCTGTCATGCCCAGAGGATATTTCTGCAGCAGGCCATCAGGGACGGGACCGCGCTCCTGGCCACTTTGGTGTGATGCTGCAGGAGGCTCGTCAGCACCCTGCAGGCTGCGTGGAAAGTGGCGGCAAACGTCCTGCCTGGCTGGTTCTGTAGCTGCACACTCAGGCATCCGTGTAGAGCTGCACCAGCCACGTGGTCTGGCAGGGTGCCCTGCAGCATATGGAAAATAATGTATGTGGATGAAAGCATATTCTAGCTTGTTTATGGACTTGATTTGCTTTGAATGGACCATTCAGACCTGTCCCTGATGCTGAACACCATCCATACATATACAAACAGACCTGTCCTTGGTGCTGAACACCTTCTATACATAGACAAACAGACCTGCCCTTGGTGCTGAACACCTTCCACACACAGGTAAACACACCTGTCCTTGGTGCTGAACACCTTCCATACACAAACATACCTGTCCTTGGTGCTGAACACCATCCTTACATAGACATACCTGTCCCTGGTGCTGAACACCATCCTTACACAAACAGACCTGTCCTTGGTGCTGAACACCATCCTTACACAAACAGACCTGTCCCTGGTGCTGAACACCATGCTTGTAGCTTCAACAAAAGTATCTTGAAGCTTTCATATCTTGCTGTAACCAAATTGACAGAAAAGGTTCAAACCAACATAGTTCTATATGAGCCACTAACCTGTTTAAACAAAGCTGAGCACAAAAAAGCCTGTCCTTGGTGCTGAACAATATCCATAAATAAACAAACAGACCTGACCTTGGTGCTGAACACCACCCATACATGGACAAACATGCCTGTCCTTGGTACTGAACACCATCCTTACTCAAACATGCCTGTCCTTGGTACTGAACACCATCCACATAACTTGAACAAAAGTAACTTGTAGCTTTCATACCTTACTGTGAACAAGTACACAACAAAATAGCTCTGTATGGGTAGCTAACCTGTCCAAACTGCAGTATGGCAGCAGTTGTGAGCAGGCCGGGTACAACAGCCTGCTGTAGAACAACGTCTTCTGTAGCTTTACTGGACGACTTCTGCAGTACAGCTTGGAGCTGCAGGACCAACTGCAGGGGAGACAGGAGGGTCACATGTAAGACTTTGGGCTGCTTGGATTTAAACACGTACAGTGCCCATGGAATGTAACACAACCTTCTATAACACATGTATGTAGCAATGTGAACAAGCCTCACAATCTAGCCATTACGGCTGCAATGTGGCCTGTCAGCTAAGCTATCTTTGTGTTGTTGTTGCTGTTGATATGAATAAACTACTACTGACAACTACTAGTACTACTACTAGTACTACTACTAGTACTACTACTACTAGTACTACTACTACTACTACTACTAGTACTACTACTAGTACTACTACTACTACTACTACAAAGTACACTGGTGACACATTAACTACAGATTTTGCCTCCAATGATTTCAAGTGACACTCTCAACTAAGACAGGTAAAATCATCAATATCTCATGGCATCTCACAATATCTCACAAAAGCAGAGGGGGTATGTGTAAGACATTGGATGGCCAGGCCTTATACATGCAAAACACTTGTTACACATTAACTATACAGATTTTACCTCCAATGATTTCAACAGACACCATATAGTTAGTTGTGACAAGTAAACCATCATACATATCTCACAGAAAACATAGGTGCACAAAATTTGTTGTGTCTAGTGGTGATCACTACTAAAGCATCAATAACAGTGGCTATTTGGACTACCTGCGGTAAAATCTTGTCCAGGGCATCTCTCTTCTCATCCTTCCACTCCTCCTTCAGCATCAGTTGCCAGAGCTGGAGAGCAGCACAAACTGACGTGTCCTGGGGACAGAGTATGAGGTACAAAATGTGGTACAAGCAAATCTCTACAGACTACAATGGCAGCTAACTTCAGTTTGTGAAAAACATGGAAAACAATACTCTCCAAGCAGAGGTTTGGGTTTTGGGCTTATTTTTGGCGTGTTTTTAGGCTTTTTTATCAGGCTTTCTTTTTTCACTGAAATTTTTTGATCAACTGGGTTGAGTAGATCAAAAAATTTCAGTGAAAAAAGAAAGCCCGATAAAAAAGCCTAAAAACACGCCAAAAATAAGCCCAAAACCCAAACCTCTGCTTGGAGAGTAGGAAAACAATGCATTGTGACGCATGCTTATTTATTTATTTATTTATTCTTTATTTCAGGCCATAGGCCCATATAAAACAGGGACAATACAAAAAAACAAGTACAAATACACAAATGTTTAAAAAGTGGGGCCAGTAGAGGCTTCGTGTAAACACATCGGAATGACAAAGCGTGTACACAATGCTGTTTCTCGATGCGAGTGACAAATGAATAGGACAGTTTGCGCCACCTGGCGTCAAATGTGTCGATACATAAGTGTGCACATAACAAACTGTTACTAAACCACCTAGGATGGCTTAATCAACCCTTCACAAATACTGTACATGTAGTAACAGTAAACCTGCTCCTCACCAAGTGCTTTTGTAGACCGTGTATGTACGTGGAGAACTCCTCAGGCTGGGAACATCTGCACACAATCAGCAGCAACGCTTCTGCCTCGGCCACAGCATCTGCCAGGTCTGTTGATGGTGCGGATTCTGAAGGCTCTGGAGTACAAACAGAACATGTGCTGTAGTAGCTGTAGTTTCTACCAGAATATTGACTTTGAAAATCAAGTTTTACTGCCCTAAAATCTCTTTGGGTACCTTTAAGCAGATAAACATCTATCCTCGGTTGTTACCTTTCCTGTTGGTGTGGTGAATCCCCAGTACCAGCTGCACTGCCAGGTTGTACACAGTCGGCCCAAACTGCTCAGGAAGAACCGCCCCGCACTTCTGCCCTCCCCCGGCCACCGTCTTCAGGAAGGCCAGGCAGGCCCTGATGTTCTGTACCTGTAGAACAAGCAGTACAGTCAGTCCAAAGTGCCACCTCTTCGAGCCGGCCACCTGGCCATAACAGCCACTTTTTCCTGGTCCCGAATTTTTTTCCATAGGCACAAGCATTAAGCAACCTGCCCAAGAAGGCCACCTGTCCAAGAAGACCACTTTACCTCGGTCCCCTGGGTGGTCAGGCTTGTATATCACATTCACAAACTACCAAGGAGTCGACAAAGAGTACAGCTTAGTTATCTATAACGGAAACAGTAGTGCTCTCAATATTCAGGACAAACATCCCCCAGCTCGCAGTAGACTACAAAGGCAACAAAATCTTCTCAAAGATGAAGGTGGTTGCCAATCAAGGAAGAAAGTCTTTGCCAGCAAAACAGCTTGTTCAGCCTAAGCCTAACATCACAAATCACACAGCAGGTAACATGACTGTGAATCACAAGGGTTCTTAGTAAGGACTTGAGACACCTACCTTGTCCTGGATGTCTGTCAGCAGGCTCTGCAGGCGGCAAACCTGGCGCTGAATAACAGGTGTCCAGTTCTCACCAACTCTGGATCAGAGACAGTTGTTATGTGTGTCAGAACTAGTCTTACTAAATAACCATGTCTTAATTTCCTTCATGTTTTCACCTACAGAATAAATTCATGCTCTTTATCATTGATAAAGTCGATAAAATTGATAAGCAAAAGACCACATAGCAGATTTTACTGTGACTTTTCATTTTTCATTTTTCACCAAAAACAGTCGAGGCCCATTTGGACTTGACGTTACATCTGGAATTTCTGTCCTGTGGAGATTATAGCTATACATAATGTAGTATCTGAAAAAGAATCATTACTTGTTATACTACTTGTTATAAAACCGGTGCAATGGCCAAGTGGGTAGAGTGCCTTGCATTCGGTGGATCCCCGGCCGAGTCATACCAAAGACTTAAAAAATGGTACATACTGCTTTCTCTGCTTAGCACTCAGCATTTGGGAAAGAGTACGGGAGTTAAACACACACCACTGCTAGTGGACTAGCCCCCTGCTGTAGTGATTGCACAACTGTGTGGCCCAAGGGCTACAAAAACGGAGATGGTCGCTAGCTCTGCCCTATGCACCATATAAAGGTGCGGGAAGGAACTTTGACTTTGACTTGTTGTGAGATGTTGTTAACTTGCTAAACCTCGCAATATCAAAGCCAACTCCAGGTCCTTACTGTGAGTCTGCCATCTGAACCCTGAGAGCTGCCGCCATGGCGGTGGTGACTGCAGGCCGGTCTGTCCGCGACAACGCTGCGGAAACACACGCAGCCAGCTGCCTGGTGCAGGAGGCAACGGTGTCACTCTGGGCTGCAGGAACTTTCACCTTGTTCTGCATGACCTGAATAATGACAAAAGAGTTGTGTTACAATTTGGATAATCTTGTCGCTCTCGTGCAATGGCTAAGTGGGTAGAGTGCTTTGCATTCAGTAGGTCGTGGGTTCGATCCCGGCCCCAAACCTTACAGTCTGGTCTAACGCAGCTTGTACTTACTGTACAAAACTGGTGTGTCGTGCCTAAAGGCGGTTTACCGGTTATGTGAAACAAACAAACAAACAAACAAACAAACAAACAAACAAACAAACAAACCATGAGCCCAGCTGACAGGGTGCAGCCTGCAGAGATAAAAAGCCAGTCCAGTTTGTGCCCATCCCGAGATGAGGGTGACTGGACCAGTCCCTGCAGGGCTTGGCACAGGTATTTTGTGTAGCTGGTCAGGCTGGACGTCCCTTCAGCTGACCGCACAACTGACCACAGCAGGTGGTACAACAGATCCTGGTACGTGGCTTCCAGAGCTGGGGACAGAGACACGTCCTGCAGCTGAAATATATCAAGGGGGTCTTGTGGTTAGGGTATGTTGACTCAGAATCTGAAGGTTCTGGGTTCGAATCCCTAGCAGGCCCTAATGTTGTGCCCTTGGGAAAGGCACTTAACACATATTTCCTCACTCAAACAGGTGATAATGAGTACCTAGATTTGATTAGAGCTTGGATAGCTATGCCTCAAACATGTTGAAGATCCCACAACACTTGTGCATCAAAAAGTGTCCATCCCAGTGTGAGTGGTTCAAACCTTATAGTCTGGTCTCCGGGTTGACATATTAAATAATACCGGCAATACCGGTAGTCATCTGTTATGTCAATCCTTCCACACTCAAGTTTGTTGATCCAGTAGCAGTGTTCATATTTACCCGAGTTTGTTGACATGTCAGCAGCAGGCCCTTCATGGTGACTGCTGCATCTAAGGTTTCCCAGAGGCTGGTTTTCTTCTGTCCAGTCATCACATCTCTCAGCACCTCAAGGTTTGTTTTCAGGACTGCTGGAGCTATAGCACAACCCAAACAAACAGAACAAAACTGCAGCTTGAACACTCTGGCAGTTCAAATGTAAAAACACAAGGAAATATATAAAACAACACTAGAGCAGTATACAAGTGTCCTTTTACTGTTACATTCCTCCTGTGGTATGTAGTGAATTACACACTGTGTGACGCCCCTAGAAGACAATTAACAGCAAGACTGAAGAGAACACTCAAACACTCCACAGGTAAAAAAACAAGGAAATACAAATAATATAAAACAGCACTGAAGAAGTGAACAGGTGTCCTCTAACTGTTACATTCTTCCTGTGGTAAGTGGTGAATTACCTGATGCACTGTCTGACGCCCCCAGAAAACAGTTGACAGCCAGACTGGCAAGGACACAGCGGAGGGAGCTGACATCTGACAGGCACTGCAGCGGCAGCTGCTTCAGAACCTGGGACAGGGACAGACCAGGGTTACCTACAGTCAGCAGCTCATTTGCTTTACTTACATTGTACCATTTTACAGTGGTGTCAAATGGCTGAGTGGCCAGGCAAGCAGACACAAGATCAAGAGGTCATGGGTTTGAATCCAGGCATTCCTGGCTAGACATTGTGTCCTTGGGAAAGGCACTTAACATGACTTTCCTTGCTTCATCCAGGTGTAAAATGGGTACCTGACTTCGGTTCATAAAAGGTAGTGGAAGGAGAAGGATATAGACACAGTGGATTAACAACTCACCGCCCCTAAGGCCTCAAAAAGGATACTGGACTTCCTTTACCTTTTACCATTTCACAAACTACTGGTTTCTGAGACAATCTCAGTGAAGCATGAAGACATTTATTCACATTTACTTACTTAATACTCTTTGCTCCCTGTGGAGCATAAGGCGCTTTTATTCACATTTACCAAAGTCTAAATTTACAGCATTTTCTTTTCTTCCTTAACCTCATGAATGCAACACAATGCGAGTTCAAGTTCATACCTTGAAGTAACAGAGTATCTTTTGCAACTGTTTCTCTGAGAGTTCTACAGGACACTTCTTTTGTACGTCTTCCTGAAGACTTTGTAGTGCAGCTGCTGCTGATGTGATGGACTCTGACAGTTGGGGTGTGTCCTCCTCTGGTCCTGTAATGGCTGACTCAGGATGGGTGTCTTCACCAAGCTTCTGCAGTACCTTCACACACTGCCTGACAGCTGCTGTATTCCTGCTGTAAAACAACAACACAAGACTACGTCAGTCATCATAGTCCTTTTCATCCTGTCGGACGATCAGTTCACTGTTTGTGGACTCGACGGTGAGCAGCTAAGCCGGCTCTGCTCCTGCAGGGTTTGTCGCAGGTGTGCGCACATTCCAGCAGGCAAGGTTGGTTTTCTTCAGTACCAGTGCTGTTCTTGGTTTGTGATGTACCTGTCAAATATTCAAATCTTTTTTGACTAAGGAGACTGGTTCAAGATCCGAGACAGCAGGGTTCAGCTCATGGTTTAAGAACATCTTTGAATTTCAAGAGGAGTCTCTTTTACACATGCATCACACCTAGTCCCATCCTCATGCTAGTCTATTGTTCACTATTCCTTTAACCCTCTCCCTTCTGCCTAACCCTATAACCAATACAAATTTATGCCAAACGGCTACTTTAGCAGGCTGAAGGTTAAAGCTGGCCCTCTGACTCACCTGCACTTAACAGTGTCTGCCAGACCGCTGATGATGGCAGTTATCATGGCCTCCTGCATTGCCAACAGCTCCAGATAGGAGGCGCTGTTCAGCAGGTCTGCAGATATCATGGCTCTGGTCAGCAGCCTGGAGGGAACAACATCACATCATCAGGCAACACACCGTTTAACATTCATATCATCTGTCTTTTTACTTTCAAAACAAACCTTCCTGCATTCTGCAATTAGACTTCACAGTTTCATAGTGTCTCTATTAGCCTTGGGCCTCAGTTTCCTGCATTGTCTATCGACTGAGCACGTTGGCAGAACGTACTGCGCCTGCGCGAAACCCGGATTTTTCACGTTTTTCGTTGGATGTTTGGTCAACGTTGCATCAAAACTTTGCCTGTTGCAGACGATATCTTTTCCTATACAACATCTGAAAACTACAGACAGGATGTCAACCTTATATGCTCTAATATAACCTTATATGAGACGTTCTGCCAAAGTGCTATGTTCAGGGAAGCCACACTGTGTTTTTTTGTTGTATGTTTAAAATTAAAGAAACAATAGATTAAAATAAAAGTGCAGGTTAGCACTGTCAAGGGGAATCAGAAGGACAAAACTGTACTTTTCAGTCAAAAACAGTTAAAAATCATCCTTTGTCCCTCTGTTTGGTAACAAATGGTCATTTTGGGGACCTGGCCCATGGACTACTTAGGCAGTGTATTACAGCGCCTTACCCTGCTGATGTTTTTGGACAGCTCTCACTGACAACTGTCTGTAGAATGTAGTGTGCCAGAAGTACTGACTGCTGCCGGGTACACAGAGGGGCAATCAGGCCAACATGGCAGCAGACCAGGTACCAGTGGGCAGTGGGGTAGTTGTCTCTTGTCACACTCGTAACCTGGATAAACATACAGTTATGGTAAATCTACATACAGTTATAATCAATCTACATACAGTCCCAGTCAAAGAAGACCAGACTAATAATTTTTACAACAGATCTTTTTCGAGAAATTTATGGACAGCAAGCACTATAATAGAAGGATGGATGTACATATTGGAAGGATGTAGAGAGACTGGCCTTTGACCAAACTTGCTGGAATGCTCTGACTGCCTCATGTGTTGGAAGACACAGGAGCCCCAAGTCTAAGTACGTCTAAGCACTATATAAGCCTTTCACAGATTAAGCAACAAAGCCTTTACCTGGCCATCCCAACCAGACTCTTCGTCTTCATCTGTAGTACAAATGTTAGTAGCAAAACTGATTGCATTCTGAATCCTCCTCTTCACTGTGTCTTGTTCAGAAGTGTTTGGCAGCATCCTTAACATCTTAACCCTCTGCAGGCTCAGCATTTCCTGTTGAACACAGGGCACTTTGGTTAGAGAACGGCGGACACTTTTATCTTTAGCACACCAAGGCAGCCGTTTGGCTACCAATTCCCTATTTGTCACAGGGTTAGGCAGCAGAAAGAAGGTTAAGTTTGCTAGTGTGGGTATATATGTATGTAAATAATGATATAGAAAATACATCCAGATGACATTAGGAATACAATACACAAAATACAACCTTACAAGAAATAGTTTTGTAGTACTAGAAATGTGAGCTTTCCATTAATCATAAGTTACAATTCTGGGGAAGAGCGCAAAAGAATACTACAAACAGATGCCCTGTACATGATGTTCTGCAGTGTTGCTTGGATACAGAACTTACCAGAACATAACGTATCCTCTTGCTGCCTGCCTTGAGGAGTTTCTGACATAGGGTGGACCAGTCCCCTGGTGACAGATGAGGGTACTGCAGGCTGAAGTCCCACTCCTCAGTGACTCCAAGACTGGGCACAGACTCACCGCTGTGAAGGCAGCATGTGATAATCATGTGATTTATACAATGGAAATACCAACAAAAACACTTCAGTGTCATCATCATTTTAGTATGAAAATGGATTTTAACTGTAATTTCCAATACAAAAGTTTTACCCAAATTTTCTACTCTACAGCCCCAGCCTTTGTCAAGGAATGAATTGATTTTCCGCCTCTATCACTGTATCAGTATCATTGATGAAAGCTAGAAGCTAACAATAGGGTTACCTCACACAGTAAGGTTACCTGTCTTACCTGTGTTTCGAGCCTTTCATGTGTGTGGAGAGCATGTTGAGCTGGCACCAGGTGTGGCACAGGTGGAGAGCAGAGAAACACAGGTGTTCATCCACCTGTGATGACAAAGGGAAAGCATGTTACAATGTACAGGTAGCTACAAGGCCCAAGGCTGATGGCTTTGTTGTCTATTGAAAGATCTCAGACATGGTTACATATTTATTGCCAGGTAGATGTATTAATGGCTTAAAAAGGACATTCTAAAATAAGTTTAGTGAAACATAAAAACTTGATTGCCAGGAATTTTCCACTGAAGTGAAAAATTATCCCATTCCCATCTTACGGGAACAACAGCTTCCTGAACCCATTCTGAAGATTTGACTTTGACCTTATTCGGATGCTATTTACACTCTTTGCTATTCTTCCGGTGGGCTGACATCAATACATAAAATCACATACGAGACAGGAAGACAAACAAAATAACTATCATGAATATAACACATACCATACATAATTAAAATTTAAAAAAAGAAACACAAGAAATTTGATTTGCAAAGTCCTAACTCAGATAATTTCAGAATATTTATAATATTTTCGAATCATTTAAATATAAATAGAAAAAATTAGAAGTATAATTTTAAAAACCCGTACGGTGACTTGGAATGGACTCTAACACATACCATACATAATCAGAATCTATAAAAAAAAAAAGAAATACAAGAAATTTGACTGTCAGTTGAACTGTCCCGTAGCAAGTCTGAACTGCTACAGGGGGAGCTTAAGGTTCTTTGGCCCCCAACTGTGGAATAGCCTGTCACTGAATCAATGTGAGACGTACTTTGGGGCTGATAAAATTCATACAGGAACTGTGATGTTATGATAGTACGGAGAGGCGAAACTTTGTGAGTTTTTTTTGCTGTTGTTATGTCAGTCTGTATCGTTTGAGATTCTGTAATATTGTATAGTCTGTTACATTGTATACCCAGCATTGCCTGAAAAACAGGTTGCTTTGTACCTGAGAGTAATTGCTGGTGAAATAAATAAACTGAAACTGACGTGGGCTGTTTGACTGCCACAAAGTCCTACCTGCTCAGTTCCCAGACACAGCGTCAACAGAGGAGTGACAACAGCGCTGCAGGTGGAGGCCATCAGCTGATCCACTCGGGTTGCTGTGGGAGACGGGATGTTGACGTCCCAGAGTCGCAGGTGGAGGAGGAAGAGCGACAGGAGGGTCGTCATCTGTTCCACACAGGCTGAAGTACACTTCAGCTGGGGCTTCTCTGCTGGACAAAATGGAAGGGTAAAAAAACACTCAGAATCAATACTTTAGAGTAGCGTACTTTAGAGTAGCGTGCGTAGTCTAGTGGTTAGCGACCCTGCCTCTGGACTAAGAGGTTGGGAGTTCGAATCCCGGCTGTTGTTGCTCACCCGACATGCACGCTACTGGAGAGGGTCGCAGTCCTTAGGACGGGACGTTAAGCCGTGGACCACTGTTCATTGTGCTTGTTGAAAAGAGCTAGGGGAATTTCCCTGGTACAATGAACCTGTAAATACTGTACATAGCATCTGTCTTCTCTGTCACGACCAGTGGAAGAGTAGCTCTTCAGTGAGCTAAACTGGTTCAAGATCATTTTCACTATTTTAAAAGTACTAAACTTTCCTGGAACTCTGAGGTAATTTACTTCATCTACACAGAAGACATGGCAAGGTCTGACGCATTGAAGAATCATTATCTAACACAAACTTGGGGCTTCTCTGCTGTACAGAATGGAAGGGTTAAAAAAAGATACTCAGGAACAATCAAAAGTACCAAACTGTCCTACAATTGTGAGCTAATTTTCTTTCTTTGTTTATACCCAAAGGACATGGCAAGCTCTGAAGCATTGAAGGCATGATTATTATTCAACAAAAAGAAAAAAAATTAAGTATCAACTGGTACATGTTAAACTTCATCAACTTGTAATGAAAATATCTAATAAAAGTTTACACATGCTTTTGATAAAGAAACATGTAATGGAAAGTATTTGTTGCGGCATATTGATCTACATGTATTTCTTAGAAGTATGAGTGTACTGCCCACCTAGTTGGAACTGTTCCTGTAGCTTGTCCAGCATTCTCTGCCATATTTCCATGGCCAGGCCGAGAGGCAAACCCTGCACCAACTCACACCATCTGGGCAGGGGAAACAATACAGTGTAGGTTGATTTCATAGGACTGATAATGAAACAGGCTTTTTGCTATCTATCAAGTTTTTGCTATCTAAAAGACCTAAAAAAACAAACAATATTTTTGCTAAGACCACATAACCAACTCGTCATTAAAAACGTGGGTCTATCATTATCCACTGCCTCCAAAGAAGAAGTCCAACCCTCCAGTAATGTAATGTAGAAATATCAGATAGATTAGATGATTTTACCATCAGAGCTGTGTGTTCCCTTGCAATTAGCCTTCGGGCAAGAGTTTGCAATAAAATTAAAGTTAAAGATAATCAACAATCAAAAGATTGAATGTCACATAGGTTAACAAGGCTACTTAAGGTCTTGTTGAACCCTGTCTGAGGCATTTTTTAAAATAATTGTAAAGAAAAAAAAACTTTATCTGACATGGCAGTCTTTTATGCCTATTTTTATAATCTGTGATATTTTTTTTGCCAAAGTCACATTATGGTTGCTGAGAATGAACGAGGGACATGAAAGATGGTTGGAACTCCTTAGTTCTCCACACACAAACCTCTGTAAGGTGAGGGGAGGGAAAGTCTTAGAGTGTGACAGCTGGTCCTGGTTCCTGTGGACAGCATCCAGCACAGCTGCCAACAAGGTGTCCACCTGGAAATAAAACCATAATTCTGCTGTATTATTGTGAAGCACAGGGTATGAAGATGCACAAATCTATTTAAAAAAAAAATTTAATGGCTCTTAGAGGCAAATGTGTAGATGTTGGCCCATTGGCGCACCAAATCCGTAGTGTGTTTTTGGCACACTTTTAGACAGATTAGCCGAAGAGGCTCGGTGGGTGTCACTCCACCGCCAGAGAAGGGAAGGTCATGTAAAGTGCCTTTCCCAAGGGCACAACGCCGGGGCATGGTGAGTATCGAACCCGGGACCCATGGGTTCCGAGTCCAAACAACGCTCTATAACCGTTGCGCCACACCAACGCCACACCGACGACACACCAACGCACAAATCTTAATATGACTTTATTGTCTTTGTTTGGCATCCTACAGAGGTGTGAAAAATGCATGGTAACCAGGATATCAGCACCGAGGACAGCATCTCGGCAGAACGCACTGCACCTGCACAAAACCCAGACTTTCTATGGTTTCTGTTGGATGTTTGGTCAACGTTGCATCAGAATTTCGCCCGTTGCAGACGATATCTTTTCCTACTAGACGGGATGCCTCCCTTAAATACGAGCACGACTTTAAAGAAGGCGTCCTGCCGAAGTGCTATGCACGTTACATTACGGGTTAACGCAGGCACAGTACGTTCTGCCAACGTGCTACCACAACCCTCCAGACTAAATTTTTAGCTTAGGCGCGCATGCGCTCCTAGCCTCAAAAAGTTAGGCGCGCAGGCAAATATTTAGGCGCGCAAACGAAAAATCTGGTCGCGCAAAGTACTTTTTAATTTACAAGCCAACGGAATAATGTACCTAAACAGACAATTACTCTCATCTGCCGAATAAACATACCCCCTGGAGAAATCTTCAAAATCTAATAAACATACCCCCTGGAATAAACGTACCCCCTGGAAAATGACCAAGTTGACAACAACGTTCATTTAAAATGCGCATTCTTTCAGGTCATTGAGGTGTATGTCTAGTAGTGTATGTCACTTGCAGTCTAATTCTATATCTGGACCTAAAACCATGTCATACATGTATAAAAAATTGCATGTTCAACTGTTGGCAAACATGTAACATGCAATTTGAAAAATACATGCAAAAATTACTAGTATACAATGAATACTGTATTATTATACTCAGTAGTAAACACATATTATTAAGCTACTAGTATTATACAGTGTATAATTTAAGAAAAAAATCTTTTTCAGCTTTAATAGTACAATTTTTATAGCATCAACAGCAAAGAAGAACTTAATTTCGCCCCAAGAGATAAAATAGCGGCGGAAACGCGGTGCTAGATTTAATTTGTTTCATTATCGGCTCTCTACCGATGTCTGTAACCCTGCAGTTCTCACTAATGTCGCGAGGGGGCGTTGCATATTCTCTCCAAAAATCCAAGATGGCCGCTATTGTTTTTGTTTTCGTCTCGGCCGATTGCCGCTCGTTTCGGATGAATTTTTGCGTTTATAGGCGCATTAAAGCAACTTGACTACGGATGAAACTTCTCAAGGAACATTTCTCAATGGAAAATGGGTCGTTGTTACCGCAAGCAGACCGGGGCGAGATTTGGCAGCCAATAATTTTGGCGCACAGCGGATTCTCTGCCGGTCGCGCAGTGCGCGACCAGAGTAAAAAGTTTAGTCGCATTTCGTAATTTTTGGTCGCATATGCGACCAAAACGGTCGCAGTCTGGAGGGTTGTACCAAGGACTGGTGCAAAGGAAGAAAAAAGGAAGTGAGAGTTCTGACTGCCAACCATATAATCATGATGATTGGTCCACAATCGTCATACTAAAAAAGAGAGTGCGGTACATCAATGATGTTATCGCCTTTGTTTGACTTAGTCTTGCACAGAATGTTACATCATCACAGCACGTCAGCAGAACGTAGTGCACCTGCGCGAAACCGTAATGTATTGTGCATAGCACTTTGGCAGAACGTCTCATATAAGATTGTATTAGAGCATATAAGGTTGACAGCCTGTCTGTAGTTTTCAGATGTTGTATAGGAAAAGATATCGTCTGCAACAGGCAAAATCTTGATACAACGTTGACCGAACGTCCAACGAAAAACATGAAAAATCAGGGTTTTGCACAGGTGCAGTACGTTCTGCCGACGTGCTCATCATCACCTGTCTACTCGCTGAGGAGAGCGGGTACACAGTTAAAGTAGGATTTTGAAACATTACCTGTCGTAACTTGGCGTACGTCTCCAAGAGTCTGCAAAGCAACTTGTCCTGGGATGCCTGTACAGCAGGAGCCGCATCCTGTCAATCAAAACACATCCTGTCAATCAAAACACATCCTGTCAATCAAAACACACATCCTGTCACTCAAAACACATCCTGTCACTCAAAACACACATCCTGTCAATCAAAACACACATCCTGTCAATCAAAACACACATCCTGTCAATCAAAACACATCCTGTCAATGAAAACACATCCTGTCAATCAAAACTCATCCTGTCAATCAAAACACATGCTGTCAATCAAAACACACATGCTGTCGATCAAAACACATCCTGTCAATCAAAACACATCCTGTCGATCAAAACTCACATGCTGTCAATCAAAACACATGCTGTCAATCAAAACTCACATGCTGTCAATCAAAACACATCCTGTCAATCAAAACACATGCTGTCAATCAAAACACACATGCTGTCAATCAAAACACATCCTGTCAATCAAAACACATCCTGTCAATCAAAACTCATCCTGTCAATCAAAACACATCCTGTCAATCAAAACACACATCCTGTCAATCAAAAATCACATCCTGTCAATCAAAACCCACATGCTGTCAATCAAAACACACATGCTGTCAATCAAAACACATCCTGTCAATCAAAACCCACATCCTGTCGATCAAAACTCACATGCTGTCAATCAAAACACATCCTGTAAATCAAAACACATCCTGTCAATCAAAACACACATGCTGTCAATCAAAACACATCCTATCAAAACACATGCTGTCAATCAAAACACATCCTGTCAATCAAAACACATCCTGTCAATCAAAACACATCCTGTCGCTCAAAACACATGCTGTCAATCAAAACACACACACTGTCAATCAAAACACATGCTGTCAATCAAAACACATCCTGTCAATCAAAACACATCCTGTCAATCAAAACCCATCCTGTCAATCAAAACACATCCTGTCAATCAAAACACATCCTGTCAATCAAAACACATCCTGTCAATCAAAACACATGCTGTCAATCAAAACACATCCTGTCAATCAAAACACATCCTGTCAATCAAAACACATCCTGTCAATCAAAACACATCCTGTCAATCAAAACCCACATGCTGTCACTCAAAACCCACATGCTGTCAATCAAAACCCACATGCTGTCAATCAAAACCCACATCCTGTCAATCAAAACACATCCTGTCACTCAAAACCCACATGCTGTCACTCAAAACCCACATGCTGTCAATCAAAACACACATCCTGTCAATCAAAACCCATCCTGTCAATCAAAACCCATCCTGTCAATCAAAACACATCCTGTCAATCAAAACACATCCTGTCAATCAAAACACATCCTGTCACTCAAAACCCACATGCTGTCACTCAAAACCCACATGCTGTCAATCAAAACCCACATCCTGTCAATCAAAACACATCCTGTCAATCAAAACACATCCTGTCAATCAAAACACATCCTGTCAATCAAAACACACATGCTGTCAATCAAAACACATCCTATCAAAACACATGCTGTCAATCAAAACACATCCTGTCAATCAAAACACATCCTGTCAATCAAAACACACATGCTGTCAATCAAAACACATCCTATCAAAACACATGCTGTCAATCAAAACACATCCTGTCAATCAAAACACATCCTGTCAATCAAAACACATCCTGTCAATCAAAAGACATCCTGTCGCTCAAAACACATCCTGTCAATCAAACACACATGCTGTCAATCAAAACACATCCTGTCAATCAAAACACACATGCTGTCAATCAAAACACATCCTATCAAAACACATGCTGTCAATCAAAACACATCCTGTCAATCAAAACACATCCTGTCAATCAAAACACATCCTGTCAATCAAAACACATCCTGTCAATCAAAACACATCCTGTCAATCAAAACACATGCTGTCAATCAAAACACACACACTGTCAATCAAAACACATGCTGTCCATCAAAACACATCCTGTCAATCAAAACACATCCTGTCAATCAAAACACATCCTGTCACTCAAAACCCACATCCTGTCAATCAAAACACATGCTGTCAATCAAAACACATCCTGTCACTCAAAACCCACATCCTGTCAATCAAAACACATCATGTCAATGAAAACACAGGCTATCATGTTCATCTGTCAGTTACTACATGTAGTAGTATTTCTTTCGACAACTACATTATACAGCAATATCAAAGATTGGAAATGTTGGGAAAACAGCTGAATTGCTGTTTGAAAAATAGACATGATATTCATTGAAACAGTATATGTGTACAATTTTGGAGCTATGTCCTCTGCAAATGAAAAATTTCTACAAAAGAGGGTATCTGAAATCCACATTGTAGTAAAGAAAATTCTATCCCTATCCATAGTCAACAAGATGATAGACTATTCAGAATAAACAGCCTTCTATAGCTTTTGATGAACAGGCATCTCTCTGGTTACCCACCTTGTCCAGCAGCAGCCAAGAGCAGGTCCAGATGTCCGCAAGTCTCGGCGCCACCACCTGGTGATTCATCTCCAGCAGCAGCCTCACGCAGTCCAGCCCGGCTGCCGTGGCCGCTGCAGGGATCTGCAGCAGAGTCTGCAGCAACTGCCGCAGCCAAGCCAGCTGCTTCCCGCCTGACGTTGTATCATCCAGGGCCTGACACAACACATCCAACAAGAATAAACCAGCTACAGTCAAACCTTCTCTAGCAGCCAACTCTTCAAGCCAGCCACCTGGCCATAACAACCACCTTTTCCTGGTCCCCCAATTTTTTTCCCCATAGTCACAAGCATTAAGCTACCTGCCCAAGAAGGCCACCTGTCCAAGAAGACCACTTTACCTTGGTCCCATGGGTGGCCTTCTTGGGCAGGTTTGACTTATAACCCCTTGCAGTGGTTTTTCCCCTCAGATCATAGCACACTACCGATAGGAGAGTCTTACAGCCTCTTGTTCTTGACTTGAGACCACGTCTTACTTTTCTTGAAAAACATTTGATGCAGTAAAGGTCAAGGTGTGAAGCATGGGCTTGACCAATATCCCCATGATCTCACATAAAGCCCCCTCCCTTCAGGGGGTGGCTGCATCTAGATGTTATCGCGGGTCTGGCGAAGGGAGATAAAGTAAAAGGACAGCCTTGATTCGCATGATTACATATTCAACCCACTTGACATTCAACACTGGGAGCCTTTTCTCAGCATAGTGCCTGATAAGGCCACAACAATCTTATTTGTTGCTTCTCGGATTTTTTCAGAAAAAATATGAAGCGACAGGGCGTAAAAATAAAATAAATAAAAACAGGCCTGGGCATCCTATTATAGCCCCAAATGCTAGAATAGGTGCCATGAAGTCAACACAAAAGACTGGGTCAAAATTTGAACAATAAATTTTGAACTTTTAATCAAACCACTGTATTGGTAGATGTAATAACTGTAACAACTAGGAAGAAAAAGACTTTCTTCAACTGTTGGAGGCAAAATATGAGCCTTTTTGAGTTGATGCAGAACCAGAATTGTTTTTTTTTTGCAAATCAGAAAAAAATGAAGAGGCGAATCCGAGAAGCAACAAATTAAATTGGTGTGGCCTAATGGAGCAGACTTACACTGTAGATGTTCAGATCCAGAGCTGTCTGAAGCAGGTCTCTTACAGTCACCATCCTTCTCTCCTGCGTCTTTACACCAACGTCTCCTCTGTCTGCATCTGCATCAACATCCATACAGTCCTCTTCCTGTACGTTCCCTGCCTCCAGGTCATTTTCAGCTGTTGAGAGCAGTAGAGTAAAACCACACAGCGTCTGCAGCATAGCAAACCCAGTCCCAGTTACATCAGTACATGCAGGTGACGTCAGGAAGCTGGTGTAGGCGACAGGTAAGTACAGGAGGACCGCATCCTCAATCCCTCCAGCTGGTAAGGCACGGATCTGTGGAGAGAACAGAGAAATGTTATGCAGTGTACGAAATACTTTTTTGAGCCAGGTTGCCCAGTGGCAACCTAGGATGAAAGCTAGGTTGCCCATCAAAATTCCAGGTTGCCCCGAATTTTAACTCTTCTACATGATTAACTTTGTTAGAATGCAATGTGCATTTATACATTTCTGACACAGAGTTGTATCCCCTTACCTGAAGTGATGAGCTCTTTCATGGGAACATCTCAATAAACAGTTCCCAATGGAAGAAAGGGGCATCCTTAGGCCACACCAATTTTATTTGTTGCTTCTCGGATTTTTTCAGAAAAAATATGAAGCGACAGAGCGAAAAAAAATAAAAATAAAAACAGGCCTGAGCATCCTATTATAGCCCCAAATGCTAGAATAGGTGCCATGAAGTCAACACAAAAGACTGGGTTAAAATTCAAACAATGAATTTTGAACTTTTAATCAAACCACTGCATTGGTAGATGTAACAACTGTAACAACTAGGAAGAAAAGGACTTTCTTTAACTGTTGGAGACAAAATATGAGCATTTTTTAGTTGATTCAGAACCAGAATTTTTTTTTTTTTTTTTGCAAATCAGAAAAAAAATGAAGAGGCGAATCCGAGAAGCAACAAATTAAATTGGGGTGGCCTTACCACAAAATTTAGGTAGTGCACTGGGCTACCTGGGTGTAGACATAGGTTGCACCAAGCAAAATATGGTTGCACGGTGCCACTGGGCAACCTAGTATTTCGCACGCTGCATTAGTATGACAATCTTGTCTGTGGTTCGTGCCCAAGTAATATGTCTGTTAACATTATTTTAGAACTTTTATTTAGAACTTTATTTACTAAAAACAACATCACAGGAGTACATCCTGAATTGTGTTGTAGTTTACAATATGTACAGCTGTCTAAAAACATTTGATCACTTTAACATTAACAGATTGACAGTATCATGTGATCATTTATCTTTAAAATATTATACTCATAATATCCGATAGTGATGTAAATATACATTACAAGAGCATATTGACATTTACAAACTGTGGTGTGTGCAGTTCTTTTTAACTCAACACCGCAGCAAGTTGTGTCAAGCTGAGTTCACTGTTAAACAAGATAGCTCTGATGTGATGCTGATCACAGGAAGTAGAGATATTTGAACCACGGTACACAGGAGATGTAAAACATGTGCCACAAGGAGCAGACCTAAGCTGGCACCTATCTGTGAAGATTGCAGTACTCAGGCTACTTCTTACAATATAAGAACATGACACACATTTCTCATCTTGATACTAAGTAACATCTTTTAAAAGACATTTTCTTTTAAAACAAACCTTGAGCACGGAGGGACCAGCCGTGTTCTTTAAAAGTCGGTCCAGCTGCTGGAAGTAAAGCTCGACTCCTTTGTTTCCTACAGATGAAGAGCTTGTGGTATCACACAAGTGTTTCTCAAAAGCTGCTGCATTTTCCCTGTGAAAAGAGCAGACAACGGTTGCTGAATAATGGCGATATCAAACGAAAACTGTAATCACCACAAATCCAGAAGTACTTCCTCCATTTCTCTTGTGGCTGATAACACATGTTCTTGTCAAAATGAATGACCAATAGAGATTTTAGGAGATGGCTAAAGACCTTCTTCAATACTCAGTCTACCTACCTGACGAATAGGCCTTGGTGTAGGTGTTCTTGTATCTTGATGACGACGTGACTTGTTGTTGAAGACGGCAGGTTGGAATGGTTGTTGAGAACCCAACAACAACAGACAGCTGGACTCAACAGTTCCTCACACACACTCTGAAACACCTGGGCACACAGGTGAAATATCACGTCACCAAACAAATGTACAAACTTCATCCAAAACATGCTGTACCAAAAAAATATCATAAAATGAGAACTTTTTTAAAGCTAATTAAACATCACTTATTAATAACCATATGGATGTACAAAATAAAAGCATATAATGATAATAATAATAATAATAATAACTGTCCTTGATTGTAAATTAGCAGTGTAACCATAAACTGCAACTGACAAGCCAAATCATGTTTTTGTACAGTCCGATCCATTGGCGTTTGTCTGTTGCTTTGTCTCTAGGATATGTTGGCACATGGGGCTCTAGTCTTATTAAAACCATGGCTAAATAGAAATATACAGGTTGTAGTAACTATCATGAAGTGATTATTAGAAAGAAGATTTGTGTATTGTGTTCGAACCTTAGTTTGTTTGTGCTGCTGGCGTTGCAGGGTTGTACACTTATCAAGAACAGTCACCAGTAAGGACAGTAAAGATGGGACTCTTTCTTGGACATCAGTAACACACAGTCTGACGGTTAGACACAGCATGGACCTTACCAACTCCACCTGCACCAGACACAAAGATATTAAAAGGCAGAAGAGCATAAGAAATGTTGTCATTAAGACACAACAATGCACAGAAATGCGATTAACAAATAAATTTCTACTACAGGTCAGTAAATGTTGTAAAGTTGACAACATTGTTGTTTAACACAAGCTAAACATTTTTTCCAAAGCCTATTCACTGACAGGTATTCCTGCTGCATGTACTTTACCTATACATTTTGTACATGTGTAACAGTTGGTCTTGAAACTTTTGACATACTCGACATTTTGTCAGTCTTTAGTGCTGGCAGGGCTCAAAATACATGTACTGGGTGCATATACACCTTAGTGCAGGTAAAATTGGGGCTGTGCACGTATTTCTGATGTCTACCTGTACCTAACCTGCACTGGTCCATGTACTGGGTATATGCAGGTTAGTGCAGGTAAAATTGGGGCTGTGCACGTATTTCTGATGTCTACCTGTACCTAACCTGCACTGGTCCATGTACTGGGTATATGCAGGTTAGTGCAGGTAAAACTGGAGCTGTGCAGGTGTTTCTGATGTCTACCTGTACCTAACCTGCACTGGTCCATGTACTGGGTTTATAATACTAATGTACATGTAGGTGTATGGGAATTTTTATGAGCTGCATTCACTGTTACCACCTAAGAAGTGTAAAAGATATTTGGTTTCTGAACAGTTTTTAGAATGGTGCAGGTAAAACTTGTCTGGTGCAGGTAACTTTCAGTGTTACCTGCACCAGTGCAGATATGCAGAAAAACGTATTTCGAGCCCTGGCTGGAAAAGCAGGCATGTTGTTGTCAGAAGGACCACAGGCAGACATACTCACACATGTATCATATCTGGACAGTAAGACGGCAGACAGGGAAGGCTGTGCAAGGATGACCTCCATACAGTCCAGAACGGAAGGAATGAAGTTCATGTGAGCAGTGTCTGCTTGGCAAGCATTGGAGAGGGTCGCTGTGATAACCTACATAAAATGCAACAGGCACAAAATCAAAATCACAAGCTTTTTTTAAGAAAAAAGAATAACAAAGCTAATATGGTCAAATAAAAGGTCACAACAAGATAGGATTTATTGGTTATACATGTATATCTTAATATGATGGTAGAATAATGTGTGGGGTCGTGTGGCGCAACGACAAAGTACTCGACTCGGAACCAAGAGGTCCCGGGTTCGAGTCCTGACATGCCACCGACCTTGTGCCCTTGGGAAAGGCACTTTACACGACTTTCCTCACTTGACTCAGGTGTAAATGAGTATCATGTGTTAGGTGTGCACGCTATCAGCATACTTGCTGCCTAATGGGGGCCTGCATGCCCTTTTTCGTAAGGCGTAATCAGGCCTTTTTAGTCGCCGTAATCCGTAGGCAGACGTCCCAAAAATCAACGTAATTCGTAATAGTACATTTGCCAAAAAGCGTAAAGGCGTAATCAGCTCTGAGAATTTTTCGTAATTCGTAATCGGCGGTGAAAATTTTGCGTAATTCGTAATCACTACCCCCCCATGCAGGCCCTCCCTAATGCACACTTTGTATTGTCATGTTACAATTCAAAACAAAACAAATGGCAGAAGAAACAAGTTAAAGCATCCTCCTCACTTTAATATCATGCTGCTGGTTCACTGATACTGGATTTTACAAAGTGCTGAGATTTAACAAGTTGATTACTGTTAAATTCTAATCATACAATGTAATTGCAAAGGTACCTGGTGGAAAGATGAATTCAGAAAGATTGCTCCGCTTCGTGCTAAAGATTTCAACCTTGTGCTTTTCAGGATGTCTTCTAGAAAAAGCCACATTTCCCGGAGTATCTGCTCTTCCAGCACAGCCCTGCAATACATGATTGACATAAACTTGATTTGTGAAGAAAACTACTACTAGTACACTAAGAGCACTTATTACAGAACCAAAAGATCATAATTCTTGTGCAAATGGGTAGGAAAATAAAGTTTTTGAGAATTCTCTGACACTCTTCGTCATGCCTCACTGACATGTGTTAGCTCCAGGCAACATAAACATTGAGGTAAATTCTACCCTTGTTGTCACGGCGGGAACCTTGACCGGGTGAATTCCTGACCTGCAGCAGCACAGAACCGCCCACAGGTGCAGCAAGAATGGTAACAAACTAAGTTCACTCACAGCAAAAGAAAACTTCAATCATGTGCACCAGAACATACTTTTAATAGCCACACTTGACTAGGTACAAAAACATGTATGTAACACTTTTCATCAAAAACCCAAATGAGCTGTTATCTACAAATTGTCATAACGTTTACGCGGAAAACTTAGAACCATTTGCTGGCCACGCGATTTATTGACCAAATATCAACCCAAGCTGACTAAGGTTTGGGTCTGTTGATACCAGGCTGCAACCAAAGAATGTTGCACTGCTGTATGGTGGAAAACAAGTACGGTAGCCTCCACCAGGCCTTTCTGGGGGGGGGACAGATCGTAGAATTTGGAGGAAAAAAAGGGAAATAATTGGCCAGGAGAGTCAGTCCGCGGGAGGGTTAATTTCCCCCTCTTAACTGGAGGCAGATGAACTCTACAGTGGCTAAACTCCCCTGGCCAATTATTCTCCCTATTTGGCTAGATTTTACTGTTTTAGAACCTGCATAATTTTTTCCTAGAACAATCGTAAAGTGGAACTCGCTGCCACCAAGTACAGTAGGGGCATCGTCACTAGATAGTTTTAAACAATGTCTAGAGTTAGACGTTCAAAGGTTAGGTGTAACAGGTCGTTCGGTGTAATGTAGCCAGCTGCCGCCGCGCCACGTGCCGGCGAAGCTGGTGTGTTACGCCGAAGGGCGGTTATACCGGCTATACAGATACAGATAATATTCCGGTGAAGACAAGAAAAGCAAGCCTACTTTTTTGCACAGTGCTGGATGAGGGTGCCAGTAGCCCAGTCTAGTAGAACCTGCTCCCTTCTGGGAAGGACGACTCTTCTGGACTTCCACGCCGTCCGGCCAAGCTTCAGCTTCTCCCTCCATGGAGTCTCCGAACTTTTCAGTCTTTTATGCACTCCTGTACACAGCAAAAAGGACATAGCATTTGGGTACAAACAATTCATCTGGTATTGTGTACATTATTACATAAGCTATATGTTTACATGCAAAAGGTTGGTAAGTTCCAGACATTTCTTGTGACATATTGATAAGTTGGGAAATATTGCAAAGTTGTAAGGCAATTGATGAACACATGGCTCAGTCAATCATTCTTATCTTTTACGACTCCAAGAGTCAGTATAAGTTAAATATGTTTATATTGGTTTATCCAGTTGTTGAAAAATAAAAGGTAACGGTATCCCTAGTTAAAAGCACAGCTGCAGAAATGAGGACCCATCAACACGACGTCCTGTCACGCCATGGTTGGTGCAAATGGCACATTCCGAAAAGAGATTACACAACAGCCCCTGTAATCTGTCACGCCCATCTGTCCAAATTACGGCACCATGCACGCCTTTTTTTAATGCCACACATCAAGTTTATTGATTAGTTTATTTTGGGATATGAAAATGTACATACCACAAATACCACATCTGACAGTCCATTGACTTCATTGCCCTTGAGGTCACAGTTGTTACTTATATAGCAGAGGCAGCCATGGCTGTGTTTTGTAAGCATTGGATGTCAAAGGGTACTTGTTGAACCACACAGTTCATAAGCTACCCTGGTGGCCAGAACTCGTCGAGCGGCTTGTGGAGAGTTTGAGCCCGCGCGGTCCCCGATTCACGCCGTCCATAGTGGGGAGGGCGTGAATTTGGGACTGTGCGGGCTCAAACTCTCTGCAAGCCGCTCGACGAGTTCTGGCCACCAGGGTATTCATAAGCAGATCTGTCTCTCAACTTACAATGAATTAGTTCTCTGATATCATGGCACAAATCTGTATAAGAGATCTAACAAGCTACTCACCTAGCTATCTAAATAAATAAATAACAGCTTCATCACAGAAAGCGCTACGTGAGTTCCAAGGCTGCACACAAAGCAGTCGTGTTTATGTAAACAGAAGATGGATCCCAACTTTTCTGTTGGTGGGTAAACAAACTTTCCCGACGTTTGGTTTTGTGTGGCGTGAACTCTTTGATCCATTGCTCAGAACATCTACTTTGATCTACAAGGTGTGCAAAATCAGTTGCTTTCAGCTCCGCCAGTTATACCACAGTGTGTAATTTACCAGAATTCTGACTTCAGCTGCCATACATACATATCTAACGTTATATACGAGTAGACAACAACACTTGGAAAGATAGGCTACGACAAATGGAATCAACTTCACATTCTCCAAAGACCTTTGATTGGTCAGCTTGCGAATGACATTTCTGGCGGGGTTCCTCTATATTACGCAAATCCAATTCACCACACAGTGTCTCAGCAAAACATGAAGTGTAGCAGACGACAAAGCCCCCCTCCCCACCAAAACCATGTGTGAGCACAGGGCTCTGGCGAAAGCCGAACTACCGAAGCAGTACAAGCATCCAAAAGCAGAAAGATGATCACGTATTACTAAGATCACGAACTATGTTGTGTTTTACAATGGCGCACGCTTTGCGAAACATAGTAGTGTTACGCTTGAAAAATTTATCAGAAACTCGTTTCACCTGAAATGGGCGCCGCCATTTTGTTGTTTTCCGCTGCATGACGGGAAGGAAATTAGGGTAGACATGACGTCATCGCGGAAGAACGTTTTTGCCGGGGTTTCCATATTTGGGCGTACGGGGTAATTACGCATGCGCACTGCTTGTTTTCCTGCCTGTAACTTTGCATGAATTTTGGTCAAATTCGGTCGAATTTGGCGGGGAGAAAGGGCTTGTGTGCGCCTCCGCTGGGAAAGAAATAGTCCTGATATTCGTAAGACCTACATTTACCATATTAACCTTTGCTACTCACATGATAATCCTGATTATAAGTGGTATTGACTTGTGTAGGTATTGAATATATTCGGTGTTGTTTTAACGTGTTGGGGGAAAATATAGATTTGTGCAGTAAAGGCGGAGTAATTTCCGAGGTTGTTCCAGGCTGTTCTCGCCTCTCGGTGCGAAGTGCCCCAGTTCGCCGACTCTGTGCCGTGGGAGGTGCAGCCAGTACCGTGCAGCGTTGGACTTGAGAGAGGCCGGTTCTTTTGCAGACTGATTCAGGATGTACCTGCGGTTGGGATGGCTGTGTGTGGCGGCGGCACTCCTTGGATTAGGAGGTGAGAAAGAGCTTTCCAAGTGTTGCGGCCGCCAGGCCATGCCCTAGGGTTGAGTGGGAATAACGACAGCACGCATGTTGTGCCGCCCACAGCTGAGCATGCATGCATGTTCTCTACCTCCTGCCCCGTATTTCACCCAGCGCTGTTAAATTTTTAAGTGCTGTAGGTCGGATAGATGGCATAGATTCATTGAGAAGGCGCGTAGGGCTTCGCACGACTAAAATTCCGTCTCGTTTCGATCAATATTCTGGCTTGAAATGTCGCTATTCTGACAAGGCCGTGTCATAACGGTATGTAGGCAGCCCAAGGAAGAATTCTTCCTTTGTGAATTTATTCAGCAATTATTCATGTCATTTTGTGCAAAGAAACCATATCTCGCGTCGCCTACGTGCAAGAAAAATTATAGAATTTCTTCATCAGCTGAGCGTTGGTTTGCCTTGCGCCTTCGAAGCCTTTCCGTCTGTTTGTTGCGAGTCTTGCGCCCATGTTTGCTCGAGTAAATTCAAGCTTTACTACCAGTTAGTTCAGAGAGGCACACAGCTCTGTTTGGGGTAATTAACAATTTACATAATTAGAGAGACATCGATGTCAGTCAAACATGGCACGATATGTCGCGATCTGTGCAGGGGCCTTCAGCATGGGATTCAATTATGATAGATTCAGCTGTATCTTTACGGGTGGCGACGCGGCGAGCGCAGTAGGTCAAAATCCGTCCCCGCTTGATATTATTATTCCCGCTAACAATTATGTCGCCATCCACGGGCACATCGGTAATGGCGGTCCCAAGGGTCCGCTGACTTGGTGATCTGCAACGCATTTTTTTCTGGCCATCCACTCTAGTTTTGCTATTATGCAAACTGTAATGGCACCCAGGGAACACACAGCAGTGTTGGGAAGACGGGCTGTAGCTTATCTAAAATGGTAGCCGTGGCGACTCTTGATTCCGGGCCTAGGTGAATATGGTAATATCAGGTTTTAGGCAGGAAGCACTAGAATTGATTAAATATGGTGTTTTTTTTTCAACCACCTTATCCAGGATGTGCCGTTATTTCCCAAGCAGCATTCAATTTGAAATAACAATGTTGGAGGAGATAATGCAATTTGGAATGCGATCATGCAGAAAAGCCACCAGCCATGCAGGATAACATGTATTGTTGAAAGAATTGTTCAGGGTAGTCCCCTAGAGCAAAAATGTGAGAACACCAAGATTAGAGCATAATGCCCTTCCTCCAGAAACATGGTACTTCAAAAAAATATGGAAGGTCAAATGTTCAATACATCTTCCTGCTTCCCAAAGACAAAAGAAACCTCATATTTCTTTAATGAAATTATTTCAACCAAAATTACATCAGGAAGGTGTGTTTCAAAGGATTCAACCCACTGGAAACGCATGTCCTGTTTACAAAATAGGTAAGGACCTGAGTTATTATGTATCCATTTCGCCATTAACATGGGTTTGAGATGTTCCACACAATATGGGTTGTGACATCAGTATCGTGTTGCACATGTCTGCCTTTTGTCTCACTGAGATCAGCCTGCTACACAACCAACCATTAGTGATGTTTGCAGCCAAACCAAGATACCGAAGGGCTCACATGCAAATTCAGCCAGCCAGCTTAGGTCTAAAGCTCAAGGTAACAAGATGCCACCCTCCGGTGCCGTAAACCTGATCTGAAATGTGCAGCTTCCAAATAAAAGGTCAATTCTGTGGTTAGAGAAAGTCAATATTGTCTGGTGCCCAAGACTGTGCAGCTTACAGCCGCGCGTAACTATCTTCACTGATGGTCATGGACAGGAGAGTATGGAAACCGTGGCTGCCTTGTGTGAGAAGTATAATATAGTATAAGGCTTTTACTTACAGTATAAGTTATGCATTGAGTATGCTATTAAAGTATGTAATGTTGTGTTGCTGTTACTTTTGGTTTTTGTATGATGGGAGCCAGATCAGAGAGTGTACATGGTCAGCTTGGCATACATGTACACTACTCAGTGTACTGGTAAAATCTAGCTTGTTAAATTTTAGCATTGCTATAGTACGATCTTGGATGGAAAGAAATTTACATCATGGCTTTGTGTCTTGTCAGGAACGAAGGGTACATTATACATGTGTGTAGATTCAATTATAATCTTGGTGCATTGCAGGAACGCAGGCAGTTTTTGCCACCGTGGTGGCAGCTGGCAATGTTCTAGGTTCAACTTGGAGGTAAAAAGTTTTTCAAGTTCTAATCACAGAAGCATGACAGAGTTCAATTCTTGGATTATTGGAGCATTTCAGGGGGATAGCACCCCACCACAAAGTGTGCACGGTTGAACAGTTCTGATAAACGTTGTTTGCTTTTTGTGGTTTTCGGCAGATGGGTGTGACAACCATTGTTGTCCCAAGGAAAACTTGCAGTTTTCTGCTCTGACCCTTTATAGCAGCCAACTGCCAACAGGACAGTTGTGACTGTGGTTTGAAGCAGCAGGAACTTCCATTTTTGGACACAGAACAGCCACTTAACCTTATTTGACCAGCCAGCTGGTTCTTCAGTCTCCATTTGTGACTCTTACAAGCAGCAGGACCTCCTTGGGCATGCAGAGAGAACCAGGAGTTCTGACGGGAAGACACAAATGTACGATTTATGGCTTGGTGAATTGTTGAGGAATGCCCAGGTTTTGGTGGTGTGTTTGTTCAGCATTGTACCTTTCACCCGGTGGTGACCTTGTTGAAAGGGCTTGCATTGTCACAGTTTGGGAAGATTGAATAACCTTTACTATAATGTCTATGCTGGCTAAATTAAAGGTGATGTAAACCTGGAATTAAGAAACGATGAACCAAAGCAGTTACTTAGAACTGTGTCCAAGATTGCTGGGAACAAATGACAGAATTAGGTTGTATGATAGTCTCCATCAAGACATTGGAGTTGTTTGCATATGAATCAAAAGTTTGTGCTTATAAACCTGCAATTCTCCTGCAGTTTCTTAGTGTCACTGACGAAAGGTAGTGGATGCTACCTGAAACGTCTGACCATTTCCAAAATCATATCCAGTTGCTTGAGTAACTGTTTTTTGGCGTATCTTATCACCTGGATGTCTAACCTTCACCGACGCATTAGAGTTATTGTCTGGACATGGTGGCAAAAAAAGGTTGAGATGGTGCATGAAGCTTGACCTCTTTTTGGTAACATCACATGATCACCTCATGCAGGGGCTGAGTGCAAACTGTGCAGAGGAATTTGCAAATGTGAGGCTTCACAATGGGAGAGGCACGGCACCTGTGTCCTGTTGTGATGAGTGGGTGGAGTCTGTGTAGATTCTGGGTTTTCTTAAATGTCATTTGTGATCTCAGTCCAACACAAGTACCTTTCAAGATATATTAGTCTACAGCCTATGCTTTCAAGTACCAGAGTTATCAACCTTGAGGATTCAGGTGTTCAAAAAATTGTTTTTTTCCTAGAACTATCATAAAGTGGAACTCGCTGCCACCAAGTACAGTAGGGGCATCATCACTAGATAGCTTTAAGTAAAAAGTTACAGTTAGATGTACAAAGGTTAGGTGTGACGGGTCGTTCGGTATATTATAGCCAGCTGTCGTGCCGTGTGCCTGCGAAACTGGTGTCACACCGAAGGGCGGTTATATTGGCTATACCAGAGCTCGAAATACCCAGGTGCAATGTGCAAATTGCACACGATTTTCAAGATTTGCACGTAAAAATATTTTGAATGTGCAATTTTGCACCTAGTAAATACCGGTATATCATGTTTGCACTGCGTATCTCCGAAGTTTCATGCTGTGTCGGCAGTGCGCTGGGCGCACGGCAGCCATATTGTTTTCCTAACTGAACATCCTGGGAACGAGCTGTTCTCGTCCCCGGGTGACGCGAAGGCATTACGTAGCTGATTTACCAAATATGGCAAGACGCGCGAAACTTGTTGGGCGATGCGTCACGAAGTCCTTCGGCGGGGTGCTTTCGGCTTTTTCGCCCGATTTCGCAGGGATTTCGGTAAAATTCGGTGAAAGATATAGTTTTCGGATTTCCCAGCATTCAGTGCTATATAGAAAACTGCAATATATTTTGTTTGACGTAGCATGATCACAGTACGAAGAAGGGAGCTATTTTGAAGTTTTTCTCGAGGCCACAGGCTGTGGCTGGTGCAGCCAGTGGGGAGGCTGAATCGGATGCGCGCGAGAGGGAAGATGCCACCGGGTCCGGCACATTGAGTACTAGTAATTTCTCCCAGGACCCCGATGTTGACGCCACGACTGCCGCGCCCCCAGAGCAGGAGGGGGAGGGGAGCGCCATGCAGGCGAAAAAGCAAAAATTAACCGTACATGATTATTTTTTTCTTAGCAGTATTTTTTTCTATATATCATGCACGATAATCGAGGTAAACAAATATGCAAAATAAATATAATTTATTGCTCTCAGACTGTTGTTAAATTTTCTTTTTGTGCCGTATAAAATGTGGAAGTGCCAACTGTAGTGTTTGTGACAGGTGGTGAGTGGGCGGGGCGGTGGATTCACTAGCGGCTTCCTTAAAGCTAAAGCTAAAGCTAATGCCGAGAAATTTTCATGAATCGGAGGACTCAGACCAAGCAGCTTCAGACTGACAATTGTAGGCAAATGAATACACGTACATTGTTCATGTTTGGTCTCTTATTTTTGATATATAAACTCCTAAATATGCTATGGCAAGCTAAGAAGGTTAACACACATTAAAACAGTTGCAAACCTACTGATGCAAGACTGAATATAATCTTGCACATAACTTTTTCAAATTGCACCTAAAATTTTTGCCAATGTGCAATTCTGCACGTACCCGAAAAAAAGTATTTCGAGCACTGTATACATATACAGTCTTCCATTTTTGTGAAACCCAACATATGTTGATTGAAACATCTTAAGATCCCAGGGTGACTGATGAAATTGTTTGAAGCACAACTATGAAAAAAATTCAGCATTCGCCTACGCAAGTTCCATATTCAAATATCTGTTGATTTGTCTCATAGCTGTGCCATCAGAGATTCTGTATTGCAACTAGACTTTAACTGAGTGAACTACATGTATAATCGTTACTGTCAGCTTTCTTTAATTTTTAATTAGAAGGAAAATGGAACTCAGCCATTTGATGATAAACATCTAGTCAGTCCACAGTGAAATCCCCCCGCCATTGTTTGTGGTACGTTCCTCTTGGGTGTGCTCGTCTTGGCAGAAATAGATATTGATCTGAAAGCAGTCTACGCAAATAGGTTTGAAAAACTGTTATTGACTTCAGTTCTGTGTGTTTGTAATGCTCCCAAACCCCCCACCGGCCTTAAGGACTGCCAGCTCTGCGCAGTACAATTTTCTGCCAGTCAGGTACCATAGAGAGGTGGATGGCTCATGCGAGCACACATGCACAGGGCCTCAGGTCAGGGTCAAACCTCAGTTCATATGCAAGCCAGCACTCCCCACCCTTTCTGTTTTTAATAACACATGCAAGCTTATTTTTGCATTGGCTGTTTCACGACTGTACTCTCAGGCTTCATTCTAGCTACATGTACATCAGGAAGACAGTGTTGGCAAGCCTTGCTGTCAAATCAGGCATTCTAGTCAAGATTTATGCTGCACAATTCACGCAGCCATTTTGAAATATCTTCCCAGAAGGATGTGCTTCCACCCGTAATTGCTTTATTTATGAGTTTACGTCACATACTTTATCATTGCAGCCTGCCTGATATCCTGGACTGTCACTGCAATAAAGACTTTGGTGCTGATGGCCATTTTCATTTTTCTGGCACTGTCTCAACATGGCTAGAGTATCTAATTGAAAAGCATGCATGATATCCATGGGGGTAAAACTGTCTGCTCTTCCTGTATCAGTTCATCAGTTTATCAGAAAAGCAAACACAGACCCCACATGGTGAAAGGCCATCAGGTGCTAATGTGAGCAGATTGGGTTTAGATAAGGTAGGGGTCTAAAGAGGTAGTTCCTTCTCACAATAAACAGGTGGCCTCATTACTGGTGATAAGAGCAGGCATTTTGCCCAGACCTTTTCGGTGCTGCAAGCTATCCAAAAGTGAAGCATGGGCAGATCATCTTGTGTTTTCGACGTAAGAGTTCTTTCAAAATTTTATCTGCGTCTGCATAGAAGTATGCTAGGGCGGTGATATGAGTATACATGTCTATGGTGCAGCAGTGTTATTCCATCCTCAGGGCTTGAAATACCACCTACATATGCAGGTTAGTGCAGGTAAAATTAGAGCTGTGCAGGTATTTGTGATGTCTACCTGCATCTAACCTGCCCATGTCCATGTACTGCAATAATTCGAGCCTGCATTCTTCATGGAGAGGCCAGAATTTCAGGACAGGGTCATGCTCAACAACTGCTCACTAATTGTGATTCTGCACCTGTCCTGTACCAGGGCAGCGGTCATTCGCCTACAGAGGGGACAATGGTGGGTTTGGTTCGGCCAGCAGATGCAGAACGTGACTGTTGACAAAAAGTCTATGTATTGACGCTGAACACTGCAAACCTGATAAGACACACTCAATAAACTATGGGGGTTCAGTCCTACTCTGTCTAAAAGGGGTGCTGATCATATTCCTTCCTTTCATTTCCTACGCTTTTAAGGGACAAGGCTGGGACGTAGTGAGTCCTAATGGCGGATGAAAGACGTTTTTTGTTTCCCAGTCCTTCCCTGGCTGTCATGAACAGAAGTGGTGTTGACGGACTGGAGAGAGTCATTTTGGCGCTGGCTAGAGTTTCATGAAAACAAGGAGTTTAGTCATAAGCAGCGCCTAATCCTATTAGGAGGCCCTGTCTTCAGATTTTAGTGGTGTTCGCCGGGCTTACAAACATCTTTTAAGTCAGATGTAACCGCATCAGGGCACGGAACGCCACCTGCTGTCCCCATCTGCAGGCAAACGCTGATATACGAGGGAACAGATTTAGAAACGTACAATTCTTCAGGCTGAGAAGGAATCACAATGCTAAATGCTGTGCTGTGAACTTGGCATTTTTGTCATTATGTTGATGCTGATGTTGCACTTTTATTCGCTACAAACGGTAGCCATCATCATCCCCTTCATTGTACATTTCTATTCTGTTGATTGTTACATGAGAGCTAGCCTGTATTCAATGAATGATCTTTATTGCTCGACAGTTGTACAGGGTACAATGTATGGCAACAATCACAATGTGATCATTACAATAATACTAGTCTATTCCTAGAAACTACATTATTCTATTCCTAGAAACTACATGACTACATATAACTATGAACATAAATGGCGTATTTAAATGATGTACTTTAAACATGCTTCTCAAGATTTCCTCAGCCATGTTGGCCAGATGTGAACACAATTCACAGGTGGGTAGGAGATGAGTGTACCCCTAAAATACTGTAATTCACTTTGTCTTCACGGTAGCAAAATTTCACGGTCTGAGGTAGGGGTGGGTACCGGTCCAGCTCATTCAGGTCCAGGTCCAGGTCCAGAGGATCAGGTCCAGGTCCGGACCTGTACCTGTACCTGATTCTGTACAGTAGTAAGTTACTAGTAGCATATGATTTACGGTGTAGTATCAGTACAGAATGATTTTGCAAATCTAGTATTTGAATTACTAAGACCACTACAAAGATCTAAACAATTGAGATCTAAACAGAACTGAACATTTTATTAAAGAAAATATAACAAAATACATATTTAAACTTCTCCTCTAGTCCTAGATCCTATTGCTATTAAATCCTGATATCATTTACAAAGAGAACCGAATAAATTAAGACATTAAAGTTTCCAACAAATCACATCGCAGGATTGCATATCCGCCCTCTAGCGGTTATAGGTTGAATTGCAGCCTCTCGCGAGGTTTCGCGAGGATCGGCCGGCCGGCCGAGTTATTCAAAATGGCGCCACGATCTTGCCGATCGCTGAAGTTTCTTTGTATTTTCCTTGGTATTTTACGCGATTCAATCGAAGAAAAAAAGTTGACCACAAGTAAACAAGAGTAATACAGCAGTGGGAACCTTACAATCCGTTTTGTTGGATGCTAATTTCTCATCTCGAGTGGAATCTACGTGCGTCCCAGTGTGGGCATGTGGTGCCGCTCGAGTGAAATTTTTCGGTTCGATTTGAACCAAATTATATTATACGCAGCCTGTAAACTTCTCCTTTTTGATTCCTAGATGTCTATTGGTATAGAAAATATGGAAAAAATATTGTTGCAAAATGAGAGAGGCGGAAACTAAGGTAAATTTCTTTTATTTTAATGCTGGATGTTCATTTTCCTGGCGGGCCTCCTTGTGTGTAGTGATCATCGGTAGTAACAAGTCTGGATTTTTGTTTCGGTCCAAAAAACCGGTCCACCACGTTTCGGTTTTTCCGGACCGGACCGATACTATTTTTCCGGTCCGTACCGGTCCACCTGGACCGGTACCCACCCCTAGTCTGAGGGAAATTGACATGTTGACTGAACTTAATCTTTAGGATGGTGGCAAGTGCAGGGAGGAGACAAAAGACAAATGATAACGGTTTCGATATGATCATGGTATAGAAGTGACCATGAAAACTGTGAACATAAAAGTACTGTGGAAAAATCTGGAATTACAGTAGCCCCACCCACAGCCTCAGTAGAAGTCTCACCACCTAATTTGTCTGCTGCTGCTAATTTACTGGACCAACGTTTGTCTCCACCAATTTTAAGGTTGATCCTGGGTCCCTTGAGGCTGAAGTGTAGGTAGAAATGCCTTCAACCTGCAATGCTGGATTAAAACCAGTTCTGTCCTGTCTTCGGTAGGGAGCCATTTTTATATTACGTACCCTTTTCAAATGCTAGCAGGTAATGTTCTGTAAGTAAGATGTGATAACGTGACGGTAGCAGTTTTTCCCTGTGCACAGAATAATGATGGGTCTAAGAAGCAGGCTTGTGAATAAAGCATACACTACCAGGTACTGGTCACAGTTTGCATATGTAATATTTGAAGGATTGGCCGTCTCTGTTTAAAAGACATCTAACAGAAAATGTTTCAAATGTCTATCGTATGGTAAGCCCAAATCAAACACAAGAGTAATAATAATAATAAATCTTTTCCCATAATAAGACGAATGTATACCCAGCATTGCCTGAAAAACGGGTTGCTTTGTACCTGAGAGTAATTGCTGGTGAAATAAATAAACTGAGTCAACTTTATTTGTTCAACCAGGTATCACACTCAGGCCACTCTGGCCTGTTTTTCAGGAAATCCTGGTACAAAAGCACAGACAAACACCTAACAGTTAACAGATTCACAATACATACAAAGTCTAAAAATAGCACATAGACAAAAAACTAATCTTAAATACAATTCGATAAAAACTGTTTAAAAGTTCTGAGACTGAGCTGCTGACGTTGTTGTAGGGGGAGTGCGTTCCAAAGGTAAGGTCCATAGTACTGTAAGCTGTTCCTGTATGAGGTGACTCTTGCTGGTGGACAGGAGAGTAGGTGGGGGTCATAGTCCCGTAGCCGTTTTAACTCTGACCGAGTAGTGCGTACACTCAGTGTTGGTGGAGCTTCCCATTTGAACAACGATGTCATGTACACAGGCGCACATCCACGGACTGCCTTAAAGACAGAGACAAGAGAAGTTACTTCTGCCCGTTTCTGAAAACTGAAACGAATAAAATTCATTTTTTTGTATAAAATTCATTGCCACTAGCATGTGCAAATCTCTCCAGTTCCCTAGAATGAGATTTATATCATTTTTTTCCCACACACGAACTGGGCACTCGGCCAACAAAAACTGTTGGACAAAAGACATATATCATTGATTAGAAGTATGGCCTTTTCTCCAGATACTGTTGAGCCCCATGTATTCTGCCCAGAGATAAGATGACCTACACAGATTAGTGTTCACTGTCCTGTTGTTTACTGTTGGCATAGTTGATAATACCAGGATAGCAGCAGGTTTCTTCAACCTGTATTTACTCTATCAGAACCAGCCTATCTTTATCTTAGTCCCTTCAGGCAGAGACTTCAGGTGTATTATAAAACCTACCAAGACCGTCTGGTAAGATGCAGTTTGAATGATAAGTAGTTTCGGTGGTTGATATTTTATGGGCCCGCCAGGAGATTTCATTAGAGTTAAATGTAGTGTGTCTGTGTGGCTACCTGCTCTGGTGCTGTTTCAAGGAACATTACTTATCATGGCTGGACAGAAATAGATGTGGGTAGATAGTGTTAAAAGGGAAATAAACCAACCGGATCAGGCAATGATGTCGCCCTAAGCAGGTTACTGAACACTTGGAAATCCATTATTGAAGCTGGGAGAAAGATATTAGCCGAAGTACATTTAACGGCCACATTTAACGCCACCTTCTGATTTATTGTCACTTTTATGATACATCTTTGTCCAGGCAATAGAAAAACAATCCAGTACTCTGTATTACTGTTATAAGGGGACCAAGTACAATTGTAAAACCCCTATGGCCTGAAGGAACATTAGTGTTAACAGACCTAGGTGTATTGGTAATTTATTCTAGTTGTATTCATACTAAAGTATTCAAAAGAAATTTCCAACAAATTCAAAAGGAATTTTCAGTATTACAGTCATAACCATTCCAGCCAAGGTATGCTTGAGAAAGACAACAGTCTCCCCTTCAGTTGTATTTATTTATATTTCGGGGTTTAAACACGACGAGCTGATTTATTTTTGGCAAGCCACACTGACTGTAAGGTTCAAGTATGGCAGACAAAGGTTTTACATCCATCACACACGACAAGTTGGCAAGACCCCCAAATCTACTCCACACAGCACTGGAGGAGCCAGCTTGGCTCTAATTGGCTGCCTCATTAGCTAATTGGCTGTGACAGTGATGACTGCTTTTAATCACGCACAAATAGAGACATGCTGAAGCCACAAATCTTTGCTCACTGCACATCCACCACAATCTGGGTGTGCAAAGTTCAGAATAGATTGGAAACAGCCAGTCTACCAGATGCACAAAGGGATGGTTACTTAATACAATTTCACTTCAGTATCTTGATCAAGTGCAACTACCCAGAGACTTCCCAAGCATGTGTGTCCCTTACTTGTGCCTCAAGCATGTAAAGCAGCCGGCACAAGTTGAGGGGTTATCGTGGTTCTATCGTAGGGAGAGTCTCTTACTGTTCCTCAGATACATACAGCACCTTATGTGGTAAGGTATTAGCACCATACTACAGTACACATCACTTGATGAGAATGCCATACTTAACAACTTACTAATAGCTAAATGTATCTAACATGCCATCATTGAGGGATGGGGGCACAGTTACTGGCACAATTCATAGAATCTAATATCTATATATAACAATGTTACATATCAATGTTATATATCATACTACTTTACTAAACAGTCGCTGCTTGAAAATTGCAAGCTTACTACATATGGTTGTTTTAAATTACAGTTTTGAATATTTTGTACCATTTTATGCCAGACTTAATCCAGGCAAAAAATACAAGGCTGATGATATTCTGGATTCTGTAATTGGTGAACAGAAATTGACATGATGTGATGACAAAGACTGAAACAAAGCTTTCATCAGCCCCATCAGTAAGGTCTATATTTAGGACGAATCCATTGTCAAGTTTCCATTATTCCCCGGTGTAGTATGGATAATTTGACATGTAGGTTAGCATTATCAATCTTCCTGATTCTCTATGGGCACATTTAAACCTCAGTAGCCTATTCTGTCACCCATTTTTAGTTAATCAGGCTTTATGTAACGAAAACTCTTCCTATAGAATCATACAGATGTGGATTCTGTTAGGATTCGTTCACAACATTGGTCCTTATATTGAAATTTCATATACCTTACCTTAGACCTTAGCTCCTCCTGCAACTACTGTTGCATCGGTCGACAAACAGTTCATATAGTTACTTTTAAAACAAATTCCAATAATTCGTTCCATTGCGTGGTCTCAAACTCAAAACAGAAAAACAATTCAGCTGTATCTGCTGTCAGCCCTTCATAGACAGCAGCACATGTGGTGATTTGGCGGTGTTGAAATGAAAACGTAAACTGCGGGTTGCCCGGCTGTTGATAAGTTGCACCATTTGTTGCGTTATCACAGTCGCATGTTTAAATTCTTTATGAAGCTGGCTGATGCCCCGGTCTCACAGGTCTCTGGTATAATGAACGTTGACAGGAGCCTGATACCACTGTTTTGTCTCAGTATCAGATGTTGATGTGATTTATTGACGTGTCACTCAGTAATGTGTAACGAAATAGTTTTATTAATGAAGGCAGCAAATTGCACATTTTTTTCCGCTTGGCGGAATTCCCTCTGTTAAAACGTGTGAGAAAACGAAGTCGTGAAGTTAGTTTTCAGTTATGGTGTTTGTTCATATGACTGTTGCATTTTGACTATTAGAAATCAATTCATCCCCTTCCCCAGTAGATTAGGCCATATGTCATGGTTTCTGATACAAAGTACTTCTGACAAAGATGGCACTGCTGTCCATAATGGAATGGGTTATCCTAGCCAAGGATAGGAGGGCTATACTAGTATTTATGAAAGAAATACTTGTACATGACTTACATGTACATGTACCTACCCTTGTCCTGGAGTTAATTTTATACGATAGCTAGTTACTCTATCGGGTTTTGCCCTAGCTCCCCTGATGTGTTTGACCATTATGTGTTCCTATGGGAGCCGAGTTGCTGCAGTGTAGATCATGCTGCTGGCATTCTGCTCAGAAAGTTTGGAGCCACGACTGTTTACAAAACAAACTGCCATGATTTTAATGCAAGAGCTAATTAAGCGAAAGGTAACGGTAACCAAACACGGTAAAATTGCTAAAATCCTACGGACTGATCTTTGACATGAACAGCTGTCACGCTATGTTTGGTTTGATACTACTCATATAATTGATAAATCTGTACAACTGGATTGATACAATTGATACCTTGTATCAATCCAGTTGTACAGATTTATCAAGAACTGTATATACAGTATATTATGTTTGGCTTTGCTTGGTTTAATAAGATCTGCATCACTCCGAGTATTCATCTTGAAGTCCACAATAAAACAGTATAAAGTATTACAACTGAAACATACAAACAATTGATATACAAATATACACTTGAATTGACAAAAAACTTATTGAAGGTGAACTCAAAATCAGAGTGTTGGATGTAAAAGTACATTTTCATTGATCCGGTAAAGCTTTCAGGTATAATACATTTTGGAAAGGAAGTGTCAGTATCCTGGCTTGTGAGCAGACCACCATGGGTCTGTGTGACAGCTGAGTGAAGAGTCGTGACTTGACCTCTCAGCGGGGCGGTTGTAAGTTGTTGTTGGCACCAGGATGGTGCAGTGGAGGGTCCTGACCTCCTGACACCACAGCTATGCGCCAAGTCAACTGTCATAACTTCCCCTGGCTGATACTATCTCCTAACCAGGGCTCGTTGGAACTACATGGCTGTGACTTCGTTGTGCCTGAGACGCCGTAACCTCTGTATGAACTTTGCAATATCTATAGCTAAATCCCCCACATTCTCTAGTCGGCTGCCTCCTAAACGTGGAAGCCTACATGGCAGAGAACTAAGAACAAAGGACAACTTCAAGCAGTTCAGCTGCAGGACTTCTAGGTTTAAGAATAGTGGTTTACCTTTTATTGTCGACTTGTTGAACCGATCATGATGAATTTTGAGTGTCAAATGCCCCAATTCAGCCATGTAAGACTGCAATGGTATGTGTGTTGCAAATAAACCAGTCTATGACTTCATTCCAGGAGTTTAACAGTCGTTAGCAGGTTATATGTTTCATGTAACAGTCGTGCTGAGGGAAATGTTAATACAGGGACTTAAAGGTTGTGCACACTTGACTGCAGGAAACAGCTGACATGTTCTAGTCTGCAGCCTCATCCTGTTGCCAGGGCCTGCGTGCCCGTCGTCAGGGCGGGGGCGGACGGTTGCCATGGCGCGCAGGAAATATGGGATGGACTATTGCCACAAACGGAAATCTGCAACCAATCCTTGGAGGACGTCCTTCCAGAAATACTCAGATGCCAGACTCTGATGCCAGAGCCTGAACTACTCCCTTGAGTTGGCGTGAAGGCATTGTCAAACTAATGAGCCGTGAAATAGTTAAATTCCCAGTCAAGATTTACAAATTATCACCTATCTTTTTCTTTTCTCCCTTTCTCCCTTGCGGTGATATGTCTTACCCTGCAAAAATAAAAAATAAATGTAATGAAATGTTTGTATCAAGGTATAAAACAGGAAAGGCAGATCATGACAATGACAGTTTACTACGTACATATCTACGGCAAGGACACAGCTAAGCTTTTAGAAACGTAGTACAACAAAGTACACCTGCGTCTTGGGCTTTCATATCTAGTTTAATAGCTCCGATCTTACCAAGTGAACTAAAGTGTTCACTCTAGAAAGAACAGCAGAGAATCACAGTAATCTTGCTCGCCAGGAATAGGTCTTGGTGCCTAGCAACCTTGCGCCCAGTCCAACACACCTATTATCAATCATAGCAGTCACTGCTGAGATTCTGGATACACAAAAGGCTGATCACAGGGACATGTAGCTGTGTAACCCAGTTAAAGGATTAGTCACACCAACCCACCTTCTGTAACACATGGGACTAAATCACTCACAAGGATCCATCCTGCGCACTTAAAAAAAAGTATCTATCATGTCCTGCTGAGAGGAGGGCCCGCGTGTTTTTTCAGCCCATTATGTAGGTTTTCTGTATGTTTTGTTCCCGCTATGGTATCGCTAGGCACGGCAGATGGTTGGTCAACATGCACAACTGTTGTCCACGAACGTTTACATGTACTTCTTTTTCTGTCGGCTGCTACATGCACAAAAATGAATTTTAGGGGGCCTGCATGCCCTTTTTCGTAAGGTGTAATCAGGCCTTTTTAGTCTCCGTAATCCGTAGGCAGACGCCCCAAAAATCAACGCAATTCGTAATCAGTACATTTGCCGCAAAGTGTACAGGCGAAATCAGCTCTGAGAATTCTACGTAATTCGTAATCGGCGGCGAAAATTTTGCGTAATTTGTAATCACTACCCCCCTATGCAGGCACTACCCCCCCTTTACAGACCTAAAAAGTACATGGACATTTGTGTTACTTGATGCCTAAAAAACGCAATGATATTTGTAGGAAAATCAAGAACTGTGTGGAAGTTACATAAACAGGATACCAAACTTTGTTATGCGATGGATGGAAGGAACAAGTGACAAGCTGCTTCCCTCCTGGTACATGACCTGGAAGCTGTGGTAGTTTTGCTGAACATGGGACTTTGTAGCACGTCGGCAGAACGTACTGCATCTGCGCGAAATCCAGAATGTAAGGTGCTTAGAGGAACGTGTCGTTCAGATGGTGTTTGCGCATTTAAGGACGACATCCCGTCTGTAGTCTTCAGATGTGTCGGAAAAGAGAACTTGTGCAACAGACAAAATTCTGATGCAAGGTTGACCAAACATCCAACAGAAACCGTGGTTTCGCGCAGGTGCGGTACGTTCTGCTGTTGTGCTGGGCTTTGTGATGTTCACCAGCTCTTTTCACTGCATGTGCCTGTAACATAATAAACTTGATTTGAAAGTGTACACGATGAACAAGAAAACAGTTACTCAAGCAACTGTATACTAAGTATGATTTCCAAAATCATATCCAGTTGCTTGAGTAACTGTTTTTTGGCGTATCTTATTACCTGGATGTGCAATGTACGAAATACTTTTTTGAGCCAGGTTGCCCAGTGGCAACCTAGGATAACAGCTAGGTTGCCCATCAAAATTCCAGGTTGCCCCAAATTTCAACTCTTCTAAATTGTGATTAACTTTGTTAGAATGCAATGTGCATTTACACATTTCTGACACAGAGTTGTTTCCCTGAAGTGACGAGCTCTTCCATGGGAACTTCTCAATAAACAGTTCCCAATGAAGAAAGGGGCATCCTTAGGCCACACCAATTTTATTAGTTGCTTCTCGGATTTTTTCAGAAAAAATATGAAGCGACAGGGCGAAAAAAAAATAAAAATAAAAACAGGCCTGGGCATCCTTTTATAGCCCCAAATGCTAGAATAGGTGCCATGAAGTCAACACAAAAGACTGGGTTAAAATTTTTACAATTTAAACAATGAATTTTTAACTTTTAATCAAACCACTGCATTGGTAGATGTAACAACTAGGAAGAAAAGGACTTTCTTCAACTGTTGGAGGCAAAATATGAGCATTTTTTAGTTGATTTAGAACCAGAATTTTTTTTTTTTTTTTGCAAATCAGAAAAAAATGAAGCGGCGAATCCGAGAAGCAACAAATTAAATTGGTGTGGCCTTACCACAAAATTTAGGTAGTGCACTGAGCTACCTGGGTGTAGAAATAGGTTGCACCAAGCAAAATATGGTTGCACGGTGCAACTGGGCAACCTAGTATTTCGCACGCTGCTTATTACCTGGATGTGTAACCTTCACCGATGTACAAGATGAAGATGTAGAACCTTGTTGTTCCAGCTTGCCAGTCCAGCCTGTCGGTGAGTCCAGACGGAGACCAGGTCAAGGCCGTGACAGAAGGCAGCCTCTTCACTTGCTCGGCAACAGGCAGCGTGACCGGACTGGCCTGGTTCGACCCGGATCAGAACCAGATTACTGATGATACCAGCCAGGTCAGTGCACCAACTACTACAGTCATTTTGCTCCTACCATTCTTTTTTAAAATTTTAATTATAACTCCAGCTGGAGTATTAAAAAAAGACTAACAAACGAAAAATGTATTTTTTTTTAGTTCTTTTAGCATTTTTTAAAACCTTGCACAATTTAAACGAATGAATGAAGACCTTTTCATTTTTGTTCCACTGGGCTAAGTACAGGTCCAATGTTGACAACCATACATAAAATATACACGATGTTGTAGATAGCTAACGTACTCTGGTGCTTTCAGCTTTCTCTCACTTCTTGGTAATTGTATAAATGTAGGAGGCTGTAGGATTAATTCAAACTGGTTAACGAAAGATGTAGGCAATGTAAATTTCTCTTTGCAATGTACTTGAGAAAATTTACCTTAGGCCAAAAAATGTGTTTCCTGTTTCAGTTCTGAAAAAATTAGGGTCGGTAGGTAGGGATTATCTTTTTTTTCTTTTCTAGACTTTTTCCGATCTCTAGAGGATCCAACTTATACAATACAGTATTTTAAAGTAAAAATTGCATGAGGACACTTACATTTTCTATGTCAATGTTGGAAAACCGATTGTACAACGTTTCATCACTCAGGTGTCAGATCATGGAGCTAGAAAACGTTGATCAGCTCGAAAAATTTATGTCCCTTGTAGGAAAGGAAAGGAAGGAATTTCTTAGGTCTCCCATGCCCTGGTAGGCGTAGGGTGGTGCCCATATCCATTTCTGTAGCCCTTGGGCGACACACAGTTGTGCAATGCACTACAGCAGAGGGCTGGTCTGCTGGTAGTGCTGTGTGTTTGACCTTCCCACACTCTTTCTCATATGTGCTGAGTGCTAAGCAGAGAAAGAAGTGTGTACCATTTTTAAAGTCTTTGGTATGACCCAGCCGGGGTTTGAACTCACGACCTCCCAGTTACAAAGCGAGCACTCTACCAATTGAGCTATTGCACCGGTATTTTTTCTAGGGTTAGTCGGGAAACAGGAAACACTTTTAGGAAACATTTTTTTCCCTAGGCCTCACTACATAACTAAAAGGAATGGCTCTATCGCTATTTCACCTATTGCATATGTTCCCCCACAGGATGTGCATGTGCAGGCGCGAGGAAACTCCATCAGGCTGAAGTTCAGCAACATCCAGAGAGACAACGCCGGGATTTATTACTGCCGAGCTACGGGGACGAACGAGGACGGAACCACGCAGGACCTGGAGGCTACCATCAACCTCATCATATTCGGTAGGTTATACTTTACTTTGCTTTATTGAGAACTGACAACATATCAATACACAGGTCATCAAGGCAGTCGAAACTGGTAGCAGATGACCCACAAGTACAGACGTTATACAAACATGAAGATAAAAAAATCTACTATAAAATACAGGTTATGTGCTGCTCTCTTTTGTCGAAAGTTCGCAGATGCTGCCTGAAACGTCTGACCATTTTCAAAATATATCCAGTTGCTTGAGTACTGTAATTTACTTTATGTTCGCGGTAGCAAAAGTTCGCAGTCTGAGTAAAATGGAGGTGTTCACGGAACTATATGTTCACGATGGCGGCAGGTGCAGAAAAAAGAAAGTCTGCTGTTATTTGTTAACAGTAATGATAAGTTCACAGTACAGAAGTGGCCGCAAAAACCGTGAACATAAAAGTACCGTAAAAAAGAAGGAATTACAGTAGCTTTTATCTCTGTAATGTGCTGTCCTTGGGTGACAAGGATGAGGAAAGTTCTTTTTCAAAGTGAGTTGATGTGAGAAGTTGTATATGGTGTAAATTTACACTGAAAGTGCATTTCTCTTACAGACAGAAAATATGTAGAGGAAAAAAAGCAAAGTGTGAACTGGAGTGCTGTTACAGGTACCGAGCAAAATATGTATGCACCTCCCTGGTGTTAAAGAATCCCTCTTGTGTTTTTTTCAGAGGCCATCTCATTCGTCGACCCCCAGCCCACCCAGACTGCCACCGTTGGTCAGACAGCAAACCTGGTGTGCCAGGCAGCCGGGGAGCCCGTGCCGGAAGTCAACTGGTACAGAAACGGAGATTTCATCACCAGTGGAGGTACGTATATATATCGTGGTTTGTTGTGATGAAGTCGTCAAAGCTTAAGGGTAACATACGCGTCGGCAGAACGTACTGCGCAAAACCTGTAATGTATTGTGCATAGCACTTCGGCAGAACGTCTCATATAAGGTTGTATTCAAATAAGGTTGTATTCAAGTATATAAGGTTAAGATTCTGTCTATAGTTTTCAAATGTTGTGTCGGAAAAGATATCGTCTGCAACAAGCAAAATTCTGATGCAACGTTGACCAAACATCCAACGAAAGCCGTGAAAAATCAGGGTTTCGCGCAGGCGCAGTACGTTCTGCCGACGTGCTGGGGTAACAACATGCATCCAGTCGTGGACAGTCATGGAGACCTTGGAAATATGCACGGCATTCTGTGCTGAAACATACTTAGCTTGGGAAGACAAGCAGAGAACAAAAGGACATTGTGGGGAATTGCTGTTTGTAACTGGCATGTAGTAACGGACGTTGCGATGGTGGAAGTGGGTTTTATTCGCTTTCACTGTTCATAGAAGCGGCTAGGTTTTATACTTCTCCCTCTCTACCTTGTCTTGTATGTTGTACATGTTTTATGCTGTAGTTAGGATCAGCCTTCGGTTGTGACTGTGACCTGAGTAGCCCTGTTCGTGCCACAGAGTCAGCCTGTTGGTTGTGGTTTCTAGGGGAAGTGTAAACACTGAAACAAGAATTTGAGGTGGATGTTGTCGTTGAAAGTCGGTCATTCATGTGATTCCATCAGGCAGTGCAAACTGCTAACAGTTTAGGCAAGTAAATTTAGAAAAGCATGTGGCTGAGAGTTATGTTTTAGGGTAAAATGTAAGGTAACAAACATGAAAAGGTGATTCTCACATTAGAACATGTTATTCATGAAAATATTTTTACAGTCTGCCATTACTTGAATTTTGCCCAAATTTCTAATTTTTCTCACAGTTCCCAGGAAATTAATACAAAATGAAATAGATTTTTTGTAAATCCAAACTAAGAATCCTGATTGCTTTGGAAGGGTATAGTAGCTATATCTCTGGTAAGTGTTCCACTCCTGCACAGTTGTATATCCATAACAATAGTGCAATTTGATGGTTTATGCAGAGTAGCAGTTTATATTGAATTTCCATTGTTAAGAGCTGGTGAGACCAGCAATTCCCTTACTCAGTGGTAGTATGGGTAAGGGACACACAGAGCTTTGTTTTGACCAGTTGATTTACGTGTGTGTGGCGTGGTTTATATCAGTGGTTTGAAGTGCCAGTGAAATGTTTGTTTACCATAGGACAGACACATTTGATGCTACATGGCGCAAACAATGCTATTCTTTCATATCTTGTTTGTACAACTCCCCAAATAACATCATCCAGTCTGTTCTCAAATCCGATGTAATCTTCCGTAACAGATTCTTCCGCAATGTCTGGGGCCATCTGTACTCATAGTCATAGTTTAACTCAGTCTGTTGTTATTATGTGTATTTATATCTGTATGAAATGGAGACTAAACTTATATGTGTATGTTTTTCTTTTATATGGGCCATAACATCATCCAGTCTGTCCTCATATCAGATGTAATCTTCTGTAACAAATTCTTCCGCAATGTCTGGGTCTGTCTGTACTCAGTCTGTTGTTATTATGTGTATTTCTATCTGTATGACGTTTTCTTTTATATGGGCCATGGATGCCTGAAATAAAGAGTAAAGTTAATATCTGCTGCTTGTCCCCTGCTAAGGTCGCTTCCAGAAGGATGCCAACACCAACTCCCTGCAGATAGCGAACGTAACCCTTGACGATGAGGACACCTACACCTGCGAAGCTACTCAGACAACCAACGGCCAGTATGACGAACTGGAAATTCTCTTGGACGTGCAAGGTATTTTACCAGTTCTCTCTGCATAGTTCAGTCTGTAATATATGACCACCATGTTTATATTGTTGGTGCATTGTTAAGGAAAGGCTAGTTACCTCCATGAAATGTCATGAAGGTTATATTTTCAGTTGCGTCTGTCATTCTATCTTGGTCAACAAGATAACTCAAGAACGGCTGGATGGATTGTTTTCATACTTGGTGTGTTGGTAGGGTCTGATAAAAACTGGAAATGATTAGATTTTGGGCCCCCTGGTGGCTTCCCTTGGTACTGCAGCGGTATTTCCAGTTTTGATATCTCACGATCTGGACATGCTAGTTTAAGGTAAGCTGTCTGGAAGCGTTTTACTGAAGATAAAATATACAGCAGATTTTTCAATCCAGTTTATGTTTTCCCCTTTGGAAGCACTATTAGACTAGAGTTCAAAGATCACATACCTTCGCCAAACGATGTTAACCTTTAACTAATAATACACCACAGAGAGAAAGAAAACTGCAGTCGTAAAAGTCCAGATAATGAGATATCAAAACCAGAAGTTCTGCTGCAATACCTTAAAAAGCTGCTAGGGGCCCAAAATCGTAGCGTTTCTTCCTTTCACCGACACCTGCCAACATACCAAATATCACTACCATCCATCTACACCCTCTTGAGTTATGCTGTCCATATATACGCCCACGCACGCACATGCACAAAGCCTCGAAAACATAACCTTCTTGGTGAAGGTGCTGTAAATCACTTTATGTTCGCAGTAGCAAAAGTTCGCGGTCTGAGACAAATGGACATGTTTGCGGAACTATACGTCGCGATGGCGGCAGGTGCAGAAGAAAGAAAGTCGGCGAATTATTTGTTCACGATAATGATAAGTTCTCCGTACAGAAGAGACCGCAAATATTAAAGTACCGCAAACGAATCGTGATTTACAGTAATGATAATGAAATGCTAACCTCCCTTCTCGTCCCTCCAGTCCCTCCCACCCTGGTGACCCGCCCCTCCAGTTCCAATGGTACGGTCGGCCAGGACGTGACCTTGCTGTGTCAGGCAACGGGCGACCCTGACCCCACCTACTCCTGGTTCCGCGACTCCTCTGCCGACCCCAGTAACGAACTCACAGCTGACAGGCAAGTTCTTTATTTCGGGTGAACACAAGTGCCCATAAAAAACAATACAGTACAATACAATTCTTGATCTTGTTCTTGAAAGAGTACTGCGTAACACCCCTCAGTTGGGGTAAGACACGCAGGGTGTGTGTGCGCTGTGCCCTTAATGATTAATTAAAATAATACAAACACATATGAATACAGGAAAGACATACAGGTGATAAAACAGATAACCTAGCTACATAATAACTCATAACTGTGTGGGAAAAAAAGAGTTCTTGTAGAAGGCATCTGATCTTAGTAAATGAATGATGATCGAGTTATAGGAAGAAAATAATTGGTTTTAAAAAAGAGTGCTGATAAGTGTTGGCGCTGACATAAGTTTGTCGACTTGAGTGTGTCACCATTGCGTCTGTAATGTTTCCTCACCTGAATAGAAATAAACTAAAAAAAGAATTAAAAAAATAAAACTGCGTCTGCCCTGCAGGTTTGTGTTCTCACAGCAGAACGGGGTGGTGGATAAGATGACCATGACCATCACTGCCCTGACCAAAGCAGACGAGGGGAGGTACATCTGCCAGGCTTCTAACGGCGCCGGGCAGGCCGAGGCAGCGGCCAACGTGTTTGTCTACGGTAGGACTTCAGATGGGCGTTTTGTAGCTACGGGTGGTGAACTGAGACGCAAGGGTCTGGTTTAAACATACTTGCTGTCCAACTAGTGTTAAAAGATGCACATATTGTGTTATTTGTGAATGTATGTGCTGATTTTCTAATGTACAACTCCTGTATAAGGAATCTGAGTACGATGTGTAACCAGTGCTCTTGCCCCTGCAGTTCCCCCCAGCATCAGTGATCCGCAGGACACGAGCACGCCGGAGGGCCAGTCTGTGGACCTGCGCTGCTCTGCTACAGGAGACCCCACACCCATGCTGCAGTGGAGGAAGGGTGGGGGAGACATGGTGGATGGATCAGTAAGCATTTATTGTATTTATAAAATGTGTAGTAGTCAGGGCTCTAGCCAGCACCAGTTTTTCCGCAATTGCAGGAACTTTTTCGCCTGTGATGGAATTTCAATCTTGACTGACAAAATGGACGAAAATCTAGGGGAAAAATATAAAAACATCCAAAGGACCACCAACAAGCACTCTCATCCCCATGATTTGCCTCTCAAAATGTGGGAAATAGCATTTTTAAAGGCTTAAAAATCCCAAATTCGAGCTGGTTAGATCCCTGGTGGTAGTAGTAGTAGTAGTAGTATTATCCAGCCTTGGTTATACTGCTGTGGGGGTCCCTGACGCGGGTAGGCAGCAGTCGGCCAGTCTATCTTCACACCGTGTTTCCAAGCGGCTCTGTCCAGCAGTCCACACTGGTAAGGCTGCACTCTCTAGTATGGTTATGGATTTGAGTGACGTCACAAAATCGTGGTGATTCCCATAACGCTAGACATTTGATGTGGTTATCATGCATAATGAGTACAGTACAGGAATCAATCTTTTCACAAAAAATAAGTCACCCTTTGTCCTAAATCAGTACCAAATTGCCAGTTTTGGGGACCTAGCCCACGGACTAATTGTACCAATTCTGTACAAGTATAACTGGTAACCAGGATCGTTTTTGTTCACAGCAAAGTTGATGACGTAATTCTCACAGCGAGCAGTTTGCTGACATAAACATTTCTGTCACAGAGACTGTAGAACTAGTAACTCTAACCCAGCCAGACAAATTATCTGCCAAAGTCACTATGGAGGCTGATTTTGGAGACCTCTAAAAGCCATGTCTGAACAGTGTCATTTCTGGACCATTTTCCTTCTCTTTAAGATCTGTTTGGAACAAATGAGAATCATTAGTACAAATGGTTGTCAAATCTAGCCAGGATACCTGGTGGAATCTGGATGTCTTTGCAACTGAACATGTCACTGACACCAACATTTTGTATCAAAGTCAAAGTTCCTTTCTGCACCTATATATGGTGCATAGCATAGGGCGGCGCCCATCTCCGTTTCTGTAGCCGCCACACAGTTTTGCAGTCACTACAGCAGGGGGCTAGTCCACTGGTAGTGGTGTGTGTTCAACTCCCATACACACAGGCCACTGCAGCAGGGGGCTAGCCCACTGGTAGTGGTGTGTGGTCAACTCCCATACTCTTTCCCAAATGCTGAGTGCTAAGCAGAGAAAGCAGTATGTACTTTTGTAAGTACATAAAGTTTTGGGTATGACTCGGCCAGGGATCGAACTCACGGCCTACCGAATGCAAGGCGAACACTCTACCCACTTGGCCATTGCATCGGTTTTGTATTTTGTATACGATATATTTAATCTCAATATGTATACGATAGTGGTAGGACAGTGGTACCATCGCTTTCTATGTGTAACTGTTTCCTAAACGATATATCTAGCATGTATGCGATAGTGGTAACATAGATTTATATGCTTAGTTTTGTCTCCCCTTCTTTACTATCAATACTACAGGTAATCAGATATTTTATCTTTAGACTCTGTTGCAACAGTATAACTACTGCATGTAGCTCATATGGGCGAGGAAATGCAGTAAAGATCATTCATTCATTCATTCATTCCTTCCTTTCCTTTCTTTATTCCTCCACTTTAGGAGAGCAATATGCATTAAAATACAAGGGTACACTATAAAAGACATTACATTACAATATAAGATGATATTTTCTCTCCCACAGATAAGTGATTAAATAAAAGTAATGGATATCGTCAATCTTGCGGTTTACTGTCCAGCAGTTCTGGATGTTAATATATTGTACAGTTCGATACTACATCTCGCGTGTGCTTCACGGCTATGGTCGCCAGGGGATGTATCAGCCATGCAATGCTTATCATGAAATCTTCCCAGACCCTCTCATCCACTTCCCCTTCCACGATCTCTGCACCAAGGAAGATTTCTGTCAGCCTCTCATCTGGATGCTGATTAACTGACGCCATTATCGTTGTGCCTAGTCTGTCAGTCGCTGCGTCTGATAGGCTGGCTCTGAGGTTGTTGAAAGTGCTGCACTGCGCTACTAGGTGACCGACTATGTCCTGTGTTAGTGTCATTCATTCATTCACTCCTTCCTTTCCCCCACTGCAGGACCCTCGGTTCACCGTGAGCACCGACCCCACCACGGGAGAGACCATCCTGACCATCAGCCAGGTCACCTACAGTGACAGGGGCAGCTTCACCTGTATAGCCACAAACCTGGGGGGCACGGACCAGAAAACACTCAACTTGGACGTACAGTGTGAGTACACTTCATGTGAAAACGGACGGTCCGTCGTTCATTTAAGTTTTGAACTCCTGACCTCCGGCGGTCTGAGCTTCTTGGAAACCTGCACGGGGGCCTGTTGTTTACCTGGATGTCTAAAACCGTCAATGTATCAGACTTTCTTGTTTGCTTGATGAGAAGCCTGTTGCAGTGTCAAACAAAATCTTTGCCTACAACATCTTTTTGCTTAAAGTGACCGTTGCACTGGTGATACCATTGGTGGTGATTATGCATGAGGGTGACTCATGTATTAGATACCAGGCTTTATATAGTTTTGGCAATCACAGGATTTCAATTAAGGATCAGGGAATCAATTCTGTGTCTGGCTTCTGATTAAATTACGATAAAAGGGGAGTTATTGTTCTTCCTAATCCGGACTGATTACACGGGCAGTCTGTATTCAGGTTCAGAGCCTGCCACACTTGTGCTGCCACACTTGCACTGCCACACTTGCACTGCCACACTTGCACTGCCACACTTGCACTGCCACACTTGCACTGCCACACTTGCACTGCCACACTCTTCAGTTCAACATGACATTCTCTGATACAGGCCTCTCTGGCTTCTGAATGTGGATAATGTGTATTGTGTAAATGAGTTTGTGTACAGCTGTAGCAATTTCTCACAATACATTCTTCTCAGATGCTACTTCATACAGAAAAATGTAGGAAACTTGTCACATATGTCATGCTCTCCAATACCGTGCCTTGTAAGCCTGCTGAACGAGTGACATTGAATTGTGAACAGACTTCACTTGCGTTTTAAGAATGATGCACAATGTACAACACACTGAATGTAAATACATGCTCAATTCAGAATCTCTAAGTCTGCAATGTGGTATCTGCAATTAAGATTTCAAAGATCACACGCTGATGTCTGACTGAAAACCTGTCTGCCCCCCTGATGTCCCGGGTTTGGGGAGAGCCACACCCCATGCACGTTAAAGAACCCAGCACACCTTTCGAAAAAGAGTAGGGGCATGCCCCGGTGTGCGATGGTCCAATTCTAGTATTTTTACAGGCCTGAGTTGGTGACTGACTACAAATCACGTGAAAGGAGGTCTGGCGAACCTCCGTTTCATATCAGCCGCAAGGTTCACCCTTAATAATAGCCCCGTTCTAGTTAGGCAGCCTTGGCTGTATCTTCGCCTAACAAATAAATAAACAGGGGTTTTTCTAAACTAGGGAATAAGGGGCGCTGCTCCCTCATGTAACCAGCCAGCACCCTCATGTCAATTTTCAGATTGAACCCTAAGTGGCTACATACTAGTACACATCATTAAGTCTTTCTCAAAATGGTCTTTTTCCAGTGAAAATATAAAAACAAAACATCTTAACAATTCATTCTAGCACTACAAACTGTGTTACTCTTGTAAAAATTTGCATGGCTCCCTTGCCCAGCTTGTGATCTGCTCCCTCATGCAATTTTTTTCTAGAAAAACCCCTGATAAAAAAATTAATGAAAACTTGTCCCCCCTCCAGTCAAGCCCAAGGTGGACGAGTCGACCCCAGCCGTTGTGGCCACATGGGTAGGCAACCCTGTCAACCTGACCTGCGGCTTCACCAGCAACCCAAACCCCGACATCAAATGGTCCCTCAACAACCTCGACATCCAGGACGGAGGCAGCTACGCAGTCTTCACAGCTGCCTCGGCCAGCACTCTACAGGTACATGGATTCTGTATTCTTAGAGCTTACTACAAATCACGTTAAATCCTGCGGCTTGAATTACGTTGATTTTGGGGCGGCTGCCTAGGAATTAGGAAGACTTGAAAGGCCTGATTACGGCTTGAGAAAAAGGGCATGCAGGTCCCACATTTACTGTAAAAGTGACGAATTTGTTGCACCACAGGTTACCCCACCCATGACGGAGCCTTTGGGTGCCAGTAACACATCTGTATGTGTATCTGTATAGCCGGTATACAGCTTCTGTATCTGTATAACCGGTATAACTGCCCTTCGGCGTAACACACCTACATTTACTGTAAAAGTGACGAATTTGTTGCGCCACACCACAGGTTACCCCCAGCGATGACGGAGCCTTTGGAATGTACAACTGCACGGCCAGCAACGCCCTTGGCACGGCCAACCGGGAGGTGCTCCTCAAGGAAGCAGGTCAGGACACGATCCTGGAGCACGTCGTCAGAACGTACTACGCCTGCGCGAACATCGCATCAGAATTTTGCCCGTTGCAGACGATATCTTTTCCGAAGCAACATTTGAAAACTACAGATGGGATGTCAACCTTAAATACGCGAATACGACCTTAACCAAGACGTTCTGCCAAATGGCCATGCACAATACATAACAGGTTTCATGCAGGTGCAGTACGTTCTACCGGCGTGCTATATCCATATGACATGCTGTACAGGCAGGAAGACAGCATGTCGGCAGAACGTACTGCACCTGCGTGAAACCAGTAATGTATTGTGCATAGCACTTTGGCAGAACGTCTCATATAAGGTTGTATTAGAGCATATGTCTGTAGTTTTCAGATGTTGTATAGGAAAAGATATCGACTGCAACAGGCAAAATTTTGATGCAACGTTGACCAAACATCCAACAAAAAACGTGAAAAATCAGGGTTTTGCGCAGGCGCAGTACGTTCTGCCGACGTGCTCAGGAAGACTATGTTCACCATGTCCCTGTAAGTAGCACGGAAGTTGATTCAGCATGACTCAGATGGTCCACATGGTTACTCCATATTTGGCATTCCGCTGCAGGGGTCCTCTTGTCCCGCTGGTCTCGGCTGTCAGTTTACGACTCTGTCCTCCGTAAATCTCGGCCGTGTCATTAATGGAAACAAAGTGACCCCTTCACCGTTAGTCATCAGCATTAATCAAAATTTCAAGGCCAGAAAATCACAAATTGGAGGTTGTCTGGTCACCTTTGACTGTTGAAATTGTTAAATTTTCTTTCTCACAGCATGGAGAAAGATTTTAATGTATTTCAGCACAAAGTGGCAGTCATAGCCGTCAATCAAAATTTGAAGTCACAAATTGGAGACTGTCAGCCACCTTTAATTGTTGACATTGTCACATTTTCTTTATCTCAGCATGTAGACCATCCTACAAAGTATTTAGTGTTTAAGCGCAGGCATTATTAGCTGGTTGTATTCTTGGGGACGTTTTCTGAACTTGCAGTAATTTATGGCTGCTTTTAACAGAGGGACAGTGATACCTGTCTACCTAGATTCATGCAGGTTGAATTTGCCATATATATCCTCAATTTGGGTCTTTCTTGTAATTTCCAATACAAGAAATTGGACTTAAAGAAATTTTGGAAATTCGGGTAAGTCTAATTTTTGTATTGGAAATTACTGTTTAAATTTGCTTCATAAGGTCTCGTATTGTAGCTACTGAAGCAATGCAGACTTTGAATCTAATCTGAAGAGATTAATTCACATCCAAGTGAAGTAATGGATCAAGTAATGGATCGTTCCCACTCATCTCTCCGACCAGTTGCCCCGGAGCCTCCCAGCAACGTCAGGACGACCGACCAGACTCCCACGTCCGTCAAGCTGGCGTTCGACGCTCCCGTGAGCGACGGAGGCGTCCCTGTGAAGACCTACGTCATCCAGTACTCCGTGTCAACCGGGGACAACTCGACCGCTGGCACCAAGAACTTCACCACCAGTGCACCAGGTAGGAAGTCAGTCTCATAGATCAGTAACAGTGTCTAATGAAAGAAGAAAGACACTCTTAGGCCACACCAATTTAATTTGTTGGTTCTCTGATTTTTTCAGAAAAAATATTAAGCGAAAAAAAATAAAAATAAAACACAGGCCTGGGCATCCTATTACAGCCCCAAATGCTACAATAGGAGCCATGAAATCAACACAAAATTTAAACAATTTTGAACTTTTGATCAAACCACTGCATTGATAGATGGAAAAACAACTAGGAAGAAAAGGACTCTCTTCAACTTTTGGGGGCAAAATATGAGCTTTTTTGAGTTGATTCAGAAGCAGAATTTTTTTTTGCAAAACAGAAAAAAAGATGAAGAGGCAAATCCGAGAACCAACAAATTAAATTGATGTGGCCTTAGAAGCACATATGTTGAGAATGGACCAGCACGACAGTAAGTGAAACTGAGAAGGGTGGAGAAAACTGGTTGTCAGATCATCTGTACATGTGGTGTCCCTACGGTCGAACAATTAGACTAATAGATAGATGAGATGTTGGTGCCGTGTGCTTGAGATGGAGTTGATGGTTAAGTTGATGGTACATATTTAGGCCAATTATAAGGCTATTACCATGATTAGTGATGCCATTCAGAATTTTCATGCATATTTATGGCAATAATTAGATTATAATCATAACATCTGATGCCCTCCCTACTAGTATGGGAACCAGATCGTCCCACAAGATAAAGATCTAGCCTTAAGTATGATACAGTCGGAAGGTCAGGGTCAGTCCGTGTGCCTGTCCCTGAAGGGAGTCCAAGTTCATCTTTTCCTGTAATTTACACCGACATTCTGTGCATTTTTTCCTGGAAGCTGGTACTGTGGAGATTCCTGGACTGAAACCCGAGACCCCCTACAAGTTCAGTGTCGTTGCCGTGAACGACGTCGGCTCCAGCGACCCGTCTGACCCCCCGCTCGTCATCACGACCAAGGAAATACGTAAGTCAAGTTTGATGTTATGGTCAGTCAGAGAAATCTGTCTTGAATGTAAAGTACCTGAATAAAGAGACTCTTTCTACACAACCAAGTATTTTATTCATATCTATAGCAGCAAGAGGTCCCGGGTTCGAATCCTACTGCCGTGTCACCGATCTTGTGCCCGTGGGAAAGGCACTTTACACAACTCTCCTCACCTCACTCAGGTGAAAATGAGTATGCCAGAATGATCAATATGATGATCGTGGGCATTAAAAAGAAAACCAAAAACCAAAACACCTATGCTGCAGTGCAATGTGAACCAGTCAGAATTGCCCCGAGGAAGGTGACAGACAGTAACCGAATCGTCGGCTGAATAAAACAGTTGGTTGTGTAGAAAGAGTGTCTTTATTCAGTGACTTACCAACCTGATTCACGGATGTAAAAAACCTGTTTTCCACTACCATAGAGAGAATTTCTTGTAGTATTTTAGTTGTCAGGCATGGAAGAGTTACGAACTTGAGTATGATGCATTACAGTATCTTTAAGTGTATTCTTTTGTCGAGTAGTCTTGTTACGAAGGTTGTGAATTGATTTTCTTAATCCTCGAACAATCAACGGGCAGTATGTTTTCCAATCACTGTGGCATAGCCTCAGGCAACAATGTATTTTGTTGAACTAATGTCTAAGGCTTCAGGGATGTTTTCAGAAAATTGAAAGCAAGTCTCTCTAAGCCTGAGTAGAGCCTTAATTTATCTACACCCCACGTGACTAATTGGTTGAAAACAAGTTCTAGCACTGTAAAATTGCAGGGAGAATCAGGATTGCAGTGTGCATGTATTTGTGTATAGCAGGTTGTGTTGTAGGTTATAGGTGTAACATGTATAATAGAAGGTACTGATTGCATTGTTTAAATTCACAGTTTGAGAAGGTGCATGTTTTTTGTAGCGGGTCCAAATTCACCCACCGTCCACAATGTGTGTCGTGTTTTGACTTGACCTGACCTTGTTTTGTTTTGTTCTTTTCTTCCTTGGTTGTTTCTGTGCTTTGTCACATTTGCCCTGTTCTTCCTGTCTTCTGAACGGGGCAGCACGTAAGTTCTGTTTCTTCCCTTCACCCTTTGGTTAACCATTGGATATCAGCGTGGACTTCTGACGGGGCTCTAGCCAGCTCAACATTTTTTTCTGTCAGGCAAGGTTCGTGATCGGCCCTGGAGGAAGAATGCTCACAATCTAGGGGGCCAGGGGCAAATTTGGGATTTTTAAGCCTTTAAAATGCAATTTCCCACATTTTGATAGGCAAATCATGGGGTTGAAAATGGTTGTTGGTGGTCCTTTGGATGTTTTTTTGTTTTTACCTGGGATTTTCGTCAATTTTGTCCATCAAGGTTGACTGATTGGTTTATAAAATTCCGTCACAAAGTTCCTGCAATTGACGGAAAAACTGGTGCTGGCTAGAGCCCTGACTTCTGAAGTAGGATGTGCCCTGCCTGCGGCCGGCTGGCCGGTGCATGAAGCAGCGACGTGCCTGTTTTTAGTTTGTTAAAAGGCTTTTGTTGTGCATGAAGCGTAGGTGTGCTGTTTCATGTTGGTATTTAATCATGTAACGGTTGATTTCAGCAGACTTATTACTGGAACCCCTGATTGTTATTGAAGCAAAGGGAAAAACAAATCATATCAAACTGCATTATAGAGCACTGCCGGGGGATCTGGGCACAGTCACGGTGTTACATCCTTTCTTGGAAAGATTAATAAGATTAAGGTTCACTCTTTAGAGCTTTTAGAATTCTATCAATGTAGCAAAAATTGGAGACAGTAGCAAAAACTGGGGACAGAAATGCCTTGCAAGTTGATACGTTCTCTGGGTTTTTTTTACTGATGGACGTACCCCATGAGTACAGTGGTTCGTCCGTCAGTGTGATAACATTGAGGTTTGCACACTTCATTACAAACTGTCAACTTCGAGTGGATCAAATTTATGTTCCTCCGTAGGAACTGATAAAAATTCATGGAGGACAACCACGGAAAACGGCAGCAGTATTAAAAGTCGCTACAACAGGACGCACTGTTACCACTCGAGTCACGTTTGGGCCACACCAATTTAATTTGTTGCTTCTCGGATTCGCCTCTTCATTTTTTTCTGATTTGCAAAAAAATTAAAAAATTCTGGTTCTGAATCAACTAAAAAATGCTCATATTTTGCCTCCAACAGTTGAAGAAAGCCATTTTCTAATTCAAAATTCAAAATTCATGTTTTTCTTGTGCAAAGTTCAAAATTCATTGTTTAAATTTTAACCCAGTCTTTTGTGTTGACTTCATGGCACCTATTCTAACATTTGGGGCTATAATAGGATGGCCAGGCCTGTTTTTATTTTTTTTTCGCCCTGTCATTCATATTTTTTCTGAAAAAATCCGAGAAGCAACAAATAGAATTGGTGTGGCCTTATCAGAACCTGGCACAAGTGTGCTTTATTCCATGAAAAGACATTGTCTATAACTGTAAAGGGTGCTGTATGCTACTGGCTGTCGAAGATACCGACAGCAAAATCCAGCCTGACATCCCAGGGGACATTTTATAACAGAATGCAGAAAGCACACAACATACAACATGTCTCCCTACTGAACCCTGCTATAGCAAGATATGTCAGAAATGATAAATATATATATAAAATATATATATATATATATTTGAAATGATAAATATATATCTATATGATATATAAAATTTATATATATATATATTTGAAATGATAAATATATATCTATATGATATATAAAATATATATATTTATCATTTATGACATATCTAGCTATAGCAGGATTATATATAACTGTTGGGAAAATCTGTAGAAAGGTGCAATCTAAAGAATCCCCGGTGTGTGTTTCCCAGTTCACTGTTTGAAGGAAACTGCTTCGGCTAGCCTCCACCAGGCCTTCCTACGGGGGTACGGATCGTAGAATTCGGCAAAAGAAGGGAATAGCTGGCCAGTAGAGTCGGTCCGCGGGAGGGTTAGTTTCCCCCCTCCGCGGCCAGTCAACCTCAAGGCGGCCAAACTTCCCTAGCAAATATCTCCCTATTATAGCCCGCGCAGTTAGTCTAGTAGAGACTAGCTTCGACCCCGAGAGTCATAAATTTTCTCTAGTTCTATAAAGGATATGAAGTGCCACAGTCTATTTCCTCCCCCATCAGTCATCAGACTCCCTGATCTGGGAGTGACCTTCCAGACTTTCGGGTTTTTTAATCGCAGTCTGGGTGAGAGACTACCTTTGTGATTTGGTAACTTGAAGTAGACGCCGAAAGCGTCCGCTGCCACAAAGCTGGCTGTTTCTGCCAGCCTGACCCTGCCTGCAGCAGTGACAGTTACAGAAACCAGACCCGGTTACTTCCATGATCTCTTACTTCTCCATTCCGCAGCAGACAGATCTGGGACTCCTTGCATAGTAATTGAATTGAAGCTCCAGGCCTCCTGCAGTAAATTACTTATTAGATTACACAGGCAGGTAATATATATACCCAGGGAATACCAACTAATGGCATGAACCTAAGGAGACCGTATTAACCGTTAACTGTGCAGGGCTGGAAACTGTTACCGAGGCCACACAATTTTATTTGTTGCTTCTCAGATTTTTTCAGAAAAAATATGAAGCGACAGGGCGGAAAAAAAAATGAAAATAAAAACAGACCTGGGCATCGTATTATAGCCCCAAATGTTATATTAGAATAGGTGCCATGAAGTCAACCCAAAAGACTGGGTAAAATTTAAACAATGAATTTTGAACTTTTAATCAAACCACTGCATTGGTAAATGTAACAACTGTAACAACTAGGAAGAAAAGGATGGAGGCAAAATATGAGCATTTTTGAGTTGATTCAGAACCAGAATTTTTTTTTTTTTTGCAAATCAGAAAAAAATGAAGAGGCAAATCCGAGAAGCAACAAATTAAATTGGTGTGGCCTTATGAATGTATGATGAGCCAGGTTCTGTTAATTATACCCGGAGCTATAAAAATAGGAAGAAGTGGAGCCGTTCGTCTGCCAATCCTAATCGTTCGATTGTCTGATTAATGTATAATACATGTATGTTGAGTGACATGGAAAATTTGTGGAAATAAATGTGTCGTCTGTGGTGCCGAGGGAGCTATCTCATGACACAGCTGGGTACCAGGCACGCTCTCGGGCTGCTTTGGTCAACCTTTTGGTGGCGAACATTACAACAATTGTGCAACGTTTAACTCTAATGTACAAGACAATCAATGACCACATCGTAATACTAATACATACCATTTTCACACAAAAATAACAATACCAGAGGACACCACCTTTGCTTTAACACACTTACCAGTAAAACAAAAACATTTAGCGGTGGGGGGGCTTTGTCCAATACGGCGTAGATGTAGATATGGTGATTACCATGTGTAGAATTTTGCAATGAATGTTACCAAAATGTGCAGTGGAATTTTAGGAACTACTGTAGTTCACTTAGTCTTTATGGTAGCAAAATTTCATGGTCTAAGGAAAATGGGCATGTTCACGGAACTTAATCATCACGGTGGCGGCAAGTGCAGGAAGGGGGGGGGGGGCGAAAGTTCACGGTACAGAAGTGACCGTGAAAACAGTGAACATAAATTTTAAAGTACAGTGGAAAAAAATCAGGAATTACAGTATCAAGTCGTATGTTTCCTAATGGGCTGTGTGAATTCTGAGAAAAAAATCAACCAGAATAGAAAGTGATCTCAAACCAGTTTAGCTCACTGAAGAGCTTATCTTCCACTGGTCGTGACAGAGAAGACAGATGCTATGTACAGTATTTACAGGTTCATTGTACCGGGGAAATTCCCCTAGCTCTTTTCGACAAGCACAAGGAACAGTGGTCCACGGCTTCGGATATAGGGAATGATGTGAAGTTGTATCTAGTTTTGAGCACCCACATGGAGCATAGATGTGTTGCTGCTCTGAATGCTGTGCTTTTATGCTTACATTGGGTAATCCACCTGCAGTAGGTGGTGGCTGCTGTAAGGCCTAGGAAAAAAAATGTTGTTTCCTGTTTCCGTCCTGAAAAAATTAGGGTAGGTAGGTAGGGATTATCTTTTTTCTTTTTTTTTAGACTTTGGCGATCTCTAGGGATCCAACTTATACAATACAGTATTTTAATAAAGTAAAAATTACATGAGGACACTTATATTTTAAACGTTAATGTTGGAAAACCGATTGTACAACGTTTCATCACTCAGGTGTCAGATCATGGAGCTAGAAAAGGCAGATCAGCTTGAAAAATTTGTGTCCCATGCAGGGGTCCACCAAAAAAAAGGCTCGGGTCGGCAGTTTTTTCTAGGGTCGGTTGGGAAACAGGAAACACAACATTTTTTCCTTGGCCTTACCATCCAGCTTTCCATAGACCTGTATTTTCACAAGGAGACCTCACTTGGACCGGGATGGCTTACCGTAGTCTAAACAGGTTCTCTGGGAAGCCGAGTCCCGCGTGGCGTCTTGTTTTACCCAAAACCGAGCCGTTTAAGTGGCACATGTCATCCACAAGTGCTGACCTCGGCCATTTGTAATTGTAGGGATGCCAAGAAACTTGTTTGGGGCGTGGATGCAAGAAACGAGTTCTAATTCCTACAAGCTAAGCTCCGACCCTAAATACGCGCCGCCCACCGTTGCCCTTTGAAACCGAAGAAACCAAACCAAACAGACTTGTCTTGTCCTGGTCTAAGTGGGGTCAGAGGCATTCTTGCCTGGCTCAGAGCTTTATTAGTGGTTGTCAGACTGTATCAAGCCTCGGGGTATGGGGATGATGAACCTCTTATGTTATTAACCTTCTCCCTGCTGCCTAACTCTGTGAGTAATAGAAAATTGGTACCCAAAAAGTTACTTCAGTGTGCTAAAGGTTAACCTTCTCCCTGCTGCCCAACCCTGTAACCAATGCTAAAGGTTAACCTTCTCCCTGCTGTCTAACCCTGTAACCAATAGAGAATTGGTACCCAAAATGCTACTCCGGTGTGCTAAAGGTTAACCTTCTCCCTGCTGTCTAACCCTGTAACCAATAGAAAATCGGTACCCAAACGGCTACTCCGGTGTGCTAAAGGTTAACCAAGGGATGCCCATGTGTCCTCAGGTGTACCCTACAAACCTGCGATCATCAACGACACGGCCGACGACTCGACCCAGTACACCCTGAAATGGCAGACTCCCAACACAGGAGGATCCGCCCTTACCCAGTACACCATCAAGTACAGGCCGGTAAGCATGGCACATTACGGAAGCACGTCGGCAGAACGTACTGCGCCTGCGCAAAACCACGATTTTTCACGTTTTTCGTTGGGTGTTTGGTCAACGTTGCCTGTTGCAGACGATATCTTTTTAATTCATATACAACATCTGAAAACTACATACAGGCTGTCAAACTTATATACTCTAATACAACCTTTTATGAGACGTTCTGCCAAAGTGCTATGCACAATACATTACGGGTTTCACGCAGGTGCAGTACGTTCTGCCGACGTGCTGGTTCGGGTTGTCATTACAAAGTGCTTTTTATGGACCGCAGACATCAATTAGACCAGGACTAATTGTCAATTGGCCCTCTTCTGAATCGTACACTGATGGCTCTCAGCGATTTTATTGGTGCGCTATTTCTGTAGATCAATCAATAAATATATCACCCAGCTTAATCGAATTTTCCATAATACTATTACTATAATAATGTGCTTGATTTTAGTTCAGAAAGAATTAGACTGACCAAAAGCACTTTGCACTCTGAACAATTTTGAAGTGCTCTTGTTTTGATTTAGAATATTCTTTTATTCTTCTTTATTTTAGAAAGACCAACCAAGAAATAATTTCTCCTTTAGATTAGAGAGAATTAGACTGAGAAACAGAACTTTGCACTGTGAACAATTTTGAAGTGCTCTTATTTAGTTTAGCAAGAATTTCTTCTTTTTTCTTCATTATTTCAGAAAGAATTTGACCAACGAAGAAAGAATTTCTCCTGTAGTTTAGAGAGAATTAGACAGCACTTTATACTGTGAACAATTTTGAAGTGCTCTTACTTAACTTAGAAATAATCTTTTTTTCTTTTAGAAATTAGAAAAAACTAGACCAACCAAGAAAGAATTTCTCCTTTAGTTTAGAGAGAATTAGTCTGCACTTTGCTCTGTGAATGATTTTGAAGTGCTCTTACTTAACTTAGAAAGAATCTTTCTTTTTTTCTTTTAGAAATTAGAAAAAATTAGACCAACCAAGAAAGAATTTCTCCTTTAGTTTAGAAAGAATTAGTCTGCATTTTGTGCTGTGAAGGATTTTGAAGCGCTCTTACTGATATAACTGATGTTCCAGCTGGACTCAGACGGTGACTTTGAGACCGTCACGGTGACCGAAACTGGGAAGCAGTCTTACATCATCACCGGTCTGTCTCCCCTGACGACATACGAGGTCCAGCTGACTGCATCCAACAACCGGGGAGAGAGCGCCAAGGCCAAGCTTCAGTTCAGGACAGGAGCACGTGAGCACACTTCACAGGATTTTTTACATGTCTTTGGGCCACACCAATTTAATTTGTTGGATTTTTTTAGAAAAAAAATTTTTTTAGAAAAGTTTTTCAGAATAAAAAATTTTAGAAAAAAAGTTTTTCAGAAAAGATATTTTTCGGATTTTTTCTGAAAAAAATATAAAGTGACAGGGCAAAAAAGTAAAAACAGGCCTAGGCATCCTATTATAGCCCCAAATGCTACGATAGGAGCCATGAAGTCAACATAAAAAGGCTGGGTTAAAATTTAAACAATGAATTTTGGACTTTTAATGAAACCACTGCATTAAAAGATGGAAAAACTGTAACAACTAGGAAAAAAAGGACTTTCTTCGACTGTTGGGGACAAAATATGAGCATTTTTTAGTTGATTCAGAACCAGAATCCGAGAACCAACAAATTAAATTAAATTCATGTGGCCTTCGGTATAAAAGAAATATATATATGTATAAATCATTTCATAACCAAATTGGCTTTTTCTTGGTACAGAACAAAGTGCTGTTTTGTTTGATCGACTTTATTACATTCTGAAAAAAGAAAAAAGTTCTTGTTGTACCGTAGAACCTTTCTTGTCTATACGTTCAAGCTAAGTAGGAAGAAATATCAGCACTTTATTTGAGCAGATAAATTTCATGTACATTCATTGTGTCCAACAGTGGTAGCCAACAGGCTGATTTGATATTGGCATGTTACAACAAGTTAAAATCGCTTCAAAACATAATGTCTGCATGGCTTTTTGTGATCTTCCAATCGCTTTCCCAAAATAACAGCTTAGCTTGGACTTTTTCTTACCAGTATTTTAAAATAACTGCAGTAGGATTTTAGACCTCAGTAATTTCCCTGTTTTGTACATGCAAGTAAGTGATCTGTAGTTCGCTTGGCTGGAAGTGTTTGGAGCTGATTTCTGATCATACCGCCATCCTGTGTTCGTTGTTTTGATTACTATATAATTCCTTATGTTGAGTTTGTTTTGGGGAGACTAGAAACAGGGAAGGGCATTCTTATACATAGTCTTTGTCCATTAATCCATGATTGTAGCAAGGAAGGTAAATTTCATATTTTGAAGATAAGTTTTTCTCAGGAATAAGAAAATTGAGAACTAAGACATATTTTTGGCATGACACATTCCCAGTTTATATTGAAGGTATATTTTTGACTGTCCATTATGGCCAAGTTGATCACAAAATTTCATTACCAGTAAAATCTTACGTCAAACTGATAAAAATGTTATTAAAAAAGCTACATTTTACCTGAAAATACCTTTCAAAACCCTGCCATAGCTCCAAATATTGTGGATGAAATGTCTTTTTTGACTTGTTACGTGAAAAGATTTGAAAAGATTTGAAAAGATCTGCTACAATCTCAACATGTTCAAATGGACATTTCCAAAGATTTACCAGTAAAATAAGGTCTCTTATTCTGTGTACAAAATCCTTTTTTGAGCCAGGTTGCCCAGTGGCAACCTAGGATGAAAGCTAGGTTGCCCATCAAAATTCCAGGTTGCCCCGAATTTAAACTCTTCTACATTATGATTAACTTTGTTAGTATGCAATGTGAATTTATACATTTCTGACAGAGTTGTTTCCCCTTACCTGAAGTGATGAGCTTTTCCATGGGAACTTCTCAATAAACAGTTCCCAATGGAAGAAAGGGGCATCCTTACCACAAAATTTAGGTAGTGCACTGGGCTACCTGGGTGTAGAAATAGGTTGCACCAAGCAAAATATGGTTGCACGGTGCAACTGGGCAACCTAGTATTTCGCACGCTGATTATTCTGTGTGGGCTGTAGTGGGATTTGCACTTCTCGGTGCGTTATGATTTGTTTTTTAAGATGCAAGCACCATTTCTTGGGTTAAGGTTTTTTTCCTGTCTTGATTTTTGTTTTTCTGTTTTCTTCTTTCCAGTCGAAGCAACAGATCCACCAGGTAAGGGGAAATTACACATCTGTGTGTAAAACAAAACTCACTGCTAGTTAAACATCACTTTCCCTAGTTTTTATCTGTGGCCACCACAGCAAAATCTGATTTTGAATGATGGCCTACAGGGCTCGAATTACCCCTTCTTGTGCAAGTTGGTGCACGTAAATTTGGTGCTGTGCACCTTATTTTGTACCGGTCTGCACCAGTGCAAATAAGCTTTTTGTGCAAGTATTTCTTCTCATGTGCACCTTTACCAAATAATGTAATTCGAGCCCTGGCCTATGTTACAAAAAAGCTAAATTGCATAGTAAATGTCTTTGATAATTGTAAAGAACAAGTACAGTCTAGACATTGCCAAATTCAAAACTTCAGACAGTGAACCTGACACTTATTTAAGCGTTACAGATGCATGATGTGCATGTACTACTAATGCTGAAAAAAATTATTTCAAATTGCCTGATGATATATTTGTCTGCAGTCCATTGCTTCCTTAACATGCCCTGCAGATAATATAGTGCTAAAGTTTTGTGTCAGATACTAGTATTGCCTGAACTGCATGAACTAAGCAATCACAAGATCAAGAACCAACATCCAGAAATCCAAACAAATCACTCCTACTTAACAGTGGCAGGCATGAGCCTTAACAGTGCAATGTTGGAATGTGTCCCGTTCTTACCTCCCCCCCTCCAGGTGTCATCATGGGACGGGCCAGTAACGGAGGACTGGGCACGGGCGGGATCGTTGCCGTGGTGATCGTGGTGCTCATCATCTTGCTGATCGTCATTGATGTGGCGTGTTACTTCACCAACCAGTGCGGCCTGACCATGTTCGTGTGCGTGAACCTGTGTGGGAAGGCTCCGCCTGGAGGCAAGGCGGCCGACGCAGAGGAGGGCACCGCCACGTACAAGTGAGTATCTCGGCCAGCTTTGCTTCTGGTCTTACACCATGTACATGTGAGTATACTAGTAGTCTCAGCCAGCTTTGCTTCTGGCAAATCCTCACAAAAAAGGAGAGCACGGCCACGTACAAGTGAGTATAGTACAGGCTCAGCCAGCTTTCATTCTAGTCTCACACATCCTGACTTGGTGTTGTCCATCGCACTCAGGAAACCAACTTGTGATTACCTCAGAATACATGTATGTACAGTAAAACCTGCCCAAGAAGGCCACCCAGGTGACCAAGGTAAAGTGATCTTCTTGGACAGGTTTCCTATGGAAAAGGTGGTTGTTATGACCAGCTGGCCTGCTTGAAGAGGTGTTTGCTTGGGCAGGTTTGACGGTACATCTAGCAGAGTATTGACTGCACTCCAGTGTTACATGTATGTGTGGATGTTCTTGCGGCAGATTGTATCAAAACCTCTACTCCCCTTTCAGAATTGCCACTGTAACAAATAGGAATGGTAAGAGCAGTGCTAAGCTGTGTGTTTCCTAGGAGATTGTTTGTGAGCTGCTTTGTGTTAGAGATTGTAGAGTGCAGGTTTGTGAGCTGTGACAGGTGGTCTTCTTGGGCAGGTTTCCTATGGAAAAAAAATGTTGGGACCAGGAAAATGCCCCTGTAACAAATACGAATGGTAAGAGCAGTGCTAAGGCGCAGTGTTCAAAATACTTTTTTGAACCAGGTAGCACAGTGTGCACCTTTGAGTTCAGCGGTACATATTTTCAGGTTGCGTGGTGCGCTACCTGAGTCAGGGAGCAACTAGCGCACAAGAAAATCAGGTAGCAATTGCTAGTGTGCTAGTGGGTATTTCGAACACTGGCTAAGGCGTGTGTTCCCTAGGAGACTGTTGTGTTGGAGATTGTAGTGTGCATGTTTGTGAGCTGCTGTTGTGTTGGTTCTTACAGGAAAGAGGAATTGCAGGATGATGAGGTTATAGAGTCACTGAAGATAGAGAAGGACGGAGCAGACAAGCCGCTCATGGACAAGCCGCCCAGCCAGACAAGCTTGTACGTCCAGTAAATCTTGTCTTTCCTTCCTAGCTCTTCTGTCCAGTCCTGTATGTTCTTCAGGAGTTTGGACCCATGCTGAATAAGCACGTCGGCAGAACGTACTACACCTGCATGAAACCCGTAATGTATTGTGCATAGCAGTTTGTCAGAACGTCTCATATAAGGTTGTATTAGAGCATATAAGGTTGACAGCCTGTCTGTAGTTTTCAGATGTTGTATAGGAAAAGATATCGTCTGCAACAGGCAAAATTTTGATGCAACGTTGACCAAACATCCAACGAAAGCCGTGAAAAATCAGGGTTTTGCGCAGGCCCAGTACATTCTGCCGACGTGCTTCTGAATATGATTATGCCTACCTAACTGTTTCTACCCTCAGTGAATAAAGACTCTTTCTACACAACCAAGTGTTTTATTCAGCTGACATTTCGGTGACCGTCTGTCACCTTCCTCAGGGCAATTCTGAATGTTTGGGTAGAAAGAGTCTCTGTATTCGGTGACTTACCAACCTGATGAAACTATTCACAGATGTTTCTACCCTCCTTTGCTTACAACGAAAAACTTATGGTGAAAACTGTGGATGATTTTTTTGCGTCGGCGTTGTGAATGCATCGTAACTGACCTGTTTTTACTCGACACTAACTCTTAAAGTAGTCGGAGGTTCCTCATAATTTTTTACTGTCTTTAACGGTTTGTCAGTGACGACAGAAAGCCTGTATGATTTCTTATAACAGTTATGATTATCACTACTACATTGTATTAATGCTGTTTTCAAAAGCAAAAAAAAAACTCATACTATTGCAGAAGTTTCTAACTCACTGATGCTGACGTTAAACTTGTTCTTCATTTCAAACATATTTTGGCTCGTTAACAATGCATGGACACAGTATCATAATCTAGGCAACAAGTATTATTTCAGTATATGTGATTTTTTTTTAATGACAAGGATTCTGCATGTGTGTGTGACATAGATTTGTGTATAACGTCTGTTCCTGTCACATGTAAAGCGTCGACTTGCATGGAAGCTTCTCACTTGGCACGTAAACCCGGAGCACCCGTGTCTGTGCACTTCACTTTTCTGTTCCTCTCAGAAAATCGGTACGACGTCCCACGGGATGTTGTTCCTCTCTGATACCTTAACCTTGACCTTGCATGCCGACTGCTTGATGCGCCCCGCTGCGTTTCTCTGTTACCGTCTCTGATTGCTGTGATCTTTTCTCACCTGTTTCTGCACCTGTGCGGTGCGTCTTGTTTGTATATATAGGAAGGACAAGGAGGACCAGCCTCTCACAGAGGCCGAGGCCCCCCCGCCCACCGGCGATAACCCCGCACAAGATTTGGGTGATCCCGAGGGGGGCACCCAGAACCCAGGCGGGGAGGAGGAAAATGATAACCCCGGAGGTGAAGAGAATCCCCAGGGGGGTGGGGAGAACCCTGGCAGCCCCTCGGACCCTGTAGCGCAGCCCGACGCGCCCGAGACCTCGGAAGCTCCCTCCGCTCCCGAGCCTGCTCCCTCTCCTGCTCCTGACCAAGAGTATGTCCCCTCTTCCAACTGTCTGTCTTCAGGAACCTCTTTCTGTGTGTGTGTCTCGTTTCCGTAGCTTTGCGGAAACTTTTCTGTATTTCATCTTCCAAAGGAGTCATTCTTCTTTCGATCGCTGCATCGTCACGACGACCTGCCTCATCCCCCCCCTTTTTTCCTTACACTCCTCTGTTCTGTTTCAGTTCTCATGTTTTCCGTACCTCCATGTGTCTCCTTTTTCCTACAGTTCTTCTCATTGTTTCCTTTGTTTTACAGGATGCCTTTGACCTCCTTTTTCTGTCACTGTATGTCCAGCATGACTGAATTTCTAGCCTCGGTAACCCCTAAGCCGGGGTTTTGCTCTAAACAGGTGCGATCTGTACGTACATGTACTTTCCCGCGAAAGCTTGGCATACCCATGTACCTCCCTTCCCTCACTGTCCCCAACAGTAACGCGGTTATCGTGTAACGTAGTAACCTTTTTTGTTTCTGCTTCATTTTCAGGACGAAAGAAGTCAACCCGGAGGAGGTCAAGCTGCAGGAAAGCACAGGAGATGAAAAAGAGGCTCTGGCCTGAACCCCACCTCATATTCAAGAAGGTCACTCTGCACTACACACACACATCCCACTACAACATTATGGGTACTTCATACAATAGAGTTGATGTTGCATTCCAGGTGAAAAATATAGCATGGTAGGTGGCATGTAGTTGCCCGTTGTTAATGTTGCTTTGAAACAAACTGCTGCCAAGTCCATACGGTACTGAGAGAATTCTACAGTCATAGGGATAGTTGTGATGGACTATGTATGTGTCTGACAAAGCAAAGATCAGAAGCCCTATGTTGGGAACATTTTTTAACAAAGACGTTCTATCATTACTTGTTCATTCCGTCATTATTTGTCCTGAAATCAACGTGGCAAAGTTATCATTGAAATAAGATGTCACACAGGACACAGAATAGCTTTATGTTGTTGTAAAAAAATCAAACTAGGACAATTTGGAATCACACTGTAAAAATCGGCAAAATTTTGAAAGTTGTTACACGAGCTTTTCCACCGAGGCAAACATTGGAACGTTGTGAAGGCAGTCATTTTCATAGAAGTAAGAATCGGACCCCAGGGATAAATTAGCTGGGGCGACAGTATACTTCTCAGTTTACCTTTTACTAGTTTTAGCTAGAGACGTTTTGTGAAACAAGGTATCCAAGAGGAAGGTTGTATTTCCAGTAGACAGGCATGAATTGAGCAAATCTTAGTCACTATGACCTAACGATACTTAAAACCACTGCAACTGTGACAAGACAGGCTCGCACAGGTCCCATGGATTGCTTGTCTGGGTCATGCGCAAACCTACGACTGATATCAGACATGGATCTGTACATACAACAGGAGTTACTTTCAATATGAGAATGAAAGCTCATCTGTGCTGGTAGATTCCATAATGGTTAAATTTAGCTTTGATCCAACACAAAGAAGGAACTCATCATAAATTCTCGGTCGAACTCGTCAACTTTCGTCAGATGAATGATCCACTCGCTGACGTCGTTCCGGAAAATCTATGGTGAGTTCCTTCTCTGTGTTGGATCAAAGCTAAACTTTACCATTAAGGAGTTACTTTCCATTTGCTCCAATTAGGGTCATGTAAACCTCCCTTAATGAAGATATATCTCCACCATCAACTGGAATTATCGATCAGTGAAACGCTTCTCTGTCCTATTACTAGAGCATTCTTTCAGCAGTGACAAGTTTTTGAAGGGTAAGAATACTAGCCTCCAAATTTTCGATGACTATCAGTCCATCTTGTTCACGGAGTGGCCTAGTCTCGCGAAAACTCGTCACTGCTGAAAGAATCCTCTAGTAACTGTATCTATACGTGACAAATGGATCTCTTCAACAATATCCTCTGTGCTAATAGTCCATCAGGTCGTTGTGCAAATTGCGGTAGATCTTGCCAGCTGTTTTGCAATAGGACTGGATCGTGCAATGCAGCTATAGCAACGGGGGTAGAATCAACAGTGTGCCAGGACGCTGCAGATGGTGCAAAGTAGTAGGATGTTAGAATGAAAGCTCATCTGTGTTGGTAGATTCCATAATGGTAAAGTTTAGCTTTGATCCAACACAAAGAAGGAACTCACCTTACATTTTCGGTCGAACTTCGTCAGATGAATGATCCACTCGCTGACGAAATTTATGGTGAGTTCCTTCTTTGTGTTGGATCAAAGCTAAACTTTACCATTATGTAATAGGATGTTGTAGAGACATGGGGAGAGAGATGTACATTGTTCCTGTATCGGGGTCGCCTCTACAGTATTGAATGTTCACTTGTAGTTTGATGGGGTTCCTCCGGTAGCCAGTAGCCGTGTCCTGGATACAGGACAAGGATGACATGTCGGTAGCATGATAGCACGGTGGCTCGGTGCAAAGCTGTTCTAACCACTCGTGCATGGGTGCATTACTGAGGCCCATAACCACAAGCTAGCCAAGATATTTCTGCACTGCTGCTGCTGTACTTTCATTTGAATCATGGCTTTGATTTTTCTTTACTGTTGCAAGCCTGTACTTAATTTCTTCAAGTCGACTTTTGCTGCAGAACAGGAATATCCATGTTAAAAGCAGAATAATTCCTGTAACGTTACAACACTAGACTCTAACACAAGCATGGCTCCCTCTTGTAATGCACCCATGCTGGGGGGAATGGACTCATCTACAGTGTACGTACATGCTAACTTCAACCACATTGTTACACATTTTCTGAAGAAAACAAAAAGCAAATTAGAATCTGCCTAGAACCCTTCCTGCTGGCCACTAGTGCACACCTCTTGCCTGGCGGAGTCAGCGTTTGTAGATGTATATCTGTGCCGTGGTCCCTTCCGTGTGACTCTCCCGTTGATGACAGTGACGTGAGGTTTGGTCGTGCCGGTCCATCCATGCCTGTCTTGCCCACCAGCCGGCTAAGTCCCGGGTACTGTTGTGTTGCAGATGTATAATCCCCTTTTATATCTCCGTAAATAGTTTCATCAGGTTGGAAGATCACAGGGTAGAGAGATTTCTTCTTACACAACCAGTAAGGTTCTCACCTGCTTACGTTTCGATGTCTATCATCAGACACCTTCCTCAGAGCTTCTGACTGGAGTTCTGCTTCTCGCCACTATGAAGCTCTGAGGAAGGTGTCTGATAGACATCGAACTTACTGGTTGTGTAAGAAGAAATCTCTATACCTACTTTTATATCTGTATTTCGATGCTTGCCATTTAGTCCCTTTTTTTCTCCTTAGCGAGCACTTATTTGTTGCATTTTACGAGAGAAGTTGAGCTAGCAAGTTTTTCAGTGCCAATGTTGACTGTAAAGAAAGGCTAAGTTACATTATGGTTGTACCATAAACTCGATTACTTTCTTGTGCAGGACTCAGTTCACCACTTCTTTCACTCAGACTGAACTATTGTAGCACAGAAGTCAGGGGATAATGTTTTGAACTGTGATAGCTTGTTATATGTATATTTGGAGTAGTCTATTTTTGTTATTGTTTGTTACCATGGTTACTTGCACACTTTTATTCAATGATTGTATCATTGTGTTATTAAAAATGAAGAATAGAATTCCTGTTGTATAGACGTAGCATTGATGATAATACATTTAAATGTGTGCACAGATGTGTAACTAGAGCACAGTGTTACTCTGAACATGGATAGTCAAATTAAATTCACTTTCTAGAGTTGTGCGAGTCTTTTTTCAGACCAAAGCGGCCTTTTGACTATTTTTAAAGACTGTATCTAGATCGATGTTTGTTGTTTGGAAATAAAGTGTGACATGTAGGACTGGTTTGGACCGCCAAGGCATTTCCTTTTTTATTTTCTGGTTGATTTAGATTTAATTTAAAGACACACCCAACTTAAACATGCACAGCCATATGGGGCTTGACACATCAGTGCCTTGTAACTATTATATCTTCCTCAAATAACTGCACATAATAATATAGGGGCTACCATACTTGTCTTGGATAGATGGAAAGGGAATGCGGTAAGGTAAAGGCAGTCCCATAGCCCTTCTCAGACCATAGGCATCGGGGATGGGGGTGGTTGACTAACAATCTGCAGTGTCTAGGGCACGGTATTGGAAGGCGGAGCCCATCCCTCTCCTTCCACTACCTTTTAGTTAGTACCTCCCCAACCGAAGTCATCATCATATCTTATCGTCCCACTGTTCCAGCCAGTCCAGGGCTTCCTGGTTTACTTCGTACAGGTCTCGTTTGGTGACAGATGGTCCTAATTCGCAGTCCTGTAGGATGTGTTGCATGGTTTGGGTAGGGTGGCCACATGGGCAGTCAGCTGAGCTCACCCGTCCCCATTTTAACAGATTGTCTCTGGTCCTACCTACTCCACCCAACCGAAGTGAGGTGCCCATTTTACACCTGGGTGGAGTGAGGAAAGTTGTGTAGTGTAAAGTGCCTTTCCCAAGCACATTGGCAGAACGTACTGCGCCTGCGCAAAACCCTGATTTTTCACGTTTTTCGTTGGATGTTTGGTCAAGGTTGCATCAAAATTTTGCCTGTTGCAGACAATATCTTTTCCTATACAACATCTGAAAACTAGACAGGCTGTCAACCTTATATGCTCTAATACAACCTTATATGAGACGTTCTGCCAAAGTGCTATGCACAATACATTACGGGTTTCGCGCAGGTGCAGTACGTTCTGCCGACGTGCTCCTTTCCCAAGGACACACACATGCCACACAGGAAATGAGAGAGATCTTAAAACAGCATCAGACAAGACATTCTCTGACATTCCTTCTTTAAGAACTTTATTTAATGTCATCCCATCAGGGTACATGAAGCATTCCTCACTACAAGAATAACTCAATCATCACCTATACTAATTTCCTGTAAACGGTTGTTGCCATTTGAAACGGTCGATGCCATATCGCAGAACGGCACGCTTTAAATGTATTAGAACACACCGTCAACACCATCATGTTTCATGGCGTAGAGGTTAGGGTTTTAGGTTAGGGTTTTTGACCCGGGTTTGAATCTGAGCTTGTGCTGTCTTTTTTTTTTCAATAATATATAATAGTAACTATTTTTCACGATGGTGTCCTACATTCGCAATTAAAATGTTGCTTTTTATACGTTTTAAATGTTTTTGCCCCTCTAAAAAGTTACAATACGCTCGGATATGGCATTGATCATTCGAGAATATGGCAACCACTGTTTACGAGACGGAAATGCGCATCACCTACACTCGATGGCAGGACACTAAACATGTCATTTTTGTTGTTTCAAGAAACCTTATTACGGCTCAACATACTGTAGTTTGTATATTCAGTTGAACTGCCAGATATTTCAATGAAATTTCTGAAAATAGCCAGTCCTCACACCTACTTCTTATGAACCAATGATTGTGTTCCTCCCTTACATACTTTATTGCATTATCACACATAAACCAGTCACAACTTGTTTCAAACAGCAGTACTGAGCTCTGAAAAAGAAAATGCATTGTTAGTCTCTGGACAGTCACCATTCCAATACCCTTGCTAAAAAAAAGCAAGTTTTAATTGTAGTGTCTCAAGCAATAAATTGGTGTGCCCTGATTATGATGTAGAATTTATAATTAGCAAGTGAATCTACACCATCCAACCTAAGCATCACTTATGTAAGTGTGGCTGTTAACACAAAAAAAAGAGTTAGCCAAAGATTTCCTTTAACACAATATAATAGTGATCCAATATTCAAAATAATAACAGAAACTCGACCCGTTTTCTTTCTTGATGTCGCACATGAAGTCCTCACTGTTAAAACGAACAAATCTTAAATGCTGTCAAGAACCAAATATAACTGACCTTAAATGTAAGACAGAGCCTCTCTATATATCTGCTAGCCTGGTTACCAGACCTATTTTAGCTCCATACAAATAGCAGAGAGGCTACAGCCTCAGGAGCTAAGATATGTCTGGTACCCAGGCTATATATCTGCAACAACAAACAATCTAGTTTCACCATATCATTACTATTGAACAAATGCACCTTATAATTCTCCCCTCTGAGCTGTAACCAAACTATGTATAGACGACAGCAATGCATTGAGAAGGTTGCATATCTGATCTGTCTACGAAACTAGTCATAGAAAGAAGCACTTTTTGTAATTTTCTATACAATAAATACCTCTGATGGCAAAATAAAGCTGTCGTTGGATCTGCCAAGATTGGCACAACTTAATACATGTACTTTCTTAATGCTCATTATGTAATACTTTCTTCTATATACTACTAGGTGATGTTCTTATGTTCCTTGAAGATTCTCAATAAAGCAGATCTGCATACATCTTAGAATTGATTAATTAGCCAGTTGACAAGTAATATTGTGAAAATAATTTTCAGATAAAATACAACCACAACAAATTCACAATCTTAAAGCTCCAAACCTTATTAAGAAAAAACATACAGACCTCTTTACCTAATTCGCCTATTGTTTGTTCTACATTATTTTCCATGTACATGTACTTCATCATTGCTTTTCAAACTATAACGGAACCATTTCGGGAAGTGTTATCTAGAAAGTTTATCTGTGGTCGTAGAAGTCATTATGAAACAAGTTAGAACTGTAGTTTGAAACACAAGAAATCGAAATTTTCAACTGTATAACTCCAGTCTTTGTCAAGGAATGAGACGGGGGACACAGACTTTCTGCAACCCATGATCCACTGCCCATCAAGTCACTGGATGTCACTGTGTGTCATCTGTATAACGTGACTTCAAAGAAGCGGTGGATCTCTCATTCCTTGACAAAGACTGGAGTTGTACGGTCACAAATTTGGGCAACTCATATTTCCTGTGTTGGAAATTACTCTCCCATCAGAGGTTGGTGGGGAGTAGCGACACAAAAAAACGGGGCATATTAAAAGGTAACGATCTTCCCACCAACCTCTGCTTGGAGAGTATTGGAAATGACAGTTCAAACTTGTTTCATAGTTTCTAGAAGTGGTCATGGAGGAATTACAGGCAGCCAACAGGGCTCCCTTCTATGCAGGCTTTTAGCTAGGATTTTTTTATGGGTGTCCATTTTTTTTATTGTATGCTATGCAAAGCGAAGCCGCACGGCGAGCAGCGCAGGTGCAAGCTTTTTAGGGGGACTTTTTTGAAATTCGTAATGCTCTCAAACACTACTTGCATTTTGAGGTGGAAATTTTGAGGAATACAACCAAGTTTTTTCCTTCGTTACTTCATTTTTGTATTTTTACTAAGGCTGAAGGGAGGCATGAGGGCATGGCAGAGGTTGGGAGTGGAAAAAATAGGGCGTCTTTAGGGTGTCCTACCAAAAAGTAGGGAGTCCAATTTCTTATCAATACGGGGAGTCCAAAAGACACCCCCTAGCTAAAAGCCTGCTTCTACGTGTTCGCCAATTCACTTTGCGTTCCTGGGGTGGCGTGTGGTGAAGTTCATGTTCACTTGCCGTTCTTGCCGTTGCTGCTCTTGGGATGGCGTGTGATGAAGTTCATGTTCACTTCCCGTTCTTGCCGTTGCTGCTCTTGGGATGGTGTGTGATGAAGTTCAGCAGGTCGATGGCCGTCACCAGACCGAAGATCATCTTCTTGGACTGGAGCTCACTTCCCCCATCTACTGAGGAGGAAACACACACAAAAATTCCAAACCTGGTTAACACTTGGGGGGGGGGGGGCATCAGCCCAACAGCTATTGTACCTAGAACTATTGTAGAGTGGAGCTGGTTGCCACAAAGTACAGTAGCGGCATCGTCTTTACATAGCTTTATTACAATGCAGTTAGATGTGCAAAGTTTAGGTGTTTAAGTCGTTCATTTTAATATTGTTTACCGGAACGCCTGACGGAAAAATTTAAAAACCAATCCGTCAACCTTGACAGACAAAATCAACAAAAATCTTTGGTAAAAATGTAAAAATATAAAAACATCCAAAGGACCACCGAAAACCACTCTTAACCCCATGGCTTGCCTCTCAAAATGCGGGAAATTGCGTTTTTGAAAGCTTGAAAATCCAAACTTTCCCGTGGCCCCCGGACCCCTCTAGATTGCAAGCGTCGCACCTACAGCGCTCCTCCCCCCAAATCGGATCACGAATCTGGGCTGACGGAAAAACGTTTTGAGCTGGCTAGAGCCCTGCAAAAGACATGGTTAAGAGTGTAGGAGTGAGTCCAGAACTCACATTGTCTTTGTTCGTGGATGACCAGAGCGAAGTGCTGCGTGTCCAGGATACGAGACAGGCTGCCAAGGGTGTCATCCAAGGTTATCTACAACAACAACAGAAAAAAATATCAATACTAGAAAGGTTACATTTGCAGAGCAAATGCATAATGTTTACCTTCGCATATGGTCTGCTCTGTTAATTCTTACTCAAACCAAGGAGGTTAACCTCCTTGCTCAAACACATTCATTATGTGATCAGACAGGAGTCTAAATCCCTCCTGCTATAAAATTGCAACATGATGTAACCCAACACCAGTTACCATGGTAACAGACAGTCTGGTTCAGGTCATTGACCAGGTCAGAGGTCACTGTTTGGAGAAGAGGAGGAGAAAGAAGAAATGTAGCAAAAACAATATGTTTTCCTTCGGTAAAACAGTCTTATGCTTGATGCTTAATGCTTGAGCCATGGAAAAAAAATTGGGGAATGGGAAAAAAGGTAATTGTGGCCAGGTGGCCGGCTTGAAGAGGTGGCTGCTTGGGCAGGTTTGACTAGTTATTGAAGCCCTTGAAATCCCTTTTTGCCCCCAACATGAACCACATCCGTGAATAGTTTCATCAGGTTGGTAAGTCACTGAATAAAGAAACTCTTTCTACACAACCAAGTGTTTTATTCAGCCGACGTTTCGGTGACCGTCTGTCACCTTCCTCAGGGTAATTCTGACTGGTTCACAATGCATCTAAAGCAGCGACACCTGTGCTGCAGTGCAATGTGAACCAGTCAGAATTGCCCTGAGGAAGGTGACAGACGGTCACCGAAACGTCGGCTGAATAAAACACTTGGTTTTGTAGAAAGAGTCTCTTTATTCAACACGAACCACAGTTTTTACGAGAAGAGAAAGCTGAGATTGTTCAAGTTTTACACACCTGCACCTGCTGCGGCTGTTTGTACAGCACGTGTGAGACGGGCGTCTGGCTGTTGACTCGGGCGGCCACCAGCTGTGACATCATGTTGCCCAGGGTTACCATGCCCAGGATCTCCCTACAACACAGGAATGGTGATGGTAAAGATTGTGCTTACTCTAATGACGTCAAACAAAGCATAGGTCCATACGAAGACCTCATAACCACAGTAAAGAAATGGAAACTGAAGTGGTATGGCCACATGTCACAGTCATCGGGACTAGCCAAGACCATCATGACCACTATAGACAGGTGACCACTATAGACAGGTGACCACTATAGACAGGTGACCACCATAGCCAGGTGACCACCATAGACAGGTGACCACTATAGACAGGTGACCACTATAGACAGGTGACCACTATAGAGAGAAAAGCTCCATATCTTATCTAAGGGATGGAAAAAAAGTGACCTCAATGGCCAGGTTACCGCTGGAGAAAAGGTCCATATCTTATCCAAAGGACCGACAAAACCACTATGGCCAGGTGACCACTATGGCCAGGTGACCACTTCTACAGGACTGACTGTACGTCAAAAAGGTGGAATGACGAGTGTATTATCTTAGTGAGCGTGACGAACTTGAACCACACTTATAACCGCACAAATAAGAAGGTAAAACTCACCCCGCCTCCCCCACTACAGGCATCTGGTCGATGGCTTCAGTCTTCATGAGGTCGATGGCCTCGGCGCAGGTGACGGTCGGCAGTACCGTGATGGGAGCATGGAGCTGCAGGTCATGGACCTTCATGTCCCACCACCTACGGAAAACACAATGTCATCACACGATACAACACAACACGACACAAAAAAAACAAGAAATAGTCATGCCTTCAAGTACCAGAGTTATCAACCAAGGATTGAGGTGTTCAAAAACTCATTTTTTCCTAGAACTATTGTAGATTGGAACTCGCTGCCACCAAGTACTTAAACAATGTCTAAAGTTAGACGTTCAAAGGTTAGGTGTAACAGGTCGTTCGGTGTAATATAGCCAGCTGCCGCCGCGCCGCGTGCCTACCAAGATGGTGTGTTAAGCCGAAGGGCGCTTATACCGGCTATACAGATACAGACAGATACAGACCACCTAAAGCAGAACAAAATCAGTCTCATCACACTAATACCCATACAAGTGATGATGTGCACCACAATAGTGCCGTTAGGTACCACAATAGTGGCTTTAGGTACCACAATAGTGCATTTAGGCCCCACAGTTTTGTTGACGTACCATGGTTTGTTCTTTTCTGCTCCCTCGGACGTCTTCTCCAATAAGTTCCTCTCTGACATCCAGTCATCGCTCAAGTGCTTGGACCTGAACAATACAGCAGTTCGCAGATCATGATGAGGGAACGAGGCACAAAACGAATGGAAACTACTTGGACACTAGGACTGATTGCAGTGTAAATTTTGAAATTTAGGCCACACCAATTTAATTTGTTGGTTCTCGAATTTTTTAAGGAAACATGGAGTGAAGCGAGTGGGTGAAAAAAAAAAAAAAAAATCCTCCTCTGGTCGTAAAATCCTGACCCTTAGACTTCTGGCTGAGAAGAGAAGGGAGTTTAGGAAGCCTCTCTTTGCCGCCTATGTGGACCTCAAGCAAGCCTTTGATTCCATTGACAGACAAGCTCTATGGAAGATTCTTAGGATCCTTGGGGTACCGGGTAAACTGCTGAACCTTCTCTCGCTCCTCTACTCTGACACTGTCTCCTGTGTGAGAGTGAATGGACTGCTGTCGGACAACTTCAACGTCATCAGTGGTGTCCGACAGGGCTGCGTACTGGCACCATCTGTTTTCAACACCGCCATCGACTACGTTATGGCAGGAGTCATGGGCCGGTGCGAGTGTGGTGCTAGCTATGGCGAAGTGACCATCACGGACTTGGACTACGCTGATGATGTGGCAATTCTAGCAGAAGCCCTGGACTTACTCCAGCTCGCCTTGCAGGCCATGGATACGGAGACCCAACCACTGGGCCTGATGGTCAGTTGGGACAAAACCAAAGTCCAGTGCCTCAGTGACTACCTCACTCCCCCAAGAGGACTGGTGATTAACTCCCACCCCGTTGAGGCAGTGGAAAGGTTTTGCTACCTTGGAGGCACCATAACCAGCGACTGCAAGAGCGACACTGACATCCAGCTTCGCATTGGACGAACCGCGTCTGCAATGGGTAGCCTCAACAGCGTATGGTCCAGCAGGAACATCTCCCTCCAAACAAAACTCAGACTGTACAACAGCCTCGTGCTGTCCATTCTACTGTACGGGGCTGAGTCCTGGACCCTAACAGCTGCCCAGGAGCGCCGTTTGGATGCCTTTGACTCCAAATGTCAGCGTAGAATCCTGGGAATCAGGTGGTACGACCATGTCTCCACTGACGCCCTGAGAGCGAGAACCAACCAGCCCCCTCTGTCCAGTAAAATCCGCGCAGCACGTCTCCGCCTCTTCGGCCACATCGCGAGGGCGGAACCACCTCTGGAACTAGGCTTTCTCATCAGAGAACCGCCTCCTCCCAACTGGTCCCGCCCCAGAGGGAGACCGAGGCGCACCTGGACTGATCTGCTGTCCACCGACCTCCAAGCTGCAGGCCTGGACATCACCGCCGCCTGGGTGGCAGCCAGAGATAGGCAGACCTGGAGGACCACATGCAGAGGCGCTACGCCCCCCTGCGGGGCATGCGGAGCTGAGTGAGTGAGTGAGGTCGTAAAACCAGGGCTGGAAAGGAGGGGGGGACTCTGCTTTCATACAGTGAAACAAAACAAAGACAATACATTACTACTACCAATTTTATATTGCCCTTTTCATAGCCTTTGATCTTATTTCCACCTATGGATTGAGGATAATGGCTTTTATTGATTCTATTTAACAGAATGGCAATAGTACTGATATCATAATTATGGTCATTGGCGGCCTCAACGGCAGAGCCTGTTGGTAGAATTACTTTTTTTTTTCCAATTCTGCCGATTCCGAGAACCAACAAATTAAATTGGTGTGGCCTTAACATACATTTCTGAGACAGACCTAATATACGTAATAAAAGTAAAAAATGAAAGAAGCAGTTTAACTGTATGTCAATGAAGGTTAGACATCCAGGTAATGAGATACCAAAGTAACAGTTAAGCATTTGGATGGATTTTGAAATTTTGAAATTCAAAATCTATCCATGAAATTCAAAATCTATCCAGTGGCTTGAGTACCTGTTACTTTGGTAGTTAAACTGTTCATGTAAATCCCACTAGCAGACAGAACAGGGCTCTAGCCAGCACCCGTTTTTCCTTCAATTACCAGAACTTTGCGGTGCCTGACAGAAAAATTTAAAAACCAACCTGTCAACCTTGACAGACAAAATCAACAAAAATCTTTGGTAAAAATATAAAAACATCCAAAGGACCACCGAAAACCACTCTAAACCCCATGATTTACCTCTCAAAATGCGGGAAAGTGCATTTTTTAAGGCCTGAAAATCCAAAATTTCCCGGGGGAGCATGCCCCCGGCCCTCCTAGATTACAAGCGCGTGCCTTTGGCGCTCCACTTCCCAACTCCGATCACGAAACTGATGGAAAAACATTTTGAGCTGGCTAGAGCCCTGAGCAGCTCGTCTCCACCTCTTCGGCCACATTGCGAGGGCGGAACCACCTCTGGAACTAGGCTTTCTCATCAGAGAACCGCCTCCTCCCACCTGGTCCCACCCCAGAAGGAGACCGAGGCGCACCTGGACTGACCTGCTGTCTACCGACCTCCAAGCAGCAGGCCTGGACATCACCACCGCCTGGGTGGCAGCCAGAGACAGGCAGACCTGGAGGACCACATGCAGAGGTGCTACGCCCCCTGGAGGGGCATGCGGAGCTGAGCGAGTGAGTGAGTAGAGCCCTGATCACGAAACTGGGCTGATGGAAAAAGATTTTGAGCTGGCTAGAGCCCTGAGACAGAACCTACATGTAGTTGCGTATGGAGTCCGGCAGGATGACCACACAGCGCTGTCCTTCCTTCAGCTCCCTGGCACACTGTACAGCAGCTGCCATCGCGCTGCCAGAACTGCCACCTGAGAACAGCACAGAAACACAGGAAAATACTGAAGTTCACTTTGTCTTCACGGTAGCAAAGTTTCACAGTCTGAGGAAAATGGACATGTTTACGGAACTAGACTTCCAGTTTAATTCCGGACTAATTCCCATATCTCAGCAGTGTTACATCTAGATGGGCTAATATCATAAACTATAGGTAAAAATGATGTAAGAAATACGTAGCAGCCATCGAGGACCTCTTGGGGATTAACCCAATTCTGCAGAATTCTGGGAACTGGAGCCAGAATTCTGGGAACTGGAGGCTTGGGTTAATCCCCAAGGGGTCTTTAATGGCTGCTGCGTATTTCTTACATCATTTTTACCCATACTTTACGATATTAGCCCATCTAGATGTAACACTGCTGAGATATGGGAATTAGTCCGGAATTAAACTGAAAGTCCAGAATTAAACTAGAGGCTGTTTGCAGTGATCTTACCACACAGGAGACCTTCTTCCTGGATCAGCTTGCGGGCCATGAGGAAAGTTTCCCTGTCGGTGGACTTGTACCACTTGTCGACCACCTGTCTGTCTAGGACGGTCGGCACAAAGTCGTACCCGATTCCCTCCACCTCGTAGAAACTTGTGTCCGTCTTGTTCAGCTCCTCAGGCTCTGCTAGATCTGATCCTTCAGGGTCGACAGCAACAATCTGCACAACATAATGTACGTCTCAGCTATGTCTACAGGGGAATGAGTTGGGTCTCATTTAGTCATTTACATGTATGATGTAGGTGGGGACAACAGCATTGTCTGGTGAAAGTGGCTTTTTGATAATTTTCTTCCTGTAACAAAAATACACACACTTCTCTTCAATCACCCTTACAAACGTGCATTCCTTCATGGGAGGCTGAAACAGTCGGGTTCCATGGTTCTGTGCAGAGTGACTACCGTACGGTATCACTACTCTGGAGCGGGTACAGAGGAGAGCCTGCAGAATGATGATGGGTCGACAGTTCACCACGTACTCTGAAGCCCTCCAGCACCTAGGACTTCAGCGCCTGTCAGACCGTAGACGAAAACTATGCACAGACTTTGCCGTGAAAGTGGAAAGGTCGCCTCGCTTCAACACGTGGCTGCCTCCTACTCGTGGACAGCAACATGGCAGGCAACTCCGCAACTCTACACGCTACCAACAGCCTACGGGAACCAAGAGATACTTAACCAGTGCCATCCCCGCAATGACTAAACTGTTGAACGAACTGTAAAATAACAAGTTATGTCGTAGATTTTATGCATCCCCGTTGGTCAATAGCACTGTGTAAATGTAAACCTTTTAAAACGTGTTTCTAGATTTTATATGTATGATTGATTTTACTCATTGACAATTGTTTGATTTTAATAGTTCTTGCAATTTAATGTAAAGTCTGACACTAATTCAGTCTGTTGACTGCCCATGTCAGATTGTGTGTTTCAATAAACCAATCATCATCATCATCACTGATTTTGTCTCCTACCTGAACATTGGGATATTTTTCCTTCAGCTTCCTGGCCAGTCCACTGATGGTCCCTCCTGTCCCTGCCCCGGCTACAACCATGTCCACAGGGCCTGCAGAAAATACAACGCCCAACATCAACCACCTGCAACATCAACCATCCGCAACATCAACCATCTGCAACAATCCGCAACATCAACCATCTGCAACATCAACCATCTGCAACAATCCGCAACATCAACCATCTGCAACAACAACCATCTGCAACCATCTGCAACATCAACCATCTGCAACAACCATCTGCAACATCAACCATCTGCAACATCAACCATCCACATCAACCATCTGCAACATCAACCATCTGCAACAACAATCCCCAACATCAACCATCCGCAACATCAACCATCTGCAACATCAACCATCCGCAACATCAACCATCCACAACATCAACCATCCGCAACATCAGCCATCTGCAACATCAACCATCTGCAACATCAGCCATCTGCAACATCAACCATCTGCAACATCAACCATCTGCAACCATCTGCAACATCAACCATCCACATCAACCATCTGCAACATCAACCATCTGCAACAACCATCTGCAACATCAACCATCTGCAACATCAACCATCCACATCAACCATCTGCAACATCAACCATCTGCAACAACAATCCGCAACATCAACCATCCGCAACAACAACCATCCGCAACATCAACAATCCGCAACATCAACCATCTGCAACATCAACCATCCACATCAACCATCCACCTACAACAACCATCCGCAACAGCAACTATCTGCAACACCATCTGCAACAACAACCATCTGTAACATCAGCCATCCAAACATCAACCATCTGCATCATCAACCATCGGCAACATCAACCATCTGCAACATCAATCATCTGCAACATCAACCATCTGCAACATCTGCAACATCTGCAACATCAGCCATCCAAACATCAACCATCTGCATCATCAACCATCGGCAACATCAACCATCTGCAACATCAATCATCTGCAACATCAACCATCTGCAACATCAACCATCTGCAACAACCATCCGCAACAGCAACCATCTGCATCATCAACCATCTGCAACATCAACCATCTGCAACATCAACCATCCGCAGCATCAACCATCTACTGTTGTGCCAACCCTAACCCTATCTCTGCCCGAGCTACAACCATGTCCACAGGTCCTGATGAAAAATACAACCCCCAACATCAACAATCTTCTGTTGTGTCAAACAATAAACATGACCATGACCATAAATATTTGCATGCTCATGCTTAACTTCAATTTGTATCATGTTTGTGAATTCAAGGACTTACAACTGACACTAGAGTACATACAATAAACTCATTTAAGTTAAGTGCCCCTGCTATATATATGTGGCATTTTTTATTATACAATACAATAGTCTCCAACACCAAGAATAAACACTTAATGTTTAAGAACAGACAGCCCAAGGCACAAGAAGACTCACCGTCACACTGCGCTATGATCTCCTCAGCTGTCCCGTCGTAGTGAGCAATGGGGTTACTGGGGTTCCGATACTGTCAGGTAAAAAGGTTTCAATATCTTAGTACAGATTCCTTCGTACCTCTGCAATCTTATCAGTGCTGTTCTGTTGTTGGATCACCCATGCATTAAAGTTGCATATTTTGCCTTCATGCTACAATGTTATTCAACTTTTAATTCAACGTGTTACATATTGGGACAAATGTCTTGCTCTGGATGACTTTCTATGACTATTACATGGCCTACAGTGGCATTGGATGGCCAAGTGGCTAGGCGAGCAGACACAAAAAAGAGAGGTCGCGGGCTCAATTCTTTGCAATCCTGGCTAGACATTGTGTCCTTGGGAAAAGCACTTACCACGACTTTCCTCACTCCACCCAGGTGTAAAACGGGTACCTGACTTTGGTTGGGGAGGTAAAAGGCAGTGGAAGGAGAGGGTTGAGCTCTGCCTTCCAATACTACTTTTATGGCCTGCAATGTTGTACCTGGTCCAGGATGTGAGTTGGGAATCTGAAGGGCCGTACCTGGTCCAGGATATGTGAGTTTTGTTTTTAGAAATTGTAACATGACAATACAAAGTGTGCACTAGGCAGCATGTATGCTGATAGCGTGCACACCTAACACAGAATACTCATTTACACCTGAGTCAAGTGAGGAAAGTCGTGTAAAGTGCCTTTCCCAAGGGCACAAGATCGGTGGCATGTCAGGACTCGAACCCGGGGCCTCTTGGTTCCGAGTCGAGTACTCTGTCGTTGCGCCACAGGACCCCACTTAACCCCACTGATATGTGAGTTGGGAATGTGCAGGGCCGTACCTGGTCCAGGATATGTGAGTTGGGAATCTCCTGGTTCAGACGCTGTGCCACTCCGATGTGAGACTCGGGCGCGTCGAAGGAGGCGCTAGTCGGGGTGCGCACAATCTCTGCTCCCAGGGCGCGCAGGATGTCCACTTTCTCCATACTCATCTTCTCGGGCATGACGATGATGCACCGGTACCCTTTCACCGCAGCAGCCAGGGCCAGGCCGATACCTGCAGGAGAACAGTTTAACTAACATGTACACTCTCTTAGCATGAAAGCTCGCTCCCCCCCCCCCCGTCTTTGTTCAGGGTCTACATAAGTGCAGACCTACCCTGAACAGAGACGGGGGTAGACACAAGTTACCGGGCACGTATGACCCGCTATTACGGTCACGTGTCTCTGCCGTCACGTTCCAAGAGAAGACGGGTCCATTCCGTGGACAAGGTTGACAGAGTCAGCCGAAAATTTGGGTAAGTCCCAATGCATTCCAGTGTTGGATATAAAGTTTATTTCATAATGTACACTCTCTCTTGGCTTGGCTTCACATGTACACTACAAGCATAGCAAAGGAATATGTACCAGTCATTGCTGCCCTCAAGAAGGTGACAGACGGTCAGCAAAACATCACTGGTTGTTGAATAAAGAACCTTCTTGTACAGTGACTGACCTGTGTTTCCTGATGTGGGCTCAATCAGAACATCTCCAGGCTTCAGCCTGCCTTCCCTCTCCGCATCCTCCACCATGCGCAGGGCAATCCTGTCCTTCACACTCCCGCCCGCATTGAAGAACTCGCACTTCGCATCTACAACACAACACAACAGCAGTCAGCATTGAGAACTCACACTTCGCATTTACAACATAAGGCCACACCAATTTAATTTGTTGGTTCTCGGATTCGCCTCTTCATTTTTTTCTGATTTGCAAAAAAAAAAAAAAAAAGATTCTGGCTCTGAATCAGCTCAAAAAATGCTCACATTTTGTCCCCAACAGTTGAAGAAAGTCCTTTTCTTCCCAGTTGTTACAGTTTTGCCATCTCTCAATGCAGAGGTTTGATTAAAAGTTCAAAATTCATTGTTTAAATTTTAACCCAGCCTTTTATGTTGACTTCATGGCTCCTATCGTAGCATTTGGGGCTATAATAGGATACCCAGGCCTGTTTTTATTTTTTATTTTTTTCGCCCTGTCGCTTCATATTTTTTCTGAAAAAATCCGAGAACCAACAAATTAAATTGGTGTGGCCTAACACAACACAACACAACATTGATGCCACCAGGTACAGTACAGGTACCCTCACTAACTAGATAGCTTTAAACAATGATTGCAGTTAGATGTGGAAAGGTTAGGTGTGACAGGCCGTTCCGTGTAATATAACCACTTGCTGTGCCATGTGCCTGCAAAGCTTGTGCATTAAGCCAAAAAGTAGTTATACCCGCTATACAGATACAGATACAGAAGCTGGTGTGTTCTGCCGAGGGGCAGTTGTACCGGCTATACAGATACAGAAGCTGGTGTGTTACACCGAAGGGCGGTTATACCGGCTATACAGATACAGATACAGAAGCTGGTGTGTTATGCCGAAGGGCGGTTATACCGGCTATACAGATACAGAAGCTGGTGTGTTACGCCGAAGGGCAGTTATACCGGCTATACAGATACAGAAGCTGGTGTGTTACGCCGAAGGGCGGTTATACCGGCTATACAGATACAGAAGCTGGTGTGTTACGCCGAAGGACGGTTATACCGGCTATACAGATACAGAAGCTGGTGTGTTACGCCGAAGGACGGTTATACCGGCTATACAGATACAGAAGCTGGTGTGTTATGCCGAAGGACGGTTATACCGGCTATACAGATACAGATACAACAGGGGTCAGCTGCAGTCTGCAGGGTATAAAGTCATGGAAGATGCACGTTCCACAGTCCTACTGATGGTCAAATGGAAACCATTCTTGCAATGAGACAGAGGATGTAGACAGAAGGTTCTTAAGACTTACAGATCTCACACTTGACCCCGAAAGTCTTGGAGATGTTGTTGATCTTGACCAGCGGGGTGTTGCCGATCATACTCAGGATGTTCGGGACGACCTTCTCCGGACGTTTCCTGAAATTCAAACATTCAAATTTCAAACTATTGGTTACTACGGTAACAGCTTAACAATATCAACAGACATATCTTTATACTAAATCTAAAGATATTACTGAAGGATCAATAAAACAATCTCAGAGCATCGGGTAAATTTTCTCATGACCACTTTAAGTTTCATACCAAAAAAAGCTTGGATAGATGTTATCTTATTCCTAATCTTTATGTTGCCCATTCTACTGTAGTATTGTGATGTGAAGCAGCCTGGACCCTAGCTATAGATTAGGATACTTTCCTGGCCCACATTATGTTTAGATTTTAACCTTTGCAAGGATGTTTCCCTGAAATGGTGATATGAAGCAGCAGGCACATCTGAAACAGTAAAGGTCCCGTAGCCTTTTTGAGGCTGTAGAGGCAGCGGGTTGTTTATCCACTGTGTCTAGGGCACGGCATTGGAAGGCCTTTTACCTCTCCAACCAAAGTCAGGTACCCATTTTACACCTGGGTGGAGTGAGGAAAGTTGTGTTAAGTGCCTTTCCTAAGGACACAACGTCATGGAATGCCAGGAATCGACCCCATGACCTCTCGATCTTGTGTCCACCAGCCTAACCACTCGGCCATTAGATGCCACATCTGAAACAATTGCTTTGTGACAAACATCTCAGTTCTCATTTGAAAGTTCATCTGTGTTGGTAGAAGTCATTATGAACGAGTTTAAACTGTAACTTCCAACAGAGGAATATTGAACTTTCCCAAATTTTCGACTGTACAACTCCAGTCTTTGTCAAGGACGTGACATCACGGAAACGGTGGATTGCTCATTCCTTGACAAAGACTAGAGTTGTACAGTCGAAAATTTGGGTAAGTCCAATATTCCTTGTGTTGGAAATTACAGTTTAAACTCGTTTATAATCTCAGTTCCCACCTTGGGGGCAGATGAACGTGTGGAGACTTGTCAGCCGTCACTCCCAGGTGCCAGGTGCAGCGGCTGGGCAGGTTGGGTGGTATCCACTTCCTGCCATTGTCATCTACCACGGGGCTGGACTCCGCCTTGGGGTTTTCCGACATCTTTCTTCTCTTTGTACAAAACACTCCTGTATAAAAACAAGTACATGTATATGTCTAGGTTCAGAGGAGTGAAGGAGGCGGTCTACATAGGAGCTCACACTCACAGACCTACCCTGACCAGAGACGGGGGGAGACACAAGTTATCTGGCACGTATGACTACGGTCACGTGTCTCTGACGTCATTTTCCAAGAGTAGACGGGTCCATTCCGTGAACAAGGTTGATGGAGTCAACCGAAAATTTGGGGTAAGTCCCAATTCTTTGTAGATAGTGTTGGCAGGTAAAGTTTAGTTTCCATTTCATAATGTCTAGGTTCAGTTAGCCTCCACCAGCTAGGCCTTCCTACAGGGGTACAGATCGTAGAATTCAGCAAAAGAAGGGAATAAGCTGGCCAGTAGGGTCAGTCCGCAGGAGGGTTAATTTCCCCTCAAACCACAAGGCGGCCAAACTCCCCTGGCAAATATTCTCCCTATTGGCCAGCGTAGTTAGTCTGGTAGAGACTAGGGTTCAGTCACTCTGGTGGCATATGGTTCGACCATGGAGGTTTATAAAGACCTCCTTGGTTCGACTAAAGAGGAAGTTTCAGTTTCACTTCAAACATTTCGGTTTCGGTATTACTGCAAAGTCATTACAACGTCATGCCTGCGAAAAATTTGTATCCCCAAAACTAGGCACCGTTCCAACTTTCAGTTTCACTTCAAACATTTCGGTTTCGGTATTACTGCAAAGTCATTACAACGTCATGCCTGCGAAACATTTGTATCCCCAAAACTAGGCACCGTTCCAACTTTCAGTTTCACTTCAAACATTTCGGTTTCGGTATTACTGCAAAGTCATTACAACGTCATGCCTGCCAAACATTTGTATCCCCAAAACTAGGCACCCTTCCAAGTTTCATTCTCCTTCATTTCCAGTCTGCATCAAAGAAACATACAGAGTAGAGTGTTGATCTTGATGTGTGGCATCACATACATGTACTCTATTTTCTAGTAGTAGATGCTTTTATGGCCCCAATGTACTTTTAAACTTCTTCTTCTTCTTTGGTGTAGGCAGCCAACATTGTCATGCCGATGAATCTGCTGCACTGGTTAGGTCAGGTAGAAGTCAACTGCAGATGTTGGTGTTGGTTACAGGTATTGGGTATCAGGTATCAACTGATAGTATTAAAAGTGTTTAGCTGTTCTGGTACACATCATGCAGGGCAGCTCCTACATAAAGACAGAAACCAATCACACCAGAGAAGCCCACATGCTGTGGTGTGCCCTCAGTCCTTTATAGTGAACAAAGGTTTTGAAATGACCTGGAGTCACACCAATAAATCATGACAATCATGTGATGTAGATTTAACAATGGGACTCGGAGTGAAAAGCTGGATTAGCAGGTCGGATTAGAACACAGCTGGCTTTTCCAGCCGATCAGGGCAGGGGTTCATGTAGCCTCTACCAGACTTCGGGAGGCGGCTGGAAAGAGTAGAAATTGGCCAAAGAGAGATAACATGCCAGGGGAGTTGGTCCTCTAAAGAGTACATTTTGCCGCACATGTACCCTCTCTGACTGGCTAACTCCCCTGGTATACCATTCCCTTTATTTTGGCCAATTTCCACTATTTTTCCGTCAATCTGTGGTGCCTGGTAGAGGCTAGGGTTTATGTAACACTACAAAACTGGACTTTATCATGTGGTCAGAAAATCAGGGCTCATGTGTCACATGACTTCAGAAGTGGGGGCTCACATGTGGGGTCATTTTACTTCTACACAAAGGATTTGCTTCCACTTCAACTGATTTGTATCAACAGTGATACAAGTACAGAACTTCAACATAGTCACCCAGATTTTATTCTGTGTGAGTGTAGAGTCCTGAAAACCTATGTTTGCTCAAGGAGGTTATAGTGGTCATTGGTTTACCTTATATTGGGCTTTTTTTTCTTTAATAAGGCCACAATGATTTAATTTCATGGATGACATCCTCTGGGGACCACAAAACTAATGCGAGAGGGGGGGAAAAAATCCAGCAAAAAAAAAAAAGCTGCTTAACCACAGGAATACAAAGCCGGTATTGCGAATTGAAGCACAGGACACAGTGACTGCATCAAACAAACAAGTTTTTATTTGCAGGAGGTAGATGTAGATAGTCTTGTTCAGGTCTCATCCTCCTTCACAGCTTCCTCCTTCGTTTTACGATAAGCCGCCCTTTTGCGGCATTTATGAGTCGGCAGTCTGTACTGAGTTCCAGCCGAGTTACGGAGTTCCGTGAAGCCTCGAAAGACATGATTTTTTTTTTGAGAACAGGCGAAAATCAATGCGCGCGCGGATGTCATCCATAAAATTGAGTCGGTGTGGCCTAATATACAGCAAGGAGCTTCTACACAAGGAGAGCCGTCGTGATTAGCCGCCCGCTGGGCGCCTTTGTTTTCCCCCGTCAAGACCCGCTGCGATCCTTTGTTCCCCAGCCGGCGCGGCATCTGTTTGATGCCCATGTTCGTAGCGCCTCTTCGCGGGCTTTTCCATGTAAATGAGCCTAGCCATGACGTCACACCCCCCGGGTTTCCACGAGTCACACCCGAAGCCCGGTCGACAAGGGGCGAAGTGGTTCGGGTTTCCGTCGATTTCCTTATTTGGAAAACTCGACAGGCCTGCGAAAACGTCATATTCGGAAAGAGCACAAAATGGCCGCCACTAGGATATTTTGATCGGCTCTTCACGACAAACATGGATAAGTTTACGGCCACTTTTGTAGACCCAGCTCCGTTTTCTTGCGACAGAATTATGAATTTTTAGATATATATTTAGATGGCTATAAAGAGAATATGGAGTTTTTTCTCGGTAAGCTGACATTTTTGCCGAAATGTTGAAAGGGTACTCGTCAAAATGGCGTGTTCTCTGGTGTTCGTACCGTTCTTGTTTTTTTCGTACCGGACCGTTGTTTTTGAAACTGAGCGACTTTTGCATGGTTTTCGTTTCGATAATGGGATTCGTGTACTAGTACGTGTTGAGCTCTTTCGTAATTCCTTGATTTTTGTCGGGTATTCTAGTCGATCGATCTACTGACGGTCGCATACTTTACAAGTTGCTTGTTCACAGACGTCATTTATTTTAGGAATATTACTAGCAAATTACGGAGTATGATCCCATAGAATCCTAAAATAGAATCTCCAATTTTTTTTTGTCCATGCTTGGTCCATGCTGTATGTACCCAAGGAGCTTCTACCCCATGCAGCATTTTTAACTTTGCCGCGGACGTCGCGTTCAAAAGCTCCGCGGGCGGCCGCAGCGCAGGTCTTGGTGCTCCGAGCTTTTGCTGTCGAGAAGACTCTCGACTTCTTCCTCCTCTAACGTTATATCATCAAAATCATCTTCGAAATCACTCAAGTCAAAATCGCTCCACACGAAATCGTCATCCCCGGGCCGTGCCATGACGCGAATGCCGCGCCGTCACAAAGAAATTTAACAATGAAAATGAGTGTCTTTGGCACTTGGGTGTGAATTAAATTTTCACACGCGCTACGAACATCCTTGAAAGGAAGGTAATCACGACGGCTCTCCTTGTGTAGAAGCTCCTTGTATACAGTAAGGTTTCTGAGTACACCACCTGTGAAGTTCAAGTCATAGGAAAATGTAGCAGGAGTGACCCAACCAAACATCACAGTCTAAAAGTAAACAGTGAGGGGAAAATGAACATTGATCATAATTGGTCATCGGGTGACTGGAGAGAACATGACGAAACATTGCCCAATCATTGAACCAGCCATCCAACAAATCATGTCCTGCTGAAGCAGCATACTATTTGCCATGTTCTTCTTTATATATTATAAAGTTGCGATTAAAGTATTAGTGTAGACCACATAAGATCCACTACACCGGTAAGACTGGATCTGTCCTTGGGTATAAATTTTGCCCTGACTGGGTTGTGCCCTAGCCCAGTCGGCATGACTATATAGCCCTGAGCCCAGTACGTATGGGCAAATCACACACGTCGCATATGGTCTCATCGCAGGTTCGCCCTGGGCCACCAAGTCGCATACTTTCCTATCTCTACGTTAAATTATCGCAATCAGTGTTGTACCTGTTCATGAGTTACGTTACTAACCTGTTTACTGAAAGCCACAATCAGACCTGCGCCACTGGCTGTAGTTTAGAGGATACGTGGACGTGCTTTACGGTACGTGTGACCACTCTGTGTTCCCTCCAACCCGGATGTGAGCCTGCCGTGACGCGTGGGTGTGACGGAGGTGTGACATGACCTGCCGGAAATGATTGTTTGCTAGGGACAAACCATTAGTTTTACTTCATCAGATGTTTCTTGCCCGATGTTTTGTGTATGAAACTCTAACATACCATCTTCATAAATATATAAAATTTTTACTCATATCTATATGATATTCACAGAGAGGTCTGGTTTCCGTATCTGTGATAATATAAAAACTGATACAGACCCCGTTGTGTACCAAACTGGTTTTTCCCCGCGCCCTTCCAAGGTCACGAGATGTTCTGAATCTCGCGAGAACTCCACGGGAAGCGGAAGTGAGGTAAAAAGAGAAGCAGTGAGGAAGCGAAGAATTGCGTGCTCAACAAATGCCGCAATATTTCTCGCCAAGCGTGTCCCTTTAAGAAGCTGTAGAACCTCTCCAAGATGCTAGATCTCTTCACCATCTTCAGTAAGGGCGGGATTGTCCTCTGGTACTTCCAGGGGGTCAACCAGGTGCTGACAGAGCCGGTCAATGCGCTCATCAAGACAGTCATACTGCAGGTAACACTGTGATAAAAAAAAATTCTAACATCTGCTTGGTGCGTTCTTTATTATACGTAAACAACTTTGAAAGTACATGTATTAAACTTTGGAAAGTGATAGATTGAAATTTTCTTGCAGTTGTGGTTATATATGAAGTATCGAGGAGGGACAGGCAAAGCAGATCACCTGGCATAATTATAATTTGGTGATTAGAAAAATTATGGACTTTGTCAGCACTGAACTCTGCCATATGGATGGCCACCTGTAAAAAAAATTACCATCAATTTTTATCTCTCCCTTTTTCCTGTGCATTTTGTATGCCATCAATCAACTAATAGTTCAAAAGGAACGAATAAAGTGGTAAAGAATAGATTAGAATGGGTGATTTTTGGTTGTTGTCATTATTTATTATCATATCCTGTTTTGCCTTTTGGATCCTGGATCTGTGAAAGTATCAGATCTAAAAACAAGTAAACAAAATTACACACTGGCAACCGGTATAGGGTCAAGTTACAGGCTAAGTTTCAAGTTTTTTTTTCAATCATAATTTAGCGTATGATTATGTGGATGATACTAGGAGATAGATTATTATCTTTTGTAATCAATGATGCAACATTTTAGACTGTATAGGCACTTTACACCTATTTCCTCACTCGACTCAGGTGTAAATGAGTACCTAGCTTCGGTTAGGGACGTCCTCTCAGATGGGACGTAAAGCAGGAGGTCCCGTGTTTGAGGAGAGCCACACCTCAAGCACGTTAAACAACCCACCACACTTATCGAAAAGAGTAGGGGTCCTTCCCGGTGTGAGTGGTTCAAACCTTACAGTCCGGTCTTACGCAGCTTGTACTTACATGTACAAAACTGGTGTGTTACGCCTAAAGGCGGTTTACCGGTAATGCAAAACAAACAAACAAACAAACAAACCGTAACTATCTGCTGTCCACCTCTACCATTGGCTAACTCTCGTACATATGTACAATCATGTTTCTTCCGTAGGAACGTGGAAGTGTCAACTCCTTCCAGCATGGCTCCCTCACACTGGAGTACAAACTGGACAACGAGTTCGAGTTGATATTTGTGGTAAGCCACAGTGATTGTTAGAACATTCTTCAATCAGTGACTGTTTTTAAAGGTAAAAACACGTACCTCCAAATTTTCAATGTCAAATGTACATTTTGATCACTGAGTGATCTAGTCTCGCGAGAACACGAGACTAGGTCGAGACTTGTGCCGGTCTTCTGGCCTCCTCCGCCTCCTTGCGAAGTAGGGGGAAATAGGACATGGGCAGCTCCAAACCTTCATCAACTGCTTATCTGACATGACTTATGAATCTCTTCAACGAAGCCACAGTACAGTTTCACTCCATTATTGTTGCAAAAGGTCTATAAGAACATCTCACAAAATCAAAGTACTATATTTTCAATATTATCACTGTGATGATATTAAAAATTCACAGATGAAATTAAAAAATTATCACTGTGATGATATCAAACATTCACAGATATTAAAAATTCACTCAATATTGTCACTGTGATGATATTAAAAATTCACAGAAGCAGGGAATGCAGTAAAAATTCAGTATGTGTATTGTATAGAACTGTGCAGTGTTATGTGTACATTTGTAGTTGAAAGAACGCTTGACCATCATCAATGGCATTCTTGACTACAAGTAAAAGTAAGGGTTCTGATGAACAGATACAGATACTGTAAAGTTTGCATGTAATGTTCCAACTCTGCTTATCATTTTCCAGGTTGCCTATCAAAAGATACTTCAGTTGTCTTATATTGACAAGTTTATTGACGATGTCCGTCGGGAGTTTCGCGACAAATACGCCCAGGACCTTCGGGATGGAAATGTCATGCGAGACTTCGACTTTACGGAGGAATTTGAGCGACTCCTGAAGTAAGTTAGTCTCAGCATTTGCTGCTTACAACATGTCACATTGGATACTCCTGAGTTGATATTAGTGATCTAATCTTTGGTGAAGTATTCAGGACTCAGGTACATGCATCTTTAGTTGCTGTAGATTTCTCAATTCTAAAGAATACCAACAAGACTTGGTCAGCAACTGAGAGATTTTTTGCCAAGTCAAGACTTGACTGACTTGTGCATTATACTTTGTATTTGGCAGGATGGTTCAAGATTCAAGATGTCTTTATTGAACTTTCGCAGTGGACAACTTTCGCAGTCACTGAATTGCAGTCAATTTTTCATGTTTTTTTTAAAATCGATCACACTGACATATAATATTGCACATAATTTTGATTTGTTCAGTTGACAAAACTTGAAACTTGCCTAGTACGTGATATTGAATATCTTATTTTGTTCGTGCAGGAAGGCAGAAGCCTCGGCTAAGAACCAAGCTAAGCAACCAAGGCAGATGAGGACCTTTGAGGAGTCTCAGAAGTCACAGAAGTCTGTGGCCTCCCTCAAGGTCGACAAGAAGAAGGAGAAAGAAAAGGAAAACGTTGGGAAAAAGAAAGGGAAAGCTCGTAAGTCTGTTTCTCTGGCAGCTTTAGAGTCATTTGCACGTTTCTTGTTGTAGGACCCTCAGTGAAGGAGTCTGTATTTTTTTTAGTATGTCCCCGTGGCACAATTGGTAACACAATTCCGCTGGTTGGCCATATGGGTCAAGTTCCATGGGCCATTGTGGGCGCGACTTCGATAACCAGGGTTGCCTCAGCTCGGACATGTTGTGGGGGAATATTGCAGTCATTTCGGACATGACATAAAGCCGGCGGCCCCGTGTATGAGGCAGCTCAAGCGCCAAACCTCTGCACTTGAAAGAACCCAACACACTTATCAAGAAAAGTAAGGGTGACCCGGTGTGCTTGGCTATAAACACGAGTTGTAAGAAACCCACATTGCACTATAGTATAAGCTGCATGAAAAAGCATCATGCTTCACCTCAGTTGAGGATGGCTGCTTTACCCTTTATTATTGTTTATTTGTCATATTTCAGCTGCTGAGCCAGCCCCTCCAGCAGCTGTTATCAACGGGGGGACTGTGAACAGTGGAGGGGGAGGGGTGGGGCAGACTGCAGGGGGAGGGGGAGGGCAGACCCCAGGGGTGGGGCAGGACGCCATCCTACGCAACAGGGAGGAGTTCTTCAAGAAGATGACAGGGAAGGGAGGCAAGAAGAACACAGGGTGAGCTTCGGAAAACTTTCGCTAGAAAAACTTCTTGTAGGGCAGTGATGGCTTTGACAGCAACTTATGAATTAGAACTTGTATGGCCTCAAAAAGGCTATGAGACTACCTTTACCTTTTGTATCTTATATATATATATATTGTGGTTTATTTGCAATTGCAACAACAGTGTCCCAAAGATGGCAGCCCAAAGGCTGAAATGATATCGGGACATTACATAAACAGTGTAAAAAGTCATTTAAGCAATTTAAAATAGTTACTACACCATTACATAAAATACTTATAAAAGTATTGCCAACAAACGTTACAGATCTTACCCTAAAGTTTTTAATTGCTAAGAAAGATGCCAATGAAAGAATTTTTTTCTTGTGATTAAAACGTTTAGGAGAGTCACTCCTGTTAAAGGTGTGTGTTGAAAGATTGGCTCACTACTTACATTGGCAAGCCACTGTACTTGGAGGTACTGGAATAGCTTCTCTTTTATGCTGAATTTTGAACATTGAGCAGGGGTCAAAATACCCCTCTGTGTGCAACTTGGTGCAAGTAAATTTGGTGTCATGCAACTAATTTTTTGCCGGTATGCACCGCGGTGCAAGTTTGCTTTATCCGCTGTTACTACCAGTACCTGTAAAAATACCCAATAAAGAACTGGAAAGGGAACAAAACCAGAATCCATGAAGTTTTTATTAAAGTTACTACATGTACTTTTGGTTGTGTTCGTTTTATTTTTGGGGGGTGCAACTATTTTTCTTCTGGTGCAAGTATTTTTTTTTCATCTGCACCAGTGCAAGTTGGCCCCAAAATCTATTTCGACCCCTGTTGAGGTTTTAACTCCTTCAGCAATCGTGAATCTGATATTTCAGAGTATCCCCCAAGCCTGAGAAGGAGAAGAAGAAAGGCAAAGCCCCCACCAAGTGGGCGCACGGCGGCTCCAGTAAGGACGCCAAGATCCTGGACTTCAGCGGAGACAAGGAGAGCAACGGAACCGCGGCTGGGATGGGGGAGGAGGACCTGGGGGATGCTGAGGTGAGAAGGCGGGTGTTGATGTCCACACTAATATCATACCCGGGCCGCGATAACGTTCCATAACGGTGTTCCGGACCGGTCCGTGCTTTGCCCAGGTTTCCATGGCTGCCATTAGTGCCATAGAATGATTCGAACGCGTTTCGCCCTAACCCCGTGCGCCGCTTTCGAAAATTCGAATACAGGATTCGGACTTTGGAACTGATGTTGTTGCATTTTTTTTGTTTCGGGACACCAAATTTTCGCTCGTTTGGCATTGAAAGGCGCGTTTTGTTGAGTGGGTATGAGACATAAATAAAATACGACATGGTGTATTCCGCATCGCCCTCGGTCCCAGCCCTCTGGCCTTCGGCCGTCGGGCGATCCAACTCGCGGTCGGGCCGATACCTCGGGTGCTACGGAATACTCCATGTTGTGTTCTATGACTTGAGTAGTTAGGCTGTATTTTGATCCAGTCTTGTTCTATGACTTGAGTAGTTAGGCTGTATTTTGATCCAGTCTTGTTCTATGACTTGAGTAGTTAGGCTGTATTTTGATCCAGTCTTGTTCTATGACTTGAGTAGTTAGGCTGTATTTTGATCCAGTCTTGTTCTATGACTTGAGTAGTTAGGCTGTATTTTGATCCAGTCTTGTTCTATGACTTGAGTAGTTAGGCTGTATTTTGATCCAGTCTTGTTCTATGACTTGAGTAGTTAGGCTGTATTTTGATCCGGTTTTGTTCTATGACTTTCCTGCCAGCGTGCCTGGGTGGGGTCCATGAGTGGGGAACTGAAGAGTGTCGGAGACATGTATGAAGAGGAGGAGGAGGAAGAGGAGGAGGAGGAGGAGGAGGAGGAGATTCAACAACAGGAAAGTAAGAAGTCCAGGTAAGAAAATTTCATTCAATTTGATTAGCTACTGGTATATTAGACATATATTAATGGTGGTGATTTTAAGGTGCTTCAGTAACAAAAGTGTGCTATGGTAGTATTGACCCAATGTTATTTTTTTTTCCACCTGTAACTGTAATAAATTTGTACTAAAATCAGTTTTTTTGTAGCATGATGGATTTGTTCATGTTTGTTTGTGTTGTTTTTTCCAGTGGTTTTGGTGTGTTCAACCATGGAGTTAAAACATGTTCATGTGTTTTGTTATTTTTTCCAGTGGTTTTGGAGTGTTCAACATGTTCATGTGTGTTGTTGTTTTTTCCAATGGTTATGGAATGTTCAACATGTTCATGTGTGTGTTGTTGTTTTTCCCAGTGGTTTTGGAGTGTTCAACATGTTCATGTGTGTGTTGTTGTTTTCCCAGTGGTTTTGGAGTGTTCAACATGTTCATGTGTGTGTTGTTGTTTTCCCAGTGGTTTTGGAGTGTTCAACATGTTCATGTGTGTGTTGATATTTTTCCAGTGGCTTTGGAGTGTTCAACATGTTCAAAGGTCTGGTTGGGCAGAAGACCATCACAGCTGAGGCCATGGCACCGGTACTGGACAAGATGAGAGACCACTTGATTGGTGAGGACTTTAACAATGTAATGACAAAGTGTAAATACATGTACACATTTTAAATACTTGGAACCTAGATTTAGAACTAAGACCTTTGACCTCTCAGCACAACTTGTAGTCTTACCATGTTGTAGTTAAGTTACGTTTAGCAGTAGGTGTATATAGATAAATGTGTAGCTTGGTTTAGTGTCTGTACGTGTAACACGACTCCAGGAAGACTAGTATGTATAGATATTCTGTACAAACTAATGGAGTTCAATTAAATAAACAAATAAACAAACAACAACAGACTTTCTTGTGAACTGTCATCCCACACATGCATATTTCTGCATACTTCATGTACTCCTATTTTCAATAGGTTTATCATTGTACATACGTTGATGAAGGTTAGACATCAAGGTAAATGATACTCATAGACAATCCAAACTCTACTACAGGAGGAAATACTAGTACATATTCTGTCCAGTAGTAGAATTTGAATTGTTTGCGTGTATCATTGTACAATGATGAGTATTCCATTAAAGTACTAGACTACATGTAGTCTGTTTCACAGATAAAAAAATGTTTGTGGCATAGAGCAACATAAAATTCTTACCTTGTAGATGATACACCTAGAACTTTTTTTTATAAAAGAGTCAACAAAGGATTAGCGAATACTTCTGAAGGACCACCTTGAATAATTTCATCAGGTTGGCAAGAGACTGTATAAGAAGGTTCTTTATTCAACAAAATGGGTTTTCACGTCTGACGTTTCAGTGACTGTCTGTCACCTTCTTCAGAATGATTGGTTTTCATTCATACTGCAGCAGCACGTCGGCAGAACGTAGTGCACCTGCGCGAAACCTGTAATGTATTGTGCATAGCACTTTGGCAGAACGTCTCATATAAGGTTGTATTGGACCAAACAGCCTGTCTGTAGTTTTCTGATGTTGTATAGGAAAAGATATCGTCTGCAACAGGCAAAATTTTGATGCAGCGTTGACCAAACATCTAACGAAAAACGTGAAAAATCAGGGTTTTGCGCAGGGGCAGTACGTTCTGCCGACGTGCTCACTGCAGCTAGGTGTCTTAAACACTAATTTGTTCTTCCTCCCCCCCTTGTCCAGGCAAGAACGTGGCAGCTGACATTGCTGATCAGCTGTGTGCATCAGTGGCGACTAAGCTGGAGGGAAGAGTCCTCGGCACCTTCAGTGGTAAGGCGATGTTCATGTCCCAATGTAGGATAGCTCAGTGTTTAAGGCGATGTTCATGTCCCAATGTAGGATAGCTTGGTGTTTAAGGCAATGTCCATGTAGATAAGCTTAAAACTCTTGCCAAAGACAGACTGAAACAAACTGTATAGAATTAGAAGTAAATTGAAGATTGTATATATGTATGTATTGTGTATGTTGATGTATATATGTACATGTTGATGTATTGTTACGTTTTGTGTGTATACTCTCTCCTGGAAGAATAGCTGTCACCCTCGGGTGGGCAGCTAAAGGAGAGTTTTAACTCAATAAGCTCAATAAGCTTAGTGTTGAAGCAAGTCTGTTTATTGCTGTTCAATTCTGTAGCTGATATATCTGAATTTTTGGTAACTAAGAATTCGAAACATCATGCAGTAAGCCTTCCTGGGCATTTGTGCCTGTTTTAAACCTATTTCTAGTTGCACTTTACCCGTTTTTCTGTCAATTACTGGAACTTTGCGGTGCCTCACGGAAAAATTTTGAAACAAATCCGTCAACCTTGACAGACAAAATCAACAGAAATCTTGGGTAAAAATATAAAAACATCCGAAGGACCACCGACAACCACTCTAAACCCCATAATTTGCCCCTCAAAATGCGGGAAATTATATTTTTGAAGGGTTGAAAATTTCCCAGGGGGGCATGCCCCCCCTAGATTGCGAGCGCCGCCGTGCCTACGGCACTCCTCCCCCCAAATTCCATCACAAAACTGGGCTGACGGAAAAACATTTCGAGCTGGCTAGAGCCCTGATTGAGAGTATAATTAAAGACGTGTGACTGTGTGTTTTTCAAGCATATGCAAGAAAATCTGACCTTCTCAGCTGATAGTAAAGCAAACCTCTCCCATCTTGTGTGGTTTTAGGCGTGACGTCAACCATCCGCCAGGCCATCCGCGACTCCCTGGTCCAGATCCTCACGCCGAAGCGGCGAATCGACATCCTCCGAGATGTGATGGAAGCCAAGAGCCAGAACCGACCGTACACGATCACCTTCTGCGGCGTCAACGGAGTCGGCAAGTCCACCAACCTGGCCAAGGTAAGGACAAACAAACAAACAAACAAACAAAGCTGATGTAACTTTCTACACTTTTGGATAGTAATTTCACTGTTCTGGGTTTTTATTTTGTTACATGTATTTTGAAGGTTGATAACAATCCCCTATTCGTTAGAGGACATTTCTGTTACTTCAGCATTTTTGCAGCTTGGTAACAGTTTTTTGTGTGATCACCTTCTATATGTGTGTAACATTTTGATGTATTCTCTAATCTCTAATCAGTTTTACTGTGGTGTATTTCACACTTCATTGGAAAATGGACTTACAGTATTGTATCCAGAACCGTTCCTATCTAGTTCTGTGCCTCACAGGGTTAGAGTTAGGATCAGGCACGGTTCTGGATAGTCTCCACGTATCCAAGAACGTAGATTTGCCCCAGGCACGGTTCTGGATACGACAGCTCCTAACGTTCCCTTGTTGTTCCGTGCAGATCTGTTTCTGGTTGGTGGAGAACGGCTTCCGTGTGTTGATCGCTGCGTGCGACACGTTCCGCGCGGGCGCGGTGGAGCAGCTACGGACGCACGCGCGGCGCATGGCGGCCCTCCACCCGCCCGAGAACCACAACGGCGTAAAGATGGTCCAGCTGTACGAAAAGGGCTACGGCAAGGACGCAGCCGGCATCGCCATGGAGGCCATTAACTTTGGTGGGTGTTTTACGTGTTATACCTTCTGTTTAAACTTAAGGAGACAGGACAGCTAGATATTTTAAAATGTTTATGGAAGGGCTACGGCAAGGACGCAGCCGGCATCGCCATGGAGGCCATTAACTTTGGTGGGTGTCTTACGTGTAACACACACACTTCTGTTTCAACAAAAGTAAATGAGACAGGACTTTTATACTTCATAGGTGGTAACAGGAGATGCAGCAAATAAAAATCCACATACACCTACATGTACAGATAAACCCAGTACATGGACCTGTTCAATACCTGCACATGGGAACATTTTTCCATCTTGTATTCCTGATGTCATCTGGAGATAAGGATTTTCTACATCGCTAGTTACATATACTGGTATGCACAGTCAGGGCTCAAAATACCACCTGCATGTGCAGGTTAGTGCAGGTAACATTATAACATGTATATATAAACCCAGTACATGGACCAGTGCAGGTTAGGTGCAGGTAGACATCAGAAATACCTGCACAGCTCCAATTTTACCTGCAATAACCTGCATATTTCCAGTACATGGACCGGTGCAAGTTAGGTGCAGGTAGGCATCAGAAATACCTGCACAGATCCAATTTTACCTGCACTAGCCTGCATATACCCAGTACATGGCCCAGTGCAGGTTAGGTGCAGCTAGACATCAGAAATACCTGCACAGCCCCAATTTTACCTGCACTAACCTGCATATTCCCAGTACATGGACCGGTGCAAGTTAGGTGCAGGTAGACATCAGAAATACCTGCACAGCTCCAATTTTACCTGCACTTACCTGCATATACCCAGTACATGGACCGGTGCAGGTTAGGTGCAGGTAGGCATCAGAAATACCTGCACAGCCCCAATTTTACCTGCACTAACCTGCATATACCCAGTACATGGACCGGTGCAGGTTAGGTGCAGGAAGACATCAGAAATACCAGCACAGCTCCAATTTTACCTGCACTAACCTGCATATACCCAGTACATGGACCGGTGCAGGTTAGGTGCAGGTAGGCATCAGAAATACCTGCACAGCCCCAATTTTACCTGCACTAACCTGCATATACCCAGTACATGGACCGGTGCAGGTTAGGTGCAGGAAGACATCAGAAATACCAGCACAGCTCCAATTTTACCTGCACTAACCTGCATATACCCAATACATGGACCGGTGCAATACCTGCACAGCTCCAATTTTACCTGCACTAACCTGCATATGCAGGTGGTATTTCCAGCCCTGGCATATGGTCCCAGCTTCTAGTGTCTGCCATTGAATAGTGCACATGCCTCATGATGGAACCCAATTCTGTGTTGTTTGTTGCAGCTCGTGAACAGCGCATTGACGTGGTGCTGGTGGACACTGCTGGCCGCATGCAGGACAACGAACCCCTCATGAGGGCCCTGTCTAAGGTCGGTGGTTACCAGTATCTCAGATTGGTACAGCCTGGGTGTGACATACGTGTTGTGCATCCTGTCTTAACTGTATGGTGTTAGCAATTACGCTTAGCTGAAAGCAGGAAAGTGACAATTGGCTGCGAAGATAACAATTACTCAAGCAACTGGATAGATTTTGAAAACAGTCAGACGTTTCAGGTAGCATCCACTACCTTTCGTCAGTGACTAATGGAATCTGTAGTCAACAGACAATTGGTATTTGAGTTTTTCTTGACAAAGTGTGCATGTGTTATTTGATTTGTCATGCCTGTACCACACCTGTGCCATACCTGTACTACACCTGTACTACACCTGTACCATACTGGTATCACACCTGTGCCACATATGTGCTATACCTGTACAGCACACCTGTACCACACCTTTGCTACACCTGTACTGCACCTGTGCAACACCTTTGCTACACCTGTACTGCACCTGTGTCACACCTGTGTCACACCTGTGCCACACCTTTGCTACACCTGTACCACACCTATGCCGCACCTGTGCCACACCTTTGCTACACCTGTACAGCACACCTGTACCACACCTGTGCCACACCTTTGCTACACCTGTACCACACCTGTGCTACATCTGTGCCAGACCTTTGCTACACCTGTACAGCACACCTGTACAGCACACCTGTACCACACCTGTGCCACACCTTTGCTATACCTGTACCACGCCTTTGCTGCGCCTGTACCACACCTGTACCACACCTGTGCCACACCTGGCTGTGCCACACCTGACCGTCCCTGCTGTTCCCACAGCTGATCAAGGTGAACCAGCCTGAGCTGGTGCTGTTTGTTGGGGAGGCGCTGGTGGGGAACGACTCGGTGGACCAGCTGACCAAGTTTAACCAGGCGCTGGCGGACTTCAGCTCCATGGAGAACCCGCGGCTCATCGACGGCATCCTGCTCACCAAGTTCGACACCATCGACGACAAGGTCAGTTAACTGCTTTGTTTGATATTTATTTTGTTTACCTTCGCAGAAACTTTTTCCTTCTTCTTCTCCAAACACATAAGGTCAATGACCTGGACCAGACTGCTGTCACCATGTTAACTGGTGCTGTAGCAGACACCCTGTGGTGTTGGGTTACATTATGTAGCAAGTGGCAGGACATAGTTGGAGGGGCTGGTCACCATATATATATATGAATGTCACCATGGTAACTGGTGCTGTAGCAGACACCCTGTGGTGTTGGGTTACATTATGTAATTTAGTGGCAGGACAGAGTTGGTGGGGCTGGTCACCATATATCTGAATGTGTTTGAGTAAGAATAAACAGTAGTTTGTTGGGCTAGACCATGTGAAGGTAAACATTATGCATCTTCTTTGCACTGTATGTGTACTGTAATTCTTGATTTGTTAACGGCCACCTGATTTTAGCATTCACTATTCGAAATAGGAATAAGTCAAATAATTTTTAAAAATCCGCCCATTCCCGTGTGTTGTCCCAGGTGGGAGCGTCCATCTCCATGACGTACACCACCGGCCAGCCCGTCGTGTTTGTGGGGACGGGTCAGACTTACACCGACCTCAAGGCTCTCAACGTCCAGGCCGTGGTCAACGCTCTCCTCAAGTAACCTGGCAACAAGCCTGGTAACCTGGCAACGAGCCTGGTAACCTGGCAACAAGCCTGGTAACCTGGCAACGAGCCTGGTAACCTGGCAACGAGCCTGGTAACCTGGCAACGAGCCTGGTAAGCTGGCAACGAGCCTGGTAACCTGGCAACGAGCCTGGTAACCTGGCAACGAGCCTGGTAACCTGGCAACGAGCCTGGTAACCTGGCAACGAGCCTGGTAACCTGGCAACGAGCCTGGTAACCTGGCAACGAGCCTGGTAACCTGGCAACATCCTGCCTCCACTGCCACAGCATAGATTATAACCCCTATCATTGCCAGCATGAAAGTTTATCTGACTTCGTAAAATACATCATGAGAAACTTTAAACTGTTCGACTCAAAGAATTACCGAAATTTTTGACTGAATCACTCGGTCTTCCTCAGGTTTCTGACCCATCGCTGACATCACACGAGAACAAAACTGCGTGATCATAGCAGCTGGGTCAGAAAGCTGAGAACACTGGGTGATTCGGTCGAAAAATTTGGTACTTCTGTGAGTGGGAGAACAGTTAAAGTTCCTCATAATGTGTCATTACAAATAGCAAAGAAGCTAAGAAAAAATAAAGACATTATAATGAAAGGATACCTCTAAATGTTTGTACTTCTGAGTATAAACATATTTATGTCCAGATTAGTTATGTGCAACAGTTTTATCTCATCGCAGTTAAGCTGAAAGAATGTTAAAGAAGCAATATCTGTATCAGATAGTCAAATCGTCATAGAAAACTTAACATTTTCTCAAAGAAGAACGGTCCACCATTGCCAATGTCGTTGGCTAATTGTGATAATATGATACACATTACACATTATGTGATGACACTTCTCTAACTCTGAAGAAGGTGATCGAAGAGGACACAGGTCTAGAGGGTGTTGAACTGTCCTCGGTCATGCGGCTCCTCGGCACTTTATGGCGTCACCTTAAATAGGATGAACTGAACTGATGACACTTCTTCATGTCTGTTAACCAGGAACAATACAATACAACATGTTTTAGTTAGAAAATTACTGTCAGATTTGTGTAATCCTCTAAAGTGAAAGTCTGTCACATGCACATACAGGTACATGTATATGATAGGACAAACGATGTTCTGTTTCATTCCTACCTTTCTGTTGATGATTTTAAGCAGTTGTTAAAAGAAGCGATGTATGATTGAACAGCAGGATATGAAATCTGAATACTGGGGATGAAAATTTGTAAGAAAATTGAAATACGTGTAATATGATGCACGTGTAATAAAGCTAAGATATGCCAAAGCATGGAGTTAAAATGTACTGTTCTTTACATATACATTGTACATGGAAGGCTGATCCACTACCTTTCGTCAGTGACACGGGATTTCTTAGGAACCGCAGGTTTAAGAATTCTTAGGAACCTTCTCCTAAGAATTCTCCAGTGTCGCTGAGTGACTGACGAAAGATAGTGGACCGTCTGACCGTTTCCTATATCATATCCAGTTGCTTGAGTAACTGTTTTTTGGTGTGCATTCAGTACTATCACACATCTAGCCTCGGGGGACATTCACAGGTACTCGTTTTACGGCTGCGGTTGTAACGTTGGATAGCCGTTCAGCTCGTCCTTAGGATCCTTGTGTTTGTGCATCCACGTGTGGCTAACCCGTCTGGCCATAACAGGTGTTACTCCCTGAAGCATAAGTCAACTCATATGTGGTAAAAGGTAAAGGTGAAAGCATTCTCCCACGCAGAGCATAACGCGGCAATACTGCCTTGGTAATATTACCACGGTACGCTCTGTATAGGTAGTCACGTAGCCTTTTTCAAGGGTAGTGGGTTGTTAATCCACTGTGTCTAAGGCAGGGTATTGGAAGGTGGGGCTCATCCCTCTCCTTCCACCGCCTTTTACACCCCACCCCCCACCGACGTCAGGCGCCCATTTTACACCTGGGTGGAGTGAGGATAGTCATGCAAAGTGCATTTTCCAAGAACACAACGTCCATTTCTGTGTTCTTTTACCAGGGTGGCACTCTGGTCCAGCCGGGAATGCAAAGAATCGAAAGCGTGATCGTAATTAACGTTAAATTGATCATAATTAACGTTAACATTACGACTAAATTTAACGTTAACGTGCAACTGTGCAAAACCCTGATTTTTCACGTTTTTCGTTGGATATTTGGTCAACGTTGCATCAAGATTTTGCCTGTTGCAGACGATATCTTTTCCTATACAACATCTGAAAACTACAGACAGGCTGTCAACCTTATATGCTCTAATACAACCTTATATGAGACGTTCTGCCAAAGTGGTATGTACAATACATTACAGGTTTCGCACAGATGCAGTACGTTCTGCCGACGTGCTATGCACAATACATTACGTGCTTATTTAGTCAGACACGTCAGTGCGTGTCTGGCACGGCGGCCCTCCATCCCGATAACGCCGCTACCGGCCACCTGTCGGGTCCCCACGGCCCGGATCCGGCCGGGAGTAACCCCGCCTGCCCTGGGCTGCCCTGCGTCCGGTCTTCTCTCCGGAGATAGCCTCCTTCGCAGACTTTTCTGGTGGGCCGCATTTGTTTCTATGGTTTCTTTTAGCCGGGAGAGCTGTATAGTCTCTACCAGACTAACTGCGCTGGCTATAATAGGGAGAATATTTGCCAGAGGGAGTTTGGCCGCCTTGGGGTTGACTGGCTTTCGGACGGGAAAATTAACGACTCTACTGGCCAGCTATTCCCTTCTTTTGCCAAATTCTACGATCCGTACCCCCGTAGGAAGACCTGGTGGAGGCTGGGAGAGCTGTGTAGGGGGAGGGCTGTATTTCCAAGGGGCTGATACAATCCACCCCTCGATACAGCCCTCTCCGAACGAAAAGAAACCGCCGCGTTCATAGAAACAAACAAGAAACAAACGCCGGCCGCGAGAAAAGTCTGTACGGGAGGCTAGAAAAGTCCATTGATAACTCGGTGAACACTAGCCTGATTAAATCGCTTTTACGGTTGGCCGGCCACCCAGTATCCAGCCGGCCCCCGAAAAGGGGCCACTAAAGCCCCGGACGGCGGAGTTTGCGTTACACAGACTAGGTGAACACATTTGAGAATTCGCAACGTCACGCACTTAGATTGTATAACATCCCGTCCGTGAAAGGTTAATGCCCTGGCGGTCACTTTACTACGTAAGCGACGTTAGGTAGCTGTCATTTATATTATAACATCCTGACGGTATGATAACAAAGCTAATCATTTATAACATCATTTCTGTGAAAGGTCAATGCCTCGGCGGGCACTTCTCCACGAGGACGGTTATACGGATTATGGAGAAACAGATGCAGATACACAGAAGCTGGTGTGTTACGCCAAAGGGCGGTTATACCGGCTATACAGATACAGAAGCTGGTGTGTTATGCCGAAGGGCGGTTATACCGGCTATACAGATACAGAAGCTGGTGTGTTACCCCGAAGGGCGGTTATACCGGCTATACAGATACAGAACCTGGTGTGTTACGCCAAAGGGCGGTTATACTGGCTATACAGATATAGATACAGATACAGACGTTGCCTACTCATACCCTGGACATCATTATGTGATGCTACTTGGTTGACTCAACTGTACAGAAAGTGACCAGAAATTTGCGTTTGACCAAGGAGTTTTTTTAAACCTCCTTGGTTTTACAATGGTCTTAATCTTGCATAGAGTACCTTGTGAGAATGTGTGCCGAGAAAAACGTCTTATACAAATGTACATGTAACGTTATCAGTACAGCATGTAAAGGAAGTGCCAGCGCCGTCATTGCTTCTTTATGACATCAATTATTAGATAGTATAGATTATACATCGTTAAAATCACTTGGCCCCAAGGCGGTCTTTGTGTCAGGTGGCAAATCTGAAGATGGCGTGGATATATTGTTAACAATTATGGATTTTATGCTTACGAAAGAAAATCTGATATGCCATAAGAAAATAGCGCTTTATAAAAGCCTCCCCAAAAGCTTATCTCCAATCAGATCCTACGGTGGAAAGACAGTATCTATTGGCCAGAAGAGTGTCCATTAGCCACCGTAGGATCTGCTTGGAGATTACCCAAAAGCCTCAGCCGTAGAGACTTCCGAGGAGGTCAGTACGAAGGCCCACAACGACACTGCCATACACCTCTTCCACAGCCCTTCCACAGCGCGTTTCCAATGGCTATACCTTCCATAGCGCTCTTCCGCGGCCCTTCCACACCGCGTTTCCAAGGGCTATACCTTCCATAGCGCTCTTCCGCGTACCTTCCACACCGCGTTTCCGAGGGCTATACCTTCCATAGCGCTATGGAAGGTATAGCCATTGGAAACGCGCTGTGGAAGGGCCGTGGAAGAGGTGTATGGCAGTGTCGTTGTGGGCCTTCGTAGGTCAGACTCCGCGTGTCACAAATGTTTGTAATGACATCGATCGTTACCTGTCCTTCACCGGTTTTTATCTCGGTTGTTTGCCTTTTTTATCGATTAATTGTATCATCAAAGTATAATGCAGGTACAGGCTGCTAGAATTCTCACGATTTTTACTGAATCAATGGCGGAATATTACTGTATTATTCAGAATATAGCCAACTTTCAATAAAAGTCGTAACAAAAATTGTGTCAGTACATTTTTCTTAGATGTGCAGTTTCTGTTAAAATTGAGATAGCTTCCTCCTAGTTAGTTTTGTTGCATGATCACGTTTAATAGTAACTTCTTTGGTAATTTGACCATGCAAAAAATTTGAAGGGTTCAGTAACACATTATAAATAGTCGGACTACGGTCACATACACGCCAGTTCTGAAAGCCAAGGCGAACCTGTACACGCGAACGTAACAAACGGTTTGGAATGGAGTTTTTACCATTTTCCTCTTTCTGTGCATTTCTTTAATCCTTCCGGTTTCTTCTTTCTTTTCTCTCTCCCTCTCTCTCTCTCTTTCTCTCTCTCTTTCTCTCTCTCTCTCTCTCTCTCTCTCTATCTATCTATCTATCTATGAAAGCCAAGGCGAACCTGTACACGCGAACGTAACAAACGGTTTGGCATGGAGTTTTTACCAATTTTCCCTTTCTGTGCATTTCTTTAATCCTTCCGGTTTCTTCTTTCTTTTCTCTCCCCCTCTCTCTCTCTCTCTCTCTCTCTCTCTCTCTCTCTCTCTCTCTCTCTCTCTATCTCTGTAAGCCAAGGTAAACTTGTACAAGCGAACGTAACAAACGGTTTGGAGTTTTTACCAATTTTTTCCTTTCTGTGCATTTCTTTAAGTGTTCTGGGTTTTTCTTTCTATTCTCTCTCCCCTATTTCTCTCTTTTTATCTCTCTCTGTAAGTAGCGTGCGTAGTCCAGTGGTTAGCGACCCTGCCTCTGGACTAAGAGGTTGGTAGTTCGAATCCCGGCTGTTGTCACTCACCCGACATGTACGCTACTGGAGAGGATAGCAGTCCTTAGGACGGGACGTAAAGCCGTGGTCCACTGTTCATTGTACTTGTCGAAAAGAGCTAGGGGAATTTCCCCGGTACAATGAACCTGTAAATACTGTACATAGCGTCTGTCTTCTCTGTCACGACCAGTGGAAGAGTAGCTCTTGTGTGGTTCGAGATCACTATCACTATAGTACATTATTGTTGAATGTGTCTCTTCCCAACAGGACATCTCTCTGCCAAGATGATGCTGTTTTTGGCGCTCATGCTGACCGTAGCGACCGCTCTGCCCGCTCCCAGGTGAGAAACTTACAACTTGTATTTAGCTTTCTCTGACATGAGAAGTAAAGACAAACTTGTTAACGTACATTCATGCCTAATAATGTTGATAGTTTTCTCAGGTGAGAAACAGCCAACTTTAGCTTTCTCTTTCATGAGAATACAAACTTGTTAATAAGAAGTAAAGACAAACTTGTTAACGCACTGTCATGACAAATAATAAATTATTGATAGTTTTTCTCAGGTGAGAAACAACTTAAGCTTTCCCTATGATCTTACATAAGAAGGAAAGACAAACTAAAAATGCTGATTTTTTTCACGCTTTTTTGCAAGATTTTGGTGCGTCCTATCGTTCACGAACTAAAAGTTGCTGATCTTAAAAACAGGAACTGCTGACACGTCCATGTCATTTTGACCGATTTTAGCATGGAAAAGTTGCAACAAATAATTGTGTTTTGCTGGTGAGGTGGACAATTTGTGCCTGCTACATGTTTAATGTATATACTTGTAGTAGCGTGCGTAGTCCAGTGGTTAGCGACCCTGCCTCTGGACTAAGAGGTTGGGAGTTCGAATCCCGGCTGTTGTCGCTCACCCGACATGCACACAACTGGAAAGGGTCGCAGTCCTTAGGACGGGACGTTAAGCCGTGGTCCACTGTTCATTGTGCTTGTCGAAAAGAGCTAGGGGAATTTCCCTGGTACTATGAACCTGTAAATACTGTACATAGCGTCTGTCTTCTCTGTTATGACCAGTGGAAGAGTAGCTCTTCAGTGAGCTAAACTGGTTCGAGATCACTTTCACTTTTCACTTGTTACATATCGGCAAGTAAGGGAAAGAAACAGTAGAACTTGTCCAACATCTCTTCCTGCACACTTGGTCCACAGGAAGGGCGAGCAGTACTTCGACAACCTGGACATCAACGGCGATGGCGTCATCACGCTGCACGAGGCTGACCACAGTCTGTCCGTGGCCTCGCTCTTCTCCGCCATGGACGCGGACTGTGAGTTGCCTCTTCCTAACTAGGAGGTGCACGATAGATAGTTAAGACTAATGGAAAGTAATGTTGTAACAACCACATCTTGACGCCATGTAGCAACTGTAAATCATGTATTTTAAACGACAATCATCTTTGTAATTCCTTTAACGCTACAAAATTCACGTTTTTTAATTTATTATTATGTATTTACTATACTTTCTGAAGAATGTATTGTGAATGTTAATAAAGTTTAAAAAACTGTAAACTGTACAGATACAGACATTGCATGATGATGGCTATTACCAATAACCGATCATGAACTCGAGATTGAATGAAAGCTCATCTGTGTTGGTAGAATCCATAATGGTAAAGTTAAACTTTAATCCAACACAAAGAAGGAACTTACCATAAATTTTCGGTCGAACTCGTCAACCTTCGTCAGATGAATGATCCACTTGCTGACGTCGTCCCGGAAGTGATGATGTACTGAGCGGACAAATGAGTTTCTTCAACGCCTGGACTTTCTTACTTACTTCTCATTCCGCCTTCATTTCACGACTTCTGTCCCCCCCCCCCAGGTGACGGATTCATCACGCGCGGCCAGATCCTGTTCTACATGCGCGAGTTCGTGGAGGCGTTCGACACGCTGGACCTGAACGGGGACGGCTACCTGACCGTGCAGGAGGCGGAGACCGCCACCACAGTGGGCCGCATCTTCGCCTTCTTCGACATCAACGGTATTCATTCATTCATTCATTCATTCATTCATTCATTCATTCATTCATTCATTCATTCATTCATTCATTCATTCATTCATTTATTCAATCATTCATTCATTCATTCAATCATTCATTCATTCATTAACTCAGTCGTTCACTCATTCCTTCCTTCCTTCATTCATCTATTAACTCAATCATGCACTTATTCCTTCCTCCATCCATCCATTAACTCAACCATTCACTCATTCCTTCCTTCATTCATCCACTAACTCAATCATTCGCTCCTTCCTTCCTTCCTTCATCCATCCATTCATTCATTCATTAACTCAGTCATTCACTCATTCCTTCTTTCATCCACTAACTCAGTCATTCACTCATTCCTTCTTTCATCCACTAACTCAATCATTCACTCATTCCTTCCTTCTGAACTTCCATCCTTCATTCATGCATTCATTCCTTCATTCATTCCGCAGGTGACGGCCAGTTGGTGCGAGGGGAGGCGGAACGACTCATCCAGCTGATCATCCTCCTTCAGGATGCCGCCGTGGCGCAGGGCACAGCCTGTGCGACCCCCCTCCCCGGCAACTAACCTCCCCCCTGCATGGCCTGTGCCACCCCCCTCTCCAACTAACCTTCCCCCTGCATGGCCTGTGCCCCCCCTAACTAACCTCCCCCCTGCATGGCCTGTGCCCCCCCCTAACTAACTCCCCCCTGCACAGCCTGTGCGACCCCCCCCCTCCCAAACTACCCCCCTCCCGTGCACGGCCTGTGCTAGCCTCTGCCAGGCTTCGGAAAGCGGATGAAAAAGGTAGAAATTGGCCAAATAGAGAGATAACAAGCCAGGGGAGTTGGTCCGCTGGAGAGTACATTTTGCCGCACCCGTGGGTCGCAAAATGTACCCTCTCTGGCTGGCTAACTCCCCTGGTATACTATTCCCTTTATTTTGGCCAATTTCTGCTATTTTCCCAGCGATCCGCGGTGCCTGGTAGAGGCTAGGCCCGTGCCGCCGCGATTCCGAATGAACTTCTGAAACTTACACCTCGCGCCTGACTTCGACTGGACATCTAAAAATCTCCTGTAGATTTGCGGCTGAGCGGAGCCGTTCTTACTTGTAATAAACCAATGAAGCATCGGCCACGTGTTCGATCTGTTCATTTTCTCAACGGTGTATCTGTATCTGTATAGCCGGTATAACCGCCCTTTGGCGTAACACACCAGCTTCTGTATCTGTATCTGTATAGCCGGTATAACCGCCCTTCGGCGTAACACACCAGCTTCTGTATCTGTATCTGTATAGCCAGTATAACTGCCCTTTGGCGTAACACACCAGCTTCGCAGGCACGCGGCGCGGCGGCAGCTGGCTACATTACACCGAACGACCTGTTACACCTAACCTTTGAACGTCTAACTCTAGACATTGTTTGAAACTATCTAGTGACGATGCCCCTACTGTACTTGGAGGCAGCGAGTTCCGCTCTACGATTGTTCTAGGAAAAAATGAGATTTGAGCGAATGTCCCGTTTTAGTCCAGCTGTAAAGTTATGAAATAACACGAAACGAAGAGTTGGATGGATATACCAACAGGAGCAAATGCCAGTAAAGTCGGGTAATGTTTACTTTGTTAGCAGTACCGAACTTATGGTGAGCGATGGTAGTAAATAAAAGTCAAATACGGTAATTTCATTTACTACCATTGTTAAGTTCGAAATTAAAGGGCTTGACTTGACTTGTATCTACTATTTTACTACTATTTACTATTTATAAATTTTTGCTAGGCCAAAATTTTAGCTCCCAAGTGACCCCCCCCCCGTCGCAAGACGACCCTTAATGTAACATGTGTTTTGAAATCCGTGTGTTAATTTTCATAATCATGTGCTGCAAAAAGCAGAAACGACCAAAACGAACGGACACGACCCATATATAATCTCTCACTCTTATATGTATGTTCTTTTGGAACAATATGTGTATATATTTATTAGGACTTCAAACGATGTAAACTTTATCTTATGATATATTTTGTCTGACCCTGACCTCATAACCTCCAGTTCATGCAAAATAGCTGAGAGCTGCCATGTGTCTCGAAAAATTAACGAAATCAATAAAAACACAATATTATAATAAAAAGCAGTCTGCAGGCCGATTTGAGCTTCTCATGAATAAACATAGAGGTTCCAAACAAACCTTGGAACCGTTCAGTCGCTGCCACCAACGCCGGAGTGTAACACCTTGCAGTAATGTTAGACGGCATGCCGCAGATGCCTTCCGCTTCTGTTCCGTCATGGATCATTGAATAAGTGGCGTCGACTGACAATAATAACCATTACCTGGGCTAGTAGGTATGTAAGAACACATTTGTGTGGCTGTTTTTATCACAAAGCTACGTCTCTGCCAGGTAAAGGTGTCTTTACAAGTGAAGGGAAGGCGCGCACACCGGCACACAGAGACAGGTCACAAACTATACTTACTTTAATCTCCAAGCAGATCTTTTGGTGGCTACAAGACAAGACAAGACAGTATCAAATAGGCAAGACAGTATCAAATCGGCAAGACAGTATCAAATCTGCAAGACAGTATCAAATTGGCAGGGCAGTATCAAATAGGCAAGACAGTACCAAATTGGCAAGACAGTATCAAATCGGCAAGACAGTATCAAATTGGCAAGACAGTATCAAATCGGCAAGACAGTATCAAATTGGCAAGACAGTATCAAATCGGTAAGACAGTATCAAATCGGCAAGACAGTATCAAATCGGCAAGACAGTATCAAATCGGCAAGACAGTATCAAATTGGCAGGGCAGTATCAAATTGGCAAGACAGTATCAAATCGGCAAGACAGTATCAAATCGGCAAGACAGTATCAAATTGGCAAGACAGTATCAAATCGGCAAGACAGTATCAAATCGGCAAGACAGTATCAAATCGACAAGACAGTATCAAATCGGCAAGACAGTATCAAATCGACAAGACAGTATAAAATGGCCAAATTGCCAGGGCAGACAGTATCCAATACGCCACGTTGGCTAGCGAAACAAGTTACCAGTACAAAAAAAAAAAAGAAAGCCTGACAAAAACGCCTGAAAAAATAAGCCGAGGCCTAAACCTCAGCTTGGTGAGGCCTAAACCTCAGCTTTATGTCTCTGCTAGATAAAGGTGGTCTCTGCAAGTTAATTAAAGGCATATATATTCTCACTCCGGTACACAGAGGCTTTGAGTTCGGTTTTTTAATGATCTGTTTGATCGAATCCGACCCAACTTATTTGCCAAAAGCAAACTTAATGAATATTTTTCAGTTTACTCTTAAGTGCGCGAAGTGCTTGTCTGAGGTAGCAGATTTCGTTACCTGAAGTCTTTTCCTCGGCACTCCGTCAGGTGGAACTACACACCAGCAACGAAGAGGAATTTTTGTCACAAAAACAAAGCATGAGCGGAACGACTACTCTCCAAGCAGAGGTTTGGGTTTTGGGCTTATTTTTGGCGTGTTTTAAGGGTTTTTATCGGGCTTTCTTTTTTCACTGGTTGGGTTGGGTTGGGTTGGGATAAAAAAAATTCAGTGAAAAAAGCCCGATAAAAAGCCTAAAAACACGCCAAAATAAGCCCAAAACCCAAAACCTCTGCTTGGAGAGTACGGAACGACCTTAAAAGGCCTCAGTGCAGAAGAAAGACATTTTACGACCTTTAAAAAAGATCACAATGTGCCGAGCCGGGACAGGTAACTGCCCCGAGGCCTTAAGACAGGCCGGTGGGAAGCGGCGCAAACTTGCTCATCCAGTCTGTTTCGGGTCACAGGTCGCAAAAGCCCCGCAGCAAACGGTGGGAATTGTAGTGCACAACAACACTGACAGTTTCAACCATGGTCCGTACAAAACAAGCCTAGCTAGCCTACTGCCTTTAGACCTGGCTGAGGACTGAAACCCAAGCTCAAGATGACGTCCAAAGACTCGGACGGCGGGAATTTCATGCGGAACTTCGCTCGCAGGTTTAGTGCCGTCCCCGCCATGTCGGAAGTACAAGCTCACGGCGACGGCGAGGAAGTGTGCGGTGGGTAAAATTATTTTCCAGCCATGTTTTTTTTTCTGTATCTGTATCTGGTATAACCGCCCTTTGGCGTAACACACCAGCTTCGCAGGCACGCGGCGCGGCGGCAGCTGGCTACATTACACCGAACGACATGTTACACCTAACCTTTGAACGTCTAATTCTAAACTATGTTTAAAACTATCTAATGACGATACCTCTACTGTATTGTAGATTATTTAGATTACATGTTTTATTCCAACATGTAATCACAAGACGTGGTGACGCACACTCAACTTTTTTCAACTTATTTTATGCTGCCACGGACACAGAGGACAATATTGTACTCATTTTCACCTGAGCGAAGTGAGGAAAGTCGTGTAAAGTGCCTTTCCCAAGGGCACAAGATCGGTCCTGCCATGTTGTGTTGAGCTGCGCCATTAGTGTTGAGACTTCCGGGCCATATGGTCACAACTTTAACTCGTCAACTCCCAGTCTAAACTGTCTATGTACTGAGACATGTACAGATTTAAACATTCAACATATTAAGACAGTAGACTAACTTTGGTGGTTGAATGACGTTCTGTTGTTTATTTGTTTACCATTTGGCAAGCTATAACGTTATGGTCACAACTTCAGACCGCCAACTCCCAATCTGAATTGTCTATTTCCTGAGACACGTACAGATTTAAACATTCAACATTCAACATATTAAGACAGGAGGTTGACTTTGGTGGTTGAATGACATCCTGATGTTTATTTGAGGGGGGGGGGGGACAAAGCAAGTCATACAAATCACCTTTACAGGCTGTCTCCCCACGTCTTCATTGAGTTCCAGCCTTTCATTGAATTTCATGTGAACTTTATTGACACAACAAAAGTACAGCGAGTTTCGTAAGGTCTTTAACTAGACATACATATAGACACATGAGTACAATAGAATTGACCTACGTACAATACAACATATGAATCAACCGTTATGCTACTTATCCTAAGTTCTAAACATTCTTTGATATATTTACCTATTTGTACACTGTAAGGGTTACCACCTTCTAGAATGAAATTAAATTTATACGTTTGGGGCTGCGACGTTTTGTTGTCATTTTTTTCCTTCTTCCCAATTACTGGCCCTGTTTGATTCATAAGAAATCGAAATCTCTGTTTTTATTAAGCCGACTGGCCTGGGGGCCATCCTCATAGTTTGATCCTAGTTTCGGTGGACTCGCTCGGATAGACACGTACCTATCAGAGTCACCTGCCTGAGGTCATCAGGGTAGATTGATCTGACATGCCCGTAGCCAGGGGGGGTTCAGTCGCCACTCAAGCAAAAAGGTCCACTTTGTTTATCTAAAGGTTCAAGATTATAGGTGGACTGATTTGTATCAACAGCGGGACTGGAATCCTATTTGTCTCTGATTTTCCCTTTGAAATCCTCTCAAAAACGCAGGAAATGCAATGTGAGAAGGTTCAATTTTCAAAATTTTCTGGGGGAGCATGCCCCCGGACCCCCCTACAGGAACCTCGCGCCTTCGGAGCTCGTCTAGCGCCTTCGGCGCACGTTGTCCCCAAGCGAAATCCTGGTTACGGGCATGGCTGAGCACAACATAGAGGCGGGGTGGGGGTTGGGCTCTTCACAGTCTTCACTTTTTGCAGGCTGGAGGATGATTCAGCAATAGACCCCCTTTTTCTTGTCCCATTTCCGCGTGCCGAGCGCGTGAGTCTTTATCTTAAAGCTGCGTGTAAAGGATTCCTGGCGGTCCCCGCATGCCTGGCTGGCTCATGGCTAACACTGACCTGCCAGGCCGCTTCCACTTCCCTGTATTACGTCATCGTGTCGTGTCCATGCCAGACTCATAGCGACCGCATAGCACGTGAGGCTGTACCCTTCTGGGGAAGAAACATATGTCCATACTCAAAGTTAGTCAGCGTGTGTTTCTCAAGTCGGTGCTCAGGAAGGGCTGTGATAAAATTTCCTTGGGGGCACGTTGGCCCTGGAGCCGAGGAGCTAGCCTGTGTAGGTCCTGGAGCCCTGGGAACAGCCTGGCAGCCAGGCTACGCGATCGTTGATGCAGAACGACAGTCACGCATCCTGAAGGACACTCAACAGATATCAAAAATCTGGACACACCTTCTGTAATCAAGAATTTTCTCAGAATTTCATGGACTTTATGCGTTACCTAGAAGGAAGGAAGGAAGGAAGGACGTGTGTCAAGCGAAAAAAAAAGATCTGATGACACCACGGAAGTTGCAATCTTCTCAGATCCACCGTAACGTGTAACTTTTGACATCTCGTTGCCTTCTATTTCAACATCAATGTTCTTACCGCTTGCAAACAGAGAGAATGTGACCATTCTAGACCGTCTTATTACACAAAGTGGTTGTCCTGAATGACATCCAGTTGCTTGCGCTAGAATGTTGCGCATACTGTCTTTTATCTTGAGCCAATTTAGTCGTATATTGTAAAAGTCGGCCGGGAATTTAGTTTTCCCACTGCAAGGCCGATCATATGCTCCACAAGCCGCCAGGGGGCAAAAATTTTAATCATTTCTAGCGTCTCATCAATACCTACCCACCTACCAAGTGTCATGATAATTCATCCATAGCTTCTTGGGTTATCGTCCTAAACCACACACACACACACACACACACACACACACACACACACACACACACACACACACACACACACACACACACACATACACACACACAATGGACATAGAGTAGCCGCTACCTGGCGGAGAAGGTGCGATGTAATCTCACTGTTTTGCACCAAGCAGATGTCTTGTTTTGATTCCTTCTGTGAAGACAAACAAACCCCACCTAGAAGACACACACCAGGATCTAAAACACACACCTATGTCTTGGACAGTGTCACTATCTTATGGTGCCTGTTCATCTCCGTTGCTTGATCAGAAGGTGCAATGCCTGGTTTATAACAGTACGATGATGATGTGTTGAATACATATTGTGTGTAAAATACATGTCAATATGTTATGATAGATCTATGATACGTGTGGCTTCAGGCAAAACATCGAGGGTGGAGGGGCTCTAACTGGTAGGTGTTGTTGGGATTGCGTGGTGTGTGTGTGTGTGTGTGTGTGTGTGTGTGTGTGTGTGTGTGTTTGTCTGTGTGTGTGTGTGTGTGTGTGTGTGTGTGTGTGTGTGGTGTGTGGGTGTGTGTGTGTGTGTGTGTGTGTGTGTGTGTGTGTGTGTGTGTGTGTGTGTATGCCTGTCTGTCTGTGTGTGTATCCGTGTGTCAGTAGCAAGTACGACCATTCAGGAAACAAAGTCCGGATGCATGTTACTCAGGCTGTTCTAGGAAGGAAGTGTTTTTCTAGGAAGGAACTGCAGTGGTAAATATGGTTATATCTGTGCACGTGGTACTTGCAGAAGACCTGCAGTAGTAAACATGGTTATATTTGTGCATGTTGTGCTTGCAGAAGACCTGCAGTGGTAAACATGGTTATATTTGTGCACGTGGTACTTGCAGAAGACCTGCAGTAGTAAACATGGTTATATTTGTGCATGTTGTACTTCTGTATCTGTATCTGTATCTGTATAGCCGGTATAACCGCCCTTCGGCGTAACACACCAGCTTCGCAGGCACGCGGCGCGGCGGCAGCTGACTATATTACACCGAACGACCTGTTACACCTAACCTTTGAACGTCTAACTCTAGACATTGTTTAAAACTATCTAGTGACGATGCCCCTACTGTACTTGGAGGCAGCGAGTTCCACTCTACGATTGTTCTAGGGAAAAATGAGTTTTTGAACACCTCAATCCTTGGTTGATAGCTCTGGTACTTGAAGGCATGACTATTTCTTGTTCTTTTCTGGGCTGGTATTAGGTACTTGGTAGTTGGTACATCCACCAGTTTATTAGTCATTTTGTACATCATGCATAGTCTGGACATTTTTCGCCTGTCATCCAGTGACGCCCACTGTAGGTTTCTTTTCATGTCCGTGACACTGGCACCCCTTTCGTAGTTGTTCGTGCAGAATCTTGCAGCTTGGTTCTGTACCCTTTCCAGTTTATCTTTGTCTTTCTTTGTATGTGGATCCCATACTGTCGCGGCATATTCTAGGTTGGGTCTTACAAGTGATGTATATGCAAGTGATTTTACTCTTGTTGGGCATGCCCACAGATTACGTTTGATCACTCCCAATGTCTGTTTAGCCTTTGTTGTGATATTGTTAACATGTGCACCCCACTTCAAGCTGCTTGTCAGTGTAACGCCCAGGTACGGGTGGGTTTTTGTTGTTGCTAATGCCTGACCACAAAACAGGTAGCTAGTTACATGTGGGATTCGTTTGTTTGTTATGTGCATAATATAGCATTTTTCGGGGTTAAACTGCATTAGCCATTTGCTTTGCCATTCTTCGAGGGTGTTTAAATCTTTTTGCAGAAGTTGTGAGTCATTCTGTGTAGACAGTTCTACATATAGCAGGCAGTCATCGGCAAACAGTCTCACATTTGAATCAAGTTTATCTGGTAGGTCGTTTATATACAAGAGGAAGAGCAATGGTCCCAGGACGGTCCCCTGTGGAACCCCAGACGCTACTCTAACTGGGGCCGAGGTCTTTCCTTCCACCACTACTGTCTGCTCTCTGTTGGTCAGGAAAGCCTTTAACCAATTCAGCGTGGGGTCTTGGATTCCATAATACTCCAGTTTTGAGATGAGTCTGCCATGGGGAACTTTGTCAAAAGCTTTTGTGAAATCAAGTATTGCTAAATCTACCTGCCTTTTACTGTTCAGTGCGCCAGCTATGTCATGAACTGTTAGTATAAGTTGTGTTTCTGTGGATCGCTTGGCTCTGAATCCATGCTGGTAGTCCGTCAATATGCTGTAACTTTCTAAGTGCTGTATCTGTATCTGTATCTGTAACGTTATAGCCGGTATAACCGCCCTTCGGCGTAACACACCAGCTTTGCAGGCATGCGGCGCGGCGGCAGCTGGCTACATTACACCAAACGACCTGTTACACCTAACCTTTGAACGTCTAACTCTAAACAATGTTTAAAACTATCTAATGACGATACCTCTACTGTACTTGGTGGCAGCGAGTTCCACTCTACGATTGTTCTAGGAAAAAATGAGTTTTTGAACACATCAATCCTTGGTTGATAGCTCTGGTACTTGAAGACATGACTGTTTCTTGTTCTTTTCTGGGACTTGCAGAAGACCTGCCGCTGACCCCGCAGTTCCAGAGGATGCCGCTGCGGCGCGTGAGCGAGCCCGTGGTGCTGGGAGGACGCCTAGCGGACGGCACGCGCATCGGCCAGGACCAGTGCCGTCTGGACGGGGCGGACACCATTAACCGCCGGGTGACGGGGGAGTCGCTGAAGCGCGGCTCGGCCTACATCTACGAGAACAAGCCCCTCTTTTCCAGACAGGCGAGCCGGGACTCCGTGTTGCAGGTTATTTTTTAATTTTTAATCCAACATTTTATGACAAGACAAGTTTTTTCAACTTATCTAACAAACAAACAAACAAACAAACAAACAAACAAACAAACAACAAACAATCTATTTTTATTTATTAAAGTACATGAAAGAAAATACAAGACTGGGATGGCGGCGCACTCAAGTTAATAACACTTATATAAGCGCCTCCATCGAACATAAAATAATTATAAAAAAGATATAATACTACGTAAAAAATAACAAAGAAATATACACAAATTAAACAAACAATACAAAGCAGACATATTGGGGACAAATTAGATATTATTTTATGCCGCCACCAACGCAGAGGACAAATACAGGACAGGACAATACTAATTTTCACCTGAGTTAAGTGAGCAAAGTCGTGTAAAGTGCCTTTCCCCAAGGGCACAAGATCGGTGGCATGGCAGGACTCGAACCCGGGACCTCTTGGTTCTGAGTCGAGCACTCACGGTTGCGCCACACGACCCCACGTGTTGAAGGTTCGAAAGGATTTGTTTTGTTGTTTTGTCTTGCTCAACTGCTTTTTCAAGTAGCTACTAGTGCAATGCAGCTTCGCATTGCACTAGTAGCTAAACAAAATAGAAGGTAAACTTTTACAAGACTCGTTCACCTTATTTGTTTTCCAGCCAATAACTACATGCGAGAATATTTTTTTATAGAGAAGCTTCACAGGGTTTCCCAAGCGTTCGCTAACACCCCCTCCTGTGGTGTTGCACCTGATACGCATACCGTTTATAGTAACTATTAACTAACGGTGACCACCGTTATTCAATAACTACTAAGATAGGAGGTTATCTTCGCCTCCTAGGATGTAGACCGTTATTAGTAACTCAGTAGTTACTGAATAATGGTGGTCGCCGTTAGTGAATAGTTACTGTAAACGGTATGTGTATCGACTGGGTGTCCGCAGGTGGAAATCGACCCCCTCGATCTGGTCTCGAGCACCATCCACGAGGCCGCCACCAAGAACGACGTGTCCTCTCTGGCTCACCTTCTTCAAGGCGGTCACGGTACGTACGGTATCGGGTCAAGACTTCAGTTTCAGTTTGTATAGAAAGGTTATTTATTCAACAACCTGTGGGGTTTTTCATCCCACGTTTCGTTGACCGTCTGTCACCTTCTTCAGGACAACTGTGACCGGTTCTGATTCGTGCTGCAGCTACGTCGGACGTGAAACACTCCTGGTTGATGAATAAAGAACCTTCGTATGCAGTCTCTTGCCAACTTGATGAACTTATTCACTGATCGACTTCGAGTTGCTATGTTTTTTAATGATAACGAGATAAAATAATGGGATGGAAATGAATGAAGCCTAGGTAGCGAGGGGGGGACATTCAACGTAATCACCGTTTTCAGGGGGAAAAAAGACAAAAAATATGTACATCCGATTAAAGTCCAGTTACAAGGGCAGATTAATCATTGAAGTAGAGTGTGTAGCTTGAGTGTCCGAAGCTAAGCAAGTTTCTGTATGTCTCATTATACTGCCCGCCTACCTGCCTAAGTGCTCAGGTCAGAATCTGGCGCCTTGGTCCTCTCCATAAGGCACCTCCAAGTAGCACGGTGCTAATCTCCAACCAGATCGTTTGGTGACTACAAGACAGTATCAGATTGGCAAGACAGTATCCAATACACCACCGGAGAAACAAAACATACTGGTACAAAAAAGAAAACCCGATAAAAACGCCCGAAAACACGTCAAAGATACGCCGAAGCCTAAACCTCTGCTTAGAGAGTAGTACGGTCCGTAGCCTTATGATCTGCTGCTTTTAAGCTTACTCCTATTCCATACACGATACAGACATCAACGACAAGGACTGGGCTGGCCGCAGCGCGGTGTTCCTGGCGGTGAGGAACCACAGCTACGGCGCGCTGGACCTGCTGCTCCGGAACAAGGCCGACACCGCCAGCGTGGTCACGCACTCGGACGACGCGGCCCTGCACTACGCCGTCAAGGGGGGAGATATCAGGATCGTCAACGTGAGTTCAACAAAAAATAATTTGAACTAGAAAAACAGTTTTGCAAAGCTAGTTTCATGGAAAATATGAAGTTTTTTTCGATAATGATGACAGTAACAATTTAGCATTTGAAAAAGCTATGGCTTTCTTACATGGGTTCTTGGAGCACGTCGGCAGAACGTACTGCGCCTGCGCAAAACCCCGGTTTTTCGCGTTTTTCGTTGGATGTTTGGTCAACGTTGCATCAAAATTTTGCCTGTTGCAGACGATATCTTTTCCTATACAACATCTGAAAACTACAGACAGGCTGTCAACCTTATATGCTCTAATACAACCTTATATGAGACGTTCTTCCAAAGTGCTATGCACAATACATTACAGGTTTCGCACAGGTGCAGTACGTTCTGCCGACGTGCTGGTTCTTGGTTGTTTGGAGAGATTCAAATGGACTCGTATCGTGTCCAGAACCGTGCCTATCTAGTTCAGCTATGCCTCAATGGGTTAGGGTTAGGATCAGGCGCGTTTCTGGATGGTCTCCTCGTATCTAAGAATGTAGATTTACCCCAGCAGGCATGGTTCTGGGTACGCGTGGACTGTCCAGAAGTTCTGGATAAAGCACGGTTCTGGATAAAGCACGGTTCTGGATAAGGCACGGTTTTGGATAAGGCACGGTTCTGGATAAAGCACGGTTCTGGATAAAGCACGGTTCTGGATAAGGCACGGTTCTGGATAAAGCACGGTTCTGGATAAGGCACGGTTCTGGATAAAGCACGGTTATGGATAAAGCATGGTTCTGGATAAGGCACGGTTCTGGATAAGGCACGGTTCTGGATAAAGCACGGGTCTGGATAAAGCACGGTTCTGGATAAGGCACGGTTCTGGATAAGGCACGGTTCTGGATAAAGCACGGTTCTGGATAAGGCACGGTTCTGGATAAGGCACGGTTCTGGATAAAGCACGGTTCTGGATAAGGCACGGTTCTGGATAAAGCACGGTTATGGATAAGGCATGGTTCTGGATAAGGCACGGTTCTGGATAAGGCACGGTTCTGGATACAACAACTCTCTTTTTGCGTTTTTACCATCGCTGCAGAGTCTACTGACTCTAGATGAGAGCTGTGACGTCAACGTCCGAGGGAACGGAGACCTGACGCCGCTACACCTGGCCGTGAACAACAACGACACGGAAATGGTCAAGGTGTTGGTAAGTCTCCCACCTGGAGTATGATACATGTAATGTCCAAGCAGACCTTTTGGTGGCTACAAGACATTATCCAATTGGCAACGCCACGTTGGCTGGCGAAAAAAATAATACCAGTACAAAAGACAGTATCAAATTGGCCAGGCAGTATCTATTTGCCAGGCAGTTACCATTTGCCACCCGAAGAAAACATACCAGTACAAAAAAGAAAGCCCGATAAAAACGTCAAAAATAAGCCGAAGCCTAAACCTCTGCTTGGAGAGTATGATAAATGTGCAAGCCAGTTCTTTTACACGCTTTTTGTGACCAAGACGACTGTAGCTGTGCGAGTGTTCATGTGATGCCTAGTGAAACAAGTATGGACATGTATCACCTGGTGTAAAATGAAGTTGTGTTTTCGTCTATTCAAAGATGACTCAAAGATAAGCTAGCACTGGTTAGTGGGGTCTTAACCCGTAATTAGTAGATATTTAGATTCAACTGTTAGATATGTGTACATGGCGATTCAGTGCACTCGATTCACTGCAAAGCTGTACAATTTGAAAGAGGAATAAACCAGTCCACTACTACTACTACTACTTCTACTACTACTACTACTACTACTACTGCTACTACTACAATTCTACTACTACTAAACCAATCGTCTACTACTACTTCTACTACTACTACTACTTCTACTACTACTACTTCTACTACTACTACTACAGCTACTACTACTACTACTACTACTACTACTACTACTGCTACTACTACTACTACTACTACTACTACTGCTACTACTACTACTACTACTACTACTGCTGCTGCTGCTGCTGCTGTCAAAGAATGGTTACCATCGCCTACCAGTATAAGAGGTGACGAACAGTTCTTCTTGTGCTCCAGGTGCAGAACAACGCGAACGTGAACGCCATAGACTCCACTAACGTCTCTCCCATCGCGCTGGCGACGTCCAGGTGTTCACCTGAGCTCATGTTTCACCTGCTCACCCCACGGGGTAAAGATGATCTCATAGCTTTTAGTACCGTGGCCGACATGTACAATGTAGATTACGTATAATAAGTATAACATTTAGGGATTCTGACTATGTATATTAGAGTCAAAAAGTAATGAACATTTGCCTACAAGTAGGTGTTACTTTCTGACCCTAATATACGTAATCAGTATGTTATACTTCTTATACTTTATCTACGTTGTACTTGTCGGCCACGGTATTTTAGAGAGAGTGTAGCGAGTGCAGAGACGGAATGAATAACACAGTATAGTAGTTGTGACGGTGAGCTCGAGGTACAAGTACAACTGATATTGTATCCAGAATCGTGCCTATCTAGTTCTATGCCTGAATAGGTTATAGTTAGGATCAGACACGGTTCTGGATAGTCTCCAAGAACGTAGATTTGCCCCAGGCACGGTTCTGGATACGCGTGGACTATCCAGAACCGTGCCTGAGTATGATTCTGGATAAAGCACGGTACTGAATACAACAACTGATTGACAACAGATGAGAAATGGGTGCTGGGCTTTAGAAGAAAGTGCATTAGCCGACAGTTCTTTTTTTGCTAGTCACAATCAAGGGCTTTAACGAAAGAAGCCAATCAGACTACAATATACTGATTTGATATAATCTAATCTAATCTCTAAGCTTTTGTTGTGAAGAAAATAGGTAATGTATAACTGGTTCTTGTCAATGCCATCTCTTGTCCTGCAGCTATGGGTGACTTCTGTGTTCGGAGCGGGCAACAGAGCAAGTACGTGCGACTCGAACGTTATCAATTTGGTTTTGCATTCTTACAGAACATTACATGAATGGTATCTTGTGCTGGTGACGTAAGTTTATGCAAGCTATCCCTTTAAAAATGGAACAACGGTGCAAATAAGAGGGAGACAAGAAGGGAAAGTTTATGTGTTATTGGCTATATGGTAGAGCTTACATCAACGCGACTGCGGTAAATGTTGTCTGCGCTGCTGTGTGTGTCAATATCACCCTTTATGCTTTTCTTCTGACCAGTGGCAGGCTCAGAACTCCGAGGACCGCAAGCGAGTCGAAAGTAAGTTCATTTCTGATAGATTCGACCTGGTAAAAAAAAAGGAGGTAAAACAGTCACCCTCTCCTGAGGTGAAGCATGATGTAACTATGTTACTAATACACACGTTACTGTGTATTATCTAACTTCTATGGAGATGGCTGTAGCACAACCAAGCAATCGTACTCATCAGCCACAGTATGTTACATAGTAACAGTACTGTATTCGGAGATGTGTTTCACGGGTTCTGGATATGCGTGGACTATCCAGAACCGTGCCTGAGAGCACGGTTCTGGATACAACAGCCGCCTCCCTGTGTTTCTGTCAGGACAACATCAACAACCAGGACGAGATGCAGCGCACCCCGCTGATGCTGGCGGCGCTGTTCGGGGACAGCGACTCCCTGCGCATGCTCCTGAGCACGGGTGCTGACGTCAGGAGGCAGGACTGTGACGGCAGGTCGGTCCTGCACCACGCCGTGGGACACTCCAAAGTCCTGGACATTCTACTCCAGGTAACGGGCGATATGGACATAAACTTTTGTGAAACAGGTTTGAACTGTAATTTCCAACACAAGAAATTGAACCAAATATTGGACTGTTCAAATCCAGTCTTTGTCAAGGAATGAGCAATTCACCGCTTCTAGAACACGTGGCTCGGTGAGCAGTGTTAACAGTTCAAACCTGTTTCAGAATGACTTCTACCAAACACAGATGAACTTCCAAGCTAATAAACTTTGGGATTCAATCCAGAATAGGTCCGGTCGATACAATCTTGTCAGTATAGAATCCACGTCCTATTCTTGTTCTTGTAAAGTTAGAAGAGTAGTGGCTCTGGCAACCGCACTGGCTCTCTTCCTCCAAGCATGTCCAAAAAGAGTTTTAAGTCCGCCGGTAGAGGTGATAACACCCATCTTCATTTGCGTTGACATCCTTCTGCTGTTTCCTCCAAGAAGCACCTCTGCACCCTCTCCTTATGGTGATTCCCTTCTCGAGCAATCTTCCCATGGACCAAGTAGGTGCACCGCTTTTGCAGCTGGATAAACAGTTCGTGGCACTGGTGTTCACTACATCGGCCACAATCAGTGCCTCTCATCATTGCGACTGACATGTCTGTTCTGTTTTGTCTATTGAAGAATACGAAAGCCAGGCGCTTATTGGAGAAGAAAGATGGAGCCGGCTGCACGCCCCTGCATCACGCGGCTCAGGGCGGGTTCGACAAGGTACGTCATGGTTTTAATTCACCACTGCCTGCCAACAGCAATGAAAATCATTCTGTGGAAGTAGATTTTATTTGATTATATCGGACATGTATTGACTATTGTGTAACTTTTTGCCGACGAAAATGTCACCGAAAAAAGACACTTTTACCAGCATATATATATACCGGGTATGAACAGCACGTCTACAAGAACATGGGACTTAGGACAACGTTTGAACAGTGCAAGTCTTACCACGATAGCTTGACAATTTATAAATACACTGCTCATGTTTATGTGTGAATCCCACAGAACGTGAGGTCATTAATAGCAGCCGGAGCTGACCGGAACTCCAGAAACAACAACGGTGAAACTGCGCTCCACGAAGCAGCCAGGTACTTTCCTACGAAGGCCCACGACGACACTGCCATACACCTCTTCCACAGCCCTTCCACACATATGGCAGTGTCGTTGTGGGCCTTCGTACTTTCCGGTTTTTCTGCCCGTCAAGCCCCAAGTAACGCTTGTAACCACCGTTAATGCTTGTAACAACATATACTACCTGCTCTGCTTCTTCTAATGTACGAAACAAATTACTGTGCAAATCAAAGTAAAATCTTTTTTGCACACGTCGAACGTTGTAGTTTTGTCAGAGACAATCAAGTAATGTTTGCTGGAAGAATTAAAGTTTTCTGTAGTGTATCTAAATCATAGTATCTGGAAGTAACAGTTACACGGGGTACAACCTACGTCACGGGATGGCCAGACACATTCGATGGTCGCAAGGATCTATCAGCCGCGTCGCGCAGACCCATTCGACGCGGCGCGGAGACATCAGTTAGAGTTAATCTCTACTAACATAATTATGCCATGCCACATATATCCGTCACCCTGAAAAATGGGTATAAAGAGATCTCCAAAGCTACGTACCCCTGTATAAAGCACTCCTGTATTTCTGAACTGCGCATACCTGGGGGATACTGCACTAGGGATCTTTCAAACACACTGCTCTTCAAAGTGGCAGATCCATTGTAACCCGGTGGATACATGTTAATGGAGGTTACATGTTTATTCGTCCACTTTTCCCAGGCAGCTATCGTAGTTCTATGCCTAAATGGGTTAGGGCTAGGATCAGGCACGGTTCTGGATAGTCTCCGAGGATCCAAGAACGTACATTTGGCCCAGCCACGGTTCTGGATACGCGTGGACGATCCAGAACCGTGGCTGAGCATGGTTCTGGATAAAGCACGGTTCTGGATACAACATTCGTTCCACGCTGATAGCTTCTTTCCTAGAACAACATCATTATGGAACAAGCTACCACGTGATTGTTTCGCATATGGGTATAACCTTAAACTTTTCAAGTCTAAGGTCAACAAACATCTGTCCTCACTGTCTGTACAGTAACCCAAAACATTTGAGTGGCTCCCATGAGCCTTGTTTTGTGGTGAACACGAAGCTAAAGTAAATAATAACTAGAAAGGTAACATTCATATATGTGGTCAGACAGGAGTCTTAATCCCTCCTGCTATAAAATTGCAACATGATGTAACACAACACCAGTTACCATGACAACAGACAGTCTGGTTCAGGTCATTGACCAGGTCACTGTTTGGAGAAGAATAAGAGGATGAGGAAGAAACGTAGCAAAAACAATATGTTTTCCTTCGGTAAACATTAAAAAAAAAAATTCGTCCCCTTTCTCCAGGCACGGCCGTCTGAACGTCATGAAGACGTTGCTGCGCGGGAGCGGGAGAGAGGGGAAGCCGGGAGACTCCATCAAGGTCCGCCTGGTGAACACCGCCAACTCCCGGGGCTTGCGGCCGCTGCACCTCGCATCCAAGTACGGCCACCCGGAGGTCGTGCGCTACCTGCTGGACAACCACGCCGCCATAACACAGTCAGTATCTCTGGGACAGGTTTGAACTGTTAGAATGAAAGCTCATCTGTGTTGGTAGATTCCATAATGGTAAAGTTTAGCTTTGGTCCAACACAAAGAAGGAACTCACCATAAATCTTCGGTCGAACTCGTCAACCTTCGTCAGATGAATGATCCACTCCCTGACGTCGTTCCGGAAGCCGGAAGCGTGATGAGGTTTGAACTGTAATTTCCAACACAGAGAGTTGGCCTTACCCACGTTTTCGACTGTACAACTCCAGTCTTTGTTTAGGATTGTTCTGCCAACATAGATGAGCTTTCAAGTTGTTGACATCAGCATCGCATGGGCTTTATAAAGTCTGTCGTTTGCCAGTCAATAGATCGGACAAAATGAATGTAGGAATTCACACACCATTCATGATTGAGCAAGCGTATGTTGTGGGCATAATATTCGTATTTCTGTGATGAAGAAGACAAAAAAGATATTAGAATTCTGAGGGAATTTTCGTCCCAGTTGTTCGGCGAGTATCATGTTGCTACGTTGTCATGTTGTGTTTCAGGACCGTGGAGGGCACCAGCCCGCTACATTACGCCGTGAAGAGCGGGAACCAGAGGACCGTAGACTGTCTGCTGGACGTTCACTATGACTGTCTGAACTGGGAGGACGATAACGGGGTAAGGTGTCCTGCCGATGGCCTCGACTATGAGCTACAGTCATCAGCTGGGAGCTGAGGGACTATAAATACATCCAAAACCGTGCCTATCTAGTTCTATGTCTTAATGGGTTAGGGTTAGGATCAGGCACGGTTCTGGATAGTCTCCGCGTATCCAAGAACGTGGGTTTGCACCAGGCACGGTTCTGGATACGCGTGGACTAGCCAGAACCGTGCATAAGAATGGGCCTGGATAAAGCACGGTTCTGTATACAACAGGGACCACTATTGTCATCATTAGGGAGTTAAGGAGTTCTATAGTAAGCCAAGCCTGTCTGTGCCCTGTCGATATTAGTTATAACGACGTTAACATCTCGAAGACCATGTACAATTGATGTTTTGATGAACATAAAAAAAATTATTTCAGAACACGCCACTTCATGTAGCGGCCAACCAGAACCTTCCCGAAATCGTGACGCTCCTGCTGTCGGACGGAGCGGTTATCACAGAGAACCACCACAAGGAGAACGCGCTGGACGTCGCCATCAACAAGGGGTCAGAGGACGCGGCTCTGGCCATGGGGAGACATGCGCGGTAGGTGGTGAAGTTCATAGCATAAGGAAAGATATAATACAAAAACATATTTTCACACCATTTACTCAATTTATTTTGTACCCTTGTCGATCTATCTACACTTCGCAAGACGAAACCTTACCATGCTTACGGTGGTCTCGGTTTGTTTTAAATTTGTTTTGTCTGCACAGCTGGGGCGACATCTTGCGGCAGGAGGACAGACCGCAGCTGCCCCAACTGGTGGTGGAGATGCCCACCGTGGCTGTGGTACGTACCAACCGACATTACCATAATCATCCGCTGTGTTCTGCTGCTGCAGTGGTCCGAACACTCTGCAGCTGCAACCAGTCTTTCTCCAACCCTCTCCACTGTATCCTGTTCTTCCTATTAAAGCTCCCGCAGCTTCCTTTCTGACCGTAACGGTCTTTCTTTGAGATAATAACTGACAAAATGAGTCAGGTTTTATCAAACAAGCATTTGTCACCTTGTACTTACATCTGCGATTTTTCTACTGATACTTGCAACATGTTTATGCATGCTCGTGCTTATTCCAATTTGATCCAATTTACCAATAATTGTAATTATTGTAAATGAGCGGTTGTATTATTGATTAACGACTTCATGATGTGCTGAGAAATATTGTAACGCTTCTTGTACCGGTCTGATGTCTTCAATAAACTACATGAATCTTGCAGGAATTTTTGAACCGGTTTGGCGTGGAGAAAACCATATCGGAAGACGACAAAGAGGGAAATGACCACAAGGTAATATCATTGGTTCTAAACGCAGCACGGCTAGATTGGCTAATTCATCCCTGCTTGACTTCTCACTAGTTAGCAGTCTCTACGACTGGTCTTTTCGGGAAGCCTTTATAATGTGGCATATCACTTCAATCTATTTGTACCGGGGCTCTTTTGCCACTTGAAAGAAAACAAAAAGCGCATGATAAAAGCTCTCCAAAAAAAACAAAAAACAGTCGGAATACGTAGAGCCTGCTAAGGAAACTGGACTTCTACCACATGACGTCCTGTTACCATCGACTGATTCGTTAGAGTAACTTCCATTAACTTGTTTCAAACTCTTTCCCGAACAGGTCATGGCGTATGACTTCAGCTATTTGTACGAGAGACGAGAGGGCTTCTCCTTCCTCAAGGTACGTGCGCCTGCTACGTCACGACGCGGTCATATTCGCTGTACGTCGTTGTACGATTTTGATGCAGTGGAATGTTCAAGTGGGCTGCGACAGAACTAACCACCGGCAAGGGTCTTAGGCAACCTATTATGTAACAAGCTGTAACGGCTGTCATCATGGTAACTGGTGCTGTAGCAGACACCATGCGGTGTTGGGTTACATTATGTAGCAAGTAGCAGGACAGATATGAGGGGCTGGTCACCATATAAACGAATGTATTTGAGTAAGAATGAACAGAGCAGTAGTTTGTTGGGGTAGACCATGTGAAGGTTAACATGATGAATTTGCTTTGCAAATTTTACAGTTTTAGTTGAATTTTTGAGATGGTATTTTTAACGGTGATCAGTATGTGGCCTTTGTAAGATCCGTTTCTTCAAAAATCACTTCTGCAGGCGATCATAAGGAATCGGCGCTGGCAGTGCCTGCAGCATCCCATCGTGGAGAAGTTTCTTGAAGTTTACTGGTGAGTACCTGCTATAAACTACACACCAGCTTCTGTATCTGTATAGCCGGTATAATCGCCCTTCGGCGTAACACACCAGCTTCTGTGTTTGTATAGCCGGTATAACCGCCCTTCAGCATAACACACCAGCTTCTGTATTTGTATAGCATGTATAACCGCCTTTCGGCGTAACACACCAGCTTCTGTATCTGTATAGCCGGTATAACCGCTTTTCGGCGTAACACACCAGCTTCTGTGTTTGTATAGCCGGTATAACCGCCCTTCAGCATAACACACCAGCTTCTGTATTTGTACAGCATGTATAACCGCCTTTCGGCGTAACACACCAGCTTCTGTATCTGTATAGCCGGTATAACCGCTTTTCGGCGTAACACACCAGCTTCTGTATCTGTATAGCCGGTATAACCGCTTTTCGGCGTAACACACCAGCTTCTGTATCTGTATAGCCAGTATAAGTTATTAACCGCCCTTTGGCGTAACACACCAGCTTCTGTATCTGTATAGCCGGTATAACCGCCCTTCAGCATAACACACTAGCTTCTGTATTTGTATAGCCGGTATAACCGCCCTTCAGCATAACACACCAGCTTCTGTATTTGTATAGCCGGTATAACCGCCTTTCGGCATAACACACCAGCTTCTGTATCTGTATAGCCGGTATAACCACCCTTCGGCGTAACACACCAGCTTCTGTATCTGTATAGCCGGTATAACCGCCCTTCGGCGTAACACACCTGCTTCTGTATCTGTATAGCCGGTATAAACGCCCTTCGGTGTAACACATCAGCTTCGCAGGGACGCTACATTACACCTAACCTATGAAAGTCTAACTCTAAACATTGTTTAAAACTATCTCTGTTATTGTACATAGAACTTTATCACCATGACCTGTACTTAGCCTGTAAGGGCATAAATGTACGATAAAGACCGCATGAGTCCAACCCTCGATCGACAGTTTGTTATTTTGTTCTTAGTTTTTTATTTTTTATTTTTTTTATTCCAACATTTCATGACATGACGTGGTGACGACAAACTCAAGTTTTTTCAACTTATTTTATGCCGCCACCAACACAGGGGACAAATACAGGACAGGACAATGCTCATTTTCACCTGAGCTAAGTGAGGAAAGTCGTGTAAAGTGCCTTTCCCAAGGGCACAAGGTCAGTGGCATGTCAGGACTCGAACCCGGGACCTCTTGGTTCCGAGTCGAGGGCTCTGCAGTTGCGCCATACGACCCCACAGATTTTTCTTAGTTTGCTTACATTTCCCCCACAGGGAGAAGATTGGCTTCCGGATTTTCCTGGCCACCTTAGTGATGTACATGGTGTTCCTGGGCTGCCTGACTACACTGGTGATGAAGCACGCCTCGGCGATTTCAGAGATGCGCAACAACATCACAAACGAGGATGCCAACTGTTACGATGTCGTGCTCGTCTGTGACTTGTCAGAGGTAAGGTTTTTGACGTTTTTGACAGTGATAATCAGATCTTGGCTCAACTTCATGTTTTGTCATACCTGGGCCATGATAACGTTCGATACGGGTGTTCCGGGGTTCTAACGGTTATCACACGGCATTCCAAGTGTTCCATAGAATGATTCGAACGCGTTTCGTCCTAACCGCGTGCGCCACTTTCGAAAATTCGAATACCAGATTCGGACGTTGTTACAATTTTTGTTTAGGGACACCAAATTTTCTCAATTTCTGGCACATTTTGCATTGAAAGGTGTGTTTTCTAAGGTGTGTATGACATAAGTATCTTGGTACCTTGGTTTGTACGGAATAAACCGTGTTGTATTCTATATAACGTTTTATACACAAAAGGAAATGTTACTTATTGTACCTTTTATGTCCCGCCAGTTGCTGTGTGTGCTCTCGTACCTGGTCCTGGTATTTGCGGCCATCGGCCTCATAAAGGACATGTACAACCTCATTCGACAGGTAAGAGGAACATCCATCACATGACACGCTCCACTTTTTCTTCAGTTAAATTTTTCGTTGATTCATCCATCCACAAAATCAGTATTCTGGGATATGTAACGTTAAAGATATGAAAAGACAACGTTAAATCAGTGTTTCAAGTGGAACAAATGAAAGTTATGGAATGATACTCAACAGAATATAGTTTGAGGTGGGTTCTCACATTGTGCTGTAACTGAAAACTACAAAAGACGCAAATATAAAAGGCATCGCAAAGTTTTCACCAGCGATCAAGATAATGTACAAAAATGTAGCCTGGAGTGCAGCATTGTCAGCTTTAGTCCGTTCCCCAAGATCGCTACCCCACCATGGCTATTAAACAAGGCCGGACTCCAGGCTAGCAAAATGCACACTGTACATCCAACGTCCCACACAAGCCACTAAATCTTGCAAGTTGTATGATGCCTTTACGGAAATCTCGCCATCCCAGCCCAAATTCATTCCTTTGACCACCTGGTCCAAAAGTTGTTTTGACATTACAGGGCCTGGACTTCCTGACGGTCAGCAACTTGCTGGACTTCATCATGTGCCTGGCTGCTCTGCTGTACGTGTTCCCAGACCACGAGTCCGTAAGGATGTATCCGTGTGTGAAGACGTACGCAGCCACCATAGCTGTGTTCCTGGCCTGGATCATCTTCGTTCTTGTGCTCAGGCGGTGAGCATATCTGCACATATTAGGCACAAAAATGCCCAGATAAAAGACGATTTGAATTTTCAGAATAATCAACCTAACAATTGATTTCCTATATCTAATATTTAAACGTGCTCGAACGTGAGAATAAAAGACGTAGCTTCATGTTTAAGACGTAGCTTCGTGTTTAAGACGTAGTTTCATGTTTAAGACGTAGCTTCATGTTTAAGACGTAGCTTCATGTTTAAGACGTAGCTTCATGTTTAAGACCATCAACAGATGATTTCTCAATAGACGACCTGGTGCACTAGCCTCCACCAGGCCTTACTAAGAGGTTAGGATATAAGAATTCGGTACAAATAGGGTCCGACTGGCCAGGGGAGTGGGCCCCCGTTAGGGTTTCATTTCGCAAACAAATGAACTCCCCCTGGCCCTGGCCAATTACTCTCACTATTTGGCTAAATTTTACTGATTTTTTACCTGCGTCGTTTGTTTGTTTGTTTCGCATAACCGGTAAACCGCCTTTAGGCGTAACACACCGGTTTTGCACAGTAAGTACAAGCTGCGTAAGACCGGACTGTAAGGTTTGATCCACTCACACCGGGAAGGACTCCTACTCTTTTCGGTAAGTGTGGTGGGGTCTTAAACGTGTTGTGGGATCTATAGCGTTTTCGTCGAGGTGTGGCTCTCCTCAAACACGGGGCCTCCAGCTTTACGTCCCATCCGAGAGGACGTCCCTAACCGAAGCTAGGTACTCATTGTCACCTGAGTCGAGTGAGGAAATAGGTGCAAAGTGCCTTTCCCAAGGGCACAACAGAGGGGCCTACCAGAACCTTCAGATTATGAGTCAACAACCCTAACCACAAGACCACCTCGTTAGTCTGGCAAGGAGACTACTGCTGCACAATGTACTGGAAACGAAGTAGTTCAAGTTGAGCTTGCGCTGATATGAAACTTTGCCTTGACAGGATCTACGTGTTCGGTCTGTACATCATCATGATCGGCAGCATCTTCATCACCATGATCAGGGTCGTGCTGGTGTTCATCTTCTACCTCTTCGCCTTCTGCTTCTCCTTCTTCTACCTCGTCACCATTGCAAACACGTCACTGGTAAGATCCTCTAATGATTACGAACTTTCGTAAAGCACTATCAGCTGAACACAATCAGACTATAGCCCTACTTAGCAGATTCTACGACTGGGCTTTTGGGGGAACCTTTATAATGAAGTAACTTACAGAGTTATGGAATGAAGGAGCCACGGTCTAGTTCTGATTATCACTTTCGAAACCTGCCTTTTTAGCAGGCTCTACAACTGGGCTTTTTTGGGAGCCTTTATAATACTAGTACGCTTTTTTTTCTTTCTGGCATATCACTTTTATTTGTACCGGGTTTCTTTTGCTGACGAAGCGTAAAAGAACCGCGGTACAAATAGAAGATACATTCCAGAAAGAAAAAAAGGACAATATAAAGGCTCCCCAAAAAGCCCCGTCCTAGAGCCTGCTAAGGAGGAGGCTAATCAGACTGCCAGTATATGAACAAAGAATATGTTGCAATTTCAATCATCAATTCTCTTATACAGTTATGCTAGCCTCTACCAGGCTCCTCAGGCTGCTGAAAAACTAGTGGAAAAATAGTAGAAATCAGCGGCCAAATAGACTGAATATAATAGCATACCAGAGGAGCTAGCCAGCTAGAGGGTGCAATATGCAACGACGGACAAGCCTGGTAGAGGCTAGGCCATGTAACATCGTCAAAGGGCTAAGTCCAATTCAGTTTGGATCCTGGTTCATATATACCCATAGTAATGAGTACAACAAGATTTGCAAAGTTAATGTTTTGCAATCCACCGTACAACACAAAAGTCTTGCAGCTACTAGTACAGTAATGTTAGAATACGCCAAAAAAACAGTTACTCAAGCAACTGGATATGATTTTGGAAACGGTCAGACATTTCAGGTAGCATCCACTACCTTTCGTCAGTGACACTAAGAGACAATTCTCCTGCAGTCTGTTAGTGGCACTGACGAAAGGTAGTGGATGCTACCTGAAACGTCTGACCGTTTCCAAAATCATATCCAGTTGCTTGAGTAACTGTTTTTTGGCGTATCTTATCACCTGGATGTCTAACCTTCACCGACGTAATATTAGAATACACTGTACATTACATGCTTCTACAGGGGGATGGTTTTGATGACTTCCCGAGGACGTTCTACACGTTGCTGTCCATGATGATGGGTGAGCTGGACATCAACAGCAACTTCAAGCTCGGGGTGAACGCGAGAAACTCCTTCACTCTGGCTCTCCTGCTCATCTTTATCGTCGTCATGTGCATCATCATCGTCAACCTGCTGGTCGGTCAAGTTCAATATTTCCTCGCTATGTTGTCTGTCATGTAGTTTCGATTTGAATTTCACGGTGCAAGTCATCACTATGAGCATCGTAGTGTTGATGATGGTATGTTGAGCCGCCACATGGAACGCCTGTTTCTCTCGAGATCTCCGGTCATGATGACAAAATAAGTTATTTTCCTATAATAAATAGTTTCCAAGAATAAATAGTTTCCTAGAATAAAGAGTTTCCTAGAATGAAGAGTTTCCTAGAATGAAGAGTTTCCTAGAATGAAGAGTTTCTTTGAATGGCAAATTCGATGATGTTTCTCAAACCGCTCACCAGGTCGGTCTGGCTGTCGGTGACATCAAAGCAATCAGGGAGGCAGCAAGACTGGGCCATCTCAAAATACAGGTGAGCTCCTAATTTGAATGCCCTTCTTTCATCGTCACACATGGCCAGACAAAGTTGTATCCAGAACCGTGCTTTATCCAGAATTATGCTCACGCACGGTTCTGGACAGTCCACGCATATCCAGAACTGCGGCGTGCCTGGGGCAAATCTACGTTTTTAGATATGCGGAGACTATCCCGAACCGTGCCTGATCCTAACCCTAATCCATTCAGGAACTAGATAGGCACGGTTGTGGTCAACTTCTGGATACGATAGGCAAGCAAGACTAACGTGTGTTCGTTGTTGTTTGCTCTCAGGCGGAGTACATGTTACACAAGGAATGGGGCATCACTCACTGCCTGCGGCGATTCCAGGTCCTGCATTACGACGAAAAGAAACGGTCCAGAAAGAAGATGAGTCTGATCTCCAGAATTGTGCCTCATCAACTGCGAGAGGTAAGCCTATCACCTTGTACTCCCTGGTAACATCAACAGAATACTTTGTCATCACTTGCAAAAAAAGCACAAGGGAAATGAAGACTTCGTCGTCTGTTGCGACAGACGTGTAGTGGAACCCGTACATAGAACTGCTCAATAAAGTTGGATCCTTGCAGCTCACCCAAATCTTACCTACATACAACCATTTGTAACATTATTGTCCTGTTTTTGTCTGTATGCATGCGTGGTGACAATGAACTTAGGCTACTGGGTCAAACTGGTTGATTTCTTTACGCTTTTAAAAGTTGTAGTAGAAATACATCTACAGCAAAACAAGTATGCTATAGCACGTCGGCAGAACGTACTGCGCCTGCGCGAAACCCGTAATGTATTGTGCATAGCACTTCGGCAGAACATCTCATATATAAGGTCGAATTCGCGTATATAAGGGTGACATTCCGTTTGTAGTTTTCAAATGTTGTGTAGAAAAAGATATGGTCTGCAACAGGCAAAATTCTGATGCAACGTTAACCAAAAATCCAGCGAAAATCCAGGTTTTGCGCAGGCGCAGTACGTTCTGCCGGCGTGCTGTATGCTATGCACTTATATTTTCTCTGAGGGATGGTAGAGGGAGGGAAAGCACTGCATGCCAACAGCAAGACAGTTTTGAGTTGTAAGGATGTGGGAAAAAGCAAACAAACTCCTGCACTGGTATTCAGCTGATCCCACTGTTAAGAGTTATAGATTATTAATCAGAATTGTACTGATGTTGTCTGATTTGAACTGGTTACAGCTTTTCGATGTGAGCAAAGAATTCGAAGAGGTGAAGTCATGTTCGTGTTATGAAATACTGGAGGAAACAAGAACGACTCTGGAAGCAAGGTATGCCTGACTGTGTGTGATGTCACGAAACTAACGTTCAGGCACCCTGTTCCACGTTATATAGCGTCGGTTGGTGTTGTTACATACAATTTATGTCAGGTCATGTGTTTGTTGAAAGAAACCATCAGTTTGCTGTATCTGACTGATACTGTATTTTCAGTACATTTGTCTTTCAAGTTATGACTTCTTTATTTCCTATTATAAAAGTTGTTTTCAGTTATTTATTAATTTGTTTTACTTGTCAAGTCTTTAACGAAAATCCATGCATAATACTAAGTCAATGGGAGAAGACCAAGTTTAGACCATATAATTTGGTCTCTGTCTTTTTCCTGTACACTTCATGTTTTTGTTCGTTTTTATACACACAATATGTAGTTTTATGTGCGAATAAAGAAATATAAAAAAAGTAATAAGATACTGTATGCCCCAGGCTGAGAGAGATGACGAGCAGCCTGTCGAGTGTTCAGCAGGAGCTGAGTCAGCTGGCCAAGCTGCCGCCGCCATCGCAGGACCCTTTCGGCCCCTCAACACCGGGCATCCCAGATGATGTTGATGATGATGACGAGGGTCACGTGGACAACCTGATAGACGAGTACCGGCGCAACGAGAACAAGTTGTTCCGCCAACACTCGACCGGCGCCGGCGAGGAGGACTTCTTCCGGCCAAGGCTCGGCAGTAGCGTGAGCATTCTTAAGAAACTCCGCAAGAAATCGCGAAGGAAAGTCAGCATCATCGAAGAAGATGAAGAAGGGGAAGGTGTTGAAGAAGAACCGGAGTCTTACACTACAAAGCTTTGATTCATCGGTGTAGATTAGACATCCAGGTAATAAGATACGCCGAAATCAATTACTCAAGAAACTGGATATGACTTTGAAAACGATTTTGACCGTTTCCAAAATCATATCCAGTTGCTTGAGTAACTGCTTTTTTTGCCATAAGCTTTGATTCATTCTTTATTTTCACAGACTCTCAAACCTCTCAGAAAGGCAGAATTATGTACAGGTATATCACTTCTGGTGTAAACAATCATAATCCAGGCCAGTGTACTGAATAATTATTCGTGCTTTATTTGTATTATGAATATGATGTAGCGATGTTATTGGTCTTGTGATACAATTACAAGCCTGATGAAATTGTGTCAAAGACAGTGAGCGTTTGTGTGACAGAATATAGTGTTGTCCCTTATTTCAACAAATATCTGCATTTGAATGTTAATTAATTAGTATCAATTACAAGCTTTAACAGCAAACTGGGCATTTAAGTTTAAGGAGTTACTCTCAATTTATGGTCAAATTTTCTGCACTATGTTGAAAAGGAAAGATTGACTTTCTGATGGAAAAAAGTCTAGATTTTAAAACTTTGCCTAAATGTAAATGCTTGTAGACTGGATGGAAACATACTACTATAGTACTGGCAGAATATATGTGACTTTGGACTATATCACGGCCAACGGGCATCTTGAGGAAATATTAACCCCTTAATGTTAGATTGTTTATGGTTTAGATTGTGTAAGTTGGGTCAATCTAATCAGTTGACTAGATTCACCCTATTTACTACCTTTAATGATAGACTATGTTGGGCGTCCATAGATCTAGATATGTCGAGCTGTGCGACACTTAGGAAGTTAAGGTTTACTCCATCAGGCTGACCCCAGCCTAACACGTTGGCAGAACGTACTGCTCCTGCGCGAAACCCGTAATGTATTGTGCATAGCACTATGGCAGAACGTCTCATATAAGGTTGACAGCCTGTCCGTAGTTTTCAGATGTTGTATAGGAAAAGATATCGTCTGCAACAGGCAAAATTTTGATGCAACGTTGACCAAACATCCAACGAAAACCGTGAAAAATCAGGGTTTTGCGCAGGCGCAGTACGTTCTGCCGACGTGCTACCCCAGCCTGAATAACTGCCTACAGAGGCATGCTGGGAAGGGGCTTCAGCAGCGACAACCATGGCAATAATCATGTTAACTTGAATTTCAAAGCCAATATATTAATATTATCTAATTAGCCATGACCACTGTATGTTAAAATGATTAATAGATGTATATTTAAGCATATTTATCCTGTGTAACTAATAGTGCAATGTCATTTGTGAACTTTGCCATATTTTATGTGATGTATTGTGACATACCATTTTGATACGATTTTGATAGAACTGAGACTAAAGGAGGAGCATATGTAGGTGAAAAAGTGTCATAGATTTTGACATCTATACAAGACAAAATATGACAACCCAATTAGCTGACAAATATATTTTAACCTTCCTACACAAGCAAGAGAGTAAAATCTTTTGAGTGTTTTAGTACACAAGACATGTAAAAAAGTGAATTTGTGCCAAAATTTCTTATTGGAAATGAAGCTAAAAACCTTTTAACTCTTGCTACTATTCTTGATTCACTTTTAAAAAATGACAGTAAGCGTGATAATATTAGATCTTATTGTTAACATTATTGCGCTGAATGTGTCCAGAAGTGTGTACAAGAAATACCGATTAGAAAGCAGTAAAGCTTTGAACTTTATAAACTAAGCTTTATCAAAGCTGGTAGTGCAAATGAAACAAATATGCATGTAATGTATTCCCTGGCTTCATGAATTCTGTTATAGCAAGAATAATGTTATGATTAATTAAAACAGTACAAACATTACCAGCAGGCATCTCTTTCTCATTTTCTGTCCTATTTTTTCCGTGAATAGTTTCATCAGGTTGGTAAGTCACTGACTCTTTCCGTGCATGTGTATGTGTAGATATGTAAATACGTTTGGGAACGCATCTATAGCAGCGACAACTGTGCTACAGTGCAATGTGAACCAGTCAGAAATGCCTTAAGGAAGGTGACAGACGGTCACCAAAACGTCGGCTGAATAAAACACTTGGTTGTGTAGAAAAAGTCTCTTTATTCAATTTTGTGCTTGCAAGCTTCTGCCACGGATCAACAGTGGCCTGAGTTGAAGCTGACGAAATCAGGAAAGTTTCAGGGGACAGGAAATGTTAATGAGGAATATCAGGATCATCATGATTTATAGTTGTCGTAGGGCTGTGTACCAGTACGCAGTACCAATACTGTACCGAAAAAATTGCTTAGGTACAGGTCCAAAATACCTAATCCCTCAGTACTGGGTACTGTACCTGTATAGAGTTACAAAAATCATATGCTTATTTGTGGCCTAAAATAGGGAAAAAGCTGGTCTCACATGGGTCCCAGAGACAGGACAGTGTGTTTGTGTTACAGACTGACAGTGTTAACTACCCTGAAAGATCTGTTGTGTATTATATATGCTCCCCGGACCCTTTAGATGTCACTTTGGTTTGTGTGGCATGAGGCCACTTAGGGTAGGAGATGAAAACTAAAACATCTTACTTTTGCCCATGTTTTGTCTGAAAATTCTCCATAAACAAAATCTTACCTTAACTGTCAAGTTTATCAATGTTTATCTCATTATTAAAGAGTTCAGAAGAACATGTTCATCTGTTGAATTGTTCAGGTACTGGTTCAGGTCCGGACCTGTACCTAAACCCATGTACCTGTGCCTGTACCTGTACCTAAAATTTGTGTAGGTACACAGCTCTGGTTGTCTGTGATGATTTTGCTTTGAAAGATTTGTGATGACTCATTATCACACCTAATATTCTAGTCATCTGAAACTGCCCTAACCACGTGCGCCGCTTTCGAAAATTTGAATACAGGATTCGGACTTTGAAAATGACGTTGTTGCATTTTTTTGGTTTAGGGACACCAAAATTTCGCTCATTTTGGCATTGAAAGGCGTGTTTTCTTGGGTGGGTATGACATAAATAAAATACAACACAATCCCGCCATGTACACATTGAGACATGAAAACAGGCAGCTTACTAAAGTACAGTCCACGTGGAATTTATTCCCTCTTCAGTTCCTTGAACATGGTATAAACTAAGATTTAGATCTGTTTGAATCCATGTTCCCACTGATCAAGTCACATGCCTTTTTATTTGGCCTATTCCAACAACAATTCTTTTATATACATTACATGTGATGACGATACCACGCATACAAAATGTTCCTGTGAACTCTATATAACATTATCGTAATAATAAGCCTGCATTATATGTAAAGTGCTCAGAACGCATCTGGTCCTAATTAGGGGGAATAAATACAAGAAATTAAAATCTGCAGCAGACTAGAAGCGTTGACAGAAATCAAGCAAATTAACACAGTAGCACAGACACCTTTCACCACGTCTAGCCAACCCACGGGGATCAACAAGGAGAGAGAACAGCATGTCGGCAGAACGTACTGCGCCTGCGCAAAACCCCGATTTTTCACGTTTTTCGTTGGAGGTTTGGTCAACGTTGCATCAAAATTTTGCCTGTTGCAGACGACGTCTTTTCCTATACAACATCTGAAAACTACACACAGGCTGTCAACCTTATATGCTCTAAAACAACCTTATATGAGACGTTCTGCCAAAGTGCTACGCACAATACATTATGGGTTTCGCGCAGGTGCAGTACGTTCTGCCGACGTGCTAGAGAGAACTTACCAACAGGCAACTCACGGTTAGTGAAAATTCACACTAAGCCAAGAATCATGTACAAGGTTGGGTCAACACTTCCGCACGGATATATATACACTTGTCTTGCAAACGCCCAATAATCAACTGACATCAGACAACTAAGTACTTTGTGGCTGATACCCTTACAGAGCAGGTCTACACTAGGAAGCCATCATATACAGCCAGACCCAGGTGCAGACAGAACAAACAGCAAGTTTTCATGATCATCATTACTCTAGTGAAACACGTAAACTTCAATACTTCATAATAAACAGGACAAAAACTACATAGTAATTTCTTCAAACCCTTATCAGCACTATTGAAATAGCACTTAGCATGCACAGGTATTCTGATATCTTTCCTTTATCGTTACAAGAGGCACTTGCATTGTCTCATGTCCCCACTGTTGCAGTACTTAAACAGGTAACAAAATCACACTGGTGGCACAGAAGATCCCGTAGTGTTCTTACAGCTTTCAATAGTACTCAACAGTTCTTTTTGACAGGGGGGAAGTGCGATATTTTTCTGGTTGTCGGACTAGGTTTTCGCATAGCTTTATGTTACTTGAAATGCTTTACCGGAAACTAAACTTTGTTTGCTACACATGTTAAAGGAGAGGACCGATGATGATGATGAAATGCCTAAGGGTGAGCGGCCAGCAAGTATCCCAACAGACACCGTTTCATGTGAACTCCATGTATCAATACATGAAGGCATATGTAACAAACATGTTTCAAGTGTATATTCACATACCACACTTCTCGAAAGTGCCATCATACAAAAGACCAAGCAAAAGGGTAAATTTAATGCCCTGCTCATTTCTATAATTCATTGTTTCTCTGCCCTTTTCTGGAGTAATTGTATGACGACTATCCGTCACGTCCTACTACGGACAAATGTCTGTATACTGTACTCCCCAAAACATTTAGCCACGACTTGTAATATAAAACAAAGAACAGATTTCATCACTCAAAAGCCCAGCTGTAAGAATTTCATGTTAGGTTCAGAACAATCAGACTGTCATCCTTCCATGCTATGTTGTGAACAAATGATGATATGAAAACTCACAACCCCGAGGAGCCTTTATCCATGTAACACCATCACCTCCTACAAAATACACCACGTCTGCAGTACAAATGTGAAATGACTGCTCCTTGTAATACAGAGGGGCAAGCAGACACTACTACTGAAACAGTAGGTGTCACCGAAGGTCTGGTTCCAACGGCAGCCAGACATGCAGGCGTCTGCATCACATGCCACACAAAAGTTGCAGCTATGGAAAAGTGAACCTTTTCTGACGCTCTTCCTGGCAGCTTAGAATGTTGGATCTATCTTGTTCTCAGAAGCAACCACAGGTAAAACCAATCTAAAATAATGTACACGTTAGCTCTCCTTGGGTCACTACTGGTTTAAGTCAGTGTTTTCTGTGTTTTTTTCCTGAGAAACAAGCACTGAAGCAGGCTACACTTCGAAAATATCTTGCGCATCCTGCAGTCTTCATGTAAGAAACAACCAAGCATGGTATAGGTGCAATGCAGATATAATGCTACTCAGGGCCTTTATAAACTTTATACTATAACTTCTGAGTAAACAACAGTCCATGTCGTATATGATTCGAAATTGTCCTTAGAAAGTTTGCAACTAGATGGGAGAAGGGTTTTGAGTTGACAGAGATGCTTGCTGAGTGCCAGCCTACATCTGCAGTGTCATGGTGGAGGTTGGCATGGTGAGGATGGGGCTGGTCAGGGCCTGCTGCTGCTGCTGCTGCGCCTTGGCCTTGGCGTGGGTCAGGATGTGGGACTTCAGGTTGGTGGACTGAGCGAACTTCTTGTTGCAGCCGTCGAAGGGGCAGACGTACGGCCGGTCACCGGTGTGGATTCGGACGTGGGTCCGCAGGTTGAAGTCGAGGGAAAACCGTTTGCCACAACCCTCGAACGTACACTGCAAAATGGGGAAAAAATTACTGTAATTCCTGATTTTTTTTAACGGTACTCACAGTGACCTCTGTCACTCTGTACTGTGAATTTATCATTACCGTTATCAAATCATTTGTCTTTTGCCACAACCCTCAAACGAACACTGCAAATGAGGAAAAAATTGACAATTCATTCTCAGATACATAACATAACACTTTTTTTCCACAAGTCTGTGTCCGTTCTTGGCTCTTTATTTTTCTTTCTCAATGCATTAAACAGAAAAATACTTGAGCCGACATAGACATTAATGGTACATCACCCGTAACACATCTTCAAGATGACAGGTGGTAGTACACATATTGTTAACATTGCGTAGAAAAACATGTAAAGGTTTGAACGTGCTATTCTCTCTCTCGTGTAACACCAAGACTGCGTAATATGACACTAATGTGACATTCAAGTACATTTTCAAACACACTGAAGCAAAGAATAAAGAAAAAATGATTTACTGGCCCTTTTTTCTTGCCTGAAAATGCTGACAAACAGTACATTACCTGGAAAGGCTTCTCGCCTGTGTGAACCAGCTGGTGCCTTTTCAACTTGGAGCTTTCTACAAAGGCCTTTCCACATTCAGCACAGACGTGCACCCTGGGCCCGTGGGTGTGCAGGTGCTTTCGCATAGCAGAGTTGTCTCGGAACATCTTCGTACAGCCCTACAACATTTGATCAAAAGGCAACTGAATTGCTTTATCTGTATCTATATCTGTATAGCCGGTATAACTGCCCTTCGGCGTAACTCACCAGCTTTGCAGGCACGCGGCGCGGCGGCAGCTGGCTACATTACACCGAACGACCTGTTACACCTAACCTTTGAACGTCTAACTCTAGACATTGTTTAAAACTATCTAGTGACGATGCCCCTACTGTACTTGGTGGCAGCGAGTTCCACTCTACGATAGTTCTGAGGAAAAATGAGTTTTTAAACACCTCAATCCTTGGTTGATAGCTCTGGTACTTGAAGGCATGACTATTTCTTGTTGCTTTACTGTTACTAACAGGAGAACCGTGTACATTTATTGTAAACGTGTCTGTTAGCCAGATAATACTAGTTACGTCAACTACAATCAGATAAGGTCGTATTTTGGTGTCATGAGCACTTTAAAGATACACACAAAAACACACAACCCTTACCTTGTGCGGACATGCAATTGTCTTGGAATCGTCTTCCTTGTTCTTCTTTGGTTTCATACGGATTCTGAAGACGAACACAAGACAGCTGTCAGACCAGGTGTCCATTACCAAATTCTACCACTTTTGAAAGAAGCCAATGCACCACCAAAAACTGCTAATAGTCTAATAGTAATCAAATAATAGCTGGGTACACACCCTTATGCAAATATTTTAAAGACCTTATAGCCAGTTAACACATTGTATTCAGTGATTAGTCACCAATGATAACTTCTAAAAATCTAATTGCAGAGTTAAACAGAAACAGTGTGCCAGCAACATTACCTTGGCCATAAACATAAAATTGGCTCTTCCACCAATGAAATGTGAAACTTTATTCATACACCATCTTGCAGACACTAAGTCTGGATTGATAGGTATTTACATCGATAAAATAAAAGCGCTAGCAGTTCAACTGTTATACATTCTTTTCTACCACAATTTTCAATAATTTATTCAAATGATCCATCAAAATTATTACTGCATGTGCAATTAAACTAACAAGGTTCACGCCCACATTTAGTTTGTAATGTTGGTGCAACTCCTTTCAGCTAAATCCTAGAAGTAGACGCTTGTTCAGTGGCGTGGCAATACATTCCCGCCTTAGGATCAATACAAAGGCGTTTCATATGCCGGTTATACAGACAGAGAATGTGGGTAAGAGTAAGACAACTTCACTCACTTGGCAAACTCTGCAAGCTGCTTGGGGTCCGAGAGGTCGATGCCTGGAATGCCCCCTGATGGAATTTTCTTGCCCGTCATGAACTCGCTGAAGTCGGGAATGGGCTGCGGCTGGGGCGCTGGCGGTTCCGGTTCGGGCTCCGGCAGCTTTTTGTTGCTATCCTCTGTGTGCACACAAAGGAAGCCATCTTGAATGTCCAGCCACCCTCACAAAACTCACTTTTTCGTCGCTAAATTCAAACTCACGTCAATGCCAACAGCATGGCAAGTGCACGATGTACTACATAACACTGTTAGCATGTCGCGGGGGATGAAGGAAGCCCTATTCGACCGAAATCTGTGAAAATTGGGATTTTCTCCCGGGCAAAACTGCCCCACTCCGCCATGATGTTCCGCCATATTTTACCCAACACCACCCACACAAAATGGCCACCGAGGAAGGAGAGTTTTCGGTCAGAAAATGCTTACCATTCAACTACCCCTGTCCGAAAGAACACCGGGCGGTTACCAAATGTATGCATGACAGAAATTTGCGCCAAACTTGTAGGAATTTTGGATTTGAAACGTTTTGCTTGACCATTTTTTGCATCGGCGGCCATTTTGGAACCGCCATGTTGTTTCATGATGGCGGCGCCCATGGAAAATGCTCTCCCCAAACACCTTCTATAGATACAGTTCAAAGCATAATTTTCTGACATTTTCCGTCCTCACTGCATAAGTGCTTTTGATTAAACAGACCTCTGACGTCACGCCGCGTGCACAGTCATCCCTAACAAGACAGAAAAATGTCGATATCCGCGAAGATCTTACGGCAACATCACAATCTCGGCATCATCACTATAAACAGACGACAAAATGAAACCCATCGCTACCCAAAACATCAGGCTTTATCACTTCTAACTCCTGTCTTAACGCGGCAAATGCTCGCAACAGCGATAAGGATATCCGCTTACCAGAAGCCCACATCGTCACGGAGAACTCGCCTTCCAGTGTCTTTATTTGGACCTGCTTTTGTTCCCATTTCCGCGACCCTCTCGGCGTCTCCGAGATCCCCAAACGCCGCGCCTCTCTTGCCTTTCTTCGTGGACCGTCTTCCCCGCTTTCCTGCAGCGCTCACGTTAATATGTTCCTCGATCTCCACGGGCATGGGAACAGGGATATGGTCGATTTCCTCGGAGTCATTGTGGATCTCTTCCTCGTCTCCTACGATTTCCTCGTGCGTTTGAAGGATAACTTCCTCGCGACCAGGCTCAGGCAGCGGCTGTAACGCTATCATGGGCTGCGTTTCTACTGTCGTCTCGATGGTTTCGACCACAGGCATGGTCTCCACCTCCACCTCCTGAATTTCGACTTCTGAGCCGACAACAGACGCCATGTTGGAAAAATGGCTGAACAGCAATGGCGCCTTCTTGCTTTGCAGGGGGTAATTAGTATCAGTCACGTGACACGATATTGAAATAAGTTGCGGATGGCGGGAAGTTTGAATCCTAACGGGGGGTGCCCTAACATCGAACGCTTTTTTACGCGCTCGAACTCACGGCGCTCTATCGGTAGTTGTCGGAGAGTAGTCAGGTTTTGATGAATGAATTTTGAAAACCTTTATGTAAAGAGTATACTTGGATAAAAAATGCATTCACACTATTCATGAGCCTTTCACGCTCCGCGTTATAAGCGGCAAACGCTGCGAGACATTTTCGTAAATTTACCTTCGTGAATGTGCTACGCTAGACAGTGTGCCCTAACTTCGAACGCTTTCGTAATTTTGCTCTGTTCAGTCGTTGATGATGAAATTAAGTAAAAACAAACAAGAATTGAATTTTGTGATATTTAAGCTTTCTTTTGATAGTATAATTGCGATTATGTGTACTTGTCACCTCACGTGAGGAGGGCTGTATTGAACGCAGTTCAGTCCGTGTTTGACCAAAACCCGTCTTACGCAATCAACACGGTCCCATAGGAATCATGGGAAATGCAGACGACAGTGGTGTTGACGTTGTTTTCTCAGGTTGGTTTTCTTCTACACAAAAACCCGGGGACCCAAATTTTTACTGTTTCGTAAAGCTTTATTTGTTATGTATGTGGCAGCAATGTGACTGCTTGGTACAGGTCGTTTATATCTGGCACGAGCCGCCGCTACGAAGGGACCCCTTTTTCAGCGCCATCATTATGATTGGTGAAAACGACTGAAATTTTGTTTTTCGACAAAATGATAAATAAATGTATAGAACTATACTTTGCATGCAAATAACAGCTGTATGCATTGACTATGTTTACTTACCTTTTTATTTAGCAAAGTCAGTGGCAACAAACAGGGCATACTTTTGCATAATAAGATCAGTAAAAAATCCGTCCGAAGTTAGGGCACGTGCGAAGTTAGGGCACCCCCCGTTATACTCTCCATCGCTGTCGATAAGGACCTTGGCTTTTTCAAGTGTATGCCTTCCGTTCAAAACGGAAGAAAGCCACAGTAGAGATAGCTGAAAAGTCGACAAGATTTTGTCCTTACTTTGGACCACAGTTCAGCCATAGTTCAATAAAGAAAGAAAGTTCAGCCATCATTGTCATTGTTCAGAATAACGTTTATAAAAGCTTACACAATGCACTTTTCAAGTTTATTGGCAATGACAATTTGCATGTCTGATACAAGGAAGACATCACAACTGTATATTGACCAGGGTAGAGGTGGTCTGAATGTCTGTCTGAAGAATGATACATGTAGTAAAACAATTTCCTTGGTCTGCAAACAGTAAGGGGTGTATAAATGTGACATTTATTTATGAAAACGATGTAACATTACTAATTATGTGACTACAGTAAAAATTAAAAAAGCATTTAGTGTGGAATTTGGAAAAAATCTGAAATTGTTGGGGGCCAGAACTCGAAGGTGTCGGCAGGAGAGTTTAATCGCGCACGGGAGAGGGGTAGCCCGTCCCCGACTCTGTGCAACAAGATACCGCCGCCTTTTCGAGCCTTTACGGGCTACCCCTCTCCCGCGCGCAATTAAACTCTCCAGCAGACGCCTTCAAGTTCTGGCCCCCAGGCCCAGGGTAATGATCAGACTGGTCGCCCGGCTTGGGCGGAGATCCCAAAGACATTTGTCATATTTGACTTTTCATCATTCGTATGCAACACCTGGCAAGGCTCGAAAAGACAATACAGCTGAAAACTGCAGTGGAATGATTTCTGATTGACAGAAGAGGGGGCGTTAATTGTCCCAGACTGCCACAGTTTAGTGGACAGTGAGAAAATAGGACAAGGGCACATATATTGTATATAAAGATGCCAAAATATCAGCGTTTAGCATCCAGGGTGTCTGAACAGTATCCCCATTTCACGATTCACATTTCCCCCAAATTCTCCCTTTCACATGTATTCATCTGTAGTCATATCATCTCACATTTCTTGAAGTTGCTCCGCCAAATTCACATTAAAAGCCACACTTATATAGCCCGGGTGCCATCTGTCTTGTAACTGGGCTCCTTGCACTTTTTTTTTTGGTCGGCAAATGCAAGGAGACCTGTTACAAAATGGATGGCACCCAGGCTAACATTAACACCCCTGGTAGTGAAATTAAAAGACCTAGTCCTTAGTAAGGGCAAGGAGGTTAGAGAGACTAACCTCCTTGGTAAGGGATTGTACCACAGTAGGGGGTTCATAAGCACATGGGAGAGGGGCCATGTAACTTGATTGTTCCCTGGGTAGGGTTATAAACTACTAGTAACTGCTAAAAGGCAGACAACAATAATCACAGACAAAATGAGTTTAATCCAGTATCAGAGTAAGAGCAATCACTGTTTGTGCTCCACTTGTATTGTAATGTGCCAATCCAAATCAAATCAAATCAAATCAAATCAAATCAAAGTATTATTGAACAATAATTGACAGTAAATGTAACAGTAATATTACATAGGTTATAAAACAATACTGGAAGCAATTATCATATATGACAATGCAAAAATCATTTACACAATGACTTATTAACAGTTTATCTGTCATATTACAAAACTATCACAACAAACAATACAACATGATTTTTTACATCTGAACAATTGGCAGGATACAAAATTGAGAAAAAAAAGTTGGTAAGCATAGAGTCTATGGTGTAGAATATAGATATCATAACACTAGCCAATCAAATGTTAGGGGATCAACATATGACATACAGGAGGGTGGTACAAGCTTGTGATATCTAAGGACATCACTCTATGGCATACAAGAGAACAGTTCCACCAATTTGTTAATAGCTGTGAGTCAACACACATGTAATAAGCAGTGAATCACACAACTGCTCTATCTGTACAGGAGGAAGAACAATTTGTTATTGAGCTTTTAGGAATCAAGAAGGCACCTAAATAGGAGTAAGCAGCAAAGCAGATCTAGAGATCGGTAGATCTGGACATCCTGAGCATGTGCTCTTGTTGTGTGGTCTGCATGCCTACCTATAGCAAGCTATTTTAATTCACTGTTAATTGTAGCAAGATCCCCCCATGCAGACCCTCTCGATGCGGACTACAAACGTATTGACATCAAGTTTGAACCAGTATCGACTCAATATCAACTAGATATATAGCATGAAAGTTCATCTGTGTTGGTTCATGTCATTATGAAGTAAAGACTAAACTTTATATCCAACGCTTGGTAAGTACATGAACCTATCCTCCACCAGGCCTTCCTACGGGGGGACGGATCATAGAATTCAGCAAAAGAAGGGAATAGCTGGCCAGTAGAGTCAGTCCGCGGGAGGGTTAATTTCCCGCTCCTCTGCGCGGCCAGTCAAACCCCAAGGCGGCCAAACTCCCTCTGGCAAATATTCTCCCTATTATGGCCAGTGTAGTTAGTCTGGTAGAGACTACTAGTAAGTTTGAACCAGTATCGATTCGATATCGACTAGATCGGTATGTTGTATGTCGGCCAGTGCAGCTTCTTGATGTTCTCTTCTGAGAAGTCTGTACAGTCGATGTTGGAAGGCACCGCGCTGTGAGTCTGGGTGGAGTTGTAGGCTGCCAGCAGTCCCTGCTTGATGCAGATGTCTGGGGGAAGGCCCTGCAGCATGCCATGCATCATACCTGCAGACAAGCTGAAGAAAAAAACAAACAAACAAACAAACAAACAAACAAACATCATATACATGTAGTTGGTACCCAGGAGTTTATAGTGATAGTGATAGTGATCTCGAACCAGTTTAGCTCACTGAAGAGCTACTCTTCCACTGGTTGTGACAGAGAAGACAGACGCTATGTACAGTATTTACAGGTTCATTGCACAGGGAAATTCCCCTAGCTCTTTTCGACAAGCAGGCAGTATGTGTGACGAGGGTCTCACCAATCTCCTGCTCCGGACACGTTGACCATCTGCTGCTCTGTTTTAGGGAAGACTGGATAGTGCACTGCTGTCAGCATCGTTTTCTGCAGAGAAAAGGTACAAATTTGTTACAATTGACTTTTCTACATACAAGAAGTACAAATAAATACAGAAATACAGCTAACATCTGAAGTTTCTATAAAAATAGTCAACGTCACCATGCTTTAGTTTGGCAATAAAAACATTTTCTTTTGCAAAAAAGCCTAAAAACACGCCAAAAATAAGCCAAAACCCAAACATCTGCTTGCAGAGTAGGTCTGCACTGCTACTGTAACATCAACTTTTCCACTTTGACTTTATTTGGATCCACATTAGCTTCAGTTTACACTGTTTGCTATTCTTCCTGTGGTCTTACATCAATACATAAAATCACATACGAGACAGGAAGACATACATATAACACACATGTGTCTTCATTCTACCACATGAAGTTTGACTCCTCCTTGAAGAGATTCATAAGTCACGTCAGATGAGCAGTTCTTAGAATATTCTTCAATCAGTGACTGTTTTTAAAGGTAAAAACACGTACCTCCAAATTTTCGATGTCAACTGTACATCTTGATCACGGAGTGACCTAGTCTCGCGAGAACACGAAACTAGGTCGAGACTTGTGCCTGTCTTCCGTGATCAAAATGTACAGTTGACATAGAAAATTTGGAGGTACATGTTTTTACCTTTAAAAACAGTCACTGATTGAAGAATGTTCTAAGAACTGACTCCTCCTTACTTTGACGGTGTTGTTTCCTTTTCCTACAGGGAAACTGGACTGTTGCTCCGTGTTGCGGCACACGAGTACGCCGTCCCTGCTCAGGGTCACAACGACGCAGTGGAGGTATTCCAGCAGCGGCCGGACTAGGAACACCGCCTCCTGAAGTCTCTGTGACAACGTCGGAGCTTCCTCTGGAACTGAACAAAAACATACATCAGGACACTTAGAAACTGTAAGCATCTCACACTGCCAAAATGCCAAACCGAGAGACTGAAACGATCGTTCCTATACCAATCAACACTGCTCTATAACAAATCTCTAAAATGACTCCACCCGTAATTTTAAAATATGTATTATTATGTATATCTACAAATGTTTGATTTCTGTAATTCTTAAAATTGCAAATTTGTAAATGATGTCAATGTAACTAAATGTTTCTCTTGGGTTTTTAATCCTCCGTAAAATTTGATATTGTATTTGTAAATTAGCGATAATTTCAGATTTTTTCGTGAGTCTGTCAACGCTAATAAAGCTTTCTTATCTTACACAAGTTTGAACTGTAATTCCCAACACAAGAAATTGGACTTACACAAATTTTCGACTGTACAGCTCCAGTCTTTGTCAAAGAACGAGCAATCCACCGCTTCTGTGACAAAGGCTGGAGTTGTACAGTCGAAAGTCCAATTTCTTGTGTTGGAAATTACAGTTCAAACATGTATCATAATGACTGCTACCAACATATATGAACTTTGAAGATAAAAACATACGCAAGGACAAGAAACATACATTGTACATGTACATCAATACAAGAAATCTTATTTAATTAAAAAGCAGTCATCACGAAATTCAGCAGCTGCATATACTGGAATACTAAATCCATATGTTTATGGATTTGTTGGGACTTCAATAATGTAACCTATATCATCATCGGCTATATGTAAACAAAGGCTCAAAGAAACAAACAAACAAAGAGAATAACCTATAAACAATAGAATGTCTCCAGCCTTACCCACAGGCTCCTCATGCCCAGTCACCATGCGGTAGATTGTCCTCAGCTCAGTTAAGTTGGGCGACAAGTAAGTTATGTTCTTCCAGGCGTCTGACTGGAAAGGTTTGGAGGATTTCAGGACACAGGTGGGCTCATACCAGGCTGCATTAAGACATGGTTACTCAGGTGATATTTTGGTCATTTGGTGAAGCCTACTACTAAGCTGCATCACAGATAACTTAATCAGTATGAACAAATTACCCTTGTTGCAAACCCTCACTAGAACACAAGACTACATCATCCTTTCACCCAGTTTCATATGGTCAAGTACCAGATTACAAATCAGTGACATAGCCACATGCCTGTAGCCAGGATTTTGCTTGGGGGGGTTCTTCCTACTGCCCAAGGGACCAACGAGCGCCGTAGGCGCAAGGCGAGCGCCGAAGGTGCGAGGTTCCTAGGGGGTCCGGGGACATTTAGATAAAAAGTGGACCTTTTTGCTTGTGTGTGTGGGTTCTTCCAAACCCCCCGAACCCCCCTGGCTACGTGCATGAGCCACACTCGTTCCTTCATCCATTGCAGAAAAGGACAAAAATCCTGGTAATGTTAGTTTACCTGGCACCTGGAGGTAGTGGCACAGCTTGAGGATGTAGCGAATGGTTTCTTCTGGAATGTTGCCGTCCACACACACAAACGGGGCCAGCTCAATAGCCGAGGCAAATTTGGATACCTGACAACATGGAAGAGATGGGGGGGGGGGGGGGGGGGGGGTAAAAGTTTTTCACAGTTCAAGTTTAGAATGACAGATTTATAGGATACATAAGGTATTTGGACAAAGTGCAATCAGCTCATCATCTCAAAGTCGATATATTAGACTATCATGTGGTTAAACACTGTTATAACAGATAACTACATTGTAATATCGGACATTCTAAATTATGACATTGTAATATGGGGATAGGTTTTACCTGTGACAATGAACATATAATCTAGATTCAAAGTAGAATGCGCACTTTTAGTAAGTTGTATCAGCTACACAGATACTTAAAGCCTACTCCTATCGGCATAGTCAAAAAGCAGCAACAAAGCAAGAAATGGACTTTACAAAATCGACCACGATTCAGTTAACAACAGTCTGTAGCGGTTACCAAGTCGGTGGATATCCGATCGTTGATGTCCATGTCTCCCACCCCCAGGACCAGTTCTCCTTCCCCGTTCAGGACGACGCAGTACGTGGCCGTCCTCTGGTCCTCCAGCTGAGACACTCCGGACACATCCTGAACCACACATACACATAAACATGTAGCTAACAAACAAGATGTGTTTTTTTTTTTACGTCACAAAATTCCTTATTCACAACAAAACGTGAACAAGTTTGAAGAAGTCAGCTGAAAATTTGGGCAAGTGCCAAATTAGTTTAAGTGTTACTGTTATTGTTATTTTATACTGTTGTATCTATATGTAACGGACCACTGGAAGAATAGCTGTTAAGCTAAACGTGGATCCAAATAAAGTCAAAGTCAAAATAAAGTTCAGCCATTACATGTATTCCATAACAACAGAGTGACTATTTAAACACCAACATTTCAGTGACTGTCTGTCACCTTCCTCAGGACAGTCACCGAAATGTTGGCGTGTAAATAGCTGTTCGGTTGTGAGTAAAAACCTTTGTTACACAGTCACTTAACCCAAGGAGGTTGCTTAACCTGATGAAACTATTTATGGAGAATGTTTTTTTTTTGGAGACAATTTAATAGCTTTTTAAAAGTCATAATCATGATCAATTTAGATACATGTGGTCTCTGTACATCACTATGGTAAGAAGTAAAAGTCCCACCATGTGTGTTGAGTTCATGTAGAAGGACGCAGCATGTGGATCGTTCCCAACTGCAGACACCAGTAGAGGCATGGCACCCAGCCGACTCATGCAGTCTGGAACAACAACAAAAATCAACTATTCAGTTTGCAATGTTTTCCTGTCCCCTGTGCTGTTAGTTTTGTTTGTTTCGCATAACCGGTAAACTGCGCAACACATCAATTTTGTACATGTAGGTACAAGCTGCATAAAACTGGACTGTAAGGTTTGAACCACTCACACCGGGAAGGACCCCTACTCTTTTCGATAAGTGGGGTGGGATCTTTAACGTACTCAAGGTGTACATTAAAGATCACGGGACCTCCAGCTTTACGTCCCATCTGAGAGGACGCTCATAACCGAATCTAGGTACTTATTTTTACCTGAGTTGAGTGAGGAAATAGGTGTAAAGTGCCTTTCCTAAGGGCACAACAGTGGGGCCTTCCAGGGACTCGAACCCAGAACCTTCAGATTCTGAGTCAACAACCCTAACCTCAAGACCACCTTGCCACCTAGTTGTGATTATACAGAAAATTTTAAGTAGTGTCCATTATTCTAAGGGCTGCAGTGGTTGTGAACTAATGTTTTTTAAATCTTAGTCATGCTGTGAATGAAAGTTTTTTTTAAGTTGATTGTGTGAACAGGACAAGTCTAAGCCTCACCTGCAATGTTCCTACCAACTCCACCAAAAGATTGGGTCAATGTCCCCGGGTTGGTCATGCCTCCTAGCTGTTGAAACGACAATCAAAGATATTACTGGTATATCTACATGTATTATCATTCAAGCTTTCATGAAAATTTTCAAAATGTTATGTTGTGTCTTCATGGCTTAATATTAGAAGATGTGCTTGCAACTTTTGTATCTATCCAAATCTATACATCTGATTTGTAACGGCTACCCTGAAAAATTTTCAGGGGGAGCAGTTACAAATCCGATGGCACCCAGGCTAATGTATACATGCTTATTGACTTGCAAAATATGCTACAATTATGTATCTTAATACACAAGTACAAGTACATTACAAAACAACAAAGTCACTCTGGCTCTGCTTTACAATAAAACAATTCTTCAAAAGTAAACCATGTTGTGTCGGTACCTTGACTTCTGGGTCCTTGGTCTTTGCGACAAAGTCGACCACGCTGGCTCCTACAACAACCTGTTGGGTAGGTGGAATCGAATGAATGAATGAAGCTTTGTTAACATGTCTTGTGCTTTATGCTCCCAGCCTGTGTGGGCTTATAAGACACCAGACGAGACTATATAAAATATAAGGCACATAAATCAAGAGAACAGAGGACAGATTGACAAAATCAACCAAAACTGAACAAAAATAAACAAAATACAATGCAGGTGTACAGAGTGAACAATCCTTGAACTGAGATGTCAAATAAACAGAGCTGTAGATAATACTCTTTAATCTTTGATTACCTTGCTTTCCTAGGAGGGACTCATCAAAATGTCCTTTTTTAGAGAACACATATAAGGATGTCTTTGCCTGAACTATGGGACAATACAATTTGCAGGTTTGGTGCATCTACCCACGCTCATACGTACAGGTTTGTTACTCTTGATAAGAACGTCTGTCTGCGGGGTCCTGGCCTGCAGGTTGGAGGTGGGCAGGTTGTGGTAGTGTTTTCTTCTCCTGTGTGACAAGGCCCAGGCCAGCTGGCTGCCGACTGCAGCGTTGTTCTCCATCAGTGCAATGTCTGTGGTGTTCCAGTCAAGGATACTACACTTGCCATTGGGATCATGAACATTATTTTAAAAAGATTTCTACCCTTTGATAACATCTGATTATATTGACACTTGAAAAAAGTATCATTAAAACAAGTGTTTTTTTCAGAATCTGGGCTCGAAATACTTTTTTTCTGCATACCTGCGCTGGTGCTGGTAACATTGAGAATTACCTGCACCAGACAAGTTTTACCTGCATCACTCAGACTTTGAGAAGTATGGATCATACTAAAAACTGTTCAGAAACCATTGCCATTATTTCTTTTATACTTCATAGGTGGCAACAGTCAATGCAGCAAATAAAAATCAACACACACCTACATGTATATGTAAAATCAGTACATGGACTGGTGCAGGTTAGGTGCAGGTAGACATTAGAAATACCTGCACAGCCCCAATTTTACCTGCACTAAGGTGCATATGCACCTAGTATTTCGAGCCCTGCCAGTGTACCTATGGTGTTGGACAGACTCAAGAGCAAGGACAAAACGTCCAACGTGTGTGGTGAGGCAAGCAATGAAAGGATACTAGCAGCAAGAGACTTTCCCTGAGTCAGCTCGTCCACTTTCCCCAGGATGTAGGGAGTCACCTTGTCCCCACGTACATCCTCTTCCCTGCAACAAACAACACAGTTTGTCACTTCCTACAATTATATAGGTGTAATACTTAGCATGAAAGTTCATCTGTGTTGGTACAAGTCATTATGAAATGGAAACTAAACTTTAACTGCATGCCAACACTATCTACAAAAAATTGGGACTTACCCCAAATTTTCGGTTGACTCCATCAATCTTGTTCACGGAATGGACCCATCTACTCTTGGAAATTATCTGGCACGTATGACCCGCTACTACGGTCACGTGTCTCTGACATCACGTTCCAAGAGTGGACGGGTCCATTCTGTGAACAAGGTTGATGGAGTCAACCGAAAATTTGGGGTATGTCCCAATTCTTTGTAGATAGTGTTGGCAGTTAAAGTTTAGTTTCCATTTCATAATTAATAGGTGTAATACGTAGATATAGAGTGTGCTTAGTTCCTTGTACTGCTGACAATAGTGTCGTAGCAATGACTATAGCTTGATGTTCCAATCTATGTACAAGATTTTGTACATGCTGCAAGGACAACTGGTTGGACACTAGCTTAATGATAATACAGTGTCCTTATATACTGTAATTCCTGTTTTTTTCTACAGTAATTTCTGTGCCACAAACTTATCATTATCAAATCATTTGTCTTTCACAACCCTCCCTGCACTTGCTGCCACCATGAAGATCAAGTTCCGTGAACATGTCCATTTTCCTCAGACCATGAAATTTTGCTACAGTGAAGACAAAGTGAATAACAGAACTCTCCTCTTCAGAAGCACCCTTCTGGACTCCTACTAGTATCCGACACAAATGTCGCTTACGATGTAACCTACCATCATCCCTAACTCTACAACACTAAGTCATGAAGTACGCAGGCACCTTGCTTGTTCCACTGCCCTCTGTATGGCATCCTCCACTTTCTGTGCAGCATGCTGCTCGGGAATCGGCACAGCAATAAGCAGCCCACTGTCCAGGCCCAGGGAGAAATGATTGTCTGAAGCACACAAGAACAAAGAACGTGTCAAAACTGTCAAGAATAAACACTAAACACTCATAAATACTCAAGAATATGTATGCAAACATATCTGTAAGTATTGCGTATAAATTCGTGGGGATTCATCCCGCAGGATTCATTCCTCAGCTAACCGACATCTCGCACACGTACGCAGTCGTCCCTCAGTAAGACATCTGGAGCCGCAAAGTTCCCGTTTAGAACTTTATTTCAGCCTGACACACTAATATCTGTAAGTATTGCGTACACACTGTATTATCAAGTCATTCAGTGAGATGGAAGTTTGCCCCTAGCCCTATTCTCTCATTTACTTCTCACTGTCATTTCAATGACAAGACTGCTTTCAACCAATCAGATGGATTTTTAGGCCACACCAATTGAATTTGTTGGATTTTTTCAGAAAAAAATATGAAGCGACAGGGCGAAAAAATAAAATAAAAACAGGCCTGGGCATCCTATTATAGCCCCAAATGCTACGATAGGAGCCATGAAGTCAACATATAAGGCTGGGTTGAAATTTAAACAATGAATTTTTAACTTTTAAGTAAACTACTGCATTGATAGATGGAAAAACTGTCACAACGAGGAAAAAAGGACTTTCTTCAACTGTTGGGGGCAAAATATGAGCATCTTTGAGTTGATTCAGAACCAGAATTTTTTTTCAAATCAGAAAAAAATGAAGAAGCGAATCTGAGGACCAACACACATCTACTGAACATCTAAACCAGCAAGTCAACACAAAGTCAATTCCTCTAAGTGGAAGAAATAACCGTTACGGTACTTCTAACCAGAAAGTCACTACTACATGTCATTTCAAAAAGTGCTGACACGTCAGTCATGAAACTGGCTGACCTATGACCTCCGCGGCCTCCTCGGGAGTGGTGATGTTGTAGGGCGAGTGGAAGCCGCTCTTCTGAGTGAAGAATGCTGGGAAGTCCGTAGTGTTCCCGTACGTCAGCACAGATACACCCTGGGTCTCCTACAGGAAAACACAACCAGCTTCTGTATCTGTATCTGTATAGCCGGTATAACCACCCTTCGGTGTAACACACCAGCTTCTGTATCTGTATAGCCGGTATAACTGCCCTTTGGCGTATCACACCAGCTTCGCAGGCACGCAGCACGGCGGCAACTGGCTATATATATTACACCGAACAGCCAGTTACACCTAACCTTTGCACATCTAACTGAAAGTATTGTTTAAAGCTGTCTAGTGATGATGCCTCTACTGGTCGCAGTGAGTTGTACTCTACAATAGTTCTAGGAGAAAACAAGTTTTTGAACACCTCAATCCTTGGTCGATAACTCTGGTACTTGAAGGCATGACTATTTCTGAGACCCATGTGATTGCTGAAACATAACAGATCTATGGTGAACGCAGTGGAAGGTACGAAGATGTGTTGTCCATACCAGGTACTCTAACGTGCGACCGATATCCAGGATGGACTTGACTCCAGCAGATACAACAGCAATAGGAGTCCGTCCAAGCTCCGTCAGGTCGGCACTGACGTCCAGCGCTGCAGAAATGATGATCAAAAAAGGTGTCAGAAAAGAATTTTACTAACAAATTTATTCCATCACTGTTGCAGATCTTTGAAAAAAGTTGTTAGTTTTTTAAGACAATCCAACTGGAGATATACACTTCAATGAGTAGAATCTAATGTACAGTTTAAACCTGACTGTGAATGAAGTTACAGGTATGTGCAGCAAACTTATACAAGCTTTGACTCGAAGATTATGTAAATTGTTACTTTGGATGCTTTATAGTACAGTATTTCCATTACGATGTATAGATGCAACTATCGTATAATGTGATATGAGAAATAAACCAATCACTACTACTACATGTTTGTGTTGTACTACTACTACTACTACAAGTGTATTGCCTACATGAATGTCCTCCGCGGTGCACTCCTCCGATGCCCCCCGTCACAAACACAGAGATGCCGGCCTTGTAGGCTGCTATCATGGTGGCTGCCACGGTGGTTCCCCCACTCCAGCCCTGACAAAATGGAAATATATTGTTGATAGTCACATCTCCATCTTGTGATGACTCCATGAGCTATGGGACTGAGAGAGAGAGAGAAAGAGAGAGAGAGAGAGAGAGAGAGAGAGAGAGAGAGAGAGAGAGAGAGAGGGGAGAGGGAGAGAGAGGGAGATCTAAAGGGAGAGAGAGAGAGATTCACATTTGCACAAAAATAATACCATTGACACTGAATTGTAAGTTGTAAGCTGTTTGAGATTTAGAGGAGAAAAGCAATTCTGGGGTGGGTACCTTGCTGACAACAATGGATAAGTCTCTTCTTGATGCCTTCAAAACAGGATTTTCTGTTGAAGCCAGCCAGTCAAGTTCATCTTCTGTTAGACCTGCAATCAACATATGTTAGTATCCTTATCTATCCTAACTTCTGCTGATACTGAGTAATGTACTACAGTAGACTTACCATTGAATGGAACTTTACAAGTATGCAGTGAATGTCAGGTGTAAAGTTTACCTATTCTAAGTTTCCCATTGATGATGGCAATAGTAGCTGGTGTTGCCCTGTGTTCTCGTACAATCTGCACCACTCTCTGGGCTGTCCTGGGGAACAAAACGTGCATCAAAGTCATCTATCATGTGATATTTGAAATGAAGAAAAATCTGCTTTTAGTAGCTTTATTTGTCAGCGTGCAAAATACTAGGTTGCCCAGTTGCACCGTGCAACCATATTTTGCTTGGTGCAACCTATTTCTACACCCAGGTAGCCCAGTGCACTACCTAAATTTTGTGGTAAGGATGCCCCTTTCTTCCATTTGGAACTGTTTATTGAGAAGTTCCCATGGTAAAGCTCATCACTTCAGGTAAGGGGAAACAACTCTGTGTCAGAAATGTAGAAGAATTTGAATTTGGGGCAACCTGGAATTTTGATGGGCAAGCTAGCTTTCATTCTAGGTTGCCACTGGGCAACCTGGCTCAAAAAAGTATTTCGTACACTGCTTGTACACAGTTCAATCAACAAAATCACTAACAAGCAGATGTTTTTGAAAGGCACAATAAGAATCGGTGTGATTCCAAAGTAGTTTAATACTGGACATGGAGAGTGTCCTTACCTGATATTGTGCGGGTATGGCATGCCATGTGTGATGACTGTGCTCTCTAGGGCTACTACTGGCTCACCGTTGGCAAGGGCGTTTCTTACCTCGGGGAGGACTTTGATGAGGTCTGAAAAGAACAATGTGTAACAGAATTAACTGTTAATGCAAATACATAATATATACTTGTACGTTTCATGTGATTTAAGAATTTTAAGGAAATGCTTGTCACAGAATCTAGAGGAATCTAACATAGCACTTTACGTAAACATCTTCAGAGGGAAATATACTCCTGACAACATTCAAACATAGATACGGGTACATCTCCAGAGCACAGAGTACTGACCTGAAAATCTCCTACTGAAGCTAGTGAAAGGATGCCAGGTTCCATGTCTGCACGCCTGGAGGAACCTCAGTTGTCTCAACATCTTGACTGTAGAACAGAGATCTGAATCTGAACCATGTAACTGACCAAATCAAATGCTACGCGTGTGTCATCATGGCATCACATACCAGCTCTGCACTTACATGTTTATTCATTTGGATTTACCACAAGTACAACAAGTATACAAGTGGAAGGGAGGGCAAAACAGGTGTATTGACACCTCTACAAGTTGTGCTCCCAACTCTCCAAGCAGATCCTACGGTGGCAAGACAGTATCCGTTGGCCAGAGGAGTGTCCGAAGTGGCTAATGGACACTTCTCTGGCCGATGGATACTGTCTTGCCACCATAGGATCTGCTTGGAGATTACTTACATGTGTAGTTCAAGTTGTTTCAGGATGTTCCTGCAGGTCCTGTGTTTGGGGAGAGCCACGCCCCACGCACGTTAAAGAACCCAGCACACTTATCGAAAAGCGTAGGGGTCCTTCCCGGTATGAGTGGTTCAAACTTTACAGTCTTATGGCCGCACCTGGGGTCATATTGAGGTCACCTGAGTTAGCGCCGAATGGCAGCCGCCCCCACCAATTGTAAGCTCCTCACAATTCAGCCCTTGGCGTCAAGGAGAGAGTTAGCCGGCCCACCCAAATAGATTGTGATAGGTTCTGGGCAGGTGAGGCTGTGCAATTTTTTTACGATGGTTTTGGAAAAGTTTCACTTTCTGCTGAAGGTGGTTGGAACTGTATATTATGCCTCCCTGCATGTGATCTCATTGAAGGAATAGACCAGGTCAGACAACTAGGCCACGGCCTGGTGTTTGTAGTAGACCAAAGGTCAGTCAGTCCTTGCTTGGTCCCCAGTGAGAGGGGACCAGATAGTTGAAAAAAATCTGTGCTGTTTGTTGTGATAATCTTTTACTAATCTTTTCTCTTATGTTTTACACCAGGTATATTCACAACACATGATTGTGCAAGTAAAAAAGATACATAAAGACCAGAAACAATTACTAAAGCATCTGTAACACTGAAATAACAGATTCTAACAAGCTTAGAAATTGTTAACTGCTAACTATAACTAAAATATCAACAAAAATTTGAAAAAGGTCTACAATGTTTTGTACCAATGTTTTTGCATTCTGTCTTTCACTTTATAATATAATAGATGGAGATGTGATAGCTATGATAAATTCACACAGGAAATAAAAGCTTACTGGCTAAAGAAATAAAGACGATCCTTAGAAATGATGACACTGCTCTAAGCTTCATTCTTTCCTTTGGTTAACCTTGCCCTTGAAGTAAACAAACTTCAGACATAACGTTACAGTTAACGTTATCCACAAATATAGCTGAAATTTTCAGGAAAAATAAAAAAAAGCACTGCCAACCCACCAACACTACCTGGGTGCAACAGTAACTACTTGTCTTAATGCTAAAGCTCAAAGCCTTAAGACTTGTCTTGGCAGGTCTTGACAGGTGTTATTACGTGTTTTCCGTAACCGCAGAGGGGATCCCCCTATCACCCCCCTCCCCAAAAATTATTTTGCGGGCCCTCCCCAACTTTTCACGTGTATTAAATTATAAACATAGTAATCAGTGCATTCAATCAGTCAACACTGCATCGAGACGAACCCACACCCTCACAAGTTATCATGAAATCGTGCATGTCTCTCTCTAACCTCCTTGATTAGATCGTTAAAATGAACACCTGAATCAGCTGCCGTGTGTTCCACATGCAGGGGTCGGCTCAGCTCCACTCTCGTACGCAGGGCTGTTTACGTCCTGCAGAGGTAATTCTGGGAACGAGAGCCCCATACTAGCCAATCAGGCTTGTGGAAATTGGCGCCATTTTTTGAAAGTTTCCACCAAGTTCGTGACGTTCTTTAGGTAGTTATAACATGCAATGGAAGTGTTTTTTGTTCTTGTCTAGTTATTTACTAGCGTTCAGGTATGATATGAAGTTTGTGACTATTCAAACACCTTATATATAAAGATTGTTGTAGAAAAGTTCTTTTAGGTTAGCCAGGGCCTGTCTTCGATGTTGTTTGAACTTTGATGGAATTTTTTATTAGAAGATCAATGTTAACGTTAACTATTCTTGATTTTTGATAGTGCAACACAACAGTCGTTGAATGGATGGTCACTTACTAATAGGTTATATTTATTGTATTGCTAATTTAAGACTTATTTACTGCTTTCTTTGTATGTAACGTTATGTATCAATGATTGTAGAGACATTGTTTTGTGTGTAATGTGTTCTGTAATGTGCGGTACAAGATATCAGCACTTGCTGCCTGTGTTCCATGTGTATTTTATTGTTACATATCTTGCATGTCTTGCATTCTCAATAAAGAAAAATTTCCACAAGCTGTGTTTGGAATTGCATAGAAGTTTATTCTACATTAGTAACAATCAATATTCATTCAGATATACACAAAATTGAAGGTGTAAAGGCAACTTGAAAGAAGAAGTCAGGAATGTAGTCTTAACTTGACACAGAGGCCTCCCATAATAAACACACTCACAGTGCTGAAATGTACACATTATCAAGATTGTTGGTCATCAGATTGCTTCTTTATCTGCATTATTATTTCATCAGTTTGTGTTTTACACTTACATCAATTCACACTTAGGATTCATCATGGACCTTTGGTTTAAGGCAACAGGGTAGAGAAAGACACTGGAATGAAGTCTTGATTTGCAATAGCCTTTCACAGGAGGCATGTGTGACACACAGCTTGCAGAAGTTCGCCAGGAGGTTGTCATGACTGTTGGCCATTGGACTGCATCTTGACAGGCATTGTTACTGTTAATGATGATGTCTTCACCCTGAACTTGGCAGTTGCACGTTCCTCGTCTATGCTGTGTGGCAGAGTGGTCTCCAGCCTGTACTTCCCTGGAACCTCCAACACCACGTCGTCCTGCACAGGGAGACACAATTAAACTTTCAAACTGATTGCAGAATTTAATATATGTTTATGAAGATTTACCACACTCAAACCTGGAAGGATTGATAACAGGTGACTATCACCTTTTCAAGATGTCAAACCTGTGACCAGACTGTAGGGTTTGAACCACTCACACCCGGAAGGATCCCAGCTCTTTTTGTTAAGTGTGGTGGGATCTTTAACATGCTCAAGGTGTGGCCCTCTTTGAACACGGGGCCTCCGGCTTTACGTCACATCTGAGAGGACATCCCTAACCAAATCTAAGTACTCATTTTCACCTGAGTCATGTGAGGAAATAGGTGTTAAGTGCCTGCCAGGGATTCGAACCTAGAACCATCGGATTCTAAGTCAATAACCCGAACCACAAGACCACCTTGCCAGCTTGAATGAGGAATATTCTCCAACTCCAAGTAAAACTTTTGGTCAGGGGTAGTAGTGCCTGGGATTTCATAGAGGGAGGCCATTGAAAGAAATCCTGGCCACAAATTCCTCACTGAAACCTCTGCTTGGAGAATGATTGAGGAACTGCTAGCAAATGATTCATACACAGGATAACTTCCCCACAACAATCTATTTCAAGCACTTATAACAGAAGGGTTAGACACCATCACTTAGAGGACAAATTTTCCACTGTTTGGTTAGTATGAGACTTGCAGTTGGCTGAGCAAGCACCAATCATATGTTTCACAATACATGTTCCTGAAGCATGAAACATACCTCAGAGATGTCCAGCTCACACTCAGACACACTCCTGACCAGAGGTAACGTGACCTTCAGCACAAGTCTTTTGGGCTTTGATCCCTCAGCCTCCTGTACAAAAAATAAATAAATAAATAAATAAATAAAATAAATAAAAATACAAATAAAACAATAATAATCAGAGATGAGACCAAGTCAACAGTTACAACCATAAATCGGCAGTTTGCTAACAATAATTCAGTTGTATCATATAACAAGAGGTTAATGCTAATATGAGTGTCCAAATTTACCTTCACTGTGAGCTGAAAGTCAGGCTTGGTAAGCTGTGTCTCTGTACTGGAAATTTCCTCTATCAACTTGGTTTTCCCCTGTTTGGGTTTGTCTTCAGACACTAGCGAGATGACGGGCTCGTCTTTGTCTTCATTTTCAGTTGACAGGTTGGACAGCTGATGGAGGATCGACTGTGGTGAGGCTAAGATGTCTCCGGATCCCACAGGTCCCGAAGGTTCGCTTTTCTTAGACAACTGTTGGAAGGCTCTGACTAGAGTCTTGTAATCACCTTTCAGCTTCTCCTCACACCTAACAAAGTTTGGGGACACCGTCAGTTTGTACTGATGCTGTACGTACTCCAGGGCAAGGTTGACCAGCATGTCCTCTGCTGTCTTGTCTTTTGTCACTTCTTGTAACACAGAGGGGTTGAAGACGATGGGAACAGCAGCATACAGCCCTGAACAACAGAAATAGGGAAACATCACTTCACCTCACCATGTGTGCATACATGGGAATTAAAGGACAAGGAAAGTAATTTCAATTTTGGTGCCTTTCAACCCAAAATCCTGTTTGCAAAAGGTGATTCATTGGTTTATACCCGTCCCGTACACATTGGGGTGATATTTGAATCGAATCCATGTTCACGTTTAATGACTGCCTATTCCACCAGGAGGCTACCGTGACGTCACAAGCACACTTAATCTAATTAACTGGCCATAAAATCACTACTCTGTTAACGTTAGTACATAAAAAAAATCTCCACGAAACGAAAAGGATAAAAAGAAGCCAGAGGACGAATAATCACCTGAGGGAGAATTGAAGTAGGCTGTTGTCTACATGTCCGTCCTTCTACAATCACGGCATTCGTCATATCTTCTCCGAAAGACATACATATACTATAGAGTTAATTAGATTAAGTGTACTTGTGACGTCACGGCAGCCTCCTGGTGGAATAGGCAGTCATGAAACGTGAACATGGATTTGGGTCAAATATCACCCCAATGTGTACGGGACGGGTATAAACCAATGAATGACCTTTTGCAAACAGGATTTTGGGTTGAAAGGCGCCAAAACTGGAATTACTTTCCTTGTCCTTTAAACAGGGCAACTGAGCTGAAGTGGAAACTCTACCCTTCAATAGATTAGCTCTAACACTTCTACTTTGTTCTAGTGTTTGTGATGAAGCAAATACAGAAACAGGAAAGAGAAATTTCAGACTGAAAGCAAGATACCGGTAGCCATAAACAAGATAGCCATTAAGTAGATTCTTTATCTTCATGTTTGTATAACATCTGTACTTGTGGGTCATCTGCTACCAGTTTCGACTGCCTTGATGACCTGTGTATTGATATGTTGTCAGTTCTCAATAAAGTAAAGTAAAGTAAAGTAACACATGCACATAAAATTCTACAGGGAATCATGACATACATGAAATATGAAATATAAGTCAGTTAATTGATCTACTTTTCATAGTTTTCATACTTTTCTGAATGAATGCATTGAAAGGAAAATCCAAGAAATGTTTATTCATACCTATGTTCTTTTCTTATCATTTGTGTAAAAATTCAGTGTATTTATTTTTCAGTATATTGTTTCTGTTCCTTCAGAATTATCTTAAAGTTTGTAATTAGTGACCACCGTTGTTAAACAATCAAATTGTATTAGTTTTCTTTGCGACTGATTTGTTTTCTGTTAATTAATTATCTTATAGTATGTTAGCTTTATGATTTTCATTTATATGTTTAAGTTATCGTAGTAAATGTTATATTTCTCATTACCGTAAATTTCCTTTTCATTAAAGTATGTTAATTAACTTAGAAATAGGAAGGAGGAGGGCCATGCATAAGCCATTAGGGTTTCCCGCCCCCTCCTGCACATAGTGTTTGTCATATGTAAATTTAACCCTTTTTATTGTATTTCAAAGTTTGTGCGAACAAATAAACAAATAGTATTTCAGGTACTAAGATACCTTGTTCATCTGTCCCGGTCGACATCTTCCCACCGCTGACAGGGATGGGATCCTGGTCTGTCTTGGGTGAAGGTACTTTGTCAAAGCTGCAGATGTTCAGGTACAGGACTTTGGCGTCCTTAGCAGGTCCGTCTTTCTGCACACGTTTCTGGAAAATTTATTATAAAATGTTTCTCTGTATCATTTCTGACCAACCAGCTCATAAAGCTTCCTAGCCTGGGTGCCATCCTATTTGTATAGCTGAGGGCTCCCATACGCTCTCTCTAGTCTAGGAAATACCTTGGAAATACCTTTTAGGAATTTTAAAAATTTATAGGATGGCACCCAGGCTAAAACTTTCCTGGCCCCAATATAATGTCCTTGATGTACACGTTATATAGGTCATTATGAAGTGGAGACTAAGCTTTAACTGCCAACACTGACTACAAAGAATTGGGACTTACCCCAAATTTTCGGTTGACTCCATCAACCTTGTTCACGGAATCAATCAATCAATCAATCAATCAATCAATCAAACTTTATTGCACAACAATTGCAACACGTACAATGTATGGCAAGTTCATTTGGACCCTTCTACTCTTGGAACGAGAGGTCAGAGACACGTGACCGTAGTAGCGGGTCATACGTGCCAGATAACTTGTGTCTCCCCCCGTCTCTGTTCAGGGTAGGTCTGTGCATCCTTGGTCTGTGAGCTCTTATGTAGACCGCCTCCTTCACTCCTCTTGCAAAGAAGTCCGATTCAGTCTCCATTTTCATAATGACTTGTACCAACACAGATGAACTTTCATGCTACGTTATATAACGTAAGGTATTATAATTCCTTCATGTGAAGTGTCACGTACCTGTATAGCCGTCCTGACGCACATGTGGGGTTCAGGAACAGGTGCCCACCCCCTGCGGCCCTCCTCCTTCGCCTGCTGCATCTGCCCCGAGATGAAGTTCTTGTACCCCTCGGGGTCGCTGTCGGCCAGTTCGTCCAGCATGTCCCAGATCCGCTGGGCCTGGCCCATCACTGCCTCGTTACCTACACCTCCGCCTAACCCTGCCATGCCAAGCTTTGGCTGTCCTTTCCTGTTCAGAAAAACAGGTGAACGTACTCCAGCGGCAGGTGAGAACGTACTTCGGCGGCAGGTGAGAACGGCTCGGTCAGTCGTACCTTAGATACAGCGTGCTGTTGTGTAGACGTCATCAGAACTTGTGCAAAACGTCGTCATAGATTGCGTACACAGTAATTTGGCCCAAACTTTGTGAGGTTTTTGGTACTAGTAAAACCCATGAAACCTTTTAAACATCCGTTTGTTGGATGTGACATTAGTTTGACAGCTGCAAAAGCTTCAGACATCTCATGAGAAGCGTGCAGAATGGAGCTGATGAAACATACCCATGAAATGCCACAAGCTTCGGGACAAACCAGACCGGAAGTGTAGCTCCTCGCCAACCGGAAGTAGCATGCGAGACACCTGATGGTGGCTGTGGTTTGGTCCGCTCGTTGTTCCTATTAAATCAAACACGGACTGGTCTATTTTGTAAAGGTACAGTTTAAAAAAACCCTCTGTAGTTTGTTGGATATAATGCTTGCAATAGTTTTATTGTACTGTGACGTATATGACCGACGCAAATGGTGTGTGGATGGATGGCTTGCTGTTGGAGGGAGGGGGGCATTGGTAGGAACCCCCTTGCCTTGGTCAAAACAATTTTAACTTGACAAGGGTGCCCATTTATACGAATATTAACGATTACGATGTGAATCGCGATTGGTAACTTTTTGATTGTATCACTGTTTTCCAACCAATATATTTTGTCATTTTTCAGAAGATGATGATGAAATTATGTTTTTTTTCTTCAATTTTGCTGTTTAGATTTCAGCAAGGGTATCTTTCTTGACATCACCATGGCTGGTTGGAGAGGAAGAACGTCTATAGACAAGCAGCTGCTCAAAAATGTCATCAGGCACACAGAAAGCATGAACAAGGTACCTAACGTTAGGTCATATCAAAATATTAACATACATTACTGTTGAAGTAATGGTTCAAAGAAAAAAGTGAGATTAAGGTACCCTATGAGCTGGCTGTGCAAAAAAAGTGGTAAAGGTTTAGAAATAATAAAGTAGTATTGGAATCCAAATGTAAGAGCTGTAAGGAGAATATTTAAACATCACCATGTATTTGAGCCTGATACTAATTTTCCTGGCCTTCATGTATTTTACGATGCAGTATGCATTATACACATTAATACGCATTATACATACACACATTTCTGTTGCCAGGTTCATGAAGAGTCTGAGATGTGGAGACAGTATAAGGAGGAGCAGACCAGGAGGAAGGACACTTCACCTTACAGAAGGTGTGGGGCTATTTCTTATTGACTTAGAGCTAACAGATGAAACCGTGAATATTACAATGTATTATTTTGTATATGATTTAGTGGATCTTTTATTTCCTTTACTGTTGTCCTCCCAGTCAGCTCTTAATAGCTATGATCACAGCTATGCCTGTCCTTAGGTACAGCCATCCTTAGGTACAGCCATCCTTAGGTACAGCCATCCTTACGTACAGCCATCCTTGGGTACAGCCATCCTTGGGTACAACCATCCTTAGGTACAACCATCCTTAGGTACAGCCATCCTTAGGTACAGCCATCCTTAGGTACAACCATCCTTAGGTACAACCATCCTTAGGTACAACCATCCTTAGGTACAGCCATCCTTAGGTACAACCATCCTTAGGTACAACCATCCTTAGGTACAGCCATCCTTAGGTACAGCCATCCTTAGGTACAACCATCCTTAGGTACAGCCATCCTTAGGTACAGCCATCCTTAGGTACAGCCATCCTTAGGTACAGCAAAGAGGGGATGACCACCTTGGGTACAGGTACTGCTTCAAAATCTAGCCTAGGGGGCAGAAATTGTAACGAGCTCAGTTTGCTAATTTTGGCTAGTTACTGTTTATCACTTAAGGCAATTGGTAGTGTTGGTTGCTATGGTAAAGTATGATATATGCATGTCCATCCTTGGATACATTATAATAAGGGCACTTTAGCACCAAGTGCCAGTGGCTGCTTATCGCAAACTTTAACAAGATGAAAGAACGTCCTGTGACTGTCTACCACTTGTTTATTTCATAGTTGTATGTCCAGTCAAACCAATAGATAAAAGGTGTTTATTTTGTATATTTGCAGTGGCCGGATGAGAAGCGACAGAAGTGACACAAGAGTCAGGACATCTGGGGGAGTTTCTCCCGGCAGCTCCTATTGGACCAAGAAGTTGTACGAGGCAGAAGAGGCAGATCCTGACAGGTACATGTCCACATGTATCTCTTAAACTTGTCTCGATCATAATAGGCCTCATCCTCATGTCACCATTAAAAGTTCTGTTGTTCCTCTGTGTTTTTTTTCAGTCAGTGACACCTTGCTGTGTAACTTGCCAAGATCTCCCTTTCATAAACATAGGGGTAGAGACATGTGGTAAGGTGATGATGAAGCTAACTTATAGTACCTGGTAAAAGGAGATATTGAACTTGAATGTTAAAAGGGAGATAAAATCCTGAAAACAGCCAGGTTCTTGCTGTCAACAGTTTTGTGTATTATCTTTATACAGATGGGGACACAGTGGCTTCAAGGAGCTGTACCCTGATGCCTTCAGCAGTTCTTCCAGTACTGAGGACTCCGAAGAGAGAAGCAGGAGTAAAAAACACAAGTAAGTTCTCCAGTCGTCATTCTGAACCCTGTTCCACATCTCTTAACATTTTTCATAATTGGACGGCAAAGCATCAATTTCAAATGGACTTTTAGAGTGATGCTCTGTTATCATTTTGTTCACCGTATGAGAATGGGGAGGGAGCCTGTAAAGGTGGTCTCCACCTGTTTCTCCCTTCCCTTCCACTTGTGGCAAAGCTTGAATAAATAAATAAATAAATAAATAAATAAACTATACATTGTACTTTCCAAGGTATTGAAATTGACCTAATTTGTAGGAAGATGAGTGGCCAATACAATGTATCTTTTCTTCCCACCAGAAAGAAGAAGAAAGCCAAGAAGAAGGATGTGTCCAAGAAAAGGAAACATTCCAGTGACTCAGACAGCTCTGTGCAGCGGGAGAAACGGAAAGTGTCAAAGAAGAGGAAAAGAAAGAAAAATGGCAGCGAAGACCGCAGGAAAACCAAGCTTGCAATGACACAACCTACCTCTACTGATACTCACTCTGGCAATAACGGGCGAAACGATCTACAAGGTTCAAATATTTTTATACCAGCACACGCAGAAAGGGACAAGTCTGTTAGACATCGCACAAAACATAAACAAAGCCGTACTAAGTCTAAGAGAGACTACAGCCCTGTTGATGCAAACTATGATCGCAGACGGAGGACAAGCGAGTCCTTCGGTAGTGGAGATGGGAAGGCCAAGATGAGGGACAGAAAGAGGCACAGTGACGGCAGGTAGCATCCTGGCAGAAAGGAGACGGTTTAACCCAAAGAAAGTGCAGAGATAACGGAGACACCATAGTGCTCATTGGTACTTAACACCATGACTGAAAATGCTTTAGATTGTGTGAATAAATTTTTCATTGTGTGGGTAAAATGTTTGGTTCTCAGAACTCTCTTTGTATGACGATTACCTTCTGTATTTATTTTAACTACCATTAAAGTATTTTTGAACCAGTATCTTTAAAACCTTGCTGTAGTTTTTTCAGATACTATTTCTGGGAAAGGATGCAAGACACTAGTATGTTGAGCAACCTTCAGTTATCACTAATGCCAGTGTGCCATAGCCAAACTGTTAGCAACCCTAGATGTTCTCTGAATTACCATGTGGGGTTGCATGTGGGGCCATGTCAGCACGTCGGCAGAACGTACTGCGCCTGCGCGAAACCCGTAATGTATTGTGCATAGCACTTCGGCAGAACGTCTCATATAAGGTCGAATTCGCGTATATAAGGGTGACATCCCGTCTGTAGTTTTTAAGTGTTGTGTAGAAAAAGATATGGTCTGCAACAGGCAAAATTCTGATGCAACGTTGACCAAACATCCAGGTTTTGCGCAGGCGCAGTACGTTCTGCCGGCGTGCTGGCCATGTCCTATACAGGATTTGCTGTTTGTTGTAGCATTTTCTCTGTGTCCAATTATTTCTATAACTTATATTTTATCTTGATTTCAGTTTTTGTACCATCCATAAAATTGAGTCATTTGACCTAACTGCGTTATGGGCCACCGGGCACAACAGAACAATCAAAGAACATCCATAAAAGACAACACCATGGTTTTGGGGAAAGGGAAGTTTATTGGAAGGAAATGTGGATTCAGGTTTGGAACCAGTTTCAGTATTCAATCATCGTTGAATGAAAAGTATTTTGACCTCTTCTGAAAGTCATACAAGGTACTGTTTTCAACAAATAGTTCTATCCATTGAAATCAAGTCATATGGACACTACAGGGTCGACAAGGAATGGAAGGGGGATTTTTTACTCTTTTTTTGGTTTTGGTTCCACAATTCATACTGACAAGAAGCTTGTCATTTACCACCTTAAAACTGACATGATCTTTCACCGTCAAAGTAGATCCAAGGTGTGTAAGCAAGCGGCTTCATTTCAGTTGGTTTCACTTTAACACTGTTGGCAAGTGGACAGAACAAGACATTCAGTGTTAAGAAACAGTCTTACCATACTTCAAATGTCTTCAAATCAGGACAAGGGGATGTTTTTGAGTCCCTGAATGTCTGTTCTGTCGACTACAGAGAAGTCCTGCTACACTTTGTACTCCACTCACATTTGTTGCATGACAAGTAACTAACATATCAAGTCAGTAACAATTTATGAACAGAAATAAGGGTAAATGTTGGCTTACAAGGTACTTGTTGATGCATTAAAAAAAAAAGCCATTTAGTCAACATAAACGGCACTACTTTCTCTTCGTCTAACACAAGTCGCAACATGGTTGTTCTGTAATGACCGTTTCAAGCATGTCTAGCAAGCCAACATGGAAATTATCAATCACAGGAGTCCGTGAAACTCCTTGTGAGTTTGAACAAAATTTGTAGGTCCATTACATGTATAGTGCTTGACTTAAACAGATGTACAAAGTATAGCAGTAACCCATGAGGGTGCATACACAGCCTAACGTCTGTTACGTTGTGTATGCAACATCTGTCAACAAGCACCAGTCTGCTGTTCCCTATGAACAAGGTTTTGTCATCCTTACAGCAGATGGAAAGATTGGTACATCCATGGCCAAACTGATGCTTGAGGACAGAACTTAGATCTATCACTGATCTTCAACTGGTAAAGTCAGGTTCAAGTGGCAGTTCAGCACACTCCTGGTTCCTGTCTAAACTTGCGAGTAAAAACTCCATTGCCTTTTCACTGGGTCTATGCAACACCCAACCCAAGTCTTCTCAGTATGTCAGATAAGTGAACAATTTCCTTCACACCCTCACTTGTCGCTGCCACGTCATTTCTGAACAGATGTCCAAAACCCTCAAACACAAAATGTCACTAAGAAGTGGTAAGCGAACGTAACGCAGTAGTGGCATCAGAAACTTGGCAGCCGACCAATGAAACTTGAACCTGACTTCACTCCTTGACCGATCAGAGGACAGATCTTTAAGACTCCAGTCTTCTCACCACATTTTCTGTGGTGAGATGACTATCTTCAACACCTAGTCAGCAGAGACACCCAAGGCAGATACCCAAGGATTCTCCACTAACCAACTCAGGCCCAGCCATGATGGAACGCTGGGCTACACATTCACATGGAGGCTGTTACCATCAGAGCAACATGCTTCTGTTTTGCCACATCCACTTGAAGGAGTGTGGCACAGATCTAAGACAAGACCTCAGTGAGACAATCTGAAGCAAGTTGTTGCCAACGGTAATAACCAAACATGCTTCCTAATAGTCATGATTTGTGGATACAGTTCAAACTATTGCATTTCACCTCACTTTCACAGCGACAACTTTGATTTTACAACGTTGGATCACAATTTTGCTACCTGCTTTTTTTACGCAATACAACATGAGAACGGTTCACCACAAATCATGGGCTGTATTCTTGACAGAGAAACAATGACCAGTCTGGTGGTCACATGCAGCGCACAAACTGTCCACCACTTCCAGAGTTCATGGTTAACAACGGACAGGTATACAAAATCAGACGGCTTGCATTATTAGACATTGAACTCGTTTGTCTGTCAAGAATACTGGGAGAGACACAAGATATTTCCAGTTCCATAGCGAATACTTACTAACATAACAAGCTGCTGTTAAGTCTAATAAATCTGTGTGCAGGATGCTGCTGAACAAGCTACCACAAGTGCAACAAGACAGAAAAGCAGTCTTGTCATGGCACATCAGAAGACCTCCCACCTCGTGTTATATGAGCCAGTGTAGTCTGAGTTCAAACTATCTGTGGGAGACCAAACATGAGGGGTCACGTACGGCGAGCTGAGGAACGGGCAGCAGTTTTCCTGCCTTCAAGACAACCCACGATGGCCAAATAGAATTTGCCATCAGCTCGCCGTACTTGGTTGTACCACAGAATCACTCTCTGATTCTACAGTTTGCCCACTGGAGCCCCTGGACAAGCATATATACACATGTACAACACTTGCCTGTCTGCTCTTGCCCAGAGGGGTGATGACACAAAAATCCATTTAGTCGTCCTCCAAGCAACTTTACTTTCATGACTGCCAGAAGACACAGTATCACTCGGGCAGTCTTGGCTCTGGATAAATTTCCACTGAATTAGTGAGCCACCAGTGCTTTAATCTGTTCGAAACGGAGTGAACTTGTCTGCGGCATTTCTTATGAAGCGTCATCAGTCCAGAGGCCAAGACGGGGACAGGCTGGTATATAGGGTACAGACATTTACAAGGTATTGTACAAAAATAGAGTTCTACTTCTACATCTGAAGGTAGGGATGTGCCTTGCCTGTGTGGGTCTAACGTTGCCTTGCCACTTGTGGACCGAGCCGTGGTATCACAGCCGGATCACCACGCAACGCATCAACTTTGCTGAAATCAACTACAGAGTTCATCATCTAGGCTAACAGTACAGTTTGTTTCACCCATCCGAAGGTTCTAAAAAAGATTCCGATAGACAGAAAAATACTGCTGGATGACTTTGCTTCGGTCGAGTTGGTGGAAGCTTCACTCATGATGCGTATGCACAGCTTCAGTACAATAGTAACCAAGGGGGATACACAACTCAGCGCGTGCACACAATCGTATAAAAGAAAAGCATAGCAGTGGAACTGGAAATATCTTGCATCGAAAGGTATCAAAAGTTTGACATGCGCATCCAAGGACTCTGGTCCTCCTCCACCTGCAAAATCCTGCCAGAACTGTCATGAAAGAATGTGCAAGAGGGAGACAGGACTCATTCTCTCAACCTTGGATGTACATGTCTAATGTTGAGCTATGCAAGCTAAGAATTGAACATTTGCTGTTTGCTGTGTCATTACTGAATCACCACTCGGGAAGCAAAGCCATCCACGTAAAGCACCAAAATGCCAGTTAGAGTCACTTCGTGACTCCCAAAATTTACAACATAAATGATCTAACATATTGTCTGTACAAGCTTTTGGCAAACGGTTGTTACATGCAGAAGTGAGATATACATCTCTGCCTGTTTTAGCATTTTGTATCTTGGCAATCTTAAGATGTATCACAAACCACGTTTCATCCAGACGTCAGTGTGCGCAATGCCACCTGACTCTAAAATATATGCCACTTTTTCATGTAATAGTTGCACTTCGCATATACAACTCCCTCGTAAAAAGAACAAAAGAAAACGAACAAACAAAAATAGCAACAACTGAGAAGTCCCAAAGAGGAGGGATTGGTCTCTCAACACTGAAAGGTCGTGTCTGCCAGTCTTGATTCTCACTTCTGTTGCTGGGTTTGCTCCTCCAGCTCCACAGCTTCTGAATGGTACTCAGCCACGTACAGACTTTTGTCAATGACACCTGGGATGGGCTTGATCTCTGTATCCAGTTCACGCTCAATCTTGTGAAGGTTGTACCTGCAGGGAAGGGAAATGGCTGTCAATCTTTCCTCATCATAAGGCAACCACTTTTCTAGAGATGTGCTGGTTAACAAGTACTTCTACATGCCGTAACAGATTACTAAGGCTCCCAGGGAGTAATGCATGCTGATCCAGTGTTCGAAATACCCACTAGCACACTAGCAATTGCTACCTGATTTTCTTGTGCGCTAGTTGCTCCCTGACTCAGGTAGCGCACCACGCAACCTGAAAATATGTACCACTGAACTCAAAGGTGCACACTGTGCTACCTGGTTCAAAAAAGTATTTCGAACACTGTGATCCTACGGTTGGTCCAGTGTCTTACGTTGTTTCAGTGACAGGTTGTTCCACAGTTGGGGGCCTTAGAATTTTAAGATGTAACTGTCGTACTGAATACTAAGACCCATCACTGAATGATGTAACTGTCCTACTGAATACTAGCGTGTGTGCATTGTAGCGTGCGTAGTCCAGTGGTTAGCGACCCTGCCTCTGGGATAAGAGGTTGGGAGTTCCAATCCCGGCTGTTATCGCTCACCCAACATGCATGCTACTGGAGAGGGTCGCAGTCCTTAGGACGGGACGTTAAGCCGTGGTCCAACGTTCATTGTGCTTGTCGAAAAGAGCTAAGGGAATTTTTCAGGTACAATGAACCTGTAAATACTGTACATAGCGTCTGTCTTCTCTGTCGCGACCAGTGGAAGAGTAGCTCTTCAGTGAGCTAAACTGGCTAGAGATCACTTTAAGTTTCACTAAAACCAAACCCACCTGTCATCGTACGTGATCAGGTTGATGGCGACACCCAGGTGGCCGTAGCGCCCCGACCGGCCAATGCGGTGCAGGTAGGTTTCTGCCATCTTGGGGAAGTCAAAGTTGATGACAACGTTCACAGCCTGGATATCAATGCCTCGAGTGAAGAGATCTGAAATACATAAAGGCATCATCAGTTCAACAGCAGTTCTACCTGTGTTTTTTTTTCCCCCCACGTTCTTTTTATTCAGTTTTCAAAACAAAACAAAAGAACAAATACAGACATGCATGGCACAGGTTGTAATCAAAGTAAAATATATAACACAAAATTTTGTTTAACAGAAACAAACTCATACATAATATGAAAGTATGCTTCGAACCATTCATAATTCAAAACAATTTGAACATAATGACTCGAAAAACACATAATAAATGATTACTTTTAACTAATCAAAGACAAATTTCAAAAGTCTCAACATTATTTAAGAATGGAAATAAAGGTGTAACTTTCCCCACTCGCCAATATGTTTGTGTGATTTCCCCCCTCTATTCGAAATTATAAATTCTAATTTACAAAAATATGCTACAAAAGAGATAAAGGAAGATAGTTCTACCTGTTAACATGAGTGTGAGGTCACCAACATCACTAGCAATTTATTATGGTTTATTTGGCTCAATTAAAATGTCTTCAACAGCATTCCCCACTTGGCAGCCAGGGGCTGAATTGCATGGGGATTCTTGTAAAACAGTTTACGTATGTACTTAAACCATTAAAACTTTACAGGCGTGTTCGAATCCATGCATAGACATCAACTAGGTTAAAAACAACATTATTTACAATATAAACATCAACAACACGACTCACGGGTTAAAATAATTTCAAGTAAAAGTAAACACTATAGAATGTAATTACAGCATGGAAAGTTAAGTTGTATATATTAAGTTAAATCATGATCGTTTTGTTGGACCTGTATATAATTTGTGATGATTATGTATGTTCATTCTCTTTTAATCTTGCTGTCAGTATGTTTGTATGTTTATATGTTTTGAAACCTGGAAGATTAGTCATTGACTTAAGGGTATCGAAATAAATGAAATAAACAGAAAGAACGGTTTTATCTTGTTTTTACTTGTATCACCCACCCAACCAGATTACTGATTTAGAAATGTATACTTCTTACAATTAACATCTAAGAGCATTAAGACAGGCACAGGTGACCAAGATATCAGTTCCCATGAGCGCGAGGTCACCAACACCACTGGCAATGTACTTACAGCTTGGTAATGTCGCCATCTCCTCAAAAAGATGGGACATTTGTTATATTTTGTACCACCCACCCAATCAGATTACTGACTAGTTCCTATGTTGTCGATGAAGGTAATGAGATACACAAGGAACTAGTTACTCAAGCAACTGGATAGAGTTTGAAAATCAATCCAGTTGCTTGAGTAACTGTTTCTTTGTCTTATGTTTTTGTGTGTGAGTAGTGCTGTGTACTTAAACCCACGTTAAGGTTCAGGTCCGGATTCAAGTCGAGGTTTAGGTTCAGTTGCGGACTTGTAAGTCCAGACCTAAACCCATGGTATATACAAAATTGCATGGTGTCAACCTTGCAATGTTGTCTGGGCGAAATTGTGGCCACATAACATGGAGGCCGACACTTGACAATGCCCAATGGCAATGTTTTCTTCATTTTGCAGCACAGATTTTGCGATCTATGGAAGATTTTATGTGGTTCGGAAAAAGGGGTATGTGACATGGGTTTTTTTTTCCAACCAAGTCCGGAACTGGTTACCGCCATTCAGGTTTTTTGGACTTGAGTCTAAACGTTTTTAGAAGTCCGGAACTGAGTCCAGCGAACCGGTACACAGCACTACGTTGTGAGTATTCCTTACCAGAGCACACGAGATTGCGGCAGGCACCATTGCGGAAGTCGTGGAACACGCGGTTGCGATGCTGCTGGTTCATCTTGGCATGAATGTAATAGCAGGAGTAGCCCAGCTCAGTGATCTTCTTGGCCAACAGCTCCACACGTTGGGTGGAGTTGCAGAAGATTATGGACTGATTGATTTGTAACTGGGGGGGGGGGGGGGGGGGGGGGGGGGGGGGGGGGGGGGGAAACAAAGAGATGCACATCACATTTGTTGATGTTTAATCTTTATTTCAGGCATCCATGGCCCATATACAGCATGCGAAATACTAGGTTGCCCAGTTGCACCGTGCAACCACATTTTGCTTGGTGCAACCTATTTCTACACCCAGGTAGCCCAGTGCACTACCTAAATTTTGTGGTAAGGATGCCCCTTTATTCCATTGGGAACTGTTTGTTGAGAAGTTCCCATGGAAGAGCTCATCACTTCAGGTAAGGGGAAACAACCCTGTGTCAGAAATATATAAATGCACATTGCATTCTAACAAAGTTAATCGCAATGTGGAAGAGTTGAAATTTGGGGCAACCTGGAATTTTGATGGGCAACCTTGCTTTAATCCTAGGTTGCCACTGGGCAACCTGGCTCAAAAACGTATTTTGTACACTGACATAAAAGAATACATACAGATATAAATACACATAATAACAGCAGTTAAAATATGACTATGAGTACAGACAGACCCAGACATTGCGGAAGAATCTGTTACGGATTTGAGAACAGATTGGAATTGGATGATGTTATTTGAGGAGTTGTACAGACGAGATATGGAAGGATAGCATTGGTCCTATGGTCCGAGCCAACAGCTACCACTGTTATCTTGTGTTCACAATAGTTATCGATACTGTTTAAAGGGAGGCATGTATCTTTACCAACATCAAAATTCTATCAATACGGTTGGGAGGCAGGTATCTTTAACATAAAAAAAAATTAGCAATGTGACCGATTTCTTGGTGACTACAAGTGATACAAGTTGCATATCCACCTTGAAACACATCGTACATTACTTTTGCTTTATCAAAACGACTACCCTTTTTGTTTGTTTTTGACTATTATTTGACACACCAGGTAGGATCTTTACAGTCAATACCCAGTCCTCTTCAGGTGTGACATGATGAAAAATGGACCTTACCTCTGGAACACACTTCCGCTACAGCAACGACAACTCCTTAGTCTCAGGACTTTTAAACAGATCATTAGGAATAGAACTTGATCTAGTTGATTGTTTGGATGTTATATTTATTAACTGTTCTATGTGCTGTGTATTTGTTGTGTGTACTTTTTATGTATATTCAGGATTACCTGAAAGTGAAAAGCAGGCCAAAATGGCCTGAGTTGTAATTACTGGTAAAATAGATCTTTCTTTCTTCTCTTCTATCCAGTTTTAACGTCTTTTTCCCCCAAAACGGGGGTTAGACGTGCTTGCATCAAGTGCAAGTCTTTTTGAAGCAGGATTTTTTACGGCTGGATGCCCTTCCTAACGCCAACCCAAACCCTAGTAGGGCCCAGGATCCCTCTAACTGAGGGGGGGGGGGGGGGGGGGGGGGGGGGGAAAACATGTACGTGTAAGTGCCTTTCCCAAGGGCACAACGTCTGGGTGCATGTCCGGACATGTCTGGGTCCAACCCTGGGGATTGAACCTGGGTCTCCTTGCTTGACAGTCGGATGCTCTACCACTACACCACACAGACGCCACCTCTGGTAAAATAAATCAAGTTTGAAAGACGTACCTTGGAGAACAGGGTGTTGAGACAGTGGACCTTCTGGCGCTCTTGGACGAAAGCGTAATATTGGGTGATGCCCTTCAGCGTCAGCTCTTCCATCAGGTTAATCTCGTACGGTTTGTTCAGGTGACGTTTCTGATCAGCAGAAAAAAAACACAACAGCAATTAGGAACTCTTGCATTTATTTATGCTCCATGCAGCAACTTTTTTAACAGTTTATAAGAATATAAGAAGACTGGCATGGCTTCAGAGCAATGATAGTGGAAGAATCTTGGACACAGAACTTTTTTGCAAGAGGAACAGAAAAAGCCATCTACATCAGGGTTCCACAACTATCCCTCAACAGAGATGGGGGGCGCCACAAAATTTCTTGATCCACTGCTAACTGAGTCACATGTGTCATCTGCACAGAAGCGGTGAATTGCTTACTCCTTGACAAAGACTGGAGTTGATCAGTTGAAAATTTGGGTAAGTCCATTTTTTCTGAACCTTGATTCAAACTGATACAACAGTAGTACAACTCCCATACTTTTTCACAATGCAGAGTGATGACATCATAAAAATACAGCAGCAATTAGGAACTCTTGCATTTATCTATGATGCATGTAGCAGCTTTTCCAAGTTTAACAGCTTATAAAAAAGACTGGCATGGCCTTTAGAACAATTACAACAGTAATACAATTCCTTCTCTATTTCAAAATGCAGAGTGCTGAATGGTTTACCATGAAGTCCTTGACGGAGAGAGGGAATGTGGCTGAGAAGAGCAGGATCTGCCGTTCCCTGGGCAGGTGACCGATCACGCTGTCCAGCATTCCTTTGAAGTCCTGAGACAGCAACTTGTCACCCTGTCACAAAAAAAAAAAGTCGTCAATAAACATCAAGCTAGCAGCGTTCTCTTTTGAAAGCTTTTTGACGAAGCACTGTCTTCTGTAGCTCAGAGCTGTTTAATCATTTCTGCAATGTTTGCTGAAGTTGTAAAGCACCATAAAAATACACATTACCATACACAATGGTATAATTTTGCATTATTGTTACATTATTGCAAAATGTTACATTGTTTGTATAATTTCTCTTTTATACAAATTGTATGTTACCTGGGCCCCCTTGGAAATCAGCAAGTAATGCTGAAGAGGCTACCCAGGAGTGTCCCAAGATGAAATAAATAAATAGATAAATAATTCATAACATCTAGTTATAATTCTGACAGGACGGCATGATTCTGAAACATGAACAGTCACACCACCAGTAGAGAAGAGATATAAATACCTTTCTTCATGCTTTTTTTTCTGAAAGCTTTTTGCAGTATATGTATTTTTTGTTTTAATCATTTTCTGCAAAGTTTGCAGCAGTTGTACAGCACTATAAAAATACATATTATATTATTAGTACATAATGGTATAATATATAACATCTAGTTTAGACTAGTTAGGCCATGTTGATTTGATTATATGGATGACATCCGCGCGCGCATCAATTTTCGTTCGTTTCCAAAAAAAAAAAAGTTTTCGACCATACTGGAAATCGTACAAAGCAGCTGCAAAATGAGCAAATATATGCTGTAAATAGAAAAAAAAATATTGGAAAACTATACTAATATCGTAGAATACTAAAATCAATTCCAAAGGAAAAGAAAAGTGTGAAGAAATGAAAATGAAGAGTCTATTATTCGCCATACCATAATCTGTGTGTTTAGCCATTTGTTCAACCTTCATGACCACGTAGATTTCATAATGAAGGCAACTTTTTTTTTTGCCAAACTTTTTTTTTATTCGCACGCTCGCATCAGTTTTGGGGTACCCAGAGGATGTCATCCATATAATCAAATCAACATGGCCTTATGATTCTGACAAGACGGCATGATTCTGAAACATGAACAGTCACACCACCAGTAGAGAGGGGATATAAATACCTCATCTAAAACGAGCATTTGGCAGTGGTCCATCTTAGCCACACCTTTCTTCATAAGGTCGAGGATCCGCCCGGGGGTAGCGATCACAATGTGCACTGTGGACAAGAACGTCAACCATGACTTAGCATAAGGTCTCACTCGTGAGTTTTTTTCTTTACCTTGTGGCCAATGTACAAAATATGTGTCTCACATGAGTGTGTTCCTACTCAACCTACAGGAAATGTATTGATATCAGTCATTCTATGTTGAGCACATTTACCCTACACCATGTAAAGAAATTGCCAACAACCTCTATACACAATTCTTTTTTCTTGCAATTACAAACTGCACTTAGCCACTCCCTGCAAGAGGTACTTTCGCACTGACAGCGTGCGACCGCACCACTCAACACCCTGAACTGTGCACTTCCAATCTCACGTGCGGCTCCCACAGATTACCTGCTAATTTTCTTCAGTTACAAACAAGCTTTCACTACTTTGATCACTTAGATCTGTTTAGCTGGCTAAAAGGAAATCTGTGATACAAACACACGTTCATGCCGCCGTTTACTTTTTGCGTTGGCACTCTTTTAGGGTACGCATTTGGAGTAATACATGAATGAACAGTCAGTCATCAGCTTGGTTCACTGTCTACAAAATCACAAACCCAATGCACACAACCAGTAAGTTCCTCACCTACTTACCTTTCAATGTCTATCAGACACCTTCCTCAGAGCGTCTGACTCGAGTTCTGCTTCTTGCTGCTATATGTAGCTGAAGTAGGTGTCGCTTATACCCTGTATTCTACCAACCTGATGAAATTATTCACTGAAGGATTTACCATGCATTACAGAAGACTTACCAGTGTCGTATAGCCTCATAATGTCGTCCCTGAGGCTTGTGCCACCCGTGGTGACCATGCATCTGATTCCCAAGTGCTTTCCTAGTGCAGTAGCGATGCTGCTGGTCTGCAGGGCCAGTTCACGTGTTGGCACAAGTACCAAAGCTGTAGTCAGATGGAACAGTTCAAGTCAGAGAAGGGCATCACAGTCTTTTATACCGGTGCCAACTGCATGATGATTACACAAATTTAATCAGTCAGTCTAACAAGATACAAGATGTTGCACACTGAATTAAAACCAATTTACAATAAAAAAAGAAAAATCTGTACTGTCATATAAGCATGAAAGCTCATCTGTGTTGGTTAATTCCATAGTTGAAGTTTTGATACTGTCAATCAACACAGTAAAGAAGCTCATGGGGTCACGTGCTCAGAGTAATTGAATCATCACTCCTGACTAAGGTTGACGGAAGAGCAACCGAAAATTTGAGGTGAGCTTCTTTATTGTGTTGATTGACAGTATCAAAACTTCAGATCTGTATTGTCTCACCTTGGATATGCTTCTTGTCTAGTTCCACCCTCTCGATCACTGGAATGATGTAAGCGCCAGTCTTCCCAGTACCGTTTTTGGCTCGAGCTAACACATCTCTCGCTAGCAGTGCGATGGGGATGCTTTCCTCCTGGATTGGGGACGGTTTCTCCCACCCCATCTCGAAGATCCCCATGAGGAGCTCCCTCTTTAAGCAGTAGTCTTCAAACTCGTTTCCCTTGGTAGCTGTGACATCCTGAAGGAAACAGATATTGTTGATGAACCTTTTGTGTGAGTTTATTTATTTATTCAGAAATTGTAACATGACAATACAGAATGTGCACTAGGCAACAAGTATGCTGATAGCGTGCACACCTAACACATGATACTCATTTACACCTGAGTCAAGTGCGGAAAGTCGTGTAAAGTGCCTTTCCCAAGGGCACAAGGTCAGTGGCATGTCGAGTACTCTGTCGTTGCGCCACACGACCCCACAAGTGAGTTTGTGTGAGTTACCAGGCCAAAACACAACACTTCATTTAAAATGGATATGAGACATTACTTTTGAGCCTCTGCATTGCCTGACTACATCATGCTTTTGGCTGCACTTCCACTAGTCAGGGGGAGGCTCAATCAGCCCCTGACAGCATGATTGTGTAACACAGGTAAAGCTTTTACATACACACACGCAAGCACACACACATAAAACAATTAAAAGAGTGGGACAACAGAAATGCCAAGACTTACTGTTGTTCTTATTCTCGTATCTTTTGGCGGCACCTTCAGACTTTTCTTCCAGTCCTCACCAGGCCTGGGAAAGAAAGAGAGAACACAACATGAACATTAACAATGTTCAAACTGTGGCCAAACAAATACTGTACCAAAAATTTCACAGCAAAAATTTATTATGAGTTAGACTGGCCTATTCATCAAATCATAACAATGGTTGAAACCGAGAATGGAAATATTTTTAAGCATTCCAATGTGTCTGAACATTTCTGTATCTGTACAGTATAGCCGGTATGACTGCCCTTCGGCATAAAACACCAGCTTAATTTCACATTGTATCATCATTAGCTTTGACTTTAAGGTGAACCCTTTTACTTTCAAGACACATTTTCTTATACCTAAGTCAAAGAAACACAAAACTTCACCATATTCATGTATAATACAAAAGACTTATTATACTTACCCTGTACTGGGCTTGTTTTCAACAGTCTGACCATGGTTGGCAGCCATTCCTGTTCCACTTGGCACCCCCACAGGCTTAGTCATCTGTTTGATGGGGCCGGCATGATTCGCCACACTCATACTATTCATGCTCGTTGCTGCCATACTTTCAAAGTAGAAGTCGTGTCCACTAAGGCCCAGTTGGATTTTTTAAAAAGATTGTGGCATGTACGTTCCTCCCTAGGAACACAAAGTCTAACAGTCGTGGGTTTCTGAGTCTCTATCTCATGTGAGTCTTTGTGCTCAACTTTGCTGCAATCTCAAAAATTGCAAATATAATATTTGAATATAATAATGATGATACAAAAAATCTGTTTGTCTTTATCAAAATCTGTGGTCCAAGTCTTTAAAATAGACTCATGAGTTAACTATTTAGTCCTCAACTTGAATGTCAGTTATCACATCAGGAATTCCAAGGCAGATCAGGCTCACCATCTATCCGTGTTGGAAGGAAATTTGCCACCTGTAAAGACGGAAAACCAGTGGATTATTTACATCACTTGTTTGGGTCATGGGGAGAGTATGATATGCAAAATTGCTGGATGTACAAGAAGGTTCTTTATTCAACAACCATGGGCTTTCACATCCCACGTTTTGGTGACAGTCCGTCACCTTCTTTAGGGCAACAATGAGTGGTTGAATCAAGAACATTCTACAGTCTCTTGCCAACCTGATGAAATTAATCTTGAGTTTCTGGATCTTCTCTGGAGGAAGAACCTACCCGTGCATAGGATTTTTCCCATCGCAAAAGGGCAGATTTGTGACAGTATCCGTAATGGACTGAACTTTAAGTTCAAGCTAGACTACTACGTTTTGTGACAATAGTGGGTAATCATGCCTTTCCTTTGCCAGCTATTATCCGTTATAACTTAATTCTTCTTTCTTTGGAATTATTTATTTTTTATTATATTTTGGAACAATGCCTGACCTAGTGGTGAGCCCTGACAATTGACTTCAACAGCTAGCCATGGCTTTGCTTAGACTAACTAAAAAGTAAGATTACATCTTGTCATGCTACATGCCATCCGTCTATTGTGTGTCACTGTCTCAAAATTAGAAATTGGCTTCCCCCAAATGACAAGTAAATATATAAATAGTGAATCTTTCGTACGTCGGTGAAGGTTAGACATCCAGGTGATAAGAAGATACGCCAAAAAAACAGTTACTCAAGCAACTGGATATGATTTTGGAAACGGTCAGACGTTTCAGGTAGCATCCACTACCTTTCGTCAGTGACACTAAGGAAATATCTCTGTAACTGTTATTTTGGTGAAACTTTCGTAGTTTTATTTTGCAGCAGGAGGGAAAGGGATGTTTTCACGGTGTTTCAAATTCAAGGTTGACACAGTTCTGTAGCACAGTGGTCATACAAGGAAGACATCTTCTCTGTGTCATGAATTCGCGGTGGATAGTCCGATAGGTCACCATGAAAATAAAACTACCGCAAAAGTTTCCCGATTTACAGGAGATGTTGCAAAAGTGCACATCACATGAATACATGGAGGCAATTTCCCCAACATGACTGGACCACGGGAGGTTTGACTAGCCTGGGGGTTACCCGGCATGTATATGTATGTTAATTATTTTGCTTCCTTTGAAAACAACTCCTGGTGGTTTTGCCTTGAAAAAAGTGGATAAAATGACGTTCTGTGGCCGTGAAGTAGCTGAATCTAGTTGTTGTCCAAAACTTAACCATGGAGCCTGACCACCTGCATGTTATATATATATTTTTTTTACAACTAAAGAACCTACCTTACCTGCATACACTGGTGAATGTAAAACGACGTTGTGTTAGTATGATAAAAGTAAACCTAATCTACAGACACACTTTGAGGCTTTCTGCCCCCCTCCCCGTCAAAAATCAAAAAATTCAAATTGCCAGAAAACTCGTCACTGACTGAGGTTAGCTCGTAGCTTGATGCTATCGAGCTGAGCTATGTTGTCATTGTAATATACAGGAACAAATAAAATACAAGGGAATAGGTAGAAAATATGAGAGACATGAGAAAATATATCAAAATTTGGTACCACCACTTGACAGTCCAAGAAATTTTACTAGATCTGAACGCACGGACGGCCCCGTCTCTTGGCAAACATCCACACGAAAACGTGACGACATGAAAGACGAATTCGCCTGAGAGTGTGAAACTGGAAAAGCGGAACAGTATCGGATGACGTGATGCATCCTCGCAAAATCCCTTCAGATTCACCCCAAAATTACGCGTCCGTGCACAAATATGGCTCTAACGAGAACAAACAATTGTCGTACCACACATAAAGGGGCTCCTTAAGTCACCTGGACGTCAGATTATCAAACACAGCGATAGATTCAGTCAATGGAAATGCTCACCTCCAACGTCCAATATGGCTGCTGCCTGAAAATATGGGGAAATCATAAATTATGCTAATTACGTAGCGTAACGTTGCGTAGAGGTAGAGGTGCCTAAATTCCCGATCCCTGATCCATTAGTGAGATACAAAAGCGTTTACTTTTTGATAAATTGTCAGGAATACGCTATGCTCATTTTATTTGAAATTTTTTAACCAAAAAAGCTGCATTTTAAATGACTATCTATTACGCATGCGCATGTAGCTTGTTTGGCCTGCTGGCTGCGAAGAAGTTCGATCTCAGTTCGAGAACAAAACCATGGGAAGACCAGGTAGATTTTCCATTTTATACAGTCTCAAGAATGCTGGAAACACGTCATGATCTGAATTCTTTATTGTGGTGTAAGATACTTTGAGTGGGGATGGACAAAACCTACGTAATCTAGCCTCACAGGAGGGTAGGACCGCGGCAAGGGTGGGAGGGGGGCGACTCAAACACGTGCGCGCACCACGCCGCACAGCCAAACACCCCTGGTGGCGAAAAACTTTTCTCAAAATCTACGCAGATGAATTATCAACAATATATTACGAATCGCTATCATTTTAGATTAATTGTAATTTGTCCCAGCTGGTACTTGTTTGTAACTTCATCTTTGCTAGACCTACATAAACCAGATAAACTAGTTTGTCATGTCTAAAACTTTAAAAAAAAATTTAGTGCTTCACTATCACCTAACTTCATGAAATTTCACAGTGAGTTTCAGTAGTTTTCAGGACTTGTGTAAGCCCACCAAACATCAATGTGACGTTGTGTTGACATCTGTTGTTGTTTTTCACTCCCAGGTTTCTCACCACGTGGAGGTGGCAGAGGTGAGATTTTTTATTTGCAAACTTTTTAAAATCACAGAAGTAAAATAGAAAACAGCATTCCAAAGCTGAGGTAGACCAGTGTCACGGACATGAAAAGAAACCTACAGTGGGCGTCACTGGATGACAGGCGAAAAATGTCCAGACTATGCATGATGTACAAAATGACTAATAAACTGGTGGATGTACCAACTACCAAGTACCTAATACCAGCCCAGAAAAGAACAAGAAATAGTCATGCCTTCAAGTACCAGAGCTATCAACCAAGGATTGAGGTGTTCAAAAACTCATTTTTCCCTAGAACAATCGTAGAGTGGAACTCGCTGCCTCCAAGTACAGTAGGGGCATCGTCACTAGATAGTTTTAAACAATGTCTAGAGTTAGACGTTCAAAGGTTAGGTGTAACAGGTCGTTCGGTGTAATATAGCCAGCTGCCGCCGCGCCGCGTGCCTGCGAAGCTGGTGTGTTACGCCGAAGGGCGGTTATACCGGCTATACAGATACAGATACAGATACAGACCACGGTGTGAGTTTTGCGGACATTTTCGTAAATGCATAGGATCTGTATACTACTTCAAAATTCCTTTATTTTCCTAGGGGCTTAAATTCGCAGTATAAGGGGAAAGGAGGTTTTCGCAGTGCTTTATTGCCTTCGTCAAGAAGGGTATGTTTTCATGGGCGTGCGTGTGTGCGTGAGTCTGTCAACAGTATAACTCGAGAAGGCTTAAATGGATTGTCTTCATATTTGGTAGGTGGGTAGGTCTTGATGAGGTCTAGAAGTGATAGGAATATGGGCCCCCTGGCGGCTCGTTATGGTACTGCAGCGGTACTTCCGGTTTTGAAATATGGTGATCTGGACGAGCTAGGGTCATGATTTTTGGATGGTAGGTAGCTCTTGTGCTCGGGAAGAAGTGACATAAGTTTGGGCCCCCTAGCGGCTTGCTCTGGAACTGCAGGAGCATTTGTATGAAAATGTTCAAAGTAGGATAACTCAATAACCGGTCGACGGATCATCCTGATATTTGGTGTGTAGGTAGCTTAAGTGATGCTTGACATAATTAGATGACAATTATGCAAATTATGATCTAATTTGCATAATAAATGAAGCAATTCTATAATTCAGTTACCTTCCATGATACTCTACCTTCATTGTGACACATGGGCAACAGGCTGTCCCAGAGGGAGAAAGTCCCAGAGGGGATATTCATTAAGCAGTCCATGTAGCTGCAGGCGGTGTTGCCTTACATTTCCTGCACAGATGTTTTTTCCCTTGCCCAGTGCACGATTGCAGACTGCATCGGCAGGGGTAGTTTTCACAATCCAACTTCCATATTTAGGGGGACTAATATATCACTTCTACCTTCTTAAGTTATATAACGATAACATCCTTTGACGAAGGCATGAGATCGTTGACCTCTAGTTAAGTTTTGCGGTTGAAAGAATTATGTAGTACAGTAGCAGTACACTGGAAAAATTATGCATAATTGCAGTGTCATGAATTTGTGGTAAAAAGGTTACAGCAAAAGTCGTGAAAATAAAACCACCGCGAACATTTCAAGCTTTACAGTTAGGTGGCAAATGTTCTTGTGTGTTGTTGTACATGATAAAACAGACTGTATTTTGAGGCTTTTGGAAAAACGTTTTTCCTGTTGCCATTCTCTTTAGTCTTTTTGTTTAACGGTAATGTTATATCGTTTGTTTTATCTTCTGCTGTTTTTCTCCACCAGGTTTCTCACCGCGTGGTGGCGGCAGAGGTGGTAAGTATTCGATAACTTCACTATTCTATTCTTTCCATGATTTCTTATTGTACACCATGAAATGGAGTCATCGTAAGAACACACTAGCCAAAATTCTACTCGCTTTGGTGTAAATGTTTTCGTCATTGATAACAGTATATTGTGAAAAACTCTCTGTTTCTGTTATTGAATCTCTCGTTTTGTTTGATTGCAGGATTTTCACCCCGTGGTGGCGGGTTCAGAGGTCAGTTCAGCTGCTTTATATGAGAAGACACTGGTTTGTATGGACGTAAAGGCAGCTGTGAAGGGAATGGTTAAACTTTTCTTTGGAAGTATTTCCAAATCACAGTGAAGTACAAAATGTACTTGTTTTTTTTTTTTTTTAACGGTTCTCAGTGGCAAATGTGCAGATGTTGGCACATTGGCAACACCAAATCCGTAGTGTGTTTTTGGCACACTTTTAGACAGATTAGCCTAAGAGGCTCGGTGAGCGTCACTCCACCGTCAGGGAAAATCGTGTAAAGTGCCTTTCCTAAGGGCACAACGTCGGGGCATGGTGGGTATCGAACCCGGGACCCATGGGTTCCGCGTCCAACGCTCTAACCATTGCGCCACACCGACGCCACCAATGTACTTGTAGTGCGTGGTAATGTTATCTGGGCTTTCTTGTGTTTGTATTTTCTGGCATGAAGCATCAATTTTCATGTAAACTGTGCAGCCATATTGATTATTTATCTTAAAGGTGCCCTAAGCGATATCTGGGCATTAAAATAGGAAATATTTAGAACAAGAAAATCTGTATGGTATTGACACATACCGCCAAGTATCAGCACATTTGCATCATTATTTCATACGTTTGGCGTTTGAAACAGCGCAGAAACTAGCCCAAAGACAAGTTCCTCGATTTATCGGGGCCTCCATTTAATCGGCCCCAAAATTCACCAAGTAACCGTTTCCCGTCGGCAATTTTCGGGAAATTCGGCGTGACGTCGAACGCGTTCGCATCGAGCGCGTTCGCGCGTTCGCGCGTTCGCGGTAAACCACGTGACTCGTCCTCGGCTCTCGTCGGAAGAAGTCGGAAGTGTTCGCGGGCGCTCGGAAATTTCAAAAATGGCCGACACCACTGCCGGCGGCGGGAGGCACGTAGTTTTTCACGGCGTTCGTACGGGAAAGCGGCATCGACTTTTTGCTCCATGACTATCGGTGTGGAATAGGATAGGGTTGATTCAACATACTACGTGAAAATGTGACAAAAAGACAGACTTTTGAAATTGAGCCTACTATCGGCCAGATATCGCTTAGGGCACCTTTAATAAAAGCTGAAAGTGCAGTACCATACTTTCATTATTTAAAAAAGCATTAGGGAAGTATTGTACATTCATTATCAAAAAAAGCATTAGGGAAGTATTGTACATTCAGTATCAAAAAAAGCATTAGGGAAGACAGCAACTCTTGGAGAAATAGTGAACTTAGTTCGGGCGTGCTGCCTGAAATGATAAAAAAATCAACTCTCATCGCTGTGTGTTGTTAGAATCTCAACACAAAATTGCCTTTTCGATGTTGCAGGAGGTGGAAGAGGAGGAGGAAGAGGAGGATTTGGAGGAGGATTTGGTGATCGTGGAGGAAGAGGTAAATTTATTCGACACAATGAAACAAACAAACACAACTCAGTTACAAACAAATTACAAATATTCTACTTTAGGTCATGCATTTTCAAGCATTTTCAGTGTTGAAGCAGTGACTGATGTTATCTGTTCACAATGTTCACATACAGTAGAAGCCGCTTATTTGGAAAGCCAATTTGTCAGCGCATTTTTTCCAATTACCCGGCCTTTCCAAATACGAGAGGCTCAAACCAAGGAAGCTCCTTGCTCAAACTGACACTACGGCAGTACGAGGGTGGGGGGTGGACACGGCATCAAACTACACAAAGAATACAAACACGGCTCATATGTAAAAAGCGGACTTTATTTAGATAAGTAAATTTATACTTGTATTTTTTTCGTTTACGTATTTTGTTGTTTTCCACTGACTGGAAGAACGCTGCGATGTGCTATAATTTGGCTCAACTTTCTAGCTCCAACTCTACTCGAACGAATAAACACTGACTGCTACGTTTGATAGGTACAAAACAAGCAACGAATACATGCACGATCATCAGCCTGTACATACTTTTACATCACAAAAGTAGCAAAAAATAAAGTTTGATCTACGGAAAACTTCAATCAAGTAGCATACAGAGTGTACCGACGTACAGTACACGCTCGTCACGAACATGACGAAAGTCGTCGATAACATTCACAAAGGATCGCTACGTTGTTGCCTTCATAAATTTCAGAAACGCCGGCTAGCACATGAAAAGTATCGTAACTAAAGCAACAATAAACTGTTCATTTCAATGTTAGTGACTTTTTAGCTTACGATGTCCGGAGGTTACATGGAAATTTGCAAAAGTTGACGGGATCTGTCACAAAAGCGTTCAAATAAGAAAACAAAGATGGCGGACGTAGCGTGGGTAGCGGTATCCCATCATTCCATGCGCCATGTTTTCGCGGCACATTTGGTGTGTTGACGCGGCGATAGCGAACGTGTCGCAGTCGAAACAAATTCAGAATAATGAGACAGCACACAGGTAAAGACGCAGTTTTAATGAGTAACATTGAGTTGTATGAGAAATGAAACGTTCTTGGAATAAATTGGGTAAAAAAAAACACGCATTTGGCGGCTATGAATCGGCACGCGCATCTGTTTATGTAGTGCCGATGTGCGCACGACGGCCGGACCGCTCTATCAACGTAAATTTCAATAGAAACCGCCCTTCTTTGCGGCTCAAAACACTCAACTTCGTTCTTTTTGGTGGCTTAATGTCTTTATACAGGAAGTTGTCGGCTCATTCCTGCCGTTTTTGGTGATTTGGTTGGCATATTTTGGGTTCAATATGTCTTGCAACTTGACAATTTTCTTTCCAAATAGCCGGCATTGGCTTTTCAAATAAGGGGTACAATAAACAACAGTGTTAATGGAAAACGGTTTGGGTTTTCACAATTCTTTTCAATTGGCAGGCTTTTTCTTAAAAACGTTTTTCAAATAAGTGGCTTCCACTGTATAAGATATGAAACCTGTTTTGCAACTGATAAACAAGAGAACCCGATGGTGCTTACTGAGTACAACTGACATAGTTGACTCATTTTACCCACACACCCCAACATATTGTTTGCACACATTAGCAGAAAAAAAAAATAGTCCGTCTTATCCAGAGAGTATGAAGAACTACTGTGTTTTAGTATTGATAGAAGGCCTACATATTTGGTTGATGACTTGAATGTGGCCAACCCCTGTGTGACCATTTTGTTGCCTTTGTCTGTAGGTGGTTTCCGAGGGCGTGGCCGCGGAGGAGGTCGTGGGGGCAGAGGTAAGTCCTCTTTCTTCACTGTCGTCTTTGAAGAACACAATTCATGTCAGGGTTCTCCCCAGAAAATTATAGTACCCCGGAGGAACTTGCGATGTAACCCCGTTAGCGGCGCGCAACGCGTGTCGCCGGGGGGGTGGTCCGGAGGGGGTGTCAATACTTCAGTGTGACAGTTAAAAAATCATGTATCAGTACACGTCCTACTGTTACCCCTGGCCTGCTGTGCCAGTTCCTGTTTGTCATGTCTTGAATCCCTCCAAAAGGCTGAAGAAACAGAAATGATTCTTATATGAAGCTAAATAATCATACTCACTGTGCTGTCCTGTTTTTGCTCAGTTAAGTCATAGATAGCCTGTCTTTACACAAGCTCTCTGGCCAGGAGTATTTGTTTGTTTGTTTATTTGTTTAAGTTTAAGTTTAAGTTTAAGTTTACCATGAGTACAAATATACAAGTGGAAGGGAGGACAAAACAGGTGCATAGACACCTTTACAAGTTGTCCTCCCAAATGGCCGCCAGGAGCGCAATTAGTCAAAGTCATAGACTGAAAGAGAGAGAGAGAGAGAGAGAGAGAGAATTATACTCACCATACCCCAAACACTTCAGCATGTTACTGTACCAAAGCACATCATTTATCAAGCATGTCCGTATCTCTCCAGGAGGTGGCAGGGGAGGCTTTGGTGCAGGAAGGAAGGTGGTTGTTGAACCCCACAGGCATGCAGGTAGGTACAATCCTGGATACCTTCTTAACTGGCTTACAACATACACAGTGTGACATTCATTGTTATTGTTAGCATGCTGAAGGATTAATGGTTTATTTTTCAGAATTTTGCAAAGATGTCTGTATACCTTTTTTCTTTATGTAGCTGCTGGCTGTCAGGTGAAGCTTTCACAATGACATTTGTTTTACCAACTCCACGTTGGCATTGTTTTTAACCAGTTGTTGTGATTGGCTGTGCCGTACAGGAGTGTTTTTAACCAGTTGTTGTGATTGGCTGTGCTGTACAGGAGTGTTTTTAATCAGTTGTTGTGATTGGCTGTGCCGTACAGGAGTGTTTTTAACCAGTTGTTGTGATTGGCTGTGCTGTACAGGAGTGTTTTTAATCAGTTGTTGTGATTGGCTGTGCCGTACAGGAGTATTCATTTCGCGAGGGAAGGAAGACGCCCTTGTCACCAAGAACATGGTGGTGGGAGAGTCTGTGTATGGGGAGAAGAGGATAACAGTAGAGGTATGGAATGCTGTATCAAGCATCTGTATCTGTATAGCCGGTATAGCCGCCCTTCAGCGCAACACACCAGCTTTGCAGGCATGCGGCGCGGCGGCAGCTGGCTACATTACACCGAACAACCAGTTTTACCTAACCTTTGAACGTCTAACTCTAAACATTGTTTAAAACTATGTAGTGATGATGCCTCTACTGTACTTGGTGGCAGCGAGTTCCACTCTATAGTTCTAGGGAAAAATGAGTTTTTGAACACCTCAATCCTTGGTTGATAACTCTGGTACTTGAAGCCTTCAGAAATGTAGAGCTGCTCAGTCTCTAAGAGTGACACATTGAATGTAGTTCCAAAGAATCTTGAACAAAATGTAGGAATGCACCAGAGAATTTGCGTCCAAACATGTTGATGTAGTCAGAACTACCTTGGCTGGTAGTTGAACTCGTTACAAAAATGAGGTGAGAACTTGTGATGTATTATAAGCCAGAAGATAGAGAGATACATAAAGCTAGAGAGAAGCTGAAACTTTGAACACTGCCCAGGTACTGAACTATGGAACCTGTGGCAGGACTTGCTTGTCAGCCATCAGAGGTACTACCAACATGGACAACCTTCATAAATCTTCGCTCTCGAAGACAAGCCAAGAGAGAAAATATCTATCTATAGTTTCTTCACCCTTCTACTCAATGTTATTTCAGGAGGGGGAAAACAAGTTGGAGTACCGTGTGTGGAACCCGTTTCGTTCAAAGCTGGCTGCGGCGATCCTGGGAGGGATAGACCAGATCCACATGGTCCCCGGCTCCAAGGTTCTGTACCTGGGGGCAGCCTCAGGAACCACTGTCTCACACGTGTCTGACCTGGTAGGGCCGGTAAGTACCAACAATCTCTCTATTGTATTGTACAATACACTTCCATATCATATCAGATTGTCAGTACCTACTAGATTTAAAACTCTTACCAAAGACAGACTGAAACAAACTGTATAGCATTGGTAGTAAATTGAAGATTGTATATATTGTGTATGTTGATGTATATATGTACATGTTGATGTATTGTTACGTTTTATGTATACTCTCTCCTGGAAGAATAGCTGTCACACTCAGATGGGCAGCTAAAGGAGAGTTTTAACTCAATAAACTCAATAATCGTCTACAAGACACCCTTGTAGAGTTTTTCTATGGGGCATGGGGTAGTTGTGGTAATGAGTTGCGGAGTGACTCGGTAAGCGGACACCAGATGAACCACGGGTTCGGTTACTGGTATTCCTGGCAAGACGTCGTGTCCTTGGGACTTTCCTCACTCCACCCAGGTGTAAAATAGGTACCTGACTTTGGTTGGGGAGGTAAAAGGTGGTGGAAGGAGAGGGATGGGCTCCGCCTTTCAATACCGTGCCCTAGACACAGTGGACTAACAACCCACTGCCCCTATGGCCTGAAAAAGGCTTTGGGACTAACTTTACCTTATTACCTTTGTGGGATATAGTAAGCACGTCGGCAGAACGTACTGCACCTGCGTGAAACCCGTAATGTATTGTGCATAGCACTTTGGCAGAACGTCTCATATAAGGTTGTATTAGAGCATATAAGGTTGACAGCCTGTCTGTAGTTTTCAGATGTTGTATAGGAAGAGATATCGTCTGCAACAGGCAAAATTTTGATGCAACGTTGACCAAACATCCAACGAAAATGTGAAAAATCAGGGTTTTGCGCAGGCGCAGTGCGTTCTGCCGACGTGCTGATGCAGTACAGATAATACCAAGGAACACCTCAGACATGTGACCAAGACTGAAGCTCTCCTTGTCTGTTTGCAGGAGGGTCTGGTATACGCTGTCGAGTTCTCCCACAGGTCGGGCAGAGACCTGCTGAACGTGGCCAAGAAGAGAACCAACATCATTCCCATCATAGAGGACGCCAGACACCCTCACAAGTACAGGATGTTAGTCGGTAGGTTTGGGAGGACATCCTCTGTGTTTCATAAGCACACCACATGTACATTCATGCCGGTGCAATGGCCAAGTGGGTACATAGAGTGCTCGCCTTGCATTCGGTAGGTCGTGAGTTCGATCCCCAACTGAGTCATACCAAAGACTTTAAAAATAGTACATACTGCTTTCTCTGCTTAGCACTCAGCATTTGGGAAAGACTATGGGAGTTGAACACACACACACCACTACCAGTAGACTAGCCCCCTGCTGTAGTGATTGCACTGCTGTGTGGCCCAGGGCTACTGAAAACGGAGATGGGCGTATGCATCACCTGATGCGGGAAGGCACTTTAACTTGTACATTCAGTTTTATACAGATATAGATTATATCACAAATAAGATATTTTAATAAAGTGATTACACCTGCACATTCGGAATTATACTGGTGCTAAAGTACATTTCATCACAAACGAAATACTAAATGTCATATTCTGCATTTGATAGCTTTACTCTCAGACATTATGTTAACTTAGGCCTCCATTCCCTCCATTCTTCCATTGCATTGTCACCTGCAAAAGCACCTTTTCATTCTGATTATGCTTGTGTATTGTTATAGATGTCAACTGTGCATGATTTTTACTTTTATAATGAGGTACAAGTGGCTAATGTCTGTGTATTTGTGCTGCAGGTATGGTGGACACGATCTTTGCAGACGTTGCACAGCCAGATCAGACCAGGATAGTAGCCATCAATGCACACAACTTCCTGAAGAATGATGGTCATTTTGTCATCTCTATCAAGGTAAGATTATCACACAGTTATGCAGTATTAGCCAGTGATGTAACTATGTCTAGTATGTATGAACTGGAAGGAAACGTGTCGTCTTGGTTGGTCTTGGTGGATTTCTGTAATGGTTAGGACATGTCACCTTTATGTCATTTTTGAAAGATCAGTAAAACATTGAGCCATTTCAAATACCCAGTTTTGTGTTAGCTGAGACAAAGGTTTATTTTTCTGTTACTGAGTCCTGATTTCCTGTGGTGGTGACATATTTGTTTCCAACTGTTCTGTAGTGTTCTGTTTTTGGTGACACATTTATTTACAACTGTTCTGTATTTTCTTTTTGGTGACATATTTGTTTCCCAACTTTTCTGTAATGTTCAGTTTTTGGTGACATATTTGTTTCCAACTGTTCTGTAATGTTCTATTTTTGGTGACATATTTGTTTCCAACTGTTCTGTAATGTTCTGTTTTTGGTGACAGATTTGTTTCCAACTGTTCTATATTCTGTTTTTGGTAATGTATTGTTTCCAACTGTTCTGTATTGTTCTGTTTTTTGTGACATATTTGTTCCCAACTGTTCTGTGATGTTCTGTTGCCAGGCCAACTGCATTGACTCCACAGCGTCAGCAGAAGCCGTGTTTGCCGGGGAAGTGAAAAAGATGAAGGCAGAAAAGATGCACCCGAAGGAACAGCTGACACTGGAGCCGTACGAGAGGGACCATGCAGTAGTGGTGGGGGTGTACAGGTCAGTGGGAGGGACCATGCGGTAGTTGTGGGGGTGTACAGGTCAGTGGGAGGGTCCATGCAGTAGTGGTGGGGGTGTACAGGTCAGTGGGAGGGACCATGCAGTAGTGGTGGGGGTGTACAGGTCAGTGGGAGGGTCCATGCAGTAGTGGTGGGGGTGTACAGGTCAGTGGGAGGGACCATGCAGTAGTGGTGGGGGTGTACAGGTCAGTGGGAGGGTCCATGCAGTAGTGGTGGGGGTGTACAGGTCAGTGGGAGGGACCATGCAGTAGTGGTGGGGGTGTACAGGTCAGTGGGAGGGTCCATGCAGTAGTGGTGGGGGTGTACAGGTCAGTGGGAGGGACCATGCGGTAGTTGTGGGGGTGTACAGGTCAGTGGGAGGGTCCATGCAGTAGTGGTGGGGGTGTACAGGTCAGTGGGAGGGTCCATGCAGTAGTGGTGGGGGTGTACAGGTCAGTGGGAGGGTCCATGCAGTAGTGGTGGGGGTGTACAGGTCAGTGGGAGGGACCATGCAGTAGTGGTGGGGGTGTACAGGTCAGTGGGAGGGACCATACAGTAGGGGTGGGGGTGTACAGGTCAGTGGGAGGGTCCATGCAGTAGTGGTGGGGGTGTACAGGTCAGTGGGAGGGACCATGCGGTAGTGGTGGGGGTGTACAGGTCAGTGGGAGGGACCATACAGTAGTGGTGGGGGTGTACAGGTCAGTGGGAGGGACCATACAGTAGGGGTGGGGGTGTACAGGTCAGTGGGAGGGTCCATGCAGTAGTGGTGGGGGTGTACAGGTCAGTGGGAGGGACCATGCAGTAGTGGTGGGGGTGTACAGGTCAGTGGGAGGGTCCATGCAGTAGTGGTGGGGGTGTACAGGTCAGTGGGAGGGACCATGCGGTAGTTGTGGGGGTGTACAGGTCAGTGGGAGGGACCATGCAGTAGTGGTGGGGGTGTACAGGTCAGTGGGAGGGTCCATGCAGTAGTGGTGGGGGTGTACAGGTCAGTGGGAGGGTCCATGCAGTAGTGGTGGGGGTGTACAGGTCAGTCGGAGAACATGTAGAAGTAGAGATTGTGTGTGTGGAACAGAGCAAGGAGCAATGCACATTTGTTGTGTGATGACAGAGTACTAGAGTAAGCAGTGAGTACTGTTGTTTTGCATACAGATGAATATAATGGAAAGAGTGTGTAGACAAAGATCCAATAGTTGTACTGTTCAACTACCCATGAGATGTGAACTATCTATGCTCTAATTTTTATGTCTCTTTTTTTTTTTTTTCAGACCCTCAAAGAAGTGAGCCCAGGATTCAGGCATATTTGTTCTTGTCTTAGGTTTTTATGGATTTAGTTCAGCACAGTAGGACACATCTACTGTTTCTGGGATTTATGAAAGACTCAAGAGGTATCATTGATTGGAAAAGTGGAGAAGGCTGGCTAGGGTGTAAATTCACTCACCAGTCATCGTGTAAATCAAGTATTTTTAGTTACGATAAGTATGTATCTTGTATGGAAGCTGTAGTAGGGTATGGGTGTTACCTACAACACTTATGGACTGATATTAGATAAGTTAAAATTTCCTTTTCTTGTTCAGACATGTTCGTCTTCTTTTGCTACAGTTTGTGCCAACAGAACGTACAGTAGCTTATGGTAGTCTGCTAACCGAACATCGATTTGTAGTTTTTATAGACTTTGAACTGCCTTGTTGGTGGTTGAAGAAAAAGACATAAAAAGGTTTAAGTTAAAGAGGTGATTTCTACTAGGCAGAAGTGATATACATGTACCTACTTGTTTGTATTTATGGACAAATTGACAAGGAAGAAATTTAGTTTAAACTCTTAAATTGTCCAGAGCTGTACAGGTATGTGCACAAGATATGCTTACAGTTACACTTCCAGACTAACATATACCAGTACTACCTATTTTCTAATGCAATTAATAACAACCATGCTAATAAAAACATCCAACTGTGACACAGAGTCAAAGTCTTGTTTGCATCCCACAACGTGTCTGTCTGTGTAATGTTTGCATGTGTTCAGGAGGACTGCAATGTTGGCATTTTGTGTGTGTATGTGGAAGTACATGTACTAGTATATGACCCAGGGAACTTCTATGTTTAACCATTAGATGCTGCAGAAAGTTATGCATGATTGGAAATTAAGTCCCCAAGTCCAGTGTTACTCAAAGGAAAAGTGAACACAAGCTGTGTTGTGAAATTATAATGTGAAAATGGGAAGTCATACTGAGTATGTGGAAACTGAGGAGGGACCATGATTCTGTATGCGCAGACCAATAGTACATGTAGTTACTTCCCAGGACGGAAGTATTGTTTTTGGTCATGCTAATACGGGCTTTGTGTGTTTGTGTCCATTCTGCAATGGGACCTGGGGGATTGAGTCATTAGAGATTGGGTTTCACTGGCGTGATAGGGTCATGAACTTGGTGTTGAAGTTCCCATGATGTAATTTGGGTTGGGCAGGAATGTGTGAGGCTGAAAATCGCACTGATGGTGTAATCTTGATAGGAAGTTGCATCATACAATTGTATGAGTAGTAGTCCATTGTATGATGTAATTCAATCGGTCATTTCCCTCTGATGTTACAGTTCAGTTGCACAACATTCACAGATACCTGAAAACAGTCCCAGAAGTCTGAAATCTGTTCTTGCTTGAGATGAAAGGGAAAGCCAATCTGGGTAAAAGGGCCCTGTTTTCAAACAAGCATTGTTCTTTCATATGTTTAAACTTAAAACTTTTGATCCAACACAAAAGGTAATTTCTCACCTAGAGTTTTCGACCACATGTAACTAGTACCAACACAGACGAACTTTCAGGATTTGTTTTTTTTAATATTTGACCTATGACTTGAATTGACCACAGACCTGCTTATACAGGTGTCACATCACTGGACAAGGGCAGCCTGGTTTTAACAAGCCAACAAAAATTGGCTTATAAACAAAACTGTACAGTAGCATCAGATGTACCAGATTGATAACTTGGTCTTTTACCGGTCTTTGGGGGTAGAAACGGGGGGTATTTTCGTCCCAGTGCTTGTGGCCTCATCTAAAGCGGATACTGAGGTACAGGAAGGTAAAATTTTCCATCAGATTCTGTGATTCCCCTGTTCACACCATCTGCCCTGTGCTTCACTCTACACTTCCTGATAGTAAATCCCATGAGCTTTTATTCATTTGTAATGGAAACTTCGAATAATTGAGCTGTGATGAAATTTTTACATGTTTATGAAACGGACTCAAACATTATGAATGTAAATGTTATAATTGTCTTTTAGAATGTCACCAATGTCACATTTTGCACTAGTCTAGTTTTGTAATGAAATCCACAATTCAGCAAAATGGCTGCCAGTGATTTTAAGTGAATAAACCATTCATTCGTTCATTCATTCATTGGTGACAGGAAGGTCACATTACAGTAGTTTCAACACCAAAACCTTGTCAGAATCAAAAATTTATTTCCACACTTCAAGCTACAGGGATAGGACACAGATCGCAGTATGTTCAATTAGATGGCAGTCGGGCTCGTAAAAGTCATTACCAACACATTACACGACTCTAACACAGATGACTGGAGACATGCATCTGGGCAGGGAGGCAACATACAATCATGGCTGTGGTTACAGAGCAAGAATAAGGTATTACTTCACACCAGACAATATCTATTGTATCACAGTATCACACCCAAACATAGTTCATAGTGATATCTGAAATCATTAAAAAATCTTGAACCACAGTGTGGTGTTCTTGGGTAATCCTAACTGCCATGACAGATTATTTACATTTTGCTTTCATTGCAGAGTCACACAAGCGATGGCTTCTGCTGTTCATTTCTGTCCTACCCCCATGCTACAAGTCTTGTCTGCATCATGTCTGTCCAAACAGTTATCAAATTGTTCAAAGACTAGACATTTCTCATGAGCCATGGCAGATACAGCTACGAATCTCTGAGAAAGTCTCCATCATTTTTTTTGCATGGCCTACCTTTTGTGAAAGCTAGTGATTCTTCTCTTTCGGAGGCTGTACGCACGGGAACATGCACGAGAACAACTTGGACCTTTTCTTCTTTTTCTTCTGTTTCTCCTCTGGGACAAAGCTGGGTTCGTCCTCTCGTGTTGGCTCGGGTGTTTCGATCAGAGCTTCTTCTTCTTGGGCGACCTTCGGAATTTCGAGAGGCGCCGTCTCCACTTCTTCAATTTTGAGGGGGGTGGTTTCGTCAGCGTGTGCAGGATGCGCGTCGGTGTCAGGTTCCTCTTCGGGCTCATCGACGTCGTCAATATAAGGTATATCATCCGGAAGAGTCGACGCGTTGCCGATAACGATTGCCTTCTCCTGTTTCGGCTGAGCGCGCGTCTCTTCTACCGGGTCCGGGGAATCTGTCGGCGGGGGAGGGGTGTAGTTGGGGACTTCGGTTGCTTCTTCTTCTTCTTCCGCATTCTCCTGACTGTCGGGCGTTTCGTCTGGAACTGTCACTTCAACCTCTATCTCATCCTCGGAGGTTTGGATGGGGTTTGCCGGTACATCGCTTGTTGGCAAATTCGACTGGTTATCGGGTGACATTTTAGAGGTGTCCGCAACATCATCGTCAAATACCCCCGTCGCGTCATCCAATGTTTCCTGTTTACTAGCAGGTTGTTCGTCGCCAGACTTTTGTTTTGCTGATTTGTTTCCCATGTCGGACTCGATGGTCGCGGTCTCCACCTCCTCTGACAGGTGCCTCGGCAGGGTGATGGCGATAGATTCCCCCTCTTCGGTGTTCAGAAGCAGGTCCTCCTCGTTAAGCGCCTCTGTCGTGTCATCTTCTGACTTCGCCGGCGTGACTTGGCCAGTCTCTGCCTCTGCTGTTGGGGCGATTTCTACGGCTGGAGTTGTCGCTTCGGTATCTTTGGTCTCACTCACTTCGTCCTCTGGTTCGGCTCTGCCCGGATCTTCAGCACTTGGAGCTGGAAGCGCGTCCTCCTCCTCACTCGTGTCCTGTTCGGGTGCTGTAACCTCAACACTATTGATTTCCGTAACCTCGCTGGTACAGGATTCGGGCGGTGCTGGTATGCTACTCTCTTCGCAGCTCTCTTCCATGCCAACTCTTGACCCAGCTGAATGTAACTCCTCTGTTGATTTTGGCTCGTTCTCGGTTACTCCTGCGTCGTTGACTTTGCCTTCAGCCTGCGGAGAATGGTTCCCTCTGTCTGAACTCATGTCCTCCAGTGTTTCGGCGTCTTGCACCTTGGCGTCGGCTTCCATATCCTCCGCAGCGTCAGGGACCTTTGACTCTTTCTCCGCAACATGTGAAATTGCCGTGTCAACATCTATGCTATCTTTGGTGCCGGCGCTGCTACTTGAGCTGACTTCCCCGGCGGTACGGCTGGTCGGCACTTCAGGAATGTCCTGGTCTTGCAGAGGGGCGGCTGCGTCCGTGGCGGCAGGTGTACTGGGGGACTGACTCTCCTCCTGGGCTGTGTCCACACTTTCCATCGCTGCAGCAAATTTCAAAATGGCCTCAAACTCAAAGGTGTGCGAGTCGTCGACTTCAACTTGACCCTGCTCGGCCGTGGGATCGGACAGGGTTTCTGCCGCTTGTTCAACGGTTTCCTGTATCTGGGCCAGAATGCTGTAGTAGGTATCCTCCCCCTCCCCGTCACCGTCACCGTTAGTTGCCAAGGCGCCTGTCGGTGGCGCCGCTGGACTTTGAACCACCGTGCCGGCCACGTCACCCGCTCCGTCCACCTCCGCAGCCATTTTTGATTTATCGTCGATTTCCGTTGGTTCTTTTTTCGCGAGGACTTCTTCCACCTTTTTTTCGTCCTCTTCGGGCATGTATTCCCCTAGCCGACGGTAGACGAGAAGCTTAGACTCTTTGCTCTTCTTGTTTCTCCGCCGTTTTTGGTCTGGCCCCGCGTTTTCATGCTGGTCCGAGTCGCCGGCCTGTGCGGTTCCCTCGGGCGGGTCAGGTGCAGTCTCCCCGCCTGCAGCAGGTGCCGCGTGCCCCCTGCGGTCGGCACCGCTACGCTCTCTTCCCGAATGACGTCCCGCTCCGTCAAACGTCTGTACACCGCCGTCCTGGGGCGGGGCTTCCGCACTTTTACCTGCACTTAATTCCCGTCCAACCTGTCCCTTTGCGGCACCAGCTTTCTCCTTCCTGCGGCGCCCTTTTGTGGCATTGGTACCAGCTGCTGCCGCGCCCTCTCCCAAACCATCATCTTCAGGATGACCAACCTGTTTGTCGCTCGCCTTTTCTGACGGTTTTTGTCCCTTTTTCCGACTTCTTCTGGCTTTCTTTTCACGTGCCTGTCCGGACGCACCGGAGGATTGTTCGGGCTGACCCATTTCTGTCCCTTCCTATTGACGGAAGATCCGTGTGAACGGCGTCTGTTTGTTCAGCTAACAATTGCGCAAAACAAGCCAGGCGCAGCCGATTCTATGAAGCTGCACCGCTCGTGCCTGCCGACCTGAACCACTTGTCCCGATCACAGATCGGTGTGTCACGCTCCGATGAGCGGGGAGCCCGAAAGCTATTGCATAATCGATCGGGAGACAGAACTTTAACCTTTAGCATGGCACAGGACACAAACTGTGAACGCTGACAATGGACCGTGACCGACGATATTGAACTGTTAATATCGACAAAAAGCCCGGCAGATCGGCAGCTTGTTATTTCAACCTTCCTTGGTTTACCGTAAAAGATTCAAAGAATACAAGCTACATGTGTTTGTGAATGTAATTGGGCATAATCGATTTTCTACAGAAAACGCAGTCAGTGGTAAATAGCGGAGCAAAAATTCAGTCCGCAGTTTGCTTCTCCTGTAACAACTCTACAGCTTCATAGCTGTCCTAATTCTACAATGTTTGATATCAGAAGAACTGATAACTTTGTAAACAACATTACAGCTGCTATTCACACAGCAGTGCATTGTTGTCAACGTAGCCTACCGAGATATCGGAATGCAGTCAGTCAGTCAGTACAGCAATGGCATCTCTATGTAGGGGTTTTGTCATCCGTACCATTTTTGCAGGTGTACGTAGCAAGACATGGGTGTTTCCAATGTCCAACATGAAGACTTTGAGCATCACTAACTGTGGCATGGCTCAAGCAGACATTATCATATCTTTCCACGTGTTGGTGATGCACAGGCCCTTAATAGAATCCGTTCTATATCTGCACACTGTACGGTGGAGTGATGCCCACCGGGCCTTTTGGCTAATCGTTGATACTACATGTATGTCCAAACACTGATGAGGATTTGGTGTCGCCAATGTGCTAAGATCTGCACATTTGCCACCAATAACAATTCATTTTTATAGCTGCATAGAAGGGAATGTAATGTCAAGTCATTCAAGGTTGTTCCATTGATTCCTGCATACCTTAAAGGCGACAGCAGTGCTTACAAGGGAATAATCTTATTATCAAGTGGAACCCTGTCCTTATCAAGTAGGAAAGAAATAATAAATACATACCCGAGACAATTCTTGTTATATAATCACACCTTTAATGTTCACTATTAAATGCTATATTGTTAATAGATTCTACACCACAAATATATTTCTGGAACACCTTCGGAACACACTAGTCAATTCATAAGGCAATCTAGAATAGTTCAACAGTTTGCACATCAAGCTCAGTGCTCTTAATAATACGAATATGACCACAATCATTACCATTGGTAGATCCTGTTTGGAATTATCTTCTGTCTTTGTTGGTCTCAAGTTGACCAAATTTCTAGATCACAACATCATAGATTTTTGCTACACATATTTTCCAGCAAAATAGAAACCACAAGGCGGCTTCTGGATGGTTAAGCGAAGTATGTGATTACGCCACATCCTAATTCTTAATTCCTTCTTTCTCCCGACTCCTCTCCAAGTACATCATTTGTTCTGAACACCATCACCTCCTCTCACAGTCTCTTCTGAACCCTTCTTCTGTCCAACACTCTCTTTTCCCTTTGCTCTGACACAGTCTCTCTCACAGTACTGATTTCTCAAATACCGCATCTGACTTCAGCATCTCATTGAAGCCTCCATTAATATATAAACTCCCTCCTTTACTCTTGACTTACTATGTATACTCTTCCTCTCTAACATCCACCACTGGCACACACATACTCACTCTCCCATCTAACCTCAATTTACTTTGCACTCTAAGCTGTGTAAGCTATCCAATAAAATCACTGTTTGGTCGATTAGAAAAGCTTTGACTGTAAAAGCAAGCTTCTAAAGGGACCAAGTTGTCCCTGGTACAGTAAGTAACATGAAACTACGCCTCTATCACCTTTCTGATCACAGAAAACTGTTTTATCCAAAACTGTCCCTTTGACAAGTCATCAACAGGGTGGCTGTGTTAGTTGATGTGACAGTTGCCGTCTACATCCACTCGGCTGCGAGCAGGGCCACGCCGTGCTCGTAGAAGCCGTGGTTCGCGCCGGAGCGGCTGCCTGCCGTTTGGAGGTCCACCGTAAACAGCAGCTCTGCTCGGGTCTGGTTCAGGTACACGGGGAGGGTCACCTGTGGCGGGGAACACGGACGGTCAGGCATAATAAACACGCATACACAAGGAAACTGTTAAAAATCTATTCAGTTCATTTTCAATATCCATCCAGTTGCTTCTGTATCTGTATCTGTATAGCCGGTATAACCGCCTTTCGGCGTAACACACCAGCTTCTGTATCTGTATAGCCGGTATAACCGCCCTTCGGCGTAACACACCAGCTTCTGTATCTGTATAGCCGGTATAACCGCCCTTCGGCGTAACACACCAGCTTCTGTATAGCCGGTATAACCGCCCTTCGGCGTAACACACCAGCTTCTGTATCTGTATAGCCGGTATAACCGCCCTTCGGTGTAACACACCAGCTACTGTATCTGTATAGCCGGTATAACCGCCCTTCGGCGTAACACACCAGCTTCTGTATCTGTATAGCCGGTATAACCACCCTTCGGCGTAACACACCAGCTTCTGTATCTGTATCTGTATAGCCAGTATAACCACCCTTCGGCGTAACACACCAGCTTCGCTGGCACGCGGCGTGGCGGCAGCTGGCTACATTACACCGAACGACATGTTACACTTAACCTTTGAACGTCTAACTCTAAACATTGTTTAAAACTATCTAGTGACAATGCCGTGCCCCTACTGTACTTGGTGGCAGTGAGTTCCACTCTACGATAGTTCTGGGAATAAATGAGTTTTTGAACTTGCTTGAGTAACTGTTTTCTTCTGTATCTTATTACCTGGATGTTTGTTTGTTTGTTTGTTTTTATTTATTTAACCTTCATTGACGTAAACACACATACCCTGTACAATAAGGCTAAATCTTCACTACTGCAGAGACAGTGTTTAACACCGGTAAGAATATTAACAGACTAGTGCTAAACACTAGCACTTAAGTATGTTCAGTTAAGCTATGATATTAAAAAAAAAAAAACAGCACTTGCCATTGATGGCGACTTCTGGACATCTCCTTGGGCCCTGTGGAAGAAAACAGATCCAAATTATAAGAAAAAGACTAGAAATATTGAAGTATCCAAACATGACATCCTAGACCACAAGTTAAGAAATGTCCAAATATGACATACTAGACCACAAGTTAAGAAATGTCCAAACATGACATCCTAGACCACAAGTTAAGAAATGTCCAAACATGACATACTAGACCACAAGTTAAGAAATGTCCAAACATGACATCCTAGACCACAAGTTAAGAAATGTCCAAACATGACATTCTGGACCACAAGTTAAACATAAAGACTCCACCAGCAGGTGTTTGTACCTGATCCATCGTAGACAGGTGATGGGCAGCTCAGTAGAGATGGTCTTACTCAGCTGCAGGGTGTTCTGCTTGCAGGTGGCCCCCTGCAGTTTCAGGCCTGGACAACACAGGAAACAAACACTCTTATCTTATTGCACCACAAGGCAATGCAAATGCTTGTTTTAACTTTCAGATGTAGTGACACATTTTGCCATCCGAAACTAGCAAATAGTCAATAGCAGATATTGTCTAGATCATCAATTTTAAACCCATACTATGTGTCACTTTGTGTTATCTACAAATACATTTTTAGGGCTAATGCTCTTGTTTTGAGAAGTTATAGTCTGCTAGACTGGACTCAAATATTAGTAGTGCCCATACTGCACTAACAACATTACCTTCTTATGGCATATTGGCAGAACATACTGCGCCTGCGTGAAACCTGTAATTTATTGTGCATAGCATTTCCGCAGAACGTCTCATTTAAGGTCGTTTTCGCGCATCTAAAGATGACATCCTGTCTATAGCTTTCAAATGTTATTGTCAAAAATGTTATTTTCAAATGTTATTATTGTTATTGGCTGGAGAGTCACAGTGACAAGCTATCATGATGATGATTGTCAGAAAAGATATTGTCAGGAAAGATCGGGCAGAAGTCTGATGCAACGTTGACCAAACATCCAACAAAACCGTAAAATATTTGGGTTTCCTGCAGACGCAATACACTCTACTGACGTGCTACCTGCTTTAATCTTATTAGGCCCTGAGATGTTCTGCAAGCAGGTTGATTTCTAAATGTGTTCTGGTATGACAGACGCTACACGTCGCCTGCACACTGACCTGTGACCATGAAGGTGCCCCCGTCCCTGGGGATGTCCTTGCCGCTGCCGTCAGAGATGTGGACCTCCATGGCCAGCTCCTCCAGGGACCAGCTGTTGGCCTGCGACACGTACTGACGCGTCGCCGTGATGAAGGCTTCGGGGACAAACAGCCCGCCCAGCCAGATATGCTGGTTCTGAAGTGGAAATAACATAACTTTCCTGTATCAAACACACCTTTTACATGCAAACTATGTACTCAAAACACATTGTTTCACTGCGGCCTTTCTTGACAGCTTGCGTGATTAAACAGAATGAAGCCACATTGTAATAGCTCTAGATTAAAACAATGACTTATTTCATTCTATATTCATGTCATACATGATCGTTTACACCGCATCTGCAGATGTGAAACATGCATTCTTTGGCATTGAAGCATGCCTTGTGACACACACAGAAACCCAGCCACAAGAAGCTGACAGTAGTGTTTGTATCTGTATCTGTATAGCCAGTATAACTGCCCTTCGGCGTAACACACCAGCTTCTGTATCTGTATCTGTATATTAGCCGATATATCTGCCCTTCGCCGTAACACACCAGCTACTGTTTCTGTACATCCGGTATAACTGCCCTTCAGCGTAACACACCAGCTTGTCTCTTGTTGTAAGAGTTACCTTAAGTTCCTTGGCTCCGCCCTGGGCTGTGGCCTGGGAGATCTTGTGCAGCTGCTTGATACGCTGGCCGAAGTCGATGACCCACTGGATGACCGTCATGCCGTCAGGAACCTTGTACCGACGCCAGGACTGGGGCAGCATGCCTGGGGAACAATCGGATTAGGGCCGTTATATTAATTATATTAAATTAATTTGAGTCTGTAGGCCTTAAACTCGGCAGTTCTTAGAGAAGAACATAAGCCGTTAATGAGTTGTTGATTTTTCCTCTGCTTATGATCCATACACCAAGTTTGTATTGCTCACAGCATGTGAGACTTATATCGTTAAAACATCCAATCTGGATTCATGTGCATTTAACTTGAGTTTGTATGCCTAATTCTGCAGTTCTAAGCTTATTTAATGTTCACACAATGTTTGGAATGTTTTCATTTGACTTTTCCCTGCTTGTGATCCAGACACCAAATTTATATTGTGGGATTTCCAAGTCATCTTCTAGCATCGTTACTTAAAACATCTGGCTTCTGAAATCCAGCTTAGAAAACCTTGGAGGTTGGCATCCAGCCTAGAAAAATGCTGTTAATGTTTGAAAATCGACTTTTTCCCTTCTTAGGCCACACCAAGTAAATTTTATGGATGACGTCCGCGCGCGCATTGATTTTGGCCTGTTCCTAGGAAAAAAAACAAGAAATTACGCTTCCTGTAACTATGACCAAAGAGTCACGACAGTGCCGCAAATCGTCAGATTGACGTGAAACCCGTAATGCGAAACAGGACAGGACCACAACTGCTGTTCCACCTGATTTATTGCTGTTTTGATGATGAATAAAAGACTTCTTGCTTGTTACACTGTGTCACCTCATTCAATTTGTGACCTAACATTTGTCGTCTCTTAGTATATTTCTAATCTAGGCATCTTGTTTTTTAGGGCCCTTCTTGTTTTTTTTTCGCCCTCGCACGTCATCCATAAATTTTACTTGGTGTGGCCTTATACACCCAATTGGTATTAATCACAGCATTTACAGCATAATCATTTCATCATTTACATCATTTACAGGATGTGGGATTTCTATCACCAAGTCATCTTCTTCTATCGTTAAAACATCCGGCTTCACACTTGGGCTCCAGAACTGACACAACTACAATGCCTCCGTGAATAATTTCATCAGGTTGGTGAATGATTGAATAGCAAAGTTCTTTATTCATAACCACTTGTTTAACAAGAGCCGACGTTTTGATGACTGTGAACAAGTAACACCTAGCTTCAGTGCACAGTGAACAAGTTACACCTAACTCCAGGGCACAGTGAACCAGTCATAATTGCCCTGATGAAGAAGACAGATGGCCATGTGGTTGTGAATAAAGAACTTTGCTGTTTAACTACGCTACCTTTAGCCAGAACGCTGATGAGTTCCCTGTCTTCATTGGTCTGCTTCTTCTTGCCTTCGCACACCAGGACCACGTTCTCCAGGCTGGTGCGCACGTCCTTCAACAGCCGCGACCCGGCGTTCACCTACGGAGGGGAAACATAGTTCTCATGGTCCTGTCTTATTCTTACAAGATGGTACCCAGTACAGAGCAATATTTTGACCGACACTCAACACACACACATGCAAGGCTATGCTGGACAGAAGCTTCTGGGAGCCCTTGTGGTTTTAGTAATAGGTGGAGACCAGTAATTGAGGTAAACATAGAAGACATAGTGCACATCTTCCAACAGTGACCACTGTACCGTATTGACTTGTTTTATCATACTTGTACATCAGACTGGCGTCAAATGTTGTAAGCAAGCATCGGAATTCAGCCTTGTATGTCACGGCTGCCAGTTATGCTGCTGTTGACATGAATGAATATGAATAAACCAATGAACAGTCTTTACCTCACGTTCGAAGAAACGGAACAGGGGGTCCTTGATGTTTTCTGCTGTTCGACGTAGGACTGACAAATTCTGTGAAAGTAAAAAGATGTAAGTTAGCATACGTACTGCAGCTATGGACATCCGAAGAAACAATGCTCAGATCATCATGATCAGAATCAACGTCCTCTCGTCACAAACAAGAAATCAGACATTGCAGGCTTTTTATGAGGCCCCTCGTGTAATCCTCGGCTTCCTGAATTTCCCCCATGTCGATCTGCTGGGTCCCGGCCTGTGTCTGACCTTCTTAAACTCTCGTCATTCTGCCTGTCAATCCCCCCCCCCCCCCCAACTACATGCTGTCGCCATACTCTGCCTGGACAAGCAGACACACAAACCCACAGCTCAGCAACTCACTCACTCACTCACTATCCGGTTTAACATCTTTTGTTCCCCTTCAATGGGGGTTGGACGTGTTTGTACATTGATGCTGAAGCTTGATAGCAGCCCGCCATTTTCCTCTATTTTGTGTGTAAGTTGAGACCCAAACAATACTTTCATACCCGGAAGTAACCACCAGGAGAAGCACGTCGGCAGAACGTACTGCACCTGCGCGAAACCCGTAATGTATTGTGCATAGCACTTTGGCAGAACGTCTCATATAAGGTTGTATTAGAGCATATAAGGTTGACAGCCTGTCTGTAGTTTTCAGATGTTGTATAAGAAAAGATGTCGTCTGCAGCAGGCAAAATTTTGATGCAACGTTGACAAAACATCCAACGAATAACGTGAAAAATCAGGGTTGTGCGCAGGCGCAGTACGTTCTGCCGACGTGCTACCTGGAGATACCTTAGGGATCTGGGAGAGCCAGTTGGTGGTGGACATGAGGAGGGTGCGCATCCAGGCGGGGCGGCCGTCCCCGCTGCTGGTGGCGCGCTTCCTGCTCCCGGCCCGAGGTCGGCCTTCCTCCATCACATCCTCATCATCCTCCAACATCTGCATCCGCAGCAGGTTGATGATCATGTCTGCCCCTGCAGGGATAACACACCGGCGGTTAGACACTCTCTCTCCCTAACCCTAACACTAACCCCAACCCCAAATCACATCCTCATCATCCTCCAACATCTGCATCCGCAGCAGGTTGATGATCATGTCTGCCCCTGCAGGGATAACACACGGGTGGTTACATACACATACACACACACTCACACATGCACACACAGACGAATACACACACTCTCTCTCTCACACACACTTCTCATGCCAAGTGTTAAGTGATTTGTAGCATGTAGAAATAGTAGAAAATATTAAAATCAATACATTCAAATGTTTCATGTACAGCTTCATGAAATAACACTGCTTCTAGCATTGCCTTACCCTGAGTTGTGAGCAGCACTTTCTCGGCGTTGTTGGGCAGTCCTAGCCAGGACGGCGTCTGCATGTCGGGCAGCCCCTCCGACCACTGCAGGAACTGGTCCCGGTGGATGCCCTCAGGCATGATGATGTCCTTGTTGCCGTCCACCTTGCTGACCAGCTGGAAGTCTCTCTCGAAGCTGCGGGCTGTGAACAGCTTGTCCAGGAAGGCGTTCAGCAGGCGCTGTGGGAGAACGACATGAGAACGACATGAGAACAGGATCAGAAAGGCTGCAGAGATCCTGCTGTCAAAGCACAGTCCACCTCCACAAATGTACAAAATGACAGCATTGTTATGTCTCTACACTAACCAGATACAGTACAAGTACTGGATGTTGACAGACTGTACAAGTATGTACTCCTGAAAATGTCAAAATGTGAATGGATGACATGCAAAGACACATGAAGACTAAAATTGCTCCCAACAAGCACACAGTAGGAACATCTGTTTTGACATTGCCAGCCACTGACATGGACGTTTTGTATACCTGATCAAAGTCGTTGTCCACGCGACCTCCGTAGATAGCCTGGGACAGCAGGATACGCAGGGCGTCCCAGGGTACCTTGTCTGGGGGCAGGTTAGATCGGCCCTGTCGGAGGAGCAAAATATATGTATGATGTATGTATTATATGAATGGTTTATTGCTGTTGTAAAAACAAACAAGAATTATTTCACAGCCTCCTGACTGAATTACACACTTCTTAAAGTTTACAGGTTGTTAAAAACACAGTTCTTATTTACACTAAAAGTACTCTGCATTTCAAACAAAACAACAAATATACTTGTAGTCATCCTCACAGAGCACACAAGCCCTTTTTTTTACTATCAGTCTATCAATCAAGAATGTTAGGCTTATGAAAAGCCATGTGGAATACAATATGGACAACACACAAATACAGTGGCAACAACTGTTGTGGCATGCAGATGTTGGAACACCCAGACACAACAATCACAAAGGAGAATTTCCTCTTCATTACAGTTTTCTCAGTCACTATTTTCCTTCGCCCAAATAGATCACGTCAGTACTACAGACAACCTGGAAACGTCCCAGAGGACGCCCCAGAAGCAGGTGGCACAACTAATTAAAAGTCTTCCACACACTGAGTGGGCTCGGGGTCATCAGGGTTAACTGGAGGTGTTATGCTGAGAGCAGAACGTCCTGGAGATCTAGAGAACTGTCCAGAGCTGCCATGTTTCAGCACATGCGGTGGATTGATTGAAATAAATCGACACAATGCAAGACAGCACACTTGACTTTCTTTGGTTCCTTATTTGTTCTGCTGCCAGCTCGTACTAAAAGACTCCTTCTTACACTGCAAAGTGCGGCTTTACAATGTCAAGCAAAAACGTTAAATAACATAATGACTCTGGTGGCTGTGTTTACTGTTAAATCCGATTGTGTTTGTTCTAAATTGTTACTACTGTACTTACAAATATGATGTCGCCTTTTAATTATGTACCAGATGATGTAGGTTTTTTAGTGTCGCTCTAAGATGTATAATGCATATTGTATGTAGGGCGCAATTCGGGCTGACCAGGCCTGCGAGTCCCTTTCCCAATAAAACTTGAAACTGCAGAGAGACCAGCTAAAGTCCTGCCCACCTTTGCGGCCATCTCGATCCAGGTGTCCAGCGTATCGCAGGCGCAGCGCAGGTCCGACTCGTTGAACTCGTAGCACTTGGACCATCCGAGGGGGGCGTAGCGGAGACGCTCCTGCACGACAGCGTGGAACCAGGCCAGCAGGAAGTACAGTCGCGCTCGCTCGCCCGGGGCCTGGGGGACAGGCAACGTTAGTCTTATCTACAACTTTTACACATTCAAGGACAACAGTCAAAAGCAACGTGGTCACACATACACATTTATACTGGCCGATCACATTTTAACTGTACCGTTGGTTAATTGTATTATGTATATTGTATTCTAAGTCGATAGGCTGAACTTATAACATTCTGTAAGAAGTCTACAATTCAGCTGTAGGGCTGCCAAGACTTTTTCTGTATGTGATGTTTGAATAAACCAGTCTACTACTACTACTACTACTACATTCAAGGACAACACTAAAAAGCAACTGGTCACACATACAATGTATATGGTGTGAAAGGTAAAGTTGGTCCAACTTTTTGAGGCTTTTTTTGAGGTGTTGTTGATCCACTGTGTGTTGGGCAGGGTATTGGAAGGCGGAGCCCATCCCTCTCCTTCCACTAATTTATAGCTCCCCAACCGAAGTCAGGTACCCATTCTACACCTGGGTGGAGTGAGGAAAGTCTTGTAAAGTGCCTTTCCCAAGGACACAATGTCTAGCCAGGAATGCCAGGGATTGAACCCGTGACCTCTCGATCTTGTGTCTGCTAGCCTGGCCACTTGGCCTTTTGACATGATCACATACTGGTGTGTAGCTCCTTTTAAAGACTAAAGCACAGGATGTGGAGCACGTCGGTAGAACGTACTGCACCTGCGCGAAACCCGTAATGTATTGTGCATAACTTTGGCAGAACGTCTCAATAAGGTTGACAGCCTGTCTGTAGTTTTCAGATGTTGTATAGGAAAAGATATCGTCTGCAACAGGCAAAATTTTGATGCAACGTTGACCAAACATCCCACGAAAACCATGAAAAATCAGGGTTTTGCGCAGGCGCAGTACGTTCTGCCGACGTGCTAGGATGTGGATGTGTTTTGCTGACCTTGCACATGCGTGCAGCAGGGATGGTGCTGAAGGTTCCCAGCAGGTTGGCCTTCACACCAGGAGGAGGCTCAAACACAAACACTCGGCCCGCACGAAGCAGGTTCACCGGCACCTGGGGGCAACAAAAATAGCTGCCGTTATACATTTGCTCATGACACACCTCTATCCACAACTTACTTCCAGTCTACATTTCCAAAATTGTGTATCTTCTTTGTATCATCCAATTGAAGAATACACTTGTAAAGGCAGCAATGCGCTATGAGGGGTGACTTTTTCAACTTGACAGATACCAACTAGAGGCTATACATAGGGGTGGTCAAGCTCACTTCACCTACAGTCATGCTTTGTCTGAGTACAACAAAGGGAATGCAGAAGACAACAAAGATTTTTGTATCAGATCCATTTGCAATGAGAAATCTATCTGCACTATTATAGCCCTGACTGACCTTGGGGTTGATTTCCATGGTGAGGAAGAGTCGGAAGTCCCGGTGAGGCGTGAGGGAGTGGAGCTTCTTCTCCAGTTGCACCAGCCACTGGGGTGCCAGGTGGACGTTCTTCAACAGCACCCACCTGTTAAACACACACATGGTCAGGCTTCAGTCTCAGGTAACCAACCCTAACCCTAACCCTAACCCTAACCCTAACCCTAACCCTGACCCTAAACCTAACCCTAACCCTAACCCTTCTCCAGCTGCACCAGCCACTGGGGTGCCAGGTGGACATTCTTCAACAGCACCCACCTGGTAAACACACACGTGGGCAGGCTTCAGTCTCAGGTAACTAACCCTGACCCTAACCCTAACCTTAATCCTAACCCTGACCCTAACCCTAACCCTAACCCTAACCCTTCTCCAGCTGCACCAGCCACTGGGGTGCCAGGTGGACATTCTTCAACAGAACCCACCTGTCAAACCCACTTATGGTCAGGATTCATTCCTCTAACCAAGAAGCTTTGACATGTCTTATTTCAATTACAATGATATACTTCTGAAATGTACGTCTGATTAAATCACCTCCTTCCAAAATACCAAAGAAGTCATACAGCTATTTGAGTGACAAGAACCAGCATCGATTATATATTAACAAAAAGAAGTACACAGTACCTTCCAGACTTGGTGGCGGTGTTGATGGCTTTGTCGGCCAGGCTGAATCCTTCAGCCGACCCGATGGCGATGGGAGTCAGACCCTTGCCCAGCTCGGCCGCCACGTCCTCCACGTGTCCGCTGGCATCGTAGCCAGGTACAGAGCACAGCAGGAGGGGCGTGCTGGACTTGATCTGCAACACAGTCACACAACTGTCAGGCTAAACACAGTCACACAACTGTCAGGCTAAACACAGTCACACAACTGTCAGGCTAAACACAGTCACACAACTGTCAGGCTAAACACAGTCACACAACTGTCAGGCTAAACACAGTCACACAACTGTCAGGTTAAACACAGTCACACAACTGTCAGGCTAAACACAGTCACACAACTGTCAGGCTAAACACAGTCACACAACTGTCAGGCTAAACACAGTCACACAACTGTCAGGCTAAACACAGTCACACAACTGTCAGGCTAAACACAGTCACACAACTGTCAGGCTAAACACAGTCACACAACTGTCAGGTTAAACACAGTCACACAACTGTCAGGCTAAACACAGTCACACAACTGTCAGGCTAAACACAGTCACACAACTGTCAGGCTAAACACAGTCACACAACTGTCAGGCTAAACACAGTCACACAACTGTCAGGCTAAACACAGTCACACAACTTGACCAATTGCCAGCACACACTGAACGATACAAAGGAAGCACACTACCATACCTTGTCCACATTTTAAACAACTATTGTGTAGCTGATCAGCCCTGAATCTTACTACTTCTCCACCGTCCCTAAACTGGTGCTTTACCTCGTTCTCCACAGTCCCTAAACTGGTGCCTTACCTCGTTCTCCACCGTCCCTAACCTGGTGCCTTACCTCGTTCTCCACCGTCCCAGCCAGGTCTAGCTCCTGCTCGGCGCAGTGCATGAAGGCGTCTCCCATCACCGTCTGCACAAACCGGTGCGTGATGGCGTTCAGCCGGTCCGGACGGAAGGCCTGGATCACCAGCAGCCGCTGCATGTCACGCCCCGTCTTAGCTGCAAACAGATCAACAACAAATACATGTAACCCATTTTGTTTTATTGGTGTCAATACTTACAAATCTGTATATTAAGAAGGTTCTTTATTCAATAACCAGTGGGTTTTTACATCTGACGTTTCGGTGATTGTCACCTTCTTCAGGACAGCAATGACAGGTTCTGATTTGTACTGCAGCTAGGTATTGCTGCTGTAGTATTACAAATGCGGTCCAAAACGTGTTATCACATAATATATACATGTAGTCAAGCAATATATACATACATATTGTCAGACATGTTACACATCTGACTGACCAAACATGGTAGTCCCAGTCCTGGGGGACTACAAGTTTTTGGTGATGTTATTGCTTACACAGACATCCGTCTGATTAAACATGTTGGTCATCGAATCCCAGAGGAAGTTTTGTAGTTTTCAATGCTTACATAGTACACAGACACAGACATGGTGATTCCAAACTTTTGAAAACTTACTGAGCTTGTCGTCGTCAGCCCACAGCACGGGCACGTCCACCTCCGGAGTCACCGAGTCCACCCAGGAGGCGAAGGCGTCCTCGGCCTGGACACGCACGGCCAGGTTACTGAAGGACGGCAGGTGGGTCAGCCGCATCATGCTCTCCAGCTGCAGGGGGGGACACAAACACAGGTCTGAGCATCTCACGCATACAGTGGTAGGGTAAAGGGAAAGGTAATCTCTTCATGACGAGCCAAGGACATTGATCATCCTCGACAAGGAGGGGCGAACAAGAAGAAAAAGGTAAAGGTATACGTAGTCCCATAGCCTTTTTGAGGCCGTAGGGTACGGTATAGTAAGGCGGAGCCCATCCCTCTCCTTCTTATATAGCGTTAACTGAGTGTGACATACTATTCAGCACTTGTATTACAACCTGAAACAAGAGGAGGGGAAAAAGAATTATCCAGCTCAAATGTTAACTGTTTCAAGACGTTAAAGGATTCCCATGTTCTTCTGTACTCCACCCTCTCCTGGAAGAATAGCTGTCACCTATGGGTGGGCAGCTAAGGGAGAGTTGTTCCACAATAAACCAATCTTAAGTACAGTCAAACCTGCCCAAGTGGCCATCTCTTCAAGCTGGCCACTTGATCATAACAACCACCTTGTCCCAGTCCCAACGTTTTTTCCATAGGCACAAGCTCTATGCAACCTGCCCAAGACGGCCACCTGTCCAAGAGGACCACTTAACCTTGGTCCCCTGGGTGGCCTTCTTGGGCAGGTTTGACTCTACACTTTTTCCATACAACATTCCACGTCTCTACACTGACCTGTTCTGTGGCGAGCCCCTCGATGATGGGCAGATATATACTGACATGTTCTAGGTATATACTGACCTGTTCTGTGGCAAATCTAGGTATATACTGACCTGTTCTGTGGCATATCTAGGTATATACTGACCTGTTCTGTGGCAAATCTAGGTATATACTGACCTGTTCTGTGGCATATCTAGGTATAAACTGACCTGTTCTGTGGCATATCTAGGTATATACTGACCTGTTCTGTGGCAAATCTAGGTATATACTGACCTGTTCTGTGGCATATCTAGGTATAAACTGACCTGTTCTGTGGCATATCTAGGTATATACTGACCTGTTCTGTGGCATATCTAGGTATATACTGACCTGTTCTGTGGCATATCTAGGTATAAACTGACCTGTTCTGTGGCATATCTAGGTATATACTGACCTGTTCTGTGGCATATCTAGGTATAAACTGACCTGTTCTGTGGCATATCTAGGTATATACTGACCTGTTCTGTGGCATATCTAGGTATAAACTGACCTGTTCTGTGGCGAGCCCCTCGATGATGGGCAGCTCGTGGCTCTTCACCACCGTCTCCTTCCCGCGCAGGAGGTGCTGGAACTCCGCGTCGTACTCCGTTGGCTCGTCCATCACGCCCTTCAGGAAGATGCGCACCAGCAGCACGGCGAACGTGATCCTGTCCTTGAACAGCATGCCCCGCGCAACTCGCTTGAACGACTCCTGCAGCAGGGACAAGAGAGTTAGATTTTTACTATTAGGCCACAACAAGCAATTTTTATGGATGACATCAGTGCACACATTAATGTTCGCCTGATTTAGAAAAAAAAAAAACAAGACATTTTGTTGCCCTCCAACTTTGGTCAACGTAGCGAATTTGTCGTAAATGTCTTTTGGTTCAAAGACCATGAGGGATCCAGCAAACTTGAGGCCCAATTTCTCGTTTCCATCGCATATGAATACCCAGTATGGTAGCTGTCCATGATGTTACGACAAGCTTTTTAGTTAATTATGATGTATACACATCTACATGGGCAGGTAATACTGTTGAATACAGGAATAAAAGACCTGTTGGTTGTGATTTCGTGTTTTGACTCCTCGATTCTTGTTTAACAAGGTTTATGATCTCTAAATTTTAAAATGTAGGAATCTTGTTTTTGCACTCCTTGTCTGTTAGTAAAACAGAGGAAAACCTTCTGGTTGCTCTGTAGGCTTAGACGAGAACTGACCTGGAAGAGGTCCTTGATGATGACGTTGAGACGAGCCATGTAGTCTGTCAGGGCGTTCAGGTGGGAGTTCTCGTACAGGACGGCATGGTAGATGTCCAGGAAGAACTGCAGGGAGTACTGGTACAGGAAGTGGATCTGCAGAAACACACAAACATACAAAACACTTAAATAAAGGTCCCTCCTTGTCTTCATGATCTCATGTCACTGGGAAGGTAAAGTTGATGTCTGGAAGCATGGCCAGGGGACAGACTGTTCCCTCAGGATAGCATGGTCTCATGTGGCCTACACTGCAACAACGTATCTGGTTCTACATGTTGTAGTATTGATGGCCTTTGCACTATACTTCCCTCATCTGCCTCATTCTGAAGAGATAATACTGTGTGGCACATTGTACATTGGAAAACTGAGGAAAGACAGTGACAGGAATAACGACAGTGTGTGGTCAGTGCCCACCTGGTGAGTAGAGTCCATGGTGGAGTAGGGTTAGGCTTAGGGTACATAGAACAGTGTGTAGTGTGTGGTACATAGAACAGTGTGTAGTGTGTGGTACATAGAACACTGCGGAATGACTGTGACAGCAATGAGTGCCCACCTGGTGAGTAGAGTCCATGGTGAAGTAGAGTTAAGGTTAGGGTACATAGAACACTGAGGAAAGATCACAGGGTGCAGACAGTGCCCACCTGGTGAGTGGAGTCCAAAGGGTTAGGGTTAGGAAAGACAGTGACAGGAAAGACCATAGGGTGCAGACAGTGCCCACCTGGTGAGTAGAGTCCATGGTGGAGTAGGGTTAGGCTTAGGGTACATAGAACAGTGTGTAGTGTGTGGTACATAGAACACTTCAAGGAAAGACTGTGACAGGAATGAGTGCCCACCTGTTGAGTAGAGTCCATGGTGGACTAGGGTTAGGGTACATAGAACAGTGTGTAGTGTGTGGTACATAGAACACTTCAAGGAAAGACTGTGACAGGAATGAGTGCCCACCTGTTGAGTAGAGTCCATGGTGGACTAGGGTTAGGGTTAGGGTACATAGAACCCTGAGGAAAGACGATAGTGTGCAGACAGTGCCCACCTGGTGAGTGGAGTCCATGGTGGATTAGGGTTAGGCTTAGGGTACATAGAACAGTGTGTAGTGTGTGGTACAAAGAACACCGAGGAAAGAAAGTGACAGGAATGACGATAGTGCGCAGACAGTGCCCACCTGGCGAGTGGAGTCCATGGTGGATTAGGGTTAGGGTTAGGGTACATAGAACAGTGTGTAGTGTGTGGTACAAAGAACACCGAGGAAAGACAGTGACAGGAAAGACCATAGTGTGCAGACAGTGCCCACCTGGTGAGTGGAGTCCAAAGGGTTAGGGTTAGGAAAGACAGTAACAGGAATGACGATAGTGCGCAGACAGTGCCCACCTGGCGAGTAGAGTCCATGGTGGATTAGGGTTAGGGTTAGGAAAGACTGTGACAGGAATGACGATAGTGTGCAGACAGTGTGTGGTCAGTCCCCACCTGGTGAGTGGAGTCCATGGTGAAGTAGGGTTAGGGTTAGGGTACAAAGAACACTGAGGAAAGACCACAGAGTGGAGTCCAAAGGGTTAGGGTTAGGAAAGACAGTGACAGGAATGACGATAGTGTGCAGATACAGTCCCCACCTGGTGAGTAGAGTCCATGGTGAAGTAGATGCTGCTGCATGCGGCTGCCAGCGGATGGTACTGCTGGGAAACCCGCTCCACCTCCGCCATCACCGCGTCCGTCTCCTCCACCTTCCGCGTGATCTCCGCAGCCTCCTTCTTCAGCGTCTCCAGGTGGGTGATGATGCGGTCGTCGTCCAGGATCTTCCCCTTCACGTCGTTCAGGGCCTGCAGCAGCGACTTCTCCAGCTGCCGCAGACGCAGGTGGAACTCGCCTGGGGACGAGGAGGGAAGCCTTTATGTATTTATGTATAGATAATCCTGTAGATGTAATGAGTTGACGACTTTTTGTCCTGTCCTTATCTTATGTAGCTTGTTGTCCTGGCCCCAGGGTAAGCCCTTTAAAATAGTCTTGTAACTAGTTGGGCAACCCTGGCTGTCTTTTGTACAGCTGAACCAATAAAATAAAATAAAATAAAATAAAAAGTGTACGTTACAATATTCCATCTGCTTTTTATGTTAACAACTGACGCAAAGCAGACATACACAGGTGCAATGAAAGGCTCTTATCTTCTGTATACAATCATGATTTACAGACACTGAACTGCAGGACCAGTGGCAGGACTTGCTTGTCAAGAATCGGCCTTCTCAGCCTTCAGAGGTCCTGCCAGCATGGATAACCGTCATAAAATTTTTGCTTGTGAAGATAAAGCAAGATAATCATAACATACACGATATACAGTGGTGGAAGAAATAAAGGTATCCTAATAGCTGTGATACAGAGACGGATGTGCCCACCTTGCAGCTTGAGCAGGTCGGACCTCTTCTCGTCGACGTCCGGCCGTTCTGCCTTCAGCACCTCGTTCAGACACTGGCTCTGCAGACTGCTACGGGTCACTGTGAAGTTCACAAAGGTCACCCTGGAGCAGATGTCGGGTGGGAACTCCACGGTCGGGTCTCGGGTGGACAGGAAGATGGTGAAGGAGGGCGACAGGTCGATGTCCTGGTCTCCCAGGGTGATGAGGACGCGGCCACCGGTGCGCCGGACTTCGCGGTTCAGGACGGGGTTGAGGATGGGGTCGTAGCTCTCCACGTCCTGCACGAGCAGCGGGTTGCCGAACCGCAGCGCGCTCTCCAGGTTCTTACGGAACGCGTCGTCCAGGAAGCTGGTCTTTGTGATGGTCCTCTCTCGGTACTCGTTCAGGACGAACGAGGTGGCCTGCCCGGACGGGTCGATGATCAGCGGGTAGCGGTTGAAGCGCTTCAGCATGATGGCGTTCTCCGTGCAGAGGTCGTCGGCCGGGAGGGCGTTGGCCTGCCAGCGCAGCCGCTCGTCGGCGTTGGAGAGGTACTCGACCCGCGCGATGTCGGGGCGGAACTTGACGTTGGCCTGCTGGAGGTGGTGCGACCAGGAGTTGAACAGGCTCTGCCTCATGTGCTGGTCGAAGTAGCCGGCGTACGCCAGGAAGGCCGCCGACAGCAGGCAGTCTCCCACGATGGTGGCCATCTGGTTCTTGAAGGACACGCTGCCTGCCTCCCATCGCTCCCGCTCCATGCCCAGGCTGCGGAGCAGGTCCGTGGCGCGCGTGACCTTCTCTTCCACAGCCAGCAGGCTGGCCTTGATGGCCTCGGCCTGGCTGATCAGCACGGCATACTCCTCCTTGTACCGGGCGATGCTCTTCTCCAGCTCCTGGACCAGCCGGTTCATCTCCTCCCCCTCCATCTTGTTCCTGTCTGCCTCCTCCTCCAGGGAGCGCAGTTCCTGGCGGAGCGGGTCCACACGCTGCAGCATGTCGGCGTAGTTCACCTGGGGACATACGGGCAGATTCATGTCGGTGCTCAGCTAGTACTTGGCCAGTGACCACAAAATGCACTGAGATATCCCTTAGCCCCCTTATGGGGCTAATTTTCCACGGCTCGTTAACAACACAAAAACATAAAACAGATATACACATAAGAACAGATTTACACACAAGTACAGACTTAAGCATTGTGAATTAAGAATTGAGGTCAGAGGTTGGATCAGTACACTTTATAAACAATTATCATCACAATTAAAACCATGAAGTTGCATAAAATTGATCAAACATTTCTGGAACCGACCAACATCAGACACAGTCTTAATTTCACTTGGTAATGCATTCCACAACTTTACATATCTGTAGGTGAACATCTTCCTTCCACTGTTGTTCTTAGGTTTCAGCTACATTGTTCATCTGACGGCTCATCATCTAATATCTGCAATACTCAACACTGCTAAATGTTTTATTTGGTCAGGAACAGTCCTCTAGTTTGAACAAGCTTCGCTATCCATCTATTTACCTTCACAACATAAACAAGGACCTGGTAATGAACTTGACTTCCTCCATACCGTACCTGTGCAATAGCCCACTTGACCATGGGTCCGCAGGCCTTGCTGGCTCTGTCCACCGTCTCAAAGTTGTACTTGGGCTCCGACAGGTACTTGCTCACCATGGTCTCTCGGATGTTGTCTGAGATGTCATCAGTCTGGTAAAAAAAAACAAAAAAAAACAAAACAAAACAGATGAATCATAAAACCATCGGTTACCACGACAATGTAGTAGGAAGGAGCAGGTCGGCAGAACGTACCGCACCTGCGCGAAACCCGTAATGCACTGTGCATAGCACTTTGGCAGAACGTCTCATATAAGGTTGTATTAGAGCATATAAGGTTGACAGCCTGTCTGTAGTTTTCAAATGATTATATAGGAAAAGATATCGTCTGCAGCAGGCAAAATTTTGATGCAGCGTTGACCAAACATCTAAGGAAAAACGTGAAAAATCAGGGTTGTGCGCAGGCGCAGTGCGTTCTGCCGACGTGCTGTAAGAAGGAGGAATCAAACCTTAGAACAGATGTAAACCTGTCAGTACTGTTTGCTGGTGGTAGCACATGGAATGTGCTGAAGAAGAAAACTTCATATAGATGACACTGTACCATGACAAAAAAGTGATCTCAAACAGTCAAGTTTAGCTCATTGAAGAGCGACTCTTCCACTGGTCATGACAGAGGGGACAGATGTTATGTACGTACAGTATTTAAAGGTTTCACTGGGGAAATCCCCCTAGATTTTTTTGACAAGTACAATGAACAGTGGACCACTTGTCCTAAAGGACTGCGACCCTTTCTGGTACTGTGCATGTCAGGTGAGCTTCAATGACCAGGATTCTAACTCCCACCCTCTTGATCCAGAGGCAGGGTCGACAACCACTGGACTACGCACGGTACCATAAAACGTGCTACCATGACAACTGACCTGGAAGTTGACAATGGTACTGACCACTAACCACTGGACTATGCACAGTACCACAAAACACGCCACCACGACAACTGACCTGGAAGTTGACGATGGTACTGATGAAGTTGTCTCTGATGACGATCCCACGGATGGCCTTCCAGTCCGAGGTGGGTTCTCCCATCAGGAGGCAGATGGACTCCAGGGCCATCTTGACTGCAGCGGGCGGGTTCACCATGGAACGGACCTGTCAGAGATACAAGCTCATCACATTTCTCTACTTGTACAGTCTGAAGGGTTACTTGTACAGTGTTAAGATGCAGAGACAATGCCTGTAGCCATATACGTACACTTTGAAATCGCCCTCTACGGAGGTCAATTACATATACAAGTACTATAATATACTGAATATAGGTCAGAACACATTAATACGAACTGAGTATAGACAAACTCATCACCACTTTGTATTGTGTTGCTTTTAAGACTGGATTTACAACTCTGTATTCATTGATGATTGTAAAGGCTTTGTTCTGAAATTGTGATGAATACAAACTGAGTATACTCAACATCAGGCAATGTAAGAACAAAGGCCATGTGTCTCCTAAACCAGTTAAAGTTAGAACATTTCCTTGGCCATTGGCCTGATATCACCAAACTTTTACACACTTAGGAGCACAGAAAAAGTCATTTCCCAAGAATATCATTTCATACTGACCTCCACCAGATGCTGTTTCTTGATGCCCTTGACAGCTTGCTGTGCCTCGATGACAGCAGGCTCGACCTTGGCAAGGTCCTCCATCACGTACGCACGTTTGACCTTGATCTGTTCCAGCTGTTTCTTCAGCTTCTCTTGGATTTCCATGGACATCACCTACACAGGCATTATGATCAGCATTTAAACATTTAGATTAGCAAACACCATCCTATGGAAAGTGTAGTCCAGCAAGAAAACATTTCATCTAACTGATGAGTAGGCTATCATTGGTGTTTTATTCATTGTTTTATTCAACTCCATTCAGTATTGCTTTAAGTAGTAGTGTTGGGCAGCAGTGCAGGCAATGCAAATTTCAGCAACCACCTTTATGGATTCTACCAACACAGAGGAGCTTTCATTCAAATAGAGTATGTTCCAGTTGCAGGACAGAAAAACAAAGTTATGTTGATCTGTCCGACCTTCTTCCTCTCAGCCTCCTGCTGGTCCTTGACCATCTCCTTCAGCTTGGCGTTGGCCAGGTTGTTCTTGGCCTCCAGCTCCTGCTTCTTCACCGACAGGCTCTTCCTCATCTCCTCCACCTGCTCCACCGTCTCTCGGATCTTGGACAGGCCCACGTTCAGGTGGAGCTGCTGCTCCTCCAGGTCGGAACGCTTCTCGTTGTACAGTTTCACCTGGAGGGGGGGGGGCAGTGGCACAACATCACTACAGTGTGCAGAATCTCAACTCTAGAACTACATTGTAGTCACTTAATATTGTACAGTTTCACCTGGGGGGGGGAGATCACAGTATAGAATTATAAAACTTTTCTACAGCTTCCTTCTCGAGCACTGCCCATTTTACTTTATCCCTACAACATAAAACTGCCAAACAGCAACGTCGGTGTGCTAAAGGTTAAGTAAACCCTTGTACTGCTCATCTACTACCTTCTAACCCCTTGATTGTGAAAAGAAGACAGTTAACAATGAATGACAACACGTGTTGTGAATGCTAATCAATCAAAACCAAACTGCAAGTAAATTAAAATGTTATGTGATCTGCTATCGTGTTTTAAGTTTTTTCAAGCTAGATAAATTTCATGTTGTCAGTGTGGTGAATCTTTACATAATGGTTGATGAAGTCCAGGTAGTGCCTCGGTGTGATGGCCATGATGCGGGCGCCGCGTTTGCTCAGCCGCTGGTTGGCCTGGTGCAGGGTCTGGTGCACGTACACGAAGGCGTTGGCGATGATGTCCCTGTGGGTCGGCATGTCGGGCAGACCCTCGAACGCCTGAGGGATGTAGTCAGGCAACTTCCAGTCGGGCCGCTCCAGGTCCAACTTACTGGTGAACTCCAGCCCCACGTGGTACAGCGCTCCCTCCGACCAGTCTCCAAACCAGTTCAGGACGCATCTGAGTAACGAGAGAAACATGTACACTCACTTAGAGCAGCTGTAGGACTAAGTAAGAGTGTCACAGAACACTATCTATGAGCTATAGCACTGTAGAACATTAATGATGGCCATTGTAAGCTGCTACATCAATGTTTGTTTCAGGTAGTGCTTGGGTTGTCACATCCAGCAGCAAGCTTCATTTAGTGCACTGTCTAATCTCAGGTCTCTAGAGTGACATGAAAAGCTGGTCTCTACAAAGCTGAGTTTAATATTCTTCCTGTGTGTGTGCGTGCACATGTGTGTGCCCTGACCTGTTGAAGAGAGTCGGTGAGGTGTGTGTGTATGTGTGCGCATATGTGTGTGTGTGTCTGCCTGTGTGTGTGTGTGTGTGTGTGTGTGTCCGTGTGTGTGCATGCGTGCATGTGCCCTGACCTGTTGAAGAGCGCAGGCGAGGTGGCGGCCCGGTCCTTCAGCCCCTGGGAGGACGGGTTCATGGTGAAGACCACGTGAAGGTTCCGCATGACCTGCTGGGTGAACCACTTGTACAGCTCCTCCCCGGTGTCCAGCATCAGGCCGTTACGCTGGGCACCCTCCTTACACTGGGTCATCAGGGTGGTGTACTCATCCCCCTCAAACAGTCCTGGCACCTGGGACAGAAGGGTAACATGAGCAGGACAGTACCAACCCTAACCCTAACCCTAACCCTAACCCTTACACTGGGTCATCAGGGTGGTGTACTCATCCCCCTCAAACAGTCCTGGCACCTGATGGGCAGGACATGGGTACTAGTAACATGAACAGGACTCCAATCATGTATGTTATATTTAGTCAGACCCTGACCTCTTCCCTCATGACCCCAATGAAAAGCGGCCAGCAGGTCGATTTGAGTATTTCATGAATAAACAAACAAACAAACAAACAAACAAGCACCTCTCCGTTAGCCAGAAGTGTGTTGATCCTCTCCAGGAAGCCGGAGTCCAGCACGTTGGACTCGTCCATGATGAAGGCGATCTTCTCGTCCTTGCAGCCCGACCGTCTCAGGACGTTCCGAAGGTCCTCGTCAAAGTCTGCGGCCGTGTACTTCCTATCACGGCGGAGAAAATACATTAAAAACACATTGTTATTAGGAGCTAACAATGGTGGTGGGGCTGAATCGCAAGGGTCTGGAGCGGCTGCCATTCGGCGCTAACTCAGGTGACCTCAATACGTACTCCAGGTGCGGCCATAAAACTGTAAGGTTTGAACCACTCACACCGGAAGGACCCCTATTGGCTGGTATAGAGACAGGATTCTACGAGTATGGAGTATGTGTAGTAAAACTGCTGAAAAAGGACGAAGGCAAGGTGAATATTGGTACATGTACATGGAAAGTCCATAGCTTTACTGTTGGAGATATTTCAATTGTAAAAAAAATACTAAACATGCAAAAAGACCTGTCTTGCTAAATCACGTCAAACACAGTCATCTATACTGCTTAGCTAAAGCGCTAACCTTCTCCCTGCTGCCGGACCCCATAACCAATACAAATTTGGTGCCAAACGGCTACCTTAGCAGGCTGAAGGTTAACTGTAGGGCTAGAACACTTACAGCCTGTCTCCACCACATCACCTGCAGTTAACTTTCTCCCTGCAGCCTAACCCCATAACCAATACAAATTTGGTGCCAAATGGCTACCTTAGCAGGCTGAAGGTTAACTGTAGGGCGAGAACACTTACAGCCTGTCCCCACCACATCACCAGTTAACCTTCTCCCTGCAGCCTAATTCCATAACCAATACGAATTTGGTGCCAAATGGCTACCTTAGCAGGCTGAAGGTTAACTGTAGGGCTAGAACACTTACAGCCTGTCTCCACCACATCACCTGCAGTTAACTTTCTCCCTGCAGCCTAACCCCATAACCAATACAAATTTGGTGCCAAATGGCTACCTTAGCAGGCTGAAGGTTAACTGTAGGGCGAGAACACTTACAGCCTGTCCCCACCACATCACCAGTTAACCTTCTCCCTGCAGCCTAATTCCATAACCAATACAAATTTGGTGCCAAATGGCTACCTTAGCAGGCTGAAGGTTAACTGTAGGGCTAGAACACTTACAGCCTGTCTCCACCACATCACCTGGTGAGTTAACCTTCTCCCTGCAGCCTAATTCCATAACCAATACAAATTTGGTACCAAATGGCTACCTTAGCAGGCTGAAGGTTAACTGTAGGGCGAGAACACTTACAGCCTGTTCCTATACCACATCACCAGTTAACCTTCTCCCTGCAGCCTAATTCCATAACCAATACAAATTTGGTACCAAACGGCTACCTTAGCAGGCTGAAGGTTAACTGTAGGGCTAGAACACTTACAGCCTGTTCCTATACCACATCACCAGTTAACCTTCTCCCTGCAGCCTAATTCCATAACCAATACAAATTTGGTACCAAACGGCTACCTTAGCAAGCTGAAGGTTAACTGTAGGGCTAGAACACTTACAGCCTGTCCCCACCACATCAGCAGTTAACCTTCCCCCTGCAGCCTAATCCCATAATCAATACGAATTTGGTGCCAAACAGCTACCTTAGCAGAGCACGTCGGCAGAACGTACTGCGCCTGCGCAAAACCCTGATTTTCACATTTTTCTTTGGATGTTTGGTCAACGTTGCATCAGAATTTTGCCTGTTGCAGACGATATCTTTTCCTATACAACATCTGAAAACTACACACAGGCTGTCAACCTTATTTGCTCTAATACGACCTTATATGAGACGTTCTGCCAAAGTGCTATGCACAATACATTATGGGTTTCGCGCAGGTGCAGTACGTTCTGCTGACGTGCTCCTAAGCAGGAAGTTGGTTAAAGTGCAAAGATAAGCCCACCTGTGGACCTTGATCTGATAGACAGTCAGTCCGTTCATCCAGGCGACGAAGCGGGACAGGGTGGTCTTGCCGGCGCCGCTCATGCCGATGAGCAGCAGGTGGCCCTGCGGCTGCTGGAAGATCCGGTCGATCCGCAGCACGTTGTCCAACACCTCGTTGAACAGGACCAGGGGCACGTCAAGCTCCTCTTCATAGAACACCTGCAGAAGGGGTAAAGGGGCAGTCACTTTGTGCGAAAATCGATCGGCCGACGAGTCAGCGAGCTCTAAACGACATTTACGGCAGTAGTACGCCCGATGTTTCGTCGAGCATCGCGCGAATTTTAGGGATCGCCGGCAATTTTTAGGAGTCCGCCGAAGCTCGCTGACACGAGAAACGTGTTCTTAACATCAGCGACTAGTCGCCCGATTTTTGAGGTCATAGATGTATTCCCAAGCGATTGCCCGAGCCTCGTTCCATGTGACGGGGATGATTTTCAAGCCAAAAATACGTGCGATCCTCGATCTAAAATCGGGCGACCTTTTGGCGATCAACAAATACGGCCGAAGCTCGTCGACAATGTGACGCAGGCATTAGAAGACTTATTGAGAGCAGGCTGCATGAGGTTTCTATCCTACTGGTGGACGGGCACTCCTTCGAGTATGGCATGTCGCGTATGGCAGCTTCAGTCCGTTTTCTGACAGGCTTTGCTGGCTGCTCTCTTTGCCTGAGAGTTAAATTTGAGTGAGATTTGACCCCCGAACATGCCCCAAACACTGCTGACTTACTCCCGAATGGTTGGCTGGTGTTCTGCTGACTTACAGCCGAATACCAGCCAACCATGGTCGAACCTCCCAACCGATCCCCGAATGTTTTAAACATTTTGAATCATTCGGCTGGTGCAGCCAAATAGTAGCTGAATTTGACGAACATCAGCAGACCCAGCAGACTTTTTGCGCCGACCTACTCCTAACCAAGGTTGGGGGGGTGTTCTGTATCTGTATCTGTATAGCCGGTATAACCGCCCTTTGGTGTAACACACCAGCTTCTGTATCTGTATCTGTATAGCCGGTATAACCACCCTTTGGCATAACACACCAGCTTCTGTATCTGTATAGCTGGTATAACCGCCCTTCGGCATAACACACCAGCTTCTGTATCTGTATAGCTGGTATAACCGCCCTTCGGCGTTCCAGCTTGGTTCGTTCGGCTAGTGCTTGGGAGCCCAAACCCGAGAACGTGTGACGGGCTTTACCTTGAGGCGGGCCTTGGTGTACTCTCGCAGCTCCTCCCTGTCCACGGGGACGTAGTCCTTGGACAGCCACTTGCTGTAGAGGATGGGGCGGCCCAGGGCCTTCTGCTGGTCGATGTTGGGGAAGTGTTTGAGCGCCACGTTGTTGATGTTCTCGTCCGTCCACTGACGCTCCTCTTCTTCCACCAACCTAAAGATGACAAGATTGCATCATAGAAAAAGGTAAGGGTAGTCCCATAGGCTTTTTCAGGTCGTAGGGGCAGTGGGTTGTTAATCAACTCGATATTGGAAGGTGGAGCCCATCCTTCTCTTTCCACCGTCTTTTACCTGCCCAACAGAAGTCAGGTACCCATTTTACACCTGAGTTGGTAAGTTACGTAATGAAAAATAAGCTGTTCTCCAACTCAACAAAATTGACTCACGTCGAGAATTTTCGACCGAATCTCTTCATCAGCTATCTGACCCAAGTGTTGTAGACACGTGTGGACCAGTTTATTTCCCATTAAGATCTGCCTTGACACATCACACTGTTTTATCTATTTCCTGTTTAACATTAATCTATGGAACACCCTGCCACCCAGTATCAAAACACTGACCAGTCCACATCAATTCAAGAAGGCCATCCACCAGTTGTACATAAGTTAAGTTGTATGTAAGTTGAGTCATGATCGTTTTGTTTAACCTGTATATAATTTGTGATGATTATATAATGTTCATTCTCTTTTAATCTTGCTGTCAGTATGTTTGTATGTTTATATGTTTTGAACCCTGGAAGATTAGTCATTGACTGAAGGGTATCGAAATAAACCAATAAACCAACCAACCTGTCCTGGAACAGCCTGAGCCCCTCGTGGGCCCAGATGCGCACCAGGCCCTCCACGGGGAGGGACTCGAGGGGCCGCAGCGCCTCCAGGATACCTCGCACCCAGCGGGTCATTTCACGTGGGCTGTAGATGTAGTGTGGCTGGGTGTCCTGGGTAAACCTCTCCTGTGGAACGCAGCACCAACACGAGAAAATCAGCGGTTCGTTTTTACCAAAGTCAAAGTTCCTTTCCGCACCTATATACGGTGCATAGGGCGGCGCCCATCCCCATTTCTGTAGTCCTTGGGCCACACAGTTGTGCAATCACTACAGCAGGGGGCTAGTCCACTGGTAGTGGTGTGTGTTCAACTCCCATACTCTTTCTCAAATGCTGAGTGCTAAGCAGAGAAAGTAGTATGTACCATTTTTAAAGTCTTTGGTATGACTCGGCCGGGGATCGAACTCACGACCTACCGAATGCAAGGCGAACACTCTATCCACTTGGCCATTGCACCAGTTCTACCACAAGAGTTCAAAAAGAACTAACATCTACAGAATGGAAGGCAGAATAATCTGAGAGTGTCGGGAGGCAACATTAGCATGTTGGAAACTGTTAGCACCAACTAAAATTCCTGTAACCTTCATTTTTTTGTTAACACCAACCTATTTCGTATACAAGTACACGTAAAAAAGACAATGAAAGAAGTCAACCTCAGACTGAGGGACGAAGCATGATTCCTTTTCATTTGCTGGTAGTGCAATGCGGCTTCGCCATGGCTTGCATATTTATATGTTAGTACATTGTACATTCATACGTATTACATGTACATGCACATCCTAGCAAAAGACAGCAGCAGACAAAACAATGTGATGAACTATTACAACCGAAAACTGATTATGGGAGCTGCCCAAGTCCTATTTCCCCCTACTCCGCAAGGAGGCGGGGGAGGCCAGAAGACCGGCACAAGTCTCGACCTAGGCTCGTGTTCTCGCGAGACTAGGTCACTCCGTGATCAAGATGTACAGTTGACATCGAAAATTTGGAGGTACGTGTTTGCTACCTTTAAAAACAGTCACTGATTGAAGAATGTTCTACTAACTGATTATGAAAGTTATGGCAAACCTAACACCACACGCACCTGTGACATAGTGAAGAACTCCACCATCGCCATAGTGAGAGGCTCTGCGTAGGTCCGCAGGGTGGGGATGAGGCGCAGCATGGCGCGGTTGAAGGTGCCGTAGATCTGCATGAGGGACGGGGCGGCAGGATAGTCCACATACACCACAGGGACATGTCGCAGGAATCTGCAAAAAACATCAGGTACACACGTCACACATACACCACAGGAACCTGCAAAACATCAGGTACACACGTCACACATACACCACAGGAACCTGCAAAACATCAGGTACACACGTCACACATACACCACCGGGACATGTCGCAGGAATCTGCAAGTGTTTCGATATTTTTAGTATAACTGCTAACAGGGTACACTGTATCTTAAAGGGGTCCTAAAGTCCAGACAACCAACCTTATTCTAGTGTAATGTGTGACTGGAAGATTGTAAATACCAGCATAAGTCTGCTAAGTGGTATGTTGAATAAAAATTTCAAAAGATCTTAAAAAACAGGTACACACAGGACGTCAGGATGGCGTCCCTTCTAGATCAGACACTGTAGTAGAGGAGCTGACTGTTAAATAACAGGACTGGTGTTATATGTATAGTTGCCTCTGAATCCAAGCAGCTACCACAACTGATGCATACACAAACCTAAATATAAACAACCTTCTCTTCTGTAAGACCTAATGACAGTACTGACACCTTGAACAGCCAGGTAACTATCCGTGAACAATTTCATCAGGTTGGCGAGAGACTGCATTTTTCACCTTCTTCAGGACAACAATGGCTGGTACTGATTCGGATTATACAGCCCAGTGACTAGTTCACAGTGCCCACCTGTGAGACAGCGGCTTGCGACCGGGATCTGTCGGGGGATTGCACGCTCCCACAAACTGGATCCTCTCGAACTTGACCCACTGTTGGTCGGCGGAGCGGAAGAAGCCTCCGTGCTCCACCATCTGACGCAGGAAGGAGATGACTCGCTGCGTGCCTGCAGAGGAGAAATGTTACACTTGTTTGTTTGTTTGTTTATTGGGATTCTCCATAAGTGATACAAAATGTAATTGTTCTATGCTGTCACACATTTAGAACCTTCCCCCGACCACCAACCAAGGTTGGCTGGTGTTTGGGAGCAATCTGACCTGATTTAGGCGACGTCTAGCTTTCAGTACAAATTAAACCAGATTTGAGCTAAATTTGAGTCAAATTTGACTGCCAACCACGCCCCGACCACTCCTGACCTATTCCCAACCATGCCCGTCCACACCTGAATGTTTTAAACATTTTGAAACACTCAACTGGCACAGCAGAACAGTAGCCAACCTTGCCGAACAACAGCAACCACAGCCGATTTTTCTCCGAACCTACTCCTAACCATGGTTGGGGGAGTTCGGCTAGCGTTTGGAAGCCATCTTCTGCTATGTGTGACAGGGCCTTAAGATCTGTATCTGTATCGGTACAGCCGGTATAACCGCCCTTCGGCGTAACACACCTGTACTTGGTGGCAGCGAGTTCCACTCTACGATAGTTCTAGGAAAAAATGAGTTTTTGAACACCTCAATCCTTGGTTGATAACTCTGGTACTTGAAGGCATGACTATTTCTTGTTATTTTCTGGGTTGGTATTAGGTACTTGGTAGTTGGTACATCCACCAGTTTATTAGTCATTTTGTACATCATGCATAGTCTGGACATTTTTCGCCTGTCATCCAGTGACGCCCACTGATGGAGTGTATACGTAGGATCTGTTTCGCTTCGTACCATACTTGTCCATGTCTGGCAGGTTGATCTCGTCACAGAAGACCACCAGCCACTTGCCCAGCTGGATGGGCGACAGCACCAGTCCGTGGGGGGTCCTCCGGTACTCGCAGTAGTGATCAAACGTCTTCAGCATCAGCTCCGGGGTCGTCGCACTCGAGAAGTTCAACCCGACCACCTGCGGCATTCACAGAAACGTTCGTGAATAATGTCATCAGGTTGGCTAGAGACTGTATAAAGATGGTTCTTTATTCAACAACCTGTAGGTTTTCACATCCGACGTTTCGTTTTGGTGACCGTCTCCAGTTAGCGTGCATAGTCCAGTGATTAGCGACCCTGCCTCTGGACTAAGAGGTTGGTTGTTCTAATCCTGTTGTCGCTCACCCGACATGCACGCTACTGGAGAGGGTCGCAGTCCTTAGGACGGGACGTTAAGCCATGGTTCACTGTTCATTGTGCTTGTCTAAAAGAGCTAGGGGAATTTTCCCTATCATTACAAACGTCAGATGTAAAAACCCGCTAGTTGTTAAATAAAGAACCTTCTTATACAGAGAAATGTTGTTATATACGTCCTGCTTCCTTCATAGCTGTTTGTACACCAGCACTTGGTAACGATTTTGTAACAACAAGAACTCAGTCAATGCAATGGGCATGCCAAAAATGTATACCAGGTAGAATTCTGCAATAAAGATTTTTATCAGCCAAACTTGTACTGGTGCTCACCTCTGCATAAGGACCACCTGGCCTTTGTGGTTGTTGTTTGGTGGTCCCTTAGATTATTTCCCATTGACCCAAGCATTAAGAGCCTTGTCTACAATGGCTACCTTCTATTGTAACCAAGTCCCTCGAGTAGCCACTACAAGCAGGTCTGACTACTTCTAGAACATATACAGTAACTGCCATTATCAAAGCATTTCAGGTAACAAGGACTTTGTGGCCCAACATAACTATTAGACGTTGACTAAGACTTAACTATGCAGATTGCCCTGCTATAGAACATTGGCAACACCTCAAAACAGTGTGTTATAACTGTGCAGCTGGTAGAAGACATCTTCTACCAAAGTCAGTGAACAAAGAAAGCTTTGTTGTTAGTATGCAGGGAAAGAACTGCAGACTTGGAACTTGGAACAACTGAACTTATGCGGCAGTTTCAATAGTGTGGTCAATGGTAAATACTCAGTTGACCTGCTCCATGACCATGTACATTCTGTCTTCAGCTTATAATTATATTATGGTGAATTTCAGGGACTGTTCATGACAATGTTTACCATGCTTTACTTATGCTTTACTCATGACCTGTACTTAGCTCGTAAGAGCATAAACGTGCAATAAAGGTCTTTCATTCATTCATTATGTTTAAATTTCATCATCATCATTCCAGTGTGGCATATGTTTGAATTGTGATGTCGAATCTTCCTTAACCGGTTTGTTTTAATTTACATAACTCTACATAATTCTACAGCTCCCATCTTAAAACAGTATAATATTAGACGTATACAATCATTGTTCCTCACAGTCTTTGACTTTTCTATCCACTGTTAATAAGCCATGATAACAATGATGTGTCAAAATGCCAGTGATTGTGATGCAGTAAATGAATAGTGACATAGTGCATCTGTGCAACTTAGCAGTCTCTACTACAATTAATGATTGCTATGGGAGCAGAGAGGGGGAACATCTCATGTACGTGTAACTACTACAAAAGTCAGAATTTTTTGTGCAGTAAAGATTCTGACTGTCCAACAAAAAATTTTAATGTTATCCAAACTTCATTTCTTTTCTTGTGACAGTCAATCCACCCAACGTCTTCATTTTTCAAACACTTTTTAGGTTAAATGTTCTATAAATCAGATACAATGCCAAGCACTCATGATGTTCAGATGGGACTGTGGCTAGTGCCTGAATCAAAGTGTCTGCAGTTGGAAAGAACTACAGTGTTTAAGCTAAACCCCTATAGTAGGGAGTAGTTGTGACTTCCAGTGCATAGTGAATGGCCTCCCTAAACTTAAGTTCCCAAGCACAGGCGTATATACAGGGCTTGAAATACCACCTGCATATGCAGGGTAGTGCAGGTAAAATTGGAGCTGTGCAGGTTTTTCTGATGTCTACCTGCACCTAACCTGCACTGGTCCATGTACTGGGTTTATATATACATGTAGGTGCATGTGGATTTTTATTTGTCGCATTGACTGTGATGAAGTATCAAAGAAATAATGGCAATTATAGTTTCTGAACAGTTTTTAGTGTGATCCATACTTCGTAAATTCTGAGTGGTGCAGGTAAAATTTGTCTGGTGCAGGTAATTTTCAATGTTATCTGCACTGGTTCAGGTATGCAGAAAAAAGTATTTCAAGCCCTCGTATAGGAAGAAGCTTGGATACGAGTAACCACACAAGAGTTGGAAGGCAACTCAGTCATAACCAACAGAACGTGTTAGGTTCATTGAGCGTACCAGAAGCACTCCATAACAAAGCAGCTGTCAAGGAAGGAGAAAGTCTGAAACAAAAACGAGGTCATAACACGTGCAAACCATTTTACCTCCAACTCATGCAGGTTGGCCGGTAAGCCCTGCTATAGAAAGAAAACAACATGTCACTAAAATAAACAAAGCTAATCAATATATAAGCAAACCACATACCAATCTATGGACAGAAGTGCATTATGGCAATTTTGGGCATAAAATTGGTCCTAGCATAATGTTTTGAGCATCTATGTACCAAAATGCCTCAGGATTATCTGGACAGCACTTGTATTTAAAAAATTTCAACAGAATGCAATGAAAATTTAGTTAGAATAATTAGAATAACATAACAATGCAGGATGCCATTGTTACACCCTGATCTTGGAATAGCCGTGTATACAAGAAACATCAGACAAATCTATCTTCCATAGCTGGTATCAACGGGCTATGGCCGACACTGACTACCCCCCCCATCTACAACCCCTCATCCAGTCATGTGACCTGTGTGACCTTTAACATCTAGGTCACGTGACTACCTTTTCAAGAGCTGATGAAAGCTACTGGAGCTGAACTATCTTGTTGTGTGTTAAGAGTTTAATCCTAAATCATATACTTTTGACTAAGACTTGTTTTGACAACTGTAAACACATGCATCAACATGAGAAAGGCCAGAAGTTCCTTGCTAGAAACACAAAACCAGGGGAACTTATACTATCTACTTGATCAACTCTTTTAGGTAGGTAGGTAGGTAGACTGGTTTATTCATACACAATCATGTTTCAAAGTCATGACAGCCTTGAGGCTGAATTGTAGACTCTTCTTACTTACATATCAAAACATTTTTTAAAATTCTACATCAGACTCAATCTCCAAACTTAAAGACACAATGATGATACATGAGCCAGCCACTTTCATCTTCTGTTTGTTATATATTTTGTACTTGTCATTTCAACCTGTATTCTGTTTTATGTTCTTGAGCCATGCCCGTAGCCAGGATTTTGCTTGGGGGGTTCTTCCTACTGTCCAAGGGACACGAGCGCCGAAGGCGCGAGGTTTCTAGGGGGGTCGGGGGGCATGCTCCCCCGGAAAATTTTGAAAATTGAACCTTCTGAAATGGCATATCCTGCGTTTTTGAGAGGATTTCAAAGGGAAAATCAGAGACAAATAGGATTCCAGTTCCGCTGGAGATACATATCAGTCCACCTATTAAAGAAAAATCTTGGACCTTTGGATAAAAAGTGGACCTTTTTGCTTGAGTGGGGGGGTTCTTCCGAACCCCCCGAACCCCCCCTGGCTACGGGCATGTGAGCCAAGGATCATATAAGCATGTTACGTGCTTGCTATACAAATCCATGTGAATAAAATAAAATAAATACTGTAACAGTTAAAAACATGTCATTACCTCCATGTCAGGCAAAGCCCGCAGAGCGCTGAAGAGAGTCATGGTCTTGCCGCTGCCGGGCGGTCCACACAGCACCAGGGGTTTGTGCTCGGCCAGCCACGTGTAGAGCAGGGCCTCGTGGCGCACCGTGTCCAGCGTGGGAACAACCACGTCCGGCGCAGCCACCTTGTGGGTCTCCACCTCCACCTGGGGCACCTTGGCGTTCCACGGCAGCCAATCACCTGTGATGCTCACCTGGTGGACAGGTAAAAAGGTGAAGGTAATCCCATAACTTTTTTCAGGCTGTAGTGGGTTAGATACTGTAGTCAGTGGTCAGATACAGTGGGTTGTTAATCCACTTTGTCTACAGCATGGTATTGGAAGGCGGAGCCCATCCCTCTCCTTCCACCGCCTTTTACCTCCCCAAGCAACGTCAGGTACCCATTTTACACCTGGATGGAGTGAGGAAAGTCGTGTAAAGTGCCTTTCCCAAAGACACAACATCTTGCCAGGAATAGAAACAGTGACCTTTTGACCTCGTGTCCACTTGCCTACCTACTTGGCCATTGCTCGCCATTAACAGTGGCCAGATACATACAGCATAAAGCAGTCAAGGCAGAAACACTTGTGGTCACAATACAGGCTTTTGTAGCTTTAAGTAAGAGGTCTTCAGATACACAGGTAAGGCTATACCATAGACATACACTAGACACATAGATACCCTGGAAAGGCTAGACATAGCTTTTGTAAGAATGATGCCTTGGCATGTACATGATCAACAGCAACCGGCCGCTGACTAACTCTGATGCCATGAAGTCAACGACGGGAATGGTCCCTCTTGAATAAACAATTACGAAATTGATAAAATACAGGAAAAATACACTTATACCACAGTTAAGAACATTCTTGTGAGGAAAATGAGTTCAACAAGCACGTCGGCAGAACGTACTGCACCTGCACGAAACCCGTAATGTATTGTGCATAGCACTTCGGCAGAACGTCTCATAAGGTTGTATTAGAGCATATAAGGTTGACAGCCTGTCTGTAGTTTTCAGATGTTGTATAGGAAAAGATATCGTCTGCAACAAGCAAAATTTTTATGCAACGTTGACCAAACATCCAACGAAAAATCAGGGTTTTGCGCAGGCGTAGTACGTTCTGCCGACATGCTCATTCAACAGCATCCTTGCTTACCTCGAAGTCAATGATGGGGATGCTGGGGTTGGGAGGCAGGGGGATGGTGGTGACTCCTCGGATGAAGGTCCCCATCTCCTCACGCACCTTCATCTTAGCATCTCCCACCAGGGACCACAGCAGGGAGTGCACCAGCATCTTAGGGATGTACTTCTCCAGCTGGTCAAACTGTCATGGCAACAAGCAGGTCAACATGTAAACAGGCAGGTCAACATGTAAACAGGCAGATCAACATGTAAACAGGCAGATCAATATGTAAACAAGTAGATCAACATGTAAACAAGTAGATGAACATGTAAACAGGTAGATCAACATGTAAACAAGTAGATCAACATGTAAACAAGCAGATCAACATGTAAACAAGCAGATCTACATGTAAACAAGCAGATCAACATGTAAACAAGCAGATCAACATGTTAACAAGCAGATCTACATGTAAACAAGCAGATCTACATGTAAACAAGCAGATCAACATGTAAACAAGCAGATCAACATGTAAACAAGCAGATCAACATGTAAACAAGCAGATCAACATGTAAACAAGCAGATCTACATGTAAACAAGCAGATCAACATGTAAACAAGCAGATCAACATGTAAATAAGCAGATCTACATGTAAACAAGCAGATCTACATGTAAACAGGCAGATCAACATGTAAACAGGCAGATCAACATGTAAACAGGCAGATCAACATGTAAACAAGCAGATCAACATGTAAACAGGCAGATCAACATGTAAACAAGTAGATCAACATGTAAACAAGCAGGTCAACATGTAAACAACAACGTCTCATGCTTCTTACTGGAGTCTTGTAGCATTAAGTATGCTTTTGTTTTAAATCAACTTAGGCCATGTTGATTTGATTATATGGATGACATCCGCGCGCGCATCAATTTTCGTTCGTTTCCAAAAAGAAAAAAAGTTTTCAACCATACTGGAAATCGTACAAAGCAGCTGCAAAATGAGCAAATATATGCCGTAAATAGAAAAAAAATATTGGAAAACTATACTAATATCGTAGAATACTAAAATCAATTCCAAAGGAAGAAGAAAATGTGAAGAAATGAAAATGAAGAGTCTATTATTCGCCATACCATAATCTGTGTGTTTAGCCATTTGTTCAACCTTCATGACCACGTAGATTTCATAATGAAAGCAACTTTTTTTTTTTGCTAAACTTTTTTTTTATTCGCACGCTCGCATCAGTTTTGGGGTACCCAGAGGATGTCATCCATATAATCAAATCAACATGGCCTTACAAGGATGCCAGTCACCTGATGTAAGGTATTGGATGCTACCCAAAATGTCTGACTGTTTTCAAAATCTATCCAGTTGCTTGAGTAACTGTTACTTTGGACACCATATATTGCTCAAGGTAGACAGCAAAAGTACGAAGTCTTAATGAAAGGGCAAAGAAGACCATATCTATCAGAGCTGACTGTATGTTACAACGTTACCTACACATACCTTTCATTAATGATATCTAAGTACCATTTGATAAAGCTATTTCTCACAATGAACATCCCTCCCTCCAGGAGCAGAGGAGGCATGGCCAACCTGGGCATGTCTCAACCGCCTAAGAACAGGCACAGGAAGATGCAGGGCACTTATGAAAAAGTGGGGCCTTGCCCCAGACGGACAAACTGCATGCGAATGTGGGCAGGAACAGACTATGGAGCACCTCCTGATCTGCCCCCTCCTGCCGGAAAGCTGTACCAAGGAGGATCTTGAAGCCCTGACCCCTAAAGGAAGGGCATGTGCTGAGTTTTGGAGAGGGAAGCTGTAGCAGCAAATGGTGACCCGAGAAGAAGAAGAAGACAATGAACATCCTGTTGCAACCAAGATTATCAATGTCAGACTAGAAGTAGAAGCATTGCTTTGTTGTCTCTGTACCATTGACGAAGGCACATTACCGAGAGAGGGAAGTCGGGGTGGGAGTGGTTGTACGCCAAGACGCTGCGGACAGCCTCGTTCATCATGGAGAAGAGCGATCCCAGGGCCCTGAAGCGCGTGAAGTCCATAATATGCTCCTGCTGGGCGGCGAACTCCAGGCACCTGATGACGAGCCCGTCGGATGTGAAGAACTGGGTCAGCAGGTTGGCCACATCGCGCTGGAGCTGGAAACACAAAATACAATTATACCATTTCAACCCGAAGTTAAGGATCAAGTTTCAAGTTTATTTATTTTACCAGGGCATACCTCAGATCCGTTGATCTGATTTTCAGGTATCCCTGGGCACACACATTAAAAGTATACATTCATAACAATTACAAATGGAACACAACAATATACAAATAATGTTACAGACATGTATATGTACAAAGCAGTCACAGAATAGGCGTATTTTGTTCGTTCATATTCCCAGTTCAGTCCTACAGTCGGCAGTCACCCTCTACAGTCTGTTTTTAAATGCGGATGTAGATGACAGTTGTCGCTGATCAGCAGCAAGACTGTTCCACAGTACAGGCCCTTGGTACTGCAGGCTCCCCTTGAATGATTCCACGTGTGCTTTAGGAGTGTCCAGCATGTGAGGGTCGAAGCTGTAATTAAAAGCTGTTTCATAGCAGTGCGAGCACGAACTCTGAGCACTGGGGGTGACAGCCATTTGAACATTTTCTTTTCAATTTTCTTCTATGAGTAGCACTTTGATCAGAATCTTGAAAAACCTTGCAAACAATAATTGATAGCCCTGCCCAAATAAAATCAAACTTAAAGTTCAACTTCAAGATTAATCATTTTCTTTTGGAATGTCTAGCATGATTGACAAATGCAGTTATTTGAACCTGCAGTTAGGTATCAATTTTCTTTTATGAGAGATACTCTCTTTGATACCATTTGTTGCTTCTGTTTTTCCCTTTACCTCGGGTGATGGTATGACTTGAGATCATCTGTTGATGACGACTTAAGAAAAAAATCCGACCCTTGATGTGGAGAAGATGTGTGAGGCATATCCAGCACACCTGTGTGGGCGTGAACATACCTGCAGGACAGGTGAGACCTCCTCCTTGTCCGTCTCCTGACCCTGACTGTAGGTATGCTCCTCCTCCCCCTCCTCCACGGGGATGTTGCGCAGACGAGACAGGAAGTTGTCGAACACCATCTCTGTCGACAGGACGTCCTCGCTGAACCAGACCATGCCGCAGCGGCTCACGGTGGCCAGCGTGGCGTACTTCAGGTCCTGGACTTCAAACATGATCCGAACCTGCGGAGTGAAACCATGCAGAACGTTAGCACTGGGAATCTACATGTAACCCTAACCCTAACCCTAACCCTAACCCACGCAGAACATTAACACTGGAAAGCTAACTCTAACCCTAACCCTAACCCTAACCAATGAAGAACATTAGCACTGGAAACCTAACCCTAACCCTAACCCTAACCCAGCGTGGCGTACTTCAGGTCCTGAACTTCAAACATGATCCGAACCTGCGGAGTGAAACCATGCAGAACATTAGCACTGGAAACATAACCCTAACCCAGGGTTGCGTACTTCAGGTCCTGCACTTCAAACATGATCCGAACCTGAGGGGTGAAACCATGCAGAACGTTAGCCCGGGAAAGCTAAACCCTAACCCTAACCCAGGGTCGCGTACTTCAGGTCCTGAACTTCAAACATGATCCGAACCTGAGGGGTGAAACCATGCAGAACATTAGCACTGGAAACCTAACCCCTAACCCTAACCCTAACTCATGCAGAACGTTAGCACTGGTAACCTAACCCTAACCCTAACCCAGGGTGGCGTACTTCAGGTCCTGAACTTCAAACATGATCCGAACCTGAGGGGTGAAACCATGCAGAACATTAGCACTGGAAACCTAACCTTAACCCTAACCCATGCACAACATGTCACTCGAAACCTAACTCTAACCCTAACCCATGCAGAAAATTAGCACTGGAAACCTAACCCTAACCCCTAACCCTAACCCATGCAGAACATTAGCACTGAAAACCCAACCCTAACCCTAACCCTAACCCTAACCCATGCAGAACATTAGCACTGGAACCCTAACCCCTAACCCTTTTACAGTCTCCGAAAGGGATCTCTACCAGCAAAGACTCCAATCGGGATCTCTACCCATAGAATTGCTGATTCTACCAAATCGGAGTCTCTACTCTGACACATACTTACATTGGGTGGGATGCTGAGGCGTTCTCCGTTGGGCAGGGTGAGCAGCTTGTTGTCGTCCAGCACACTGTTCAGGTTCTCCACCCACTCCGGGTCCACATCTCCGTCAAACACGATCCACTGTCGCTTCTGCAGCTCTCCACGGATGTTGTCAACGATCCTGTAAACAAGCAAACAAACAAACAAACAACACCACCAATCAGAGACCTGAGACATGTTGACAAGACACAAATCCCTCACAATCACCTCAACGAAAAGCAGCCAGCAGGCTGATTTGAGCATTTCCTGAATAAACAAAGGCTCAAACAAATAAACAAACAAACAAACACATTTACATTCTTGTGTGCTTTTTGAGTATACATCAAAAGTATGGTCTGAATAATGCCTTAATGTTTCTTGAACTTGCTCTGAAGATAATGGCAACTGATTTGAAAAGTGCCAAGAGTGACTAGTACACAATGATTCTTTACGTCCTCAGCCCAGACAAATGAATGCCTTACTTGCGGAGGATGTGTGTGAACAGGCCGTCTGTCCACTCCCGGGTGTTAGGGTCCAGTGTGCCGTACAGGTGGTCTTTGCTGATAGCCTGATAGAACAACAAACACAGTTTGTACAGCTGTTTTTCACTCTTTCTTTTACTTTTATAAGGCACTTTTTTTTTTACATGTCTCCATAGGACATCCCCCAATTTTTTACACCATGTTAATATGGCATCGCGTGACGTAACAGTCAGGGCGGTTGGTCAGAACCAAGAGGTCCCGGGTTTGATCCCCTTACATACCCGATGTTGTGCCCTTGGGAAAGGTACTTTATACAACTACCCTTATTGTACGGTGGAATGACACCCACCGGGCCTCTCAGCTAATCTGTTGTAAGTCCTAACACTGATGAGGACACTCACGGATTTTAGTGTTGCCAATGTGCCAAGAAATGCGCATTCGCTACTACGAACCGTAAATTATTGTTTTCAATGTATGATTAAATCTCAGTAGTTTACAGAGTACAGTCTGACCTTGGGGTCGATGACGTGAGCCACCCCCTCCACTCCCTCCAGCCTCTCCAGTGCCTTCAGGAGACACTTCCAGGCAGCGCTCTTCCCACTCCCGCTGGGCCCCACCATCATCAGGCCGTGGTGCAGCTGCGAGATCTGGTACACCTGCAGGACCTACATGTGCAGCACACATGTTATACGGGCTCTTCTATTAATATAATTGTATAGCTTAGAATCGACGTGTAAAGTAACATTTGCAAAGCAAATGCACAATGTTTACCTTCACATAGTCTAGATTAAGAAACTACTGCTCCGCTTATTCTTACTCAAACACACTCACATAAATATTATATAGTGACCAGCCCCTCCTACTCTGCCCTGCTACTTGCTACATAATGTAACACAACACCACAGGGTATCTGCTACAGCACCAGTTACCATAGTGACAGCCTTCTGGTCCAGGTTGTTGACCTTTTTTGTTAAGAATCTTCTTATACAAGTTGACATGAGTTGGAGGACTCCTACTGTTCACAGTAGGTAAGAGAACCAAGTAGACAAGAGTTGGAGGACCCCTACCTTCTCCACCCACATTGTGCCCATCTCTTCGCCCTCTCCGTACACCAGGTGCATCTCCTGGCACACCTTGGTCAGCTCGGTGCGGAGCGCCTTCATCTCGGCGCGGGTGTACTGGATACCCGGGAACACGTCCGACAGCAGGCTGTGCAGCAGCGGGATGTCCTCGGCAACCAGCTTGGGCACCATGGTCTCCATCACAGACTGGATCAGGATCTACAAAAAAAAGATAAAGGTAGTACCTTAGCGTGGCTGAAAGCTAACTATACATTTCTCAAGTTCTCAGTAACTTTGCAAAATACTACGTGAGCAGTGTTCCATAGTTTCTCATCTGTGAAACTGATCTCGAACCAGTTTAGCCCACTGAAGAGCTAATCTCCCACTGGTCGTAACAGAGAAGACAGACGGTATGTACAGTTTTTAAAGGTTCATTGTAGCAGGAAAATTCCCCTAGTTCTTTTCGACGAGCACAATGAACAGTGGACAACGGCTTAACGTCCCATCCTAAGGACTGCGACCCTCTCCAGTAGCGTGCATGTCGAACTCCCAACCTCTTAGTCCAGAGGCAGGGTCGCTAACCACTGGACTCCGTACGCTATCTGTCATTCTAGAGTTATAAGACAGACAGTATGACTGTTCACCTCCTGTTCAGGCAGGTTCTCGGCGATGGCTCCCTCGTCCACAGCCTCTCCCTGCTCCTTCTTCAGCTCCTTGATGTGCTGGATGCGGTCACGCTTCACGTTCCCCGCGCTCACCAGCACGCTCTTCAGCGCACGCAGACCGAAGTCGTAGTGCGACTGGTTGGACAGCTGCTCGTCGCACAGCCTACAGGGGAGGGGACGACACCAGTTTTTATATCATACCCGGGCGGCAATACAGTGTTCCCAACCGTGTTGTATTTTACTGTACGACCGGGCGTATAAACCGGGCTTCCATAGAACGATTGGAACGCGTTTCGCCCCAACCGTGTGTCCGCTTTCGAAAATTCAAATATAAGATTCCGACGTTGGAATTGATGTTGTTGCAATTTTTTGTTTAGGGACACCAAATTTTCGCTCATTTCGCATTGAAAGACATGTTTTCTAAGGTGGGTATGATATGAATAGAATACAACACGGTGTATTCCGCATCGCCCTTGGTCTCGGCCCTCCCGCGAGTCGGATCGCGCCAATACCTTGGGCAATACGGAATACACCGTGTTGTATTCGATATGCATCAGTCACTTCCACACTAAACTTGTAAAAAAAAAGGTAGTCCTATTATATTATAGCTCTTATGAGATCATAGGGGCAGTGGGTCTGTGTCTAGGGCACGGTATTGGAAGGCAGAGCCCATCCCTCTCCTTCCACCGCCTTTTCCCTCTGGCATCTGGGAATGACGATGATAAAGTCCTAGGATAACAAGCACTGCTAAAGGGACAGACTTACTTGAAGAACGGCACGATCTTGTTGGCCAGTTTCTCCGCCGTGCGGAAGCCCTGTGAGTACAGCATGACCTGCGCGATCAGCTGTCGGTCTGGCTTGGTCATGGCCAGGCTGCGGAACAGTTTCTTCAGGTTGTCTGGCAGGTTGGAGCGGCCGGCGTAGCCGGGGTTCATGGTGATGAAGATGGCCATGTCAGGGTTCACCTTCACCTGCTTACCTATCAGCTCCACGGAGATCTGCGAGTCTGAAACGGAAATACACAAATATTATGTAGTAGTAGTAGTAGTAGCAGCAGTAGTAGTAGTAGCAGTAGTAGTAGTAGCAGTAGTTGTAGTAGCAGTAGCAGTTAGTAGTAGCAGTAGTAGTAGTTGTAGTAGCAGTAGTATAAGTAGTAGCAGTAGCAGTTGTAGTAGTAGTAGTAGCTTTAGCAGTAGTAGTAGCAGTAGTAGTAGTACTAGTAGTAGTAATGGTTTATTGATAAAAATCCTTGCAGCACAAGGCTGGATTGACGTTTTGTACATTCTAAAAACATTGAACACATTAAAAGTAATTTCATGTGGTGAGTGAAAGTTCCAAAACATCATAAAATCATAATACAAGTAATATATACATGTAATACAAGTAGTTAAAATGAAGGTGCCATGACAGACCTTGTGTTGACTCCTTCAGTGTTAGCTGAATAGACTGGATCTGCTGGGAGACGGCTGACAGCATTCTCTCCTCCAGCCGGTTAAACTCATCAAAGCAGCCCCAGGCGCCCACCTGTTGTCAACAGCACAAAACCTTCAAATCACTTCTTTTCAGGGCACATGGTCTTCATCTTGAATTTTTTGAAAAGGAGAGCTCATACTTGGTGTGAAAATAAATCAGGCTATCTTCCACAAAATAGGAGTCAGCGTTGTTGATATACACAGTTCATCTGTGTCTGTATAGCTGGTATAACCGCCCTTAGGCTTAACACACTCGCAGGCACATGGCGTGCAAGCAGCTGGTTACATTACACAGTAAGCGTTGTTGAAAACTATCTAGTGACGATGCCCCTACTGTACTTGGTGGCAGCGAGTTCCACTCTACGGTAGTTCTAGGAAAAAATGAGTTTTTGAACACCTCAATCCTTGGTTGATAACTCTGGTACTTGAAGGCATGACTATTTCTTGTTTTTAGAAGAGCTGATAAGTACATAGTACTTGGTACGTCCACTAGTTTATTAGATAAGTCATTAACGAGTTCAATAGTTAATTATCTTCTCATCAGGTATATGAATTAGTAATGATGTAACTTGAAAGGCTCACCTGACACAGACCAACAAAGATGCGACCCATGGCCTGGAAGTCGAAGGTCTCGTCACAGTTGAAGACCAGCACAAAGCGGCCCAGCTGGTGACCCAGAGCCTTCACAGACTCTGTCTTCCCAGTTCCTGCCGGACCTGTACATACAAAACATGAAACATGACATGGACTGTCTTTAAGAAATGTCCTCAAGGTCAATGTCTGATGGATATGGTGACTGTTTCCCTTTGTGGGCTGAGGCGAGTATTCACCAGCACGTCGGCAGAACGTACTGCGCCTGCGCAAAACCCTCTGGCTGATTTTTCACGTTTTTCGTTGGATGTTTGGTCAACGTTGCATCAAAATTTTGCCTGTTGCAGACGATATCTTTTCCTATAAAACATCTGAAAACTACAGACAGGCTGTCAACCTTATATGCTCTAATACAACCTTATATGAGATGTTCTGCCAAAGTGCTATGCACAACACATTACGGGTTTCGCGCAGGTGCGGTACGTTCTGCCGACGTGCTGTATTCACCTACATCAAAGAGTAGAAGAGGAATTTCGTCTTATTTGTCTAAACAATTCAGTGACATGAAATATTACAATTGTTTCTTCTTAAACTGAAGGACTTAAAGACCTTGACTGACCAAAAGGAGACCTGACATGTAAAAACGTAAAGGTTAACCTTCTGCCTGCTGCCCAACCACATAACCAACACAAATTTGGTGCCAAACAGCTACCTTAGCAGACTGAAGGTTAAATAAACAGCTTTATGTCATAACTGGGCTGCGATAACGTTCGATACGGGTGTTCCTGCCACTGTGATAACTACCCGTATCACACCGGGTTCTAACGGTTATCACATGGGCTTCCAAACGTTTCATTGAATAATTAGAACCCGTTTCGCATGCCCCACTTTAAAAAATTCCGAATAGTGAGGGTGAGGCAGAATAAACTGTTTTTCTATATTGACTGACCGAACGGCGATCCGCCCAGGCGCCCCTCCAGCGCCTGCGTCATGGTGAGGTACAGCCTGTCCCTACCACATCATCAGTTAACCTTCTCCCTGCTGCCTAACTACATAACCAATACAAACTTGGCGCCAAACAGCTACCTTAGCAGGCCGAAGGTTAAATAAACAGCTTGACTGACCGAAAGGCGATCCGCCCAGGCGCCCCTCCAGCGCCTGCGTCATGGTGAGGTACAGCCTGTCCGTGAGCGGGGTCTGCACCAGCTTGTCCTGCACGCCCAGGTACTCGAAGCCGTAGTTGAACTTGGCGTTGGCCATGTGTATGGAGAGTTGCTGAAGCACGTCCATGTTGCGAGGGTTGTAGTAGAAGCGCATCTGACACAGCCAGTTGAAGCTGAGGGGAGAGTTGACCTTGTCCTTCACCAACGCACGCGTCACGTCGCGCTGGTGCACCAGCTCTGTGATCTGTGGACGACAAGTGGATTTTTGTTCAGTTTGTCAATCTGTACCTCTGTTCTCTTTTTTTACTATATACTTCAGAGGCTGGGGTAGCCTGGTGTCCAGTCTTGTTAGCTTTGGTCCGCTCCCCAAGATCCAGCGGGTAGAGGATCTTGGGGAGCGGACCAAAGCTAACAAGACTGGACACCAGGCTAAGGCTGGGGGTCTCCAGGTCAGACTGGAGGGCCTGTGCTGCAAACAGACCAGCCTGGCGGGAACTATGCGTGTCTGCAGCCACCATGCGTCAGTCCCTGACGCTTGCAGATGATTGATTGATTGATATATTTTATGTTTCTTCTGGTGTCTTATAAGCCCACAGGGGCTGGGCGCATAAAGCTCAAGACATTGTTAATAAAGCTTCATTCATTCATTTATTCATTCGAGGAACACAGTTCAGTCAAACATTTTGCAAAACTGTCCTCACTACCTGAAGACTTTTACTTGAAGAATAGCAACACTTACAGGAGTGCAAAATTCCATCATAAAGATTTCAACTTTTGGTCTACCTAAAGATCGACAGAAAGACCCTATATGGTCTCCCAAAAGGTCTAAAAAAAGACCTTCTTCCCAGCCCATTTGGTAAGTGTATATTAACTTAGTTAGGACGTGTAGGAATACTTGCCAGGTGTTCCAGCTTCTTCCTGCATACAGGCGGTTAAGGTTAGGGCTAGACCTTCCTTTCCATCTTATTTGTTAAGTACACAACTTAGTGTGAGAGTGTAAGACGTGTACTTACCAGATGTTCCAGTTTCTTACAGGTGGTTAGCTTGGGGTTAGAGTTAGATTTTCCTTACCATCTTATTTGTTAAGTACATAACTTAGTGTGAGAGTGTAAGACGTGTACTTACCAGATGTTCCAGTTTCTTACAGGTGGTTAGCTTGGGGTTAGACTAGATTTTCCTTACCATCTTATTTGTAAGTACATAACTTAGTGTGAAAGTCTTAAGTGTACTTACGAGGTGTTCCAGTTTCTTCCTGCGTACAGGCGGCTGCTCCTGCAGGACAGAGTCGGCCAGCACGTTCAAGGTCGCCTCCACGGAGTCCAACATGACCTTCATGGGCTTGAGGTCGCTGCCGCCGTTGATGGAGGTCAGAGCCTTCTCCACACCCTCCGACCACGAGACCTGCGCGGACAGCACCACCAGCTGGGCCTGGGGGGGGAACAGACATCAATGATAAATGAAAATTGGACCAACCTGTGGTGCCGGACAATTGTAGTTGTCTTCTCGTCTCAAGCCATGGTTGGTAACGCAGTTTTCCCAAGTGCTTGAGGAACGTCTTGCTTCATTGAGAAAAGAAACGAACTGGAGATTGGGGCGTTGCGCAGGGGACATCGTCAATTTGTCGAACATTTATCAAACATCTATTGCTGCTGTATGTACTGCTGGCTCTGAAGAAATAACCTTGAGTATAGGAGAGGGTGACTTAATCGAATCTCAGTAGGTCAGCTGGGCCTCTTAGAGCAGATGTTCATTTGTCAAACTTTCATTAGATATGCTGCCTGTACTGCAGCCTCTGAAAACACAACCCTTTCCACAAGCATAGGCATTAGAGAGGGTGACTCAAATTACAATCCAACTGTTCTGAAACTTTTGCATGCTTCATCAAAACTGACCTGATACTTGTCCACCCACTGCATGTACTTGGTGGTGACTTACAGAGGGTAACTTAATTCAAAATCCAACAGTTTGTAACTTTAATGCACTACATTAAATCTCAACAAATCAAGATGAAAATAAATCAAACATGTGGCTCCTGACCTGATACTTGTCCACCCACTGCATGTACTTGGCGGGGTCCACGGCCCCCTCCCCCAGGGCCTTGAGTTCGGTGACGGACTGGGCCAGCAGCCGGGCCAGCGTGACCCTCATCTCCTGCTCCACCAGCGTCAGCCACTCGTTGATCTTCGGGTTCTCTTTGATGGACACCGGAGAACTGAAGATCACCTGGGAAACAGTAAATAATAATAATGTTTTCAGGCAGCATCGAATGGCCAAGTGGCTAGGCAAGTGGACAGGCGATCAAGAAGTCATGGGTTCAATTCCTTGCCTTCCTGGCTAGACGTTGTATCCTTGGGAAAGGTACTTAACACGTCTTTCCTCACTCCACCCAGGTGTAAAATGGGTTGGGGGTGGAAGTAGAGGGCTCGGCCTTCCAATACCGTTCCCTAGACACAGTGGATTAACAACCTACTGCACCTATAGCCTGAAAAAGGCTATGGGACTACTTTTAACTTTTATAACATGTTTTATTCCATCTAATTATGATCTTTCTTACTTCCACATTTCTCTGAAGACAACGTGTGACATTATATTCAAAATCACTGTACGATAAGAACGTAAACACTTACTTCCTCCCCTTCCTTGGAAGACAACCCCTTGACCACAGTTGCGTCCTCGTTCAAGACGATGGAGTTCACGCCGGCGAACATCTTCTTGAAGTGTTTCTGCAGCCGAGCGACGTTCTTACTGTTCCCGATGATCTCCAGCAAGTCCTCGTCTCCAACAAAGTAGAATCTAAAAAAACAAAGTAGAATCTAAAAAAACAGCAAATTGAATCAAACATTCATCCCTTCACAGTGTACAAAATACTTTTTTGAGCCAGGTTGCCCAGTGGCAACCTAGGATGAAAGCTAGGTTGCCCATCAAAATTCCAGATTGCCCCGAATTTAAACCCTTCTACATTATGATTAACTTTTGTTAGAATGCAATGTGTACATTTCTGACACAGAGTTGTTTCCCCTTACCTGAAGTGATGAGCTGTTCCATGGGAACTCATTAAACAGTTTCCAATGGAAGAAAGAGGCATCCTTACCACAAAATTTAGGTAGTCCACTGAGCTACCTGGGTGTAGAATTAGGTTGCACGAAGCAAAATATGGTTGCACAGTGCAACTGGGCAACCTAGTATTTCGTATGCTGCTTCAGCAAGACACTATTCATTTTTCAGGACTACTTTTTTTCTGCCATGGCTGTCCTCCCTCAAGAGATGATGAATCAATGATTGTAATGTAACAGCTAAAATGTTACTGATGGGAAACACTTGGAGCTGTGTCGACTTTGAACTTATGTTTCAACATACAAAGATCAGTGATAGATGTAATTCGTCCAGAAACAGCTGCTGATTGAATGAGTGAATTAATGAGTGAATGATGGATTCACTGAATGAATGAAGGAAGGAATCACTGAATCACTGTGAATGAACGAGTGAATGAATGAATGAATGACTGAATGAACGAGTGAATGAGTGAATGACTGAATGAACAGGTGAATGAATGGGTGAATGAATGAATGAGTGAATGAATGAATGAATGAGTGAATGAATGAATGAATGAATGAAAGATGTTACCTTGGGAAGGAGGAGCGTTCCCTCTCCAGGTACTCCCCCAGGGCCTTCTGGATCTTCCCCAGCAGGTCGGCCAGCCGCTCCAGCAGCCGCTGAACACCGGGGAAGTTCAGGATGTCCAGCACCAGGGGGGCCTTGGAAACTTTCTTCATCAGGCCCAGGAACTCTGTACTGATGCTACAGGGGGGGGGGGCAGGAGAAAAAGTTTGGTGTAAAAATCCACCGGTTGTTCAACAAAGAACCTTCTGATACAGTCTTGCTTGCCAACCCGATGAAATTATGCACGAATCTCAACCTGAAGTTGACAACAGTCAGTACCTGACAGGAGATGTTTACCTCAAACAAACAAACAAACAAACAAACAAACAATCAATCGTTTGTGCTTATAAACCTGCAATTCTCCTGCAGTGTTTTAGTGTCACTGACGAAAGGTAGTGGATGCTACCTGAAATATCTGACCATTTCCAAAATCATATCCAGTTGCTTGAGTAACTGTTTTTTGGCGTATCTTATCACCTGGATGTCTAACCTTCACCGACAAAACAAACAAACAAACAAACAAACCTCTGGAAGCGCTGTGTCTCCACGGGCAGCAGGTGTTTAATGTCTGCGCTTCCGGCGAAGATCCCCTCCAGGTAGACCCAGCGGCGCTGAACGTCGATCCACACGTCGAACAGAGCGTTGATGCGGTTCAGCTTGTCCTCCCAGGACAGGGCATCTTCCTCAAACACCTGGAGAAACACAATATCAGTTTCTCCTTCAGGATCAGTCTTTACACATAGGTAAGAGCTGAGTAAACAACTACTCTGAATAACAACTTTTCCCTTGTCTTCCCAGGACAGGGCATCCTCCTCAAACAGAAAGAAGAACAAAATCAGTTTTCTCTTTCAGTCTTTACCATAAACACATAGGTAAGAATTGCGGAAGCGATGGATTGCTCATTCCTTGACATTACTGGAGTTGAACAGTCAAAAAATTTTCCGAATTTTGTGTTGGAAATTACAGTTCAGACATGTTTCGGGATGACTTCCACCAACACAGATATCACAGCTAACATAGGCATTGCTAAGAATTTATTCTAAAAATTAACAATTACTCTGGATAACAACTTTTCACTTGATCTTGACCCTACACGACAGAAGACTTCACCTTGTAGTAGGGCGAGAGCTTCATGGCAGCCACGCTGTTGATGTGCTCCTTGACCTTGTTGAAGAGGTCGTCCCAGCCGCGGATCAGCCGGCACTTGTTCTGGTAGTTCACCAGGTCCAGCTCATAGGTCTGCCAGGCCTCACGCACCTAAAAACACGCAGGTGAAAGAAAAAAAAGTTGTCAAACATTTCCTTGAACGTGATCGTGATATATATAACCAAGCATTATGTGATGATTTCCCTTGAAAAGGTGCTATTTTGTTGTCCTTGAAGTTTGGGAAGACCCTGGAGATTTTGAAAATTTGGTGTTTTGAGTGGTTTCTTGTTTATTTGTTTATTAAAATTTTCCACCTGGTAAGTGGAAGGGACGGGAGAACAGGTGAAACACCTTTACCAGCTCCCGCCCCAAGCGTTCATCATTAAAAAAACTAGGTCAACATTGAAATTATACATTATACATAGAACACATTAATACACATAATACACATAGTGAGACAGTAACACAGATTTCCGGTCAACGAGGCCTCAAAGTTAAACATGATGCACATCTGCAAGGCGATTACCATGTGCAGAGAATGTCTGTTTCAAAATTTTCCTGAAACCTGTTGGTTACTGACAAGACAAGACGTCGTTTGAATAGCAAAATTTAGATTTCTCACCTGCTTGAGGAACTCCTCCAGCGCCATCTCTCCCTGGGCCACCAGGATCACGTCCTTAACGATGCCCTCGTTCTTCTGCAGGTCGACGTCCCAGATGTGGCCGAGGGTCAGCTCCGACAGGACCCACTTCACCCGCAGCCGCTTCATCAGCTGCTTCCAGTGGCGCTCCTTCAGCGCGTCCGACTTCAGCTCAACCACAAGCATGTTGATCTACAGGGGACAACAGGGATCAGTAACAAAACATTTAACTTCAGCTCAACGACAAGCATGTTGATCTACAGGGTAGACAGGGAGGAGTCGACAAACAGTATCTGCAGCAGTCTTATAAAATGCCTCACTGACATGTCTAGTTGTACAGTGTGAAAAACGTAACATCTTTTTTGTATCTTATCACCAAGTACTTGTCACAGCCCTACTCACTACAAACATGTCTTACAATCTATTTCTGCACCTAGGCGCCTTTTTGCAATGAATATTGTTAACAGTGTCGTGTTTCCGTGTTTACTTTTTGGTAGCTCTTGACGACGCGGGACACGTAGTCGTAGGAGCTGTACTGTCGCAGGCGGGACGGCATGTTCTTGAGCTGCGTCTGCAGGTTGTCGAGGGACTGGCGCAGCTGCAAGAACAACAGGAGTCAAAAGGAGTCAGCAACTGGCATGCAACGTTCAGCTCGTCAAGGTAACTACAGAATCCTTACCATTTTTTATTATTAAAACATTTCTAGACACGACATGGTGACGCCACACTCAAGTTTTTTCAACTTATTTTATGCCGCCACCAACACAGGACAGATATAGGACAATACTCATTTACACCTGAGTCAAGTGAGGAAAGTTGTGTTAAGTGCCTTTCCCAAGGGCACAAGGTCGGTGGCATGTCAGGACTCGAACCCGGGACCTCTTGGTTCCGAGTCGAGTACTCTGTCGTTGCGCCACACGACCCCACGAATCCTTACCATTGGCTACACCCTTACCATTGCATGTGTGTGTGCTGTTATGTACCTATGTTTGCTAGTACAGATGTTTGGGAGTACATAGCTTGTTATAGCAGAGGTACAGATGTAGATAACTTTGCAAACAATCAGACATGCACACCCTCGATCAAGTCAATGGATGCAACAGTTCAACTGTGGTAAACAATCCTTCTGTGGAGGCCAAGAGAAAAATGATAGTCTAGTCCACCTGATTGCATAATATCTAATACTGTAAATCACTGTATCTTCGCGGTTTTTGCGGTTACTTCTGTACCGTAAATTTATCATTACTGTGAACAAGTAATTGGCTGACTTTCGTTCTTCTGCTCCTGCCGCCACCGCGAACATATAGTTCCGTGAAGATGTCCATTTTTCTCTGACCGGAAACTTTTGCTACCGCGAAAATAACGTGACTTACAGTATCTACGTTGTGAACAGGGTTGTACCCACCTTCCTGGGCTGCACGGACAGCCAGGTGGTCTCCTTCAGCTGGTCGATCTGCTCCCAAACCTTGGACAGCTCCGACCACACCCCCTTCAGGTCCTGCAGTTCCTCCAAGGCGACGGTCACGCGCTCCTCAGAGGCACTCAACATGCCTGCCACGGACGGCACAAAAAAGACATTAGGGACAGGCACTCAACATGCCTGCCATGGACGGCACAAAAACAACATTAGGGACAGGCACTCAACATCCCTGCCATGGACGGCAGAAAAACAACATTAGGGACAGGCACTCAACATGCCTGCCATGGACACCAGAAAAACGACATTAGGGACAGGCACTCAACATGCCTGCCATGGACGGCAGAAAAACGACATTAGGGACAGGCACTCAACATGCCTGCCATGGACACCAGAAAAACGACATTAGGGACAGACACTCAACATTCCTGCCATGGACGTCAGGAAAACAACATTAGGGACAGGCATCAACATGGCTGCCACGGACAGCAGAAAAATGACATCATAGACTTATTTAGACTACATCCTCCCCTACCTAGTAACAAGCTTTCTCCACCCAGGGTGGTTTTGGGCCAGGGTGTCTACTTCTTTTATGTTAATACACAGGTGGTCAAGGTCCTTTTGCAGCATGTATGTCCATGTTAGCTATCTTTTCCCTTTGTCGGGTTGCCAGTACAGGGCTGTTAGCTTCTTTGGATTCTCCTTTACAGGTAAGGACAATTTGTTGGATTTTAAAGCAAACATCTTTTAGCACTTAATGAGAATGTACCTGGATCCTGCAGCTCCAGGGCCTCCTTGGCTCGAGCCAGGTTGTCTCTGTCCTCCTTCAGACGGCTGAACTTCCCTTCAAAGATCGCCAGAGCGTTCAGCGCTTTGTCAGGACGCTGGCCACCCTGGGAAGTTATACATATGGGTTGAGTTTCAAAATTTCTAATGTAGTTCCTTAAGTTCTGTTAGGTGCCATTTGTATGTAGGTATATAGCTCTTATTTTTAGTTACCTTGAATAAAATAAATGAAGTCTTAGAAACTACAAAGACTTGAGAAGTACCAGCATCACTGGTAGATCTAAACCTGTGACTCTATTTTACTGAGAAACAGATTTTTCTCATGCTCCAATCAAGAAAAAGTTAGAAAAGAGGGTAGATATCGAAATCTTTACTTTATACTATTACAGGTAAGCCTATACTACAATATCTAACTCAGCCAGAAGCTAAGATGGTGAAATGGACAGATGTACTGTACTTCTATACTTACTTCCACAGGTTTGTTCTTCTCCCAGTCTGAGAGCAGCTCAGTACTGCGAGTCTCCACACTGTGGTCTTCCTCCACAATCTTCATCTGCAGGCTGGCAATCTACACAGAATCCAGAATAGGGTTCTCTAATTACTAAAGGCAATGGACTAGCATCCTAATAATATTTCAATCAAACCGTGGTGTATTTGATATTTGCTTGACTTAAAAAGGTTTATATCATAACTGATACTGCAGGCCGCCTCCTTTGCTAGTACACTGAACAGAAACAGAGGCAGCCCATGGTGTACCTGTAAAGACTTTCTGCAACCTAATGTACGATCCACTGCTCACCGAGTCACGTGTTTCATCTGCATAACGTGACGTCACAGAAACGGTGGATTGCTCATTCCTTGACTAAGAGTTGCAGTCGAAAATCTGGGAAGTCTAATTTCTTGTGTTTGAAATTACAGTCTAAACTTTCTTGACGAAATATTAAACCATACACACAACAAGTTTTATTGCTCTGGGGAGCTTTCGAGACGTAACACTGTCTCTTCATCAGCCCAGTGAGTAGGTCAGGTATCGACTTGGAGTTCTCTTGTCACGTGACTTGGTGTTGATTATCACGTGACAAGAGACAGTCATACACTTGCTAGTCTAAGTCTAAACTTGCTTCATAATGACTTGTACCAACACAGATGAACTTTCGAGTTCAAAACATATACTGCCTGAAACATCTATACAGTTGTGTCAGAAATTGTGTACCTGTGTCTGGATGGCCGAGTCCTTTCTCTTCATGATCTCGGTGAAGGCTCCCCACTCCCCCAGGATGTTATCCACATACAGCCAGGAGGACGGGAACTGGAACCGCTGCTTCTCCAGGATCCTCTGCCCATTCTGGTACACCTAAATACAAACAAACAAACAAACCTATTTGAAAAACAACCAAAAAATGGGTTTTAAACTTCTTTAAACCTCTTAGGAGGAAGTTCCACGCTGATAGCTTCTTTCCTAGAACAACATCATTATGGAACAAGCTACCACGTGATTGTTTCCCATATGGGTATAACCTTAAACTTTTCAAGTCTAAGGTCAACAAACATCTGTCCTCACTGTCTGTACAGTAACCCCAAACATTTGAGTAGCTCCCATGAGCCTTGTTTTGTGGTGAACACTAAGTAAATAAATAAAAAAATAAACACCTATTGACTACAGATTTCTACACTTGCTGAAGAAAGGTAGTGGATGCTACCTGAAACGTCTGGCAGTCTTCAAAATCTATCCAGTTGCTTGAGTAACTGTTGCCTTGGTATCTGGGTGTGTAACCTTCTTTGATGTAACCCAAAATAATTCATTCCGCATGTCTAGTATTATAACTTAATCTTGCATCTTGTCACTGTCCCAAAGCACACCTCCACTGTCTACAACCCACAATGCGACGTAAAACCACCACACAGAGTGACAGAGTACTCACGTCGACTTGCTTCTCCCAGTTGCGGACCTTGCGCTTGAGCGACTGGACATACGTGATGAAGCTCACGGCGTCAGACGTGCTGGCTGTCTCCACAGAGTGCTGCTCCAGCTCTGTACGGCTCTGGGGAACAACAACATCAGAGTGTCCCAAACACATCTCACAACCGTACAGTGCATTATCACAACAGTAACAGCAGCACATTAGTAGCTATTATGCCTTGAAAGCGTAACTGAGACCTTAACAAATGTAACATTCTTTCTCTGAACTGAAAAGCTCAATTTGTATTTGTATTTATTGGCAATGCTACATGTCATTACTATGTCAGCACAGGCAGACTCAGCTGGTAATGGCTGACTCACAGAACTTACAGACGTTATAGAAAACGATCAAGTAAATGATTATCAGAATTTAAAATAAAATACAAATCCTGCAATAAATGGAATAAATCAATCAGTGGAAGGCAATACATAATGATACAGTATAAGAAAACAAGTATAAAAATCATTCTTAAACCTAGCAGAAACATAGCTTGATAGGATATGTCTCTATAATGAAACATCCAAGTTAGCTGTCTGACTTTATGATGAGTATTTTTTTGTTGACATCTAAGAACGTCCTCTCACCTTGGAGACGGTGTCATAGAACTCCACCATGGACTCTCCCAGCATGCTCCCAAACTTGCCCAGGATTTCCTTGTGCCAAGAGTCGTACTTCAGGTTCACCTTGGACTGGACCTGGGACCGACAGGGTTCAAAAAGACTTCTTTAAGGGAAGGTTCTAACACAGGACAAAAACACTATGATCACTAAAATTCACGAGGCAACTCAATATACAGGTTGGCTTTACAAGAGTCTTTAATTTAACCCCAAATTATTGTTTGATTGTGTATATTTATTTGTTAGTTTATATACCTTTATATCCTTGATTCTTTTTGTGTTTGATGGTAGCACTGATATCAGTTTGACCAACTTGTTTGTATTTCTTTACTTCTGTTTTAATAAAGAAAAGTTTTACCTTGCCAAACTCGATCACTATCGGCCCAAACTCCTTCCGCACCTCTGCTGTGTCAAAGGTGGCCCGAGACTGCCTAAGGAAACAACGACCAGGTTTTTTGTTATTTCAAGCTGTGAGAGCATGCCAGGACACAAGGGTCTTCTACCCCAGCACATGTAGAGTTAATTCTCAGCTAGAACAACTGCATTTTCAATGTAATTTACCAGCACATAAATACACTCTTCCTGTGTTGATCAGTTTTAATAAACATTTATGATTTACATCTATGGTGGGAACACAGTAGGCATAACTTACTTGACTTCAACGATGACATTGACCCAGCGCTGTATGCCCTCCCCGATGCGGCTGTAGACCTGGTCAGGAGTCAGGTCCCACAGAGCCTGGTACTGCAGCCAGGACTGTATGGGCACAGAATCACAGGTCAGTACTACAGTTGGAGCAGCTTACCAGAAGCCTGGGACTGCTAACAACTACAGACCTGTCCGTTACACATTCCTGAAACCTGGGTACCAGAAAACTAGTCCAGGAACGGTAGCGAAAAGTACCTGTAACATGGACATTACTTTTGTTCCCTAATTGAATTGTAATTGGGATTGTAAAGTATGCCAAAAAGTCTGTAATTACAGTAGAAAAAAGTAGTACCTGTCTGCACTGGTAGAAGTTGCAATCATTTCACAATACCTGCCACTAACATAAAAAAGCACTGCACATAAATTCAGTTCACTTACAGCTACATATGCATTCGTCTTAACGACAACGTCTTCAATGGCTTGGAAAGCCACGTCCATGGCATGTTGACCGTCAGGCAGTTTGGTCAGTAAGTTACGGTAGGTGGTCTCTCTCTCGGACTCCCCGCGTTCCAGCCCAACCTGCAACCAACCGACACATGGATCATGTACACGTTATACACACAAAAATGTTGTACCTACAATTGCTTTGCTTTACTTTGGATGGATACACAGGAATACTGCACCAGGTATTCCCTTCCTAAAGAAGGTTGACCCTATGAGGTACAACCAAAAGGAAAGATTTAGCTGGCATTGACTTCTTCAAGTTTGTATAGTTGCAATGACACCTTTACACTGTGTGTGTGTGTGTGTGTGTGTGTGTGTGCGCGCATGTGTGTGTGCGTGCGCGCGCGTGTGTACCCACCTGGTAGCGAGAGCTCTGTATGCGGGGCAGGGTGGTGATGACCTGCTCCCAGTCGTGCAGCTGTTGGAACAGCCGCATCCGAACGTTCTCCAGCGGAGGCTCCAGGTAGATCACCTGGTTCATCAGACGCAGCTCGTAACGCAGGGTCTGGGGAGGAAACAGGGGACGTTTAGGAAACCAACAAAGGTGGCCTTTTTTGATACAGTGAACTGTTAAAGTTATATGCTTGTATGAACATGTTTTACTGAACCCAATGACATTAGAACATGTGTGACAGTGTACGAAATACTTTTTTGAGCCAGGTTGCCCAGTGGCAACGTAGGATGAAAGCTAGGTTGCCCATCAAAATTCCAGGTTGCCCCGAATTTAAACTCTTCTGCATTATGATTAACTTTGTTAGAATGCAATGTGTATTACATTTCTGACACAGAGTTGTTCCCCCTTACCTGAAGTGGTGAGCTGTTCCATGGGAACTTCTCAATAAACAGTTCCCAATGGAAGAAAGGGACATCCTTACCACAAAATTTAGGCAGTGCACTGGGCTACCTAGGTGTAGAAATAGGTTGCACCAAGCAAAATATGGTTGCACGGTGCAACTGGGCAACCTAGTATTTCGCACGCTGTGTGATCTTTTATATGTTGAATTGTTTGTAACACCTTCCTCAGACTTGTGAGAACAACACAATTCAGACTTTTGTCTGTGAGTTGTTTGAATAAAGATTGATTGATGAATTGATTGATGAGTTCATCCAGTTGTATCTCATACTAGTTTACTATGTTTGTAACAAGACAGCAATTGGGAGATCTGGCTCATTTTTCCCTCTTATTAAATATATAGGAATTTGGCATCATACAAGTTACTATAGCAGGTGAGATGTCGAAGGTAAGTTCAAAACATAATAACAGAAGCGGTGGATTGCTCATTCCTTGACCAAGACTGGAGTTGCACAGTCGAAAAGTCCAATTACAATACTTGTGTTGGCAATTACATTTTAAACTTGCTTCATAATGACTTCTACCAACACAGATGAACTTTTAAGGTAAGTTCAAAACATGTCCAACTGACACTTCCACCAAAAGTTCCTTAAAGGACAGACTAAGCACCTGCAGTTTGGGGTCTCCCCCAGGCTTGTGGGCAGGAGCGGCGTCGTTGTCCATGTCTTGGTTCGCCTGGTCGTCGTCTCCTTCCTTCAGCAGCACCTCCGTCCACGCTTTCAGCCCTGCCTGCAGACGGGTGGCCAGCTTCTTCTCCACCTGACAGTGGAACAATGTAACGGAATATGACTGTGTTGTACTCTTGCCGGGACTCGCAATGTAACGGAATATAAAACCTGTAATTCTTGCCGGTTCGAGCCTCTCCTTTGGGCAGGGCTGGTCACCAGTTCGAACACGTGCGCGAACTGGTGATCTATACCTGTTCGAAGGAAGTAGGTGTAATTGTTTATGTGGGTTTTTATTTGCTGCATTGACTGCTACCACCTATGAAGTTTAAAAGAAATAATGGCAATGGTTTCTGAAAAATTTTTTGTATGATCCATACTTCCTAAATTCTGAGTGGTGCAGGTAAAATTTGTCAAAAATTTTGAGCTCTGTCATCTAACTGTAAGACCTAGGGAAAAAATGTTGTTTCCTGTTTCCCGACCGACCCTAGAAAAAACTACCGACCCTAGCCTTTTTCGGGTGGACCCCTGCAAGGGACATGAAATTTTCCAGCTGATCAACCTTTTCTACCTCCATGAACTGACAAGTGGCTAATGAAGGATATATTATGTATCAACAGATTTGTAACCATTATACACAAAATTAAACTACTAAACTTTGACGTTAAAAATAAGTGTCCTCATGCAAGTTTTACTTTGTTAAACTGTATTGTATAAGTTGGACCACTAGAGATTGCCGAAGTTTTTTAAAAAATAATTTAAAAAAAGGTAATCCCTACCTACCGACCCTAATTTTTTTAGGACTGAAACAGGAAACACAACATGTTTTTTCCTAGGCCTAATGACGTGTGACCGTGGCGTACCTCATGGTCGAGCTTGGCGACCCACTGGGGCAGGTTGGAGTAGGCGTGCAGGTTCAGGTCGTCCACAGACTTCTGCACGTGGTCCAGGATCTCCTTGAACGTCTCCTCCTTATAGTTGCAGGTCTCCAGGGACCTGACCTCCGTGTCAATCTTCTCCTCAATCAGAAGAAGGTCGTCAACCTGGCATGGACATTCAAACATCGGTTTTCAAGTTTATTTATTATTTTTATTTATTTATTTCTGTATTCTTTTACCAGGGTAGCACCAAACTCAGTGACTTAGCACTGCTCTTCCGAGTGGCCCTGGGTACACAGATACTTGTAAACAAATATACAAGACAAAGACGGGATCAAACATCAAATCACAATCGTAGTCCAAATTCGTAATCGAGGCCATGCCGGGTCGTAAGGGTGGAGAGTCAGAGGTCACGTAACTGTGCACACAGTGATATGAAGGACTGTACAGACGATGCAGTTCTAACAACGGGTGGGAGTTTATTCCAACCCACTGCACCTCTATAAGCAAACGTTCTTTTACCGCATTCTATTTTTAAGTTTTATTGGGAAAGGGACTTGCAGGCCTGGTCAGCTCGAACTGCGCCCTACTTACAACATACTGGAACTCGTGGTGGAACATGTGTACATGTTTCATTGAATGGCTGAGTGGCTAGGACAGCGGATACGAGATCAAGAGGTCACTGGTTTGATCCCTGGCTAGATGTTGTGCCCTTGGGAAAGTCACTTAATACGACTTTCCTCACTCCACCCAGGTGTAAAATGGGTACCTGACTTCGGTTGGGGAGGTAAAAGGCAGTGGAGGGATGGGCTCCGCTTTCCAATACCCTGCCCTAGACACAGTGGATTAACAACCCACTGCCCCTAAGGCCTCAAAAAGGCTTGGTTCACTCACAATACAGGGGACGAACAGTTTTGACTTCCACTACAAAGTCCAACATTGATCAAATCTAAACTTTATCAAACACATGCTGGATGGCTGGTGTGCCTCACCTTTTCCTGGAACTGGAACACGGCTTCAGCCAGGCGCTGTACATACGGGTCCAACTTGTAGGACTCCCACACCAGGTTCATGCCCTACAGGTAACAGAGAAACACATCATCGAGTGATGTCTTCATGCACAGTGAGACGTCATTTAAAAGTGACTGATATTCAAAATATTCAAAGGCAAATACTTCCATCCATTCTCACTGTTCAAACTGGAAAAGAAACACTGACGAGGCTCCATATACATTGATCATCGGATATTGCACAAGATAACTGGTGTGTTACACCTAAAGGCAGTTTACCAGTTATGCGGAACAACAAACATAATACAAAAACACACTGATGGAGAACTAAGTCAAATATACCCATGGAATACTTTTCTAAGCAAAGGAAACAGCACCACATGTACTTCCAGGAACATCACAGTTCTGGTACTTGCTATCTAAACGTCAGACACAACCGAGTTCAGCAGCATGTCGGCAGAACGTACTGCGCCTGCGCAAAACCCTGATTTTTCATGTTTTTCGTTGGATGTTTGGTCAACGTTGCATCAAAATTTTGCCTGTTGCAGACGGTATCATTTCCCATACAACATCTGAAAACTACAGACAGACTGTCAACCTTATATGCTCTAATACAACCTTATATGAGACGTTCTGCCAAAGTGCCATGCACAATACATTACCGGTTTCGCGCAGGTGCAGTACGTTCTGCCGACGTGCTGAGTTCAGCAGCTATAAGCTTACCTCGGCTAGCAAGGCCTGCACGTCCTTCCTCAGACCAGCCACCAGCAGGGTGATCTGGGGTCTCTCATCAACCTGCAGGGATGTGGGGCTTTATTAACAGACTAAACAACACAACACAATACAATACAACACAACACAACCATAACAAAACAGAAACTTAGTATAACTTTGGTTGATTTGACTGAACAACACAACACAGTAGTAGAAATACTTTTTTTCAGTGTTCTGCAATATTGCAGAATGCCAAAATTTTGTTCTGCAGTTCAGAAATACTTTCTGCAGATACACAAGCCTCCTCACTTCAGCCTGATTTTTTTTCAACCTGCAAAATTGCAGGTTGTTTAATTTTTCTTCTGCAATATTGAAAATGTCTCTGCAAAATGCAGACTGCAGATGGGTATTTCTAACACTGCAACACAACACAATACAACACAACACAAGACTTGGTTTGGTTTATTTTGGTTGATTTGACTGCACACTGCATCACTAAACCTTAAGGTCACAAAAATTTCATTTACCGTACAAGTTGATACCATAGTGCCCATCTATTATGCAATATGTAATGGTTTGGATTATTGAGAAAAAACCCTTGCAGCACAAGGCTGAATTGAAGTTTTGTACAGCAAGTCAGGATTCTAAAAACATTGAACACATTAAAAAGGGATTTCACATGGCGAGTCAAAGTTCTAAAAAGTCTATCACTTTAAAATTGCTTACGTCAATAACACACTGAATTTTTTAAAAGGTTGGTGCAATACACAGACACAAAAAGGTACATCACTTTTGCCAAACATACAGTTGAGTGTACAAGTCATTGTTGTAAGTGATCTATTCTGTAATAAGGATGAAATTCGGGTGTGTTGCCCGCAAGATCCTTACTGAATAAAGATTTGATTTGATTTGATACATGCAAGGACAAATGACAAGACTTGCAACACTTCTCACCTTCTCACACGTCCTCTCGTAGGTCCGCACGCTCTCGATAAGTGAGATGGCGAAGGGGTACAGCTGGTTGGCCTGGTGAGCTTTGTTCACAATCGCCAGGGGGACCCGGAAGCCCAGCCACTTCAGGTTCCGCACCTGCACAAAAATGTGTGTTGTGGACAGGTCCTGTTTGTAGTAACGTTTTGTACAACCTTGCACAGTATAGCTTTACTCCTTCAAATCATTGTAAAGTACTGTTGTTAAGATGAACTATCTAGTACTGTGCTAATGCTGAAAATCAGACTGTGCCTCTCACACAATATAATCAAACAAGTCAATAGTCAATCAGAAATTTCTAGTACAAGTGACAAGTCCTGTTGGCAAGAACTTTGTCTACAACCTTGTAAAACCTTGAACAGTATATCTTTACTAGGGGTGGGTACTGGTACAAGTCCAGATCCAAGTCTGGAGGATCAGGTCTGGTCCAGGTCAATTCACAGTGTCTTGGAATAATATGTTTATTTTCAATGCACAAGCATATATGAATTTAGTCTAATCTAGTCTGATACAGGGTTATTCTATTACCTTTTATGACCAAGTTACCTAATAAGATGTCCAAACAACAATGTCTATAATATATATTTGTACTTCGTTAGGAATCCAAAAGAAAGAATCGGATCACGACTTCAGGGTTTTTTTTTACTCCGTTCTTGGATGTTATTCCGAGTCGGACCAGGATCGGCCAAACCGGTACTCACACCTATCTTTACAACTGTTAGAATTCAGATTGTGCCTAATCACTGAACAAGTACCTCCTTGGAGAGAGTGATGATCTCCTTGGAGAAGTTGACTCGAAGTCTCAAGACGTTCCTCCCGCCCTTGGCCCTTTCACTGGTGATCTGGAAGATCCGGCCGGACACGCCCAACTGGCGCTGCTGAACCTGCACAGCAAAACAGTTCAAACAATCTTATGAATCACACTGTCTCATCAAGTCGTTTCTCTCCTGTAACATAGATTGTAGCTAAACAAAGCTGAGAAATACGTCTTGCTTCGGACATAACCTATACAGCAGCTGTTTCTCTGCTGTTGTAGTCTTTGACACAAGATTTGCATTCTTCAACTCTGAGTCTGAGTTTTAACAGCATTAACCTTCTCAATGCTACCTAACCCTGTAACCAATAGATAATTGGTAGCCAAAGAGCTACTTCGGTGTGATAAAGGTTAACCTTCTCCCTGCTGCCTAACCCTTAACCAATAGAAAATTGGTAGCCAAATGGCTACTTCGGTCTGCTAAAGGTTAACCTGCCCCATTATCCAAACAGATGAGGAGAAAGATAAAAGTGTCATGTTCAACAGTTACGTGACACTGCCTGACCTTTCGGGACCATTCGTCGAACAGCTCCTGCGTGTTGAGCTTGGCGCGGAAGCTGTCGCCGTCAGCCTTCAGCTTCTGCCCCTCCACGTGGTTCTCCCAGCCCTTCCCCAGGACGTCCTCCACACGCCGCATGTAAGCACTCAACTGACGCTCAATCTGCAACCACAGAAACATGTTTAAACAACACGCACATGCACACACACACACACACACGCACACACACACGCACACACGCCGCATGTAGGCACTCAACTGCCGCTCAATCTGGAACCACAGAAACATGTTCAAACAACGCACATGTGCGCGCACACACACACACACACACGCGCGCATGCCGCATGTAGGCACTCAACTGACGCTCGATCTGCAACCACAGAAACATGGTCAAACAACACACATGTGCGCGCACACACACACACACACACGCACGCACACGCCGCATGTAGGCACTCAGCTGCCGCTCAATCTGGAACCACAGCAACATGTTCAAACAACTACACATGTATTACATGGGCAAGATGGGACTGGTCAAGACAGCCAAGCTATTCTTATAATAAACGAAATACAGAGATACAACCAAGTCTCTATCTTGCACACAATTTGGAGACTGTTTTTTTTTGTCATGAAGTTTGAAGGCTGTGCCTATCCAGCTGTAATAAATTACATGGACAAGACAAGGGCAAGATAAAAAAGAAAAGCCATTCTTTTAATAAAAAGATACAGAGATACATCCAAGCCTTTGTCTTGAAGACTGCCCAGTTTTTTGTAGAGAAGTCTGAAGCTGTGCCTACCTGTCGAGCCCAGATGATGGAGCCTGACACAGGAGGCAAGTCTCGCACCCTACTCATCCTGCAGGCCTTACTGTGGGGGTACTGGACCTGCAGCATAAAAAAACGTGCAAGAGTTATTGTCATCGTACAGTTTGTTTCCATCTGCCTTAACTTAGTATGCTTTTATTTGGCGAAGTATCAATAACACGAGAGATCACTGATTACAGACTTGAACTGTTCACTAGGAACAGCAGTCATCCCTAGATTATCAATCACTCCTCCAACTGTGATGACGTAACAGTACGTAACAGTACTAACTGCACTTATCGCGTGGCTTGCACATGTACGCGTCTATCTCCCATTTCTACCCTTTGTTTGCTAACAGTGGTCAATATGCAGCTTCTAGTAATCAGCTGTACTGCAGGATCAGCATTAAAAAACAAGATTTCTAGTGGAAATGAAGATATTCATGACTCTGTTAAACAAAACCTTACCTTGAACTTGTCGTGCAGCGACTCGATGTCGTCCTTCACCCGTTGGATGAGCTGCGTCTGGTACTCGCGGATCGCCCCGCGGATGTGGGGGCGAACGAACAGGGCGTTGAAGCGCGAGAAGATGCGGAACATCTCGTTGGCGTTCTTCGCCGTGCCCAGCTGGTCCCTCAGTCGCGCCGTGATGCGGGTTTCCACGCGGTCGATCCGCTCATCGTACCTACAGGACAGGATGGAAAACGACACAACGAGCTGCTACATCACCCAAATCTATAGACTGTCTGGTTTATTTGCAACAGCAAACAGACGTTCTGCCAAAGTGCTATGCAGAATGCATTACGGGTTTCGCGCAGGTGCAGTACGTTCTGCTGACGTGTTATTTGCAACACATATCATTGCAGCCTTACATGGCTGAATTGGGGCATGAGACACTTAACATTCATCATGAATAATTCAACAACTCGACAATAAAAGGTAAAACACTATTCTTAAACGTAGAAGTCCTGCAGCTGAACTGCGTGAAGTTGTCCTTTGTTCTTAGTTCTCTGCCATGTAGGCGTCCACGTTTAGAAGGCAGCCAACTAGAGAAGGTGGGGGATTTAGATACAGACATTGCAAAGACAGTGCAATTTAGTGTCTAACTACATGCCTGCTTACACAAGAACACAGTTACTCCAGCAACTGGATAGATTTTGAAAACTGTCAGACCTTTCAAATACTATATTATAGCATACACTACTTTTTGTCCATGCCTCAGTGACACTTGAAAGATCTGACAGTTTTCAAAATCTATCCAGTTTCTTGAGTTACTGTTTTCTTGTGTACCTTATTACCTGGACGTCTAAACCTCATCAACATACATGCCTGCTCCTCTTTAATTTGAAAGCCAGTCAGAGAACATAACAGATAACCTTTGAACATTACTTGAACAAAAACGAGAAGTTGAGGGACATGATTACCTTTTGGTGGCAGCCTCCCAGGCTTCTGTTCCTTCCTTCGACACGTCCAGCCCGTCCACTTCCTTCACGTTCTCGTACGCCAGGTTCACCTCCTGTGGGCAAAAACAAGACAGTTCAGGGTGGCCTGACAGCAACATTTCAACATTTTGTATTGTACAAAAATACTGGAAACACAACAACAACAGTTTACAACAACAACTTAGGTTGCCATGCTTTTGGTTAGTTTCCCAACAAGTTGTATGCATTAGCGTATTTTGTATAATTTTCAATATCATTGTTTTTAGACATGTAACAAACTATACATAATTCAGGGCGGAAACATTAGTGTCTCTGTCCTGCCCCTGTATGTTTGGAACCTTGTGAGGTGCTTTAGGTGCTTTATGAATGATTCACTTTATACACAACATACAAGCACATGTCCTGACTTAAAGGCAAGACACCAGCTCTAGAACTGCAGGTCTTCATCACCTCTATGGCGTTGGCATCTGCTGCGTCCAGCAGGAACTCTGTAGTCTTGACTGGGCTGGAGGCCTCGCCCTCGGGGCTGGTCGGGGTTGTAGCCTGGACCGCAGGCCTCAAGACGCGCAAAATCACGCCCCGCAGCTGCTCGTGCTGACGACGGAACCTGTGAGGAAAAAATAGCAGCTAAGCAAAGGTTTCAACTGAAAAAATAGTTTTGCTGTAAGCTTTATTTGTAAGTTATCATGTCATCCAAGGGTGTTGTTACTTGTACTGAAAAAAAGCTTTTTAAAAAAGCTGGCCATAGGCCAAAAAAAAGCTGGCCATAGGCCCCCAAAACAGGAATAGCTGGTTTGGTGGCATGGGTGTGCACTATTAATGACTTGCTCACCTTGCTTGAATTGTAGCAATGCTCAAAAAGAGTGAATTGAAAGACCTGAAAAATAGACAGTGTTGCTTCCCTTTGCTTCCCACGGATGGATCGCGTTCCTAAATGACGTGGACGTCAGAATTGTCCAATTGCCCCGAAATTGCCGAAATGTAATTTGAATTGTCCCGAGCTGAAATTTAGCATCATTTTGACATCGGGACAATGTTAATTTCGAGGCCTGGCTTGGCATTGCGTAACATGCGGTTAGACATTGTGCAACTTCTTGCACCCCATCCACCATTCACATGTTAATTTCGAGGCCTGGCTTCGCATTGCGTAACGTGCGGTTAGATATTGCGCAACTTCTTGCAACCCATCCACCATCCACCATGGTGATTCCAGGCATGACGGCCTATGGCAAAAAGTATCATCTCTGAGCACTGACCTCCTCATCTGGTCCAGCCTCATCTTCAGCCTCTTGTGCGCAGGGTTGATTCTCCACACACACCCATCCACAAACACTACCCAAACACACACACCCATCCACCCACCCACACATGAACCCACCCTTCCACCCACACACCGACCTCCTCATCTGGTCCAGCCTCATCTGCAGCCTCTTGTGTGCAGGGTTGATTCTCCACACCATCTTCAGACTCTCGTCTCGTTTCTTCTTCACCAGGTCCCGCAGGAGTCCCTGCAGCTTCTCGTACTCGTCGTCCCAGGACCCAAACACGTCGAAGCACGCCCCCATCACCTTCTCAAACTCGTCATGGGTGATGTGCATCAGCCGACGCGTCCCCAGAACCTGCACAACACAACATCAAATATCACTATCTACTGGTACAGACGTATCTACACCACTGACAACATTGTCCTTATAAATGACAGCAGAAGACAGGGACAGCATTTGAAACATTGCAGCAGCGACACCTAGCTGCAGTACAAATCAGAGCCAGTCGTTGCTGCCCCGAAGAGAGAGGGTGATAAACGGTCACCAAAACGTCGGAAACCCCTGCTTGTTGAATAAAGAACCTTCTTATACAGGAAAAAAAGGGTTTTAAAGTTCCAAACTGACAGTGAGTTGAAAACCCTCTTCAAACTGTAATGTACCTCCTTGATTTTTGTCATCTATGCTTCAGTTCCAAACCCCATGCTGCAGCAACGACAGCTCTTCAGTCTCAGGACTTTTAAAGAGATGATTAGGAACAGAATTTGATCTTGTTGATGTTCTGTGTAAGATTTTATTGATTGGTTGTGTGTTGTGTGTTTATTTTGAGTGCTTTGTATGTCACTATGTGTATCCAGGATTGCCTGAAAAACAGGCCGACATGGCCTGAGCTATAATTTCTGGTTAAATAAATAAAGTGAAAGTGAGAACGTCCTTACCTTCAGCAGCTGTGTGCTGAGGTCACGTGAGATGGCCTCCACCAGGCGCAGGGCCCGCTGGATGGGGTACTTGGTGTTGCGTATCTTGCGGAGGTGGCTGAAGATGGCCGTGAGGGCCAGTCGGATGCGGTCCAGCTCGGTGGCAGCCAGCAGGTCGTTCAGGGGGAAGTCTCGCATCAGGTTGTTGTAGTCCTTCACTGTGTCTATGGCCTGCTGAAGGCCTGAATACAACATGGAGCAGGAAAACTATTTAAGTTTGACTAAAAAAGGCAGTAATTTCTAAAAGAGTATCATATTGACTCTGATAAAATATCATAATTACTGATCAAAGAACTTCTTCATCTTCTTGGATCTCCCGTTGCTACGATGGATGAGCGCCTCTTGTGTGCACCCTCATATGTGAGTACAGACCAATTCTGGATAAACAGTCTCTGTGGCAGACACTGCATCTGAATGACCCATGTGGAATGACTCCTGCTGATGTAGTAGCAGATTGTGTGGATCAAAGAACAAAATAAAGGAAATGAAACTTGTAAACGGGTACACTTCAGCAATGGAACCATTTACAAGCAATTACTTTGTAGAGGAGGAAATATCTGCTGAACAGCTACATACAAGTGGTTTATTTGGTTTATTGTTTGTTTCGATAAATACAAATCCACTAAAATACATTGCAGCCACTTCTACATGGTACAAGTCGCTGAATTATGTATGTTAGGCACAAAATACATGTAAATAAGTACAAAAGTATAAAAACAATAATAATTGATAACAATAAATAATAATAATAAATGATAACTGATCTTAATGCTAAGTGCGACCCAGTTTCCCTTCTTATAAGCCACAGATACTTTTCATTTGGCTATTCCCACCTGTATCTGTGTCAAAGCTGACGGTTGCGTGGAAACGTTTGCCGTGCTTCAGGATGTCCAGCGTGAGGTGGATCTCTGGACTCTCTCGCTTCTCCTGGATGGAGAGCAGGCCCCGATCCAGGTTCAGCCAGAAGCTGATCTCCTGCAGCGCAGTACCTGACGCAGGGTCTCGGTCCAGTTTGGTGACCTGAAACATTATTCATTAATTATCTTGAAAGTTCATCTGTGTTGGTAGAAGTCATTATGGCACGACGTCACGGAAGCGGTGGATTGCTCATTTCTTAACAAAGACTGGAGTTGTACAGTCGAAAATTTGGGTAAGTCCAATTTCTTGTGTTGGAAATTACAGTTTAAACTGGTACCATAATTATTCATTACTGCTACTTTTGTTGATGCTAATTCTATTTATTTCTTTTACGAGAAGAGGCCCTAGATAAGTATGTTACTATGTATTACTTTTGCCCAATACTCAGAGAATACATGTGAATAAAATAAAATAAATAACCTGAAGCACTCAGACTTTAATCACAGGAATGACAACATTCATTTCTGGACTAGTTTAATGAGCATTTTAACCTTCTCCCTGCTTCCTAACCCAGTCACCAATACAAATTTGGTGCCAAACAGCTACCTTAGCAGGCTGAAGGTTAAGAAACAAGCATAGTTAAGGCATAGCCATGACACACCTTCTGTATCTCCCTGATCCAGCGGTTGACCCCATGCTGCAGGGCGTTGAGGAATGTGGAGTCCTCCACACGGTTCCCGAAGTCGGACACGTTGGCTTTGCGCCCCTCCTCCTCATGGACTTTCTTGACAACGCCGGCCACCGTGGGGTGGATGGTAAGGGTGATCTCCGGAATGTCGATGTTCTGTTGTAGATGCAGCAGTCCCATCTCCAGCTCAGCTATCTTCTTCTCAACCGACGGGGCCATTTTGTCTCCATCCCTGTCAAAAAGTTTTTAAAAAATGTCACGCCAGAATTTAACACTGTGGGGTTGATTTCAATGAACCAACTATAGAAGTTTTTTTCTTTAAAAACTTTAATTTGTAAGTTTCATGTTAATCTTCATCCATATTAGAAGAGTTTTGAAAAAAATGTTAAGCCAGAATTAACACTTTGGATTAATTTCAATGAACCACATACAGAAGTTCTTTCTTAAATTTTCTGTAAATTCAATGTCAATGTTAAGCATTTCTAATGTGGTCTTTCCATTTATCTAAGCAGCATACATATCCCTCAAACATGAAGAAATGGCATCATCTCCATTCAGGAACACAATGTTGAGCCAGAAGAATTTGATTACTATTAACGAAAAATGTGGACCAAAGGCTCTCTACACTCCGCATTACTTACCTGTCTGCTTTGCCAGACTCGCGGACGTAGGACTTGAAGTACGGAGCCACCGAGTTACTGACGATGGCGTGCAGAGTTTCGTACGGCGAACCGTCGCTGAGCGTCATCACACGAACCTGGGAGGCAATGGTCTTGTCTGCCTCTATAACAGGCCCACGCTTGATGAACGCAACACTGTTAAAAAACAGGAAGATCACAAGTTAGATCTGAGTGCAAATAATGCACAGGTAGATTCTCGTAATTGATAGATCACCAACTTGTCTTGTTTGTACTCATTTTCTTTTACCCACTTTGTAATTATGTATGTATTTTGGCATTGTGTTTTACTCTTGTTTTATATTTGTGTTTTTGAGCAGAAGGTGTCTTATAAGCAACTGTGCTTCCTGCCTAGTACTCATTAAATATATGTGAATAAAATAAAATAAAATAAATAATGCAAAGCAACTCTTCTCATGTTTATGTTTTCCTTTCGGTGGATGGAAGACAAACTATTTCCAGCTGTTCTTTCTATCCACTACATTTGTGGCCCTACGTGTCACTCCCTTTGTCGTAGAGGCAAACCTTTACTTCTTGGCATGAATGACCTTGGCCACATAGAAAAATTGTCCTTTCTCGAATTTTCTCTAAAGATCTACCAACAGACATTATCATGGGGTAGATTGTTTCTGAAATGGAAGTTTCTCCATATAATGTCGCACACTTAGAGACTGTGATGAGTAACTTCTATACTGCCTCATATACCCAATGATAGCAGGGCAGAGATCTACACATACCTGGTGACCTTCTGGCTCTTGAAGTGCACATGAGTGGTGACGATGTAGCTGATGAATTCCTGGTCGGAATCAGGGCTGCTATCAGAGACATCTCCATCATCTGTAAACCCAATCAAGCTCACCTTATTTGTTCATTAAATTTCTTCCAACTGTTCATACACAAAATTACATAGCCTCATAAAGACTGCGATATTGTGTTGTGGTCTGCTTCATGTCTTTCACCAGTCCATGTAATATTTATGATAAACTTGGATAGTCTATATTGTCCATTCATGCCAGCATATCCATTCAGGCATACAAATACAGAAGTAATAGTAGCGTACATACATGACCCTTTTCTAACCTCCTTGCATTGACAATACTTCTAATACTAATCTAGAATTTGGGTTCTAAAAGTACTACCGGGTAGTACTCTGATACATCGGTTTGGCTTCTTCTTATCTATAGTATGGATGATGTTGGATATATATAATATTGAGATGAGCTTGATAGATTGGGCAAAACGCAGAAGGAAAGTGAACTTATACATAACTCCATGGTAATGTCAGGGTCAGAATTGTGCCAAGGGTCTGCCGCCATTCTGGTGCCACCTATGATGTCATACCTTAGATCATAAGTAATACTAATAGGGTAGGCGGAGTCGCACTGCTGGCGGGGCGGGGTACTTCTTAAAAATGAATGAGTGTGCAAGTCAACTTTGTCGGGCTTTTTATACGCACAGAGCTACACGCATATGTCATGTAAAAATGTAGCCCGGGTGCCAGACTTGCTAGGGTCAGTATACGAGCTAGCTCCTCGGCTCCAGGGCCAACATGTCCCCAAGGAAATTTTACCACAGACCCCCTCAGCTAAACTCTGAGCCTCTCGGAGTCTAGCTGGGCGCTGGCGTGTGTATATGGGTCCTGGGAACAGTCTGGCATCCAGGCTAGTTCAATTCAATTCTTTATTGCAGGCACAAGGCCCATATCACTACATAAAATTTTAAAAAACGAATACAGGTGTACAAACATAAATACAGTTAAACTAGTAAAACTGCCCTTGTAACAAACATGTAAATATTGTTTTCCCCACCTTTGGCCACAGTCCGCTGCACAAGCAAGGTGTGAACCTGAGCGTCGCTCACGAACTTCTTCAGACAGTCGACGCTGGCTTTGTCATTGAGCGCTGCGTTCAGTGCCGCCGAACCCGCGTCGCTATCCTCCAGCAGAAGCGGGACGACTTTCCTCAGGTGGCTGACCAGAAGGGACGGGTCGGCGGCCACGGCGCTGCTCTGTCCCCGGTCCCCTTCGCTCTCGGTGTCCGCCATGTTGATAGCGGAGCGCGCCCACCGGTCACCGGTGCGCTACACGGCCAGGCGCCGACAAACCCCGGGAAAAAATCACTCAACTGGCCTTCTTTATACTCTAATCAAGATAATAACGGGTGGCGAAGGAAAAAATATTCTAGGAAATTTCACTTGAACAACCTCCTCACGTCCTCAGGCCCAGTTTAGGGCCTCCTCCACAGACGGATGACGTCCCGTCTGGTCTCAGGCCTAGGTTTCACCCAGTTCCCGTCCGGCATCCTTTGCGCTCAAGGGACCTAAAAAGGTGTTCTGCGCCGCCTGGATATGATTATTAAATCACCAATATTGACTAAAATTCTCGTTTCACTGACATCAAGCACATTTAATACATCAGATACATCGATTTTTATCATTTAAAGGATAATTGCTGTTATTTCTCGCGATCGTAAGGCATTTTTTGTCTTTATCCGGTTCGTACAAACACTCCCGGGTATCCTAAGGGACTGTACGATATTTACCGGGGGGGGAGGGCTGGTGCAAAGAGGGTCCGGTAAAAAAAAATTCGATGGCCCTCCCCTCGGCTCAAAAAAAAATTCGATGGCCCTCCCCCCGGTTCAATTTTTTTTTCGATGGCCCTCCCCCCGCCCCCAAAAAATTTTCGGTGGCCCTCCCCCCATTTTTCCATGTCTTTTTCTTCCTCTTTAATACTCATACAACAAAAACAAACAAACTTTTTAATAGAAAATGTGGACGGGACAGGCATTTGTCAAGGCGCGCGCGCCCGGCCCAGGCGTCCTGCTAAAGCGACGAAGGCGCAAGCCGTTGCGCCGCATGAACCAGGCACGAACCTAGGGGGGTTTAAGGGGGCATGCTCCCCCCGGAAAATTTTGAAATCTTTACCCTCTGAAACGCTATTTCCTGCATTTTAAGGGGTAAATTTTGCTGGTACACCGAGCTAAGTTTATTCCTCTTTTTCGGGCTATATTTCGTCCACGAACTTCGTCCACGTGCTAGTATTTACACAACCGGGAAAACAATATTGTCAGGTTGTTTTCAATTTACTTTGGAAAGGCATTCAGTGATCTAGAGGCAAATAAATGTTGTGACAGTCCTTGGTTTAATCAAAATACCTTGTTTAATGCATCCACATCCACGCCGGGAAGTTTGGTGCTGGGCGAGATCTTTATCGACGACGCATATACGATTTTAAACAAGCAAAAACAACCACCGTTTATACCACTGGGAAGGGTGCGTTATGCTGCAAAAATTAATTGAATGTCCTCAGAAGAGGCTTGGCTACATTTTTATCGATATCGTTACGAAAGCCGCTACGAAACGCGAGTTACATCTTTGGTCGTATCGTCGACTTTTGGCTTCTTTGCGCCCGGCCCGACGACCAGCTTTCGAAGGGGGTTGTGGGAGATTTGGACGAATCCACTAGAATGATAGGGATGCGTACTATTTTAACGTAACATTCCGCCGATTCCACTGGCCGGCGAATCGCTACGGTCGCCATACTTTTAATATATATTTGATATAAAAAAAATTAGATGGCCCTCCCCCCGGGCCGATTTATTTTTCGATGGCCCTCCCCTCGGTTCAAAATTTTTTTTCATGGCCCTCCCCCCGGGCCAAAAAAATTTTCAATGGCCCTCCCCCCCAGTGCACCAGCCCTCCCCCCCCGGTAAATATCGTACAGTCCCTAATCGTGTTAGTTGGTACACACTTGCTGGATTTATCATGTGATGTTGTATGATGTCATCTTTCGACCACGGCAGCTGATTTAATATAGGACTTTTGCTCTTCGATCAATAAACGTTACATCACGAGCTTATGGGTGAGATGGACACATTTCCGACGCACTGGCTTCCTACAAGAAGTGCGAAAAAAAACCTTTCGCCCCTATCAAGGTTAATCCACACACACCCAATGGAAAATCCAAACAGGTCCTGACTTTCCCCCCCGCCTTGCAATGCTGTCAAGTGTCCGCTAAATCCCAATCAATTTTCTTCCATCATTTCGTTTGACCTTCTTTGCAAGAAACATTGCTCCGTGACCTCCGTGACCCTCCCCGACGAGACACTACCGAGGGTTCACGGAAACTACCGAGTGGTTCGTTACCAGAGATCGGCAATGATCGTTTGTAGTCGGGGCAGCCGAAGAACGAATCATGCAAGATGGCGTCGGAGACGAACTGCTGCGATCAGGAAAGCTGTCTTTCCAACTACACCCTACACGACATGTTCCGTATTGTTGGCGACCAAATGACTGATAGGGACCTTAGAGTACTCAACTTCTTGTTCACAGACATTCTGGGCGAAGAGCAACGGTTCAGAATCGAAACAGGACTCGAGTTTTTTCTGGCCCTGGAGAAACTGAACCGTTGCGATGAGACCAACTTCAAGCAGATTCTTCACCTCTTGCGGATCATCACCAGACACGACCTCAACCATTACGTACAACAGCGTAGGAGAAAGACAGGTAAACTGTCGGTATATGACGAGATGGGCTGTGCCAGAGGTTACACCCGTTAGCAAATTATATGTACTCATAAAACAACCATCTTGTTTATGTTACTTTTCTGGACACCGAGTGGGTGACTGCGTTTCCCCAAACTTTGACCTGAAAGGACACAGTCCTTTAGAACATTGGGGACGTGGTTTCAGCTTTATCGCCTTTTTATATGTTCCCAAGGACTAAAGATCCTTGACACGTAACAGAAATCTCCTTGGCAGTTTCTCTTAGCCTTAGGTTTCTTCTCTTATGCAAATGTAGTGCTCAGCACAAAATCGTGATACATGGTTCTCTTGTCATAGTGACGTTGTAGATGCAACACCACCCAAAGTGAGATTCATAGCGAAGGAGATGTATTATTGGCGTGTCGAAACCATAGGGGAATGGTGCACCATTTTGTTGTGAAATTTTACTAAGAAACCTGTATTTTCCCCAAGTCTTACATATTTCCAGCATACAACCAAGACATGATCAGCTAGGCAAGCAAATTATACTATATATATATATATATATATATATATATATATATATATATATATATATATATATATATATATATAAGACCTCAGCCAGCTGTACAGAGAAACCACCAGCCATTGCAGTTCTGTTTTTATTTATTTATTTATTTATTTATTTATTAATCTCAAGACGGCTGGGTAGCCCCGTTCAGCCTTCACTGGCTGTTTTCCAAGGGGGCCCAGCTTGTGGACAAGACAGTGTTACATACAGTAAAACAAAGGACAACTTCTACTTCTGCCCATATTGTTTTGGGACTGCATATATTGGCAGTGGAAACAGATAAATTATGATAAATCCCATATAAGTATAACAATGTTGCACATTGCGTGTTGCACACACTGATACTGATACTAATATATGGGGGGGGGCTGTATCCCACAGCGGGCATCATGGCTACTTAGGCCCGATTTACACGGGGCAAAAAAATCATATGTCCTGGAAGATTCAACGTGCGGCAATATTTGTGTGGTGCACCCTGGAGGTACCACACGAAATCCGCCGCGCGGCGGTGGCGGGCCTGTTTATACGCTTAAAAAATCTGTCCTACGACACACGCCACTGTGGCGCCGCGCGGCGCCACGCGTCGAACCTCCCAGGACAAATGGTTTTTTGCCCAGTGTAAATCGGGCCTTATTCTGCTTCTTCCCGTCCAACACAGTACATCCAGATCCAGTAGACAAGTATCTGGAAGACACGTCTCCACGGACCTACACCATCACGGGGACAGGCAAGTCCAAACTGTGCAGCCCCGGCAAGCAGCAGGCAACCCTCCCGTCTTCTATATGCAGCTACAAACCAGGAGAGTCAGCGGGCTTGGGACCAGGCGGGAAGAGGAAGGCAAGAGGAGCGGGAGGACGGGTGCAGAAGAAGGTGTGCATGATGCGGGGAGGGAGGAAGGTGGAGTATGAGGAAGTGGAAGAACCGAGGGAAAAAGAAAAGTACACATGTGGTGAGTTTGAACCCTGTCTCCGCACAGGAAAACTAGTATGCTCATAATCTCCAAGCAGATCTTACGGTGGCTGCAAAGACAGTATCCAATTGGCCAGACAGTTACCATTTGCCACCGTAAGATCTGTTTGGAGATTAGTATGCTCATACAGGTGTGTGTGTGTCAAAAATACAAATATAAGCACTGCAGAACAGATAGATAAAGATGACTGTTTTGGAATTAAGCAGTCTCCCCAGGAATTCTTAGTTAGGGGAGAGGTGATCCCAATTGGTTGATGAAAAAATCAGAAAAAAGAGAAAACCCTAAATTTGAACATTTTGGGAGAGGTGCTAGGATTTTGGGGAGAGGGGGATCACCCTTGCTTCATTGCTTGGGGAGAGCCCTGACTGTCATCTTTATCTACTAGTATCTGTTCTGGATATAAGAATAATGGACTTTGCTACAAGAAATTATTGAAATGCAGTAGGGCGAAATTTATCTAGTATGATATTTGATCAGCTGCTAGACAATACAAGCTCATTGCTGGTGTTTGTAGCAGATGGGTAATGTAATTTCCAACTGATGTCTGAACAGTAGGTGGTGTCATGTCGTGATCTCTGATTTGGTTATGTACATGCTCCCTGCTGGCCTCCACTTTAAACTATTCAAAGCAGGTGAATGTATAAAGCCAAACAGTGCAAAGGTTAAGAATTTTCCCTTCAAAATCCTCGTCATTTGGCATGAATTTTTTATGTAAATGGCAATCATTTAGCCTCGATATTACATTAATATTACACATGACATGCAGCAACATCAACTTTATCGCGATGTTAATCAAATTATGCCAGACAAATTATTTGTTGTTTTGTTCCTTTGCTTGCCTGGAGTCTGCTACTGCATGCAGGGCTCGAAATCCTTTTATTTTTCTGCACACCTGCACTGGTGCAGGTAACATTGAAAATTACCTGCACCTGACAAATTTTATCTGCACCGCTCAGAATTTAGGAAGAATGGATCATACTAAAAAAAACTGTTCAGAAACTACTACCATTATTTCTTTTAAACTTCATAGGTGACATTCAATGCAGCAAATAACAATCAAGATACACCTACATGTATATATAAACCCAGTACAAGGACCGGTGCAGGTAGACATCAGACATACCTGCACAGCTCCAATTTTACCTGCACTAACCTGCATGTGCAGGTGGTAATTCCAGCCCTGGCATTGTATCATCTGTGTGTTGTCAAAACCGTGTTTTCCGCAGACATCCGGTTGCGTGTGCGTGCGGAGTTCTGTCAGCACGACACGGCGCTCCAGGGGAACATCTTCTCCAACAAGCCTTCGGAGCTGGAGCGTCAGTTCGAGCGCTTCAGCCAAGCCAACACCATCCTCAAGTCCCGGGACCTTGGCGCCATCATATGCGACATCAAGTTCTCAGAACTGACGTACCTGGACGCGTTCTGGCGCGACTACATCAACGGGTCGCTGCTGGAAGCGCTGAAGGGGGTGTTCATTACTGACTCACTCAAGCAAGCGGTGGGTCACGAGGCAATAAAGTTATTAGTCAATGTAGATGAGGATGATTATGAGGCCGGGAGGGTCAAGCTGTTGATGAACCTTACACAGTGAGCCTGGACACAACTGTTGCACTTCACACTGTCCATCTCCCCCCCCCCCCCTACAAGGGTTACTGAACCACCCCCTCAAGGGTTACTGTACTACCCATACAAGGGTTACTGTACCATCCCTACAAGGGTTCCTGTACACACCACACATCACACAAATCAGTGATTCTTCTCTGTCAATTTCGTTTCTTAAGATACACCAGTAGCTTCTTTAGATTTTTCCCTTTGTTATTGAAACTTCTTGTAGTGCTGGACTATATGGTACATTTGTACTGAGTAATGCTGGACTACATGCTACATTTGTACTGAGTAGTGCTGGACTACTTGCTACATTTGTACTGAGTAGTGCTGGACTACATGCTACATTTGTACTGAGTAGTGCTGGACTACTTGCTACATTTGTACTGAGTAGTGCTGGACTACTTGCTACATTTGTACTGAGTAGTGCTGGACTACATGTTACATTTGTACTGAGTAGTGCTGGACTACATGCTACATTTGTACTGAGTAGTGCTGGACTACATGTTACATTTGTACTGAGTAGTGCTGGACTACATGCTACATTTGTACTGAGTAGTGCTTGACTACTTGCTACATTTGTACTGAGTAGTGCTGGACTACATGCTACATTTGTACTAATTAAACATCTACACACAGTTGTTTCCAGAAGGAAACTTGATTACCTAACAACTTGCAAGCCAGGAAGGTAGATCAGGGTAGGTGAATACCTGAGGTTGGACCATAAATAATACAAACAAGATATATCCAAAGATCCATATAGGATAGATAAACATTTCATCTTATGTCAGCTCAAATAACCAAGCTTTTTATGTCTGTTTTTTTCTATATAAGGTGGACATGTCCTATGTTGTGGGGCTGTATATGTTGCTGATTGAATGATGAAAAGTTGAGCCTGTAAGGGCTTTTTCATCATTTAGTATATTTGGTGTAAAATTGCTGTTGATATATGTACATTTTTGTATATTTTCCTGACCAGGACCATTATCCTAATTATTGGTAGTTGTTACAGATGCTAAGTTGGATTAATTAACATTGACTTTAACTTCTGTATTCATACATACATACATATATATGTACAGTTGATTTATAGACTTAAATCCCTTTTTTGTAACTTTGAGTACTTCCAGGTTGTCATTTTATGGTTGTGAATGCGTGAGTTCCTGACATGTCAGACAGTTTTGTATTCGTGTCGTCCTGTATTACACAACTTCCTGACAATTTGTACTGCCCCAAACCCCAGATGGGAAGCAACAGTTGTAGAACATATTCAGTAACCACCACCCACCTGAGCTGTACTTTGTCTTGGTTGGTTGGTTTTGAAACTTGGACCCACACTACTTTTGTCAAGCCATGTTTGATATGCAAATACTTTTCTTAATGCATGGCATCATTGTCATATGGTATTCAAAACACAGTACTAGTACATGTAGCTCGCAACCATGCAGCACAGTGCATCCTTTTGATGTTATACCTATTTTAAACAGATACTTTCTTCTTTGACGCTCCATGCTGTTCTGCTGATACCATGCAATAATTTGAAAGTATAGTGCAGCTCTTGAAGCTTTAGTCTTTCCAGTTTGCTGCTGGGAACAGTTTCCCCGTAATGCACAATTCCATATGCAGAACTGGTGTTAATAATGTGCGCAAAGGTCTGACTTGTTGAGTACTGAACTGTCCAAACTGTCCGTGTTGCTCACACAGCAACAAAACCTTCCTCATCGCTTATGGAAGGCTACCGGTTGTGCATGTGATAATATTTCTTAATCTCCAAGCAGATCCTACGGTGGCAAAGAACAGTATCCAATTGGCCAGAGGAGATCTATACCCAGAGTACTAGTAGTGTCATTCAGGCTGAATGACACTACTCTGGGTATAGATCTCCTCTGGCCAATTGGATACTGTTTTTTGCCACCGTAGGATCTGCTTGGAGATTAACTCTGTTCCAGGCATTGCTAAGGACCATGCCACATAGGCACCACTCCCTGCTAATGCTAAAGTCACCATTCCTGGCCGGGCATTTTGTGGGAACGAAAAGTATGATATAAAAGACAACAAAACACAAGAAACTAATCATGAGCACTATTTGTGTATATTCTTGATGTGAATTGTTTATATTTCGTTCGCGCAAACAGTGTTCCGGCCGGGCCCCAGTTTGGAAACGTGACCTCAGCATAACATAACAAACCTCTCAGTTTAGTACTCAGCATCTTTATTACCTCTGGCATAATTCCTACCTGCCTTGAACCGGAAACACTACATCTGCTTGAAGACCCGCAGGACAGGGACGGCTCCACCCCTGGGAGGCAGGAGCTCGTGTGCCTGTCCTGCGGGTCACTCTAGATCCAAAGAATAGAAACAGTAGGTACCAATGGAGTGCCTTTGCTCTGACGACAAGCAAAAAAAAAACTAATAACCTTACTGTAACACACTTGATGTATGACTAGTGAACAGTCTGCTCGTGTGAAAGACTGGACATGCTTCCTTTCTCTGTAGACAAGAGAAGAGGGCTCCAGGAGCATTGATATTTGTCACTCTTCAATTTCAAAGATGATAACCTGAAGAAACCTGAGCTCGTTCGTACCTGATGTCGCTAAAAGCCAAAGATTAGAACCCGAAATCCTGCTAGGAGAAACAAATTTAAAAGAACTCTTGTTACGTGTGTGTCAAGTCATGTCTCTGTTTAATAGCCTGTGCATGATTTTGAAAGCCAACCTATGAAACAAAAAAGCTATCTACAGTTGTCATGACGACATTGCTTCTTTCTCAAATGTTACCGAAGTGTGGAAAAAAATATATCTTAGAATTGTCAAGAACAGAAGATATCTTTGAATGAAAAAGTTACCAGTCGTACTGAATGGGCGTCTGTTTGTACTAAGATAGTTTTCTTATGTCTTTGTGAACCTGTACAGTACATTTTGACTTCATAGCAGTGTCTGCTTTTGTAAATGAGGCTGTTTCCTTCTTGTTATGGAACTCAAGTGATGAAATGTTTGATTTAATGCGATAGGCTTGCTGAACAATTCCTTGGAGATTGAGCTGTTGAGCTAAAATGCAATTTTAGACTCGTGTTATTATCAAACGATCCTACATTAGATGATCTCACAGCTGGCTGATACCACAATCATGACGTAAAACCGTCCTCGCAGAAGAAATGTTTATTTTCTTCCAAGTCTGTTCAATGTTGTCAGCTAACCGACAGCCACGTTCACAGAGGAAAACAGCTACTAAACCTGTCAGATTTTATGCTAATTTATTACTGCACAGGAATAGACTAGAATGAGACAGGACAACACTTGAGCGTAGCTCAGACCTGTTGTACCTATCGTACTTCAGACAGTAGCAACTGTTTGGCATGTTAGACATGTTGCATAAGTTATCAGCAAGAGACAAAATGAGAAAAAAGTTAGTTGCTGGCTGCTTTTTTTGCCAAAATGTTCACAAGTTTGATTCACAGTAAAACAAGACGTAAGAAAACTTTGATGATATTGATGAATGTACAGCCAGACTTGTGACCTGTTCTTGTTCCGGTGAAGCCTGGATGACAGTGTAAATAACATGTTAAGGAAGTTCTACCGCATTTTTTGGTATATTTAAGGCAGAGCTCATTCTCCGAGGAATTAAGATGGACTGGCCTTACCTGAAATTAAAAGCAGAAAGTTCCAATTTTCTCTCTAATGATGAGAAGTGATTTTAGAAGATATTCCGTACCCATTTGGGAACTGAAACCTATTACCTGAAACTCATACCAAAGGAAGCAAAGAGTCATTCGTATATTTAAGAGAGTCATGTGGTGCAAGTAAGAAACTTATGTAGACCATGAAAATCAAAATTGAGAAGTATGATGTATTTACGTGACATGAAAAAGGTTTATATTGTTTCAGTGTCCTGATTGTCGTTAATTTTCCTTTTTTGTTTTCTGTATGTGTCAACTGACTAAGTGCCTTTTTTAAATCCACTGAATCCAAAGATGTACCACAAGAGTTGATACGCTACTCTGGTTGTTGAAGTATTGGAAGATGTGCTAACAGTCGAAGAACTTCTGTTGTCTTATTTTCGCAACGTCTTATGAAGTAATAATTTCTCTGGATGTTATATATACCGTGCTGTAGTACTACTCTGTATTAGCTCCTAACAACTTCCAACAGTTCGTTTCTGTACACAGTAATTGTGTATTTTGATGGTGTTGTGGAAAAAAAGTCATGTTTGCTACCCTTAACTGGTCATGTTCATTTTTGTCTTCTTGTGTACTTATTTGGCTTACTGACCAGTAACTGGTCACTAAGGACTCATATCAGGCCACACCAATTTATTGTGTTGGTTCTCTGATTTTTTTCAGAAAGAATATGAAGCAACGGTGAAAAAAACAAACAGGCCTGGGCATCCTAATATAGCCCCAAATGCTACAATAGGAGCCATGAAGTCAACAAACCAGGCTGGGTTAAAATTTATTTTGGACTACTAATCAAACCACTGCATTGATAGATGGAAAACCGTAACAGCTGGGAAGAAAAGGACTTTCTTCACTTTAAGTTGATTCAGAACCAGAATCCTATTTTTGTTTTTCAAGTCAGAAAAAAATCATCAAGTGGGCGAATGGAGTCACTCATATTAGGAATGGCCTACTAATTTCATAGAAGGTTACTTACTTTGACAAGGGCTCTTAATGTAAGTGAACCCTTATAAGTGAGTCATGAGGAAGAATAGGCAAAGGAGGACGGTATTCTTGTGTTCAGCATTTTGCTTATTTAAACTTGTGAAGCTGAAAAGTTGAATTGAACTGCTGTAAGGGGCATGTGATACTGAACACTGTGATACTGAAGGTCAAAACCCTGATGGTCATTGGTCGAATCACTGGCAAGCACAGAGTCCAAAATCTCCATGTACATGTAAGTACTGCGGTGTAAGGCAAAATGTTGTTTTATTATGTACATTCATTTGCCATAGATAAAACATATCAGTTATAGTTAAACAAACAGCTCTTTGAAAAGTACTAAACTCATTCTTCTTACATTTCTTCACAATAAAATAGTCAACGTAAGAAGTTAAGCTACCTAGTTAAAAAATTCACATCATATCATTCTATTAAATGTCAACAATTTTGTAGGCTCAAATTGGCGCTATTATAAGGTGTACTGCCAAATAATGATGAGCATTGAAAAACAGTACCGTCTGCCCCCGGATAGAGTATGGAACAAAATCGTTGCACTGGATAAAGAGTAACTCTACGTAAAAGTTATATACAGAATTCGCTAAGACGTTAGGGGAAACGTAGCGCATACTTTCCCTTTTTGCGTCCATGCCACCCTTCCCAAGCGATGGGTTCGCAGAACTCATAGTTCTCCCCCCTCCACCACCTGTCCAGGTCTGTGTACACCTTTCTCTGCGTCGGAGAAGCGCGCAGGAGTTTCTTACAAACGTCACAGAACCTGGATTCAAAAAGTTCGGGCAGGTTTTGGGGAGGGTTTGTTTTCCAAGCGAAATATCGGTTATACTCGTCGTCGTTCTGGTCGAGATAGTTCAAGTAGTTTGCCAACGCCTCAGCGGAGTCGAAGTCGTCTACATGAATGAAAGAGTTGGGTGGAGTAAACCTTTCGTAATGATCTTTGGAAGCGCCGTAAACGACCGGGACGATGTCGTAATCGAGGGAATTGTGCCAGAACTTTTCCGTTATGTACTCCACGCATCTGAAGTTTTCAAACGCTATGTAGAACTTGTACGGCCGCACGTGCTCCCTCAAACACTCCCTGTCGCCTTTTCCACACGACCCACTGACATTTCCACAGGCCCCGAAAACGTCCACTCGGATGTGGTTCATTAGTTCAGCGGCGTAGGTGGAGCGGGACAGATACCTGTAGCAATCGCTCACGTACCAAATGGCGAGCTTGTTTTTCTGCTTTGCGTAATCTTTGTCAGGAGGAGGAGGATTTTCAGCCAGTGCTTTGTAGACCTGGGTGATGTGGCCCCAGGGAGCCAGGATGTCCGAATCGTTTCTGTACGACATGGTCCAGTTAAAGACACCTGCGTAAGTGGTCAAGTCGATCCCTTTGGTAAGGTGCGGGCATTCGAAGGGAAAATAGACCCAGATCTGGTGCTCAGGCCGGGTTTTGGGGAACCAGCTCCTGCGGTACTGATGTGGGATCCCGAGGATTCCCCGGAAGATGATGGCGTCAGCATCTTCAGTCTTTGTCCTTCTTCTTTTTTTCCTGACGAACTCACACTGGGGCAAAGAGAGGCACGGGATGGCATTTGGAGTCGGCCATCTGGAAGTTGGGTTCCAGATGATGACTTTCTTGTGGTCCGGGGGCTTCTTTACCGGCAGCGTCGCGGCGTCGACCTGCCAGGTGGAATAAAAACGAGCGGACGGGTTTTCAGACTCGGAGGTGACGAAATTGTCGTAGTTGGGAAGTGCGGAACGCTGAATGAGAGACACGTTTGCTGCTCCGTGGTGAAGAACTACTGAATCAGTCCCGTTGTTGTGACCGACCAGGTGATTGCAGACGAGCGGCATTATTGACATGTAGCTGCGCGCGATGAACACGATATACACGAAGAAACACAACATCAGAAGACGTTCGCATTTCTTCAGCAGGTCGCGTTCTTTCTTAGACTCCATGTTGATCAGTCTCTCAGTTGGACTGGATCTGAAGTTGTCCTTTAATCACGTGGAGTAGATGGTAATGTGGCATATGTGGTAGGGTGTCTGACTTGGACTCTATTGGTCCTGGGTTCGCGGATAAAAGGTCCCAATGTTGTGCCCTTTATAGGATATGCACTTTATACCAGTGTGAACACGAGTACTACGGCTTGGCTCGGTGAGGGAAGTCCTCTCTGATGGGACATCTTAGGAGAGCCACACCTGAAGAATCTACCGCACTTCTCGATGAGAGTAGGGGTCCATCCCGATGTGAGTGGATCTCAAAATCACCAATCACGGCGAACACGAAAGGGGACGGGTCGGTTCCTGAGCAAACTTACAACCTCCGCTTCTCCAGAGCGTAGAGTTAGTCCTCACTCTCAGCTTGATGTTTCTGACTTAAGGAGAAGAGATGCCGTTTCAGTCTTTTACCTGTAACGCGTAATCTCGCGTGGCTTCGTTTTTACGTGGTGACCTTGAGTACAAATCTCTGTTGAGATGAAGGATCCCATTGAAGCATGGCGTCGTCCAACCAGCGGGAGAAGCGTCTCTGTAATGATTGGTGTCTGAAACAAACCAGATAAATCTATGGATTAGATCGTGCAATTCCAGATGTTTGAGACAACAAGCAAAACTTGACCAATTGCCAGCGCGCACCGAACGATACAAGGGGAGCACACTACCATATCTTGTCCACGTTTTCAACAACGATGTGTAGCTGATTAGCTCTGAACCTTAGCAACTGTAATGTTATGTATATATTAATTCACGGAACGACGTTTAAGACGTTTAAGAAGATTTTAACTAGTTGTAACGCTTCCGATCACACAATTCAGCCTTAGTGGCTGCGAAGTGATGGCGTTGTGCATTACTCGTGTTGTTTGCTTGTGTTTGAAGAAATAAACCAATATATATATATATATATATATATGTAGATATCCTATTCTTTTTATATTCCAGAGAACGGTTTCTGTTTTAACATGATCCAGTCATGCTTTCTGTTGTGCGCACGGCTCCCCAACGTTTCGCAATTCGCTATTGAGGAACCGGTTTGACTTCCTCTGTGGGTAGCATTCCGTTTATGTCCTATTGTGTTCGCCATATTGGAAATAATGTTGTCTGCTCGTCAACAGTCATATTTCAGCCTTAGTTTGTTTTTTTCCTTTAGAACATCGGATCACCAACTTGCATGTCATCACTACATCACTGTCGATACGTTAGGGCTTCTCATCTTCTTTTTACATAGGTCGTTATAACAGTCTCACAAAGTCTAGGCACGCCCATCTGAAGTTTTCTACACTCACGCGGTCCAAATTTGACCATTATGCACGGTGGTGCAATTTCCTGCATAAGAAGCTTACTTGGAGTATACATGACATCGTCTTCGTATTCTACAGGGACTAAAAGAAAAATTCACGACGAAAAGCTACTCACCTGGAACAGACTGAACAACAGCTTGGCTAAAACAACACCTTCCTGGCGTCGGTTGGCAGGACTTCTGGGAAACCCGTACACATTGGGGGTAGCGCTAGCCTCCACCAGGCCTTCCTACGGGAATACGGATCGCGTACTTGGCAAGAAGGAGAGTAAAATTGGCCAGGCGAGTAAGTCCGCGGAAGGTGGATTCTTTCTTTGTCTTTGCGGCCAGTCAAACCACAAGGCGGCCAAACTCCCTAATATGTTCTCCCTATACACAGCCAGCGTAGTTAGTCTGGTAGAGACGAATTGGGGGTGTGAATCCGGCTAGACTGGTTTGGTTTTTCCATGGAGTTATAACTCCATGGTTTTTCCCGATGTAAACTCCGCGATTTGGAATTAGACAACTAATGACAGAAAGACCTGAAGTAGCCAGTCGTTTCCACATAACTAACAACATAACTGTCATCATCAACGTCGTTTCAGTGTCTATATATATATAGGTGTATGCGACCTTCAATTAGCATTCGACCAAGAACTTGCAATAAAAAATCTTTAAAGCTTATATATTATGGCCTTGCTGGTCCAAGTTCTGCACTGCCTGTTTATCTTAGAACCTTCTATTGTGACCAGCTACGGTGCACCACGTGAAAAAGTGTCAGCAAAGCCTAATTCACTGCATTGAAATGAAGGACTTTAAACTTCTGTAAATGAGATACACTGGTATCAGTGGCCAACTGAGTCAGTCAGAGTGCTGAAATGTTACAGAAGAAAATTTATTACACTAGTGGAAGCAACAATCAGAGAATATTTTCAAAGATTCCTCAATCAACCCGCCAAAGTAAAAATTCAATTACTACACCTTGAATTCAACGGATACAGTTGGCAAGAATGATACGTACCGTATCGGGCCTGATATGTACCGTACCAAAGATTTTGTGATGATATTATGTATACTAATTATAATGTTCGTTTGCTGTTTGCGTGTTGTTATTGTCGTCCCAGAAGAAGTCTTCTTCCTTCCTCACGGTTTCAGCTGTTGCTACTTGGTGATTTCCGCGGGCACCTCAAAACAAAAGATCATGTCTCCATTCTGGTCGTTCACTTGCCACCAAACAACCACCTTCACCTAGAAGAAGCAACAATATCATGAATATGGCCATCAAAAGTAGAAGAAAATCCCCAACAAACTTTTACTGGTAATTACATTATTATAAGCCGTCTTGAGCTAGATGGTTGGCTGGTGTTTGGGGGTTAAATTTGACTCAAATTCAACTCAAATTAGATTCGTTTCGTATAGTAAGGTAGGCGTGGGCTAAATCTGGTCACTGACTGCTCCTGAACTTCAACCAACCCTGGTTGGTGGTCGAGGGAAGTGACAGGGGCTTTATCCTGGTGTGAGTAGTTTACCCACCGTTGGGTAGTCGTTGTCCACGTGAAGCTGGGACTTGTACGTGAATGTTCCGCCGGACTTGAGTGGACAGGTAAGACCGGAGTCTTTGCAGGCGTCTGGGTACGGGAAGTGAGGGAACGGAAGCTTCTTTCTATACAATACTGCATACACGTCCGCGCTCGCCTTGGTCACTTCTTCCTCTGGAATAAGGTCAAAGCCGATTGCATCATGAAAACGTACTATCTTAGCCTTACGTCCCTGAGTGTTACGAACTTGCAATTAGAGTAAGTTTGGAAGGAAACGTTACTTGTGGTGAAGGTAACCTCCACGCTGACGTTGGAACCTTTCTTCAGTATGCAGGGCTCGCTGGGGCAGGGCGTGACGTTGACAGACTTGATCGCGCCCATCTTGGACCCTACAGGCACGAACCAAATAGAAGCAACTTCACGAGATTGTTCGGTATGATAGATGTATTCTCGTTCTTGACATACTCCAGTGGGGAAAAGATCTTACCATGACGACTAATGGCCATTTGTGGCTTTAAAGCCGCTGTCACACATTCAGAACCTTCCCCCGAACACCAGCCGACCAAGGTTGGCTGAAGTTCGGGAGCAGTTTGACCAGATTTTATTATTAATAGGCCATGCCTACCTTTCTATACGAATCAAATTTGAGCTAGATTTGAGTCAAATTTGACTGCCAAACACGCCACTACCTACTCCCGAACACCAGCCAACCATGACCGAACCTCCCGTCCACACCAGAATGTTTTAAACATTTTGAAACATTCGGCTGGCGCAGCCGAACTGTGGCCGACCTCACCGAACACCAGCCAACCACAGCCGACCTTGCTCCCGACCTACTCCTAACCATGGTTAGGTGTGTTAGGGAGGCCAAATTCGTGAATGTGTGACAGGGGCTTAACGTACGTTGTGGTGAAAACGCTACCTCCGCTTTGCATATCAAGGAAACTGAGGTAATTATTTCCACGTATTACTAAGTAATACATGTATCACACACACCCTTCCCACTAGCACTTACCACAGTCCTTGAACACAACAGGATCAGCTGCGGCAAAAGCCACCAAAATGCCGACGAATATCAGTGTTTTCAACATGCCGGTGAATTACTAATAACAGGTGTCACGCGCAGCGGGCTTAGAGTTGGTGGACTTCACCCCTTGGACCATCCACGGTTTGGCCAATCAGCAAACAAGACTGCTGATCATGAGGTCGCGTTACCCCACGGTAGCCCCGCAAGTTCAAAGATTGTAAACAAACAGCGCCGTCGAAGAAATTCTCTGATCTCACTCTCCTGTGCAAATTTGTTCTCTGAGGACAACACGGTTTCTACAAATCTACAAAGTTTGCTACGTGTGCTCAAGAAAGTCGCGACTGAGCTAAATGTGTTTTGAACTGAAAATTGCCATACTCACTGAAGAGCGGCAGACCCCAAGGTGGCTTGTTCAGGGGCCTGAACCTGCAAATTCAGTTGCTGTTGGTCTTCTTATTGCTGTCTTGGTCCCTTGCATGCCCACTCCCCAACAAATGACAAAATGTGTACATCCTGCAATACTCAAGTTGAACTTTATTTCCTTTGCTCTATGGCCATGCTTGGCTCGTAGCAACATACATAAACATTCTCAACATAAAACAAGAGTCACGTAGGACACAAATCTCCGCGAAGTAATCATGGTGTTTGCGGTGCAGGCTACAGTGTTTCGTTCACTCTTTCATAACAGACATGCCAAATTTCAGACAAATCCATGAAAAGGATCTTGATTCATATGTGCGAAAACACAGACCCGGGCAAAAAGAAGTTGTTCAAAGTATGAAAGTCTTATCTTAGCAAAGAAGACTATTGTAGCATTTCTTTCCTCAAAATTTATGTAAGTGAAGCCCTTATTTGCATGTAAATGAGGCCCTTACTTGCATTGTTTATATCTGATATTTAACTTTTCAACTTTACTTAACTTCCAATTATAATGCCATTCGGTTTGTTTGCTATTAGTGTGTTGTTATTGTGGACCCAGAAGAAGTCTTCTTCCTTCCTTCCTATTCCAGCTGTTGCTACTTGGTGATTTCCGCGGGCACCTCAAAACAAAAGATCACGTCTCCATTCTGGTCGTTCACTTGCCACCAAACAACCACCTTCACCTGGAAGAAGCAACAATATGGCCATCAAAAGTAGAAGGAAATCCCAAACAAACTTTTACTAGTAAGCCGTCTTGAGTTAGAAAGCCAATAACGCCGGCAAATAAGACTTTGAACTGAAGTGCTCGCGATTATTTTATCAACAACACAAGATAAAGTCAGAAACAAGGTATAATCTATATCAAGAGTGTTAGGCGTTATTGCCTTTTTCGTTGTAGCAAGGAGGTTAAAGAGAGACTTTATTCTCATTGGTTGCAGCCAACACTAGTATCCCTGTTCTATGTTGATCACTGTCATTGTCATTCATACAAATCCATCTAAAGGATCTTGACTCATAGGTGCGAAGACACAGACCCGGGGAGGCTACGCTACGCTCACTCGGTGGTTTATTCGGTGGTTATCGCACCTGACCAGGGATTATCTCACCATATACACCGAGTATGATCAACTGAAATAATTCATGGAAATGAGGATCCCAACTGATATAATTCATGGAAATGAGGACCCTATTTGCATAGTCAGGGGGAATAATCTATAATTCTCAGTCATAATGGTTAACATCATTTGGCGAAGGTATAAGGTTGTGGAACTCTAGTTATGTTTACCGAAGGAAAACATATTGTTTTTGCTACGTTTCTTCTTCCTCCTCCTCTTCTCAAACAGTGACCTCTGACCTGGTCAATGACCTGAACCAGACTGTCTGTTTCCATGGTAACTAGCGTTGGGTTACATCATGTTGTAATTTTATAGCAGGAGGGATTTAGACTCCTGTCTGACCACATACATGAATGTGTTTGAGTAAGAATTAACAGAGCAGACCATATGCAAAGGTAAACATTATGCATTTGCTTTGCAAATGTTACTTTTCTAGTTTCACGTGTGTTACCCACCGAAGGATAGTCGTTATCCACGTGAAGCTGGGACTTGTACGTGAATGTTCCGCCGGACTTGAGCGGACAGGTAAGACCGGAGTCTTTGCAGGCGTCTGGGTACGGGAAGTGAGGGAACGGAAGCTTCTGTCCTAACAATACCGCATACACGTCCGCGCTCGCCTTCGTGACTTCTTCCTCTGGAATAACATCAAAGCCGATTGCATCACGAAAACGTACTATCTTAGCCTTACTGTCCGTTCTGCTGATACGAATAGACAAGTTTAAGAATTTTATATCTATGAAAGTATCTTCAAATAAACATACTCTGTAGACGAAAAAAACAACAACGACGGAGCTGACAAATGCGTTTATGTTTAATTTGTCGGAAAGTATCAAACATAAGTCAGGGTTTTGCAAGTAAAGTCAGGATTTTGTTTGGAGGGCGGGGCACCTTATTCAAGCACCGGCTAGTGAACCACCGGGCCATTGACTAGTTATCACTCACTGTCAAAGTCCAGTTCGTATTTATCGGTAATCTCCAAGCAGATTTTACGGTGGAAAAAAACAGTATCCAATCGGCCGGGGGGGATCTATACCTAGAGTAGTGTCATTCAGCCACCGGTGGGTATAGATATCCTCTGGCCAATTGGATACTGTTTTTGCCACCGTAGGATCTGCTTGGAGATTATTTATCGGGGGCGTAGTAGGTCCAAAAAGGCAAAGGTTAGACCTTCCAAGCTACTTGTTTTTGAAATAAGTAGATTTGTTGGCTTGCAGTAGTGAGTTTGGAAGGAAAAGTTACTGGTTTGGAAGGAAAAGTTACTTGTTCGGAACTTGCAATAGTGGGTTTGGAAGGAAAAGTTACTTGTTTGGAAGGAAAAGTTACTTGTTCGGAACTTGCAATAGTGAGTTTGGAAGGAAAAGTTACTTGTTTCGAACTTGTAATAGTGAGTTTGGAAGGAAAAGTTACTTGCGCCAAAAAACAGTTACTCAAGCAACTGGATATGATTTTGGAAACGGTCAGACGTTTCAGGTAGCATCCACTACCTTTCGTCAGTGACACTCACAGTGAAAAGTTACTTGTTCTAAACTTGCAATAGTAAGTTTGGAAAGGAAAGGAAAAGTTACTTGTGGTGAAGGTGATCTCCATGCTGACGTTGGCGCCTTTCTTCAGTAAGCAGGGCTCGCTGGGGCAGGGCGTGACGTTGACAGCCTTGATCGCGCCCATCTTGGACCCTACAGGCACGGACCGAATAGAAGCAACTTCACAAGATAACCCACATCAACCTCCTTAGTATGATAGATGCATCAAATACTAGTATGCAGTCTCGTTCTTGATATACTCCAGTGGGTATAAGATCGTACCATGACGAATCTTACTCACTGATGACCAGTTCGCTTTAACGTACGTTGTGGTGAAAACGCTACCTCCGCCTTGCATATCAAGGAAACTGAGGTAATTATTTCCACGGAATATCACATGTATCTGTATCTGTAATTATCTGTATAACTGCCCTCAGTAGCGTAACACACCAGCTTCTGTATCTGTATCTGTATAGCCGGTATAACCACCCTTTCACGTGGGCGTAACACACCAGCTTCGCAGGCCACGCGGCACAGCGGCAGCTGGCTACATTACACCGAACGACCTGTTACACCTAACCTTTGAACGTCTAACTCTAGACATTGTTTAAAACTATCTAGTGACCATGCCCCTACTGTACTTCAGGTGGCAGCGAGTTCCACTCTACGATAGTTCTAGGAAAAATGAGCCCTAACACTGATGAACCCTTTGCAAAGGCATTCGACTCCGTTCCGCACTCTCGGTTGCTTCACAAATTACAGATGTACGGGTTTAACGGCAAGCTTTTGTCATGGTTTAACTCGTACCTCACTAACCGAAAGCAACGGGTGGTAGTAGAAGGTTGTCATTCACAGTGGCTCCCCGTTACTTCTGGTGTGCCTCAGGGCTCCATTTTAGGCCCAATGCTATTCTTATTGTATATCAACGATTTACCTTGTACTGCAAAGCACTCCACTGTAGCGTTGTTTGCTGACGATTCAAAATGCTATAGAGAGATTCGCAACCTACATGACTGTGATAAACTACAGGCCGATTTTTCCTCTATGTATGAGTGGAGTCTCAAGTGGGGGTTGTCATTCCATCCATCTAAATGTAAGGTAATCCGCTTGACTCGCTCCAAGAGTCCAATCACTTATACCTACCACATGTCAGATAAAGCCCTATGTTCAGTCAGTAGCATGAACGACTTGGGTGTTCTTGCCCAGTCTGACTTGTTGTGGAACAAGCATATTGTAAACATTGTAGCTAAAGCTAACTCGATGATGGGTTTCATTATACGCACTGTCGGTTATGATTCCAGCCTTGATATACGCAAAGCATTGTATGTTACACTAGTCAGATCACTTCTCGAGTATTGTTGCCCCGTTTGGTCACCGCTGTCGCGTAACCTCATGGCCCTCTTGGAGGGAGTTCAGAGGCGAGCGACCAAGTTCATTCTTCGTAACAATGCAAATGTCAGTGAACTTAACTACAAGGAGAGATTATTGTTCCTAAACATGCTACCTCTGTCATATAGGAGGGAGACTGCCGACATCATGGTTTTCGTTAAGTCCTTGTCAAGTATGTACGACCTGAACGTGTATGAATATGTATCATTTTCCACCAGACCAGCAAGAAGTAACCGGTCTTACATATTAATGCCAAGCCGTTGCAAAACATCAACATTTGCCACGTCATACATACCACGCTTGGTAACCGAATGGAATAAGCTTGACGTTGCAGTTCGTAACAAAGGGGCTTCGACGTCTAATCAGTCTGACTTATTGTCTTTTAAGCGTTGTCTTGTGAAATCTGCTGTTGAGAGATTTGAACAACACTTTGATCCCGACAACCTCTGTACATGGTCCACTGCGTGCAAGTGCGCGTCTTGTCAGGCTTTGAGGGTTCGGTAGTCTGTCTATATTAAGCCTGTTAATTCATGCCGTCTTTTTTTTTTTTTTCTTCTTCATTATGTATATGTATATGTAATTCTCATATTGTTCACTCATTATTTTATACTTGAGTCTATTGCATTTGTATGCTGTATCGGGACGAGGGCTGGGAAAGGTGTTACACCTGTTCCCCCGTCCCTTTCACTGTTGTGATGAATTTTAATAAACAATAAATAAACAACCCTACCCACTAGCACTTACCACAGTCCTTGAACACCACATTATCAGACGTGGCAAAAGCCACCAAAATGCCGACGAATATCAGTGTTTTCAACATGCCGGTGAGTTACTAGTAACAGGTGTCACGCGCAGCGGGCTTAGAGCTGGTGGACTTCACCCCTTGGACCATCCAGTCATTGACCAATCAGGAAAAAATGGTCACGTTACCCCACTGTAGACCGGTTAAAGTTTAAAAATTCTAATTAAATACTATATAGCACCGTCCAATAAATTTTGTGATCTCACTCTCCTGTGCAAATTTGTTCCTAGTCTGACTCAGTGAGGACATCGCAGTTTCTACGAACTTTCAATTTTGCTACGTGTCTTCAAGAAAGTCACTACACAAAGGGGTATCTAAAAATTTATTATCAGAAGAATAACAAAGCGCCTGTTCTGAAACCAACAAGATAAAGAAGAAGAGACCATATGTAATAACGCCAACATTTGATATTGTAAAATTGTTGTGTTGGGTCTTTAGCTCAATAGTGATTGCGATAAAATTTTAATTTGAGCGCTTTACCCCTCTGTATCACTTGGACTCTTCCATCCATCATGGCGGCGCTTCAGTCATGGAAACGACCCACAGACTGACAACATCTATGGTTTGATTTCCATGTAGCGTTGTCATCACACTGATTCCACGGGTCTACAGAAGTCTCGGTAAGTGGAGCAAACAGTCAGCGATCTACTGAGAGATCAATAGTTAAGTTTCATCTAATTTCAGCGCCGACAAGACTGTCTACTCTACTCTACTCTAACGTTAACGTTTATACTCTACTCTACTCTACTCTACTATATTTGTTGGCCGGCGAAACCTCTCTCCCCGGCAAATTCCCTGCAAAACCGTCCCTCCGCGACATAACTCGCGTCGCTCGCCTGAAAAAATTAACGCCGCCCACAAGTCTGCGAAGGAGGCTAACTCTACAATACCTGGTCTCTGGATGACCCTCTGGTATACCTACACCCTCCTAGAGCTGTAACGTTAACTTTATAGTCAGCTACTCTACTCTACTCTAGCCTGGTGAAACATATTTTTAGCTGCCGAGTCTCTACTTGCTGAGACAGTGAAAGAGACTCGGGAGCTAAAATAGGTTCGGTAACTGTCTGGAGATGGTGGTTCACTTCAAATCACCCGGTCAGAGGTCTGGCGAACCCCTGTCTCGTATCAGCCATGCCAAAATGATCATTATAATGATTGTGGGCGTCAAAGGAAGGAGGGAAGGAAGTTAGAAAGGCTAACTCTACTCCACTTTTGCCTTACAATACTCGCCAATATCTTCTGTTTTTAATTGTATAACAAGTTACATAAGATAAGAATAAGACAGCCACAGCACACAGTCTATCAATGTTGACTTGTGGTATAACGTTATATCGGACTTACATCGATCAAGGAGCTTCTTTGTTATGTTTCAGACACTGCAGACGGCGACTTTGAAGCAGGTTCTCAGGTGTAAGCACACCTGTGCGGGATGGCTGTGCCGGCAGATATGGAGCTGTCTCACCTGGTGGACATGGTGACGCGGAACCTGAAGGCCACGCCCCTGTACACGGACATGAGACAGGCAGCCGCAGCGCAGGCACAGAAGGACTCCTTCCACCTGGGTACATATCAGCCAATCATAGCAAGGAGGCCCCTTTTTTAACCTCCTTGATGATACATGTACTAGTACCTTGAGGATACCTTGAGGAAGCTCGGTGAATTAGGCGTAGCCTGTGACATCCATTCTCCCGCGGCAAAGCCCCTCCAGCGGCAATACTAATAACCTTGGGAGGCGTGGCCTCTAACGAGCTGCCAGCCAATCAGAGAAGTGGCTTCGAGTTGGGCGAAGCAAAAGCGATTTCAATGATTAGCTGACAGTTGGTTAGAGGCCACGCCCCCAAAAGGAACAAGCCCCAGGCGGTTCGGCAGAGCTCCCTCCCAAGGCTAATTAGTATTGCCCCGGGAAGAGCTCTGCCTTGGGAGAATGGTGACGTCAGCCTCCTCTCACTCTTTGTACTACTTCTTCTTCTCGATTTAAAACTGTTTTCTCACTCAGCATTCACCATGTCCTCCATTGTAGTCACTTCTTTACATGAAGACTGAGTTGGTCTGAGTTTTAGTTAAATTTTGAGTGCAAAGCCGTGCTTTATTGATCTATGCTTACTCTACTTACAACAGGTACAGTAAAAATATATGGTCTAGCGGTTATAAGGATTCTGGCTTAACACAGTGTTACAGAGAAGGAGAGAGTTACCATCGGTCTAGGGTAGTACAATACAACATTGTGGATACTAACTGAGATATTACAAGCTGTACAATCTACACAGAGCTACAACTAAATATGTACACATACCTTGAGTCCCAGGTCATGAACTAACTCTAACAGAATCGCATCTTCCCTCCTCAGCTCTGCTTACTCACTGATTGGCCACTAATGCTAGCCAATCAGGACTAATCTATGCAAGCTCCTCCTTCTATGTGGTCTAACTACTAATTACCCTAATTACATGTGTCAAAAGTCACAGCCGTTACACTGTTAAAATCCAGGTGACTTGAAGCAGTCGCTCCTGTCAGCCCTGGAGGAGTCGGGCTGGGAGAGGAAGCTGCGCAACGCCGTCTACCGCGAGATGTTGGTCTGCGCCCAGCGGGAACTCAGCATCGCTCCTCCCGAGGACCAGAAGGAACCGCTGACCTACATGAGGAAGGTGGGTCGAACAGGGCCAGGATTGTGGTGTTCAGAAACTTGTTTTTCCGCTAGAACTATGATCATACTATGATTCATAGAGTGGAACTACCACCAGGTACAGTCGGGGCATCATCACTAGATTATAAGCTTTAAACAACGCTTACAGTTAGATGTGCAAATGTTACATGTAGGTGTAACAGGTCGTTCAGCGTAATATAACCAGCTGCCAATGCGACGTGTGTCTGCCAAGCTGGTGTGTTACGCCGAAGGGCGGTTATACCGGCTATATACAGATACAGAAGCTGGTGTGTTATGCGAAGGGAGGTTATACCGGCTATACAGATACAGAAGTTGATGTGTTATGCTGAAGGGTGGTTATACCGGCTATACAGATACAGAAGCTGGTGTGTTACGCTGAAGGGCGGTTATACCGGCTATACAGATACAGAAGCTGGTGTGTTACGCTGAAGGGCGGTTATACCGGCTATACAGATACAGAAGCTGGTGTGTTACGCCAAAGGGCGGATATACCAGCTATACAGATACAGAAGCTGGTGTGTTACGCTGAAGGGCGGTTATACCAGCTATACAGATACAGAAGCTGGTGTGTTATGCCAAAGGGTGGTTATACCGGCTATACAGATACAGAAGCTGGTGTGTTACGCCGAAGGGCGGATATACCAGCTATACAGATACAGAAGCTGGTGTGTTACGCTGAAGGCCGGTTATACCAGCTATACAGATACAGAAGCTGGTGTGTTATGCCGAAGGGTGGTTATACCGGCTATACAGATACAGAAGCTGGTGTGTTATGCCGAAGGGTGGTTATACCGGCTGTACAGAAGGAAAAAGTAAGTAGAAATTTTGACCTGAAAAGACTGTTTCTCCAGTCAGAATCTCTGAGGAAGGTGTCTGATAAGCATCGAAACATAAGCAGATGAGAGACATTACTGGTTATGTAAAAAAAATTTTTAAACTCCAATACCCTACGTGCTATCAACCTGATGAAATTATTTTTTGGCGACGTCTCAGGGAGGAGCCTAATGGTACAGTATGGTGTGCAATTTGCAAGAATTCTAGGAATCGTACAGCCATTTTGTCCACAGGAATGGAATGTCCACAGGCATGTCTCTGACCCACATCTATGCCCACATTCCTGAAAACCTTTGGGACCCTGCTTTGGGAAGACCTCTACTGCCCCGGATGCCCTACTTTCTGTGACCCCGGGGCTCGTTCACTATACACTCTGGGGAGGAGTGCACTGTATCTGTATAGGTACCAAGTCTTCCTAAAAATCATGAAATGATGGCAGGGCCACAGTGCCATGCAAACAATAACCCTAACAGCAACCACCGTCGCCATGGCAATGTATGTTTTCATTGCCAGTCTTGTTTGAGGTTGATGACTCCTTTGATGTACTGAAAGGGAATGATTTCCCTCCTCAGGCGCAGGCAGCGTGGGAGAAGCGAATCCTGAAGAGTCTGAACTCGATGTGCACGGAGCTGAGCGTCCCGTTGGCACGGAAACGGCCGCCGCAGGAGCAGAAGGAGCTGCTCTCGCGCTGGTCGGAACTGGGGACGGAAGAGCCGGACCTGTCACACTTCAGACCTGTCTACGCACCCAAGGACTTCCTGGAGGTGAATCACAGCTCTCATAGACCTCTCATGGCTTTATATGTATCCTTATGTGTTCTATGTCATGCTGTATACATTGTACTTACTATATAAACTATGAGAGAGTGCAAAAGCCTTGACTTGTGGAAGCATTTTTGTCCGTTCGAAGGCCTGAGGTGAGCAAAATTTTGCATCTTCCTCTGAAACACGAGCCTGTGTTTACACAAGCTCTCGGCCGGGAGTATAATGACCCCCACCCCAAGGGGGGCGGCAACCTTCGGGGCGGGCGGCCGCCAGGAGCGCAATTTTAGTCAGGCTACTGCAGTACTGAAACACTATTTCATGCATTTTTAGAAGCAAATTTTCATAAACCTGTCATTATAAGCTTACGAAAATATGTTTTTGTGTCACAAAGTTCAGATTTTCGGGATGGACCAACACGGATGGGTTATGGAGACTGTCCTGGCACTGATATCCATGATTCCTGTTCCCCTGTGTCAGGTACTAGTGAACCTGAGGAACCCGAACTCCAACTGGACGGAGCAGGTCAGCCACTGTAACCTGTGGGGGCTGGTGCAGCTGCCGCTCAGGACCAAGACTAGGAAACAGCTGGTGAGCCGACAAACATGCACCACTACCCTTCACAATTCACAATCTGAACTTGCCTATGAATGTGTTCCACAAAAAGTCGACTTAAATAGTATCATTCAGAATAACACTCTATAACCCTCTACCTACCTACACAATTATAATCACAATATTGAGTGTTGTTAATGCTGCAGGTGTAGTGTACTCTGTAGGAACGTGTTTGTTGTGACAACAGGTTGTTGTGACAACAGTTTGTTGTGACAACAGTCTATGCTATATATACCATACTACAATGTAACAACTACACAATAATCCCGTTCCCATGAAGCAATCGGACTTCAGCGAGCTGTCCATCAGCGAGCCGCAGGCCGGAGTGGACGACTCGCCGGAGATCCCCGCCGACGTGTTCGCCGCGGAGCGGACCAAGCTGGGTCGGCGCGTCCTGGAGGCGGACCACAGCCCGCTGGCGCAGCAGTACGCCAAGAAGGGCTGTCCCACGGGCCTGCGGGGGGCCGTCTGGGCACAGATCCTGGGGGCCAAGGTCAGACATGACAATCTATTGCTGCTTCCCTGTTCACTATAAATAGAGTAGTGTAGTTACTAGACTTGTTATGTAGTACTGCTCACCAATTTGCCTGACAACTTGCCACTTGCATACTTGCAGATATGCAGATCTACATGTGTCTATAAACCCTGTAGTACATGGGCCAGTGCAGGTTAGTTGCAGGTAGACATCAGAAATACCTGCACAGCTCCAATTTTGCACTAACCTGCATATACCCAGTACATGGGCCAGTGCAGGTTAGGTGCAGGTAGACATCAGAAACACCTGCACAGCTCCAATTTTACCTGCACTAACCTGGATATGCAGGTGGGATTTCCAGCCCTGACGTGTGTCGTCTCCCTTCCCCCCTGCCCCAGGTGGACAGTGTAGACCAGCTGTACTACCAGCAGCTGAAGTCGTACGTCATCCACCACGACCTGCTCATCGACAGTCTCATCTACAAGGACGTCAAACTCACAGCCGCTAACGACGACTACTACTTTGTGTTTGAAGACCTGCTTCACCAGGTATGGTTTGTATCTAGTGAGGATTACATCCTTGATTACTGAAATTGTAGCATGCCCTGAATGTAGTAGCTTACAGTAGCGTGCGTAGTCCAGTGGTTAGCGACCCTGCCTCTGGACTAAGAGGTTGGGAGTTCGAATCCCGGCTGTTGTCGCTCACCCAACATGCACGCTACTGGAGAGGGTCGCAGTCCTTAGGATGGGACGTTAAGCCGTGGTCCACTGTTCATTGTGCTTGTCGAAAAGAGCTAGGGGAATTTCCCCGGTACAATGAACCTGTAAATACTGTACATAGCATCTGTCTTCTCTGTCACGACCAGTGGAAGAGTGAGCTAACCTGGTTCGAGATCACTATCACTATCACTATCACTATGTACCTAGCTGGCATTTTAATGATGATGATGATGATTAACTGTTTTTACAGCTTTTAACCTGTTTGTTCACTCTTATTGTGTGTGATTGTTTGTGATCTTGCTTCATAATATGATATACTAGTACATAATCTGACAGTGACTTTACTGTAATTTTCAACAGACTTCAAGTTGCATTGTCACATCTGTAACTTGCCAGCTGAATGAAGTAAATCTGAATCTATAAACACAGTAATCCAAATCTTGTCATCTTTAGCCTGATTTGCTATCATTACATATATATGACAGTCACGAGTGATGATTTCACGTTCCAGATCCTGCTCATCTTCTCGCGAGACACGTCGGTGCTGAGGTGCTTCGCCCACACCAGCGCCACGCCCGCAAAGTCGTACATCCGCGGGAAGCTGGGGCTGGAGGAGTTCCAGGTGATTGGACTCTTATTTTATTTTATTTATTTGTTTGGCTGTAAAAAGACAATCAGGGCAGCCCAACTAGCCAGGTGGCTATCATTAAGGGCTTGCCCTGCTGACAAGACAAACATTTACACGTACATCACAACAATATACAGTACATCAACGTGGAGAGGTCAGGGTCACAAGTCTAAGGCTTGTAGGGGTCACAGAGGGAATCCCGTAGCTTCCTTTTAAAGGAGGCAATAGTGGTGGCAGTGCGAGTTTCAATATCTACAGAGAGTGTTCCAGAGTAACATTGCTCGATGGAAGAATGTTCTCTGGCCTCTGGTGGTTTTGGACTGGACTCTCATGATCTTGTGTTAGTGTATATCGGTTTTGTTCGCCCAGTACTAGAATATGCCTGCCTAGTGTGGCATTCTGCACTGACTGTTGTAGAATCAGAGTCAATTGAGAGGGTCCAGTAAAGGGCATGCAAGATAATCCTTGGTTGGTCTTACATTAGCTATAACTCAGCTCTACAACAACTCTAACTAACATCGCTAGCTCAACGCCGATGTGAACTCTGCCAGAACTTTGTACAGTCCTTGCTGAAGTGCCCTACATTCAGGAACTGACTCCCTCATTCTAGAGGTGACATTACCAGCAGAGACACCAGACAGAAACATCTACTGGCTACCCTCAGAACAAGAACAAAACAATTCCAGAACAGTCCGATTGTCCATATGACCTATCTGTTTAACAAGCAGTACCAGTGATAGTAAAACAGTATGCATAGGCAGAGAACATTGAGATTTGTACATATACCTGACTGGCCTGTAGGTTTTAAGAATCACTTCCTTTTAATTGCGTTAAATGTGTTTAAGTATGTACGTTTTAAGTGTATTTTTTAATCTATCATGTGTATTGAAACACTTCAGCAATTCAGCCTATGGCTGCTATGTGTTTTGATGAATAAACCTTTCATTTATCCAGGTGACGTACCCGCCCAGCGGCGTCATCCCCTTCCACGGCTTCACCATGTACTGCGCCTCGCTGTGCTTCGTGTACGACGAGCCCGCCAGGCTCTACTTCATCTTCCGGGAGATGTACACGCGCTACTTCTTCCACCTGCACCACATGTCGTCCCACCCGCAGGGCATCGTGTCCCTCTGCGCGCTCTTTGAGGCGCTGCTGCAGACCCACGAGCCCGAGCTGTTCTACCACCTGAAAGGTGAACTTTTAAAAATGTTTTTTAGATTGTGCATTCAAAACTTTACAATGGTGGTAATCTTTCAAATCATCATCAGAGTCCATTGCAATCCGTCAATACTACAGAGCCTAAACAAAAACTCTACCAGGGTGTTGTGCTTTAGAAAGTCTGTCATCTTGTACATCTGTTCTTACTTACTCCTGAAAGTCTGTAGATCCATGGACATATATTACAATGTTAAAGATGTAACTCAACTAGCATATTCATGGTTCATACAGTGTATGTCTAATTACAGCAGTACATTGGCATCATAGAATACCCAACAAAACACTACATCTTCCTTAGTGGTTGACACAAACCCTACAACTACAAAAAAAGTAATTTTCCTTCCTATAAGACTCATACAAACTTCTAGTACAGTACTAATTATGAAAGGTGAACTTACTGCTCCCAACTGTTTGGCGTCCAGCTATGGAACCGTGTTAATTCGAGTGTGCTTGCCAAATGTCGGGTGGCATATAATAATAATTGCTTTCGGATACTTCTTAAGTTTCCAAGATGGTGCAGTGCAAGTACTATGTGTGTTCACCAAACTACTGACACTTTTGATGCCAGATGCAGAAAGTTATGCTACTCCTTTATTAATAGGCTAAACAACACCAAAAATAGCATAACACAATGTCTGCTGAGGTCTGATTGTCAGTACAGAAACTCTTTTAAAAAAATGTACATAAGATGCTGTATGTATAGTTTGTGTTTCTATGTTTGTACCGTTGTTTTCTATGGGTGAAATAAAGACATTCATTCATTCATTTAAGTGGGGTCGTGTGCATGGTGCAACAACAGAGTACTCGACTCGGAACCAAGAGGTCCCGGGTTCAAAACATGACATGCCACCGACCTTGTGCCCTTGGGAAAGGCACTTCACACGACTTTCCTCACTTGACTCAGGTGTAAATGAGTATTATGTGTTAGGTGTGCACGCTACCAGCATACTTGCTGCCTAGTGCACACTTTGTATTGTCATGTTACAATTTCTGAATAAATAAATAAATTCATTCATTCATTCAAAGGGGTCGGGGCGCAGCCGCTGAAGATCGCCTTCAAGTGGCTGATGCGAGCGTTCGCCGGGTTTCTCAGCAGCGACCAGTTGCTGCTGCTCTGGGATCGGGTGTTGGGCTTCGACTCACTCGAGATCTTGTCCGTCCTGGCGTTCGCGATCTTCTCCTTCCGCCGGACGAACCTGTTGGAGGTGTCGTCGTACGCGGCCGCGGAGGCCGTGCTGTCGGACCTGACCACGCTGAAGTTGGTGCCTCTCCTACAGCTGGCACTCTTTAGTTAGGTAGAACAGGGCACGTTGGCAGAACGTACTGCGCCTGCGCAAAACCTTGATTTGTCACGTTTTTCGTTGGATGTTTGGTCAACGTTGCATCAAAATTTTGCCTGTTGCAGACGATATCTTTTCCTATACAACATCTGAAAACTACAGACAGGCTGTCAACCTTATATGCTCTAATACGACCTTATATGAGACGTTCTGTTGAAGTGCTATGCACATTACGGGTTTTGCTCAGGTGCAGTGCGTTCTGCCGTGCAAGAATCTTGCAAGAATGGAAACATCTAATTATTATTCCTGGTCTGGGACCACTGTGTATATTTTTTTTGGTCCATTTGAGCCTCATGTGGAGGCAAAAAGCTCTGTTTGCTAACAGAGGTGTAAACTTATGCTGTACATTTTGTGTATGTTGTATCAAACCTTCTTGTATTAATAATATTATACAGCATGCTAGCAGTATTACAGATTGTATGAGCCACATAATAGACATTTTGGGCTACTCTGGGGCAAACATTCGTGATAGGCTGACATTCCAAGGTTTTGTAGTGCTGGTAAGAAATGTAAATAAAAATGAAGGAAAAGTGAGTGCATCTTTCCCAGTATCGAATTTGATGACATCTGGTAGACACCAAAAGAGAAAACATATTTTCTTTCTCCAGTAGGGGTGTGAAATAATGATAATACTGATACTGTAATTCGTTACTTTTTCACAGTACTTTTACCGGTATGTTCAGTTTTCACGGTCACTTCTGTACAGAGAACTCATCGTTATAGTTATCAAATCATCTGTCTTCAACCCCCTCCCTGCACTTGCCTCTACCGTAAATATTAAGTTCCGTGAACATGTCCATTTTCATCAGACCATGAAATTTGTCTACCGTGAATACAAAGTGAATTACAGTGAGTTGTTACTATGCTATGTGGTGTGTGTTGTGTTGACAGCCACTCCGTAGAGTAGGGCAAGTCCACTGATGTACGAAGTCAGTCCTTTTGTTGACGCTCCTTCCTGGCCGTCCTTTTGGCCTCCGCAGCGGCTACTCTCTCGGTTTCAAAGGTTGAGACACCGTTGCAGATCATCTGTCACCAGGCACTGTGATCATGGCAGAGGACTTGGAAATTTGAAGGGTCAATATGACCTTTCTTTAAGTAGTATTTGAGTGTGTAAGAAAACTAGAAACTAAGTGGAATGTACACGAAGATGTTGAGAATAGTTTTCAATACACCATGGTGGAAACATACTACTAATGAACAGTTATACGGATCGTTACCAAATGTCACTACAGTAGTTAATTGTCGACGACCAAGTTTGGCCGGTCATGTTGTTCGTAGCAAAGAACCAGCCAGTAGGCTACTACTTTGAAACCCTGACTCGAAAAGAAGGGTTGGACGGCCTAACATAACACTTGTCTTAAGAAACTTATAGAAACTGAAACAGGCTTGGAGGGCCTGGAACTTATTTCAGCAATGAACAACAAGCAGTTCTGGAGATCAAACTTTGTATGCTCCACCTCTTCGGAGGATGAACGATGATGATGAGTGTGTAAGATTTGTAGTGATGAGTCGTAGACAGAAGTGTGCTTCTCAGTGTTTAATAACCAAATGAGCCATACCTTACAGCAACTGGCACAAGGGCTTCAGCCGTGTGCGCCCAAACAAGGCAAGGCACCATGGCCACCTCATCAACACACAGACACAACAGCTCAACAGGCACCAGGAACAGGCCAGGACCAACAGTCACAAGTTCTGCAGACAGATTATTCAAATTCTGCAACATTTTCAGGATGTGTAGGAACTGTAAAAGTGTTGACAAGCCAAACAGTTTTCTTCATATATCGATTTGAGAAAAAAAAAGCTTGATATGTGTGGATGAACATAATAAGCCATATACGGAGTCAGAGAAGTTATGAACAGATTTGGGTTGTTCAGTACAGTGTTTGATACAGTTACTGGATTCCAGTAAAGCTCTTTCCATTGGTTGACTAACCCTGTTCCTGGGAGCGGAGGAATGGCTGCATCACTATATATGGCATGCACCAGTGAAATCATGGACGGAAGTTCATCAACAACTTAAATCACTAATGATCATAAATTTAAACAATATATAACTCCTGGGAGGAGAGTTTCACAACATCTCAAGCTGATTCTGTACAGAGTGGTATCAATGACATTTGGATTGGGATATACTCTACTCTATTTACAGGTAATGATATCAACAAAGCCAAACAGCTTACACTACTCAGCTGTACACAGGAGGATTTCTACCACATCTCGCCACCACCAGACCCAGACTGGACTTCACTCAATAAAACTTGTCCTAAAACGCAGAGAACGCTTCTTCTGTGTAATTTCATACACAGGTATTTGATATGTTGTTCCAGCTACGATATGTCACTGTGGTCGCTCCAGACTGGATCTGACGGTGGCGGCAGCTAAACGCACGGTCAAAACAAGACAGTCGTCTAAAACAGCCTACAGTCAGGAGTGAGGGAAGGAAGGGCCCCTCACTGTTGTAAAAGATACACCAAGGTAAAACGGGAATATTTCACTGTTAGTCTGCTTAAAAGTCTAGTTTAAACATTCACCTTCTCTGCATCCCCATCTCCACACACCAACCGTTCTGACATGGCAGGTTACAAGAAACACTTGGTAACAGGGATGACGTGTAGTACCACATACAAGGCAACAACTGTGATCGTAAGCCAACAACATTCCTCGGTTCTTCAACTTAAAGGTATCAAACTGGCCAAATGTGAAAAAAAAATAGAAGTGCAATGGCACCTATCATGGTCGATAAAGGCTTGGAACTGCGCTAAGATAAAAGTTTGTGCATTCTTAACAGAGTTTCTCTTCCCGGTTTAACCAAAAAGCTTGGACCTTTGTTGCTCTACTGATAAAAGATAAAATGCAACTTGAGAAGCCTACCATAAAGTGTGCAGCACGCATGCAAACTCCCCATCCACCGATTTACGCAGCATAACAGCTGGATATCAAGCACACACCACGAGTCACGACCAAACTGCACCTGAAACTTGCACCGGACAAGCTTACCCCTGGTGAACAAGCACATGCAAAGGAACATAAGCAGCAATGAGTCCCTCACACCAATAAGTCACATACCTACTATATACAAGATACAGGCGGGGACGGCTTATTCTGTTACACACTATATTCTCTGTACAGCCCAATTGTACACTGTACATGGACAAATTATACAAAAATAACAGCCACAAGTAGAAAACTACCTAGCTACGCTAAGTTACACGTTACATGCACTATAGTGGGCCTTTAATATCTCTATAGAGAAGTGCATGTCTGGTTTGTACATTTTGGTATCTAACATCTTTCCACGGTTCACCACAAAAAATACCCCTATTGGCTAAACACCTTCTCGACATGGGTGCTGACCAAAAATACGTATCACAGGACACCTCCACGTGTGACGTGACGACTGTTCAACCAGCCAATCACGGCAGAGTCGCGGTCTCGCGGTACGGAGACCATCCCCTATTGGTCCCTTTGACAGCAGCATTTCACATGCCAGTAGGCCCAAAGAATCCAGTTCCTTGGTCCTCGTATCGTAAAGAAGTCGGACAGGATGAATACAGAGCGTGAAAGGGACTGCATGCATCATATGCATACATGTATGTCTACTGGTGTCATGTCTGCTTTCGTATTGCTTTCCTGCGTCATTTCTACCGGTAAGTCTCATTACTTGATATGCATAAAGTCTAGGGAATATGAGGACCAAGGAAAATACGTTCGTACGTCTTTCTGGGGAACATTCGCGGCCCCGGCATGAAGGCATTCGTATCTTCTGGACTAATGAAAGGCATCAGTCGTGCATTCACTGTTAGTCTTGTACAACAGCTGGAGGAATATCTCTTTCAGGTCACTTCCTGTGATTCAATTCTCCGAAGGCACTTGGGTGCCCCCTATCAGTCATCTCCAGTACTGCACCCAGTCAGGCTCTGTCATACAAGTTGAAATAGATTCTAATGTCACCATAAACTTTCTTATGAACATTAAATCTTGATACAATTAAACACTTCTCGGTGCAATCAAACACTTTTTTGGTCTGTAGGCAAACCTTTACGTGGGCAGTACGTAAACCGTCCGTCTGTACAAGTGGACTGATATGTTGACAGTTTTGTTTCACAAGTTTACAACACTGACATATTATTATCATCATCTCAAAGAACACAACTTTACAAAAGCGTGGCCGGTCATTGCTGTACAGGGTTGGCCAGCATGTCCTTAAGTGTCTGCAGGTTTCTCTGGGTGAGGCTGCTGCCGAATTCTAACAAGGCGTCCCCCATCTGCATGTGCAGGGCGTTGGCGAGGCGGTTCGTGGCGTCGCGGATGTTTCCCGTGCCGCCGGGCAGCGCGCCGCTGCTGGTCATGTTCCCCAGCAGGTGCCACAGGACGGGCAGGATGTGTCGGATTACGGACTGTTGTTTCCGCGAGTAAACCTCCAGGACAAGGTCTGCGGGAGGAACAGGACAGAAGTGCTTACTGTTTATTCATTTTTCCAGGCAGGGAAAACATATCGCCTATAGGAGTATGTTGGCAGGACGTACTGTGCAAAACCCTGATTTTTGTTGGATGTTTGGTCAACGTTGCATCAAAATTTTGCCTGTTGCAGACGGTATCTTTTCCCATACAACATCTGAAAACTACAGACAGGCTGTCAACCTTATATGCTCTAATACAACCTTATATGAGACGTTCTGCCAAAGTGCTATGCACAATACATTACGGGTTTCGCGGAGGTGCAGTACGTTCTGCCGATGTGCTGCCTATAGGGGTTTTTCAATGTGGTCTCGGGAGAAAAACCCCAGACATAACTTAAGAACATCAAATAAGATTAACGATACAAGAATTAACGAAAATTCATGCAAAGTCGGCACAAAACCAAAGTAACTTTAGAAATATTGCAGGTCAAACTAGACATAACAATAAAGTCATGTTGAAAATAAGTCAAAGAATGATATAACATAACATGACATACAACAAGTGCTGGTGTTAACATACATGAAAGTACTAGAAGTTATTGTGGATTGGGTAAAGGTATTTACTTAATAAGGACAATACATGCCATGCATCCACAGTTTTAAAAACAATAGAATTTAATGTATTCAACTTCTTTATTCACAACCAAAGGAAATGTACAAGATTTCCAATATTTTTGATTGTGAAAAAAGAATGCTGTTATACATTAAATTCTCTTCATTTTCCAACCTGATGAAATTATTCAATAAACCCTAATACCAGATAAGAAAAGGGAACTGTTCTCACCTGACAACTTGTCAATCATGTCTGGCTTGACTCGAGCGTTTCCGTACTGAGCAGCGTTGGCGAAGGGCTGGAGTAGCAGGCCTTTGTCTGTAACAGAGACAAGAAAAAAAAATTGATACTGGTACCCTGAGAAAATGTAACAGCAGACAACATTGCTTAGGGTGAATGGTGAACAAAACCAAGATCCCTCTAGTTAGGACACCATTTCAACAAAACCACCCCCCATTTACGTACTAATGTATATCCGTGGTAAAGTTACTATAGAAAGATACTACAGTACAGACTGAAAGACATAACGAAATATACAATATTCGAATATATAATGAGGTAGAAAATAAAAGGAACCTGTTTTTTCTGTAACGTTAAAAATGTATTCATGTTAACTTGTCTGTAAATGTTATTTTACATGTACGTCATGATATTCAATGATGATTGCGCTGACTATTACTTCGCCAAGTAAATACTGTAAACACCTTTTTAACGAATGTTTTTTATCTAATTGTAAATTTGTTTTAGTTCAGTGGTAACAGTGCGATTCCCAATAAAGTCATCTTGTATCTCAGTGTAAATTCTTGTAGCCTGCAGTACACACAGACTGGGTGTACACACCTGTTATCCACCTTAAACAAATCCACGCGAAGGCCACCGTGTCAAACCTCCTCACTCAGGTGTAGGGACTGACACGGTCATCATACTCGGAAAAATCTGCATCTGTATATCTGTACATGAATCTGTATCTGTACATGTATCTGATAAATAAAGATATCGAGTGATTGCCAAGAGTACCGACCTACACACTGCACCACAGAGCTGAGCGCCTCCTTGGTGGCGTTATAGATCTGCTGGTTCTTTGAGGCCAGATTGCCGACCAGCTGAGGCACCAGCGCGTTGACGATCGTCGAGTCGACGTACGGCCCCGCCTGCCGGATGATGTCTGGCAGGGCTTGGAGGGCAAACAGGTTGACCTTGGTGTTGTTGTCCGTTAGTCTGGCAACAAACCTGTCAAACACCTGCGGCGGACAGAACGGGAGGAGTGAGTCGTGGGTCCACTTGGGGCCTGTGAGAGAGTCGACTGCAGCTTGTACATGTAATGCTACTCTTGGAGAAGCTCTGAACCAAGCTCTGAAGCAATAAATGAAATCTAAGCCCCCTCCTGTACAACAGTTGCAGTCTAAGATCAACTCCAAACAGTCATGAACAGTACAGAATCAGATACTAGTAGCTCCACTATCCCTGTAAGAAGGTAGACTGCAGCTTGTACCAGTAATTTTACAAGAAATGAATGGGCAGCTTTGAAGCAATAAATGAAATCTAACCCCCCTCCTGTATAACCAGGGCTCAAAAAACTTTTTTCTGCACACCTGCACTGGGCAGGTAACATTGAAAATTACCTGCACCAGACAAATTTTACCTGCACCACTTTAGGAAGTATGGATCATACTAAAAACTGTTCAGAAACAACAGCCATTATTTCTTTTACACTTCATAGGTTGTGACAATCAATGCAGCAAATAAAAATCTACACACACCTACATGTATATATAAACCCTGTGCATGGCCCAGTGCAGGTTAGGTGCAGGTAGACATCAGAAATACCTGCACAGCTCCAGTTTTACCTGCACTAACCTGCACATGCAGGTGGTATTTCCAGCCCTGATAACTGTTGTAGTCTAATATCAACTCGAAACAATCATGAACAGTACAGAATTAGCCAGCTCCACCACCCCACCCTACCCTACCCTACCCCACCCTACCCCACCCCACCCCACCCTACCCTACCCTATCCCCAGCCCGTACCTTGACCAGGTTGTTGAAGACAGCCGGATGGCCTGCTGTGCACATGTCCACCAGCTGTTGTATCCCCTGGTTCCTCTGCTGCCAGTCTCGGGCGTCCAGCAGGCCGAACAGCTCCTTACACTCCTCCAGTCCTGTGTCTGCGCCACGCGGAGACTTCTTCTTGGCGGAGGATGTCGGTGTGGACAGTGTGCTATCGGAGAAACACGTGTGTTTTTTTCAAATTCAACAACAACAACAACAACACTACATATGGTGGAACACTAGGCAGCAAGTCCAGCTGATGCTCCATACACCATAAAACACACAATACAGCACTACGGCAGTAATAAACATAAGCAATGCAGCATAATACAATTATAATAAATAAATGTAGATAATACAGTTAACAGCACAATACCGGTACAATGTATGCATGTGTGATTAGAAAACCAGTCAGGCAGGATTATGTATGGAGGATCTACATGATTGTTTCTGCTAACATATGGCTATCAACGAATCAGTTACCACTTCTCAAAACTTAACAGTGTATCTATTGTTAGATAAGACTTTGATTTTTCCTAGGTACAATAACTTACAAACTGTACATTGCTGCTCCTTTTTCACTCAGATCTTTATAAAATCGGTTATGTTTTACTGTATACTGTATGTATATATTTTTATATCATACCCAGGCGGCGATACAGTGTTCCCAACTCGGTCGTACTTTACGGTACGGCCGGGTTTACGACCGGGCTTCCAAAGAACGATTCGATCGCGTTTCGCCCTTCGGTACCTTGGGCGATACGGAATACACCATGTTGTATTCTATATATACACCATACCCATGGAAGGTAGAGCCGGTGACCTACCTGCCAGGAGAGGTGATGCTGTCCCTGGACCCAGATTTCGCCCGTGATCCGCCACTTTCCGCCCTTCTGTGCCGCGCTGACGGCGTGTCTGTTGGCATCTCACCCAGACCCTGGAGTCAACACAGAGTTGTTCAAATACACCGTCAGTATCCTGTCTATGATTGGCTCTATATTAACAGCAACTCTGGGACCTTTTCCTAACACAATTCCAAGGATGTTCAAAGGTAGAGAACAGCACGTCAACAGAACGTACTGTGCCTGTGGGAAACCCGCAATGTATTGTGCATACATGTAGCACTTCGGCAGAACATTTCGTTTAAGGTTGTGTTCGTGTATTTAAGGATGAGATCCTGTCTATATGTTGTTTCCCATAATTCTGATGTAACATCCACAAAACATCCAGCGAAAACTGTGAAAAATCCGTGTTTTGTGCAGGCGCAGTACATTCTGCCGACGTGCTGTAAAAAAAAACAAAAACATGGTCTCACCCTCTGCCTGAGTTCGTCCACCTTGTTCTGTACATCCTTCAGGTTCCTGGGGGCCACGTGTTTCACCAGAAGTTTGTCAAAGTCTTCATGAGACATCAGCTGGTACAGAACCTTCTTACCATAGTACCTGTGGGAGAGGGACAAAGTGTTAGCAGATATTGGAGCTTCAGACACAGAACAACTCTCAATCTTCACATCATAAACATGGACAGTCAAAGATACTGTCAAGAACATTTCCATGTCCCTGTGAAAACTACATCATCTACACTCTACATCATGAGGTCACAGGCAAAATAAATACATGTACAAACAATTCCATGCTTTACAGAGGAAAATGTATGGTTAAAGTCAGGAGTCAAATGGAAGTACCACACTAGCAAACTCCATTTTATCCAACCTAACAACAATTATTCTTGTAGTACAAGAATCATCAACAATTCGTATTTCCAGCCATCACCACAAGTTAGAGCAAATTCTCACCTTCCACAGGGACAAGCTTGGACTACAGACACAAAACAAACAGGGAGCAGAAGAGAGAAGAAAGGCAAGTGTCAAGAACACAGAAGCAAAGAAACTGAACAGAAAGTGAAATCAGAAAAAAAAATCTAAAATGGAGATATGTTGATATAATCAAATTAAAGACATAAGTTCTGAAAAGCCTTGTAACAAAAGTAGAAGTTAGAAGGCTAGAACCACAAAGGAAAATCGCAAAATATAAAGTTAGAGGACTAAAACCAGCAAGAACTGAATCATCAACACTTAGTAACACCATTGACTGATTTCATAGACACAGTCGCACATTTAGTTGCTTTTTCATCCTCTGTCTCCACATGTCTGTACCTGATTTCTCCCGAGCTGTCACAAGCGAAGACGGTGGCTGTGGGGAGGACCTTGTCTGTGATGTCCTTGATGCCGGACATGACACGCCCTGTGCCCATCCGCTCAACAATCGTCACCAGGTACTGAGCTGTGCACTTTCTCACAGCAACGTTCCTGTGGCTGTAACACAGATCCCAGGTTTAGTGAGAGACAGAGTTAGAGGACCTTTGTTACCTTTGTTAACAATGCTGCAAGCTGATCAAGAGACATGATTTAAGAAAGTTCCAACTTCAGTAAATTCTTACAACAGATACAACTGGAAACAACTACATTGTAAGTTTAATTTAATTTTCACTACTTTCCAGATTATGAAGAAGAACATTCCTGTGTGTCGTAATGTGTGTTAGAATGGACCACAGGAAGAATAGCTGCAGTCTTGTACATGTACGCTAAATGTGGATCCCAATAAAGTCAAAGTTAAAGTCAAAGTCATAAAAACCGAGAAGGGTGGAGAAAACTGGTTGTCAGATCGTCTGTGGTGCCCCAACGGTGGAATAATTAGACTAAGGGATAGATGAGACTTTCCAGACATGCACATTCCTTGCACACTGCCGATACATCATTGTTAATGTATGTACATGTATCTGTATCTGTATAGCCGGTATAACCTTTGGCGTAACACACCAGCTTTGCAGGCACGCGGCGCGGCGGCAGCTGGCTACATTACACCGAACGACATGTTTCACCTAACCTTTGAACATCTAACTCTAAACAATGTTTAAAACTATCTAATGACCATACCTCTACTGTACTTGGTGGCAGCGAGTTGCACTCTACGATAGTTCTAGGAAAAAATGAGTTTTTGAACACCTCAATCCTTGGTTGATGCCTGGTACTTGAAGGCATGACTATTTCTTGTTCTTTTCTGGGCTGGTACTAGGTACTTGGTAGTGACATGTGTGACTTACTCTCTGCCTGCAGCGATCAGTGCGGTCAGTGCTCTCTGTGGGGAGACATTCATGGCCAGGGCCGCCATGGCCTTGTCCACATCCTCCCTGATGAAACCGTTGGATTCCCCGTTCTTGTGTAGCAAGACTGCGGTGGTCTGGTCAATGTCCTATACCAACGGGAGGGATGAAGTGTTAGGAACTTTAACAACACAAAAACATTACATTTGACAAGAAATGCTTATCCTAGGTTCTTTTACTTATCTTCCTTCCTAATTTTTCAAAGCTTTCTTTCAAGGTGTCTGGCAAACTTAGGACACAGTCTCTTTGGTAATAGACAAAAATAAACTTCAATTTTAAAATTTAGCTTCTTTTCTTCATTGGCAGTTCAGTCTCAGCAGACTACATATGTATCTGCGCGCCTCTGGAGTTCTACATGTTGTACTCGTGTGACTTCTCATGTGACTTGAAAGTCCAGCCTTGGTTTTGCAAACCCTGTTGCACGTACTGCATGTGTGTTGTGTGGTTTGAGCTGCAGTTTGTGCTGCAGTTTTTCACAGTCTTCATTTAAAATTTAGCTTCTTTAAACACTTAAAAACACAAAACACATTATTCTGCACAGCACAGTATAGTACTACATTACCAGCACAGTACAAGGCTGCGACTACGTTACCTGGTCCATGTTCTTCTTCAGGTACGTAAACATGTCTCCCAGACATGCGATGGCGGCGCGCGCGACGGACGAGCGAAGGTTCTTGACTTCGGTGAGCACGGCGAGGATGGCGTCGTGCAGACGAGAGTTCACCACCTTGGGATGGAAGATGGCGAGTCTGCGGATATGGCTGATGCCTTCACACTTCACCTCCCTGGGCAGAAACACATTTATTTTTTATTATAAATTTTTTTTATTTATTAAATTGCAACAGCAATACAAAGGCCATAACATTCTGACATAACATTTATTAACAACATACATAGCATATATACATAATTAGCCTAGGAACACCGTTAATCATCAATAACAGAGTAACATAACAACAGAATAACAGAGACACACATCCATTCAAACAGTTTTAAGACACGTTCACAAAACTGTTACAGTAATATCTTTGACATAGTTCAAAAATTTATTTAGCGTACACGTAGATTCTCGTAATTGATAGATCACCAACTTGTCTAGTTTGTACTGTCTAATTTTTCTCTAAATCCCTTCACTTTATTTGCATATCAATCAACAGTTCGTGCTCATAAACCTGCTGAATTCGATTTTTCTCCAGAGTCACTGACGAAAGGTAGTGGATGCTACCTGAAACGTCTGACCGTTTCCAAAATCACATCCAGTTGCTTGAGTAACTGCTTTTTGGCGTATCTTAATACCTGGATGTCTAACCTTCACTGACGTAGATGTCTCTAAAACCGATGACTTTTGTGGAAGTTCAGTACGATGGTATGGGCACGTTGAGCGCGCCAGTGGCTGTATGAACAACATCATTGAGCTGAAGCTGCCTGGCAGCAGAGGTCGGGAAGACCTAAAAAGACTTGGTTGGAGTGTGTCAAGAAGGACATCAGAGAGTGCGGCCTTGCCGGTGTAAACCCGCTGGATAGGGCCGCCTGGAGGTGCAGTGTGAAGTCCAGCCGACTGCTGCCCACCCCTGTGTCAGGGACGCCCGCAGCAGTATAATATAAGCCAGGATAGTGAGTGAGTTTGTGGAAGTTGGGTACGTACCAGTTCTCGTCGTTGACGAGCCTGAAGGCGTCCTGCAGGGCGGCGTCGGGGTTGTTGAAGGGTTTGAGGTCGAGCTCGTCCATCAGCGAGGAGCTGCGATGGGACGGCGTGCTCACCTGGCTGGACGGCGTGCTGGGGGAAGAGCCCACTTTTGGCCTGGGGGGGGACGGGATGTATGATTAGTTGAAACTTTATTTTCAAGCTCAGCCTTGCAGACTATGTCTGAATTTTGTTGACTTTACAATATTTAACTTTTAAGATTAATTTCACATTAAAAATTGGAGATATCACCTATGCATGTTAACATTTGTACATAAATCTATACATTTAAAAGTTGATTATACAAAATAAACTAACGACTCAAATACGATTAGTATATAACGACAATGTAGAGTTTTAAAGTAACATACTGCTCTTGGAATATATCAATTTTGAACAGAGCAGGGATACATGTAGCTGAACAAAGATGTTTATTTATGTACATTTGGGTACATATGAGTATAGTAGTCCCTTCAGCCAAAAAGTGCTGATTTCAAAGGGAGAAACAGAATGTACAATGTCCTGCTATAATGATTTTGGCAACAAGGTATTGTACACTGGTCACTACAGAAGCACAGCTCATGCAAAAAAATTTCTACCCAGCAAGTGGTGCATATCATGGTAGAGAATGCCTTACAGGGCAACACTTACGATTGTGAGCCTCTCTTCTTTGGTGTGTGAGCTGGTGGCTTGCCTACAGGTGAGGAGTCCAGCATCCTGGCACGGTCGTACGGACCCGTCCCCATTATAGACAGGCCACCTGTGGACACAGGCAGGGTCGTAGTGTCTTTAGATTCTAAAGCTCTAAACATGTCATCATGGGATACAACCTTCACTTCACTACCACTACTGATGAGATGGTGTGTGGACTAAAATTGTACATCTGTGTGACAGAAGTATACCACTCACTCCTCACTATGCTATTTGTGTGGTTTATCAATTTGGTGCCACAAGATCGTGACAAAATAATTATAGCTTTTCTTAATGATACATGGACAAGTAAGAGCATTTTTTCCTATTCCTACATCTTTTGTATCTCCTTTAGTAAAGAATAAAACAGTCATAGGTCCCTCACCAATATCTATTTGATGCCACAAGACCTCAACAACTTACAATTATAGCTTTTGACAACAATACATGGACAAGTCAGAGCATTAGCATTTTTTTTTCTTTTCCTACATCTTTTGTATCCCCTTTTATAAAGACTAAAACAGCAGGTGGTCCCTCACCAATATCTATTTGATGCCATAAGACCTCAACAAATTAGTGTTTAACAATAATAAATGGTAAGAGCATTTTTTGTATTCTTTTAGCTTTTGTATCCCCTTTTATAAAGAATAAAACAGTAAGTGGCCCCTCACCGATATCCTCCAGCTCCATTTGACTGGACTGCTTCAGTTTCTCCTTCTGTCGCTCCTTTTCCTCCGCTCTCCGTCGCGCCCTCTCCTCTCTTTCTCTTCTCCGTTTCTCGTTCTCTTCTCTCTCCCTCTGTTTACGTTCCCTCTCCTGTTTCTCCTGCTCCTGAGGATGAAAGAAACCAGAAGTTCAACTTACGCATGAATGTTCATCGTGTTGGTAAAAGTCATTATAAGACAAGTTTGAACTGCTTGACGAAATATTAAACCATACACACAACAAGTTTTATTGCTCTGGGGAGCTTTCGAGACGTAACACTGTCTCTTCATCAGCCCAGTGAGTAGGTCAGGTATCGACTTGAACTTGAAGTTTGAACTGTAATTTCCAACACAAGAAACTGGAGTTGTACATTCAAAAACTTCGGTCAGTCCAATTTCTTGTGTTATAAATTACAGTTTAAAACCTGTTTCATAAATTCAACACATGTTTACGAGTTTGTACTGTGTATTTCAACGCATGTATCTTCTATAAGAAAGACTCCTTTCAGCATTAGATCTTGATAGTGAAGATGACAGCAGAAAATGTAACGTTAGAAGGAAGCGCTAACTGTTATATTCTGACGACTGGCTATAGCTTGCTGCAACAGAAATTGATGTTGATTCTATTAATTTAATAAAAACGTTCAAATGACAGTATAGTACATGCTTTTACTGAACACTATACTACAGACTCTCAATGCTTTTGTTAAACACACAACTATTCATCAGCATGTACGTAAGACTAAGAACACAGAAGAGAACTAGATGTTATGCACGAGCTGTACCAGCAAGGTAGAGATGTAGTTGTTAGTTTAGCCTCCTCCAACATGTACAAGGCTTTTACTAGACACTATGCTAACAGATACTCAATGCTTTTGTGACACATGCAACTACATGTAACTATCTACATGAACAAAAGCACATACAAGAGCATTAGATGCTATGTAAGAGCATTTCTCTACAAAGAAGAGAGGCAATAGTTAGTTAGTTCAGACTCCTGCTACATGTACATGGCTTTTACTAGATGCCATACTACAGATTCTGAATGCTTTTGTGGTACATGCAACTAACTACATACGTATTACATAAGCCACACAAGACATTTAGATGCTATGTAGGTGCATTTGCCTAGACTAAAAAGAGAGGCAGTTGTTAGTTCAGACTCCTGCTACATAGCACGTCGGCAGAACGTACTGCACCTGCGCAAAACCCTATGCACAATACATTACGGGTTTCGCGCAGGTGAACTACGTTCTGCGGACGTGCTGGTTAGTTGGTATTTACTCTCCGTACCTCCCGCTGTAGTCTCTCCCACTCCTCCTGCTCTCTCTGCTTCTGTTCACGCTCTAGACGCCTTTTCTCCTGGGAGGGGGGGGAGGGAATTTGATTCGTCAGGTTTAGATAAATGACGCTGATGTGATAATTGTTCTGAAACATGACACAGGGTACTGCAGTTCCCAAATCACTCCATCAGGAAGCCTGTACTCTTCAGTGATGTCTCCAATGATGCAAGTCTTGGCTTAATCACTTTCCAAGGTGGATGGAACAAAAAACTTGGGGCCATCCACAGGTATCAGGACAACTCGGCCCAATGCCTCGGTCCGACATTCCTTCCACATTCAAACTGTCATGCCTGCCAACCTTCCTCAAACAGTCCTTCCTGGACCTAAAGTAGAGAAAAACTGAAAGATGAATCATTTAAAAAAAGTCAAGTGAAATCGTGACGACATCTGGCCCTCCACCTTAGCACCAGCACACCGTCCCAAACACGTAGTGTCGTAATATCTCTACCTTCAAGCGGCGCCGTTTGATCTGTTTGGTGAGCTCTAGTTCCTTCCACTCCTCCTCCAGCCTCTGCTGTGCCTAGCAGAGAAACATTGGGTTAAACACACAGCAGCTGTACATGGACACTTGTTGTGCAAACATTTACTATCCTTGACCCTCTCCCTGCTGCCTAACCTGGTAACCAATTACAAACTTGGAGCCAAATGGCTACCTTTATATAATAGCAGAATTAAGAAACTCTTTCTACACAACCAAGTGTTTTATTCAGCCGACGTTTCGGTGACCGTCTGTCACCTTCTTCAGGGCAATTCTGACTGGTTCACATTGCATGTGTACTTGTAGATATGTAAATACGTTTGGGAACGCATCTATAGCAGCGACACCTATGCTGCAGTGCAATGTGAACCTGTCAGATTTGCCCTGAGGAAGGTGACAGACGGTCACCGAAACGTCGGCTGAATAAAACACTTGGTTGTGTAGAAAGAGTCTCTTTATTCAGAAGTTCAAGACTGCGTCTCACCTTCCTCTCCTGCTCCTGGCGCTCCTTCTCCGCCCGTTTCTCCGCCCGGATCTCCTCCTTGCGCTGCTGCTGTTTACTGTTCAGCCTCTCTCGTGTGGCACGCGACATCGAGATGTTGTTTGGGTCCTGGGGGAAGGGCAAGGAATCGTTTAGGGAAGACTGGGACTACAGGGGACTACAACTAGGAGTGGAATAAGAAGAGCGTTAAATTTTGTTCCTAGTGAGGATATACACAACGTACGATATCAGTTCTTGCATTTTGTTTGATGTAGGCTCCACTTCTGTTATTTCAAACCTTTTCAGTACTGGATACTGAAGTTTTTATCAGGCTTGAAGCTAACTCCATTGCCTCAAATTCCATCATCTACACAAAATGAAACCATAAGGGTCCACAAGATCACCAGTCATCATCCACTTGACTGGAGTACTGCTTGTCAGTCCTTTGACCAACAAACAGCACCACTAAAAAAACTTATCATTAGGCAGAGAGCATTCCAAAGGCTACATGTACTGGAAAAGAAGAGTCACCGGAAGAGCATGAACTTCAAGATACTACACATAGTAGGAAGACACATGCAAGTTTGCATGCCCAACCTTCAACAACAATGTACAGGTCTGGAAATCTGCAGAGTTCGTACATTCCCCATGCTTCAGGGCAATAGACAATCAATTATAACGTCAACGTGACATTCCAACAAGGCCCTAATGTCGCTACCGCCATGTCATACATGTACATGCACAGATTTCACTGGAATCTCAGGACACATCATTCTATGTTCTTAAGGGATGCAGAGCAATCCAAGACATTCAAGTTTCTCCCATCGAGCCATCCCGAATAACCCCATGCACAGGCAGGACTACTCGTCAGACATTGCTGTCACCTCTTCCCAAGCGGAACCTTCCAACGACGATTCACCCCAACTCTCTCTTCTGACATGCTTTTTGTCTAGCAGGATCTCCTCCACGGTACTAACGATTGTCGTGTCCACCAGGCTTTGTTGCCTGTGTAGGGCCAACAGTGGGGGGCGTTTCGGTGGGTTCAGACTAGTGTGCCTTTTGAGGGAGGGTCTGTGTGTCTGGTAGGTGCTGTTGGAGAGGCTAGGTGCAGACTGTAGTGATGGCTGTTGTCGCTGTGTGTCGTTGTTACGGTAGGGACTGTCAGGTGTCGACCCTACGGACGGCTCTTGTCGCGGCGTAACATCGTCGTCGTCAATGGTGTCGTCACTGTCATCGGGAAAACCTTCCTTGTCCTTAAGGGCGACTTTGTCCCAGTCCTGCTTGTCATTAAACCAGTCAAGGCCAGAGTGCCGAGCCCCCCAAAATGAGCTGTCGTAAAAGCCACACCTCAGACGTCCGTGACTCTGTGCAAAGGAATGTCACCAAACTTTTCGATCAATGTGTCTAAAGGAAGATGTGTACTGTTCAGGTTTTTCTTACAAACTGTACCCTGTGGAAGTTCTGTCAAACTTTGGGAAGCGAACACTTAGAGGGCAAACAACCCATTTACCACTGATTGATATTTTTTTGTCATGTTGAGTAGGTTTTCATCCGAGTCATCTAATTTTGCAATTATTGAAAGGCACAGACATTTGCTGATTTGACAAATGCCCACATTTAGTATCCCTGTGCATGAGTGAGAATCTGTTTATGGGAATAACAACCTGTAAAGCGACACCGTCCCCACCAGAAGCTCATCTTACCTCTTCGTCAAAGTCGGAGTCGTAGTCGTCGTTCGCACCCTGCCGCATCCCAACGCCGTACACGCCCGACGGCGGCTCCTCCCGATCGTCATGGTTACTGCGCTTGCGGAGCAGTGGGGACGCCCGGTCGCCCGACAGCGGCTCCGTGGTGTCCATGTTTGACGTGGACCCAGACAGCATTCCTGTAAATGTACATCATCATCATCAGCTGTGGGTATGGAGACAGCACGTTGGCAGAACATACTGCACCTGCGCGAAACCCGTAATGTATTGTGCATAGCACTTTGGCAGAACGTCTCATATAAGGTTGTATTAGAGCATATAAGGTTGACAGCCTGTCTGTAGTTTTCAGATGTTGTATAGGAAAAGATATCGTCTGCAACAGGCAGAACTTTGATGTAACGTTGACCAAACATCCAACGAAAAACGTGAAAAATCAGGGTTTTGCGCAGGCGCAGTACGTTCTGCCAACATGCTGTATACAACATGTTATAAAACTGGCAAATTTTTAGTGCTTTTAATTCTACCATTGCTTCCTTCTTCAGAGACAATACATTTCACAGTGAGGGAAAGTGTGGTGAACCACACTACATTTACATTTTGGGCTCTCTTTTATGCTGCTTTGATATTTATGTGTCTGAAAAAGAAAGTTCTTCAAGTGGTGTACACATGTACCTTTAAGTATATGTAAGAATGTGCTTGGTGTTTGTACATTCATTCAAAAGACTTGGTGAAGCTTTATACAATATTGCCAGTGAGAACGTAAGTGCCTGATCCCCTTTTTGATAAACATCAGGACCTGTGTTAGCATCTTCTGATTTCTGTCTTCCTGTGGGCTTTGTGAGAGCATCTACAAGGAAAGGGGATGGACGACAGTTGAAGAGTTGCAACATACAGCATCTCAATACAGGAAAATGAAAAAGATACTAAATTGTTTATTACTTTAAATAAGATCTTTAATCTGCACGATCCCTTTCTCCTTTTGCAAAAGAGGAAAAATGCCATCCTTGCAATAGAAACTGTAGTCACTGTTTTAAGAGAGGTACATTTGACAAGGAGGAAGCCTTAAACAATTGCTTTCCTTCCTTACAAATCTTGCTCTTCTTGCTCAAATTCAGCTCTCCCGTGCCGTAACCATTGAAAGTTCTGGTGCATAGACGGATTCATAGCAGGGAAGCAGACAGAATGACCATTCAGGTCTGGTTGGTGCGAGTAAAACAACAGCTACCCACCTCTGCCTACGATCACCACATGGTCGTTGTTAATGTTCCCACCATCATCCACATCAGCTGCACCAGGGTGCTGCAGCGATGCCATCCCAGGCATGGGCGAACCTGCAACGTACACACAACAAACTTACATCACTCAATGAGCCTCTTCTTTTATTTATTTATTAGTTTGGCCGTTCAGCATGCACAGCCAGGGCAGCCCAACTAGCCCAAGGGACTAGCCCTGCTGACAAAGACAAGACATTACAATGGAGTTGGACATGGACAGCATGACAATCCATAACATTATGCTAGGTACTACTACCGTACTAGCCTCTTCTGTACAGCATATACATATTACATGTATACACTGTTGGAGCTATTATGAACCTCAAATGTACCTTGCTTATGACCTGAGCTTTAGAATCAATGTCCAACACATTCTGCAGCACAGTGTACTATATTATGTGTAATGCATTGGCCAAACGCCCTAGCGTACTTCCTTGTTTATATGTATGATATAAATATCAGTATCTAACATATTCTACAGCACATAGCCAATTACTTGTTCATATCTATGATATAAGTTATACAGAGTCGAATGTTGATTAGAATACCTTTCTGTTTTTTCCTGTCCCTCAGGTCGCTGCCCTTGGGTGGGGGAGGTCTGCTGGGGAGGGTGGGGGAGGCCAGGGGTGGGGACGCCTTCTTCACGGGCTCCGGTCTGGGTTCACTCGCATCGGCCATGTTACTGGAAAGGTTCACAGGTGTAAGGAAAGGTTCCTATTGTTTCTTACACTCTAAACAAATTGGTCACATTACGGTTTGAGGAAATGTCAAATCTACAGTGAAAAGTCACAATGTCACGGCTGCTGGTAAGCCTGTAATTTATCAACATACAGAATCCTAGTGGAGGGGTACAGAAGTTAGGGACACATCTAGAAATGGATGTCATGTTTTTTACAGGTTACAGCGCAGTGAAAAATAACTGCTAGTGTGACTAGTATACAGATGGAACATCTCCAAAACTTTAGTGACAGTATGTGATTATACAACAGTGACACTGAAGTTCATGATTCACTGAGCAGCCAGAAGGGCGTGTGTGTGTGATTGACATGTTTGACAGACGTCCGTCTCACCTGTAGCTCATCCGCTGCCCGACCACGCTGACGTCGGCGCTGGGCTTGTCCCGGAACGTCACGCCGCTGTTCGGCTGGTACTCGAACGGGTTTGGCTCGGTGTTCTGTTCAAGGTCACCTTCGGTCGGAGGGGACCGTCTTCTGCCCGCAGAAGCTCGCCGCGCCATGATCGGCTTCGACCCGAACGGAGACTCGGCACCAGATTTTCTACAAGGAGCAGAATACCATCACGACTTAGATCAAATTGAACTGTTGGAAGCCTATAAGCCTTGATTGAGAGTCCACACTGATGAAGTACTTAGTAATACAAGCATAGGAGGGATAGTCTTACACAAAAGAAGATTAGGCCACAACAATTTAATTTGTTGGTTCGTGGATTTTTTCAGAAAAAATAAGAAGCGACAGGGCGAAAAAAAAAAGGCCTAGGCATCCTATTGTAGCCCCAAAAGCTACAATAGGACCCATGAAGTCAACATAGGCTGGGTTAAAATTTAAACAATGAATTTTGATCTTTTAATTAAACCACTGTATTGATAGATGAAAAAATGTAACAACTAGGAAGAAAAGGACTTTCTTCAACTGTTGGGGGCAATATATGAGCATTTTTTAGTTGATTCAGAAGCGGGATTTTTTTTTTTGAAATCAGAAAAAAAATGAAGAGGCGAATCCGAGAACCAACAAATTAAATTGGTGTGGCCTCACTGCATCATTGACTACTTGTACTCTTTGTTAATTTTTTTTATTATCTCTATGTTTAATTATTTGATTGTCTATGTCCTTTGTAACTTGTTCTGTTGGGCTACCTTGGAAATCAGTTGTCCTATACTGAAGGTACCACCCAACTGTTTTTAAGATCAATAAATAAAAAAGTAAAATAAAAAAAACTGCACAGATTTTTCTGAGTCTCACCCTTTTCTCTTGGGGGTCGTCTTCGGCGTGGAATTGGCATCCTCATCCAGAGGGAGGGTGGACATTGGAGAGAAGAGCCCGCTGTCGTCGAGGGAGGAGGATGGAGGGGAGGGTGAGCGGGACGAGGCTGCGGACAGGGAGGAGTACAGACTCGTCTCCGACATGCTGTTCACGAGTTTCTGCGCCCGCTTCTTGGAGGCGCTGTTCCTGATCTGTCGCAGGGACGACTCCATGTCGATCTGAGGAGAGAAATAATATCATTCATATTAATGACCACTAGTTAGTTTAAACTATATGTTCTTATCTATTTCTTTATCTACTGTTTCAACAGTTACTGTATTCATAATACTGTGACCATTGGTTAGTTTAACCCTCTAAGTGTCAGGGAATATTAGAACTAGGCTTTAAAACTGGCCCATGGCACTGGGAGGGTTATAGGAGGAGGGTGTAGGATAAGCCTTTCAGGCTTCATACCTCCTCCTGCATTTTGTTGTACAAATAAATAAAACAAAGCGAAACAAACAAAATGAAAATAAGATGGTAAAATCATCTTCCAATTCAGAAATGTTAATTAAAAGAAGTGATGATCTCCATCTGTGACAATCACACAAAAAAAGAGTCAAACCTGTACAAGTGACCACCTCTATATTGACCACCACAATGTGACCACTTTTTGGTGGTCCCATAGAAAATTTTTCCCATTGACACAAACATTTATAGTGACCACCTGTCTATATTCTTCAGATTTTATCAGTCACCTGAGTGGTTTGTACCATTAACGATATTATAATGTATATAATGTATTTTATAACGCATAATGTTTTTAAACGAATGTTACAATTGACGATATTCAGCCTGGTGCTGCGAAGTCGGTTGAGAATAAACCATTTGATTGATTGATTGATTGATTGATTGGTTTTCTTCAGCAGGTTTGACTGTAGTTGATTAGCCATTTCTCTTGGTAAGCTATTCTTATACAGATTACCACTACACAGTCAGTGTAAAAAACGTGGAATCATACTCCATGCCGGCACGTCGGCAGAACGTACTGCGCCTGCGCAAAACCCTGACTTTTCACGTTTTTCGTTGGATGTTTGGTCAACGTTGCATCAAAATTTTGCCTGTTGCAGACGATATTTTTTCCTATACAACATCTGAAAACTACAGACAGGCTGTCAACCTTATATGCTCTTAATACAACCTTATATGAGACATTCTGCCAAAGGGCTATGCACAATACATTACGGGTTTCACGCAGGTGCAGTACATTCTGCTGACATGCTCTCCATGCCACCCGTCCCTTCTCACCTCCGGTTCTGCGTGCCCGTGCTCCCTGTTGGAGGTGGGGATGTAGGAGCTGTCCCTGCCGCTGTCCAGCTCGTCCCCCTCCCTGGGGCTGGGCTCCCCACTGGTGGGGATGGGCGGGATCACCTTGTTCCTTCTCTTGGAGGCAGAGCGCGCCAAGGCCGGCTTCATGGGGATGGGCGTCTGGTTTTCTCTCGCTGGTTCTTTTCCTGACGGGGGAAAGAAAATGCAGGAATTGTCAGAAGAAATCTAACTTTTGCTGATTGGTGGATAGGACAAAAAAACAATAACAAAAAACAATCATTCTTTTGTGACATGTGTAATGCAAAGCTGGTTTTTAGCTGTATAATATTCTTTATTCAGAACCAAATGAGATTTACAAGCAGACGTTTCAGTGACCCCTTGCCACCTTCCTCAGGGCAATACTGACTGGTTCTACTTTGCACTATGCCGAAACGTTGGCTTGTACAACTTCTTTGGTTACGATGAAAGAATGTTGTTAAACAGTCATTTACCAACCTAATGAAATTATGAAATTCTTCACATTTGCTTTTTGCTGTTTACACTAGGAATCTATCGAAGTGGCTGGTACTTATGAAAGCTCAGGTTCCATTGTTTATGTCTGAGTGAGAAGTGCTTGTGGCTGAGTGCTTGGTGGGGGGGGGGGGGGTGGAACCACAACAAAGGGCAGGTGCAGCTTACACTTCTGTCAACACCCAGTCTGACTCACCTGGTCTGGAATCTCTCAACATGGAGAACCTGGTTCTTTTCTCTCTCTCTCTCTCTCTCTCTCTCTCTCTCTCTCTCACTCACTCACTCTCTCACTCACTCACTCACTCACGCACTCACTCACACTCACTCACTCACTTTCACTCACTCATTCTTACTCACTCACTCACTCACTCACACACTCACTCACTCACTCACTCACTCACACTCACTCTCACTCATTCTCACTCACTCATTCTCACTCATTCTCACTCACTCACTCATTCTCACTCACTCACTCACTCACTCTTTTCTAACACACCTAGAATATCAATGTTTTCTTTCATTTTTCATAATGTCTCCATTCTTTGGGGGCCTCTGGTATGTAGTTTCAAATATTTTCAAGTAATATAAAAAAAATTGTTTTGGGAGCACAATTCTTTTTTGAACATTACAGGTGAAAATACGCTATTTTGAAGCCCTGTTAAAACCTGTATGATGTAGCGTGCCGTACCCTTGTATCTCGGACTTTCCTCAGAGGCCTCTAGTCTGTCAGAGCTGGAGTTGAGCGAGGAATCCAGAGCTGGGCGGGAAAAATAAACCACTTATTTTTAATTGTAACGGAACAACAGCGATCAATTCCCCACCTTCCATGTCAATGCTTTAATAACTACTCCCCGACACAGATTTAGTGATGTGATAGGAAATTAATCATAGTAAGCAAACACTTCTGCTGCCAAATATGAATATTTCATAATCATTCCTCCCTTAGTCAACATTTAATTTCCTGTACATGATGGGCTCATTGACACATGAATAACAAGAATGCAGCTGCATTTGGTTCAATAAAGGCAACGGGATGGCAGACACTCTCTAGTCTGTCTCCTAGACAACAGCATAAAACCTATTTTGACTGTATAGACTGTTACCGGATACGGGGCATTTTTTATTTCACCATTCCCTGGACACCGTTTTCATGTATATGAAGGTAAGTGGACAGGAAAATGACGTCATCAGCTTTTACATATTACAACATCTTCATCCTGTTGTGTATACTTTGTACAACTTTTAACCTTCGGCCTGCTAAGGTAGCTCTTTGGCACCAAATTTGTATTGGTTATGGAGTCAGGCAGCAGGGAGAAAGTTAAAAAATCATGTTTGGTTTGGTTTGGTTGGTAAGGATCTCCATTCGTTCGTTTATTCGTTTATTTCGATGCCCTTTAGTTAATGAATAATCTTCCAGGGCTCAAACATTTAAAACATACAAACATACTGACATTAAGAGAACATGACATACATAATCACCACAAATTATATACAAGTTAAACAAAACAATCATCCATTAGTGTGTCAATTCACACTATTCTTCCTGGAGTCCTGGTGATGATGTAAATCACCATGTGGCTTATACTAGCCCCCTGTGCAGACTCCGTGAGCGGGTGGCTGTTTTGATGCGTTTTGAAGTTCTTTTGCCAGACAAAGAAGGTTTCAGACCCGATAGAAGGTTCATTCCCGACAAAAAAGAATGTGAAAGATGTGAAAAAGAACTGCCTACCACTGAGTGGGTCCTGTGACTTCTTTGGTTTGGGCATGTCGGCGAAGTCTCTGGACTGGTGTGGCCAGGAGTTGGAGAGGCTGGCTCTCTGGTTTCTGCTCCTCTCCTCGTCCCGGGGGTGGTCCACGAAGGAGGGGACGTAGTGGTGACCCAGGGGGCTCTCGTTACGCACGTTGGTCCCCTCCGACGGCTCCTCCGCGTCCCGCTGTTCCCGGCGCTTCTTGGGCGACGACATGCTGCTGCTGGTGACGACACCAGCTGCGGGGGATACCGAGAACAGTCTCAGGACAACTTCACAACAAACAAATTTTATACAAGATAGATGAGGCCACTCCAATTTAATTTGTTGGTTCTCAGATTCGCCACTTCAGTTACAGTTTTTCCATCTATCAATGCAGTGGTTTGATTAAAAGTTCAAAATTCATTGTTTAAATTTTAACCCAGCCTTTTGTGTTGACTTCATGGCTCCTATCGTAGCATTTGGGGCTATAATAGGATGCCCAGGCCTGTTTTTATTTTTTACTTTTTACTTTTTTCGCGCTGTCACTTCATATTTTTTTCTGAAAAAATCCGAGAACCAACAAATTAAATTGGTATGGCCTTAATTGATGAACATTAAAGTAGCTTTCCTCCACATCATACAATATAAGTGTCAACTGCAAGTCCTCAAACCTGCCATTGAACAGCTCTGTGCCATGCTTAGGCAACTTTAGTCATGACTTAGAATGCTAACAGTGTTTGAATATGAAAAGGAAGCCTCAAAAAGACAAGCAGCCTACTCATGATGATCGTTCATTAACACCAGAATCTGTCCCTGCCCATGGGAGCTCATTTCCTCGGGATAATTTCCATACTTTCAGCACAGAAGGCAACGACACACAGACGAAAGGAGATCGGACAAATGAAACCCCATCACCTAACACAGCATACCCTAGTACAGTTGTAAGAATTTGAAATAAAGTTTTCAGCCCGAAATTCGTAACTTCATTTTGACTGGGAAAATGTACAGCAGGTTGTGACTTTATACTACGCCTCTCATGATCGCTAATACACATTTATATGAATAATAATACAAGAGAATTTCAAACCTGGCATCATTCCACTATAATAGTTTTCTATCTATATCTTATTCACCCTGAGCAGATGAATATGGAAAACGTACATACAAAGAATAACTGACCTAAAGTCATGGCCAATCCTCTACTAGGGACTTGTCTCCAACTCAAGTACCCCAGACTGAATCCCAGGCATGTCTGCTATTAATACTCCCTGTATTTCTAAACTTTTCAATTTGTTTATTCAAACAGACAAAATCTTACAAAAGCAGGGAATGCAGCTTCACCCCTGAATTGAGTGTTCGATTTTTACAATTGGTTTAAAAGAAAAAAAAAAGAACAAGACAAGTAAACAGAAACACACTATATACAAATATGTCAAACACCATTCAATCTACAATAGGAATACTCTGTGCTCTAAACCTCACCTGAGTGCACCACCATCGCACAGCCCATGGTAACACCACCTCCTTCTTACACACTTCAATACACTACAGAGCTACTGCACGTAATTGTCAAGATTATCACTACACAGCCGAAGAAAGCCTGACTCAAACACCGGCATCCCCAGTGTACCAGCATGAAGTCTGCCGGCTCAACAAGCATTACTTAAACCCACTCAAGAGGAAACTAACCAACCGGAGGGAACCAAACGCTCAGATTAGCCAGGATATTTTCCACACTGGTAATCTGCAGGTAAATGTCAAAAAAGGTTTCATAACGGGTCGAGGACAGCACGATTGTGGATCTTTCAGCATGTTTGAGTGGTAGTTCTAGAGTAGTTGACTTTCTGTTTGTATATTAGCTACACAATTTTGTAGCACCCCCTGCTAAATGAAATGGAACGTGCCGATGCCACTATTCATAGAGCAATCAGAGCTCAGCTGGATTTACATATCATACCGTGTACAGGATAAACAGATTGATTGCTGATTGTGTATTCAACACCTCTGGAAACGCACGCTGGCTCATACCTGAGTACTTCTGAACAAGGCCCCAAACACGACATCTTATTTTGCCATCATGCTGAATCGCCTGCGAATCAGTGCCAATTTAGAGTCATCTTACAGAATTACACAGCATACATTCTAACCGTCAACCTTCCATTTTGTGTGTGGCTGCATCTCACAGATACGGTGAAGGGAGGACAATACACTCGTTAAGTTCTGCATTCCATCCTGGACTCATGTCGTCATGACTTGTCTTGTTTATGACAGCGCACAATAAGAATCTAATAGCTATTGCTGCTGCTTCACATATTTGTTATTAGAAAATAATACTATATAGAATGCCATGCGGCATGACATCAAACTGCTGTACTACACGTCTTTTCAAATAACACTCAATCCTGCCACAACAAAGGCAACTCACGTATACATAATAAATGCCTATCATATATCATTGACTGATTCAGAATTCTTTCAATAAGATGCTCCTTGCTAACATGCTGAGCCAGCCTGTTGATTGCTTTGCCTTGTTACACACAATCCTGTCCTGTCTTCCCTGTTTTCATCCTTCTTAACGTCAAAAAACTTCCTTCCTAGCGATGATCTAAGCCGATCAATCAAAACTGTCTCATCAAGACTTAGCAGTAAAGCTGTCTTCTTGGAATACAGGCAGCTTTATTCCAGTCGAAGGAAATGACTAATACTACCGACTATCTTTAGAAAATCCTCTTACTTAAGGTCACACCAATTCAATTTGTTGCTTCTCGGATTCGCCTGTTCATTTTTTTCTGATTTGCGATTTGCAAAAAAAAACAAACTTCTGGTTCTGAATCAACTAAAAAATGCTCAATTTTGGCCCCAACAGGTGAAGAAAGTCCTTTTCTTCCTAGTTGTTACAGTTTTTCCATCTATCAATGCAGTAGTTTGATTAAAAATTAAAAATTCATTGTCTGAATTTTAACCCGGCCTTTTATGTTGGCTCCTATCATAGCATTAATAAAACGGAGCTATAATAGGATGCCCAGGCCTGTTTTTATTTTTATTTTTTTTCGCCCTGTCGCTTCATATTTTTCCTGAAAAAATCCGAGAAGCAACAAATTAAATTGGTGTGGCCTTAAGCTGCAGACAGGATTTCTCACCAAGCGCTCTATTCCTGGACCAGCTAATGACAGGAAGCTGCACCCACGCTTATGTGATGATGCTATTTTTTTCTTACCTGTTGTTTTCTGGTTAGTACTACGTAACATCCTTGAAAATGAACATCCATGATGATGAAGATTCTTGAAGACCACAGTCATAGTGTAGAAATTACAAACGTTTCAGCCTTCGCCTGCATGACTTACATGTGTGTTGATAGAGGTGTGAGTTTGACAAGTGAACTAGCCCAGAGAAGAGAACGTGCTATGTGATATCAGAGTGATGTATTTGCCTTCAACCAAGGATACAACAGAAACACTTGTCCTGCCACCATATGTCTCTACTAAGTGCACATAAAACTGCACAGCAAGCAATGGTAAGATGGCCATAGTACAAAGAGTAGGTGTTGGAGACTTTTTCTGACATCCTAATGTCACACATTCTGCTAGTGCCTATATTCGTCTTATACACACATTGTACCTCACGACACTGTTTTTACCATGGATGGCATAGCACGTCGGCAGAACGTACTGCGCCTGCGCAAAACCCTGATTAATCACGTTTTTCGTTGGATGTTTGGTCAACGTTGAATCAAAATTTTGCCTGTTGCAGACTATATCTTTTCCTATACAACATCTGAAAACTACAGACTGACTCGTCGGTGAAGGTTAGACATCCAGGTGATAAGATACGCCAAAAACAGTTACTCAAGCAACTGGATATGAGTAACTTTTTCTAACATCCTAATGTCACACATTTTGCTAGCGCCAATATTTGTCTTATACACACCTTGTACCTCACGACACTGTTTTTACCATGGATGGCAAAGCACGTCGGCAGAACGTACTGCGCCTGCGCAAAACCCTGATTTTTCACGATTCTGTCAACCTTATATGCTCTAATACAACCTTATATGAGACGTTCTACCAAAGTGCTATGCACAATACATTACGGGTTTCGCGCAGGTGCAGTACGTTCTGCCGACGTGCTGGATGGCATGCACTTGCTTTCAAGTATACTGCTAGCCAATTTTTATGCAAATGACATTTCTTCAGTGGTTGTTGTCTTCATTAAGAAATCAAGTTTGGTGGCAAATATGCAGATGTTGGCCCATTGGCGCACCAAATCCGTAGTGTGTTTTTGGCACACATTTAGACAGATTAGCCGAAGAGGCTCGGTGGGCGTCACTCCACCGTCAGAGAAGGGAAGGTCGTGTAAAGTGCCTTTCCCAAGGGCACAACATCGGGACATGGTGAGTATCGAACCCGGGACCCATGGGTTCCGAGTCCAACGCTCTAACCATTGCGCCACACCGACGCCACTTTAATTGTCAAATGTTCTGGTATGACAGAAGTGGCAAAATTTCCACTGAAGGCAACCAGGCAGCAAAGCAAAACACAACAATAGCCAACACAAAAGAATCATACCAAGACATCACTATATAATAATAATAATAACAATAATAAGTATAAAGAAAACAAACTTATCCCACAGATACAGTAGCCACACCAAGAGGGTTCCACAGAGCCTCCTTAGTCTCACAAAGAACCTACCATCCGAGGTTCAGTTAAACATCTCTCTGCACACATGACAATGGACTTGGCTAGGAGGTACCAAAGCCTGCCCGTATGGCCACTGAGAAAACGTGACTACAGCCTGCCTGCCTGCATGTACTTACCCTGATCCTGATAATCCAACTTGTCATATCGATAAAACCCTTCCTTATTGAACTACGGTGTATGTTATTTGATCCCGGATATTACCGCTTCTGTCGGAGCAACTTTCATATCCGTGCTTTACCTGATCAAGTCTGTGTCTGGGATCTGATATCAACTCTCAATGGTCCACTGGCTGATCTAAGGCTGCCACATTAAAGAAACGGTGAATTCAAAGAGCTGTACTGACTAACACAGCATCAGTAATCACTGATATAGGCACACCTCAGATCTCCAGGTGTTCACGACAGTCTGGAGAAGGCCTCAATAACACCGTTTGTTAAAATGTGGGCCAGCCTTAAGTACCCAGCAGAAATACATGTATGAGAGCTGACGTTAGGCCACACCAATTTTATTTGTTGCTACTCGGATTTTTTCAGAAAAAATATGAAGCGACAGGGCGAAAAAAAAAATAAAAAAAATAAAAACAGGCCTGGGCATCATATTATAGCCCCAAATGTTAGTATAGGTGCCATGAAGTCAACACAAAAGACTGGGTTAAAATTTAAACAATGAATTTTGAACTTTTAATCAAACCACTGCAATGGTAGATGTAACAACTGTAACAACTAGGAAGAAAAGGACTTTCTTCAACTGTTGGAGGCAAAATATTGAGCATTTTTTAGTTGATTCAGAACCAGAATTTTTTTTTTTTGCAAATCAGAAAAAAATGAAGGGGAAACAACTCTGTGTCAGAAATGTATAAATGCACATTGCATTCTAACAAAGTTAATCACAATGTAGAAGAGTTTAAATTCAGGGCAACCTGGAATTTTGATCTGGGCAACCTAGGATGCCACTGGGCAACCTGGCTCAAAAAAGTATTTCGTACACTGTACTGCCAGTACCTTTGTCTGCCGCCAGAAAAAAAGGTGACAGACGGTCACTAAAACGTCAGATGTGAAAACCCACTGGTTGTTGAATAAAGATCTAATACTGCCCAGACTATCAAAGCGGCTACTATCGTTTCGTTTCTTCCTTCAAACGCATGTTGAAAACATGGGCTGACCTCTGACCTCATCTGACCTAATGACAAACGGACTGGTATATGGACTATAAATATGGATAATGGCTTTGCGTGTCTATTTGTCCTCAAGTTTGTAGATTTGTACATATGTTTGTTGTCCGGTAAGTACTTTCTGTACGTTTTGCCATATTGTCTTGTTTCTTACATCATTTATATGTTTTGTATGTGTTTTGTGTCCAGGGCTCCACTGCAAAGCAGTGTGAATCACTGAGAGGGCTACCCTGGCTAAATGGAGACATTATTGTACATTATAAGGGGGCCTTCTTGTGGCAGGAAAGTGCGGCAGTCTTTTTCTTTATATATTTATCTGTAAATAGCTCAATGTCTTTATTTTTTAGATGTCTTTTTGTTATGTCACGTTTCTGTTTTACATGGACCGCTGTGTCTGAAATAAACAATAAAAGAAAACATTTAAATACCTTTGTCTGCGGCCGGTGCGACAGCCGCGCTGGAAGGTGCGGAGTCCTGCTCCAGCGGCACCACACGACCCCGGGGATGAGATCCGGACAGAGTGGCGGCTCGAGCATTGTACTCCAGCTTCTTCAGGTACTCCTTCTTGTAGGAGCCGGACGGCTGGGAACCTGGGGAGGAGATGACGTGTTCAAAAACTCATTTTTTCCTAGAACAATCGTAGAGTGGAACTCGCTGCCACCAAGTACAGTAGGGGTATCGTCACTAGATAGTTTTAAACATTCTGTATCTGTATCTGTATAGCCGGTATAACCGCCCTTTGGCGTAACACACCAGCTTGTTTAGAGTTAGACGTTCAAAGGTTAGGTGTTACAGGTCATTCGGTGTAATGTCGCCAGCTGCCGCCACGCCGCGTGCCTGCGAAGCTGGTGTGTTATGCCAAAGGGCGGTTATACTGGCTATACAAATACAGAAGCTGGTGTGTTACGCCAAAGGGCGGTTATACCGGCTATACAGATACAGAAGCTGGTGTGTTACGCAGAAGGGCGGTTATACCGGCTATACAGATACAGAAGCTGGTGTGTTACGCAGAAGGGCGGTTATACCGGCTATACAGATACAGAAGCTGGTGTGTTACACCGAAGGGCAGTTATACCGGCTATACAGATACAGAAGCTGGTGTGTTACGCCGAAGGGCGGTTATACCGGCTATACAGATACAGATACAGAAGCTGGTGTGTTACGCCGAAGGGCGGTTATACCGGCTATACAGATACAGATACAGAAGCTGGTGTGTTACCCCAAAGGACAGTTATACCGGCTATACAGATACAGAAACAGAGATGGACCAGACAGCTGTGGTAAGATTTTCACTCCAGACAGCACATCGGCAGAACGTACTGTGCCTGCGCCAAACCCGGATTTTCACGGTTTTTGTTAGATATTTAGTCAACGCTGCATCAGAATTTTGCCTGTTGCAGACGACATCTTTTTCAACACAACATTTGGAAGTTATACACGGGATGTTATCCTTCAATATGCGAACACGGCCTTAAACGAGACGTTCTGCCGAAGTGCTATGCACAATGCATTACAGGTTTCGCGCAGGTGCAGTACGTTCTTTGCTACTCCAAACAACCTGAAAACATCAGTCAGTCTACATGTAAAGTAGTTACAGGTAGAATGCCTATCACCTGAGATGGATCATACGTATGCATATTGCAATAACCTTGTGGCTAAACAAGACTTACATGACAAAGTTTGTGGACAAATAAGTCCATTTTACACTCACCTACCTTGAGCTGCTGGGTTTATATATATCCATTCTACAACTGTATTATATTATATGAGTCCTCCATAACATCCTATAATTCACCAGACTCTGTATTACCATGTGGCATGCCCACCATACATGATCTGATCCCCTCTCCCTCCCTGCCTCCCTTATTCCCAATCCTGTATTTCCCACAGAATTCATCTCAGGAGAAAAAGGCTACACAGGCTATACAATTCTGGAAAACTGTGAAGGAGAGCTGGCATCTACAAATGGACCTCACCGATGTCACAAATGCATGCACTATTACACATCTAACTGTACATCTGAATCTTGCGTCTCACACCTGTACTGCTCCAGTAGAAACACTAACACATCATGCTTTCTTCCCATACATACTTGCCTGGCAGCTGAAGTCTAGTCCTCATGAGCTTTTTCATGTCTGAATATAATAAATTCTTCTTTCCAAGCTGAACCAACGGTGACAGAAGCGACCCATTTCTCTCAAATAGACTTCTGTCCTTGGAATTCAGCATATTACCTCATGTTTGGGTGTGTACGTATTTAGATACCATCTCTAAATGTCAAAAGGCACCTGCCAATCAACAAGCACGCATCCAACAGCACGTCGGCAGAACGTACTACGCCTGCGCAAAACCCTGATTTTTCACGTTTTTCGTTGGATGTTTGGTCAACGTTGCATTAGAATTTTGCCTGTTGCAGATGATATCTTTTCTTATACAACATCTGAAAACTACAGATAGGCTGTCAACCTTATATGCTCTAATACAACCTTATATGAGACGTTCTGCCAAAGTGCTATGCACAATACATTACGGGTTTCGTGCAGGTGCAGTACGTTCTACGTTCTATCCGTCGGGATACACTTTTGTCATAAACCTGATATTCTGACTCATCGAACACAGACATGCCTCTGAGGTACATTTCGCAAATGAAAGGACCTTGCACGAGAGAAAACGAACTGAATGCTTTCAATTGGCTGTAGAACTTTTGTCCAAAATTTCAATATGGCCACAATATGTGTAATCTGAAAAAACATGTATCATATTCCATCATGAGTAACTGTTGTAATCAAAGGGTCACAGCAGGACATTCATACCTGTATTTGTGTAACTCTCCGAAAGGAATACTAATAAAATAGTTCAAGACAAAATTAGTGAAAAAAAATTGTGACCAAGCTTATATCACAAAACTTTTATCCTGATCCATTCCAAATTGTGGCATCAAATGCCCAAGTGGTTAGGCTAGCGGACACGAGACCAAGAGGTCACCGCTTCGATTTCTTGCATTCCAGGCTAGGCGCTGTGTCCTTGGGAAAGACTTTCCTCACTCCACCCAGGTGTAAAAGTCAGGGGAGGTAAAAGGCAGTGGAAGGAGAGGGATGGGCTCCACCTTCCAATACCGTGCCCTAAATACAGTGGATTAACAACCCACTGCCCCTATATACGGCCTCAAAAAGGCTATGGGACTACCTTTACCTCTACCTTATTTACCATCCCAGATAGTGCTGTGTACCGGTTCGCTGGACTCAGTTCCGGACTTGTAAAAATGTATAGGTTCAAGTCCAAAAAAACCTAAATGGCGGGAACTAGTTCTGGACTTGATTGGAAAAAAAAACCATGTCACATACCCCTTTTCGTTCCGAACCACATAAAACCTTTCATAGATCGCAACATCTGTGCTGCAAAATGAAGAAAACATTGCCATCGGGCATTGTCAAGTGTCAGCCTTCATGTTATGTGGCCACAGTTTCGCCCAGACAACATTGCATATACCGTGGGTTTAGGTCCGGACTTACAAGTCTGAACCTGAACCTAAACTTCTGGACTTGAATCTGGACTTGAACCTAAACGTGGGTTTAGGTACACAGCACTAATCCCAGATGTACAGGTATAAACGTTTGTTTGTCTCACCTGAGTTTGGAGAGTCGTCCCTCCCGTTGTAACCTTTGCCCCGCCGCCGTCCCCGCTTGCCCGAAACATCGGACCCCTCGTCCTCGCCGAACCCCCAGGTGTTCTTGGGTTTGATTGGCGGCTGCATCTCCTGCTTGGGCCGAGGCACCTGGACGGACAGATGGACACGTACATTAGACATCAATAACCTGTGTAAGCTGGCATCTTACACAACGCTTACAGTTAGATGTTCAAAGTTTAGGTGTGACAGGTGTCGGTGTAATGTAGCCAGCTGCCGCCGCGCCGCATGCCTGCGAAGATGGTGTGTTATGCGGAATTGCGGTTATACCGGCTATACAGGTACAGATACAGAAGCTGGTGTGTTATGCTGAAGGCCGGTTATACCGGCTATACAGTTACAGATATAGAAGCTGGTGTGTTACGCCAAATGGCGGTTATAATGGCTATACAGATACAGACAGATCTTAGTCATATTTCTACTTACAAGAAAAAAGTGGATGACTGTACTTTAACATCAATATTCAACAATTGAAAGTAACCCTCCAACATGTCTTTGCCATTTCTGGAAACAGCCTACAGAGGGCCACTTATTCATCTTTTCATCTATAAACCCCTTGAGATACGGTAATCAATCTAGATATAAACCTCGTTGGATGAAACTAGTCTGTACCCGGCAGTTTGAAATAACAACTGTCACCACTGGAGACAGAATTATACCTGAGGATCTACCCAACAGTTGATCTGACAGTCCAACTTAATCTTTCTTAATCTCCAAGCAGATCTTTCTGTGGCTGCAAAGACAGTATCAAATTGGCTAGGCTGTATCCATTTGCCAGGCAGTTACCATTTGCCACTCGAGGGCTAGCGTAAAAAAAAGATACTAGTACAAAAAAAGAAAGATAAAAACACCTAAAAACACGTCAAAAATAAGCCGAAGCCTAAACCTCTGCAGCTGCTTGGAAAGTATATCTGTATCAGTCAGTATCTGTATCTGTATCTGTATAGCCGGTATAACCGCCCTTCGGCATAACACACCAGCTAGTCAGTGTCAGACAACAGAAGCTTTTCTATGATCAGCTGAGGGCTGAGGCCTTGGGAGAGAACCTTGCATGCCTGCTTAGCCTTGGTTCCTTTGTCCTGAATCAGAGTCTGATAATGTAAGTAAGGATATGCAGTGACACAAAGCAACAATAAAAAAAGGATTTAGTTCATTCATACAGCTCCTGTGTATTACTTATTAATAATAATGCTAGTAATTTTCCATCTTCCTCCCTGTCCATACGTGTATTTAGATAAATGCTACACTGTAAAAATGATAGCGGCAATCTGAGGCCAGGCAAAATTACCCTTCTGTGTTAAACCTTGAGATACAATGGCTGTAATGTAAAATAGAAATCCCCAGAGATTTCCACATATCTATTATGTAACCTTCTCCCAATGGGGCACTATCGGGTACTATCATTTTTGCCTGATCCAACTGAGAGGATGTCTTGTGATCTCCAAGTAGATCTTTTGGTGGCTGCAAGACAGTATATGAAATTGGCAACACAGTATCATTGGCAGGGCAGCATCCAATATGCCACTTTTTGTTTGTTTGTAATCCGTGACCCCGCCCTCACCCTCGACCTTGTTGAAAAGCGGTCTTATGTTGTACCGAACAAGCTTTCGAGTTTAAATAAAGGCTTACTACTACTACTACTACTACTACTACTACCCGAAGCGAAAAAAGCTAGCTGCAGTATAAAAAAGAAAGCCCGATAAAAACGCCTACAACACTTCAAAAGTACACCGAAGCCTAAACCTCTGCTTGGAGAGTAGAAGTCTTGTACCTCTCTACTTAACAACATGTGACCAAGGCTGGTATTGTCCTGGAAAGGGACAATTAGATAAGATGACTTTTCTCACGGAAACAAAAATTTACTACATCCACCTGAACGGGAGAACTTCCTCCCCCCCTGCTGTGGTTATTAAATCTCAAGGTCTCGTCAAATCAACCGAAAAGCGTAGAACATGCCTCATCAAAACTGTTGTCAAGGCAACGACATGAAATGCACATCACATATTAGTCCATTGCACTTGAAAACATATACATTATACACACACACACACGCAGGCACGCACGCACGCACACACACACACACACACAAACACACACACATACACACACACAAACACACACACATACACACACACACACATACATACACACACACATACACACACAAACACACACACAAACACACACATACAAACACACACACACACACATACACACACACACATACACACACATATAAATATATATACAAAATACTGTAATGTTAATGCTGACTCAGAGGTGTTATGCTGAAGGGCAGTTATACTGGCTATACAGATATAGAAGATCTGCTGTACGGTTCTGTAATATTACTGTAGAAACATGAAGGATGTTGTTGTTTTCAGGTTGAAAATACAGTCATTATTCTTATCTCTCACATTTCTGCAAGGAGGTATGTGCCAAGATATATATCTATATGTGTCTATTATATCCAGTCAGTGCACACATTTTGTATGGTTGGGTGTGGCTGAAAGTGTACCAGGAGCTATATGTACATAATGTACACCTGATCACTGTGTCTTGACAACACATCAGGCTCTTTCAACATGCACTTCAGCTGATTTGTTTTCTACTTGGAAGCTACCAAAAAAGGCATCAGGTATTAACAGAAAGGACAGGGGCAGACAGTGTAGTTCCTGCCATGGAGGTAAACAACATGATAATGAGGATGATGTACAATTAAAGCAATTCTGCACTTGAAGGTTGATGTCATGAGGGAGAAAAGAATAATATTCACAATGACAACTTCACCGGAAATATCTGTGTACTTAATATTTAATATCCATTCTGAAGAAAGGAAGCATAACTAGATCATGGTTTGGAATCACTTGCTGGATAATGAGTATCAATCAGGTTTGAAAAGAATAGGTCTACAAATAGTTGCATAATCAGTTTTCATTAGTGCAAAAATATGTGTATTTTTTAGTCTGCCTCCCTTTCTCACTACCACTAAAATACAACTGCCGGGTTTCTTGCTATAGGAATCCTCCAGAAAGCAGTTTTATCCTTATTTTATTTCATGGAATAACAAGAAAGGTAACAATTGCAAAGCAAATGCATAATGTTTACCTTCACATGGTCTAGCCTAACAAACTACTGCTCTGTTTATTCTTACTCAAACACATTCATATATAATATATGGTGACCAGCCTCTCCAGCTCTGCCCTGCTACAAAATGTAACCCAACACCACAGTGTGCTAAAGCACTAGTTACCATGGTGACAGACATCTGGTCCAGGTCATTGACCTTATTTGTTTGGAGAAGAAGAAGAGGAAACAGAGCAAAAACAATATGTTTTCCTTCCATCTGCAAAGGTAAACATAACAAGATCCCTGTCAAACACCTGTTAACTGCAGGACCAGTATGGTACACCAGGGGGCGCTAATATCTGTTTTACCATAGTAGAACCAACTCCATGACCTGTGCCCCACCTTCAGCAGGTATATTGTGACATGTTGAAGAAGTGTTTGTTCTCATGCCTTGGTTAGCTGCACTTGTCTGGAGGTTCATACAGATCAACCACACAGCTATGACCACTCCTGGATGCCTAGTTACCTAGTCCATGGTTCCCAAAATGTCCCCAACTGCAGCCGGGAAAATGGCCGTAATGAACCATATAGAGGCTACACTACAAGATACAAGAATACAAGATGTCTTTATTGGTTTGTCGCAGTTCAACCGTGAACTGAATTAAAAACCAATGTACATGTACAAACCATGTTTGAGGAAGACATTCAACAAGAAATTATCTTCTCACATTAAAAACTGTAGAACTGTGAGAATCATGGACAAAAATATTCCACAAAAAATATCTATGAATTATTGTCCAGTCTTCTACTCCAAGTAGAGTCTGATTTGCTGATTTTGGCTTGAATAAGAAAAGCTACGTTGAGTCTTTCTTACATGTTCACCACAGCTGGAATACTTGTTTGTACCTTGAAGATTTGGATACCTGTCAACAATTTCTTTTTCACAAATAGCTAATGAGGATAACAATGATTAATCACTCATGCATACTTCATGAATTATAGAGTATCTGTATGAGGTTTCTTGGAAATACAATATATAATGTAGTACAGCTGCCTTCCTTCTTCACAACAGTCAACATTGTAAGAACAGGTTCAGAAAGAGAAAACAAAACGAGTGACACGCCAGCTTTGGAAGGACCTTGAGTTTCATTTTCTAGTATATAATATCTCCTCCATAGTCAATGATGTAACGTTATAGTTAGCCTTTACATATTTCTTCTTTGCAGGTCCAATCTGCATAACTAAACAAACAACTAAACGAAGCAAGTTAACAACATGTAAAAGTCTACTGTAAGTGTAACAAAAGATTGCTGCTACAAACTTGCACATATCACCAACTGTAACTTTCTAAGAACCACAGCCTTTCCTTAAGGTAGCCCCAAACAACTATTATTAATTTGACAACAGCAACTATCACTAAGGAGAGACTGAGCACACAAAAGCCTGTCGACATGTATCCAGCCAACAAGTCTGAGCCTCGCTACACGCCACCTCTACTCAATCAATAGTGGCTTTTGTGAAGTAGCTACAACATTGCCACACAAGCACGCACAAGAACCCGCAAACTCTGTACAACAAGTCATGTGGTCGCATAAGATGTCATTGATAAATGTCCCCATGGCATGCCACAAAATTTCAAAACTGCAGACCAAAGTAGAGGCAAGACAAACCAAAGACAAGGGACTCTAGAACCGGCCGGTTATAAGTTGAATAAAGTCAGTTGAGTTTGAGCTTTCATCTGAGTCAGACCTGTATCTGTTTCACTCGTACCTGGGACGATCACGATGAAGGTGTGGAAACTAACCAAATCATTAATGGGTTAGAAAAAGGAAGTCTTAGATACAGTATGTGACTTTATAGGAAAAAGAGGTTGTCAACCACGTAGGACAAAGTTTAATTTAAAATCTTAACTTAACCACCAAGATACAATTATGATTACGTAATGTCAACTTCCATGACTTACCAAAATTCCAGCACTATCAACAATGACAAGCGAAACTCAATGTTAATGTCTTACACTGATGTTTTCCAGCATTATCTACTCCTGACACAGTCAACATCTGCTGATCTATCAACATTAAAAACTCATCACTGGGAATCGTTATGTGCTATTAACGCCCCGGGCAACCATCAGCAGAGCCATTAAGTACATTGTACATAAACTGTAAGTAACTGTTGATAACGACCGCAGAAGTGGTCGTGACACAGCGCCTGACAAAGACCTGCAACCTTGTCCCCAGAAAACACTCATCATCTTTCATGTTCTTCTAAGTAAAGGGGACAATTTTCCTGACACAAACATGACGATAAAAGCCATCAGCATGAATAATCCATTGCGAAGTCATTGTGGTCCGTCTGTAATTTCTTGAAGAAACCTTGACAGAGACAGATCATTCATAACCATTAGAGACTGTATCTGTACTGTAAAGTGTTCTTAAATTTGGGGTTGATGAAGTCAATGCATCAAATAAAATCTACATACACCTACATGTATATATAAACCCAGTACATGGACCAGTGCAGGTTAGGTGCAGGTAAACATCAGAAATACCTGCACAGCTCCAATTTCACCTGCACTAACCTGCATATACCCAGTACATGGACCGGTGCAGGTTAGGTGCAGGCAGACATCAGAAATACCTGCACAGCTCCAATTTCACCTGCACTAACCTGCATATACCCAGCACATGGACCGGTGCAGGTTAGGTGCAGGTAAACATCAGAAATACCTGCACAGCCCCAACTTTACCTGCACCAACCTGCACAAGCAAGTGGAATTTCAAGCTCTGTATTTATAAGATGCTTGTTTGTGCTGATGTTGACAGAACCTATGCAAACTGTATGCAAGGATGTAAGACATGTAGTTATAACTACAGCAGCTGTATTATGAAGCTAAATACATTTAATCACCAGCTGTTACTCCTGTAAGTCAGCTAGAATTTTGAAAAAGCACCTCCAGATACTAAATAATGAAAACAACGTAGCGTACAAGACAAGTTACACCGGTGAGAAACGATGTACGTGATATCAACAGACATGCCAGAAGCCGCAGATGCTCCGCTTTGCGTCATCGGCCGGGTTTATAATAGTGTCACCCCTGGTGCCACCACGTCACGACAGACGTCACAAGTCACAGGGGACGCCAAAAGTGGGCAGCTCAACTCTGCTAATTTACGGTCGTCATGAAACTTGCATGAGGCAGGCTTTTTGCCGTTACTCCTGCTGCGAATATTGGTAGACGGTGATGGTTCAATCAACCGAAAATCATTTTATTTCATCATCATACCTTACAACATTTCAGGAAGAAGAAAACAAGAGGGTACCAGTGTGGTAATAGCATTGATTATCAGTGAACACTATGTAGATGCAGTGAACTATAGGTGAATCATTGATAAGTTTTTGTGGGAAGGAAGTCTAGATCTAAGATACCTGGTTTTCCTGGCCAAAACATGTAGCTGTGTGAACGTCATCTCTGCAACTTGCAGGTGTGTGTTTCAAGCCACGAAAAAGTTCCTGCCAGACTTTGCGCAGACTTTACAACCTATGGTAGACTGGAGCTGATGGGACCCCTGGGACTGCCATTGTCTCACGAACGGCCAGGTAACCAATGGTGAGTCAGCAGCACCAGCAGAGGTGTATGTAAATGAGGCACAACCTTTAAGGCCACGGGAAGACTGAGAACACTTGGCCGGGATTACCTGAGAGGAGGATGTTGACCTTGAGGGTTTAATTCACCTGGGCGTGACATGCGCACTGCAGGGGACCGGCCACGCTCGGGGCTAACACGTTACCTACATGGCACTCCATGCATATCAGAGCAGGCATATTCATCATACTCATAGCAGGGCTCGCATAGACTTGCATACCTGCACTGGTGCAGGTAACAGTGAAAGTCACCTGCACCAGGAAAATTTTACCTGCACCATTCAGAATTTAGGAAGTATGGATCATACTAAAAACTGTTCAGAAATCATTTCCATTATTTCTTTTGTACTCCATAGGTGGTAACAGTCAATGCAGCAAATAAAAGCTGCACATACACCTACATTTGCATATAAACTCAGTACATTGACCAGTACAGGTTAGGTTAAGGTAGACATCAGAAAAACCTGCACAGCTCCAACTTTACCTGCATATACAGGTGGTATTTCCAGCCCTGGCATAGTCACTTCATGGGCAACGGGGAAGTACAAGAATTCTGCTTGTTTTCCCTTCAAAACATGGTCATTTTTGATAACAACAACAAGTATATAATTTCAACGTAAATTTTACAAACAAACTATTCTGTAAAGAACTTTGGAGCACAAAAACTCCACATGATTACCTGATTAATATGCAAGCTATTAGATTCACATTAGCATTCTGGTTAGTCTATGAGACCAGATAACGATCATGAGAAAAAAGTAACCAAAAGGAATCTCTCCCATTCTTATAATACCATAATCAAATTTTTTCACCCAAAATACGGGTAAGACAAAAGTGATAAATAAGAAGATTACTGCAGTCCAATCCCTGACATACGACTTGTGTAATGACGAAGACAACCTCCCATCTGAGAGCCTGAGCTGCAGGACTGTCACTTGAAAATAACCAGCTCTTAGAACGTCTTTGATCTTCGCTACCTGGCATGGTCACCCACCAGGAGGAATATGAATATTTGATGAATTTGATGCATCTGCAAAACCCTGACAATAGAAAACTTAATCCAGTTGTAGCAATCAATTTGCTCTAAATTTTGTCAACGTGTCGTTGATTCATGTGCGTTACGCCGACAGCACTGGCAGAAATATAAGTGGCATGCTCTACAGTTATACATCATCATTTACCAGGATACTTCAGTCAACCTGCCAGCAGGGCATTTCAAAACTCAACTTCTCTTTTCTCAAGTTTCAGACTAGTTGCTAAACAGGTTTATTGGAGTTTATTGCAGTTCAACCTGTCCATTAGCTGTCTACCTATGACTCAGTGACAGCTAGTCTTCCAGGAGAGGACACAGGTAAAAATCATGCACGCACAAACTGATGGGGACAGATTCCGAAAGAATCATGAAAAGAGAGAACTAGGTATCAAAGTCGCAAAGCAATTTTTATAGCGAATGTTTTGTAGAAATCTAATATATGCAATTTTCAAGCAGTAAAAGCCAGTACGTTCTGGTGATGAACCGTGGATGTTCATGGATGTAAAATAAACACAATCAACATGCTTTCAGCAGGACATTAATCTAAATTAAAAGCTTTGAAGCAATAACATAAAACCTGACTCCAATAGCCACCGCTTTTCAAAAATCGGTCACACAAAAGCCATTACATGAAAAAAATTGGAAGCCTTTCAGTCCGCCTTCCCACTACAGTATGGACGGATCGATCTATTATGTGTGGCTAAAGTGAAATGGCATACCATGCTTAAGTTCCTTTCACCGACGCACAATTCTTCCTGTTGAACTACTTTTACTTGCATGTTATTTTTATCAAAGGTAATGCCTCCAGGCCGGAAATGGATGACAAGAGAAGAACAAACTCGACTGCTCCCAGGTCAAGCCTGCTCTGATTCCTATTCACCCACAGCTTCACCACTTTAATTTCTCTACCGAATCTTTACTTTGTTTTTGAATACATGTAATTAATGTAAACGAAGAAACTTTCGTGGTTTTTATTTTCGCGTTTCTTTTGCGGAGACCTTTTACCACGAAATCATAACACTGCAAATATGTGTTTGAATTGTCTTAACCCTGAATTTGAAATATCGCGAAACCCTGCTTTTCCCTCCTACCGCAGAATAAAACCACTATGGAATTAAATGCATTTATAGTATTGTGGCTGTAAAGCAAAGAAAATGTTGACACTGCAGTCTGCATTTTGCAGAGACGTTTTCAATATTGCAGAAGAAAAATTAAGCAACCTGCAATTTTGCAGACTGCAAAAAATCAGGCTAGGGGTTCAATGGTGTTGGCCTCTGTGGGTATGGCCACAGTTTCGCATAGATGTAAATAAAGGCATTCTTGAGCTTAGAAGGTTGTAGTTTGGGGGCCTGTTTATTTGCAGCAGTTGGTATTTTCAACCTGCTGAACAAAATGTTGACATTTTCCAATATTGCAGAACACCAAAAAACAGTATTTCTACCACCGCTGGTCATTCCAGAATCACACTCCTACTCTGGTCACAACGTGACATGGACAAGGAACTGTAACTCCAGTTTTGGGCACATTATGTACTTAGAGAAAATGAAATTTTATTAGTTAATACACAAATCTTCTTATGGCTTGTCATTCAAAGATACAAGGTTTCCACAAAAGTACTTGGGGTGGGTGAAACAGTAGGTGATTTCATGGCACCCAGCAGGCTAAGCCAAGTATCTGTATCTGTATCTGTATAGCCGGTAGAACCGCCCTTCGGCATAACACACCAGCTTCGCAGGCACGCGGCGCGGCGGCAGCTGGCTACATTACACCGAACAACCTGTTACACCTAACCTTTGAACGTCTAACTCTAGACATTGTTTAAAACTATCTAGTGACGATGCCCCTACTGTACTTGGTGGCAGCGAGTTCCACTCTACGATTGTTCTAGGAAAAAATGAGTTTTTGAACACCTCAATCCTTGATTGATAGCTCTGGTACTTGAAGGCATAACTAAGTAACTCCACACAAAAGTTATGATTGCGGCACTCTCAGCCAATTACCCTAAACCTCGGCTGAACAGCAGCGCTAATCTGAGTTGAGTCGAGCTGTGCCCCCTGACTGAGGCTGGCTTACTGCTGTCAGGTGGACATAAAGGGACAATTTGTTAGTCCAAAGCAATTTCCAATCTGCACAAATATAACCCGATACCCGGCAGCCATCTTGGTTTTAGCGACTCTATTCCTGGTGCTGATTTCATTTCCAAACAGAACACGCTGTACAACTGACGGAGTCAAGTTGAGTTGTTCCTGTTTAAGCCTGTCTAATGTGTTGTGCCGGTGCTGTAAGCCAACTGGGCACACCTGTGTATGTACAATAACATTTCAAATGTCAATTACGCAGCCCAGAAGCACAGTAAAGTAGTTGTTTGCTGATTGTGTACACAGAAAGTGTGGAATTCCGTAGACAAAACACAGAACACGGCTTCTGTGATTGTGACCGTTTCCATGGCAATGTTATACCAAGCCCTCATACTTCATGTAACTTTTAAGCCTTGTTTTATTGTTCAGGCACAGCAAATTTCACCCAAGCTTGAAGTCAGCAGTGTACTGGTCAAATTACAAATCACTACCGTACACTACCGTACACTGTGTACTGTAAACATGCTGCAGTCTGGAAAATCATTTCTGATGGGCATAGACCATTGGTATAGAAATTGTAAGGACATTAATAGTAATAAGGATAATCAAAAATCCATTGCAAATCCTTCTTATATTTTCGTTTGTTGTCTTGATTGTTACCACCTGTAACATGCCAAGATAAGAAGTGACGTAGCTCCTAGTCCTACACAATTTCCAATGTGGTCCACTCTATCTATCTGCCATACCAATCTGCTGTTACTGTTACTGTAAGTCGGTATTCCAACTAGGTACTTGATGGTGTTCACTTGATCATAAGATATAAGGACATAAAATAATGTCCTTGGTGTGACTTCCCATCCTGTTCTTCAATTTTCAATGGACATGTTTAAGAAATAGATCAATTACATACTGCTATGTTGATATCTTGAGTTAGCCTATACTATAGATAGCCGATAGAGTTAGCACCATCCATAGGTGCAGTCAAGCAAACTTGTATTGTAAGTCAGTGTCTAAGTTTCTGTATCTAACTGCTGTTGACAAAGATCACAACGGACAATACATCAAATACGACAGGTAAAGCAGGCAGGTGATTCGCTACGTCATCAGGAGCCGTGTTTAAGCACCCTTTCACCTGGGGGTACAGGGCTGGAAATCCCACCTGCATTTGCAGGGCAGGTAAAATTGGAGCTGTGCAGGTATTTCTGATGTCTACCTGCACCTAACCTGCACTGGTCCATGTACTGGGTATATTCAGGTTAGTGCAGGTAAAATTGGGGCTGTGCAGGTATTTCTGATGTCTACCTGCAACTAACCTGCACTGGTCCATGTACTGGTTATATGCAGGTTAGTGCAGGTAAAACTGGAGCTGTGCAGGTATTTCTGATGTCTACCTGCGCCTAACCTGCACTGGTCCATGTACTGGGCATATGCAGGTTAGTGCAGGTAAAATTGGGGCTGTGCAGGTATTTCTGATGTCTACCTGCACCTAACCTGCACTGGTCCATGTACTGGGCATATGCAGGTTAGTGCAGGTAAAATTGGGGCTGTGCAGGTATTTCTGATGTCTACCTGCACCTACATTGTAACCCGCACTGGTCCATGTACTGGGTATATGCAGGTTAGTGCAGGTAAAACTGAAGCTGTGCAGGTATTTCTGATGTCTACAAGTGCCTAACCTGCACTGGTCCATGTACTGGGTATATGCAGGTTAGTGCAGGTAAAATTGGAGCTGTGCAGGTATTTCTGATGTCTACCTGTACCTAACCTGCACTGGTCCATGTACTGGGTATATGCAGGTAAAATTGGAGCTGTGCAGGTATTTCTGATGTCTACCTATATCTAACCTGCACCAGTCCAAATACTGGGTTTATATAAACATGTAGGTGTATGTGGATTTTATTTACTGCATTGACTGTTGCCATCTATGAAGTATGCAAGAAATAATGGAAATGGTTTTTGAACAGTTTTTAGTATGATCCATACTTTCTAAATTCTGAGTGGTGCAGGTGATTTTCAATGTTACCTATACCAGTGCAGGTATGCAGAAAAAATCATTTCGAGCCCTGGGCTGGTTGTAGCTAAAAATAGTTGTGTGGCTTTCCCAGCTGACTGATCGTCAGTGGTGCCTGGTACTCCAGTGTACACAAATAAGAGTCTGTTTTCCTAACCCATCCTCAGGCAATCCTCATCAGTCCTGAGAGTACTCTGTAAACTAAACAACGTTGTTTCACTTCTGTTCAGCTGGAACTATCTACGGTGGCGGTTCAATCTCCTGACATCATTTAACGACAAAAGGGAAAGTTACCATCAAGAACAAGAAACTTCTCGATATACGATGTGAATGTCCCACAGGTGAATGATCATAACGAACAAAGATGTCGCAACAATTCTCTACAACCTTGTATTGGTAAACTCTAACAGGTACCTCTACATTTACTATAAAAATGTTTGCTTGCCGACCCAGGGTTTCTTTTCAGAACAACTCAAAATGAGGACTTCAAACAAAAGGGCACAATATTTTTTATCAACTTCCAGGTGGTCAAACTAACAATCCTCTCCCTTCAGTTTTAATGGGTGATTTGTTGCTGACATCATTGAAGAAACAGAAAAAAAGAAAGAAATCTGACAAGATACATCATGTTCTTGATAAATACTTTTTAAGTTGGCTTTCAGACTCAGTGATTTTAAAGGAGAAACATTTTTAGAAAGAAACGCTACAACAGGGACATCATTACAGCATTGGATGTTGATGACAGTCATTTTGAAATGGCAAAAAATTGTAGTCATCTAATAATAGTTCTGATGCATTAGAAGGTGCCAAAAGTGCACCAATTATCTACTGTAATGTTATAATCTATCTTGTTATCAGTCACAACATACTTTTTATGGTACATTACCTGTAATTTACGCATTACCTCTTCTGTGCTATTTATCACATTCTGTTCAGTACAATGAAAGGGCAGCAGAAATTTTGGGTTGTCTACATGTCCATATTATATGTACTGTTCAATTTGAAATCATGATTTATCCAATATCTAAAACCAGCAACCACCCCAGCCTTCCGAACTATCCACACTTACCCAAGTCACCAGGGTCGTTAGAGGTTGCTCCTAATTAGCTACAGGAGGAGCACAACTAAGCCATCTCTAATCTGGGAGGGACACGCATTTGACCTCTGACCCACATGTACCTTTAGTACCCATAATCCCCCGAACCCCGGGATTACGGCCCTCCCACAGACGCCCTAATGCCACTCCTCCCAATTACAGCTCGGGGATTAGGACAGTGTACCTTGGATGTGCGCTGACAGGTCGGGGCTCCCACATCAAAGAGGGAACACTTCCCAGCAGACAGGCTTAGCTAGAAATTGGCTTTAGACTGAAAGGCTTACACAATTTTGTACATGCACAGCATCATTGACACACATTCAACTTTCAAGTACCAGAGTTATCAACCAAGGATTGAGGTGTTCAAAAACTTGTTTTTCCCCAGAACTATCGTAAAGTGGAACTCGCTGCCACCAAGTACAGTAGGGGCATCGTCACTAGATAGTTCTAAACAATGTTTAGAGTTAGACGTTCAAAGGTTAGGTGTAACAGGTAGTTCGATGTAATGTAGCCAGCTGCCGCCGCGCCGCGTGCCTGAGAAGCTGGTGTGTTACGCCGAAGGGCGGTTATATCGGCTATACAGATACAGAAGCTGGTGTGTTACGCCAAAGTGCGGTTATACCGGCTATACAGATACAGATATCAAAGAGGGAATACCTCCCACCAGACAGGCTTAGCTAGAAATTGACTTTAGGTTGAAAGGCTTACACAATTTTGTACATGCACAGCATCATTGACACACATTGGAGATTTCAAACAAAGATTACAAGTTAAGCAAGTAATGCTGCATGAACCAGTTAGCACCAAACCTGGTGTGCAACCTCATTGAAATATTCCATGGACGACTCTCAGGTCCCAGTTTATGTATGAAGGATCAAGAAACAAATTGTCTAAAATTGACACGAAACACATTTTGTAAACTTGGAAGCCTTGTTTTATGTCAATATGTTTTGTAAGTTTTTAACGAAAATATTACTTTTTTCTCTACAGAAATCAATTCGCATGTATATGTTGACACAACAACATACCAGCTTTTCATTCATTTTGTTATGTGAAAAGTTATGTAGTACATGTTTGTTCTTCTTCAAACTACCATTTCATGGAGACATTATCTTTGGATCTAAAATCATAGATACCAAAAACTTTAATTACAATCTCCATAGAAACCTGCATTGTATATTTATCTGTTTATTTGTTTATTTTTTGTCTCCTTGACATAAATGTCAGTTGTCACCATGACATGTCTGGAGGGCAGTATGAAATTGGGCTGAAAAGTGACAGGCTAGGGTAGTGACCAACCTGTACATAACTGCCATCGTCATAGAAACCTGCATTGTATCATCTGTTTATTTGTTTATTTATATTTGTTGTGTCCTTGCGATAAATGTGAGTTGTCACGTCTGGAGGGCAGTAGGAAACTGTGACAGGTTAGGATAATGATGGGCATGTACTTCCCATCCGTACTTTACTATGTTACTTCTATTTTTTATCGGTGGTTGATTATTTCTTTTTCAAAATAAAACGTAGAATTGACTTGTGAAATGAAGGTACCATGAAAAGATTGATAGCTAATATGTAACGTTACATGTATGTTTTTGTGTTCCTTCTGGGCAAATCTAGAGAGGGTCTCAAGGGGCTTAAAGCTTCTTTTTTCATGACTACAGAAGCATTTTATGAGGGTTCCTGTTTATACTGCATGTCTCATAGCTACAATGTAACAGAAAAACACACCAATTTCTGGCATCTTGGATCAGGCACAGGCCAATACGTAATAAAGGTTAGCATAACTATGTGATTAGATAACTTACATATATCTACAGCTGCACGTGTTGTGTGAAGGTTTTGCAAATGTCTCTTTCCCAGAAGCAGACAGACCATATTTTACAATTCTGAACACCTGAGACTTCCATATTATCCTCTCACAACTGCCTTTTAACCGTTTTAAACTAGAATACCTGCACAAGTAAGTGATGGGCTTTTTTCCCCTCTCCACTGACAAAGGTATCAGTACAAGCCTTACCTGTATCCTGCAAAGCTGGGGAAGGATGATGTTATACTTCTTGGGACAGTTGTGTGACAGTCAAGCATACCAAGACACAGGCACTACGCTGAGATGTCTTTGCTTTACGCTTAGTAGTAGAGAGGACGTGAAGTCAGACAGATGCTTTAAGTAGAAGGAAGGAAGGACCTTCTCTCAAACAGTATTTGCATTAAGAACCACTGTTCATTTTCTGCTGGCACAACGAGAGCAGCCCGTAGCAACAGTTGGCCAGCCAAGCCTGGACTAGCATCTGGTGATGTCAGAGTGAGGAGGCTGCCTCTGTATGATTATATTGGTCAGCAGAGTAGAAAACTATGAAGATATCAATCTTACGAGACGGACTGCAAAGGTAATTGTTTGTTGAGTTACTGATGGGCAATTTGATAAGGGAAGGTTCACACCTGGAATTCAGCTTTCATATCATTCATATCTATATATCTACATATCAGTCTATATGTCTTACATCTATAGAAAAATTTCTGATGGACTGATAGTCATCAAAAATTTGGAGGTTAGTATTCTTATCCTTCAAAAACTTGTCACTGCTGAAAGAATCCTCTAGTAACTGTATCTGTACGTGACGAATCTCTTCAAAGAAAAATTTCAATATTGCGATTTTAATTTTCAGCATGTGGCCAAAATATAATTGATCTGCCAATGTGAAACATGGCCTACTGCGATCAGCATTTCTCCATGCACAAAAGCCCATTTCCCCGACCGAGGGGAATTGAGTTCTACATCTTTTACAGCCAACTGTAATTGGTTGGAACATCTTAATTGTTTGGCCGGGACCTTCCCAGCGTTTCTAGGTCATCCCGTAACAATCCGTTCAATCAGCAGCCCGGGGTTGTAATGGCATGATCTAGCATCTCATGTCTGTCAGGTTGATTGTTCCCTGTGGAACAGCGCAAATCAATCTGACTCAGGCCTGGGGAAAAAAACGTTGTTTCCTGTTTCCCGATCCACCCTAGAAAAAACTGCTGACCCTAGCCTTTTTTTGGGGGGTGGACCCATGCAAGGAACAACATAAATTTTTCGAGCTGATCTACCTTTTATTTCTAGCTCCATGATCTGACACCTGAGTGATGAAACATTTTCCAACATTGACATTGAAAATATAAGTGTCCTCATGCAATTTTTACTTTGTTAAAATACTGTATTGTATATAATAAGTTGGATCACTAGAGATCGCCAAAGTCTAAAAAAGAAAAAAAAAAGAAGATAATCCCTACCAACCGACCCTAATTTTTTTCAGGACTGAAACAGGAAACAACATTTTTAATGTGAATCTAAGCCTCAGCAGGCAGGAGGGTCATCACTCCCAGTTTAACCTTCTCCCTACTCAAGTAGTCTACTGGCACCAAATTTGTGTTGGCTACAGGGTTAGGCGGCTCCAAGAGGGTTAACATGTTCCAATCAGTTTGGACCATGTCTGTCCTTTCCTGTTGTAGATTGAATGGTGTTTGTACATATTTGTAGATAGTGTGTTTCTGTTTACTTGTCTTGTTGGGTTTTTTTTTAACCAATTGTTTGTAAAAATTGAACACACAATTCAGGGGTGCATCAGCATTCCCTGCTTTTGTATGATTTTGTCTGATTGAATAAATTGAACTGAATTGAACTGCCATCGCTGTGATATACCTTCACCCTCAGACATGTTTACATAACAGGTGTCCGTATGTTGACATGTTGATGAAGGTCAGAAATCCTGGTACATAAGCATTAATCATTATACAAAATAAAGCAAACAACAGTACTGGATAAGAGTCAGGCATTTCAGTACAACCACCTGTGTGACAGTCACTATAACCACCTGTGACAGTACAACCACCTGTGTGACAGTCAGTACAACCACCTGTGTGACAGTCAGTACAACCAACCACATGTGTGACAGACAGTACAACCACCTGTGTGACAGTACAACCACATGTGATAGTACAACCACCTGTGACAGTACAACCACCTGTGTGAGTCAGTACAACCACCTGTGTGACAGTACAACCACCTGTGTGACAGTCAGTACAACCACCTGTGTGACAGTACAACCACCTGTGTGACAGTACAACCACCTGTGTGACAGTCAGTACAACCAACCACATGTGTGACAGACAGTACAACCACCTGTGACAGTACAACCACCTGTGTGACAGTACAACCACCTGTGTGACAGTCAGTACAACCACATGTGTGACAGTCAGTACAACCACCTGTGTGACAGTACAACCACCTGTGTGACAGTCAGTACAACCACCTGTGTGACAGACAGTACAACCACCTGTGACAGTACAACCACCTGTGTGACAGTACAACCACCTGTGTAACAGTCAGTACAACCACCTGTTGGAGAGACAAAGCCTGTCAGAAGTTGACCCAGTTTTCCTGCGTTCAGAAGCTCCTAAATAAGGAGCCATCATTTCCAGGTTCGGATCAAGCCTGGATCCCTGGGCCTTCTGCCAAGGAACCACCCCTAACAGACAACACCACGTACCAACAGACACCAGATGCACCAGTCCTAAGCTAATTAACGTACATGACACCACAGACCCATACCGCGGTATTTCCTTGTTATGCCCCAAACATCCTACCACTACCAGTACATCACCAGGAATAATAGCAGTGTATACAAATGCACACTGGGTCAGAAAAGACCGTTACGTTGTTGTTATTACATGTTACTAATACTACATATATACTAGGCATTAAGTTGACCTTGGCTTTAGCTACGTTAATTTGTTAGACAGGCCGGTGTACTGTATTTTCTCAAAAAGTTTAGCTAGGATTGCTCAAAAGAAAGACGACAATCATGATTGTGCCAGTTGCAATTTTGCTGTGGTTGGACTTGTGCAAGTTTTCTTGAATTGTAACTAGCTACAGCATGCTGCATTTTTGGGTGTTTCTCTTCTCTCCTTATTTCATGTTTACAAGTTTTGCAATAGAGAAACTTTTACTTGGTGTGAAATTGGAGAATCACGTAATGTCTGGTAGTTAGGAAGTCGTGGGATGAAAATTTAATACCCAAATGGGAACTTCCTGTTCAACAAAGTGGCCACATCTGGAGAAGATACTTAAACGCTGACTCATCAACAGGCCAATCAGAGGGAGCTACAGGTAAAGTGTCATCAGCCTGAAACTGTTTCCCACAAACAGACATCAGCAGGAAATGAAGACTGCACATCACCATTACGACAAAAAAGTGTTTCTATATTAATCAGTACATGGACCAGTGGAGATGCTTGCACATATCAGACACCCAATTTTCATCCTAAGAAATGATTCAGGGAAAAACAACACAGATAAACTAATGATTTATGCTCGTACCAGAGGGTGTGTCAGGAGATGTTTCATTTGTTTGTAACCACATGGTGCCAGACGTGTAACTTGGCCCGACTCGTTTTGTAGTTTGCACCTGCCCCCCAACCTTACTGCCTTGTACAGGTATAGAGTGTACACAAACGTTTATGTTGAAATAATCCTGTAACAACAAACCAGTAAGCCGTCCGAATGCCCCTAGAGATATTACCCCGAGCAGCAACATTGATTGTACTGAAAAGGCCAAGGCTGAAATCTACGTACTTGAAAGTTCTGCTTTCCCACATCATAAAGGCTAACAATTACCAATCACGGCTCTCAGGTCTACTTTCTACATCAAGTGTTATCGGATACTGTGCGACAGAAAAGAACCCCCCTCTTACTTAGGGACGGCCCCACTGAAGATCGCGGATGTTGTGTGGAAATGTTGCTACAAACTTTTCAAATCAAAGCTCGGTGCAATTTTTCTTGTCACTCAGAAGCATTTCTGACATTACTGCGCAATTTTTCTTTTGAAACCTCTCAATACACATTCTTCTGTTAAGATGAACCTTTTCTATATTATCCATATCCAATCTATTCTATGAGATATTACTTTATAAATGTAGGATAAAATATTTCTAGTAGAGTCATGATTGTTGTTATTTTCAGAATTGCTGTAAATCTAAAGTCAACATGTATGGCAATAAAAGACAGAGATGCTAAGTTAGTAATTACCATGTATATTATGTACACATGGTATATACCTTGGTCCAAACCTTTACACACCGCCACAAGAATACTTTTACCTACAATTTGATACAATAGTTAACAGTATCAAACATTATTCACTGATGAAGGATGTTGGAAGGACATCTGAAACATTTGAACAAATAAATTATTATCCAGTTGTAAAGTTTAAACACTTCTTCTCCTAATAGTTAACAACTTTGCTAGAAAAAACTTGAATGTATAAACACCTCAGACAACACATGACTGAGTCCTGCCCAGCAACCCCCCCCCCCCCATACACACACCCTGTAAGAGGCAGGTACTTGGACAGGAGACAGTATTTTCTACAACTTCTCTAACATCTGGCATCTATTATCCCACATTTTTAGGCAGACTGCCACTAAGAGTTACACCAAAGAAACTTGACCTCGTACCAACGGCTATGGCCTCAAGATCAGCCCTGGCTATTACTTGGTAAGAGACAGTAACGACACCAAGAAATTATATCAAATCAGATGAGAATGTTTTAGGGTAACTGCTTAACTGCCTATGTTCTCGAGGGTCTGGTTTACAGGAATGCAGGACCACCTGTTAAAAAATCTGGCCTCACTCCGGAGATATCCAAAGAACCCAAAATATAAACATCCAAACTGCAGGACTGCAGTCTGCGCCGTGTCTGTTTGCACGTAGGTTTTTAAATGCATCCAGTCTGTCTGTACAACAATTCATGGAGCAGCTGCTGAAGCTTTACCTTGTATATCTAAACAACACTGAAGTGACAATACCATAGAAAAGCAATTAAATATTTTCCTGATAAGTGATAGGCCGTTTACAAGTAGCTAGGTCACTCAGCTTGCTAAGGTAGCCATTTGGCATCAAATTTTATTGGTTATTAACCCAAATATAGTCAGATGGTATCTTTCCTTACACACCTTTAAGTTTGCCTCTATACAACCTCTCAGTCAGCTGCTTTTAGCAAGTAATCATTTACCTCAACCTGTCAGGGCAATGTAACTGGATATTACAGGTAATAAGTAACTAACCTAGAACTTTCACAGGTTCAAAACACATCACAACATTCTCTAACACATACAGTATTTTGTAAGTTCATACACTTTTGCTTGTAATTAATTGCAACTACGACATTGTAGCTGTTTGTCCCATTACTATATATGAAAGGTGCAAACAGACATGGGCTCTGGTATTTCAAGCACTTTCCTAAAGCAAACACTCCTGATATATTGCGTTTGCCATGATAAGAGCATAGAGTGCAGAACAAAAGCATTTCCAGTTCTAATTTGAACAATCCATAGTTGGAGATACCGCTCGGACTCTGACCTAGATATATTCTAACATGACATCTTCTGTTAGCATTTATCAAAGACGTTAGATATCTTCTAATGTTTTAGTTTACGATATGACAAATTTGCTTGTCAAACAAGGGTCGCATGACCTTGACATCTAGGTTCGCATTTGAGCCTGAAAATCTCCCTCCACAAACAACTGTGTTTGATCACGCTCACATATTTTGTCCATGTCAATATTCTAATGGGTCAACAAGTCGGTGTGTGCGCAGGACGTCATGGCAACCCGACAAGCAGGGATGGGGAGCGTTCTGTCCTGTATACGACATGTAACACCGACATACCGCTGCAGCCCTGCTGCCCTGAACTGTTCATTGTCAAGCCTCCCCGGCAGGTTTTATACAACGTGCAGCCACATTGATCAGGATTCCAGAATAGAAACTGGTAACAAAGCAGGGGGGGACAATGGGGCTCCAGCCAGCTCCATTCAGACCACATTGATTTTCACTTATGTGAAAATATGCAACTTGTTATGAACCTACCGACTCCTTGTGGTCATCTCAGGCAGACCATCAAAGGCCCTGGAAGCCAAGTTCGCTAGCGTTTAGTAAACATACCCGAAAAACACGACAACTGTTGCAGAAAACTCCCCTCCCAGAGACGATCACGACAGACAAACCCACAGTTAACTAAAATCAACTAACAATATCCATCTATCTCCTTACTGGAATAGTGGTCACAGGCTTCGCGTTAATAACATACATAACATACGGTATATTGTTGCTTTTCAATAAACCCTGACTACACTAAAGGGGAGTTACACTACAGTACTGAGTATATCATATCCACACATCATCTTATACTTTTCTTTATAATTCATAAAGGGGCCTCAGCACCATGGATCAATGAGGACAATAAGCTGGATTTGCCCTTGAAATAAAGGAGGAAACATGAATATTTTATTTGCTAGTGTAAAGGACCATGTAGAATGTTTTCCCACTGTTGGACAATAGTAAACATCACAATCATGTATGGCTTCAAAATTTGTGTATTTCTGGTCGTTGTAATTTTGGTGTCTCCCTGCCCCCCTCCCACAACATGAATCAACAGGCTGTAGTCCCCTACAGAACTGCCAAGGCCGAGCAATTTGTCCTGGGTTTGGATTTCAAATGAGGTGTAATGTTTCCAGGGAATTTCACACTCTATCAGGGAGCAACATTCCAGTCTGGAGTTCAGCAGGCTAGGATCAGCAACCATGGATCAACTGGCTACGTATTTACTCTGACATAATCTGACATTCATATATAAAGATCAAATTAAATCTACCAAAGGATGATGAGGTACCAAAACTGAACTAAAACCCGCCGTGAGCTTGTGGACAAACTGGTGGTATGGTGGTGTTTCCTGGTACACCAACATACATGTATTTACACAAGTTGTCCCTGGACTGTTTGTAAACAAGATGTAACTGTCCAAGTAAACAACACCAACAGAAAACGGAACACTATAGCTACACCACAAGATAGGACAGTTACATGAACTTGTATTTCGGTATTTCTTGTATTCTGATTATGTATGGTATGTGTTATATATTGTTCTTTTCTGGTCTTATGTGATTTTATGTATTGCTGTAAGACCACAGGAACATTAGTAAACAGTGTAAACTAAGCTAAATGTGGATCCAAATAAAGTCAAAGAAACCTGCTGACCTGAGTGGCCGGCGCGCTGCTGGGATGGCTGTTGTGGACGTTTCCCTCCTCCTCCTTATCCCCCCTCCCCTCCTCCCACGGGAGCTTGTTGCGAGCCCTCCCGGCGCTGAAGTAGCGTCGCGGCTGCGGCGTGATGCCGTCGATGCCGCCTGAAGGAAGCGGACCGGGCGTGGAGCGGGACAGGAAGTCGTCCGACTCCGGCCTGTCACGTGCGCTGGAGCTGCCGCCCTGCGCCCCCGGCGCGTTCAGGATCCACTCGGTGTCCGCCCCTTGGTGCGCCTGCGTGGAGGACCCGGTACTGCTGCGGGACCGCGCCGAGGCCGGCGGGGGCGTCGCGTACTCCACCAGCCCGTCTGTCCCCAGTCGGGGCAGCTGTCTCCTCGCCAGCCGGGCCTGGACGGCCGCCATGACTCCGTCCCCGTCCCTCCCCAGCTCTACACTGTCCACTGCAGACACCAGCGGCTGCAGCCGGCCCGGACCCATGGACTGGGCCAGGACGGCGAAGGCTTCCAACGCAGCCTGGCGAACTCTGGGCTTGGAGTCAGCTAACGTCGGGGCTACGATTTCACAGAGAGCACCCAGGTCAAACTCATAGGTAGGAAAAGTCAACAAGGACGCGATGATGACATTCAATGTTTCCTCCCTAACACGAGAGTTCTTGTGGTCCAAGCCTTCGTACAAATGGCTGAGGATGGGCTTTGGACTCAGGATGTTCATGAGCTGCATCAGAACGCGCAAGTTTTCCTGTTTGATCACGAATTTTAAGTCACCCAGCCGCTTTGTCAACGCTGACACAATGGGCTTTAAGTAAGGTTTCACACCAAGGTTCAGCTTGTCCACCAACAACCCGAAAATTTCTAGTGTCACCGTGGTGATTTTAAAGTTGACGTCGTCCAGCAGGTTACAGAGAAAGCTGATGAAGGGCAGCAGCTGGGGTAACAGGGGAGTCGCATCTCTGAGACTCGCCATGATGTTTTTCAACTGTTCGATTCCCTGGGCCCGAATACGCCAATCGTCCTGGTCCACCAACTGTTGCATGACACGAGAGGGGATGATGCCGAACTCATACGGCCCGTCGTCATGAGATACCAGTCTGTGTGCAACCATTGGTCTCACATGGTTTGTCTCACGTGTGGAGGTGACCTGGTATCTCTCGGGAAAGTCCTTGTTGAAATGTCCGCTGGCGTTCAAGTCCACTTCTCTACCCTCCCTGCTGGGAGACTCGTACTTGGCAGACTTGACAGAATCGTGCTTTGGCGAGTCAAAGCCATTGCGTTCAGGGTCATATGCACTGTAGTAGGCCCCTTGTAGATTAGAAGGGAATTTGGAGACCCACATATCAAACTTGTTGTCTCCCACTAACGATCGTATTCTGTCCATGGAGTAAAGAATCTTCTTGGGGTCCTCATCTGGTCTACCTTGAAGCTTCCTGGCCAAGGCCAGAGTCAATGGAAACAAATCTTCCTTAGCAAACTCTGGTGTCAACATCATGGGGAGAGCCACTACAGTTTCTCTTCCAATCCGTGGATCCTCATTTTCTAAGCCATGTTTCACAAGTGCATTGAAAATGAGCTTTCGGTCCAACGAATGCTTCAGGTAGAGATGAACAGTCTGAATAGCAGACTTCTTTATGGCCACCTTCGTGTCGCCGATGTTAAACACGATATTTGGCAGGACGGCTGCCATCCCAGTATCCAGCCCTGGCCCGAAGCCTGGTATGATCTCGGAGATCAGCTGTATACACTGGTGCCGTACATTCCAGTTGGAGTCCTGTAGCAGGTTGGCCAGTCCGTTGAAGAGAGCCTGCCTGTTGTGGAACACCAGCCGTCCTCCATTCTTTCGCACCACCCCGCGTAGATAGTCGAGCGCCTGCGTGCGTTTCGCAAAACTTTCATCATCCAACAAGTTGAGGACAAGGTCCTCCTCCTCCATGCTAGTCTGTCTCACCACAAACTCATCGTGTAAGTTAGCATAGGGAGCGAACTTGGCGACGGTGCCAGCCATCAAAACGAGCTTCCCTCCACATCACCCAGGAGCAGATCACAGGTAGTACTGCCCACCTGTGATGGTCACATCTTTTGGTCCAGGATGGATCAGGAGGAGTAGACTTCACATTTGTCTTGGAAATTTCCTGAAAAATGGAAGGAAGCGGCCATTAGTCTTTAAGCTACAAATTTCACCTTAAAATCTAGTCCTTTAGTCATTCTATTTTTGACCGAAACACTCTCTGTAACAAAGAACGTGTTGTTGGAACGTTTATGTGTCAAGCAATGTGAATAATCGGTCGTTAAGTCCCTAAATAGGTCGGCAGATTTGTTGCTACTTTCTAAGTAAAGCTTCGCCCCAGGGCATGAATGGTGTCATTTAGGTCCGTGGCGATGGCCTAACAACCGATGACCTCCCATCCCACCAACAATCTTTTACAGTGATTGGAACTAAACTGCACATTAGACAGTAATCCTTGGAATTCACTCGTCCGACTCTATAAAGTCTTCCTACACTCTATATCTGAGGATCGTGAGGCCTGCCACTCATAACTCTTCAATCATGTATGTTGTGTACAGAAAACTTGGCAACCGTACCAGCCGTCAAACCGCGGTCCGCCTTCCACACCACCTGTCAGATCTCTTGCAGTCGAACGTGTCGCTCTATTTTTGGTCCGCCTACAAAGATAGCTGTATCTGGCACCCGATTACCACCCGTCTGTAGAGCATTGACGTCTATTTCGGTCGCTGGAAGCAAGAAGTCTTGCGATGTGCGGAGAAACATAAAAAGTTGATTACCAAGATGGCGACATCGCCTTCATGAATATCCAATGAGGTAAGCCGGGTCATACAGGACCCCCTAACTCCCTAGAAATAGTTTGTTGAGAAGTTTAACCCTAGCGGACTAGGCCAGTATTACAACCACACCCACAAATAAAAGTTTTTTTATAGCTGTCAGATTTCAAAATAAACACTATAAACGTGATGTAAGACTCGAGTTAAACTGTGGCTGTAAAACACTACAAGAGGAGGCAACACTTTTGTTTTAAACTAACAAGAATGTTTTCCCAAAAAATTGTTGAAGAAGAAGTGGATCTAACAGTTAGGCCACACCAATTTAATTTGTTGCTTCTCAGATATTTTCAGCAAAAATATGAAGTGACAGGGCGGAAATAAAAAAAAATAAAAACAGACCTGGGCATCTTATTTTAGCCCCAAATGCTATGATAGGAGCCATGAAGTCAACATAAAAGGCTGAGTTAAGATTTAAACAATGAATTTTTAATTTTTAATCAAACCACTGCATTGATATATAGAAAAACTGTAACAAGTAGGAAGAAAAGGACTTTCTTCACCTGTTGGGGCCAAAATATGAAAATATGAGCATTTCTTAGTTGATTCAGAACCAGAATCTTTTTTTTTTTTCAAATCAGGAAAAAATGAAGAGGCGAATCCAAGAAGCAACAAATTAAATCGGTGTGGCCTTAGCAAAGTTAATGTTTCAGAGTAAAAAATATTTTGTTAGTTTTTCCTTCAGACTGTAGATGCACAGCCGGGTCAGAGGGGGTGTACAGCTCGGGTCACCCCTTTATAACAAAGAACATCAATGGGATCATTAACGGGCCCCTTTAATAGCACTCATTGTTTTCACAAACGTTAACACCATAGTTGCATCTAGAAAGTTAAAATAACAATGGGTAATTTTCACATACACAAATATGACATCTTTGATGTAGAGTCTGTGTCCAAGGATTCGAAGGAGATTTTTCAAAATCAGCACTTCCATGCTGAGTATAATGTTGGGCCCAATGAAAACTTTTGGGGATTTTGCAATTTTTGTAAGTAGATAGGCGGTCTTGGATAGTAAGCTTGCAAGCAATATCCCGGATGTACGTAACACCGGACCAATCGTTATTTTGTACACAAATGGCCCATAAAACTTTTATTGTACAAATACTGCCTTTTTCACCCCGTAATTGAAATCACAACAACAGAAGCGATCGAGAAACGCAGGAGACGGGCGAGATGATCGGCAAATATAACATCATCAACCGTCCCACAATCCCTCTGCCAGGGGGATCCCCGTGCGCATGCGCGAGTGAGTGGGCCGTGATCGTTCCAAAACATTTTGGCACCAGCTGGTCCCTTATGTTTTCTACTAAATCTCCTCGTCTCTCGGAAGGTTTGTGAGATTATCCGAGCTAGGCGGATTAGCTGATGTTAAGTTATGCATAACTGGATCTAAATGTCAGGTTTATAAATCGTCCGTTCGCCGTATAACTTGTAACGTTAACCCCCCCCTTCCGTAGCTAGATCCATAGATCACTCAGTGGGATATGGCCGTCTGAGTTAGAGCAGGCTGACAGGATCCACACCGCTGGGCAGTGGGAGAACTTTCCGGTGTGTTGTGCAGGCTGTTTGCGCGCGCAAAGATGGACAACTTGTCAGGAGCGTCCACGTACTCCGAACAGCTCCTGCACGGTCTGAACGAGCTGCGACAGCGGCAGGAGTTGTGCGACGTGGTGCTGAGGGTGGGCGAGAGGAAGTTCCATGTCCACAGGTATAACTTAATCTTTCAAGTGCTTTTCTATAACTTATAGTATAAACAACCGACAACACTTAACAGTTAACTACAGCTTGTATCTAACCAGCACAGTTACAGCACGAGATCTGCAGCAAGGAATAATTTTAAGCTGCCAAAGCCAAGAACATCGGCAGCTACTAAATCTTTCCTTTACAGATGCTCAGAATTGTACAGTACACTTCCACATCATATCAGAATGTCAGTACCTTCTAGATTTAAAACTCTTACCAAAGACAGACTGAAACAAACTGTATAGAATTGGTAGTAAATTGAAGATTGTATATATGTATATATTGTATATGTTGATGTATATATGTACATGTTGATGTATTGTTACGTTTTATGTGTATACTCTCTCCTGGAAGAATAGCTGTCACCCTCGGGTGGGCAGCTAAAGGAGAGGTTTTAACCAATACAACCAATACAATACAAGTGCCCCCGGAATAACCATATCTTTTACATCTCAATATGTGCCAATTATTTAAGTGTCAAGCTATAAAGTTAATCCAAGGAGATTAGAGAGACCCTCTAATCTCCTTGGTTAATCCAATGACATCGTAGTTTATCCCATGGTAATGCTAATGCTAATAGATGGATAACTGATTACCTTGTTTGTTGAGTTGGACTCGGGTGTTGCTGGTGTCAATTTCATGTTTATCATCATGATATTCATATATGGGGATCATGCAACATACTGTCACAACAAGCCACCCTAAACAAGTCACAGGAAAACTTATTTTAGTATCCAATGATGTCAATTGCCACATAAGAGGATGCCCCCAAAATATAATATCATTGTGCAGCAGCTTACAGTATACAGTAATTCTTTTATATCATACCCGGGTGGCGATACAGTTTTCCCGACCCGGTCATACTTTACGGTACGACCAGGCTTACGACCGGGCTTCCATAGAACGATTCGAACGCGTTTTGCACTAACTGCGGGCGCCGCTTTCAAAAATTTGAATACAGGATTCGGACGTCGGAACTGATGTTGTTGAATTTTTTTGGTTTAGGGACACCAAATTTTCGCTCATTTGGCATTGAAAGGCGTGTTTTCTTGGGTGGGTATGACATAAATAGAATACAACATGGTGTATTCCGCATCACCCTTGGTCCCGGCCCTGCCGCGAGTCGAATTTGGCCGTCGGGCGATCCAACCCACGGTTGGGCTGATACCTCGGGCGATACGGAATATACCGTGTTGTATTCTATATATAAGTTTTAAGGGTGTTGGCTTATCCAATCCATGTATCTGCCTACAGGGTTGTCCTCGCCAGCTGCTCGCCATATTTCAAGGCCATGTTCACGGGGAACCTGTGCGAACGCGACCAGGATGAGGTGGAGTTCCACTGTATCGACGAAACCGCCATGATGCTGCTGATCGACTTCGCCTACACGGGCACGGTGGCCGTGACCGACGCCAACGTCCAGATGCTGCTGCCGGCAGCCAGTCTGTTCCAGATCGAGCAGGTCATGATCATCCTATACGTTTGTTATCCGTAACTGTTTTTAACCGACAACTACTTTGTATGTATCTAACTCCTGTACGTTTGGGAAGTTGCATTGTAAATACAGTCCCTAAACAGTGCATGTGTACTTGTAGATATGTAAATACGTTTGGGAACGCATCTATAGCAGCGACACCTATTCTGCAGTGCAATGTGAACCAGTCAGAATTGCCCTGAGGAAGGTGACAGACGGTCACCGAAACGTCGGCTGAATGAAACACTTGGTTGTGTAGAGTCTCTTTATTCAGTGACTTACCAACCTGATAAAACTATTCACAGGTCATCAGGCAGTGCTGCGATTTCCTGCAGTCGGCGCTCCACCCGCACAACTGCATCGGTGTGGCCCGGTTCGCCCAGCTGCACGCCTGCTACAAGCTGTACACTCAGGCCTACAACTACATCTGCAGACACTTCGAGGACGTCTCCAAGTCAGAGGAGTTCTTCCTCCTGACGGCGTCCGAGATTCTGGACCTGTTGTCCAACGACAACCTGAACGTTGTGTCGGAGGAGTCGGTGTTCGAGGCCGTGGAAAGGTGGATCTACTTCGACTATGCAAACCGCCGGTGCTACCTGTCCAAACTGCTGAGGTGCATCCGCCTCCCGCTGCTGCCCGTCAAGTTCCTCACCCGCTGCTACGAGGCCAACCCGCTGGTGCGGGAGGACCCCACCGCTCAGCACCTGCTGAATGACGCCCTGAAGTACCACCTGGTTCCCGAGCTCCGGCTGCGCTCCATGGACGACGATGACGACACGGAACAGCCGACCACCGCCAGGCCCAGGTGTCCGCCAAAAGTCCTGTGTGCTGTCGGGGGGAAGAACGGGCTTTTCGCCACATTAAACAGGTGGGTATTACTCACTTAAAATCAGATGTGCAGATGTGGAAAACTTGTAGCATACATGCAGTGGTCTGATGAATCTGAATTGGTCAACTGATAGTGATATCACTGCCCTTCAGTATAACGCAAGAGCTTCACAGCCTTATTACAGAGGCTGCTTGCAAATTACTAGACAGTACATGTCAAACCAAGTGACCGTTCATCAAATTCTTACAACCAATGAAAAACATGTTTTTTTTTATTTAACTGAAAATTGCACCAGAACACAGGAAAGACTGTGCTAGCTTGCAAGACCCAAAACGTCCTTTCTCCCTCTCAGCTCCCTCTGATATATTAGCTTGAAGTTTGTCCTTAGGTCCCACGTCTTATACAGGCAATAAAGGTACACTATGTAAAGATTATATTTATAGTAATAAAAATATAGTATTTACAGTAACTATAAATAGTAACGGTAAATATAATGTTTACTTAGTGTGGCAGAGTTTAAACATTGAAGATATCAGACAATGTTAAAGTTGAAATAAAGCCATATTTTTAGAGCCAGTATCTGGCTGCATTCTAATTACTACAGGTACATCCCCCTGTTAATGATCTGTAACCACCAAGGTATTAAAATAGGTGTCCTGCCATCTGCATGTTGCTGCCTGCTCCAGTCCCTGTAGACCTGTGTGATCACACATCCCTGTCAGGACCACCTGTTCAAGCTCCCTCCTGGGAACACGTCGACAGAACGTACTGCGCCTGCGCAAAACCCTGATTTTTCACGTTTTTCGTTGAATGTTTGATCAACGTTGCATCAAAATTTTGCCTGTTGCAGACGATATCTTTTCCTATACAACATCTGAAAACTACAGACAGGCTGTCAACCTTATATGCTCTAATACAACCTTATATGGGACGTTCTGCCAAAGTGCTATGCACAATACATTACGGGTTCTGCGCAGGTGCAGTACGTTCTGCCAACGTGCTTCTCCTGTGCCATGTACAATCATGTATCTACAAACACAGACTACTTTCAGCTTCCACCAGTTTGGATGATGGGAATCAAAAGAAAAATGTTGATTAAAGAACTAAGCATGGGAGAACTGGAAGGAAGTATGTCCATTTTTGTGATGCCAGCTTTGGAAGAAATGTCTAAAATATCTTTGATGAAGAAACCAGAATAGGTTTCATTAGAATGATAAGTCAGAACTGTTCCTGTCCCTAAGATTTCAGATGAACCAGAGACCAGAAAAGATAGATGCATTTGTGGCACATTGTATTATTGTCTACTTGTATTACTAGTATTTGTTTACTAAGTTGAAGACAGTTTTGAAGTGCCATGGTACATATTTCAACATTTGTATATTATTTATTTATTATCTGTCATGTGTAACCAGGGCAGCCCAGCTCAGTGGTGTGACCACTGCTTTACAGTGGGGCAGAAATAACACTCAAGTAGAGTAGCAAACCTGCAAATTCAAATGAGGTTATTGTTTTGGCTTAGATACCACATTCTCAGCAATATATCAGTCAGCTAATGATAGGAAAGATCTATGTGCCAGAGAAGTTACTTTGTTTGTACATGTAGGTGATGGGAACATTGAATGATGTCATGCAGCCCATACCTGTTAGGCCTAGGAAAAAAAAAAGTTGTTTCCTGTTTCAGTCCTAAAAAAAATTAGGGTCGGTAGGTAGGGATTATCTTTTTTTTTCTTTTTTTAGACTTTGACAATCTCTAGTGATCCAACTTACACAATACAGTATTTTAACAAAGTAAAAATTGCATGAGGACACTTATATTTTCAATGTCAATGTTGGAAAACCGATTGTACAACGTTTCATCAGTCAGGTGTCAGATCATGGAGCTAGAAAAGTCAATCAGCTCGAAAAATTTATGTCCCTTGCAGGGTCCACCCAAAAAAAGGCTAGGGTCAGCAGTTTTTTCTAGGGTTGGTTGGGAAACAGGAAACACAACATTTATTTTCCTAGGCCTTACTACATGTGATCTTTCTCGTTTCTTTTTCACTAGTGTGGAGGTGTACTTCCCTGAGAGCAACACGTGGACGGAGGTGTCGCCTCTCAACCACCAGCGCTACAACTGTGCCACGGCGGTCGCGGACAACAGGCTGTTCGTGGTGGGCGGGATCACGTGCATCCCTCGCAACGGGGAGACGCACCACGTCCACTCCAACACGGTGTCGTGCTGGGACCCCACCACCAACAGCTGGGCGTCCGTAGCGCCCATGAACCACTGCCGGAGCTCGCTGACCGTCACCGTGCACGGCGGGCACATCTATGCACTCGGGGGGTACAACGGGGAGCGGTACCTCAGCACGGTGGAGCGCTACAGCCCGCGCACGAACAGTTGGGAGGAGATGTCGCACATGCTGAAGCCACGGAGCTGCTTCGCTGCAGCTGCTGCTAACGGAGCCATCTACGCCATCGGAGGGTACGGCCCCACACACCTGGACAGGTGAGGCTGGCACTCCACCTGGTTTTCTGTACCTGTATAGCCGGTATAACCGCCCTTCGGCGTAACACACCAGCTTCTGTATCTGTATAGCCGGTATATCCGCCCTTTGGTGTAACACACCAGCTTCTGTATCTGTATAGCCAGTATATCCACCCTTCGGCATAACACACCAGCTTCTGTATCTGTATAGCCGGTATATCCGCCCTTTGGTGTAACACACCAGCTTCTGTATCTGTATAGCCGGTATATCCACCCTTTAGCATAACACACCAGCTTCACAGGCACGTGGCACAGCTGCAGCTAGCTATAATACACCGCAATATAGCTGTTTAAAGATATCTAATGATTATCTAGTTTATATATGTGATGATGATGATATAATGTAATGTTGTGTTTATAGTGTGGAGAGGTACAACACATGTGATTGTATATGATGTTGTAATGTGTTGTAGTGTGGAGAGTTACAAAACATGTGGTTGTATATGATGTTGTAATGTTGTGTTGTAGTGTGGAGAGGTACAACACATGTGGTTGTATATGATGTTGTAATGTTGTGTTGTGTTGTGTGGAAAGGTACAACACATGTGGTTGTATATGATGTTGTAATGTTATGTTGTAGTGTGGAGAGGTACAACCCTACAGAGGACAGCTGGGAGTTTGTGGCACCCATGGCCGACAAGAGGATCAACTTTGGTGTGGGGGTGACCCACGGGTACCTGTTTGTGGTAGGGGGACACAACGGCATGCAACACCTCAACACCATCGAGAGATACGACCCATACAGCGACCAGTGGGCATCCTGCACACCCATGGAGACACCCAGTACAGGTGAGCTGTGTGGGTCAGTAACACACCCATGGAGACACCCAGTACAGGTGAGCTGTGTGGGTCAGTAACATACACACATGTACCTGCACACCCATGGAGACACCCAGTACAGGTGAGCTTGGGGGGAAATAACTTATGGGTGAAGTTTTACCACAGTCAAATACATGTAGGTACCGGTATATTATATACATACTGTGTCGTCTTGAGTTATCCTTTTCTCTGCTGCCTAACCCCATAATCGATAGAGAATTGGTAGCCAAACAGCTACATTTACTTCAGTGATGTGTGCTAAAGGTTAATGATTGCTGACATTTGTCGTATGTAAGAAAAAAAAGATTGATGTAGTGATGTACCTATTTTGGGGAGAAAACCTTTTTGGTACCAACTAAACTGGAACGATAACCTTTACTGTGGTCAGTAACATGGAAACTATTTAACATATGTCAAGTTTTACCACAGTTAAATAGATTCTGATACCACTTTAGTTAATGCTTGTTTGCTGGCATTTGTTAAGTGTAAGAAATGATAGATGTAGTGATGTACCTATTTTTGGACACTGGTGGTGGAAGGAAAACTTTGTGATACGAAATTAAACTACATGTAGAAAGATACATTATCCTTTACCTGCCCCCCCCCCCTCAGGTCTAGGTGTTGCAGTGCTGAACGGCCACCTGTATGTCGCCGGAGGTCACTCGGGGTCAGCATACCTGCAGCAGGTGCTGCAGTACGACCCAGTGGAGGACAGCTGGGCACCTGGACCCAGCATGAACGTCGCCAGGTCAGTGTTAGAAATACCAGCACGTCGGCAGAACGTACTGCACCTGCGCAAAACCCGTAATGTATTGTGCATAGCACTTTGGCAGAACGTCTCATATAAGGTTGTATTAGAGGATATAAGGTTGACAGCCTGTCTGTAGTTTTCAGATGTCGTATAGGAAAAGATATCGTCTGCAACAGGCAAAATTTTGATGCAACGTTGACCAAACATCCAACGAAAAACGTGAAAAATCAGGGTTTTGCGCAGGCGCAGTACGTTCTGCCGACGTGCTAGAAATACCCATCCGCAGTCTGCATTTTGCAGAGACAATTTCAATGTTGCAGAAGAAAAATTAAGTAATTTTGCAGACTGAAAAAATCAGGCAGGGGTTCAGTGGTGTTGGCCTATCTGGTCATAGATATGGCCACAGTTTCGCCCAGATGTGCTGCGCAAACAACATATTTTGCTTCAAGACCCAGGTAGTGCAGTTTCTAGGGGCGAAAGTAAGTACCTCTTTGCTGTTATTGGCTATATAAAAGTTTCTACTAAGCTGAAAAAGATTTTTTTTTTAATTTAAAAAAATTATATTTGCGGAAAGTATTTCCAAATTGCAGAACAAAATTTTGACATTATGCAATATTGCAGAACACTGGAAAAAACATTTCAGGTGGAAATGAGTACCTAGCTTCGGTTAGGGACGTCCCTCGGATAGGACATTGAATGGAGGTCCCGTGTTTGGGGAGAGCCACACCCCACGCACGATAAGGAACCCACCACACCTTTCGAAAAAGAGTAGGGGCATGCCCCGGTGTGCGATGGTGCAAATTCTACAGTGACTGGCCTCAAGGTTAGCCCTTAATAATAGCCCCGTGGTAGTTGGGTAGCCTTGGCTGTGTCTTCAGCCGATAAATAAATAAATAAAAAATATTTCTACCACTGCAGGTGCAACTTCGGACTTGCCGCCCTGTGACAGCGGAGTCTGTGCTGCCGTCAGCAGTCGGGTGAGATTACATAACCACAGACCACAGGGAGGCGCAGGGTTTGAGGTGGAAACTTAAGTGAGATTCTACTAAGAAGTTCCTCTGAATTGTCATGGAAATATGACTTTACCAGAAAGTGACAAGACGGTCCGAGTTAGCTTGAGAGTTTTCCTGGTTGCACCAGCGTACTAACTGGAAGTGTCAGGACATCCCAGATCGCTGGTACTTCTGTGGTGAAACGTTTCTGCGTCGGGAGACGTAACAGGTATTTCTGCAGTGCGCCGGCGACGGTACCTACCTCCGGGACAAGTCGTGCAGTATTAGCGCTGATTTTGCCGGGTTTTAGCTTCGAAAGGGTTGTGGTAATATCTGTCCGCTGTTCTACGCCGTCCTTCCTAGGGATAACCAGCCTTACAACAAATTCTCTAAGGCCATACCAATTTAATTTGTTGCTTCTCGGATTCGCCTCTTCATTTTTTTCTGATTTGCAAACAAACAAACAAAATTGTGGTTCAAAATCAACTAAAAAATGCTCATATTTTGCCTCCAACAGTTGAAGAAAGTCCTTTTCTTCCTAGTTGTTACAATTGTTATATCTACCAATGCAGTGGTTTGATTAAAAGTTCAAAATTCATTGTTTAAATTTTAACCCAGTCTTTTGTGTTGACTTCATGGCACCTATTCTAACATTTGGGGCTATAATAGGATGCCCAGGCCTGTTTTTATTTTTATTTTTTTTTGCGCCCTGTCGCTTCATATCTTTTCTGCAAAAATCCGAGAAGCAACAAATAAAATTGGTGTGGCCGAAAGATAAAACTTAGTTTGTCCTCATGTAGAGCTTAAGCCTTGCTAGACCACTTTAACATCAGGGCTGGCAACTAGGAGCCACCAGCAAAATCTGGAGTGTAACACTACTGCAGCATGTCAGATTTTAACACTACTGCAGCATGTCAGATTGTAACACTACTGCAGCATGTCAGATTGTAACACTACTGCAGCATGTCAGATTGTAACACTACTGCAGCATGTCAGATTGTAACACTACTGCAGCATGTCAGATTGTAACACTACTGCAGCATGTCAGATTGTAACACTACTGCAGCATGTCAGATTGTAACACTACTGCAGCATGTCAGATTGTAACACTGCTGCAGCATGTCAGATTGTAACACTACTGCAGCATGTCAGATTGTAACACTACTGCAGCATGTCTGGCTATGCTCCAGGACTAGGCAATGTCAGCCATATGTGACACAGGCTGTTTTACACAGGAACACGTCTAACTTGTGCTGTTGTAGGACCACTAAACAAAATAGTTCTCTGTACTCGGACCACTTTAAATACAAAGGCCAAACGAACATCCACTGAGTGAGAGGAATTCACACTGAGCACTTGTACTCAAATTTTGGGATAATTTCTCAAAAGTACCGCCTGCACCTCAGTGAAAAGGTCAAACATACTCTGAAGGTGATATTTTCCCAGAGCACCTTCATTCAAATTGGAATGTAGTAAATACATATGGCCAACAAATGTTCAAATTGCCAAGGTATTTTGCCATAGTGTACAGGGCTGGATTGGCAAGAACAGAGGGAAAAGGTAGAAACTTTAGCATGTTGTCTTCTCGGTACAGCTCCAAGTTTGTCCTGAACAAGTTTTAGTGATCAGCTTAATTCTCAGTCTCCATGGCAACTTGTGGACTGATTCCTCTCCAATGGTGGATAGTTTTAGTTTTAGCACCTCTCTTGCCCACTCTCTGGTGTGTGAATATCTGAGATAAAGGAAAATAATACTTTTGACACCGAAAGAGGCAATGCAGCAATAATAAGGCCTCCTATACATGGTTCTAAATCAATGTTTTGTTGTTTACTTGTCAACAATGAAACATAAGTTGCAAAAAATAGACAGGGTGTATAAACTATTTGTTTACAACCACTAACATTATAGTGAGGATAAGGGTGACATTGTATATAGTAGCAATATATGTCCGACTGCTGAGAACTGCCATTATACAACAGATTTATGGGATCTGCAGTTGCTGTAAAGAAATTGGTCTGGTTTAAGACAGGCAGCTGCAGGGGATTTTATTGGGAAAGACGGGGGAAAACTGATCTTCATACCTGTTACAAAGATGTAACTATTGGTTAGATTATTTCAATATGCAGTCTCCTCACCACCCCCCCTCACCACCCCTGAAGAACCCACACCAGAAACAGTGCCACATGGTAGAGTTTATACAAGCAAGCAGAGTTTGAGACTCTGTATGTACATGTATGTGCTTTCAGTTTGAGGTCTGTACGTACATGTACGTGCTTTCAATCTTACACACATTAACTATTACATCTGTATCAATTCTGTATCTGTATAGCCGGTATAACCGCCCTTCGGCGTAACACACCAGCTTCTACATATTACATGGCCACTATCATGTTTTGGAAGGTTCTCATTTCTCATATCAAGCAGAACAACAATTTTGGAAACACAGCTCTAACTTGTATGAATACTTGTATCTGGTTTTATGTATTTTGTTGCCAGTGTATTATATACAGATGTATATATATAGCTTGGTTGCTGCTAGAAACCAACTGAGCACATTTTCTTCATTGTGCCACTTTCGTGCCACTTTCTTCAGTTCAGTTACTCTTTGTTTAAAACCTCAGAAGAATTGGCTCAGACTTGACTGCTAATTTATAGGAAAGAACTTGCTTTGTAAAGGAGCATGTTTGAAAACACCCCGTGCAGTAACTTAATCTGTGTTGAGTCCTTCCTTAAAAGGTATTGTCCAAAGGACCAGCACCACAGGCGAACAGAGTACACACCCAGGAAACAAAGAAAAATGGAGGAGATTTATATGCCTGGTCTTGCTTTTAGACATGGAAAATGTTGAGATCTTAATTTGCTCTGTTGATTACAATTTATTTCTATGAGATTTGCTTGTAATTAAGAAGCCTACCCATCAATTCTGTTGTTACAATCCTGAGCTCAATTACAGGCAGTTAGCTGCCAACTCAATCTTTATGATAATGCATAATGGCAGCCTTACACATGTACCTCCTAACCCCCCCCCCCCACACACACACATGCAGAAAGGAAAGATTGTTACCAGCTTGCCAACGTTTTGTACAGGATTGGTGTGGAATGCAAGTTTCATGTTCAAGTTCAACATGTTCTATTAGATCATTTGGTCTACTTTCTGGGCCAAAGGAAAGGTTCGTTGTGTTCTTGTACAAAAAGGTGCAACCCGAGCTGTCAGAAAACAATCATTATGCAGTCTTCAGTCTATCATGTGCAGAATTGTCCTATCAGAGGTGTTCTTGCCAGCAGTAGTCATGGTACATACATTTGTACACATACAGCAGTAGTCACAACACACACATACACGGAGTTCTCAGGTATTCAACATGTCAACATTAATGCTTGTACTGCTAAGGGCTGTTCAGGTACAGGAGTGGAAATGGTAGAAATACAATGTCAAAAGCGTCAGTAATTTAGATTGAATATGTTTAAATAACATATTACACATGTGGAGCCTGTATTGCTTTCAGTCAATTCAATCTGGAAAAATGATCAAATGTGATCAACAACAAAAATGTCCAGTAGTTTCATCTCAAAGGAAGGCAATACAGCAATAATGCACCAACCGGTCTCCTCCCCACACCTGTTATAATGTCCTCAGAGAAAAGTTAAGCCCTGTCTAACCTCTCGTCGTTACCCCTGTACCGAAATAGCTCTCACAGAGTTTGTTGCTGAAAGTTTGACTTACACACCCTAGCAACTACGGACTAAGGGGATATGTGGGATTACTGTACACTGTCTGGGACACAATGACACACAGATAGCACAGGTACAGGCATTGTACAAGGGAGGATGCCACATGCAGTCAGGTCAAGGCTAGACTAATCCTCTGAAGCAAGTTTGAACTGTGATTTCCAACACAAGAAATTGGGCTCACCCAAATTTTCAACTGTACAACTCCAGTCTTTGTCGAGGAATGAGTTGTACAGATGAAAATTTTAGTAAGTCCAATTTCTTGCGTGAGAAATCACGGTTCCAACTTCATAATGACTTGTACCAACACAGATGAACTTTCAAGATAAACTAATCCTCCTATGGTAGACCTTGGTATGTGGACAAACATGTAATGCCCTTAGAAGCTCTATGTTTCTGACCACTACTATATTTGTGTCTGCTGAAGTCTATCATTAAAGTTGTGACTTTTCTGTCCGACTTTAGGAATCTTGTAAGAGACTTATTGTCCTGCTAACACAGCGTGTACATGATAGTTTTAAGTGGTATTATGTCAGATACCTCAAGGGGTACAAGACTGTGAGATGTCAGTTTTCATGGACATTGTTGACAGAAATGATTTAGTGTTGTACAGAGATGACTGTTGTCACACAGTGAGGGGCAGATTGTCTCTTTTTACTCTTACTTGTCGAATGAAGAGAATTTAACATTTGCCTGTTAATACAAACGCTACGGACTGCGTGCTAATAAATGTGCAATCTAATAAAGGGGAAGATGGTTGTCGTGTTGTGTTATTTCTCAAAGGAGGATACCTGGATATCTTCGTGTTTTTTTTATTATTTGCACATAACAAGAAATTACAATAAACACAAAAAATACATATAATACAACTGTGCAAGGGAGAGCTGACTGAAAGCTTATATGCTGGCTTCCCTTTATCAAATTACCAAAAAATTAATTATTCTAACCCAAATGAAATTTATCACCTCAAGTAACATACAGAATTACATGTTAATAAGACCAATAACCAGATCAAGCATTGTAATAAGCATAAGTGAGCTAAAAATAGACCTAGGAGGTGAAACATCGCTGACAAAAAACAACATAACGCCATATGAAGGAAAATCGTTCTGAAAGTCAAAGAATGAGTGTTTCATGTCAGGACTTTAAAATGTAAACTGCTTAGAATAGCCGGGGAGTTACGATAGGCGTAAACCTTTTAAATAAAGCAATAAGCAGAGCAGGGGGGGGGGGCACGGTGAAAGGTGTCGTCATCTTCAGAGAACGTTTTGTATCAATTAGTAATTTGCGTAACTTTATTTGTTACTTTTGTTGTAATTTGGACAGATGATTTTGATGCTTTTGTATGGGGTTTTCCCCCCAGGGCACATTGAAAAGCGCCCTCGGGCGATATGTATCCCCTGGTGAAATAAATGAAAACAAACAAACAAACAAACAAACGTCGTATACAGAACAGCATTCTGAAACAACCAAAAATCGTGCAGTGATGCCACATTGGTCACTCCGTGGACGTGCGGCAAACCCTCGCCTGTCCTTAGTACTGAAATGCCGTCGGTCCATAGGCTGACCTCGGTACCAGTATCTTCTGTGTTGAACAGACATTCCCGTACTAGTGCACTCACATTGGCATCACGGAGGACAACACCCGGGCTGTCCCAAACCTGGAGTAACCAAACGGGGAGGAGACTTGAGTTCTGTTGGTGCTTGCTATTCAACAACAACAACAACAACAACGTTCGGTTACTTATGCTATGTCTCACAATCTTACTTATGTCATCATTTTTGTCGTAAGTTTATTTGGTTTGTTATAGTGATGATTTTAAGTTTTTTTTGTAGCCTGGGCCCCATTGAAATCAATTTGTCAGAATTAAATGGGCCACCCAGGCGTCTGAAAATTCAATAAAGTAAAAAAAATTAAAATTAGATTTAAAAAAAAACACGTCATTTCATACTTCCGTACGATTGTGAGGTAGTCTGGAACGTTCCCCATACACCCGTTACGCCACGGCTGTTCTCATGAGACGTCTGCGTGATTTCTTACTCAATGAAACTGCCACTAGGCCTAACCGATTCCATTAATTCCTTGATTGTGTTTTTCCTCGGTCCACGTATCCCAGGGAAACAATTACATGTAGAAAGAATGAAGCCATAATTTGACCCACCCCGCTGAAAACAGATTACGTCGAAGCGATCTAAATTTAGCTCACACGTTAACATAGCGTCCTCAAAATGTGCAGGTAAATAAAGAGACAGTGACGACAAAATAAATTGCCTGGTCAAATTCAATAACAAGCCTGTATTGGGTTCCCTGCTTGGATGGTAAGCACCCATATGTCACCAAAACGATGACGACATTATACAGGTACGTTTCTGCCAACGAGTTTTGGAAACAGTTGCGCACATATTAGTCATTATTTATGTGTGTTACGCACGAGTGGTGTTGTATCTGGAAATTGAGAGCATAAATATTGTTAATGCAAGTACAGATGGCACCAGTAAGCACGTATCTCTTCTCTACTATCAAATCAAATCACATCTTTATTCAGTAAGGATCTCACACCCGAATTTCTTCCTTATGTACAGAGGATTTCCAGTATAGATCACATTAAAATAATGACTCCAAGCAGAGGTTGAGGCTTTGTCTTATTTTTGACGTGTTTCAGACGTTTTATCGGGCTTTCTTTTTTGTGCGGGTATTTTTTTATCCAAGCCAAACTTCGGGTGGCCATTGGGCTATTGCCCTGCCAATTTGGTACTGTCTTGATCTTGCCGTCACCAAAAGATCTTATGTTGAGGTCACATTTCCAAACCGGGGCCCGGCCGGGCTGTTTCGATTAACGAAATATCAACAATTTATATCAAGAATATACGCAAATAGTTCCCATTATTAATTTTTCACCTTTTTTTGTGCTTTGTTGTCTTTTATATCATACTTTTCGTTCCATAAGACTGCCCGGCCGGGCCCCGGTTTGGAAATGTGACTTCAGCATTAGATGAATGTTCTCGCGAATCAGTCTGTATAATAATTCCCGTACGCGTACTCCTGAACAACTGTTGTTTCAGGTATTGTTTCCTGGCCGTTATCTTCCCAAATGAGAACAGACATCAATGTCAGAAAACGTTTCTATGTCTGCTATAAATAAAAGACCGAAAATGAAGTTAACATATCAAAATGCAAAATACGCGTAATACAATTATAATGAATATAAGAAATCAAGACTAAATCATTCGTAACCTAGAAGCAATATGCGACAGGGCGTGTGGAGTACAGGTTGCAATGGGTGGTTTCTTATCTTCATGTTTGTATAACGTCTGTACTTGTGGGTCATCTGTTACCAGTTTCGACTGCCTTGATGACCTGTGTATTGATATGTTTGTCAATTTTCAATAAAGTAAAAGTAAAAGTTTCTATGTCTACACTAGCTGCACTCGGTTCTACGCCGCAGAAAAACGCAGAGAGTGAGCCATTTCCGATTTCTGCACCAATTGGTTAGTTTATGTAGAATTTATTAGAGACTTTTCCATTCCAGAAATTCTGTTCCAAGCAAAAGTGTGGAGGCGTACAAGAGACTATTGGTTAAGATAAAAAGGGAAAATGGAGGTAAAAAAACTCCTCCCTGACTGCTTCCTTTGTGTTTTAACTGACATATCCCAATTCACAATCTTGTTCTGCTCGTCCTGCCAAATGAAATGGAAGAGTCAGCTGCACTGCACAGACGCATCACCAGATAGCTCTCGCGTGCTGCCAGATATGAAATGACAATACCTCCCGGAGTCGCTAGGTGGCGCACCAGGCCTGTGGCCGCGTTGCATCGTACCGCCACACGCAATGCGGCCAATGAAATACAAAAGTTCCTATAAGGGCAAAATATGGCTACCGACTGCACGGCATAGCCAGGACCCTGCCCAGCTGCCTGTGACAGACGGCATAAATAATGCAGCACAACAAAAACCCTGCGGTGCCCGCCTGTGCTAGACTCTACCAGACTAACTACGCTGGCTATAGTATATTTGCCAGGGGAGTTTGGCCGCCTTGTGGTTTGACTGGCCGCACAGGGGAAAATTAACCCCCCCGCGGACCGACTCTACATTACTGGCCAGCTATTCCCTTCTTTTGCCGAATTCTACGATCCGTACCCCCGTAGGAAGGCCTGGTGGAGGCTACGCCTGTGCACTCTGTGTCGTGCGAAGCGGAATGTCGGAGTAAATGCACCAATTTACCCAACAGGTAACTCTTTTACCGGAGTGGCCGCAGTTGAAAATAGAACGCAGACATTTGATTTGTAACGATAGATAAGAAAGCACGTCGGCAGAACGTACTGCGCCTGCGCACAACCCTGATTTTTCACGTTTTTCTCGTTAGATGTTTGGTCAACGTTGCATCAAAATTTTGCCTGTTGCAGACGATATCTTTTCCTATACAACATCTGAAAACAACATACAGGCTGTCAACCTTATATGCTCTTACTAATACAACCTTATATGAGATGTTCTGCCAAAGTGCTATGCACAATGCATTACGGGTTTCGCGCAGGTGCAGTACGTTCTGCCGACGTGCTGATGAGATACGGCCTGTGCTGCTGTTGCTACAATACCTCCCGAGGAGGTGCGTGGTTCACACCAGCCTTACATTCCCTACCCTCTGATGAATTCTCTAGCCTCCAGACTAACCTTACAAAGTCAATGGGCATTATGCTGAATATTCTTTTGCTTTACTATTTGCCGTTATCATCACTATAATCAGCTGCTTACGCGGTGACATTAACGCCTGTTGATGTAGTCTAAAAGCCCGCCTGATGGCAGAGTACAAGTTGCTGCGTTATGAGTACACATAAAGAACACATTTGTAGTAATTAAAGGACCCCAAAAATTACAACTCGGAGTCTCCCATCAACGTTTTCTTTTGTGATCTTGTATCTGTCTGCTTGTTTGTTTGTTTGTTTTGAACGTCCATGCCTTAATGTCTTACCCAGGCATTTATTCTAGATCTGTATCTAGTAAGAGTTTTACTGTTAGTATGTAATTATCATTTTTATCATCAAGAAATATCGATATTTTGTATATTACAATGACTGCAACACTTTTAATTGTAAATACTTAGTAATACGCAATTCAGACGTATGTCTGCAATGTGGTATCACAATAAAAGTTTCAAAGTTGTATGAATGTCATGCCACATAAACACCATTCGAAAATGTTAGAAACACCATTTTCAAAGATACATAATATATGGCAATGTTTTCTCTCCCTGATGTACAATGCTAAGGACAGACCAGTGTTCAAACCATATTGGATAAAGCGTCCCTTTGGACGTACCGTTTGTTGATGGTTCGGTGGTGCTGATCTTGTCAATGTAGGAGGCATATGACATATGGATCATGTAACGTTATATGACAAGTGCTTTATCATACATAAACTTACACATTCTGATTGGAGTAAGGACAGTTTGGCCATAGTATATAAGTCTCTACTTTTTATATCTTCATTCAGATCATTGCTTTATGCGTTTTTATCGCGCTGTTCTTCGGGTGGCGTATTGGACACAGCCTGGCCAAGTTGATACTGTATTGCAGCCACCGAAAGATCTGCTTGGAGATTATTTTACTTTACTTTACTTTACTTTATTGAGAACTGACAACATATCAATACACAGGTCATCAAGGCAGTCGAAACTGGTAGCAGATGACCCACAAGTACAGACGTTATACAAACATGAAGATAAAAATCTACTATGAAATACAAGACCCTTATGAATTTAGATTAGTAATTCCCCCCAACACAACAGCCAGACAGGATGTCTTGTAGGTTGTCTCCTTCCGCTGCAGACAAGTCACGTTCAGAGCATCCCAGATGGGCGCGTCACATTTCATCATGGCCTCTATTAATTTCTAAATTAAATCTCTGCAAGTCATAAACCGTAATTGCCCCCGAAGAACAGCAGTGTCTTTTGGTGAGATTGAAAACATTTAGAGAATCTAGGTTCAAGGCGTCTCCGTAGATTTCTAGTGTATATTATTTTTGATATCAATTTAGACATACGACTATACAATTCATTTTAATTAGAAATTCTTTGTTGCAAATTCATGCCCGAAGGCTAATTGCAAACTTACAAGGACAAAGAGTACAGAATATATTGAAGAATGGTATAAAACCATATGCTAACATGGAGTTCTACTTCTACTAATCTAACTTTCTATTTTTACTTAAAACTAATAACGTATCATGTATATATGACAAAGAGAGGATAACTAATACAGAAAGACGTAAGAGCAACATGGTAACTACCATTCTATTTCTAGTTAAGCTATTGTGGAATAATAAGTAACAGAGTGAGAATATAGTTTTCCACGGGTTGAGATATTTTGTTTATATTTTATGCACGTGTGAATGTAATCATGACTGTTGAGTGGAGATGGGGGGGGCAATATGTGATAGATCACAGTATGATCGGGTATGTTATCCCATATATCTTAGATTTAATGACTGTCATATCGTTAATTGGGATTTTTCGGGCTGCAACGTGGGAAAAATAACACAACGTGAACATTATATTGCCTGAAATGCACGTACTGCCCTTATCGTATCCAGAACCGTGCCTATCTACTTCTATGTCTGTATCTGTTAGGGTAGGATCAGGCACGGTTCTGGATAGTCTCCGCGTATCCAAGAACGTAGATTTGCCCCAGGCACGGTTCTGGACTATCCAGAACCGTGTCTGAGCATGGTTCTGGATAAAGCACGGTTCTGGATAAAGCAGCCCTGGTGCTAGCATTGACATACCAGTAGCGCGCGCTAGCTGAAATTTTAGTATCATTAGAAACCACTACGTGCAGATTTACTTGTGTGATGATGAGAAAGTGGCGTCTTGATAACATCTGAGAAGTACGTTAGACAGATGTATGTCACGACACTTCAATATAAACTGTACTTGGCCGAGAAACATGTTGTGAACGACATTTGATATGTCCGAGTATAAACAAGACAAGTGGAACTCACGGAGAGTCACGGTGAAGTCAAAGTCACAACGAAGTCAAAATAAAAACTATTTATGTCTACCTATTATGGGAAGGGCCCCCAACATGAAGGAAACCAAAGATAGGATCTTTGAAAACGGTCGAATTACGTTCACAAGAACCTGTGGTACACTAGTACTGTGACGGTCTGCTCAGAAAGCTTGGCACACAATTTATATTTATTTATTTATTTATTTATCTATTTATTTATTTATTTATTTATTTATTTATTGATCATCGGTACATTTGGGTAGTCTCTTCAGTCGAAAAAGAGCTGATTTCCAAGGGAGCCCAAGATAAACAAAATACAAACTCTGGAAGTCATATAACGTGAAATAATAATTAAACATAGGAGTGATAAGTTATACAAGCAAATCCAATTAGCAACTCAAAATCATAATCATTATACAATGATTTCTCGTACTATTTCGTTTCGTTTCGTTTTGGTAGCCTCTACCAGGCTTCAGGAGGGGGCTGGAAAGAGTAGAAATTGGCCAAATAGAGAGATAACATGCCAGGGGAGTTGGTCCGCTGGAGAGTACATTTTGCCGCACATGTACCCTCTCTGGCTGGCTAACTCCCCTGGTATACTATTCCCTTTATTTTGGCCAATTTCTACTATTTTTCCAGCGATCCGCGGTGCCTGGTAGAGGCTATCGTTTTGGATCAAAGTCACATATCTTATGCAGACCGAAGTCAGGGCAAACGTGACCTCCGTACATGCCCTGCCGGATGACTCATCTCCCGCCGATAAGATAGCGGGCCCAGCCGGGAGTGCTCTCCGCCGCAGGTATAACACAGTTAGCATCGACAGGCGCTCTGATGCACATCTACATTGTATGTCATGTCTGTAAGCTGATAAATTACGCAGCTCATCCTCTTCGATTCCGCACGGCCTGGTTTACGGACATCTCTGTCTACCTACATACCAAAAATGATGAAAATGCGTTGTTTCTTTCTGGACTTATCCGCTTTGAAAGATTTCACAGGAAACTCCCCTGCAGTACAAGAACAAGCTGCTAGGGGGACCAAACTCACGCCACTTATTCCTGACAGGAAAAGCTATCTGTCACCAAGAAATCAAGACCATAGCATGTGCAGGACAAAAGATACAAAAACCGGAAGTTCAGCTGCAGTACCAAGGTCAGCCAGGAGGCCCAGATTTAGCCGTGACCTTTGTCTTTCTATGACCTACCCACATACCAAATATCTTCAGAATCTATAAATGCCTTCATAAGTTATGTTGACTATGCGGAAACACAGACACACACACAGACACACAGACACGAAGACAGACACACAGACAGACAGACACACAGACAGACACAGAACAATATCTCCATTTTTCATGGAGATAAAAACCAATACAAAGTAAAATACACAAGAAGAGTGCTAATGGAAGGCAGAGACCAATTTGGTCTATCCGAGGCCTTCCCCACAACTAAATGAAAACAAGCAAGTAAGTAACTGACAAAAACGATAAATAGAAATAAGAATACATAGCTGATCGTTAAATCAACATCTGAATTAACAAATAAAATAATGATATAATGATAAATGATAACAAATAAGTAAATAACTAAATAACAACTGATAACATAATCCAAATAAATAATTGCTTAACAGAAGAACTGAACAGAAGAACTATGCGTAAGTTGGGTTGCTGATGTAAGTTGGTGTACAGGTAATGGTTGTACGTACACGAAAAACGGCAGGACTTCCAAAGCAACAAATTAATCCGAAAATTAGTTCCCAAGCTGTGAAGTCACAGGGAGTGAAAACTCTGAGCCGGAAAGGCGCTTTGAGTAACGCTAGTAACACCAATGGCAACGCGTGCCTGGCAGTGTCCGGAAAGTGTGGTAATTGCGTTGCACGGCGCGGTGCAAACGTTCCTATAAATAGCGCTGTGATGTAGTATTTTCTACTCGCTAATTTATAAGGTGTCTTCAGGGAGGTGGAACTGAACGACGCGTTTCGGATGATGCGGTTGAAAATAATCCGGTCTCAAAAGATCCTTTGACAAAGAAAGCAGCGGGCTAGTACGTCGGTGAAGGTTAGACATCCAGGTAATAAGATACGCCCAAAAACAGTTACTCAAGCAACTGGATATGATTTTGGAAACGGTCAGACGTTTCAGGTAGCATCCACTACCTTTCGTCAGTGACAGCAAGCTAGTACGGCTGTATTAAGCCCCTGTCTCACATTCCAAACCTACCCCCGAACAACAGCCAACCAAGGTTGGCTGAAATTCGGGAGTAGTTTGACCAGATTTAGGCCACGCCTACCTTTCGATCCGAATCGAATCAAATTTGAGTTAAATTTGAGTCAAATTTGACTGACAACCACGCCCGACCTACTCCCGAACACATTTGCATAAATCATACCCGAAGGCTAACTGCATGTACAGCGTCGAAGAAAGTAAAGTAAAGCAATTATTATTAAATATAGAACATACACCTACTGTCTGATGTTAGTAAGGATGGGAACGGTCCACGTAGGGTTTTCAGGTTTTGTTCACTTTCTGCTGTTTGCTGTTCTGCCTTTTTGTCAGTTCTTTCATGCGAACTAATATGCCCATCTCCTAGTATATCCTACTCCCAGTACGAATGTGTGATCTCCATTTTCCCGGCACGCACGCACAACATCCCTTCATATGAAGTAATCCGGCTCCAGTACTAGTGTCTTATCCATAGACACGCGACCCACACGCCGAGTAGATCCCCTAACAGGTAATCTCCAAGCAGATCCTACGGTGGCAAGAAACAGTATCCAATTGGCCAGAGGATATCTATACCCAGAGTACTAGTAGGTGGCTGAATGACACTACTCTAGGTATAGATCTCCTCTGGCCAATTGGATACTGTTTTTTTTTTGGCCACCGTAGGATTTGCTTGGAGATTACTAACAGGGTCTTGACAGGGTTCTGCGCTTCTGTTAACGCGCTGAGGAGCTGGTTCACATGAAGTCTGGGGATTACTTACGCCGAAACAAATGTGCATCTTGAAAAGTGGGATCCTATGACCCGGTCGATATCCTCGGGCCATATTCCAGGCTTACCGGGGCAGCCCAGGCCCACACAGGCCAGCCGAGCGGCGGTAATGCACGCACAGGCCCGTCTCAAAATGTCAACATTCCGTCTGCAATGATATCTGTATAGCCGGTATAACCGCCCTTTGGCTTCGTAGGCACGCGGCGCGGCGGCAGCTGGCTACATTACACCGAACGACATGCTACACCTAATCTTTGAACGTCTAACTCTAGACAATGTTTAATGACGATACCTCTACTGTACTTGGTAGCAGCGAGTTCCACTCTACGATAGCTCTAGGAAAAATGAGTTTTTGAACACGTCAATCCTTGGTTGATAGCTCTGGTACTTGAATATCATTTGCCGACAGAAAGAAATATGGGACAAACAGAACTCCGGAAATACAGTAGTTTTTTTTCTCAACTTCATCGTTTTGATATTCACATTCAGTCGTAGCCTCAAGTGTGAATTTTAATTTAGAAATTTAGAAAATGTTTAGTTGACAACGTCAACAACTTTTGCATGGAGCAAAGGGATACTGAGACTTGTTTACAAAACGTAACTATCTTTGCATGAAATCAGTTCCCCGAGTTGATGTAGTGTGTAATTGCAGCCTTCGAAAAACGCGACGGAAAGTAGTAGTAGTAGACTGGTTTATTCACACATTCACATGTACATATATATACAGGAAAGTCTTGGCAGCATTAGGCTCAATTGTAGACTTAAGCACTTTAAGAATGTTATAAGTTCAACTATCGGCTTAAAAATACAATATACATAATACAATTAATCAATGGTACAGTTAAAATGTGAACGGCCAGTATATAGGATACAGGAAGGGGCAGAAAAACGTCGTGGTGATGGAATCAAAGCAACGAAAGCTTGGGTGTACTGAGGGAACACTTCGTACGGATGAGGCTTCCAAAGGTGGCGTGGGGGATTATTTTATCCAGAACCGTGCCTATCTAGTTCTATCCAGAACCGTGCCTATCCAGTTCTATGTCTGAATGGGTAATAGGTTAGGATCTGGCACGGTTATGGATAGTCTCCTCATATCCAAGAACGTAGATTTGCCCCAGGCACGGTTGTGGATACGAGTGGACTATCCAGAACCGTGCCGCTAAGCATGGTTCTGGATAAAGCACGGTTCTGGATACAACAAACCCGTATCGTTGGTATTTCCGAACAAAGAGCTGGTAGTTTGGAACACCCCACAGAATCCAATCTTTACGCACGCGTAAAGGTTCCGTTTCTTCTCTCGCGTGTGCCTTTACGCAGGCTGCTTAAAGATAGGATTTCGTGCAGTGGAAGTCCTGCCTTATGAAAATATATGTGCATAATGGTGCCTTATCACTGTAATCACACAGGAGAAAATTGGCTGCTCGGGACAGTACTGTAATTAGTCTGTTATTGCGCCGTTCGGGAAACGCACGGTCTAGTCATTACCACGCAGCTACCATCCGCCGCTCTTATCGGCAGTTATAGACCTGTATTTCACAAAAATGATCTTCTGATATTCGCCGATTATGTTCTCGCTCCACCATTAGGATTGATCCCGTGCGAGGCGGCTTGTACGTGTTTCTCATCAGCAGTTGTCGTCGATTTGTCAGCTCCGTCCTTTTTAATCAGATTACCGACGCTTTACATCCCAAATCTGCGCAATCGAGTCGAACCGAGGCTAAATCACACAACATGCAGGCTGGCTCGGCCAGATGGCCACATGTAAATTATGCAGGGAGTACGGAGCAGTGCCCTACGCGCCAGGCTGAGCGAGTGGGAACATCTCCGGGAGTCATTAAGGCGCGTTAATTGGCATCATCACCGTCTGACTCAGCTAAACGTTACTACCGAACGGCGATCTCCGGACCCTACCGTACCCCGGACGGTCAGGTCGCGCCCAGGGAAACTAATTTCGTTCGCGGGAAATGTTCTGTCGGTCCCCCGAGGCCGGGATAGTTTAATAGCCGCGAATGTGGGTCGCTGATTCCCGTTATTTCCCCAGAATTGCAGCTTGGCAGCGGAAAGACCGGCTGATCATCGCCGCCCGGCGCCCCTTCCCCGCGGGTCCCGGCGGGTAAGTGTGACGGACTCCGGACGCAGAACGCCGCTGTGCTGCGGCTAGGCTCGACTCAGCCTCGTATGCAAATACATCCACGCGTTCAGCACCAAGGCGAGAAACAGAGCAGCAGCAGCAGCCGGACGGATTAATAATTCAAGATGGCAGCTCTTGGAGCGGGCAATCCGACGGAGGAGGGTCGGGGATGGAGGTGCCAGGGGACCGCGCAGCTCGGGGGCCGACGTTAGGGGGAACCTCCCGCAGAAAGAACCCGACAGACAGACAACCTTCGCCGCCATGAGCCGTGAGGAAGTGACGGAAGAGGTGAGGCTAGGGGAACGGGTTAGAGAGAGGGTGTTGAGTGTGGTAGGAAGTCATCAGCTGGCCGTTATTTTGCATATCGCTGCCAACTGCTCATTACTAGTATTGAGCGGGTTATAATGCGGTAATCTGGGTATTGGTTCACAATATCGGGACATGTAACTGCGGGTTAACGCTTTCATTTTCTCTGGTACGTACGTACGCGCTTCTGGATGTTAATATGATGGCCGCGCGCGCACTCCGAATTAAAATTTCATTAGACTTGTTTTAGCGTCCGGGCAACCATTCCACCTCACAGTCCCGCGTCAGCCTGAGGTGTAGCGCCCTGACTGGACACATTACGGACTCAAACACACATTAGTACATCTTAGTACATCAGTTTAAAAAAAGAGGTTACATCCTCTAACATTCCACCGCTTCAACCGTGCGGCGACTGTGATAACAATATTGGGCGAAAACGTAAATGTTTACACCGCCGCTCCTACATATCAGTGTGAGTTATAGGCGGAGTATTGAACGCTTTCCTGTGCCGAGGTCATTACAAGTAGCCTCCACCAGGCCTTCCTACGGGGGTACGGATCGTAGAATTCGGCAAAAGAAGGGAATAGCTGGCCAGTAGAGTCGGTCCGCGGGAGGGTTAGTTTCCCCCCTCCGAAGTAAACTGCGCGGCCAGTCAACCTCAAGGCGGCCAGACTCCCCTGGCAAATATTCTCTATTATAGCCCGCGCAGTTAGTCTGGTAGAGACTACATTACAAGCACCCCACAGGGGAATGCGCACTGACGGGGGGAGGGGTAGAACAGTCGGCTCGGACAGACTTATTTATTTATTTCATCTTGGGACACTCCTGGGTAGCCCCTTCAGCATTACTTGCTGATTTCCAAGGGGGCCCAGGTAACATACAGTTTGTCCAAAAGAGAAATCATACAAATAATGTAACAAAGACATGCAAACTGAAATCAGTATGGCTGACAATTAAACTCAAATAAATAATAGGACATAAATAAGTGACGAAACTGAAGACTCTGAAGGAAAGGCGTGAGGTGGCTGCTGTGAAACTGCTCAAGAACATGCTGGAGGAAGATCATCCCCTCCACGACCTCGTTCCACCGGCAAGGACCAGGGCCACTGGGCGAACCCTGAGAAATGCCACAGCCATTACAGTGCCAGCCGCCCGCACACAGAGACTCAGAAACTCTTTTCTACACCAGGCCATACGCCTGTATAACAAGTCTGTTGCGTGAAGACCTAATGAGGACTTTTCTTTCTTGTTGCGTTAATCGTAGTTGCTTTATGCCCTTGTTTGTCTGATGCTTTTTTTGTTTAGGGTAGTGTTATTTAGTACCTGTAAGTGTGTAAAAGTCAGTGCCATTCAGCTGCACAAGCTGCGAGGCTGATTTTCTCAATAAATTGAATTGAAATTGATTAAAAAAGAAACATAAGTTATTAACAAAACCAAAATGTCAAAACATAATCATAATCCGTAATCGTGTCCATTTACCGTTCCATAGTCAAATTATCTCAACAAGACTCATACCGAGCTGTGCGGTCTCACCCGCCTGGGTGGGAGGAAGAGAACTATCGTATCCCGGACCGTGCCTATCTAGTTCTATGCCTGAATGGGTTAGGGTTAGGATCAGGCACGGTTCTGGATAGTCTCCGCGTATCCGAGAACGTAGATTTTCCCCAGGCACGGTTCTGGATGCGCGTGGACTATCCAGAACCGTGCCTGAGCATAGTTCAGGATTAAAGCACGGTTCTGGACACAACAGGAACGCGACAGTACGAAGCGACGTCAGTAGGGATGTCCAGCACTACTGCGGCACGTAGTTCGTTCTCCTGGTCTTCTCTCCCACACCGGCCAGCCCTGCGCTGAGCCTCACGTGAGGCCATTTGATCCGTGACCCCTGGCCCTGTCAGCAGTTGGGCCCAACTCATTTGTCACGCGTAGAAACATCGCCCGAATGCACTTCGTTAAAATGTATTCAATTCAAATACCATCGCATTTCCGAGTGTTTATGCCTTAGCGCAGCGGGTGAGGGGATTGGAGAAAAAAAGCGCAAAGCATACGAACAGCAGCAGCTGAGGATGAGAAGGATGAACCCGAGCAACAATAACGCAGATTAATCGGTCTATTTTGTACCACCATGGTGAACAACAAGCAAGGCCTAATTCAATTTACTGGATGCAGAAAGAGCAGAGATTTTGAATCATTTCCAGTGTTTAAACAAGAACCCAGGAAACGTACGACTCTCCCGCTGATGTAATGAAACGGTGCACGGCGAAATGATAGATACTCTCCAAGGTACTTGGGTACTTCATTACTCTATTAGCTTCACACACATACAAAATACATGTACAAAAGCTATTCTTCCTGGAGTTTTTAAAAGAAACATATAATACAAATACATTACAGGTCAAAATACAACTATGTACAATTTTACGCATACATCCAGCTCCCGCCGGAATTTGCTTCTAGGTGCAGATTTTACACGGTACGGCAAAGTGTTCGAGATCTGATGTTGATCTATACATTAATGTCTTTTTCATAGCGTTAGTTTTTGGTTTCATCAGTCTGTATGTGTTCTTGCTGGCATGGCGTGTGTTGTAGCCGTGCTGCTGTGTCACAGGAGACAACTGGTTGTAGAGAACGGCTCGTTGCATTACACCACAGCCTGGTCTTTAACTTTTGTTTCTCCTTTATTTACAATACATATGTGCTATGTACAATACATGTGTGTAAAAACAATTATAAAAAACAATTGTATTTAAGGAAAACTCCCTCGATGAACCTCCAGGTTTCTGGGCTCTCCCGCACATTCGTGCTACATAATTCATGCATACTGATTTGTTGTTTTTAAGTGCAAACTGACAATAAACAAATAAACACATTATATCTTACACTATGTACGCGGACGTGCCCTTCTGTTAGTACTAAGCAAATTCATGACCCAATCCTTTAATGCTCCTGCAGCCTGGCTGCTGTGATTATAGCGCAAAGGGCTAATCTTGTTTTTCGTCCGATCAGTTCTTAACGTTATCCATAACAAAACGATGACAGAACGTCCCAGTTGGGAATGTCTCTCTCTCTCTACATAACCGTACAAACATGACGTACTCCCGTCCCCGGCAGCTAACTGCTCCCCCGGTACCGTAACCCGTTAGGCACGGTTAGACTGCCATCCATTTCACAACAACATTGACAGAACACACGCCGCCTGCATTAGTGCTGCCAGGCTGCGCTTTGATAATGACGCAGTCGCGTACGGGTTTGTCGCTGCACTGTTTGGATAGAAAGAGTACACGGGATATTATACAAGAACTTTATTGCACGACAATCGGACACGGTACTATGTATACCTATGGCAACAACTATTGAACACAGTACAAAATAAATTAACATCCTAATTACTAAAACAATAAGGGCTCGCACAAGTCTTTGATGTAGTGTTACAATCGAGTGAAGCAAATCATGAGTTTCGGTATTTTTCTAATAACAAAGCAGTCTTTTATATAGTTACCTATTTTTACATTAGGAGTTGCTGCATCTAAAGATATATTCAAAGCTGTCGATCTGTAGCTACGAGTCTCTTGAAATCTGTTCTACTTGATGTGAGAAATGTGAATAGCTTATTACGTAAAACATCATATCTACAGCATTCCATGACAAAGTGAAATTCATCTTCAATTTGCTTTGGACAAAATATTATATTATATTATATTATATTATATTATATTATATTATATTATATTATATTATATTATATTATATTATATTATATTATATTATATTATATTATATTATATTATATTATATCATATCATATTATATTATATTATATTATATTATATTATATTATATTATATTATATTATATTGAAAGTAAAACTGCGTTGCTGCTGCGCTTTTTTCCTGATGGACCATGTGCTACATTACGGGTAAAGTTGAATCATTCCTCAGTAAGACATCTGGAGCCGCATGGTTCCCGTTTAGAACCTTTATTCAGCCTGTCACTCAGGTTTCGCCAATGTGGCTTCTTCAGTGGCTAAGGCTTATTCTACGTGTATGACACTGCTACACGTTATACTGTTGTTACTCGCCCCATTGTAGTGACTATGTAATCAGTGAGGGCTGCGGTAAGCTGTTATGTATGTAACATGCTCTACAGCACCTCGGTCTGACAACACGTGCCTCTAGGCGTGAACAGTTGACTCTGAAGTTTGCTAGGTCCTTGTTAGGCTCTGAGTTCAGGGACTGGTTTCCACCACCTAGAGCTCAGATCACAGGCAGAGTGACACGCAACAACGACAAGCTGAACTGTCCGAAAGCCAGAACGAATCGGTACTTGAACTCTTGTGTGCCGTACATGACTAGACTTGTAAACCAGCACGGACAGTAACTTGCCTCTCTTTGTAATGTCTGTGAATAACTTGTCCATATTTGTAACAGCTTTTAATGGATTCCTTATTTTGAATTGTAAATTGGTTTTAATTCAGTGGCAACACTGCGATTTCCAATAAAGAGATCTTGTATCTTGTAACGGTGACATCAGAGGCGCAGCTGCCATTAGAACCATCAGTTCGCTTCCATCGATAACCTGCACCCCGCACTGCAAGGCGTAAATAGAGCGTGATGCTGGTAAAATGCATTTCCAGAAGTCAATATTTAACATTAAGGAATGGAGCAAAATCGTGTAACCACTATTGCTAGTGTTTTCACCGATGTACAGTATGGTGATAGCACTAAAACTATGTCTGAGATGTTGTTTTTTATGAAAGAGAAACCCAAAATATAAATATATTGTAATTCTATTGGGATTGATTCTTAATGATTACGAATCGGATATTTTTTTCACAAAAGGTGACAGTTGACTAGATCTAGAAACAACGCGATCTGGAACTGCAAAAATGTTAACGCGTTGTTAAAACTGTTCCTCAGGCATGTTAAATTGCAGCAGTCACTTCAGGTAGTTCTAATTTGGCGGGGTCACCCCCTGACGTGCCCCGGGCCGCCCTGACACCCCCTGACGTGCCCCGGGCCACCCTGACAACTCCTGACGTGCCACGGGCCGCCCTGACACCTCCCGACGTGCCCCGGGCCACCCTGACAACTCCTGACGTGCCACGGGCCGCCCTGACACCTCCCGACGTGCCTCGGGCCGCCCTGACACCCCCTGGCGTGCCCGGGCCGCCCTGACACCGCCTGGCGTGCCCGGGCCGCCCTGACACCCCCTGACGTGCCCCGGGCCGCCCTGACACCTCCTGACGTGCCCTGGGCCGCCCTAACACCCCCTGGCGTGCCCGGGCCGCCCTGACACCTCCTGACGTGCCCTGGGCCGCCGTAACACCTCCTAACGTGCCCCGGGCCGCCCTGACACCGCCCGACGTGCCCCGGGCCGCCCTGACACCTCCTGATGTGCCCCGGGTCGCCCTGACACCGCCCGACGTGCCCCGGGCCGCCCTGACCAGGTTCCGACGCCATGAAACTTTCATGGGCACAGTCGGGCCGGGCAAATGGCTCTCCTGGGTACGAGCAGGGCAGATATTGTCGTTCCCAGGAACATGCTGTCTTGGCCATTAGGTTAATGAGGTACCAAGTCATTGACTTTACGGTGTATCAGCAGACGGGCAATATGGTCAATATCTTCCCATTGAGTTCTGTATGAACACTATGAACAATTCTGTACAACATGCCATATCGTAAAATGTTACGATACTTCTGTATAAAGATCGGTCAATACATGACTGTGCGGTCGCGTTAGAACGTTATAAAGTTCTCGTCTGTCACCATTCAGAGGAACAATATAGCCAGAATAACGAACAGCTAGGTGGATCTAATTTGACTTTTAGCAGCCCCGTCTTTACACAAAAAGTGCGCTTGGTTTGAGTCCGCATGTGACTGACATTCATTTGAATCAAAGCCAGTCACTGGCTGTAGAAGACACTGTAGATTGCGTGGAAAATTGTGGTTGTAAGTACGTACGTATCGGGAATGTGATGTTGTAAAACCATAGGACACAGAGTTAGATATGCGATGTACTACATTACCATATCTGGAGAGCTCAAGCTGATACAATCGTTTTATTGATTATTCGCAGTTAAACTGAATTGTAAACCAATCTACAGAAAAGTCGGTACATTAAAAATACAGGTATACATTCTAAAATAAGTTATATAGGCGCAAGATTAACAAAACAACAAAAATACAGTTTTCAGACAAATATAATTTTCCAGGACAACAATTTAAGCAAAACACTGCACTAACAGTGTTCCTGTTGTATCCAGAACCGTGCATATCTAGTTCTATGCCTGAATGGGTTAGGATTAGGATCAGACACGGTTCTGGATAGGTTGCGCGTATCCAAGAACGTAGATTTGCCCCCAGGCACGGTTCTGGATACGCGTGGACTATCCTGAACCGTGACTGAGCATGGTTCTGGATAAAGCACAAATGCCAGTGTAGAATAGTGTAGGTTAGTGTAAGGAAGGTGTAGAATATCGTTCCCTCCGAACGAAACACGAGGCAATCACAAGATGCAGCAGCCATGTCGTACATCTACTTGAAAGCAATAACTCTGGCCTGAGGGACAGGAGGAAGCGGTCAGCGTCAACCCGACCATTTCCTGGTGGATACGGCTGATGCACGCGTGCTGCGTGTCCACCGGCTCTCCTAGCCTCCACCAGGCCTTCCTACGGGGGGAAGGATCGTGAAATTCGGCAAAAAAGGGAATAGCTAGCTGGCCAGTAGAGTCAGTCCGCGGGAGGGTTAGTTTCCCCCTCCGAAGCCAGTCAAGGCGGCCAAACTCCCCTGGCAAATATTCTCCTTATTATAGCCAGCGCATGCACAGTTAGTCTGGTAGAGCAAGTCGGCAGAACGTACTGCACCTGCGCAAAACCCTGATTTTTCACGTATTTCGTTGGATGTTTGGTCAACGTCGCATCAAAATTTTGCCTGTTGCAGACGATATTTTTTCCTTTACAACATCTGAAAACTACAGACAGGCTGTCAACCTTATATGCTGTAATACAACCTTATATGAGACATTCTGCCAATTGAAAGTGCTATGCACACTACATTACAGGTTTCGCGCAGGTGCAGTACGTTCTGCCGACGTGCTGTCTGGTAGAGACTACAGCTCTCCGATGAAGTTTGATGATATAACATCGACTCTGCACATTAACCCTCCGCACCTTTTGTTTTGCCTGCCCGTAACCCGTGCCTGATAAAGGCGCCTACATCCATCACATCCGACAGGTCACCGCGGGATTGCCCACTCTCCTCTGATCCCTCGGATAGGACGTAAAATGGAGGTCTCGTGTTTGGGGAGAGCCACACCTCGAGCACGTAAAAGAACCCACCACACCTTTCGAAAAAGAGTGCGGGCATGCCCCGGTGTGCGATGGTACAAATTCTACTGTCTGGGAGTTGGTGATTCACTACAAATCACCCGGACGGAGGCCTGGCGAACCCCGTCTGTATCAGCCAAAAATCTTGGAGAGGAGATAGGCGCCGCCAAGACTATAAGCCTGAATAATCATCGTGGCAAGTCCAGACATGCTGCTGGCTGTCATGATGCCCCTACGACCGTCAAGGTTATGGGATCTACTAATACTACTACTATTCTGATGGGGAATCAGGAAATAAGTTTCTCTGCCTGAAATTTGAATCAATCCTTGCAAAGATCGCCGAGCCTCCCACGTAACTGCTCTTCTTGTCCCGAGGTACCCGGGCCTTGTGGACAGATTGTGACTGTGATAAACAGGCAGTCGTCTGTCTCTCGGCTTGAGTAATGGCTCTTTCAATACCGACAGCTTCGTGAGGACGTCGTTCAGGACTGAAAGAAGAGAAGTTTACAATTTCTACGTTAACGTTGATTATGTTGCTTCCATACAAAGTGTGCGTTGTTGTATTTTATAGGTTACAGCCTAATACAGGCGACGAAAAGTGACAAGAATCATGTCCGTTTGGTGTTTTCTTTCTCCTGAAGTTTATGTATCAACGTATGACGGCAAAAATGTTTCCGCGGGGCTTTTTCATGATCACCAACAAATCTGAAAACGAGAACAGACCGTGCTTATATTACGTACCAGTATAGCAAGTCCGCATGGAATATCAGATCGCACCAGGCTGACCTCGTGAAAAAATGTGACATTTGCTGTCAGCATCCGGTTGCAAAATTAAAAAAAAAATTATTACACGGCCTTGGAACCTATAATGCCAATCTGAGCGAAATGTTGAAAACATGTGGAGCGGCACATGGCATTTCTGCCTCGGGTGCGTATCACAGGGAACTATCCATCTCATCTGAGAATGGTGAACTGAAATTGGATTGGCCTTTCGTCACCCTCCACTATTCAGCCTCCCCGATTTTATCTGTGTTTTCGCGCATTTTATGTGACCTATCCAGAGAAGGTGTATCAAGTGTGACAGAGACATTTCCAATAAAAGGGCGGTAGTTAAAGCTTAACAGGATACCTGAGTTTGCGGGCGAATCGGTGAGCCGTCTTGCGGGAATATTTTTTATTTTTATTTTTTAATTACAACATGCAAAGAAAAGTACAATACGTAGTGGTGACGCACTCAAGCAATATGCTTATATTCACGTCACCACTGGACATGAAATAAAACTTTCATCACAAGACAAAACAAAGTCACATGGGTATCGTCCAGATAATATGTAAACAGAGTTAAGCTATTGAAATATTATATAATAATACAGAACTATAAATCAAATATTAAATCGCTTACTTTCAGAGAGGTATAACTGGGTAGAAATGAGTATTTGGGAGTTAACTTTAGATGAAAGTAAAGGTGATCCATTAAGTAATAGATATACAGTAGCACAATCGGATAAGTTATTAATATCTAAAAAAGGAATATACAATTGTAAAAGTCTGTCGAGGAGGCGAGAATATTTGCAGCAGTTGAAACACTACGTGACTGTTCTTAGACCATATACACGGACGTACGTCTGCAGGCAGATTGCCGCATATTGGTCGGCTGGATTCATGAGGTTTTAATCAGTTTCGTGCGTGCATAGTTTCATCAGGTTGGTAAGTCACTGAATAAAGAGACTCTTTCTACGCAACCAAGTGTTTTATTCAGCCGACGTTTTGGTGACCGTCTGTCACCTTCCTCATGGCAATTCTGATCAGTTTGTTCAGCACATCTAGAGGCATGCTGCAGGCAACGTTAATATACATTATACTCTATCGGTGACTACATCGAAAATCGCACCTCTACCAGTAAGGAGATTGCACATGTACATGATATAAGGTAGTGACTCCACAAAGACAGATATCAAGGGGAGCTGCAACAGCTTTTGGTTAACATAAAGGGGACATCATTACTGTAATTACCAGTTCTCGGGATATCTGTTTTAAGGACGTTTCCGTTGGTTGAAGCTGCTAAACATCGTAGAGTGGAACTCGCTGCCACCAAGTACAGTAGGGGCATCGTCACTAGATAGTTTTAAACATTGTTCAGAGTTAGACGTTCAAAGGTTAGGTGTAACATGTCGTTCGGTGTAATGTAGCCAGCTGCCGCCACGCCGCGTGCCTGCGAAACTGGTACCAAAGGGTGGTTATACTGGCTATACAGATACAGAACATGTAATGGCATCACATTACATGGTGCGGAGCGATTCTCATCACCAGTCTCGTGTTGCAATGATGGGGATTCTGACTACAAATTAAATCTAGATCTCATGAATGACATCCTCCTACTCATCGATTTTCGCTCAAGAAAAAAAAAGCTCCCTTCGTGGACTACGTGAGCGACGTGTGCACACACGGGGACACGTTATCGATAAAATCCGTCAGTCTTCATTCAGCCGTAGATCCTCCTTCCAAATTAAAACCCGAAACAGGGAAGCACCTTCTACTGTAACAGTTTGTCTTCTGGGTCTTCTACAGTAACAGTTGTATGTTCTTTAAGTCTTGTTTGTATTGTTATCTTTGCACTTAGTGGCGTAAGCTTGTACTTTTCAGTAACTGGTATCGGTACATTCAACATATAAGTTACAAAACAAGCGCAAGCACATTATCCATATAAACTGACAACGTATCTTCATACATTCATTGCGCGTAGCTAGCGGAGCCTCTGGTATGAGAAGAATCACTGCACAGAATCCATTCTTTACGCACACATTATAGCAATGCGTAAAGGCTCTGTTTCTTTACTCGCGTGTGCTTTTACACAAGATTTAAGCTTTAAGCACACAGGCGTGCTTAAAGATAGGATTTCCTGCTGTGAATATTGCTGTACAAATTATGAATACTACTGTAGAAATACCAGAATGTGTGAAAATTTAAGAAAAATATTGAAGAATGAAACCCCTGAATTACGACTCAACTGATATTTAGGTAATCAGTCATGACAAACCAACTAATCACAAACCCTGAGCGTAACGCACTCCTGTTTTTTTCTCATAAACGGTTGAATCAGTGTGTATCATGCCACCCATTTCAACTATGACGGATATTGTAACAAAGCCAGGTTGTCATCCTTCATCCCTGGATGCTAATATGCCTCTCTTCCGTCCTGTTTACCGCTAAGTAACCATCTTAGTGCAGCTGTCAGAAGGCATCCATTCCGGGACGCCGTGATGAGACCTGAGCCGTGCCTGTGCCTTTCATTTGTGACCGTAAATCACAGGGGAAACTTCGCAGCCGAGCTTTATCATCATATCAGCGAGGTCGCGTTACGGACGCCTGCAAGGCTAGACTGGGTGTCACATTACTGACTATAGGAGTAACGAGTTGTGACAACAGTCGTTAGGGATGGTACGAAAATAACGTCTTTTTGAGTGATGTCGAAAGGTAAATAATGTTGACATGTGCATCATGTAGATCCGGAGGAACACAAAGAACTGTTAATTGTGCGCTTATCTATCTGTATCTGTATAGCCGGTATAACCGCCCTTCGGCGTAACACACCAGCTTCTGTATCTGTATCTGTATAGCCAGTATAACCGCCCTTTGGCAAAACACACCAGCTTCTGTATCTGTATAGCCGGTATAACCGCCCTTTTGCGTAACACACCAGCTCCGCAGGCACGCGGCGCGGCGTCAGCTGGCTACATTACACCGATTACATCTAGAGTTACTTTGTTTTAAAGTAGGCGCGAATTTGAGCGACCGTACCGTAATACCCCCCTCCCCCTGGTCGCAAAGTGCTGGAATCATAACAACATTTCATCAGCTGTCATGAACCATAAACCATCAAAACCGCTGCCTGATAAAAACCACACCTGTCCCTGGTGCTGATATACCTGATGTTTTCATCAATAAATTATTATCCCTTCAACGCCTGCACTGCGGATCTATTGGTACAGTAAACATAGTACGGACGTTGGTTAGGTCAAAGTGGAACATTTGACCTTTGACATGATTACATATGTGTCACTATAATTGTCCATACGTCATCATCAGGGCTCCATAAGGGGTCCGCTGAGTCATGTTTACTTCTGTTTACCGCCGGCAAATATATAATATAATATAACTGTTCTTGGCTGTAAATTAGTTACAATTGACCAAATCAGTGAATATCTCTGTACAGTTCAATCCATCTTCGTTTGTCTCTTGCTAAGTCTCTGAGATATTTTAGTACATGAGACTCGAGACTGATGTCATGACTTAAGTACAGTTTGCAGTCGTCAACTAGGCTGCTGAGGAGACCTTCACGTGGTCTTCCTTGTCTGAGTTTTAGTTTTTTACTGAACGCGACACTGAGGACCTTTTGTGGGGGTGAGTCCAGCGGCATGCGGCCTCCGGCAAAACGATACAACAATGTCTGTAGCCCTGGGATGCGTTTGGGCATGAGACGGCTGTTCACATAATGATCCCTGTGTTCTTATGTACCTATGATGATTTGCTTTTTTCCTTCGTTTGATATTATTTAATTATGCATGTGTGTTTTGATGATCAGTAATTGTCAGGGCTATAAGTAATTAATCGCTGGGAAACCCTCGATAAACCTTGTAGCTTCCTGGTTTTCCCTGCATATTCTCTTTACCATATACAACAAAATGATTTGTTTTTATGTGCAAATAAACAATAAATAAATAAATAGATAAATAAATGAATAAAAAGATGAGCAATATAATGAAAGTAGTAAAGAACATACTGTTGGTGCTGCCATATCGTCTTTTTTGTTACCAATAAGGACGCAACACCCAACAATCAATCGGGGGCAGAATCGTAGAAATCAATAAACCTTACAAACGATCACTTACATCCTTAATACTGATTGAAGAAACACGGTCTGTATGGGGCACACTGACGACTACTTAGGCAGATGTCATTACGCAAACACGTTATTATCCGAAAATACTTAGTAAGTGATGAAGCAAGCACCTTACAGCGCATTTCCCCAAAGTTCGCCTTAATGGAATACAAATCTAATTGAAAATCCCAGACAACATTACAAGATTTAATGCTCTTGAAAGGGTACTGGGATTCCCGGGTGCTTAAGGCTTTCATTAAGGAAGCGAGATGCGAGAACCGGAGTGCCCTGGAGAAAGCCACGGGTCTTGCTGAGACGCACACAAGGAACCAGAGGGCACGAACGGTACGCGTGAACTTTACTTTGAAATAGCAGGTTACCCGCGGGGACAGACAGAAATCAGCCATGAACTCAAGACCATCACAGCTTGACGCACTAAGTGTAACGGCTGTCTCAATGGGGGAATAACAGAAATGTATATGAATAGAGGCTTTAATCTAGCCAGCTTCGGGCTGCAATATGTGACGATAGGAATTTTTAATTTACATTCTAAATTACAGCTCCAGGCAATGTGTTGATGTTGTAGGAGTGTATTTTCCCACAGGAGAGCTCTGAGCGCTGAAGAGTGTAGATTGGATGGAGGATCCGAGGCACTTTAAACGGTTGTTAACATCTGCTTGTCCGCCTTGTTGAAGCTGAAGAGAGATTTCGTGAAACATCACTCAAGAACAACCCATTTCCTGGGCCAAATATGCTGGCCTCGTTTTCGAGATCTGATTTTATCTTCAAAATGCCGGCCTCGTTTTCGAGATCTGATGTCATCTTAAATCGTATCCGTTAAAAGGTGAAGGCCTGTTGTATCCAGAACCGTGCTTTATCCAGAACCGTGCTTTATCCAGAACCGTGCTTTATCCAGAACCGTGCTTTATCCAGAACCGTGCTTTATCCAGAACCATGCTCAGGCACGGTTCTGGATAGTCCACGCGTATCCAGAGCTATGCTTTATCCAGAACTATGCTCAGGCACGGTTCTGCATGCATAGTCCACGCATATCCAGAACCATGCTTTATCCAGAACCATATGCTCAGGCACGCGGTTCTGGATAGTCCACTCGTATCCAGAACGGTGCCTGGGGGCAAATCTACGTTCTTAATTGAATACACAGAGACTATCCAGAACCGTGCCTGATCCTAACCCTAACCCATTCAGGCATAGGACTAGATAGACAGGGTTCTGGATACGATAACGTCTCAAGGAGATATTCTTTATTCAGACATAAACTATGATGAAACAACGTCATTGAAGAGCTTCTACAGATAATGAACACGCAGATAACTGTCTATGTACTCAAGTTTAATGTCAGAGGTAACAGAAGCACTGTTCCACGTGGTCGTTGTAAATTGAGAGAATTTACAGACAATAGAGAAACGTGTGACCTTTTCTTCAGAACGGGATCCAATTTGTACAGTGCAGAGATATGGGCTGATCACGCCCAGCAATCAAGTCCACGGGGCAAATTGCCAATCACCATGGAAACTGAGGTGACGTTATGTCTGCCCGGACATCGCTGCAAAAGGATCACATGGCCTTCCTCTCTCACAACATTTATTTTATGCTGTCTGATGAGTTTTTTTATAGTCATAACGTGTTTGCGTTTCCATTAAGGAAGAAAGAAACACGTACAGTGCACAATACAAATGTACAAATATATCCTGCTTTCGGTTGTGTCATAAGTCACCTTTTCTAGCTTTGATACTGGAGAGGACACGTTAACTTACAAGTGTTTAGGGTTACTCTCCAAGCAGAGGTTTGCGCTTCGGATTAGTTTTGACATGTTTGTAGGCGTTTTTATCGGGCTTTCTTTTTTGTAGCAGTTTTTCGCCAGGCAATCTTCGCAGGTGTATTGGATACTGCCTTGCCAATGATACTGTCTTGTCAATTTGATACTGTCTTGCAGCCAGGTTCTGTTTGGAGATTATTTAAGGTGTCTATATTTTTAGATGATGAGAAGAGCATTGTAGCACTAGAAGGGACGTACGTGTATATGTATATGTATATGTATATGTATATGTATATGTATATATTTGAGGTAAGATTCATGATTGGTAGCCGGCCTGCTGTGCTGTGCTGCAATTATGTTGATGTAGGTTTTGCTGTATGTATGTTGATGTAGGTTTTGCTGTATGTATGTTGATGTAGGTTTTGCTGTATGTATGTTGATGTAGGTTTTGCTGTATGTATGTTGATGTAGGTTTTGCTGTATGTATGTTGATGTAGGTTTTGCTGTATGTATGTTGATGTAGGTTTTGCTGTATGTATGTTGATGTAGGTTTTGCTGTATGTATGTTGATGTAGGTTTTGCTGCAGCTATCTTGTCAGGCTAACTAATGAACGCTGGGGTTCCTATAGAGAAGGGATTACTCGCCAATCTCCTGCATTTGTCAGGACCAGACAGGGCTTTGGGATGAAATTAGACGCATTACACCGACCAGCCTTCGTCTGCACAGCTATTGCCTCAATCAGGTTACATTGTCCGATAAGTACATTATCAGAGAGAAGAGATGAATGGATAGGATATCTCGGTGTGACGGCCTGTCCTGTGACTGTTTTAGCGAGGCTTTAGGAAGGCACTTCCTCTCATCCGTTCTATCTATCTATCTATTGCCGGCCTGTACAGCCGGAACCAGACCAGAACAAATTTTCATCTATAAGTCCCTATCTAACATTGCTTTTTCTAAATAGTCAAAATCAATACCAGTGTCTCTGACTAAGGAGTCAGTAAAGGTCAAAGTTCTGGAATGCACTCTGCCACAGGAGGACGGATGATACAACTTCTTGTTTGGCTCGACAGCAATGTCCAGCAAACTTAACTCGACGATGGGTTAGCTTTACAGACAGCCGTGGAAGACAGCCATAAATAGTGTTGATAGTGGAATGTTGTGTCCAGGATATGTTCTGAGCCCTGCGCAGGAGCTTTGTATAAGTCCCATCCAGTCTGCTTTGAAGATAACGAGTGAGCGTCCATGTTTCTGAACCATACAGTAGCCCCTTCTCATCAGTTACAATGTTATACAAGGGCAGTTTCGTAGCAAACTTCATGCAGCTAACAGTAAGGGAGGATTTTTCTTCTGTGGAAGGGGCGATGCAACACGAGGAATGTAGTCGTGGAAAGGCTTTGAGGGTTATCCGTGCCAAATCCGTGCCGTACTAACGTTAGATACCGTGATGCCGTATAGTCCGATATCACCTGATTGTTGGGGAGGTTCCTGCAGCTATTTTATACTTTCATTACAATTAATATTCACCATGAGCGATGGAACACGTTCATATTTCTCCTGTTTTACGGTTACTGCTGTGAATATAAAAATATGGAAATGATAATTACTTAACGTTAACTGAATCGGAAAATATAATCTCAGCGTAACTTGTTTTCAAATTCAATCCAGTTACTTGAGTAACAATTTCCTTGTGTATCTCATTACCTGGATGTCTAACCTTCATCGACAAATAAGGTAATAGTTTTAAACCGAATAGCAATGGAGTCGTGCTCAATTTCCCTCTCAACCTGAGCTTGAGGATCGGTAGGCATAAACAGCACCAGTCTTGTACCGGAGTAGCTGGGTCAGCATCCGGTATGGTCCGGCCTTTACGTGGCTATTGGGGCACCCCATTGTTGTACGATCAACGTTACAGAACGGACTGGAATATCGGCAATCAGCCGTTTCACAACGGCGTGGAATATATTCTCCGTATCCTAGTTGATCAGAATATCGCGATCAGACGTTCTGTATCGAGTGATCATGATCGTCAACTAGGATGATCGCATGATGATTGGTAGCTCGCGGTGCGCGGTGTATCTTGGGATATACCAAGATGGCGGCGTCACAGAAAAAACACGCGAAAATGAGTACTTTGGAGGTCAACTTTGACGGGATATATCTCGTCTTCAAATCCTTTTGGAATCCTCAACTGACCTACACACGGTTGTCTGACTCGCCGACATCACGGGGACAAATAACCAGCCTCGTTTGACGTATCCTGACCGTACTAGTCGACTTATTTTTACCATCCAAACCACCTGAAGTCCCAAACGTTTTGCACGGTAAGTGATTCTGAAAAGCATATACATTATCCTTTATCCATACAAATTATATAGAAGTAGATGTAGAACGGTAAAGTTCGAAGAGGGGTCTTGTATAATTTGTAGCTTCACTAGAAGTTGTTCTTACCTCGCTAGACCAAAATTAACGTTATAGGTTCAAATACTAGTAGTGGAAACTAGGCTAGACGTGGTCTCTAGAAGTTGCAGTAACATTTATTACTATATCATATGTCCTCAGGTTTTTCTAGCAATATAGAGTAGAGTATACATAATATACATGCACATACAAAGACAATGGACAAGCGGTAAAAGCTTGTTTTGCTGTAACAGTTGCGTATTTGTTGATACTGCACATATATATTCATCAAAGAAAGGCACATAATATATATTCATTAGTGGCCCTTCTGCCTCATCACATTCTGTGGAACAAAACTCTGGAATGGGTTTGAACTTGTTCTTTTGGGTGATGGTGATAAGGGAGCTTTGGGTATAGATTTCAGTATTTTAGGTGATTGGCTTCATGTGCCATGTGTCAAACTCAATGCCATGTAAAGGTACCAGCACAAAAAAGCATCATGCATCACCTCATTCCAAGGTGACATTGATAGGCATACATACACACACACACACAGACACACACAGGCACACATGCACACAGACACATACACACACACACACACATGCACACAGACACACACACACACACACATGCACTCACGCGCGCACACACACACACATACACATGCACTCACGCACACACAGGCAAGCACGCACATATACACATGAACTCACACACGCACAGACACACGGACACATACACACATACTAGTACACAGATGCACATGCATATATAGTATACACACAAATTTGTAATCTGCATCAGATCTCTACAATTCTGCCTGTATATGATAGACAATGAAATACATGTATAGTGCTAAATTGATTGGGTCCTAGCTAGGATGTCATTAAAATGAATAATGCCATAATTGTTTTCACTTAAAATGTACCAACATCCATTCCTTGTTGTTACCCATATAGGTTGGGATACCCTGGATAAGTTTGCTCGATAGAACGCCTACTGGAAGAAGTGGAAAGGAAGAATGTCAAGCTGAACATCATTTATGACATCCCTTGTATCCTTCAGTCTCATCTAAAGGTTTGTTGCATAGTGTTCATTGCTTTGACACAAGTCTTGACCTGACACTCCCACCTGCTAGCCTGACTACATCTAATCCTCCAGTTAGGCACCTACAGAAGCTTCATGGCCAAGGAATCATTAATCAGGAACGACTCAATCAAGTTGATGTATATAGTTATGCAGACATTGGACCTATTATTGAATGGTTTCTATAGCTACAAGAGATGGTTCGAGTTAGTGCTGTATGGCCACAAGCTTTCAGGAAGGAGGCTCAATCAGCCCCTGACAGTGAAAGATGTGTAACAAGCTATCACACAAGCCTATATGTACCTTTTGTTTGGAAGGTCTTACTAATAATGACCGACACTTGATAACAAGATTATCAATTTCTGTGTAATTTCAGGCTTGTGATGTGTTTGATTTTATTATGTTATTTACAGGTCCATTAATTTAAAGCCAGACATCATCAAATTAAAGCATAAATCAAGAAATTCAATTGGTGTAGCTTCATGTATTATGCACATTGCATTTTCCCTTGAAACTCCTTGAGTAGAGACAAATAATGAATGTTTATAAGCATTAATTCACGGGATGCTTGCTTGCCTTCTCAGAAAAGGGGAGGAGTCTGTTGGAAAGGATAACAGTGGCACTTGATGTGTTCGATGCATATGGCCACAAGTCAGCTTGCCAGGTAAATTTTATTGTACGTGTATATTGATGACATCTATCATAATACAGGTGCTAATGCTAATATAAATATTGTCTTGTCTGTAAATGTAACATTACAGATCCTTTGATTGTGGAACTTGGGTACCTGAAGTATCCATATCTGGTTGCTTGTGTACATACATGTACATGTACATTTCTACATATAAGTTACATAAAACTTCCTTTTCCAGTCTCACTGAGTGACATAGAGGGAGAAGACAGCATCTGGCCAGACAGATAATGCAGCTGTCTACCAGTTAACAGTCCTGAGGTATGTACAAGTACAATTTGTTATAGATAAGTTACCAAACTTTTTATGGTTACATACCAGTACTAATGTAACAATTAACTGGAAAAGTTTCTTTATTCACTGTAGAGGACAATGCTCACTCTAGACAAACCAGGGACTCATACAGGGCCAAGGGATTGAAAGATTTTCATACAGAGCCTGAAAATTATGCATGGAATACAAAACTTGGCAACTTGTTATGGAGCTTGTCTTATATTTCAAAATGCAAATGCAATACATTTGTAGTCAAAAAACTTATATCACAGGAAAAAATCAAGACATCTTAGCAATGAATTTACTATACAAATTGCATGTCTTTTGTGTATGGTGGTGCAATGCATTTCCATTTCTAAGCAATACTTCTTTCTATTCAGGTGGAACAAAAACACAAGATCTAACAATGTTGGACTGAATCTAGCGAAGAGTTTGTCAACGCCATGAAAGAGGTAGACTGGGATGTGAGAACCAGTCTTCTGTCGAAGATGCGGGACATTGCATATGAGAGAAAGTATCCTGGTAAGTAGATACCATTGGCAATTTACAGTACAGCATGGTACATATGAATTTTGTTTGTTATGTCATTGCTGCTGTCTGCGGTATTTCTTCATGCGGAAGCTGAATATTTGCTGGCTTCTACAGTTCAATCTTTTTCTACAGTTTGGCCATGATGGCTTCCATGACCGGACATGTATGTGTGTTATCCTGTCTATGACCTTACAGCCCCTCCAAGTCTATTACACTTTTGTTTCTTGCAATGTGGGTTGTTATCCTGTACTTAATCATCTTCTCCTCTCACCCATGACTTCTTTGTTCTGAGCTTTGGTGTACCATAAAGTTCTCATTTCAAAGCTTTTTCTCCTTCTTGTATTCTTACAGTCTGGTAAAAATAAGTTCTGTTTCTCTGATGTTAGCTTTTTCCTATAGGATTTTGTTTGACAACATTGAAACTAAACTGATCTTGGTCAATTTGCAGGAAGCATCAAGGGTCCCCCGCAGTGTACAAAGGAAGGGGATTGACAATCTACATCTACTGCAGCGGGCCAGAGAAGAGGTAGTGCTGATTAGGGAGGAGATGAAGAATTTTTTTGACCATTTTCAAACACAATATGATAGTACAGAGCTTGCCATTGCAAATGACTGCAACACGAATGACCAAATGAGTATTAGCAAGCATGCAGTCCTAAGGAACAAGGTAGCAAGGTGGTCTTGTGGTTAGGGTTGTTGACTCAGAACCTGAAGGTTCTGGGTTCGAGTCCCTGGCAGGCCCCACTATTACAGTGTGCCCTTGGGAAAGGCGCATTACACCTATTGCCTCACTCGACTCAGGTGAAAATGAGTATCTAGCTTTGGTTAGGGACGTCCTCTCACATGGGATGTAAAGCTGGAGGTCCCGTGTTTGAGGAGAGCCACATCTCGAACACGTTAAAGATTCCACCGCACTTATCGAAAAGAGTAGGGGTCCTTCCCGGTGTGAGCGGTTCAAACCTTACAGTCTGGCCTTACGCAGCTTGTATTTACTGTAAAAAAAACTGGTGTGTTACGCCTAAAGGCGGTTTACCGGTTATGCAAAACAAACTGGTTGTGTACAGAGAGCTTTATTAACAATTGACCAGACTGATGGAACTATTCATGGATACCTATGTTTACCTTGCTCGTTTTTTCTTCCTCTTCTCCTCCAAACAAATAAGGAGGAGACATCTGTCACCATGGTAACTAGTGTTGGGTTACATGTTGCAATTTTATAACAAGAGGGATGTAGACCCCTGTCACCATAAATAATATGAATGTGTTTGAGTAGGAATTAACAGAGCAGACCATATGTATTAGTTAAAGGATGAGCGGAGCGAGTTTATGTGGATTTGGTACAGCCCCGCCCTCCCGAGGATTTTGTTGGCATCCCGAGGGCTATGCAAATGTTACCTTTCTCGTTATTTCTTGTGTCTAGTTATGTATTGTTTGAATCCAATGTTCCTTTTGTATTCGCAATTAGCCCTCGGGCATGAGTTTGCAATAAACAATTTTTTTGTACTTGGTGTAACAATTGAAAGATAATGAAGGTACTGGAAGATGTGTACTAAAATTGTTGGATGAATTGAGAGAAAAAGGAAAGTGGACAAAGTATTGCAGTGTTAGTATCAATGTTTGTCCAGCATTCAGTTGTGATCAGCAAATGAAGTTAGAATAATATTATTCAGGTATTTTGGGTTTTAAAAACAGTGGTGACATGAAAAGTTGGCAGTTGTACAGTATAGAACAAAGTACTAGTACATTGTGTGTATTACGACTGGATTTTTAGATGATGGTTGTGGTCCAGATGGCACAATTATTTATATTTAAATAGCATGATAAAAATGCTCAAGACTCATTCCCGCTCATGATTCATTCCTTGTACATGGCATAACAGCTTTTGGAATACCCGGTAGCAACTTGGATTTGTATTGATGTGAAGCAGAACAGTATATTGCTCCATTACACGTAGAGTCGTGAACTCCCTCAAGTCATAAGACATGTAATATGTAGTACAATTTGCTTTTGTACATACACTGTGCCTTATAATTAGGGTCAATATTTTGAGTGGAAAGCTGATGGGTCAGTACAATGTATAAGAACTGGCATGCAATTTTGTACAAACTAACATGCATGTATGAGAATGTCATGTTGAAGAAAAACCTCTGATCGAAGGGGTGATAATAAAATCATACGTTTTACCTACATATGTATGACAATAATGCATGGGCAGTGTATTTATTTACATTGTATTATTGACGGTAAGAGTCCACATAGCTTTTCCATGGGATTTGATATGTCGTGTTCTGGATATGCTATGGTCGTGACTTATGGGTGGCCAACAAAATGTACATGTAATGTTAGTTCTTGGGCTTTAGATGAAAAATTAGTGATATACAAGTAGATTTGGGCACCCAATAGGTTTTTTTTTTGGGGGGGGGAGGCAGCCCAGGGGCCATTTTGTTGGCTTTAGAATAGGAGAACTAAAGAAATAATACCAGTCAGAACAGCATTGGTACTGAGAACTAGCCTCTACCAGGCTTCGGGAGGCAACGCGGCAAACTGTACTCTTTAGCGGACCAACTCCCTCGGCATGTTACCTCCCTATTTGGCCAATTTCTGCTCCTTCCAGCCGCTTCCTGGAGCCTGGTAGAGGCTAACTGAGAACAGTTGAGAGCCATGGATTATGTTTAACCAATTGGTTTAACTCGGGACAGGGAAACATTTTTCAAAACATTATAGACTATAATACTGGGTAGCTGTGGACTACTTTAGTTTTCCTTTAGATTGAACGATTCTTTCTCTATCAATCAGGAACCCGTATAATTTCTCAGTCAGCAACCCACCGAAGTTCACTGCGGCCCGTGTCAATATATACGGCGCAGTATGTACTGCGTTCCTGAAACATTTAGAACTCATAGAATATATTTCATTCAAGATAAGTAGAACATTTTTCAAAACATGATAGACTATAATACTGGGTAGCTGTGGACTACTTTAGTTTTCCTTCATATTGAACGATTCTTTCTTTATCAATCAGGAACCCGTAATTTCTCAGACAACCCACCAGAAGTTCACTGCGGCCCGTGTCAATACATACGGCGCAGATGTACTGAGTTCCTGAAACATTTAGAACTCATAGACTATGTTTCCTTCAAGATAGGTAAAACATTTTTCAAAACATGATAGACTATAATACTGGGTAGCTGTAGACTATTTTAGTTTTCCTTTAGATTGAACGATTCTTTCGTTATCAATCAGGAACCCGTAATTTCTCAGACAACCCACCAGAAGTTCACCGCAGCCCGTGTCAATACATACGGCGCCGTATGTACCGAGTTCCTAAAACATTTAGAACTCATAGACTATATTTCATTCAAGATAAGTAAAATATTTTTCAAAACATGATAGACTATAATACTAGGTAGCTGTGGACTACTTTAGTTTTCCTTTAGATTGAACGATTCTTTCTTTATCAATCAGGAACCCGTAATTTCTCAGACAACCCACCAGAAGTTCACCGCGGCCTGTGTCAATCATGACATACGGCGCCGTATGTACCGAGTTCCTGAAACATTTAGAACTCATAAAATACGTTTCATTCAAGATAAGTAAAACATTTTTCAAAACATGATAGACTATAATACTAGGTAGCTGTAGACCTCTTTAGTTTTCCTTTAGATTGAACGATTCTTTCGTTATCAATCAGGAACCCGTAATTTCTCAGACAACCCACCAGAAGTTCACCGCGGCCCGTGTCAATACATACGGCGCCGTATGTACCGAGTTCCTAAAACATTTAGAACTCATAAAATACGTTTCATTCAAGATAAGTAAAACATTTTTCAAAACATGATAGACTATAATACTAGGTAGCTGTGGACTACTTTAGTTTTCCTTTAGATTGAACGATTCTTTCTTTATCAATCAGGAACCCGTAATTTCTCAGACAACCCACCAGAAGTTCACCGCGGCCCGCCTTTATGGATGGTGATGATATTTGGTATATAGGTAGGTCTTAGGAAGGCAAAGTTCAAGATCAAATCTGGGCCTCCTGGTGGCTGACCTTGGTACTGCAGCAGAACTTCCGATTAATTAGGAAATTCTGTAATTCCAGTGTTTTACATTATAGGACTTTCATACATGTAATGTGTATAATCTATCAGGTAGAATATAAACAGATACCAACTATGCAAATATGGACCTCATTTGCATAATTAATATGAAAATTCTATGATTCCTTAGTGGTAAATGATGGGAATTTCATACTTGTGACATGTGTAAGTTAGTTCAAAATTTACAACACCATGCAGATATTATGTTAATGTACAGGTCATTTGCATAATTTATGATAACATGTTGAAATGAAACATTGCCAAAGAATTGGACTTTCACATCAAATATATGTAATTTGTGTTGAGGAAACCATATTTCATGGAGATATGAGGTCTCCGAATTCTTGTTTAGTTGTTGTTCTAACTTTTTGATACCGTTTTCTACATTTTTTTCTGCTGTGTTGGCGATGTCTTCCTATAAGCTCAATTTTACACATGTATTATTATTTATTGTTTGGGAACACACGCAATGTGTGCATTACAATCTCTTTCTTGTAGCTTCCTTTAATCCTTATGAATATCATATTTTTTGTAGGAATGGGGGATGTTGTTATGTCCTGTTTTCTGATTGTGGCTCTGAAGTGTACTCGTTCTTGTTTAACCTGAAGATCGCAGAGGTACGCAGACGGTGACACATTGTCCATTGTTTACAACCGCCTTCTATCGTGGCGTACTGTAGTCCACTGTCGCAAACGTACGCGTGCGCATGCGCTGATTCGGTACATTTCGAGTCCTCTCCAGGTCCTGTCACCAATCTACAAGTAAGTAACCAATAAGACCATGCATTTCTACACTTGATTAATGATAGTGATAATTTTTGTATCATGTGCTGGAATATAGCACTGTACACATGTATCAAAAACTCACAGTAATGTTGTATGCTAGGATAATTCAATATTGATTCACCCTTTGAACATCTTTCTCACACACCCAATGACTTCTCAACATTTTTAATGTCCAGCAAGCAGGGCCAACAACAAGCAAGCAAGCAAGGAACTGCATCAGAAGCTGAGGGAAGAGTTAAATAAACTAACAAGTAAGTTTCTCATAAAAAAATTGCATCAACAATCTACATATAAAGCACAGGGCAGGGATTGTTGGTATTGTGCACCATACATTACACAACATATTCAATACAACATTCAATACATAATGCAATGCAATAGATACACCTTAAGCTTAGCCTTGACAGTGTTGTAAATATCATTTGCTTGAGAAGCAGTTTCATAGATTTTTCTCAAAATGCTAATCTCACTATAAGTATAAGTCAATGCAAGATGTATTTAAGCTGTTCAGTACATTTGGTTTTGACAATTAATGCAACACACAAGAAAAACCCGTAGGGCTTGTAGTAGTGTTCTACACTCAAATCTGTGGACATTATGTATTTCTTGACATTATCTTTGTCTTGGCAAGTCATACTCTCTGTCAATAGACTACAAAATAAATGGTGTAGGTCAAGAGCTGAATACTTTACATTTCAGGAGCAACTCCAGGGCTGGGGAACCATTTCCTTTACAACATGCTGGCCTGTGAATTTCCTTTACAACATGCTGGCATGCTGGCCGATTTGAATGGCACATGATTCGTATTCTGGTGACATGTATACTGTATAGTAATGCTTTTGTACAAGTATGTAGTTGATATGCATTTCATCCTAAATGGTCGTGCAAAAAGAACCCAAAAAAACTTAAATCAAAGTGTTTCATTGTGGAAAGTTATTACACTGTATAGTGTTGAATGTTATCTGATCAATATGCATTTGAATTGCAACATAATAATTTGTTATACTATTGTTCAGTGGCAGGTCCCAGAAGTATGGAGTAGTCAGAGGCAGAGGTAGGCATCAGTGCTGTGGCAGTGCATGCCCGATGCAGGTTCCAATGTTTCCTTGGAGTCCACAGAGACAGGAATTGGTAGAATGGAGACCACTGAAGCCACGACTCCTGAAGGTTTAAAAGCAACCATAGTAATTTTTCTATATTTTCTGAAGAAAACAATGACTTAAATGTTTTTTGACAGTATGTCAGTTTTGTGAAATTGTGCAAACAGCAAACATGTCAAACAGCACAACTCTAAATTACATAACAACAAGTTTCTTTGAATAAGAAAGGCATATTTCATATAAATCAGAAATTACACACAAATGTTAAGCATCTAAAATGTATCCTTGAATCAAGCACTATTGCTTGGTTAATGAATATTTTCAAATATTGTGAACTCAAGTTTCCATTTGTTAATTATTGTGATGTAAAAAGAGATACTGATCATGATTACAGCTTTGGAATGTTTGTAAAATGTTTTCGTTTCAGGTGCAAGTCCATGTATGAAATAAACTGTCCTGCCTCTGCCTAGCATGGGTGCCACCTGTTTGCACTCACTATTTTTGGGCCAGCCTCAGACAGCATGTGGGCGATATCTTTACAGGCGGCTTGCCATCTGAAATGACAACCGGCTGTCACGTTGCGAAGGCGAAACTTTTAGTACCTCTCGTATGTTCCAAATGCATAATTTGTTTTATCTCAATGTACACATGTGTACTTTAGTACTTACAAGACATTTTTAAATAAATAGATCATGTGTGATTTTCTTAGAGATTTGTGTGTTCATTAGTTTGAATTCTTTGTTGTCACGTTACAAAATATAATACATGTAGCTAATTGTTGATGTTTATTGAAAATTTGAAGCATTGTAACTACTGGTTTAACCTAATAATAATGATGGCAGCCTAGTAGGCAATCTGAAAATAATAAGTATTTCAAACCCTGCAATATTTCTTTTATACTTCATAGTTAGTAACAATGGAGAAAATGATAATCCACAAACACGTAAATTTCCATATAGACCTTTTTTAGCCGGTAGCAGATCGTGGGGAGTGGACGAAAACTAAAAAGGCTGACACTCAAGCTAACTACATGGCCCAGTACAAGTTAGATGCAGGTAGATATCAGAAATACCTATCATGAAAGGTAATGTGTTGGTAGCTACATGTTAAAACTTTTGATCCAATGCAAGATATTGTTCTCACCTAGAGCTTATAACCAGTCACCCTAACTGGTCTTTCTCAGTAGTCACATGGCTTCTCTGAAGGGTGATGTCAACACTGGGTCAAAGGTATCTGGTAAACAATGGCATCCCCCGTCACGGTTGAGTGATGGGTGATGATGGGCCCTGATGTAGATAGCCTCTTTCACCCCTCTCAGGAAGTAGTCTTGTTCGGTGTCCAATATTCCTACAGTGTCCACTGAAACAAAATGTCCATATAAAATGTCCATATAATGACACTGTATGAAAACCTATAGCTATCTTTAAGCACACCTTCCGTAAATGTACACGCGAGGGAAGAAACTGAACCTTTACGCAGGCTTTAAGGTGTGCTTCAAGAAAGGATTTTGTGCAGTGTGACTGGACTCGGCCGTGAGTGCTTTAGGTGACCTGCACTGGCCTGCATATATGGGTGGTATTTTGAGCCCTTCCCTGTGAAAACCTTATCTATAATTTAAAACATTACCATCTCTCTTCATCAGAGCTTGAATCTGATATTTTTTAAATGTGTAGAATATGGTGTATGTATACAGAAGTACTTTCATGTACATAATCCTACATAAACATAAAAGTGTAACAGGGAACCCACAGTTATGTGCACAGTTCCAATTTTGGGAGCAGAAAAGTACTAAAAATTGAATACATATGCAACCATCATTTCAAACCCTGGGCAGGATATGTGTTTTATAGGGGTCAGCTTTACTTCTCTCTATATATATATATATATATGCAACATCTTTATAACAGATGGAAATTATGGTTAAGGCAATTGAACATTTATTTATAAAATGTAATCGAACATGTTGCCTGAAAAAGTAGGCTGGTCAATAGTACTGTGACAGTATCATTCTTGTCATCAGGCTTGGACAGCACTGTACAGGTAAATATAATTAACACAATCATAATGCAGAGAACCCATCATATACAGAGAACCCATGCTTGTTAAAGGATGGCGCTGATTAAATATAATAATAACACCCATACTTGCGAAGGCCCATAAGTAACGTGTTACAATGTGAAGCCTATTCTTTATTACTGTCAGTATTTGTACTCATGGAATATTTACCTATATATTCTTTTATATTTTTTATTCAATTGTATTTTTAAAAATATACATTTTCAATGTAGACAAGTCAATATTAAGGGAACGGAGGAAAAAGCGAGAGATTGTCTCAGTAGCAAACTGTCAAAAAAAAGCAATGAAGGATTATTTTTCTGACAAGGCTACTCATATACTCACAAGGTACAGAAACTGTTTTTAAGCGTATGAAGAAATGTGCATTAAGCTTTTTAGATAATGATACAGAAGTGGGGCATCACAACTTTTTCCCCTTTCTTATGGCCTCTTCCCCGGCATCAATGTATTTTTCACTGTCAATATTACTGTGTAGATGTTTCCCCCTCGTGTGCACAATCAATCATGCTTGGTCTGGTATGGTGGTGCAAATTCTCTTGGTTACTGCTACATTGTAGGGATTCATATACTAGTACATGTTAGGCTATTAGCTTGATCTGCATTTCATCAAATGCTAAAACAGTTTCTATTCCTCATTCACACGGAAGGTCTGGAAAAAATCACTCGTTGACAATTTCAAACAACTGATCTATTGCTTTTTTTGGTCGTATTCTCTTATCTACATTAAAATTCTGTACATTAAAAGTAAGAAATGTAACTAGTTAGACATTCCCTAAGCATATATGTTCACAGTAGGAATTGGCTGTCCATTGCACTTATGGGCCTTTGTATGTAATGTACCGTACCTATACGGGTCTTATCTTTCCCCTTACCCTAACCAAGGAGTTTGAAGTGGAGACTTCAACCTCCCTGCCCTAACGAGGGTTACCAAATATGTCGCCCCCCTCTGCCCCCCCCCCCACCACGACCAAACACACACACACGCCCTCTATTACTACCGGCAAATTGGATCCACAAAATAACGTTACGTATTCAAAACCCACGGAACTGTGGTGATATTGTCACAATGCAATTGTACATAAAATGAGTGAAATACGCACCTTATTGTCTTCAAAAATGTAGGGAGTGATGTCGGCGAAAGCTGGGCGATCGTCATGAAGAAAGTCGGAGAATCAAAACACGCAAAATTTTGCTGTGACGTTAAATCTTGCCGTAACATCTAACAAGTTATTTGATGGCATCACGAAAGGTCAGTATAAGTATGAACAGCGTAGCAGTGTGCCTGTTGCTTGTTTTGACGCAGAACAGCAAAATTCATATCATAACACACCGTTCCAAATGGCAGCCATGACACCTGAAGCTACCCGTGTGTGACCTCTCAGGACCTGTGACCTAGAATCAAGGTTATGATTCCACCCATGACCCCTGGCGCCAGTCCTGGTAGTATCCCTATAGCTGATCCTATTATGCGATGATCCTATCCCTCGATTCAGAACGCTTGATTGGCATATTCTCGTCAACTAGGATACGGAGAATATATTCCACGCCGTTGTGAAACGGCTGATTGCCGATATTCCAGTCCGTTCTGTAACGTTGATCGTACAACAATGGGGTGATTGGGGAGCACGTCGGCAGAACGTACTGCTCCTGCGCAAAACCCTGATTTTTCACGTTTTTCGTTGGATGTTTGGTCAACGTTGCATCAAAATTTTGCCTGTTGCAGACGATATCTTTTCCTATACAACATCTGAAAACTACAGACAGGCTGTCAACCTTATATGCTCTAATACAACCTTAAGCTTATATGAGACATTCTGCCAAAGTGCTATGCACAATACATTACGGGTTTCGCGCAGGTGCAGTACGTTCTGCCGACGTGCTCTATTGGGGATCCTTGAGGATGTCTCCAGCAGGAGAGGGAATGATGGAGCACATTTTGGTAACCCACTTCCGGATCGGTATTGGAACCGCGCGACTAATTAACCCAGTTCTTTGATTAAAGCTGGGATGTGTCCAACATGCGGAAAGAACGCGTATGGATGACCGCAGGGGAGAACTGGCCGAGAAACTAGCAGTTTTTTTCACTGCTTGTGGTTTAGTTTATTTATTCATTTATTTATTTATTTCATCTTGAGAAACTCCTGGGTAGCCCCTTCAACATTAACTGCTGATTTCCGAGGGGGCCCAGGGTAACATGAAATTTGTATAAAAGAGAAATCATACAAATAACGTAGCAAAGAACACAAACTGAAATCAGTATAGCTGACAATTAAACTCAAATAAATAATAAGACATAAATAAGTGACTAAACAGGCGATTTACACAACCAAAATGACAAAACATAATCATAATCCGTAATAGTTCACATTATTGTGCGAAAATAACAAAACGAATATGTAAAAGGAATGGCAGGAGTCTCGAAAACGATTTTTTCCATCCAAACTTCAGTTGTCATCCCTCGCCCCATATCCACGGCCGAATATCCAGCCAGACATCTTATGTATTTGGTGATTGCACGGCCTGTACATCAAGATCAATAGAAATGTTAGCAGGTTTATCAAATGCGAAAAGTAGCAAGTGAAACGCAAGTGAAGATATTGATAAAGTGACGTATTGTGCGTGGTGGAAAAACATCTTAAAGCGACAGACAAAATCACAGGAAAACAAAACGCGTTCTCAAACGGCATGAATATTCAAATCACGACGGTAAGAAGTCGAACGTCACGTCCAGGCGGATCGGCGCTTCATAAACGTGATTTAACCGGGTCACGGCTGTCGCTAAACGCGAGCTGCGCGAACGCTGAGCTTCCACACTATTGTGTTTGTATCGATCGATCCGACAGAATCGATGCCGACGGCAGCCCTGCGCACTGGTAGGCCGCCAGTAGTTGTTGTATCCAGAACCGTGCTTTATCCAAAACCGTGCTTTATCCAGAACCGTGCTCAGTTCTGAACAGTCCACGCGTATCCAGAACCGTGCCTGGGGGCAAATCTACGTTCTTAGATACGCGGAGACTATCCAGAACCTGATTCTAACCCTAACCCATTCAGGTATAGAACTATTAAAACAGGCACGGTTCTGGGTACGATAGTAGACGTGCTGGGTGCAGGAACTCGGCTGACATGCCCTCATGACTCCTGTGCTCCCCACCTCCGCACCAGCCTCCATTCTAAGTCACGGACAATCAGTCATGGCTGTTCGGCACAACCTTAGCAGTCAAACGAACCTTATAATTATTGATCGACTCCCATCCATCCGGCTGAAATGTTGGAGTATTTAACAATATGAAACAACAATATGTTCTTCCCTCGTACCATCAAAGAGTGGAACGAACTGGAGGCGGGGTCTCTCGACCAGTTCAAATCTGAACTGGCGAGAGCCCTGTGCTGCAATGAGTGGCCTCTACACGTCCTTGTATATATGTGCATACACACTAAATTCACTTGTCTTGTCTTTTGCACACACAGAATCAGTTTCCTATGTTCCTTAGTGTCCTTACCCCTATTTTCCCTTGTTTTTTTGTACCTGTCACTTGTGTTGAGTCCGCACTTGTAACAGTAAGAGATAAACACAGCTTCTGATTGGTTAGGGCAACACCAGTCTCAAGGGAATGTAAGGCGACATTGAGTAATGTCTCCTCAATTAACGGTATATTTATATGCATGAAGATCGAAAACATGATTAACGACATAAATCGTTAGAAATAAGTACAATAATTGGATTTTTATCTGCCCTTTTCGTTCCAATTTTGCGAAGACCAAAAGTGAAATATTCTAACAAGTTAAATCAATGAAAACTCATCCTAAGCAAGCCATTGGAAGGATAAAATGGATACGACTATAAGCGACTTGGCAGGAGGGCTCAAAGTATAAATCAATGCAATTAACTCCTACAGTGAACAACAGCTGTTGATAGAAGATACCACACCAAATACAGCACGGGGGTGTAGAATTATTTTATTTCAATATACCTGAAAATACCGATACCTAGAAAAAACAAACAGCAGCATCTGGACCCCAATAACTAATCATATGCCAAAAATCAAAAGAAATCCGTCAAGCCCAGCATTAGTTACAGCTGCGAACACACAAACACGACCGAAAACAGTACCTTCCCGCGGAAGGATATCTCCCTCCCTGAGGTAACAAGTCGCACGAAACACGCTCACTACACATTTCTGGCGCATGGCGGGTAGACGTAGCCTCCTTTGCCGGCGTTCCGGGATCGGTCGGCTTTTTTTTGGGGGGGGGGGCATTTTCTTCTCAAACGCACGCACTAGAAGCTCCTGCCGCCAACCCTGGTGCGATCTACGTTTGATCAGAAAATCGCTCCCCCCCCCCCCCAATTAAAAAGCCGACCGATCCCGGAACGCCGGCAAAGGAGGCTAGGGTAGACTGTGGAAGACAGCTGGCAGTACAGGCGTCCTGCCGGGAGGGCGTCTACTTAATGCGAACCCCTGAAGAGAGACGTGTTGGTTAGTACAACATTCATCACATTCATAAAGCGGCTCTGTCGTTATCAGAGTCCCACAGCTTGTTCGCCCACTGTGTCGGTTGTAAAGGTGACGCTAACAGGTGGTCCTTTATGCGCGATGATTTCTCATTCCTCCCATGGAGGAATAAAACCAACACGCGAGCCTACTGAAAGCATGTTCACGTCAGGAAATATACGTTTGGATGCCATCATACAGCACTATAATGGCCTGAGGAACATAACATGTATGGAAACTCGAAAAAAGCCCTCTGTACGACTTGCATATTGTTGAAAATAGGGTTGGCATTACTAGATAGCAAGAGGAAAATTGGTAAAATTTCAATCGCGGTTTCCACACTACGACCATTCACGTAGCTTTTTGTGCAGTCGCTTTAGCAAGGCTACCGGTAAGATGGGCTTTTTGCAGTGCAATCTTTTTTCCATGTCAAAAATATTTCCCCAAACCCCTTGTTCTGTACATGCGACGTTGTCAGATGCGATGACAGCCGAGTAGGACGATATCCATTGCGGCAGGCAGTTGTCATGGTAACGGACATGACGTATCGGACCGTGACACAGCCTCCGGATTGCGAGCGCTAAATAAATCATGAAACTCTTGCATCGCTTAGCGGAAGTAGGACACTGATGAACACAAGCATCAGTCATGGGAGGGGACCAAGGGAAGCGGGGTATCTACCACATTTGCTCAACAACTGTTAAACGGCACACTGCTTAGGATAGAACGGCTACACGTATTGCATGTTACATGGACACGTATTTGGTAGCTGCACCAAGACAGTCAACCCTGTACAAGTGGTCACCTCTTACTGGGTCTTTAGAGATTACGTAACAGCTCTTATAAGCTGATTACCATATACTGACTGTCCTTTCAAAGCCAGCTTACTGAGTTATCGAATAAAACAACAACAACAACAACAACAATGCACCATGAAGGGCAACTGACTCTGGTGATCAATTTGTTTGAAAACAGGATTCTGTTGGTTTCCACATTAAGATCCCTGTCAGGTAGCCTGACCAACCCATATTGAGGGGAGTGCCCGTAACGCTCCTAACAGCCAGAGGTTGATTTGGTTTGCTGTCTGAACTTTGTTTATTCATGAGAATCCTTTTGGCCGCTTTTCATTGAGGACATGAGGGAAGAGGTAAGGGTCAGACAAAATATATGAAATTCTTTATTGCAAATTCATGCCCGAAGGCTAATTGCAAACTGACAAGGACAAAGAGTACAGAATGTATTGAAGAATGGTATAAAACCATATGCTAACATGGAGCTCTACTTCTAATCTAACTTTCTATTTCTACTTAAAACTAATAATATATAACAAAGATGTTTACATCATTTAAAGTCCTAATAAATCTATACAGTCACGTACTATTACATGTACACATACATGGTACGAAATACCATAGTGAGAGCCTGTATGAAATACCATAGTGAGAGCTGGTATATGGTTCGTGTATTGCGTAACACAGGCTGCCTATATGAATAATCGTCTCTCTGGTGATCACGAAAGTCTACTGGATGCAGCAAGGTCGTGATCGCGAGAATCCCCATCGATCGTGAGGCGGCCACTGCACGAAACGTTGAATTTACCAATGGTAGTAAATGCCAGTAAAGCCGGGTAATGTTTACTTTGTAAACAGTACCGGACTTTACAATTGTAGTAGATAAAAGTCAAGTGTGGTAATTTCATTTACATGTACTACCATTGTTCATTCCGAAATTATCGGACTTGACTTTTATTTACTACCGGTACTGTTTATAAAGTAAACATTACCCAGCTTTACTGGCATTTACTACCATTGGTAAATCTAACTTTTCGTGCAGTGGGCCCAGATCGATGCGGACTCGCGCGACTGTCGTCATGATGTCCAACACACAGCGATGTCGCCATGATCATGTGCCACTCGATGGCATCTCTCCCGTGTCTGTTGCGCTGGCATGTACAGATCGCCTCTGGTTGCTCAGGTAACGGAGACAGTGGGGAGGAAGGGAACGAAATGTGCGGAGTAGCAGAGTAGCTATATCTTTACCTTTATAGCCGGTATAACCGCCCTTCGGTGTAACACACCAGCTTCGCAGGCACGCGGCGCGGCGGCAGCTAGCAATATTACACCGAACGACATGTTACACCTAACCTTTGAACAGTAATATCGAGCTGAGCTTTCTCTTGAGTTATCAAATGACCAAGAACGCATTTTGTACCCCAAAAATATCCAACACAGGGTTAAGTCTCAGTAATGCACTGCGACACGTGGTTATCGTACCATAACTACCATCTGAATCAGAAAGGTTGTGGCTTGCATTACTGCGTTTTCAGCAACAATATAGCTTTCTCAGGTATTTGCCAAAAAGTATATTGATGCAGATTTTCTACATACGTGATATAAATGAACGGATTTCTACGGTTTCCTTTTCCGTAAATCTATTTGAAACTTGATTAAATGTAGTAGATTAGCTGTTCAGTCCATCTATGTCCATCGGATTAATGAATGGGGCTAAACTGATTTCAGCATGATTGTGTCATTAGGTGTTACAATTACGAACAGAAAGAAAAAGATTACATGTATTCATGTTTATCATTAACTGAATATTTTGTCTTGTATTCTGCAGAAACTTTTCATTTGAGAGTCCCCTTTATGCCAAGGTCACATTTCCAAACCGGGGCCCGGCCGGGCTGTTTCGATTAACGAAAAATTAACAATTTATATCAAGAATATACGTAAATAGTTAATTTTAATTTTTTTTCAACTTTTTTGTGCTTTGTTGTCTTTTATATCATACTTTTCGTTCCATAAGACTACCCGGCCGGGCCCCGGTTTGGAAATGTGACCTCAGCATAAGCTAAGGTCACAATTCGTACCCGGGGCCCGGCCGGGCAGGTTGTGGGAACAAAAAGTATGATATAAAAGACATAAAAAAACACACAAAAAAATAATCATGAGCACTATTTGTGTATATTCTTGATATGAATTGTTTATTTTTCGTTCATGCCAACAGAGCGACCGGGCCCCGGTTTGGAAATGTGACTTCAGCATTAGCATGCTTTCAACCTGTATCAGGGGGAATCGAGAGGCAAATTTGCCATACACGTAAGAGCGGAAATGATTATGACAAAGTTGTGTTAGCTTCGATGTCAGGAAAGTCAAACCGTCGCGACAGTGCCAGGTCACGGCACGCCGACTTCCTCCCCGGCGTTAAAACTCGGGCAGAACCTGATGATGTGATTATAATTCACAGTCCTATCAGACTCTGCCAACCGTTAAATCAAACAGCTGAGCCGATTTGTCATGTTACTGACAACAATGTGATCGTGTCAAAAAAGCTGGTGGTGTATCCTGAACCGTGCTTTATCCAGAACCATGCTCAAGCACGGTTCTGGATAGTCCACGCGTATCCAGAACCGTGCCTGGGGCAAATATGCATTCTTGGATGCGCGGAGACTATCAGAACCGTGCCTGATCCTAACCCTAACCCATTCAAGCATAGAACTAGATAGGCACGGTTCTGGATAGTCCACGCGTATCCAGAACCATGCCTGGGGCAAATGCTATCCAGAACCGTGCCTGATCCTAACCCTAACCCATTCAGGCATAGAACTAGATAGGCACGGTTCTGGGTACAATAGCGGGGGTTCAGCAGACTGAGTGCGTCACAGACCTTATGAATCCAGCAGGGCGTTTTCAATGCTTGTTGATCCTACCTGGAGTCATGCAAAAGTTGAAACTTGCCAAAGATCAGGATGAGCATTATTTCTGTAAACAGAATCTTGATTGCTAGACGTGCATAGAACAGCAAAACCCTGCCTTGTGTTCAACCCTCTACGGTGCCTGCTGACTGACTGCCATTCATGTATTCAAAAGTAACGAATATCATCTATTTAACATTACATTACAACCTACAACGATAAAACCTATAATGAGCTGATGCCCCATGTGTAGCTACAGGCGTCCCAGATCAACCGAGATCCAGACGACGGTAGGCATTATCGGAATTTCACCGTCTGGCTTACGCCTACCAAGAAGAAAGAATATCAAAACGTCTTATTTCATATCCTGTCCCATGCTGTACAGTAGTATCAAAACCGACCAGGTGATTCCTCTGTATCTACTACTGTACACTACATTAATCTTGATCGATATCAATATCATTATTCAACCCCCCTCCCCGTTACTTACCAGGCCCTACATCCGTCTACATTCATGCGCGCCTGAGAGGAGAGCTCTGAGCGGATACGTCAGTCTGCGATGTATCCATAAGAAGGTAGCTATAACGGCACGGTGGGCAGAAGCCATCAAATATAACACGCTCGCTCTTTACCCAGCCCCATAATGTTTTTTACCAGCTGCTAAAAGTGTCGGTAAAGTTTTTGTACCCCGGGAAGCCTTCGTAGAATGTTCCTGAGCTACATTTTTATTGTTTGCCTTGGTTGGAGCCGGCTGATAGCACCTGGCTGCATTGATCCGCAGGCGCGGTGGGAAATGTGCGATGTAAAGCAACCACATAAAATCTATGGTAGAGTCAGGTAGGCGGATAGCTGTCGGGCTGGAGCGTGATAAGATGACACTGCGCCCAGGCGGCGGGGCCTCAAGTAGCGGTTCTCGCGTTCAGCAAACCCGTGCGCTGGTCTGGTTGGAGTAGTAACCGTACCTGATGTCGTCCTTCGGAATGGGGCATCTCAACCACGCCGGAGATTTCTACGACGAGCTTTCGTCGGATTCGGAGGGGCCTTGCGAGAGCGAGCTGATGTACGATGCCTGCAATGAGGTATTTCATCCTTATGTGATCCCGCTAGTCGCAGGTGGGTCTGTGATGTTGGTTGGAGAAAGGGGGAATCGCCGGAGATTAGGACTTTGGGTGGTATCGCCAAGATTTTTTATGTCATGGAATGGCAACCGCATCCGATCCCTTTGTTACGGATCCTTTTGGTATGGGCCTCTTACTTCTTTTCTTTCTTTTGCTCCATTGGTAGCTGAGGACAGTCTATTCAGTTTAGCACCAATATCCCCGAAGAAGACAAGTACGGAGAAAACGTTGGCACCTGTGTAAGCTAACCTGTTATTACGTTTGACCTGAAGCACCTCTGCTTCAGATGGTGGTCCCTGCACCGCCAAGCGTGTCAATCATGGCCACCGCGGGCCGGCTGGGGGGCTATTGTATCCAGAACCGTGCCTTTCTGGCTACATGCCTACATGGGTTAGGGTATATAGGATCGGACACGGTTCTGGATATAGTCTCCGCATATACAAGAAAGTAGATTTGCCCCAGCACGGTTCTGGATACGCATGGACTATCCAGAACCGAGCCTGAGCATGTTTCTGGATAAAGCACGATAATCTGGATACAGCAGAGACCGAAGACAAATGTTGCAGGAAACCATTTGTTTCCACTTTCATACTCTTCAGCTCATCGCAGTGACGGCATCCTCAACCTTTCCTCCCGTGATTTAGTTTAATTTGACTTTCAAGTTTGATGTCTACACGGATTGCCCTATTTGCTGATACTGCAGAAACAAACGGACGTCATTTCATGTTTCAGAAAAAAACGTCATTCACTGTTGTGTCATTGGCGCCTCCTTGGTATAAAAGACAATGAAATAATATATCAAACCCCGTACTTTCGTACACGATATGAAGTACTCTTAGTACAAATATTACCTGTTAATTCACATTTCGGGCCCTGTTTTCCCCAGCCGTAGCGCGCAGTAACAGAACAGTGCAGTAGTGGGCATTATCTTTCAACATTATTTTCACGGGAACAGAGACAATAAATGAGTGATGCAACACAAAAGAAACAGGGATATCACACCTGAAGGGATCACCCATCACCAGGTGGGCGTTATAAGTGCTATCTTCCTAGAACTCCATCTATCTAGTTCGAGTGGGATTCCTTAGACATTTCTGCAAGATGAGATTTGAGGCACATATTTAGTGAATGGGTAACTTTATGGACTCTGTCTCCTGTCTGCCGTTTGTTCCTGAATCTGTGGAATGCCACAGTGCTTTACCAAAAGGGTTGGGAAATACCGAAAACAGATGATTTTCTTCGAAATGGTACTTAGTTTTAAATAATGCACAGGGTAATCAAGTGTCAAAATTTCTAGCAATACAAGGGGACTGAAAGGACATATGGAATCTACTTCAGATACAATATATTGAAATCACGAAATATTGGCGTATCCTGTTCCATTTGTGAAAAATTCAAAGGTGATAATTGTGATCGCAGTTTTCCCAAACGTGTGGTTTTCATCTTGTATATACTTCATGTTAAAACGCGTGGCTTTACGCAACACATTCATGGAAGACAAAACCCTGAAAGGCACGGCCCTCTTGTAGTGCTGTTTGGATGATAATGAGACAATTACAGCTGAAGGCATTGTGAGATATCGATCCGTACAGCGAACATGTACGTCGTGACGAGCGTGTCCTTTGTTGTCGTCCCGGACCCCCCTACTGGGGCCTCCCGCGGACTCCCACACAGTTCACGCCTCAGGTGCCTCGTGAGCTGATAAATCGACGACATTAGCTGTAAAAGAAATGGTGGCCTGATGGGCACGACCACAGGTCCGCCGGACTGATAGTATTCGCGCTGATGCCGGAGATGCCCTTCCTCACATTGCACGCGGTTTCAGGAGCGCACAATAGGACAGGCAATGTGGAACAACATTATACATTTTATATAGAGAATTATTAGCTGTCACTGGAGCAGCACTAAAAACTCATTACAAGTACTATTTGGGGATGTTACTTATTATTAGCACCAGACAGCTTCAGCAGCAAATATTACCTGTAATATGATAAAAACTGCATACCCGAATTAGAGAAGCCAGCGTATCATGAATTACATGAAATTAGGGAACTTTATCGATATTTGTGGTGATTCCTTTACATTTTGCGGCTCATTTTGATGTTTGATGCCCCCCCCCCATCTTGTGGGCATTTCATAGCTTTGGGAGGAAGACGGATGGACGAGGAAAGTATGATGGAACGGTGGTCTCGTCGTGACGCCCAGTATCCCTGGAGACAGCTTGCGTTAAATTAGATCGAACATCAGAAGACCAGGGAAAAACAATTTCAGACGATCAGCAACATGCAACAACCACTGAGCCGCTCGGAACACAAAACGTGAAATAACGTAAACACCTGGTATCGTTCGTCCCCAGAGGTTTGGTTTTAGTACTTATATCCACTTGTTTGGTTGTATGTATAGTTGTAGAAGACCTTACAAAAGTCGCTGTACTTTTGTTGTGTCAATAAAGGTTGTGTCATGTAACAGCCAACAGCCATCCATGCGCCTGACAGGTCTCAACTACGGAAACGCGGAAATACATGACTTAGCGATGACACAAAACATCACATCTTTCCTAAATCTTATTGGGCTGTCTGCTGATCCAAGTGACGTTCGATCAGTGAGTGCTCGCAGCGTGCGACGTGCTGCAAATTATCATGCCGCAGGTGCCTGGGTGTTTGTGTGTATTCACCCCCCCTTCCAACTCAACATTTCGTATTTTAGGATTGAAGGGGTGGGCGTTGTGTTCAATGTTCAATACTGGTGATTGTTACATTATGCAGCCAGGGAGTCGGAGAAATGTGCAATCACGTGGGTACACTGGAGGAGAGATGGGAGCGGCCTGTTCAATAGAAGGAAATGATCTCGCGGTGCTACTCTTGCGATAACCACATGTGACAGCATTTCAGGATTGAAAATCGTTGACAAGGACGACGGTGGACAAAGGCGCTGTGGCCACTTGAACGGCACGAGGGACTCGTAGATTACGGTAGAGTGGATCCCAGTAGAGCGTCTGGAGTTCCAGTAATGGCCTTGAATTCGGTCCGGTGTGATCAGCAGGGAACAGTAGACAGTGCACAAGAAAACAGTTACTCAAGCAACTGGATAGATTTTGAAAACTGACAGACGTTCCAAGTAGCATCCACTATTTTCGTCAGTGATTGGTGACAAAGCAAGATTTTAAAAACTGACAGACGTTTCAAGTAGCATCCACTATTTTCGTTAGTGACTGGTGACAGTGCAAGATCTGACCATTTTTTTTTTCAAACGGTCCCTTTGCAAACGAACAGAGGCGACATGTGCGGGCTTCACTTGACGGATTTCTAGCGGTGATCATTCAAATATCAATACCTTATTGTGTTACTGCCCCCCAACCTTCATGTGTGCTGTCCTGGAAATCGGTTGACGATGAGTTAGATTCTATCTCTAACTACCAGATAGTTGCAGTAATGGTGGCTGTCCCTGGTGACAGTCGCCTCCGCGCCTCCAGGTCTTCACTGCACTGATATTTTGAAACTAACGGAAAATAAACGAAACAATTACAGCTATAGAACAGTGATGTGTGATCGTCCTAGCCTATCGAGTTGGTGAGATATGTAGGCAGTCATTACATGCAGAGCTAAACCTAGGGGTGTGACATTGGACCTGTTTGGCGGTGTCCAGCATGGTTTGCTGCACTACCGCCTTTTGTTACCAGGCACCACAGTCAATACAACGTTCTACTAATGCTGTGACATTTCCCTGTAACATCATCTTCAGTTACAATCTGGAAATCGGGTTGTATTCGCCATCAAGCATGACTGCATATCAAATTGCATTCATAAACGTGCGAACACAAGCCTATTAAACCTCCTCGAATCGCCCAAATCCCTGAGATGAAGATGAAGAACTTCCTCAATTACGCCAAGACGACGATAGAGACGCCTTATCTTTCAGCACACATTAATTCCGCGCACAGCTTGCCTACAGATCACGACTCGCTCGCACGTTATCAAACATGTTCCCTGATTTGAAATGAAGACTCCAATCACAACATTTTCCAGATGGATAGTGTTGCACAGGCAATCAGGTAATGCCGACGTGTGCGGAATGATGCAGCCACGCAGGCAGACCCATCAATCCCAACCAGGATGGAACCACTGGTCTATAAAAATTCCACCAAGCTGAAGGATTAATTAAACTCTCAATAATTCAAATGGCTCTTGGTCCTTCCATAATGTATATCTACTACTGAGCAGACACAACGTGTACACCTAACCAGACACCGCTAGACATCGGTGAGGCTGCTGAAGTTACTGAAAATGTTTCCATTTCGTTTCCAGGTAGTTTACTGGTTCTGATGAGTGTAAATGTCAAGGAAAGGAACACAGAGACCAAACGTCAGCCTGAAATTGCCATCGATCCGGCGGCGCCTTATCCAGACGAGGATATCTTTAAGTCCATTTCAGCATCTTAATTGCAGGAAGATTGTATCAGGCAATCCAATCTTAGAAGCTGATAGGTTGCGCCCATAAAAACTCCTCTGCACGTAATGGAGCGGCAAAATTTACTTGCCTTCTAACATACCAGAGGAAACAGGCGTTTCAGAAATCCAGGAATATGGCACGTTTAAAGTAGGCAATCTCTCACTCCGCAGCAATCCACTTCTAAATTCGCCTTCTGGAGCAATTGGTAACCTGCAGCATCTAAATGTGTATTTCTATGTGATAGCCGTTTTGATCACTTGTCTTGTAGGCAGCTGATGAAATATCAATGAACAAATGACTGTTTTATTTACTGCGATGTTGATGTGTATGGTCAGCAGCCCATGTCGAGATAGCTATGTAAGGTAGCAGGTTGACTCCTCTAGACAACAAACAGATAGCAGCATTTGACATTACTTGACATTCAGATCTCCCCATTACCACCGGTAGCAGGGTATTACCATCACAGTTTGCACTGCGCGCGTGCAGACGACTCGGTGCCAGTTCAGTCCCGCACGTTTACAGGAAGGCTGTGTTTGTAATGTCAATGAAAGGGGCAGGTCTTAGCCTCTACCAGGCACCGCGGATAGCTGGAAAAATAGTAGAAATTGGCCAAAATAAAGGAAATGGTATGCCAGGGGAGTTAGCCAGCCAGAGAGGGTACATTTTGCGACCCACGGCAAAATGTACTCTCCAGCGGACCAACTCCCCTGGCAGGTTATCTGTCTATTTGGCCAATTTCTACTTTTTCCAGCCGCCTCCCGAAGCCTGATAGAGGCTAGGCAGGTCTAACACCAGAACATCTAATCAGATGCATTTCTTAGTTTCCTAAGTCTAATTCCGTCCAAGGCCCCCGCTTTACATCAGTGAGAGATTGATTTGTTCCGCAAACTCAAGCAAAGCTTCTTATTTCTCCTTCCCATTACACCACCGTGGCCTTGAAAGCTATCAACACATTTGCGTCTTTCACCAGCTTGACTCTTCAATTCCCGGCGGCGCCGACAGAGTAAACCCGTGATTTATGGGTGTTTTAGGAGTTTCAAGGTTGTCAACACAGGGACTTGAGGGCTGAATGTTATAGAAAAGATTAAGTTCCCCTATAACTGCTTTTGATGTGCAAAAACTCTCAATAATATAAGGAGGTACGTCGATGAAGGTTAGATCCAGGTAATGAGATACACAGCAAAATTGTTACTCAAGCAACTGGATAGAGTTTGTAAACTGTCAGACGTTTCAAGTAGCATCCACTACTTTTCGTCAGTGACTAACGGAATCTGTAGTTGAACAGGTATTTATCCAAAAAGTATAAATTGATATGTAAATGAGATGAAGGCAAATTTTAGACAGTCCTTGAGAAACAAAAAAAAAAGATAAAAGTTAAGACAAGGTTGATGCAAATGAGTCAGTTAGCTCCTATTGTTTGAGTATAATGTTTTCTCACAGGAGCGGCAGGGCAGGGTCCCAAGTGCAGGAAAGTTCGACACGTAGGCCTCCTTTCCTGTTGAGGGTGGGATTGTACATTGTACATTCTCTCCTATATTGCCTCTCTAACTCCTCGTTCTAACCAGCGGGGATCGCGGTCTAGTATGGCTGTGGATTTGAGATTGAAAGAGTGCTCCTGGTTGTGCTGTAGGTGGTGAAAAATGCCAGTGTACCCATAGTATAGTGGTGGCAGAAGGATGACCTGACGAGGAATGAGATGGATGCGTATTTACATCTTGTGACCTATAACGGCAACTTTCTAACCCTGTGACCTATGACCTATAACGATGTACTGAACTAGGAAGATCAATATCCGCTTGACCTTTGTTTCGTTGCAGCCACTGGGGTTTGAATAATAATTAAGCACAAACGAATAGATAAGTTAAGTCTAATCAATTCTTTCTGGAATTTGTCCGTCGTCGTATTACATTAGGTTAGTCGAAATTTGATTTCGATGTTTAGTTGTAATTCAAATTATAAAGTAGTACTTCCTTAAGTCTGACTCAAAGCAGAACAATAGTGTCACAAAGGAACTAAAGTTATTTCGTTCATAATAATAACTTTATTGCACAACAATTGTACAGGGTACAAAGTATGACACCTACTACTACATAACTACCATTTCATAATGCTAACCTAACTAATACATGAGTGGGTGGCTAGTATAGGAGTGAACTTTTACAATGAATTTCTGATGTTTATACAGTCTTTTATATATATCCCTATGTATACCATGTATGGATTGTCGCATGTCAATGTGTTTGGAAATTTGCTTTTTGAATCCATGGAGGTAAAACCTGGTATGGAAGCTGATAGTCTAGTGTACAGTGAATTACGTATATCAGCATATTTAGGACATACATTCAAGAAGTCATATGACAGCCCTCTAGCTATGCAATGCACGTGCTGAACCATGTACACAGGAGAGGGGATTAACACACACCTCCGGTAGCTGAGATCCTCATGTTCTCATCTTCTCGGATTTTCACGCCTGCTTTCATTACATTTATAACGTTTCTAATCGGTGCAATAGTTATAATCACATTTCATAAACTTTCTAGCGTATTACTTCAACTTCTGATTTTGCCGCTGTCAATTTTCAACTAGATTTTGCATCAAATGAGCTTCATACCGCATATCAAAGCGTGTATAAAAAGGTGTAAAACTATACTTTTTAGATGGGTCCGAGCACTAAACCTGGCTGCAGTTCGTCCTAGATCCTATCAGATGGTCCAAGGCCATGGTACTAACACCGTCCGTGAATATCCTTCCCGCAACCTCCTCCAACAATGTCATGCTTGCCAGTTGAATATGCGATATTGTGTCTCTCCTATCGTTGTGTACAAATGAATTAATATTTTAGTTGATAAGCCGTGAATGGTGATACACCCTATCGTACCTGCATCATGTTCAAGCTTATAGACCCCGTAATGAACATGTTAAGCGAAGAAAAAGTTCTCCAGTGTTGAACATGATGGATACTGGAGCTTTCCCGAGCCGTCAGCTCAGCAGAGAGCGTTCATCACCACATCAGTCACGGCCCACGCTTGTCAAATAAAGGCGGTAGCTTTGTGGGCTGATAGCCCGCAACAAAGGAGGTAATAGAACGTGCTTTTTACGGCCATAGAATCAACACCCGGTCCGGCATTCCCCCGCTCTGACACGGAAGGTCGTGAACGTGAGATTCAATCTCGCTCTGCAGTCAAATAAAATTGTCTGGCAGCAGAATACATTATTTCCACTGGCTCATATAATGGACTACACCACTATTGTGCCGTACCAAACAGGGCTGGGTATTTTATTGGTAACTTTTTGATATGGATGTTCGTAAAGTTTCATAAAATGTTGATGAAGTCGTCTTTTGAAATCACCAGATCTGCACTCAGGGCCATGCATGGCAGGTAACTCACCGATTCCGGAAGGGGGTGGGCTGGTTGAGTGATCTTATTTCTACGTATGCAATCAACATCTTTTTAAAAAAACGATAAAAACGACTAGATTTCGATGTAGATGTCTGATGTATCAAGTCTTAGCCAGTCCATTGGGATTGAGAAAAAGTCCTAACCAGTAATCTCCAAGCAGATATTTTGGTGGCTGCAATACAGTATCAAATTGGCAAGACAGTATCGAATTGGCCAGGCAGTATCCACAATACGGCGTAAAAAAGATATTAGTACATAGACCGATAAAAACGCCTAAAAACACGCCAAAATAGGCCGAAGCCTGGACCTCTGCTTGGAGGTTAACCTCTACCAGGCTTCGGGAGGGGGCTGAAAAGAGTAGAAATGGGCCAAATTGAAGGATTGGTTCGGGTGAGGGAAAATGTACTCTCTAGCGGACCAACTCCCCTGGCGTGTTATCCTTCTATTTGGTCCATTTCTACTCTTTTCAGCCCCCTCCCGAAGCCTGGTAGGCTACTTGGAGAGTCCCACAGAGTACGGTTCCACCGCTCCCCAAGAAGCCCATCCACTGACCGGGCTAAACTGCGGTTAACAGTCGCCCTGGGACTGCGCCACATTTTGAAACCTCTCGCTGTTACAAGAGGTCGTAAAACGTCCATTACTGGACCAGAATTGGCGCGGCGCCGCCAAAGTAGCCGGTCCTGAGAGCCGTAACGGCCAGGACCACTGAGTGTGATGGACGATGATGCGCCCTCGACGTTGTGACGCACGCAATTTGCTTCTATCTTCTTTGATTCTCTGGACTACCAGTATCCACTTCGACCGTGTTCTCCGCACATTGTTTGAGTGAACTGAACGATTGCTAGCAGTTTGTTATTGTGGAATTTTTTTATTGTTTATCGTGGGCAAGTCTCATATTTATTATTCATTCTGAACTGCAGAATGTCATCATGATACTGAACACTGCGCACGTTGCTGTACGTAACAAGTAATCTTACATCTGTTTGGTTCTCTAACAATGGCCCGTGTGGACATAGTGTGTGGATCACATTGCTAAAACTTCTCCCTAATTTACTGTAATGCTAGCACTGAGTTAGGTTTGTTTGAGCTGACCTGTAACACACGCTGATATCTGTACGTGTCTGCTGCTCACACCAGAAACATTTTGTAAATAGTGTTTGATATTATAATTACCAACTACTAGTATTACCTACTGTGATTTTTAGAATTCTATTCTATCATGTATCATGAATTTTATCCCAGGTTTTTAAAGGCGGCTTTGTAAGCAATGACGCATTTCAGGTATTGATTTTATATTGTACCTGCTATGTCATTGAATAAAATCTGAATCTGAAAAAATCTAACAGAGGAGTCAGCGGCCTCTACATGTGCTTTAGGAAACTGCACAGTGAAACATGATAGAAACCGCAATTTTAGTACGTCTTTCGTCCAGACTGCGATTCTGTTCCTAATCTCGCAAAGGTTTATGACCCGAGCAGAGGAAGGCCGCGGTCCATCAGTGACGCTTCTATTCTGTAATGAATGGCGAGACTACAAGTGTATCAGGAAGAAGCCGTAAAATGCCTCCAGTCGTTCCCCCGTGATGAAGGCTTTGATAAAAGGGCCGAGAAAAGGAACAATCTCAGCGGCTCAGTGTCAGAGGGCTTAGGATGGCTCGGAGTTAATCTGGAACGCGCATCATTGTTGTAAGGACGCAAGTCCAGTAAGAGCTAAGTGCACAGAGATAACACAAACCTGACAAGTGAATGATCATGGAGGGAACCTTGGTGGATGCCTGGCATTGCTGCCAAGTATTTCTTTCTTTTCCTGTCAGATTTTAGGCCATTTGCGTAAATAACAGAAATGTTGAACTTGCTGAACTTGAAAGTGCATAGAGATAACACAAACCTGACGAATGAATGATCATGGAGGGAACCTAGGTGGATGCCTGGCATTGCTGCCAAGTATTTCTTTCTTTCTTTTCCTGCCAGATTTGAGGCCATTTGCGTAAATAACAGAAATACTGAACTTGCGGGTTCACGGGGATCGTCTGGCAGACGAAGATTGCGAACTGAACGTAACATCATGAACTCTGTGGTGGTATGTGTGGACTTTGGCTGTCTGTTTGCAGTGATAACGTCCGAGGGTCGTATACATTCTCGCGGCCCTGGGTCGACCGGTCTTGAAACATTCCGTCACCAAAAAATCAAGGCGTAAATTTGCATATTGCCAGGTTGTATTACCTGAAACCAGGAACTACATAATTCCCTCTACATGTACACCATTCCAGCCCGCCAGCACATACATACATACATACATACATACATACATACATACATACACACATACATACACGTATCCCCTTGACGCTAAGGTTACATTTAAAACGCCTCAGGATAAAGACGCCTGACGCCATTGCTATTTCTGTTGTTTGCCTCGAAGCCGTTCACCTGGCTCCAGAGGTCCGCCTGGATCTAACTCGACTTCAGAGTCTGAATACTCATTACGGTTGTAAGGCACTGATCGGTCGGTAATTATAGCAGGTAAAAGATTAGGTTGGATATAGGTAAGAGTGCAAGACAAGGGTCGCAGTCCTTAGGACGGGACGTTAAGCCGTGGTCCACTGTTCATTGTGCTTGTCGAAAAGAGCTAGGGGAATTTCCCCGGTACAATGAACCTGTAAACACTGTACATAGCGTCTGTCTTCTCTGTCACAACCAGTGGAAGAGTAGCTCTCCAGTGAGCTAAACTGGTTTGAGATCACTTTCACTTTTCACTTTCACATACCGTAGCAGGTATTCCCTGAGCTGATGTATGGCGTCGACTTGTATTTTTAAACTCATCTTTCATGTGATACGTTTCTTATATATATATATATATATATAGATATATGCAATTATAAAATGTTTTATGTCTCTGGTAGACAGTAACTTCAAAACTCACGCAGTGCCAAATAATTATGTCATGAAGTTAAGATGTGTCATAAACCACAGTTCATTTTCTGTTCCCCGATGGGAAATGATTTAATTAATATTCAAATCTCATTGGAAGCTCTTGCCCGAAGGCTATTCGCAAGGGCACATCAGTTATAATAACGTACAAGGTAAAAAGTGTCTAGTCTATACATCTAATGTTTCTACCTTCGTTACTTGAGGGTTTGACTTCTTCTTTGGAAGCAGTGGCTAATGAATAGTCCTACGTTTTAATTAAGATATTAATTTCCATTCTTCATTTCTGAACTATGTCTTTGCCATACATTGTACCGTGTACAACTGTCGTGCAATAAAGTTCTTCTTCGTTTTTATGATAAGCGGGTTTTGTGATCTTAGCAGAAATATTGTTTTTCGGAGGTTTTTTAGATAGCGAAATGTTGGAGAGATTGCGGTAACTGTCTCAAAAAGCCTGTTTCTTTCAGCCTCAGAAGCGAGAAGAAGTTGAACCTGCACATAGTAGCTAGCATTAGTATGTATAGTTTTGGTACGATATTGCTGTAATTTTACTTCTGCTTTATCCATGACCTGTACTTAGCTTGTAAGAGTACAAACGTACAATAAAGGTCTTTGAGCCTCATAATGAGTGCATTTACAAATAAAACGCATTTCTTTTTCCTCTGCATCCATTTCACAATACCACCGCCAAATTATTACCATAAAGAATAGCTCCGTAGGAACAATAATAGCGCGTTCAAAGCTACCCATCAAAGAGAGTAATGGTCGCGATGAATACTGCATTGAATATTGGCGCCCAATGTCAAGCTTACCGCCACATTTCTTTCTACCAGTCAGATCCATCCATCATTTCCGTCCACGCCACCTGTGTCATAGTGACTGGGGTATCTGTGGTGCTGCGGGCCTAAAGCTACCGTTCTGTCTTAACTCATCTATGTGTACTTTAGGAACTAGTTGCCTTCGTCAAGAAGGGTATGTTTTCATGGGCGTTCGTGTGTGCGTGAGTCTGTCAACAGTATAACTCGAGAAGGCTTAAATGGATTGTCTTCATATTTGGTAGGTGGGTAGGTCTTGATGAGGTCTAGAAGTGATAGGAATATGGGCCCCCTGGCGGCTCGTTATGGTACTGCAGCGGTACTTCCGGTTTTGAAATATGGTGATCTGGAGGAGCTAGGGTCATGATTTTTGGATGGTAGATAGGTCTTGTGCTCGGGAAGAAGTGACATAAGTTTGGGCCCCCTAGCGGCTTGCTTTGGAACTGCAGGAGCATTTGTATGAAAATGTTTAAAGTAGGATAACTCAATAACCGGTCGACGGATCGTCCTGATATTTGGTGTGTAGGTAGCTTAAGTGATGCTTGACATAATTAGATGACAATTATGCAAATTATGATCTAATTTGCATAATAAATGAAGCAATTCTATAATTCAGTTACCTTCCATGATACTCTACCTTCATTGTGACACATGGGCTACAGGCTGTCCCAGAGGGAGAAAGTCCCAGAGGGGATAGTCCATGTAGCTGCAGGCGGTGTTGCCTTACAGCCTGCACATGTGTTTTTTTCCCTTGCCCAATGCTCGATTGCAGACTGCATCGGCAGGGGTAATTTTCACAATCCAACTTCCATATTTAGGGGGACTAATATATCACTTCTACCTTCTTAAGTTATATAACGATAACATCTTTTGACGAAGGCATGAGATCGTTGACCTCTAGTTCTTAATATTATTGTATTCGTCATCATTATTTCCATGTTACATGTACTGTAATTAGTCTTTGGGCATGTATTTGCAACTTATTATTATTATTATTATTATTTATTATTATTATCTATATCTAAAGTCTGATTTCATTTCATTTCATTTAGATTGTAAAGTGTGAATTTAACAGTTGTTACAACAATGTTCTACAAATAAGCACAAGCGATTGGCATATCTACACAATAACGCCTTATAGCACAAATGCCGTTCCACCTTAACTCATTATTCGTCATTTACACAAATCTAGCTAAATGTAGAATCTTAGAATTAAGTATAATGTAAGAACTAGTTCATAATAACATGGTATTCGTCTTAATCATTTCCATGCTACATGTGCCTGTAGTTGGCCTTCGGGCAATTTATTATCATTAACTATATCGAAAGCCCTACATTGTGAAGTGTGAATTTAAGAATTGTTACAACAATGTTCCACAATAAGCACAGGCGATTGGCATGATCTACACAATAACGCCTTATAGCACAGCACTGGCTGAGACTGAGCTTTGTCTTTAACTTTGTCTTTTTTGTTTCCTATGGATTTTCTAAAATTTGTCATTTACATATCAATTAATACTTTTTCAATAAGTACCTGTTCAACTACTTAATCCGTTAGTTACCGATGAAAAGTAGTGGATACTACTTGAAACGTCTGACATTTTTCCACATCTAATCCGGTTGCTTGAGTAACATGGACTGAACATCCTTAAGCAGACATTACGTATATATGTATATTATATGTTGTGGGGAGACAACGAGTAGAGGCGAACAATCGCCTGTTTTGTTTCCCCCTCCACGGTGTTCTGACCCAATGGAAAAAATCCAAATAAAGAAAGAAAGATATGGAGTTCAGCTCAAAAGGTAGTGAAATCCAACTTGTCCTGCTGGGTCTGTATAACGTGAACTTACTGCTCCCAACTGTTTGGCGTCCAGCTATGGAACTGTGTTAATTCGAGTGTGCTTGCCAAATGTCGGGTGGCATACAATAATTGCTTTCGGATACTTCTTAAGTTTCCAAGATGGTGCAGTGCAAGTACTATGTTTGTTCTCCAAACTACTGACACTTTTGATGCCAGACGCAGAAAGTTATGCTACTCCTTTATTAAATTGAATAGAATTGTTCAAACATATTATGACATCCAAGCACTACGATGTTAACGAAAAACTATGTAAATTTGTTCATACATGTTTTAAAAAGAGAGAAGAGATCATGTAGATAGACCCTGTAGATAGAGACGTAGCATAGAAATGTAACACTTGTTCCTTCTTTACCTGCCTAGTATACCCAAGTTATCTAACTCAGCGCATTTGGCCCATGTAGGGCGTGAATATGCAATAAAGTTCATTGTCATTGTCATTGTCATTAATAGGCTAAACAACACCAACAATAGCATAATACAATGTCTGCTGAGGTCAGAGTGTCAGTACAGAAACTCTTGAAAAAAATGTATATAAGATGCTGTATGTATAGTTTGTTACCTTTGTTTTCTATGGGTGAAATACCTGAAATAAAGACATTCATTCATTCATTCATTCATAACCTATATTGCATATGTTGCCTTCTGCAGGACTCCACAGTGCAGTACCCCATCAAGCAGAGCCTGGCGCAGTCGCTCTGCAGGGACACGCACTGGAAATGCCTCATCCTCACCATCCTGATCTACGGCTGCCTGACCGCCGTGGCCTGGTGCCAGCTTACTGTGGTCACCAAGACATGGGGCGTGGAGGGGGGATCCGCACAGGTACGGCTCAGGCAAAGGAATTATGAGAAACCTTAAACAGTTTCTCGGAAAGAATTACCGAAATTTTCGACCGAATCACTCCGTCTTCATCAGCTTTCTGACCTCATTGCTATGATCACGTGGTTTTGTTCACGTGATATCAGCAATGGGTGAATGTTGGTCGGAAGTCGATACCGCCCCCTTCACGGTTGAGAGGATGCATACATCAGGGTGTGATGTTACATGTACATCATACTGAGTAACACGATATTATAGCACTGAAAGAGATGAGATAAGTTATTTGAAACAGTCACCAAAATGTTCCCTAGCTTTATTCACCTTCCCAGCCTACAAAAAACTGCATTTCTATTAACACCTCCCAATTTATATATCTCGCAAAATGTCGGCCATTTCATACTCCACTGCACACGGAAAAGAAATCAAACCCAACAATAACTACAAATGTATATATTAAGTAACATTAGAATTTCTTATCATCAGTTTTACTGTTTATTTACTTTTGTTATCATGTTCTTGCAATTAGCCCTCGGGCACGAATTTGCAATAAACTTATTACTATAAAGTATAGGAGGAAAAATAATAACGAAAAGTCTTAACAACTGCTAGAGAATACATTCTATCTAATCTAGGCCTTTAAGATTTCTTCTCTCTTTTTAAAGCAACTGGAGATAAATTCACATAGTTTTTCTATTGTGTGGTCGTTACTGGTAGACATGAGACAATGACACCACGCTTCCTGGTCTTTTCTGTGCCGCAGCCTGCTCCGGGCCAACACGGTCAGTACCACGGGCTGCACCACGTGTCGCCCTGCAGCCACGGCTACGTGTACATCCCCATGGCCTTCGCGCTCATGCTGTACGCGGTGTACCTGGTGGAGTGCTGGCACTGTCACACACGTGTGGAGCTGCAGACAAAGGTTAGCTTTACAGTTTTCTTTATTTATTCACATATGTTTAATGAGTATTGGGCAGGAAGCACAGTTGCTTATATGACGCCTTCTACTCAAAATATGATACATAATATATAATTACAAAGTGGTTAAAGGAGAATGAGTACAAACAAGACAAGTTGGTGATCTATCAATTACGAGAATCTACCTGTACAGTAAATAAAGGTTTGAACTATGTCGAAGATATACAGTTTTGTGAATGTGAGAGTAACGTGGACCCTCGTAGCAGTAAAAAACATAAAGTACTGTTATTGAGATGCTGTAGCTCTACTATATTGGACAGAGATGATAACAGAGTACTTCTCTGACTGGTATAAAGATTACAGTGTAGAAGGTAATGTTCGGTTGTTTTGCTTTACAGTTTGTACAGCCCTGAGACCTCATTAGTATGAGTTTTAACTATCACTCAGACATGTTTTCGTATGTAATATATTGTATTATTGTAGTGTCTGGAAGGGCAACTCGTAACGGTTAATGATGCTGATACACCTGTTTTGCCCTCCCTTCCACTTGTATACTTGTGGAGAATTCTTATAAACAAACAAACAAACAAACAAACAAACAAACAGTCTGTTCTTTTTAGCTATGAGTACAGACATTTGCAAAACATGTTAAACACTTTCGATTCTTTTTCCAGCCTATCTTTTCATAATTTGCCTCTTTGGCATATACTGGTTTCATCAGTTTCAAAATATCGATAAGTGGGATCAAGATAGGCTTGGCGTGGGGGAGGCAACAATGACAATGATTCAAAATAATGATAAATGGCATCACTATGAGGTACACTTGGTGTATGACCTGCACATGACCCGCTTGCGGACTCTGAACTAGCCCCTCTCGTTCCCAGGTTGATGTGAACTCCGTGTACGAGACCATGCAGGCCATGAAGGAGGCCACACCCTGCATCTGGTGGAAGGTGATCTGCTACCACTACATCCGGCGCACCCGTCAGGTCACCAGGTACAGGAATGGCGACGCCTACACCACCACACAGGTGAGAAGGTTTCCTCCGATAGCACTGCACGAAAAGTCGGAATTACCAATGGCAGTAAATGCCAGTAAAGTCGGATAAAGTCTACTTTTTTAAACAGTACCGGACTTTACAATAGTAGTAGATAAAACTCAAGTGCGGTAATTTCGGACTTAACAATGGTTGTAAATTAAAATACCGGACTTGACTTTTATTTACTACCATTGTAAAGTCCGGTACTACTTACTAGGTAAACATTACCCGACTTTACTGGCATTTACTCCGACTAGACTACAGCTGCCCAAGTGATGGAGCCCATCATGGAGGGGTTGTGTTTAAGAAATTATCGAAATAAGGACGCTTGGGGAAAATAATAGGTTAGCTTGGCAATAATGTTGGGAACCTGGTAAGCGCCATGTATTTTTTTTTTTTTTTGAGAATTGACATAAAGATGCGCACATACATCGCTCTATCAGTCGTCCTGTCAGACTGATCTGGAATAGCTGCCGGAAATGGATTTTCTTTAGTTGTCATTTCATCGTCACAAATGTGACACATTCAGGTCAGAGCAGGTCAATATATATATAATCATAAGTAAAACGTTTGGACTTTCTTCGTCATTGATTCTCGCTTTTTCATTCAGACTAGATTGTAGAAAAATCCATAGGATCATGCATATGGCTGCTTGTCAAATGCCACAGTGCATGCTGACCTGAAGATGTCACTTTTATGTGTGGTACATCCTCGCCTACTACGCTGTAATCAATCATTGTACAAACTTACCTGGTATGGAGTCATATTTTTACGTACCTCAGACATTGCAACCTTACACAAAGTGTACCTACTACTTCCCGGCTGTACCCACACCCACCTACCACATACCAGCTGCCTACTCCATACTAGCTCTTGTTGTTTCACTTTGTCGTCTCGACCCAGGTGTACCACGAGCGCGTCAACACCCACTGCGCCGAGTCGGAGTTCAACTACTCGCACTGCGGGGTCAAGGACGTGTCCAAGGAGCTGGTCGGGCTCGAGGACTACTCCGCCACCAAAATCAAATTCACCAAATGCTTCAGCTTCGCCAACATCGAGTCCGAGAACGACTACCTCTCCCAGAGAGCCCGGTTCTTCAGCGAGAACGAGGGCCGGGATGACTACATGGAGACGCGGGAGGGCATGCACCTGATGAACGTGGACTTTAAGGAGTACATGATCGCGTTCGCGGAGCCGGACAAGCTGCCGTGGTACCTCTCGCACGCCATGTTCTGGATTGCCTCCACCTTCCTGCTGTCATGGCCGCTGCGCGTCCTCATCGAGTACAAGACAGCCTTCGTGCATTACCACGTGGAGAAGCTTTTTGGGTAAGTCTGTCTGTTTGTTTGTTTGTTTGTTTGTTTGTTTGTTTGAGCCTTTGTTTATTAGCTGGCTGCTATTCATTGAGGTCTTGAAGGAAGAGGTCAGCATCAGAGAAAATATAACAAGATACAGGTTCAAAGTCATCAGTAACTGAGGCAGACATTCTTCTGGCAATCTCTATACCTGAGGCCGTGATGGCAAATACGGATTTCTTCAAGAAGATTATTATTTGGAAAAAATGTCACAAATTCGTTGGCTTTAGCAGCAAAAGGGGCTTTTGGCATCACCATTGATAGCATGCAAGACCGAATAAATATGTATGAAACAGGAAACAAATCGATTGAACGTTTCTCTCATAATGTCCCCATGCAATGCAATAACTGTTCACTATGTAATGTTCTTCTTGCATGATGAACCTTACAAAAGGTTATAAATAATATTAACTTATAACCACCGAGTAATGTAGGTTCATGATTGTACACCATCATGCAATAAATGGGCGCCCAGACTGCACCACACCACAGGCCGGTACAACAGGAGGGGATCAGACAAGTCGATACCACTGGTCCGTCATGTGGGCCATCAACATGTGATCTTATCGGCTGACAACGCAAAAAGCTTATTCTAATATTCCCTCCGTGTGTTGAACGAACTTTCTGCCAACTGTGGTCTCAAAATATATGTGCTACAGCTAAGTCGTTGTTGCTGCAGCTTGCCAACAGTTATCATTCTGATGCTCTTTTTTTAAATCGTACTTGTACATCAACGGCCTACAGCACAAATACAATTTGATAGTAACCACTTTTGCAGAGCAATTTACACTTGAGACTATTTCAGAACGCATGAACCCCTACAGTGGTTGTGACTGTGAAATTATATGCACTACCACGACATGTACAAGGTACAGAATGGCATTTCTCATCTTTCGTTATCATTAAACCTTGAGTATAGAGATTCCTTCTTACACAACCAGTAAGATTCTCACCTGCTTACGTTTCGATGTCTATCAGACACCTTCCTCAGAGCTTCTGACTGGAGTTCTGCAACTATCTAGTTTGGCGCCACCTACTTTGGCGATAAATAGCGGCAAGTTGCAAACTCCAGTCAGAAGCTCTGAGGAAGGTGTCTAATAGACTTAGAAACGTAAGCAGGTGAGAACCTTACTGGTTGTGTAAGAAGAAATCTTTATACTCTATGATCTTCCAACCTGATGAAACTATTTGCAGATCATGAAACTTGTTTTTCTGACGCTATGAACGCTCTGTCCGTGCCCAGATGTGACTACATGACGCCCACGGAGGTGGACATGTGGAACTCCACGCTCAGGATCCCCAGAGTCAGCACCGTCATCAGCAACCGGTCGCTGGAGTGGCGCATCCAGGCCAACCGCGAGATCGTGCCGAGCTACTCGGAGGCTCTTCTGATGGAGACGGCCGCGGGCGGGATGGCGTACCGCGTCAGGAGCACGGGCCCGTCGCTCGCGTCTCTCAGCTCCTACTGCAACGGGCATTCCCGGTCGGGCACGCTGCACCGCGGGAGGCACGGCGGCCAGTCCTGCGGCTCACTGGTGAATTACACAGTGAACGGACACGCGGGGTTCCTGAACGGATTCCCGAGCCTGCACAGACCCAGAGGCGGGGGCAGACACGGAGACGGGCCGGGAAGAGAACCGATACACGCCAATAACAACTATGCACACAGCTCTGCGTCCCAGAGCAACCGGAGAGACTCCCTACATTCGGGCGGGCACGGGAACGACAGGTGTACGGAAGCTAGCATAGAGCCGGCGAGACCCGTGGCTAACGGCCGTGTACATGGGCCGCTGACGGCCGATCAGTACTGGAGCCCGGGGGATGTGGATCACAACACGAACAGTGATGGGCGGGGAGGGGTCCCGGTCCACGCGGCGACCAGGTCCGCCAGCGGAGAGGATCACACAGCTGCTCGGCAGATTGCGGAGAGCAGCAGGGACAGAAGTGATACTGCCGAGCCGGAGCCTTCAGAACCCAGAGGGAGCTCAGAGTCGGACCAAGCAAAGCAGGTCCGCAGCAGCGCGGCTGCCGGTGGCGCGGTCACTAGTGCACCGCAAGGAGAGAGCAGCTCTGCCGATGTACAGGCAGGAGAAACGCCTGTCAGTAACCCTGCAGACACAAGGGGCTCAGCCGAAGAGTCAGAAACACGGAGGGGAAGGAACAGCTCACCCTCTGACGACACGACGCGCGACGCTGACGTCACGACAACCTCGCCAGCTGACCCGTCCACAGAGTTGACTGTTGTGTTGAGTGGTGACGTCACCATCACCATTGACGACGCCCCTCCCTCCTATGACGACGCCCTGCAGATGAGGCGGTTAGACTCGCACCACAGACTCGTGTCCGCGGACGATGTTCCCATCGAAACTTCGCTCTAGATAGAACCCTGTTCTCGTCTCGGTGTCGTCCAACACAGTGTAGCTCTGCCGCCTGTTGAGAGAGAGGTCCCATCAAACAGTGTGATGATGTTGTATAAAGGAATTCCAAGCGATTACTGTGATTTCAATTGAGATCTTCCATTGGTCATCGATATTCTGATGATGTCACAGAATGACTCCAGACAACCAAAAGCATAAATTTGTTAAATAATCAAGAGAAATATCTGGAGGAGTATAACTTTGACTGTAACTGAGACTCCGCGTGGTGCGTTCAGAGGAAAGACGCTAATCTGTAGAGACATGGACCTTACAGTATTTCCACATCTTTGCAAAGAACAACATGCTACATGCATGCGATATTCTTCTACCAACAGCAAATTTTACGTTTTCAAAGCCTTGTAAGAATTTTATGACAATCATTTAAGTATTCCAATAAGATTTTGTGACAATTAACGGAATCAGAATGTGTCAGTATGATACTCAAGTGACTGTCAGGCGTAAGACGTATTTTTCGACATTGCAGCTCGCTAGTTTGGACGATTAAACAGTACGATCAAAGTACGTGTGCACTAGTGTCGTACATGAGCATTCATAAATATCCATTATAGTGTAAGCTTCCTTGCGTCCCCTGGAACCTTTCACGTCCTTGATAATTAGTGATATTGCAGGTGGGTTGATTTAAGGATATATTTTTCTCATATAGACGACCGTAAGGCTTAAACTAGTGCTCCTATGATTTTGTACTTTTGAGTTGGCGTTATGTGCCTTTGAGTTGAAATTTTTGAGATGACTTTGTGTATTTTTGAGTTGAATTTGTGTAATTTTGAGTTGCCTTTATGTACCTTTTGAGTTGACTTTGTGTATTTTCGATTGGACGTTGTGCACCACTTTAATGTTGTATTTAGTTATTTATTTGATGCCTCCAGCATGACCTTTCATTTGATTTGGATTTATGTTTACTTTCTATTTATGTTACAACTATATAATTTCTGTTTTGGTGTCTTATAAGCCCATATGGGCTGGGCGATAAAAGTCGCATGACACGTTAATAAAATTCATTCATTCATTCATTCATTCACTAGTGACCACGGCTATCGCAGCAACTGGGCAGGCACAATCCATGTCGCCGTTATATCGATGTAACTTCAGTGCAAATATTTATGTTTACCTTCACGGAAGGAAAACATGTTGTTTTTTTCTCTGTTTCTTCTTCTCCAAACAAATAAAGTCAGTGACCAATGGACCAGATGGCTGTCACCATGGTAATTGGTGCTGTAGCAGGCACCCTGTAGTATTGGATTGCATTATGTAGCAAGTGGCAGGACAGATTTGGAGGGGCTGGTCTCCATATATATGAATGTGTTTGAGTAAGAATAAACAGATCAGTAGTTTGTTAGGCTAGACTATGTGAAGGTAAACAGTATGCATTGCTTTGTAAATTTTACCTTTCTAGTATCTATTTATATAATTATTTGAAGAGGGACTGTCAAATGTAGTTGTTATGAAACGAAGGACAGACCAAGTTTCCAGTTTCACATTCTCAGTAGTAGTAGCTCCTCCTGACCTTTCCACGCTGATCGTTTTCAGATGATTTTCTGGGACGTCATCACGTGAGAGAAAATTGGCCGATGACACGGGATTACCGCTGGTATTTCTCACTCCTCTCACTCCATTCCCGGGGATTAATGCCCCCCCCCCCCCATCGATCCCGCGGGCCGGAATTGGGTGCCATTGATTTCGGCGGAAACTCGGCTCCACCCCCTGAATGTTAAGTACGTCCAACTGTCAGATGAGCCCATCTTTCTTCGTTTCGGCTGATTTCACGATGTTATGAAAGTTGCATTATTCCAGTCGCGTTGCTGGTGATCCGACTGGGCGCTAGAAATGCAGGATCAGTGATCTCGTCCAGTCTCCTCCAGACCATTCTCCCACGGCAGAGCCAAAACCCTTTTTTGGGTTTTGGCTCTGCCGTGCGTGGGAGAATGCACCAGAATAACAACGCCGGTTAAAAAACAGTACAATTTAGCCAAATAGGGAGAATAATTAGCCAGGGGAGTTTAGCCACTGAGGGGGAAATGAAACCTTAATGGTGGGCCCACTTCCATGTTTTTCCCGAATTCTACCACCCTAACGATTAACCCCCTTTAGGAAGGCCTGGTGGATTCCGTAGATCTCGTCTGTTCCTATACAAATCCGAAATTGCTTCCAACGCTAATGAACCGTTAAGCGGAAACTACATCACAGCATCGGCACACTTCCTACAGTAATTCCGGTATAAAGGGAGTTCGATGATGTCCTACAGCAGCCTGTGGAATGGAAGATTTTAGTTTGTCCGGGTTCCTCGCACTCTATGGTGCTGTGCAGACGGATATCAGTAACAGCCATCACTCGCCATGTTAATTGTCTAACATACAACAGGCTGATACTTCGTTATCACTCTTTGTCACAAAAACAATTACCTTCCCTGATTACAGATGCTACATATCCGTACTCTCCAACAGAGGTTTGGGCTTCGGCTTGTTTTTGACGTGTTTTTAGGCGATTTTCTCGGGCTCTCATTTTTGTGCTGGTACGTGTATCTTTTTTTTTTTCGCCAGCCAAACGAGTGGCAAATTGATACTGTCTTGCAGCCGCCAAAAGATCTGTTTGAAGATTAGCATATCCGGGCAGCAGGAACATGGAGACATGATGAGAATGGAGACACGTCATATGAAAACACTGAAGGCACGCCATGTACAATAAAATATAGCTACAACAATAAAACTTTCATATTTCATCATAGATTGAAACCAAACCCAGGCACGGGGGCAACGACCTTGGTACGTTTCCAAAATCTTTGCGGAAATATTAAGGTATCATGCAGCCCTTAATGGCTCGTGCGAACAAAGGTGACAACATGATCAATTGCAGGATGGAAATAATTGACTTTTTTTTAGATTCCGCCGTATTCAGTCAGGAAAAGTCGATTTAAGGTCGAGATGTGACTAATTGTGCCGGGAGAGATGCCCGATTGTTAATGGGATTATCCGTACAGAATCACTTAGTACTAAACACGGATATGTCTCCATTAAGACATCCTATTACGTCTGAAGGCTAGGATCCAGAAGTTGATGCGACCAGTGTTGTTTGGTAGTTATCAGAAATCTTACATAAACTCCTCCATCACAGAATGACTTTCAAAGATATCAGCTAGGATTGCAATAATCACATCAGGACAGGCAAGTAGCATTACGGGCTAAAGCGATAGACAAACCTCGTGAGGCGACAGACATTAACTAAGTCTATCCATCTACATCAGCTTCTAATTCTATTAGAAGAATGTCAGTTAATCAATAACGTTTCATCCCACCAATGGTTGTAGTTTCAGGTAATGTGTCTTTCATACTGGTACTATAACGACCTTACTCTTTTGCACAAGTATCTTGAATATCAGCAGTGGAGATAAGAAGGTAAGTATCTATATGGGAAGTCAATATTAACGTTAACAGAGTACTTTGGCAAAGTTTGTCGTTTACAAATCATGGGTAAAACGTAAGAGCAGTGACAGAGACTTGATGATTGGCAGTTTATGGAACACTTTCCTGTTCGATTCGAAACTTGGAAACTTTATTCGAATTACCATAAGGGGTGGACCCAAGGGTCCATCGCTAGTATTCCTGGTATTCACACATACACATATACTCAACGCGGTCACTACACAATATCAACAACATACAACATGATAACAGTTACAAGACTACAATTAATTAAAAACAAACAATCCTATTGCACAAGCACTAGTACTACTGATGGGAATATTCGTAGAGACCTCATTAAGGATTCTGAGATGTTCAATTGGCATCTTCCTTAGCTTTGTATATTGTGTTTTATGATTGTTTACATGTTGTACATACCTTGTTATATATTATATTAATAAAGGTTTATTAAATTTTTTTTAAAAAGGAAGGTAAGTATCTAGTTCAGACACCGTGAAAATCAATCTGGCAAGGATCTCTCGGGACTTTTGTTGAAGTAAGTATTCGGAAGTGATCATGAGGCAAGTAGTATTCTCTGAAGTTACGTTACTCTGAAGTTACGTTACTCTGAAGTTACGTTACTCTGAAGTTACGTTACTCTGAAGTTACGTTACTCTGAAGTTACGTTACTCTGAAGTTACGTTACTCTGAAGTTACGTTACTCTGAAGTTACGTTACAAACGGGATAATTGTGCAGCTGCTGATGAACCAATAAGGCTATGATAAATTGCTGTCTGCTCACGGCTGATAAAGGATATACGCGTCTCGCCGGGAAATTGCAACTGTCTAAATTGGATTTCGAGGCACGTTTGTCTGTCCCGTTCACGCTGTCGCCTCCTCGGGGCATAGTCACTCACACTGCACGAAAAGTTGGATTTACCAATGGTAGTAAATGCCAGTAAAGTCGGGTAATGTTGACTTTGTAAACAGTACCTGACTAACAATGGTAGTAAATGAAATTGCCGGACTAACCTTTTGTTTACTACAATTGTTATGTTCGATACTGTCTACAAAGTAAACATTACCAGACTTTACTGGCACTTACAATTGTTATGTTTGATACTGTTTACAAAGCAAACATTACACGACTTTACTGGCATTAACTACCATTGGTAAATCCAACTTTTCGTGCAGTGTCACCAGCGGATAAAGCTGACAAACTAACAACCGACAACTGCGCAGTAAAAGCCGACAGAAGGCCTTACACAGCGCTGCTTGAGAGCCTTATCGTCCCTGTGCATTCAGAAACGTCCTGAGATATATTTCCGTTTGCTTTCATCGTGTCGTTATCGAGACTATCGCAGTTCTGCCACAGAAATCCAATTCACCTTGATCGTCCGTGACTATTGATTTATCCAAGCTGGAAACTACATTTTATGAGGGAAAACGAAAGTCGGAGTGGAAAGGCTCTTTAAGGGCAATTTAGACGGATAGCGCCCATGCAGACCCGCCGGCAAATAATAACCGCTACTACCTATGTGACCTCCGTGCACTTATTAACTTTTGTTAGGGTGTCGTACGCAATACCATTCTGAACCGCTTCGCTTGAATTCTAACCAGTCGACGCCAAATAAAGCACCTTGTAGTTCTAAACATTCCCCCAAATTTAAAACAAATTATCCACACAACATTTTAGTGATAAGTTGTATTCATCGTCATCACCATATAAAGCAACTGATGGTGTCACACTGGAAGGTACTCATCCTTTTGAATATACTAGAGGCGACTTATTTTGGCTATCATACATTTTATATCGAAGGTTATTTTGGGTGCACAGTGTGCAGGTATAACACAACAATAGTCTTGATTCATCACCAGCCTTATGAGTACAGTATATCGCCGGCGGTAAAAGGTCGTTCTGCTCAGACAGATAGAGGGCAGAGTGCTCACTTCATCACAGCGGCGGATTTGCTCCTTGGCTGGAGATAAAACACATCTCCATGGCAACGCACACGTCAGCAGTGACATGGCCATCGAAGTTGACAGACAATAACCGTTCCCCTTGAAATCACGGCACGTGAGTCATGGCGTCAACTGGGCAAGGTTCACTTAAACACTTTGTCTCAAATGATCAGTAAAACTACTCTCGGCTGACTGACCCGTAACATCGTGTGAATTTGGTCAACCAAGATATGTGCGACAAGTCACAAGGTTCGTTCAATCTCAGACGGAAAAGAAATGTTTCACGGTACTCCAGGCCACACTGAACCCATCAGTCTCCCACGGCAGAGCTAAAACCCGGCAAAATTCGTTAGCCTTACGAATTTTGCCGGGTTTTAGCTCTGCCGTGGGAGAGTGCACTGAACCACGGTCTGTAACTAAGTGACCATCGAGGCCATCTGACAATACCCGCCGGTACTGCATATAAGGGATTGTTGTAGAATTGTCAATCAACAACAATTTTTGGCACATCCAGAGCGGAACGTAGAGCGGGAGCTTCGACATAACTATTAAAATTGTCAGTGGCCAGAAAAATAGAAACCCCTGTGCCTAGTTGCATCGACAGAGATACTTTCAACGTAATCTGTCCATTGCTTTCATATCAAATGTCATTGAAAAGAGACGCTCGTTGTTTTTGTTGTTGTTGTCCTTGTTTGACGTCTAATATCTCGCTAGACGTGGCCTCTTGGTGTTTAATAATAGTGTGTGCTTTTGAACACGGTGCTAGTAGTATGTAAGACTTAGATGTAAGTGATAACCAAGAGAAAATCATATTCAGCAACAAAAAACATCTTTCTATTTGTTTTTCTTAAGAAATTTCACCATATACACTTGGATCTGTTACGTTTTAAGTTTGCTTCGCTACCATTTCTGTGTAAGGAAAACCAAAACACTTTTAAACCAAAATCAATCAACTGACATACAGTGCAATGAACAGGGTAAGCAAGCCGCGAAGTCAACCTTTGACCTCCAGATGTACTTCCGGTTTCACGCACGCCACACACAGACGTTTCGACTGGCGACGTTCAAACTAAGTTTACAACATTTACAGTCGTTTTGTAGCCGGCATTCACGCCCTTCGTGATGATTACTGAAGGGGAGCAGGTCCTGATACAGAAGGCAAACGTCTTCAGACTGGTGAAGGTGGAAAAACGCAAGTAAGTCAGATACACGCCGAGAGCTCGCATGAGGTGCACCGTGCATGGTTTTTGTCATGAATGTAGTTTTGAGGAATATATTATGTTAGTTTAATATAACAACTAACGTTACATGTATATTACTGTTCTGTATAATTGTACTAATGAGTATATACCAGGACAGAAGTAGACCCGTTTCCACACACCATGTGGCACCCCTCATCTTCCGTGTTTTAATCACCTTTACACGCAAGCATCCTTGCATAAACTTAGAGCTGAATAGAATAGAGTAGAGTAGAGTAGAGTAGACTTTTCGTCATTTGTTCAAGAGCTCATACCTTTGCTACGAATATGTAACCTCACACATGTAATTAACGTGACTTGTTTAGATGGACTGCTCTCTAGTCTGTTCTTCATGCAATGCATTTGTAAGTAATCCTAGACTTCAAGCAGGTGATAATAGTACAGTTAAGACTTTGCGGAAACCCTAACTCTAACACACAACCGAGAGAGTTGGTGCACGTGGCAGATGATTCCAAAGACACCCCACCATGCGGGACCCCATGACCCTGACTTCAATGGGGTTAGGCCTAGGAGAAAAAGTGTTGTGTTTCCTGACCGACCCTAGAAAAAACTGCCTACCCTAGCCATTTTTTGGGTGGACCCCTGCAAGGGACATAAATTTTTTGAGCTGATCGACCTTTTCTAGCCCCATGATCTGACACCTGAGTGATGAAACGTTGTACAATCGGTTTTCCAACATTGACATAATATATATATGAAAATATAAGTGTCCTCATCATACAATTTTTACTTTGTTGAAATACTGTATTGTATAAGTTGGATCACTAGAGGTCACCAAAGTCTAAAAAAAGAAAAAAGAAAAAACAAGATAATCCCTACCTACCGACCTTAATTTTTTCAGGACTGAAACAGGAAACACGACATTTTTTTCCTAGGGACCAAGGTACAAGGTATACAAAGTTGGCATCAGTTGTTTGATTCACAGTTGGTACAAATATCTCCATAAGTTTTCTTCATAAGTGACTAACGTAGTTACATTTATCATTTACAGGAAAATCTTCACAGAAAAGCTCCAGTTCTTCCTGGACAGCGCTATTGGACTTCCTCTGGGGTCCAAGTTTGAGGTTCGGAACAAGCAGCTGTTTCAGGTGCCACACGATGCAGGTGTCGACCAGGTTCCTTCAGGTGAGCAACTTTCCGTCTCCTCGTCAGTGTCATGGGTTTTATTCTTACTTCACCCTTCTTTTTCAATATGCAATAACACTGACTGTATTCAAATTGTAACAACACTACATGGTGGAACACTAGGCAGCAAATCCTGCTGATGACGTGCCCCACACACCATCAAACACACAATACAACACTAAAGAAGCAAGAAATACAAGCAATACAGTTATAATCAATGAATAAAGAGACTCTCTCTACACAACCAAGTATTTTATTCAGCCGACGTTTCGGTGAACGTCTGTCACCTTCCTCAGGGCAATTCTGACTGGTTCACATTCACGTCGGCTGAATAAAACACTTGGTTGTGTAGAAAGAGTCTCTTTATTCAGTGGCTTACCAACCTGATGAAACTATTCACAGGAAGTAATAATCAACGTTTCGGACTTGATACATAGGAGCAAGGAGGTTAAATTGATTTGTAACCTCCTTGATAGGAGGCATCAAATTTTCAAGGCTGTTTTTTTTGGGGGGGGGGGAGGTGGTAAGGTTATTATACTTCTTAGTCAGATTTGCTGGAGTCAACATACATGTATGATCACATCTTCACCCACACAGAGGCTGAGGTTGACACTGACAGGAACAACGAGAAGATCCAAGATGACAATCGTTCCCAGAAACTCACCAAGGAGGACCTGAAGGAGATGGCCAAGCAGGGGGCTAAGGGCGAGGTGGGAGAAAATGTCTTCTTCTTCTTGTACTTGGCATTCCCTCTTAGTGGGTGTAGCATGTGGCAGGGCTCTCCCCAAGCAATGGTGCTCACCCTCTCCCCAAAATCCTAGCACCTCTCCCAAAATGTTCAAATTTAGGGTTTCTCTTAGTATTTTCATGAAAATTCGCTGATTTTTTCATTAACTGATAAGGGATCACCTCTCAACAAAGAATTTCTGGGGAGACCCCTGATGTGGAATAATTAATTTGAGACCCAGTTTTACTCCAGAGCATATTTGTGATACAATTACAGATAGAAGCTGATGAGAACACCTTAAACAATTTGTATACAACAATTAGATATTGTTTATTGTTGTTATTTGAAGTTGACTAAACTACCAACCTGGTGTCACTTATGTATTTTTCAACAGAAATGTTAACGTAATACTTTTATTTTCAGGAGATTATTGAGCAGCTTGCCCAGAACAATGTTAACTTTAAGGAGAAGACAAGTTTTTCTCAAGCCAAGTACCTCAGGAAGAAAGGCAAAAAGTGAGATGTGTTTCCTGATCATTTTTTTTCACATTTAGTGTTCTAAGTGTACTTAAGTTTACAAATCTATTAGTTTTGCTTCGATGCATACATGCAATCTGTATAGAGTAATATCCAAGCAGATCTTAAAATGGTAAGACAGTATTGATCCATTGGCCTAAGGAGTGCCTTCAGTGGCTAATGGACACTCCTCTGGCCAATGGATACGGCCTTTCCATTGTAAGATCTGCTTGGATATTTGTATAAAGTGGGAAAGTCAATCAAGGACGGGCTATAAGAAGAATGGCTGCAGTATTTGTGGCAACAGCTTCATCTATATTGTTTCTGTTTCATAATGCATTGTTTTTTATTACAGGTATTTGAATTACATAATAATCCATAGGCCCACGCTTCGTCTGCTCTGCAACATGTACATGGCCAAGTCGCCTTCCAAAATATGGTGAGGACTGACACTATTACTAACTTTGACAAACCTCCAGAAATGTGTGCATATACTGTAGTGTTATGATTTATATGAATCTGCTATATGTGTTCTTTGTCATACAACAAGCACAAGCCAGAAGATTACACGTATGGGCAATTTCTATGAGCTAAACCAGCTCCATATTTATTGTGTTAAATCTAGATCCAAAATCTTTATCCATTTGACAGGACAACCCAATATTGGAAAGTTAACAGTTGTCCTTTCCTTACTATAAATTGTATGGCATTTGTGATTATAAACAAAAGTTGTGTCCAATTTGCAGCCATCTCCGTGTGGACACCCTGAGCCAGATGCTGACAGTGGGGAACATTCACGCACATTCCAAGGTCATCGTGGTGGACAGCTGCCAGGGGCTGGTACTGGGGGCCGTCATGGAGAGGATGGCAGGTTGGTCTGGCTTGTTTAGTTTAGGCCAAACCAATTTGATTGTTGCTTCTCGGATTTGCCTCTTCATTTTTTTCTGATTGCAAAAAAAAAATAAATTCTGGTACTGAATCGACTAAAAAATGCTCATATTTTGCCTCCAACAGTTGAAGAAAGCCATTTTCTTATTACTTGTTACAGTTGTTACATCTACCAATGCAGTGGTTTGATTAAAAGTTCAAAATTCATTGTTTAAATTTTAACCCAGTCTTTTGTGTTGACTTCATGGCAGCTATTTTAGCATTTGGATCTATAATAGGATGGCCAGGCCTGTTTTTATTTTTATTTTTTTTTGCCCTGTCGCTTCATATTTTTTCTGAAAAAATCCGAGAAGCAGCAAATAAAATTGGTGTGGCCTTAGTTTAGTTTATTTATTTCACCAGCAGTAACACTCAGGTACATAACAACCTGTTTTTCAGGCAATGCTGGGCATTAAAAGGACGATTAACAAACTATACAATTACGATACAACATGATGGTATGCTACAAGATCTGTATGGTACAAAATGTACAGCTTGTATGGTACAAGATCTGTATTAGCCTCCACCAGGCCTTCCTAAGGGGTTAGGATGGTAGAATTTGGCACAAAAAGGGTCTGACTGGCCAGGGGAGTGGGCCGCCATTAGGGTTTCATTTCCCCCTTGGAAGCAAGTGAACTCTACGGTGGCCAAACTCCCCTAGCCAATTATTCCCCCTTTTAGACTAAATTTTACTGTTTTTCAACCTGAGTTGTTAGTCTGGTGGAGACCAGATCTGTATGCTGTTTCAACTACAGTCAAACCTGTACAAGTGACCACCTCTACGTGTACATAAGGAACACCTGTCCAATGTGACCACTTTGTGGTCCCTAAGTTAGATAGTATTTCCTATTGAATCCTGTCTATAGTGACCACCTGTCCACATAGACTAACAGTAGATTTTATCCGTCCCCTGAGTGGTCTTCTTGGTCAGGTTTGACTGTTTCACCAGACACCTTAAGATTTTGTCAGTGTGAGATGGGAATAGGGAGGAATTTTTTTAATCATTTCCGCATGGTAACAACTGTTTCCTTTTCTAACAGGACTTGGTACTTTGGTCCAAGTGTATCACGGAGACTTCCCGTTCAGACATGCCTACGACGCCTTCAACTTCCCGGCCTCCTTCGATGAGACCATGCTTCCGTTTCCCATGAGCCAGCTGAGCTGTCTTCACTCTCCCCAACCAATCAAGGACGGCCTACAACATGAAGGTGAAGGGTCGGGGGTCACATCAAACGGAGAAGACTCCACAGGTCAGGAGGGTGTGAAAGACACAGAGCCAGATGTGGAGGAGCAGGAGGCAGAAGAAGCTTCTGAGGATTCTGTATCAGCACCAAGGACAGACCAGTTGTTACCAGAGGGAGTCAGTGACTCGCAGGAGAAGGATGAGAATTGCACAGCTGTCCAAGCCAGTAGTTCTGACACTGAAGCTAACGTAAAGGGAGAAGGGGAACTTCCTACAGAAACAGAAGATGCTGCTGCTGGCTCTAGTAGAAAAAGACCTCCATGGAAAGAATACAAAAAGGTATGAAGTCATGTAGTTCTGGAAGTACTTTCTATAATTTAGTATAAATGCCATGTTCTTTTGAAAGCACGTACTCACGACATTTATTCCTCAATTATGTAGAGAATGCCTAGCCTGATTATATCGCTTTACGGTTGGCTGCCACCCAACCACCCACCCCCACAAAGGGACACTAAAGCCGCGGACGGCAGAGTTTGCATAACACAGACTAGAGAATACCCATATTGTGTAGTCTAAACGAAATCCATCCGTTGCAAAACATTCTTCCTGTGATTGTATTGACAGGATCCTGCCCGGTTGGAGAGACAGAGGGAGAGAAAGGAGAAGATAGAACAAGCCAGGACAGTCCTACAGCAGGGCAACATGGATGGGTGAGGCAAAATCCACAATCTTTACAGTGTGAGTTAGGAGTGGGTACCAGTATGGAACATCAGGTCTGGTTCAGGTCCGGTTCAGGTCCAGAGGATCAGGGCCAGGTCCGGATCTGACCTTGGTAAAAGTAAAAAGATAGCCTTTTTGGGGCCCTAGTGGCATTGGGTAGTGAATCGACTGTGTCTAGGGCACGGTATTGGAAGGCAGAGCCCATCCCTCTTTCCACCACCTTTTACCTCCCCAACCGAAGTCAGGTACCCATTTTACACCTGGGTGGAGTGAGTAAAGTTGTGTTATGTGCCTTTCCCAAAGACACAACATCTAGCCAGGAATCAAACCTGTGACCTTTTGATCTCATGCCCGCTCGCCTTAGCCACTCTATGCCTTCTTGATCCTGTTTAGTCCTATATAATATATTTGTGGCTCAACATGAGTACATGTCTTAGTAACTAGTACAAAGTTCATTGTTATCTGTCCTGTTTCTCCCAGGTTGCTGATAGCCTGTAAGTTCCACCCCAGCCGCCTGGTGGAGTCCCTGCTGCCATGCCTCGCCCCGTCCCGCGCCTTCACCGTGTACTGCCAGCACAGGGAACCCCTGGTGGACTGTTACACTCGGCTCAGGGCAAGGGGGGGAGTCCTCAACCTCCAGCTCACAGAGACGTGGCTCAGAAACTTCCAGGTAGGCGACATGTTATCTTAAATCATACCTGCTGGCAGTTGGATTGCTATTGCAGAAGGCAGTTGTAGTCCAAAAGTAGTCTGGCTAAATCATCTTTTGGCTTAACATCTTTTAAAACATGTTCAGCCAAAAGTATTGTGGCAGAATATGTTTTAGCTAAAAAGTTTTCTCTCTAAAAAGTTCATTACCGGTAACTACAACTAGTCTTGATATATCCTCTATTATTCGGAAACATTAATGCTGACTTAATCAACATTTATTTTTCACGCACGAAGGGAGCTTTTTAGTGTATATTATTTTTTTCTAGTATATATTTGCCCACTCTGTGCCTATTGGTTTTTTTAAAAATCATTTCAAATTGATGACCCAATGTGATATAGAACAGTGTCCAGTCTATTGTGGTTTAGGCGGGCTCTCTTCTGGGCTGTTGTAGCTTCCTGCTAACCAGCTCAAGTAGGCACCCGATAGGACTCTTCTGTCCACCAGCAAGAGTCAACACTTATCGGAGCAGTTTACAGTGCTATGGACCTTGCCTCTGGAACTCTCTTCCGCTGCAGCAACGACAGCTCCTCAGTCTCATGACTTTTAAAGAGATGATTAGGAACAGAATTTGATCTTGTTGACGTTCTGTGTAATATTTTATTGATTGGTTGTGTGTTGTGTGTTGTGATTGTGAGTGCTTTGTATGTCACTATGTGTATCCAGGATTGCCTGAAAAACAGGCCGACATGGCCTGAGATGTAATTTCTGGTTAAATAAATGAAGTGAAAGGATTCTTGCCCAAACCGCAATAGACTGGACACCAGGCTAAAAGTGACATCCCAGGCCCCTGACTGACAGCTGTTGTTTCTCAGATCCTCCCAGGCAGGACCAGGCCCGACATGCAGATGAGTGGCACAGGTGGATACCTCCTCTCGGGCATCACTGTTACCATGGAGACAGACTCCGCCTCCAGCACCACAGAACCTCCCGTGAAGAAAATCAAACTGGAAACAGACTGATGTGTGTGTGCAGACATAAACACTTTGTTGTTGTTTTTTTTTTTCACATAGAAATGTACATTACAGTGAAAGGTGTACAAATATCATTGTTAGATAACAAAAAACACAGTCTCATGTATCAATGACCTTGCAAATAAAGTTCTGGAAACCACAAAGTAATCAGATACCACAAAGTAATTTGACGTCAATGTACATTTGCATCTTCCTTCAAGCATTAACCTACTAGTACTATGCAACAGACATGTGTCAAGATATTAGACACAGCAGAATGGAAGACTCATAATATAACTGTCAGTTTTTCTTGACTAATTTTTGCAGTATTCTGATACATTTCATGTCACTAAATAATGCTACAGTACTACAAATTCTACAATGTACACTGATATCTACCACTACTTTAATCAGAGCCTGCACATTAAACATGGGGAAAAATAGGTGCTCATGACATGTTCTCCACATTCTCTCCACGATGGATGGATAAATGCATGACTGCATCTTCTAAAGTAGCCTCTACCAGGCTTCGGAAAGCGGCTGGAAAGAGTAGAAATTGGCCAAAATAGAGAGATATGCACGCCAGGAGAGTTTGGCCGGGGAGAGAACAGTTTGCTCGCGAGAACTCAGCAGACCATTTCATACCCGCGAAAAAACGACAAGGGAATCGTCAAACAACACGAAAGGAAAAACTGCCTGTGACAGATACAGCCAAAAAAGACGCGGCAAACTGTTCTCTCCCCGGCCAAACACCCTGGCGTGCATATCTCTCTATTTTGGCCAATTTCTACTCTTTCCAGCCGCTTTCCGAAGCCTGGTAGAGGCTACTTCTAAAGTACTTTATATAAATACTACATGTACATATATATATGTCAGGGGTGACTGGAATCCAGGTTTTTAATGATTGTTTCTAACCCTAAAATGTGCTGCATACCACTGACTAGTTTTTCAAGTTAGCTATAGACTAAGGTTACTGTCACTAGTGAGTAGTAAGCAGCACATTTTAGGGTTAAAAACAATCATTAAAAACCTTGATTCCAGTCTCCCCTGGATTCCAGTCTCCCCTGTGACATATGCATGTTCCCTTATACTGATTAAAACAAGTCCATCTCCTTTCTGGGATCGTCTGGTAGAATACTGATGGAATCCTCCCCTGATCCACAGAGCAGACACGTCATCTGATACTCCTGTAGAACAATTCAACATTACACTGTTACAATCAACATGCCAATGGGAGGTAGCCTCCTGTGCAGACTTTCTAGGACTTTCTGTTTGTTTCTACGAGAGGCTAGAGCAGGCCGGGAGGAGAGCTGTATCCACAGAGAAAGCTGTATCTTCTACGCCAAAAACAGTTACTCAAGCAACTGGATATGATTTTGGAAACGGTCAGACGTTTCAGGTAGTGTCCACTACCTTTTGTCAGTGAGACTGAAGAATTCGTAGGAACCGCAACTATTAATTGATATGCAAATAAAGTGAAGACAAATTTCTGATTTCTTCAGTGTCACTGACGAAAGGTAGTGGATGCTACCCGAAACGTCTGACTGTTTCCAAAATCATAGCTTGAGTAACTGTTTTTGGCGTATCTTATTACCTGGATGTCTAACCTTCATCGATGTAGCTGTATCTCCTCTTTGCTAGAAAGTCTGCACGGGAGGCTAAATGGGAGGGGGGTCCTAAAAATGCTTGGTGGCAGTGACGTTGCTCTGTATACATGTATAAGAAGCTGACAAAACAGCCTTCCCCGCGAAAAGGTGACTTGTATAAAGAAATCAACGCACAGCACAACTGGGAGTGTCATGATGCTGAGCCTACCTGGTAGCCATCCTCCACACAGAATCTGTACTCGTGTTCTGCTATCACATGGTCACAGTTCTGACACACATCTAAAGGGGAAAACAACCAATATGTCAATCGTGCAAACCTTGAGTTTTTCAATATCTACCCCTTTCAGTTTCACCGAGGTGGTTTAATAGGAAACCTTGCTTGCACAAACATGAGGACGTGCCAAGTCAATACTACACAGATATTACAGTTTTATGACACTATGGCAAGGATGATGACTTATATCTTTATTTTATAAGTCAGATATCTTAAGCATCCCATTGCAATGACCAACTAACAAGTCAACTATCATTGCAAACTTACAATCTCAGGAAGACTTGCTATACTGCTCTGCAATAATCTCCAAGCAGATCTCTTGGGAACTGGTCAACTGGATGCTGGATGGCCAGTTGGATTGCGTCCATAGTGTCTTGCTAATGTCCAAGCAGATTCCTTAGGGTGCAGGGGATGATCACATTGGCCACCCGAGTTAACATGTATCAGATCAGGAATCTGCTTGGTGATTAGTGTCTTGTCCCTGAGAGATCTGCTTGGAGATTACTCTGAAAGGCAATCCCAGTGTACATTACGTTGGTATGTGATGACTTGTTCTTGCTCTTCCTCCCTCTCTTCCTTGTTGTGGATTTTGATCATCTCCTTCTTGTTACACTGGGCACAGGACGCAAAGTTCATCAGGTAGGACCCATTCTCCAGACAGGTGTGTCCCTGGAAAGGTGACATCATGTTACAAGAAACATTGAACATTCCAAAGGCAAACACTCCATGATTATGATTTCTAGTATTCTGTGATGTAGTTGTGCATTTAAATAACAGATATGTATTTTGTGGAATATTTTTCTCCAAGATTCTCACAGTTCTATGGTTTTTAATGTGATAAGATAATCTCTTGTTGAATGTCTTCCTCAAACATGGTTTGTACATGTACATTGGTTTTTAATTTAGTTTAAGGTTAAACTGTGACAAACCAATAAAGACATCTTGTATCTTGAAATTATGTACAAGCCTTGAAGGGTTTGTTATTTAGCAGTATCAAGGATAAATCATAATGAATGAATGATCTTTATTGCATGTTCTTGCCCAAATGGGCTAAATGCAGTAGTTATACTGTTGCAACAGAGTTTAAAAGTTATACTATTACAACAGTGTCTTAATAAGATAAAATAGCACTACCTGTAGTGTTGATAGTAAACAAGGGGGAGACAAAACTAAAGCATAATAATGTTAAATCTATGTTATCACTGACGTATACATACTAGATAGAGGATTGTTTGCAACAAGATGATCTATTAAACGTTATGTATTAGATACTCAAGACAATGTTAGCTATCAGTCACATGATTTTTCCCTCATACACAAACAGGAAGAGACCTGGTCGTGTTTTGGGAGGGACAGGGTCAATCCTGTCACGCCCAACAGAATGAGGCAAAAGATTCGCTGCTTACCCTGTCTGGAAAGACGTTGTTGACGCAGTTCTGACACATGTCCGATTTGATATCACTTCTAATTCTCTGCCTCAAGCCAAGGAGGTTGCTCCAACCCAGCCAAGGTCTTTCCTTCCTCAGTCAGTCGTGGAAAATGGCCGCCAGGTCGCCTGCCTGACGGAATTCTGTAACGAAGATCTCCATTGGTCAGATTTTGTCCCGGGACGTCCAATTCACAAATCACGGACGCTGTTTTAGTGAGGGACGTGGGTTCGAGCGAAGCGCCAAATTTGAAAGAAAGTCGGATTCTGACCGTCCTTTGGACAGTGCTGCATGTTTTGAGAAAATAGCCTAGCATCAAATAGCCTCGCCTTGGCATGTTCAGACGTCTTTAGGGGTAACAGTTACAATCATCATTTTTAAAAGAAAAATGATGGGGTAAATTAATAAACACTGAACCGCCCATGTAACAATAACTTATGGCTAAATTATTCTTTCTCTGCCTCCCTCAGTCTCCCTTGCTCCTTGCTAGTTATTATCGTTCATTACGTATGATTATGCAGCTGAGATCTCGGAACAAAAAAAGGGAAGTAAACTAAAATAAGATAAAATAGACAACACCAACACCGCTGAAGAAAGTACTGTAAAGCGAAACTAGAAAAAAATACAATTAAAGAGTGAAATACACGAATTTATCTTGTATTCTCATGGCTTGACGTGAATAAAGATGTTGTTTCACATTACTCCATATCACAAAGCTTTCATCTTTCGAGTCTATCTTTTATTTCACTCCGTTTTCTTAGCTGTAAATATGTGGTGAAAGTTACATAAAATTCTTAAAATATATCATAAATTTTCGCCCCCCTCCCACACTTGGGTCTTTTGTTTACATTTTCCACTTGCCGCTGCGCCGTTGCTAGGTAATCGCCGGATATGCAAATTTTAGAACGAACCATTAATTTCAGTAGGTTACTTACACTAATGGATATCTGCAATATTTAGGCAGTAACGCAATCCGGTGGTATAACACGAAGACACTGTACACTGCTATAAGTTATATGTAACATAGATTGTGATTTAAAAAATTGAGAACTATCGGTATGTGGTAAATAATATTTCCTAATTGCTACAGTTACCCCCGCCCAACAATAAGTGGACTCGGCGCAGCGCACTTAGCAACGAATCAGGCGGGTTCCTCACCATTTGCCGTCTGGACACCAAGAAGGCAACAGCTACTAAAGCGACGAGCAGATTTCTCACCGTGAGCACCCGAAAACCTTCTTCTGTAAGTTTTCATTCATTTCTTGTTGTAACCACCTGAGTTTTACTGTACGTTTTGGTGAAAATTCACAGTAAGTAAACTTAAACTGCACAGTCAACACATCTACAAAGGCAGACAACCCGATTGACTAGCTGGACTTGCTGCGGTAGTGGGGAGGGGGGTGGTCGCTACTTACGTTAAAAAAACGGAAAAGCTTTAATATTACTTCGCAAAACTTAATCTTACGGCATACAACTACTGCCAATAGTAGAGAAGAGGTTGGCTGGTTTAGGCATAGGAAGATGGCTTTTTCATAGAAAAGTGTTACAACTATTTATTCAAGTTTTGAATGAGTGTTAAGCCACAAGAAGTGGTCGCTGCAGAAAACGTCAACCAGTTTAAAACTAGACTTGACAGTCACTGGGAAAAGCCAAAGTACGCCATAGAGTGAGCAAAGATCAGGACACAACAGGCCCCGGCCTTCTTTCCTGGACGATGTATCAAGGTATCAAGGTTAAGAAGTCTGTTTCTTTCCTCCACAGGAGAGACCCAATGTTCGGCCTGGGCAGGGCGGCCCTCCGGGGCCTGATGGGGCTTAGCCCCCCTGCCCAGGCGTTCTCTTCCATCATCGCCGCTGCCGGTAAGACAGTCTCCCTCCTCCAGCTTTTCTGTGATTCGTTTGTTTGTTTTCTGTGGTTATAAAACACTGCTAGATCTTATGTCATAGGGAATAGTGCTCAAATTCTGCATAGAACTTCAATTTTTTCTGCTATGTCAAAACAAGAACATTGAACACTGAACCCAAACCCTGAAGGTGTTCATAGTAGAAAAATAAACTTCCAGATTGCTCTCTTATATGTGCTGCACTTCCACTGAAACATACTGGGGTTTCAGGCCACTAATTAATTTGTACTTTCCTTCCAGCTCCTAGCAAGGCCAAGATCATCGATGCGACCATGTGGTCGACGTGCGCTGCACTCACCGCAGAAGGCCTGCACATGGTGAGTCACGTTTTTCCCTTATTTTCATGTCTAGAACTCATACATACATACATAATGAATTTGTGTAATTTTGAGTTGCCTTTATGTACCTTTTGAGTTGACTTTGTGTATTTTCGATTGGACGCTGTGCACCACTTTAATGTTGTATTTAGTTATTTATTTGATGCCTCCAGCATGACCTTTCATTTGATTTGGATTTATGTTTACTTTCTATTTATGTTACAACTATATAATTTCTGTTTTGGTGTCTTATAAGCCCATATGGGCTGGGCGACAAAAGTCGCATGACACGTTAATAAAATTCATTCATTCATTCATTCATTCATTCATTCATTCATTCATTCATTCATTCATTCATTCATTCATAAAATTGACAGAAGGCAGCAACTGTGCATATACAATATGTTATTTACCTGAATCCTTGGAGAGCTTGATTAAAAAAATAGACTGACCGTATTGGAACTGAGACAGATTTCTGTCCACTGCCTTTGTAGTACTTCAGCAGCAAGAAGCAGAAGGTGGCGGCCCCAGCAGAGCAGACCGAGTCCAGGAAGAATGGGAGAAAACCGTTTTACTGGATCGGATGTTCTGACGGGTACGTCAGCGAGATGATGTGGGAGATGCCTGGGAAAGAAAATTAAAAACATTTAACTTGGAAGAAAAAAAATCACTGTATATGTAACCATGTGTATATATCAAACATATGATTTCAATTGTCATGTACATTATTTCATTATTTCTTACTGTTTGTAAATAGTATCTCAATGTTATGATTTGCTACGTTATGAGTGAGTGTGCTCTTACAATGGACCAATTTGTCTTTCTAATACAATATTAGTTGGTATTTTGAAATTCTTTTTCTGGGGGGATTTCAATTTGGTTTTCAACTGGTTAAAAATCTAAGATTGTTTGTACTTTATTTTGGCCCATATGTTTTTCTTTGAATATGGTCGTCCCATCCCCCCTCCCCCCGTCCAGGACCCATGCCAGGAGACCCCCTGAGCAGCCGGACTATAACCGGCAGTAGTCCGGTTTGCTATGCTGGTGGGGTCTCCCTGTCATAACATCTGACGGCTTGGTGTTCCTGGACGGGACACTTCCCCAAATTTTTTACTAGACAACTCCAGTCTTTATTTGTATTTTGAAATTCTTTTTGGGGGGGACTTTGGTTTAAATTTAAAACTATATATAAATTTTTTGTGTTGATTTCCCTCTCCCTCCCTTCCCCTCCCCTCCAGGACCCATGCCTGGGAGACCCCGGCAGCCGGACTGCATTGCACTGGGGCGCAGTCCGGCTGCTGTGGGCTAGGGGTCTCCCCGTCATAACATCTGACGGTGTGGTGTTCCTGGAATGTCTTGTCTTTTTTTCTTTTATGTTTGTCCTATTACTACCCCCTCCCCTCCCCTCCAGGACCCATGCCTGGGAGACCCCGGCAGCCGGACTGCATTGCACTGGGGCGCAGTCCGGCTGCTGTGGGCTAGGGGTCTCCCCGTCATAACATCTGACGGTGTGGTGTTCCTGGAATGTCTTGTCTTTTTTTCTTTTATGTTTGTCCTATTGTTACCCCCTACCCCTACCCCCTGTCCAGGGCCCATGCCTGGGAGACCCCAGCAGCCGGACTGCATTGCACCGGGGCGCAGTTCGGCTGCAGGGCTAGGGGTCTCCCCGTCATAACATCTGACAGCATGGTGTTCCTGGACGGGTCACTTCTTTTTAATTCTGTAAGTATTTTTTTTGGGGGGGGGGCAAAATTGGTTAAAATTTCTTTTATGTTGATGATGATGATGAAAATTTCTTTAAACACAAAATTTCTTTGAACATGTGCACACTCACTCATAACTCCTTTTAATGTCTTATGATCTCTTATCACTGTCTTATGATCTCTTATCACTGTGAAATCAAGGACTGTGTAATGTCCTTGGTGAAATAAAGAAAAAAAACTCTTCCAAGTTACAACTTTGTCTTTGTTATCTTTTGTTGACAGAATACTATAGGTAAATTCAGGATAGGCATTTCATCACTGAGTGGGGGTTACAGAAAGGGGACCCGCATGCCCTTTTCCGTAGAGCGTAATCGGCCGTTTTAATTTCTGCGTAGACGGACCACTCTAATTCAACGTAGAGCGTAATCGGTGCATTTTGCGTAGAGCGAGGAAACTGCGGTTGAAATAAGAGTCCCCAGTTGGTATCAAGCTTGGATCAAGCTGTGAATAAAAGTTTCCACTGGACCTCTGCGATCTTGAACAATCCCCAAGGAAACCGGGAGACTTTGTTCCTGTAAAGTAAAGTGTCATCCTCCTACTCTCCAAGCAGATGTTTGGGTTTGGGGCTTATTTTTGGCGTGTTTTTAGGCTTTTTTATCGGGCTTTCTTTTTTCACTGAATTGTTTTTTTATCCCAACCCAACTGTTGGGCTGGGATTTTTTTTTAAATTCAGTGAAAACACGCCAAAATATAAGCCCAAAACCCAAACCTCTGCTTGGAGAGTATCATCCTCCTTGCTTGCCGAGTAGTACAGACTAGACCGAGTCCACGGCATGGCGGCAAATATGAACGGTGCAAATGGACATCTCGTGGCGCCTAGCTACGTTATTGTTACCCCCGGCCTACACTTGTCGGGCCATAGCTCACGCCTAAATTAATACTCTCCAAGCAGAGGTTGGTGGGGAAAGATCGTTACCTTTTTGTATGCCCCGTTTTTTTCTGTCGCTATCCCCACAGAGAGTATAAATTAATATAGATGCCAGACGGTTGTAAGGGCTAGTACACAGGCCAGCCCCCAGTTAAACCTTGAGTTTCACTGAGGGGGTCTGCAGTAACATTTCCTTGGGGACATCTAGCCTCCTTTGCAGGCGTTTTCCACGGGGGGAGGGGAGGGAGGTAGTGCTGATTTTTTCCCGGCGCGGTCGGCGTTTTTTTTTGGGGGGGGGGGAGGGTGTGCTTATTTGCAGGTTCTACGATGTTCTGATCACAAGATAGCACGCGATAGAGATTTTGCCGGCAACCCTGTATCTCTATCGCGTGCTATCTTGTGATCAGAACATCGTAGAACCTGCAAATAAGCACACCCTCCCCCCCCCCCCCCCAAAAAAAACGCCGACCGCGCCGGGAAAAAATCAGCACTACCTCCCTCCCCTCCCCCCGTGGAAAACGCCTGCAAAGGAGGCTAGGGGACATCATGGTTGGCACTGGAGCCCAGGAGCTAGCCTGTATACTGGCCCTGACAACAGTCTGGCACCCAGGCTAGTCCCTTGCAAACCTTTCCCGGTTATTTCCTTCTCTCTAAAACGTCAGAAACCAATGGCAAAGTCGAAGTGGAGAAACATGTCTAACCGTTTATACCGTACAGCACCCAACAACAAGCGACCCACTCAATTCCCCACTGCTGCCAGTCTGTGCGATATGCCCCGCTATATTTGGTCACGTGACGCCGTTTTAAATGCCGTCCCGTCATCAGCCTTCTACCAGGCTTCGGAAAGCGGCTTGAGAGAGTAGAAATCGGCCAAAATCGACAGATAGCACGCCTGGGGAATTGGTCCGCGAGAGAGTACAGTTGGACGCGGCAAACTGTAACGTTACTCTCTCGCTCCTGGCGTGCTATCTGTCTATTTTGGCCGATTTCTACTCTGGGTAGCCGCTTCCCGAAGCCTGCAGGTAGAGGCTACAGGTGACCTGGATCAGCTGGTGTGTAAACTGAGAGGGCGGCCAGGAGCGATCGGAAGCGTCGGGGGCCAGGGCGCTATTTTTGCTCGGCGGGAACAACTCGAGCACGAGCGGAATGCTGTCGATTTCTGGCGACTCCTTCGGGACGGTAGGAGCCACGGAGATGTCGGCCGCCGATGTCGGGTCCGTGGACGGGTGCCCGGCCCCTCCCCCACCGCCGCCGCCGCCGCCTACAGTGCCCGGCCCCCCTCCCCCGCCACCCGCTCGCAGAAACCAGGAATGTGGCGAGGAAGTCACCGTTATTAATGAGTCAGAACAAGTGCCTCGACCACCACCTCCGATACCGTTCGTGAATGGCGACTGCAGCCCTCCCCCCATTCCTCCGCCCCCGCCCCCCCTCGGGCAGATGCCCCCACCCCCCAAGCACTTCGAGTACAGGAACGGGGCACTGAGACTCGCCCGGTCGGGGCCACAGGCCGGGGCGCCGGACACCGACATTCGGAGACACATCCGCCACCTGGTGGAGCGGTGCAGGTTAGTGCACGATCGCTGGATCGGATTTCTGTGGAAATGCCAGCATATACAACTGTGTCCAAACTTGTACATGCGCTACATGGCTCTGGGAAGCTGACCATAAACTGCAGTAACGAGATGCGTTAAAACAAATAATTTGCACATTCAAGTTTCCCTGTCAAAAAAAGACACTTGTAAATGAAACATACAGTGTTCTTACAATATTCATATGAATATGATAATTTTCCCAATACTCTATGTCATAGCTGTATGAACCAAGTATAACCTTCTTGTAACCTTCTTGTATGAACGTATAACATATGAATGAAATAAAATATCTCGGATCCAAATACTAGATGGTGTACCGGCCTTTGAAATTGAAACCTCAAAACATGTTTTGTTGGAAATTCCATCTAGTGTATACGTAAACAATAACGTGATGACAAGTATGCCACAACTGTTAATCGATATGCATTTACTAAGCAATAAATCTCCTTTTATTTGTGATGAACAAGACAGATAAGCAACAGACATGTCTGTTGTAGATAACGAATTAATAATGCATAATGCTATACTTAAGGTACTGTATAAGGCCATTGATTGCATATGTACAAGAAAACTACTTTATATAGTATACAAAAATGTAATTTACTAGAGAGCAGACTGCATGCCACATGAAAGCATGTCATTTGAGTTGAAAGGTGTGTTTTATGTAGTCTTCTCCAGAAACAGGTGTTTCTAACAGGCTATCGGTACATTCTTATGAATACAGGTCAATTCAGTGAAGGAACAGTTACACTGATGGTTCTGTTCTATAAGGCAGGACCCGTATACATGTATTGTTTTCTGTCTGAGAGATAAAAAATGATATCAATTATTATGAACTCCAGTTTGGAAAAGAAACCCATTAGTAACATGTACATGTTGATAAAGCTAGGACTTCTGGAAGGATGGAAATGGAATGACTGAATGTGGAAAAATATATATTATGTACACGTATCATGTAATGTATACTTACATTGTAACAAGCTAAAACATAAGGTTACAATGGATTTGACTCTACCTGAAAGAGGACACAAATTACCCAGGCCCTGTAACTTAGTATTTCTGTTTGTTGCACACAAGGTGAACATTTTAACATGTTTCGAAACTCACCTCTTACCTACATAGTTTTGCTGTCTTAGATCTATAACCTCATTTTATTACCTCCCTGAAAAATGGAGGTATTGTTTTTGGACTATGTGTGTGTGTGTTTCCGTATATTTGTGGTCGGCATAACTTCAGAAGGCCTTTATGGATTGTGATATTTGGTATGTGGGTAGGTCTTGGAAAGATAAAGGCGAAGGTCACATTTAGGCCTCCTGGTGGCTGACTTTGGTACTGCAGCAGAACTTCCGGTTTTGTATCTTTTATCCTTGACCATAGAAAACATTAACAAAAGCTAGAGATCAATATTTCATGCAGGTACATTTTGTACACCATTGTATGAGGTCTCCAAATTCCAGTTTGTTTTGTTTGAACCAGCTTTTAAAAGGCACACCTGCACGTAATGAATGATATAATCACAGTCTGGTGTCCCTGACACGTTAGCACCAAGCACATTGCTTGCCGTAACACGAGAACGCATCTATAGACAGATGGATCCTGACACACGTTCCTAGTCGTATATCTACTTGCTCTGTCAACTCTTCCCCTCCAGGCTGGAAACCACGCTCAGCTCAGGGCATAACCTGATCTGGCTCTCGCATGTCAACACAGGCATCATCCCAGTCCTACAGGAGGGACCCAAGTAAGTAGGAGTTAGGCACTTGTGATTTAACATTATATCATGTTAGTATAGTTTTCACCTAATCTCCAAGCAGATCTTTCGGTGGCTGCAAAGACAGCAGTTATAATCCATTGGCCAGACAGTTACCATTTGCCACAGAAGTGGCTAATAGTAACTGTCTGGCCAATGGATACTGTCGCTGAATAACAAGAATATATGATATACAAACAGTAGTCGTGTGATTACACAATAGAGTATAAGTTACAAAACACTGTTCAGGAGTTTTGACAAGTACGGAATGGCACTGTTCCTGTACCTGTCAGATCTTATAAAAGGTACGCTGAAGCTGGAATCCCCCTTTTAAGTCTCTATTGTGCACTTCATTGCGGGTGGGGGGTAGCCAGGGTCGAAACGTTGGTGAATTTAACAGAGATTTTGCAAACTCTTAACTTCCTGTTCCTGTAGGTGCGGGCTGGTGGCGCTGTGCATGGCTGCTCAGCAGCTGAAGAACGTGGGAGCCGAGGTGAAGACTCCGTCCACTGATGAGATTTACGACTTTGCCAAGAACAAGGGCTACACTCTTCAGGGAGAGATGTTCTCAGGTAACGTACATTGAGAAAATTTTACTAGTAAGATATTTGCAATGAATGGAGGATTGAGGTGTTCAAAAACTTGTTTACTTACAGTAGAGGCATCATCACTAGATCTAGATAGCTTTAAACAACACTTACAGTTAGATGTGCAAAGGTTAGGTATAACAAGTTGTTCGGTGTAATATAGCCAGCTGCGGCTGCACGGCATGCCTGCAAAGCTGGTGTGTTACGGCGAAGGGCGGTTATACCGGCTATACAGATACAGATACAGAAGCTGGTGTGTTATGCCGAAGGGCTGCTGAGTTATACCGGCTATATAGATACAGATACAGAAGCTGGTGTGTTACGGCGAAGGGCAGTTATACCGGCTATATAGATACAGAAGCTGGTGTGTTACGCCGAAGGGCAGTTATACTGGCTATTCAGATACAGATACAGATACAGAAGCTGGTGTGTTACGGCGAAGGGCAGTTATACCGGCTATACAGATACAGAAGCTGGTGTGTTTCGCCGAAGGGCAGTTATACCGGCTATACAGATACAGAAGCTGGTGTTTTTCACCGAAGGGCAGTTATACCGGCTATACAGATACAGATACAGACGCTGGTGTGTTACACCCCGAAGGGCGGTTATACCGGCTATACAGATACAGAATTGAGGCGTGTCAATTTCATGAGAAATGACGCAGATAAACGATTCCACCCTGAGCACTTGACGCATCAGATGTTGGCAGTGTTGGTCACGAGACCCTGTCTACAAATTTGAGCAAGTGGCCAAGTTGGATTTACGAGTGGATGTCACTGGTGACAGATGAGAGTACAGCTGAAGCCCAATTGTTCTGGCCGATGGCCAAGTTGTAGAGACAGAATCACTTCCACCTCACATGACTTTTAGTCTTCATTGGGCCTTGGAAAATGTCGTGTTTCCAGTTTCCCGACTGACCCCAGCAAAAACCCGCCGACCCTAGCCTTTTTTGGGGTCGAGGGACAAATGGTAGCAACTTTGTTTAGGCCACACCAATTTAATTTGTTGGTTCTCGGATTTGCCTCTTCATTTTTTTCTGATTTGAAAAAAAAAAGATTCTGCTTCTGAATCAGCTCAAAAATGCTGGTTGAAGAAAGTCCTTTTCTTCTGCTAGTTGTTACAGTTTTTTCATCCATCAATGTATACGTAGTGGTTTGATTAAAAGTTCAAAATTCATTGTTTAAATTTTAACCCTGCCTTTTATATTGACTTCATGGCTCCTATGTAGCATTTGGGGCTATAATAGGATGCCAAGGCCTGTTTTTAATTTTTTTTTTCGCCTGTCGCTTCATATTTTTTCGGAAAAAATCCTAGAACCAACAAATTAAATTGGTGTGGCCTTATAATGTTATAATAACTGTAATTGCCTGATGATCAGTGCATAGGGATAACAGGATATCAAAAAAGGGACTGTATTACCATCCTTCATGTCTCCCCAGCTGCATACATGGCTCAGCTTGCTGAAGAGCTGATCGGGTGCCGGTGTTCGGTACTGAAGGGAGGGATGCCACAACACCGGCTGCAGATCATCCAGCACCTGGTCAAGGGATATCCTGCGCTGGTGCCGTATCCTTCATGATCTATTTTTATTTATTTATAATTTTCCACATACATGGAAGGCATGGTGGAACAGGTGGACATAAGGACACCTTTTTAAAGCCTCCATGTCAACAAGGTCATACTAGTACATAAAATACATAGCATTACATTTCAAATAAATGTACAATATAAGTACACTTATCGAGGCCTAGTAGCATGGCAGGTGGTACAGCCACAACACAGTATCCACGAACAAGGCATATCTACACTAAAGTGTTAAATCTGTTCAACATAGTTGACTGGAGCTTTCATCCTCATGTACTCAGGGAGACACATGTGACTACTAGTAGCTTTATTGCAATCTGTTGTGTTTTGCATACTTTGTTTTGTACTGCTTACATTGGTAAAGGAAAAGAGAAACAACAACCACAAAACATCACCACTTTCCAGTGTCCCAACTGTGGCCGGGACTGCCATGCAAAGATAGGGCTGATAAGCCACACTAGACGCTGCACACGGCCACAACACCAGACATAGAGCGCTACCATCATCTTTCAAGATGTAAGGATGTCTACTACTACATTGGTATATGATGAAGGGTCTCTTGACCAGAGTATTTCACTATAATGATTGCCATTCTGACTTACCCGTGAACCAATAGCACATGTACAGTAGAGGTATGAAGTTGGCAGTAATGTACTAAAGGTCTGCCCCCCCCCCTCCAGAACTGCCATGTAGCCAATGTGTCAAACCCTCTGGTGTCCAATACCATGCTGATTTCGAGGCCATCTAAATGATTGCATACCTGGCACATTTTCTAGGACACTTGTTACACAGTTTACATGTCACATGCCTGTCAAGGCTCTCATTCCTGTCAAATCTTTCACATTTCTAGACCATCTCTGTTATACATGGGTGGTCACATCTACAAGTTTGGGGACTTAGCATGAAATGGTGATGTCTTTGAGAAAATAGAATTTGAGATGCAGTTTTGGGGTTAGTATTGATAGATAGACCACATAGAAATAATATTTGTATGTCTGCAATGCACAACAATTGATTTGAAAAAGGGACACCACAGAAATGTAATGCATGGGTGGACAGATGGATGGAGCAAATCACTAATACTGGTGTATACAATGTACAAAATCTTCTGTTGCTACATTTGCTCAATAAATAATCTTCCATTCCATTCAGTTCATCCTATTAAGGTGAAACCACAAAGTGTCTCCACAAGTTCCTGTCTCGCAAATTGACCAAGGACAGTTCAACACCCTCTAGTCCTGTGTCCACTTCGATCACCTTCTTTAAAGTTAGAGAAGGACGGACGCGTCTACGCTTTTCCCCTGGTTCTTAAACACTAACTAAAGGCTACTTCCGTCTTCCATTGCTAACAGTTACATTTGAAATCTTCAGAAGAATGATTGTAGATTGTTGAATGACTATCAAGTCAAGGTAAGTGAAACAGTATGAAGATGAAGTACTGGCTGATGACAAACCCTTCTGATCGAAGTCTGACCCTTGACCGAGCTGCAGCTATGACGCTGACAGGAACCACGAGCCCATCTGTAAGAGAGGACACAAAGCACACTGGGCAGTCATCCCAGGTAGGACCTTCCCTCCAAATACTGTAAATGCTTTTGCTGACACTGTGGTTTTATTTCGCAATATAAGGGAAAAAGAGGTTTTCAGCGTGTTTAAATTTCACTGTTGAAACAATTCTGTAGTACAATAGAAATAGAAAACATCTATTTGTGGACTGTCATGATTTTTAAGAGGACCACGTAAAAACTGCAAAAATGAAACCATTGCAAACATTTAATGTTTTACAGTAACAACAGCACAAGATCATGTCTTTCCCCTTTTGTTTTTATCATGGAGGTTGATCTTTCCAACTTGTTGTCTTCATATATACCAATGGAGGAAAAACAATGCAGCAGTTTTCTAAGCATATTGTGCTATTAAATTTTAAGCTGTATTCTACAAAAACTTTCAACGTTCTACCCATGAAACATCTTTTTTCTTCATTTTGCTATGCTTTTGTGTTTTGATTGCCTGGGTTCCATCCGTGAATAGGCTTAGCAGAGATGGAACGGAGCGGATATAGCATTCACAGATGGTATCCAGGCTGGTGTTTTGATAGGATCAAAAACATGACATTACAACAGATTAAAATGAGAGGAAATCGTGTGCGTTTCCTCACCCATGTATCCAGGGCTGATTCTGGGCATTGACCAATGGCACGGCGGCTTGTTGGACGGGTACCAGCAGGACAACGACCCGCACTGCCACGACTTGTACCACGCGCTTCCGGACACCACCGCGCCGAAGCTAGACTGGAGCCGGGTGCACCAGGTGTGCAATTCAAATTCAAACTTTATTCAACTTTATTAAACAACTCGCAGACACTATTCTGTCTGAATTATGTTGTTCTCCCAAAAACATGGTCAGAAGACCCATTGTACACTTAAAACTACTGTAACAATTAAAACTACGAGCAATCTAGATGATCTGTGATGAGAAGCTGAAATAAATACACATATTAAACAATGTATTCCCACATCATACATTCAATATAACATAAAGAAGGGCGTCAGTACCGATTGGTCACACTTTGTACAATGTACGGAGACTGTAACTGTATAGATGAATCTGAGATTGTGTAATGTGTTTACAGGTGGGGCCGTGTGGCCTAGCGGCAGAGTGTTTGGCTCGGAACCAAGAGGTCCCGAGTTCGAACCCTGCCATGTCACTGATCTTGTGCCCTTGGGAAAGGCACTTTACACGACTTTCCTCACTTCACTCAGGTGAAAATGAGTACCTAGCTTCAGTTAAGGACGTCCCTCGGATAGGACGTTAAATGGAGGTCCCGTGTTTGGGGAGAGCCACACGATAAGGAACCCACCACACCCTTCGAAAAAGAGTAGGGGCATGCCCCGGTGTGCGATGGTGCAAATTCTACAGTGACTGGCCTCAACAAGGTTAGCCCTTAATAATAGCCCCGTGCTAGTTGGGCAGCCTTGGCTGTGTCTTCAGCTGAATAAATAAATGATAAATAATGTGTTTACAGGTGTTCCTGTACGCGCGGCAGGGGAAGAGCCGCAGGCTGGCGCTCTGGAAGTATGAGCTGCTCCACGAGAGCAACATCCAGCTGGTGGAGATGTGTCCGCTCCGCGCGCAGGAGATCGAGCTGTACGTCGTCCCCGACGACGGGGTGGAAGGAGGACTGAGCGGCAAAGTGGTCCTGCTGTTCCCGCCCAGGTAGCAGCGCTGCACGGCTCAGCCTCCCGTGCAGACTTTCTAACGGGCAGTCTTTGTTTCTACGAGCGTGGAGACTGGGGAGAGCTGTATCTACCCGACTGCTGTCTCAGTATCTGTTGTGTTGCCTCCTGTACAGACTGTCTAACCAGGGCTCCAGCCAGCTCAAAATTTTTTTCCGTCAGCCCAGGTTCATGATCGAACCTGAAGGGAAAATGCGCACAATCTAGGGGGGTCCGGGGGCAAATTTTGGATTTTTAAGCCTTTCCCTTATTTTGAGAGGCAAATCATGGGGTTGGGAGTGGTTGTTGGTGGTCCTTTGGATGTTTTTATATTTTTACCCAAGATTTTTGTCAATTTTGTCTGTCAAGGTTGACTGATTGGTCTTTAAAAAAATTTCCGTCACATGCCACAAAGTTCCTGCAATTGACGGAAAAACTGGTGCTGGCTAGAGCCCTGTTTCCAACGGGCAGTATTCGTTTCTACAAGCGTGGCAGTTTCTTTTTGTATCTGCCCGCCTAGAAAAGGTACTGTAACAGCTCTTCCCTCCAAAAAGAAACTGCCATGCTCAAGCCACACTCGTAGAAACAGTCGCTGCCCACTAGAAAGTCTGCGCTGGAGGCTATCACTGCTGAGGAAACTGCTACACTAAGAGCCCTGTTGGGTTATTTTTGGAACGGGAACCAGAACTCATTGGCAATGTACAGAATTTTTTGGTGTCTGGAACATTATTAGGTCTACTGTATTTGTTTGTGACAATTTTATTGACTGAGGCCAAAGTAAGGATCCTTCTGTAATATTGGACGCCATTGTGTGCAAACGATACAGAGCAGTTAGAGGACTAGCGTGTTGGTTTGCCTTTCAGTTTAATATTGTGATGACATATCGAATGGCCTGAGTGACGACGGCTTCACTTCACTGATACTGTCCTGACTCTTCAGAATTGTTTATGATGGTTGTGTGTGAGGTACAAGGAATTTTTGGCAGGGGTGTAGAATTGGGGGTATGCCAAGAAGAGTGAGCCTAGTCTCAAAACGTTTTCTGCGAAATCTGCATGTACAAAATTATAATATTATACTAACCACTGTCAAATGCTTTGTTTTGTTGAGCATTTATGGCAATTGTGGCAATCACTGTTCATGACTATGGAGTTCTTTACGGTGCAAATATTTCTCATTGGAGATGACATCCAGCAGATGTGGAAGACAGACACAACTGCAACTGCATTCTTGGCACTGTTTTCATGATGATGCACTTTTCACACTGTTGTAGGAGTTCACTACAACTGTGTGCACATAATTCTGGACAGGTAGATGTCTGGCATAAGGGGAGCCAAACCCCTCTGCCAAACAAGCTTTTCGTCATCCCACTTTGCCAAAAAAACATAACGCCAGTAACAGATTGAAGATTCTCAGAAAGTTGTGCCAAGTAGAAGTAGCCTGGAGTCCAGCCTTGTTAGCGCGAGCCCCTAACCCTAACCCCACCAACAATCTTGGGGATTGGACTGAAGCTGACAAGGCTGGACTCCAGGCTAAAGTAGAAGTTAGTATTGCATCTGGGTGAGACATAGGTAACTTTGAGGTATGATGTTAGGTACAATCTTGTATTTAATCAATAATGTTCAATTCACAAAATAATGGTGTGTGTGAAGTTGCAGTATATATATATATTTTCTACATGTATCTGTACAAATACATACTGCTTTACTGTATATCTAGTACTAAATATGTACAGCTAACACATATGTATGATATGCTTGGCTATGTTTTGGTTTTTTAATTTATACCATTACAAAATCTGCATCTTATACATTATATTTGTATTGAGCTTAATTTATTTATACAGCATTGCTGCTTTAAAAAATTCAATACGTTTGACGTGAAAAGAATGCTTGTTTTTTTATCGGTAGTGAATTTTTAGGGTTAACTCAGTACTGTAGGATTTCTACTGCATAGTTTTATAGAAGTTTTACTTTACTTCAAAATGACAGCCATATGGCAACTTTTACTTTGAATCTAAGACACAAGGAAATTGTTAATGTCATAATCAAAATTAATAGGTCATAAATGTAGAGACAGTTCATTAGAATAGTGATATAATATATTCTACATGATGATGATAGTAAACCACACAGTGCTTACCATTGATAGAAATGGGAAATAAATATTAGTCCACACCAAGTAAATTTTATGGATACCCTTTGGAGACCCTAAATCTAATGCGAGAGGGCAAAAAAAACAAGAAGGGCCGAAAAAACAAGATGCCTAGATTAGAAAAACACTAAGAGACGACAAATGTTAGGACACAAATTGAAAGAGGTGACACAGTGTAACAAGCGAGAAGTCTTTTATTCATCATCAAAACAGCAATAAATCAGGTGGAACAGCAGTTGTCGTCCTGTCCTGTTTCGCGTTACGGGTTTCACGTCAATCTGACGATTTGCGACACTGTCGTGACTCTTTGGTCTCATAGTTACAGGAAGCCGAATTTGTTTTTTTTTCTAGGAACAGGCCAAAATCAATGCGCGCGCGGACGTCATCCATAAAATTTACTTGGTGTGGCCTTATATACAATCAGCAGATTTAATGTCATGCATGTTTGTTAAAGATGGACTGCACAAAAAAGCTAGATTATAAAAGGATTGGAGCTCCTTTAATTTGAACTCTTACACTGGAACATATTGGTGTACAGCAGGAAGAATTTGTGATTGTGTTGGGGTTATGCAGTAAGACAGTGATTAAATTTTTTTTGCCAGGGACCAAGCAATAGAATTGGTTTGGCCTTGGAAAGTTATATGTACATTCAAGAAATTCCATCTCATGATTGTGGTAATGCTAAGGGTATAACACTGGAGTTAGTGACCACACAACTCTTCTCAGACTCTAAGTTAGGCCGTGTTGATTTGATTGTATGGATGACATCCTCTGGGAACCCCAAAACTGATGCGAGCATGCAAATAAAAAAAAGGTTTGGCCCAAAAAAGTTGCCTTCCCATCATGAAGATTGAACAAAACACACAAGTATGGTATGGCAAATAATAGACTCTTCATTTCCATTTCTTCACATTTTTTTCTTTTCCTTTGGAATTGATTTTGGCATTCTACGACATTGCTATCATTTTCCAATATTTTTTTTTGCAATTTACGGCACATATTTGCTCATTTTAGAGCTGCTTTGTACGATTTACAGTATGGTTGAAAACTTTTTTTTTTGAAACAGGCGAAAAGTCATGTGCGCGCGGATGTCATCCATATAATCAAATCAACATGGCCTTATGTTATTCTGCTGTCTCTGGGAAAATAAAGGATGTTACAACTCTGAATCTCTTCACTTGTGATTTTCATTAATAAAGGGTCCTGGTAATGATGAAGAAAGAGGTGTAGGCAACAGAAAAATGGGAGGCTAATATCAGTGAATGTACCAGCATGACGGTACAATGTAAGTGAAACGTTAAGAGACATTATACTTTAGAGATGTTCAGCTGACTGAAGTTCCCTCCCACCAGCATCTTGGCGTACATCTTACTCAAAATTTATCATGGTCGCTCCACGTGTCAACTCTAGTGACGAAAGCAATGAAACGTGTAAACCTGCTGAAACGAATATCTAATTTTGTACCTCGGAAAACACTAGAAACCTTATTTAAAGCCATGATACGTCCTTTAATCGAGTACGCCAATGTTGCCTGGTGTGGTCTTCTTAAGAAGGATTCAGACCTTCTCGAGTCTGTTCAGGTGTCCGCTGCCCGGGTTTGCACAGGCGCAATGAGAGGGACGAACCACCATCGCATCCTATGCGATGTCGGCTGGGATTCACTTGCGAATAGACGTGAAAAGCACAAACTTGTTCACTTCTATAAAATGGCCAAAGGACTAGCTCCCAAATATCTTCAAGATCTGGTTCCCCCACTCATCCGTGATTCCACCCCTTATAGCCTGCGGGCCAACTTAGATTATCTCCCCTTTGCCCTCAAAACTGAAAAGTTCAAAAGATCCTTCCTGCCTTCTGTCATTCTCTCTTGGAATCGACTACCTCGGACTGCCAAATTATCCCTCACCATTCGTTCATTCAAAAATGAACTAGACTCTTGCTTTGACAGCGTGCCCAAACATCCCCACTACTCACACAGCCACGGACACCATGCAATCCATCTAACCAGACTCAGACTCGACTTCAGCCAGCTGAACTCCCACCTGTTCATGCACCACTGTATCACTAGTCCTGAGTGCAAATGTGGTTATCCTAACGAGACACCGGAACACTATCTGTTGCACTGCTCACTTTACAATACTGCAAGGACTCTAATGTTATCATCCATATCCGGTCTACACCTTGACAACATATTCCCCCTTGGCCTACACAATTCAAACGACAACACATTATGTACATTACTTCTTACCGGTAGCCCTTCCCTCCCCTACTCTTCTAATTGCTGTATTTTCGACATTGTTTTCAAGTTCATTTCCCAGTCTAGAAGATTTAATTCATCAGATTAACGTTATTTACTTTATGTTTATGTGCGCCAGCCTCTTTCATTTTATGTTCATTGTATATTTTGTATTTGTTTTACTCTGTATTTTGTATGTTTCTTGTTGAGCAGAGGGCTATATAAGCACGAATGTGCTTGCTGCCGAATGCTCGGTAATCTATGTGAATAAAATAAAATAAAATAAAAAATAAAATAAAAACGTTAAGAGGAACAGAAAACCGAGAAGGTGGAGAAAACTGGTTGTCAGATCATCTGTGGTGCACCAACAGTCGGTTAATTAGGCTAAGGGATAGATGAGATGATGAGGTAATGATGAAGGTTTTTATATATCTCATACAGATGAGCCTTTCATATACATTGTATGCAGCCACTACAGCTAGACAAATCCTCTAACAAACTCTGAACTCTTCAAACACTGAACTGGTTTTTTCCCTATGAACTACATGTAGCGTGTTATACTGCACTTATTAATTAATGGTGAATGTTTGTGAATTTCTGAAATGTTTCCTTTCCACAGTAAGATGGGCTACTCTAGCGCGTCGGCAGAACGTACTGCGCCTGCACGAAACCTGCAATGTATTGTGCATAGCACTGTTGTGCATGTGCAGAACGTCTCATATAAGGTTGTATTAGAGCATATAAGGTTGACAGCCTGTCTGTAGTTTTCAGATGCTGTATAGGAAAAGATATCGTCAGCAACAGGCAAAATTTTGATGTAAACATCCAACGAAAAACGTGAAAAATCAGGGTTTTGCGCAGGTGCTGTACGTTCTGCTGACGTGCTGGCTACTCTGGCCATAGACTGACTGGTTGACCCAAATGAGTGTTAATTCTAACATGTAGCTCAAAACTAGCCCCAGAAGTTTGTAAACAACCTATATAGATAGCTGCCTGCTATTCTGGTCCGCCAGCCTGCCCGGGAGTCTAACGTTACGCCCTGCCGTAATCCATCATGTCAGACATCGGGTCCTGTCGGTGCCGCCGTCGGCCAACACACACGTGGGCTGCCGCTATTGGTGGACACTGCACGCCGTCAGAACGTACTGCGCCTGCGCAAAGCCCTGATTTTTCACGGTTTTCGTTGGATGTTTGGTCAACGTTGCATCAAAATTTTGCCTGTTGCAGACGATATCTTTTCCTATACAACATCTGAAATCTACAGACAGGCTGTCAACCTTATGTGCTCTAATACAACCTTATATGAGACGTTCTGCTGAAGGGCTATGCACAATACATTACGGGTTTCGTGCAGGTGCAGTACGTTCTGCTGACTTGCTGGTGGACACCATGTTCCCACACTTGTTTCTACATGTGCTGATTTCCACCTGAGCCAATATGGGTCGCATACGTACCATATAACATTACATCCACTTGTTTATTATTACTGTGCTTGACTATATGTAAATATTCCCAGTTGTAACATTGCAGCAGTGACACCTAGCTGCAGTACAAATTAGTTATTTTGTACCGGTATCTTTTTTTTTGCCAGCCAAATGGCGGTGTATCAGATACTGCCCTGCCAATTGGATAAGTACTGTCTTGTAGCCACCAAAAGATATGTTGGGAGAGTGGACAATATTCTCGGGGACATTACTGGCACTTGCCTTCTCCCCTGTTAATCAGTATGGTTTGGTATCTTTCAAATGGTAGATACCATTCTGAGGGTTGGTAAGGTCGGCTTAGCCTCTACCAGGCTTGAGGGCACGGCTGGAAATAGTAGAAATTGGCCAAATAGAGAGATAACACGCCGAGGGAGTTAGTCAGCCAGTTTACAGTTTGCCGGCCCCTTGGCTAGCCTAATGCCTTGGTGCAGCAGCAAAATTTGACTGTCGGGACTAATTGTAATACAAAGTCATGTACCACATCGGTGAGCCAGGACATCAGGTGTGAAATTGAGTTGCGATTGAAAGTTCATGGGGATGAGCTAGCAATGTAGGCTGATTTAAAGGTATCCCATGCAGCAGTTTTTATGGCTTGGAAACCAGATTTTTCAAAGTCAATATTTTAGTCACTTATGATCTACATACACTGAGTTGAAACAACAGCATCCCAATACAAATCGACATTCATGGAGCAAAAATGCCCCAAATTCTGACGAAAAACGGTTACTTGAAGGACCCTACGCTGATTTTTAGGGTACCACCCAGAAAATAAAGGACTCATCTTGGGGCTTGTTTCTGCAGTTTTAAAAGTCCAAAGTATGAAATACTGATTCAAATGTGCTAATGTGGGACAGTATGTCTCACTATCATACAGATTGCCTTATTCAGAATATTTCCAGTTTATCTGCCCTGAAATTGCACTGGATGCTTTTAACAAGTTGTCCCTATCAACACTACAGTCTGAATCTACACGTAGCTAAAAGCACTCCCAATGAAAACACATCAATCCAATAACAGACTTCTAGGACCTTTATTGTTGATCTTCAGAGTTACTGACATATATTATAGTTCATAATTACATTACCAGTATTGATCTAGTATGACTTTTAAGTTTTAACAACAGACTTTACAAGTACTGGTTCAATCATACACTAACTCTGGTGCATGACAGGCAGCTAACTTTTGTCATCTGACCATGGGGTATCTAGGCTGCCTTTTTCCTAAACACTGTATTATATTCTTTCTTAAGTACGGACTGTGTCAGCTATCTGTAATCTACTATCTACAAATTGTTTACCAGATGACGGCAAGTTTTACCTACATACATGTAAGTGAGAACTCGAGTGGCAAGGACTAGATCAGTTTCTAAAATCACACAAACGTTTTGGCCTGAAAAGAAAAACATCTCCGAGTCTACAATACATTTCTTGTTAAAAAAACAAATTGCTGAACAGTCTTTCTTTGGGAGTAACACTTTACAGCAAAACTCTACCTCTACATGCCTTGCTGACAACAACAGCACAACATTTTATATACATGAAACAACAATGTGCCCCCCTCCCCACACAGCCCTTATCACACATGGACCAATGAGAACAATTCTTCAAAATCCTGAGATGCGAAGTTCAACCCAAGCTGCAATGAAACTATGTAAAACTGGATAGAAAGGATGGATAAAGCCAGGTTTTTTCAAGAAGAAGAAGAACAAGGAGCCCTTCGAAACAGCAGCTACTCATTCGACCCTAAATCAACCAAAAACTGAGAGAAATTTGATCCCTAATCAAAGACTCCGGGCACCGAATGACGCCAAAAACTAACAGGAAACAATCAGATTCCATTCCCCCAGCAAGAACCCAACAACAGACTCGCTGCTACAAAAGTGATGCCCCTAGCTAGGAAGTTAATGACGATTCACAAAAAAACCTTTGACGTTGTCTGCAAAGACCGACAGCATGAGAAAAACGACCACTGCCCCAAAGCAAACCCCAACAGGACCCCAGTTCATGAGCGTACGACACAGAACGACTGATTCCTGAGCTGACACACCTCTGCACTAGCTACACAACACTCTGCGCCCAGTGGATCCGAATATCCCCTATTTACTCCACCATTTCCCAGTCCCCGTCCCCGGAGCCAGTCGGCCAATCCTCCGGCTTATCTGCTCCCTTGTCTTCCCCCTCTGTTGCCGTCTCCGTTACCATGGGTTCCTCGGAAGTGTCCAGTCTCGCCGCGGCTGCCTCCCCCGCCGTGTTCATCCCCTCCCCTTCACCAACAGGCTCTACAGCCTCACTTGCCTCCTTCCCAACCTCGGCTGGCTCCGAGCTGTCCTTCTTCGCCTCACCCCCTGACTGGGACCGCTTCCTCTCCGCCTCCGGACCTGACCGGGACCGCTTCCTTTCCCTCTCCGAGTCCCTCCTCCTCCCCTTGTCCCTGCCCGACCCCGACTCCCTCCTACTTCTCCCCTCATCATCCTCATCATCACCCTTACTCTTCCCATCATGCAACTCCTTCTTCCCATCATCCTCCGGTTCCTTCCCATCATCCTTCCCGCCCGTGTCCATCTCCTCCTCTTCCTCCCCGATCTCGATCCCGGTGTCCTCGGGAAGGTCGTCCATGTCCGCCACGTTCGGGACCTCCCCCTTCCCTTCCGGACCCCCCTCCCCGGCTTCCGGACCCCCCTCCCGGGCTTCCGCACCCCCCTCCCGGGCTTCCGCACCCCCCTCGCTTTTACCTGACTCGGCCGTTACCTCCATCACACTGATCTCCTCCTCCAGATCTTTCCTACGCTTATCAAATACCTCTGTGGAAAAAAATAGAAACAACAATAAAGATAAATTGTAGCAGTTCTGTAACGGAATAAAATCTAGTAAAAAAATGGCTGAAGACATTGTCAACTGTACTTAACACTGATCATTCAGACACCTGTGTTGGGAAAAATAGGAACAACAATGAATGAAATTATGGTACAGTAGTCATGTACTTGTAAAACAAACCTTACTGTAAGTCATGTACTTGTAAAATAAACTGTTTTACTGTAAGTAAAAACCAATATTGTAAAAAAATTAACACTGATAATTCAGACTGAAGCTTTTTTCTTTATGACAAGCTTATTGAAAAGGACACATACTTAGACCATGCGAGCCAGTCTTTCACATTCTAAGTGAGTGAACAGAGTAAGAAAAAGTTTCCAATCCAATCTACAATGACACATAACTTTAAAAAAAAAAACTTAAGAACTCAAGTCACTGATATAAAATTGTTGCCAGATATATTTCAGGAGAAGTCACCAAGTTTGGTGGTTCTAGTGCAAGCCGTTCAGGTGCTATCCAAAATCAACGTTGCCGTGGACCTCAAAAGTTCCCCCCTGGCCTGAACAGGGTTAATACCATAGCATGAAAGTTCATCTGTGTTGGTACAAGTCATTATGAAATGGAAACTAAACTTTAACTGCCAACACTTAACTATAAAGAATTGGGCTTACCCCAAATTTTGACCCGCTACTACGGTCACGTGTCTCTGACTTCACGTTCCAAGAGTAGACGGGTCCATTCCGTGAACAAGGTTGATGGAGTCAACCGAAAATTTGGGGTAAGTCCCAATTCTTTGTAGATAGTGTTTAGTTTCCATTTCATAAGGGTTAATACCAGTAAAGAAGTTGTGCCTTACTTTTTAACCTATCCTGGGAGTCCTTGAGGAGCTGTAAGGTTTCCTTGCTGTGCTTCTTGGGGCACCAGAAGAGGGCGGGACTGGCCTTCACCTGGATAAACTGCATCAGGTGGGCGTTGTGCCGGTCCCACTCCTCCTGCTGCAGGGGTCGAACAGGGACAAGCACAGGAGTCAGAAGAGATAATATTCTGACTTTAAAGTTATATACTGATATTAGAGCTATCAACCAAGGATTGAGGTGTTGAAAAACTCATTTTTTCCTAGAACAATCGTAGAGTGGAACTCGCTGCCACCAAGTACAGTAGGGGCATCGTCACTAGATAGTTTTAAACACTGTTTAGAGTTAGACGTTCAAAAGTTAGGTGTAACAGGTCGTTCGGTGTAATGTAGCTAGCTGCTGGCGCGCCGCGTGCCTGCGAAGCTGGTGTGTTACGCCGAAGGGTGGTTATACCGGCTATACAGATACAGATATAGAAAAATCTGTATAGCTGGTATAACCACCCTTCAGTGTAACACACCTTGCAGGCACGCAGCACAGCGGCAGCTGGCAAAATTACACTGAATGAGTTACACCTAATCTTTGTATATCTAACTGTAAGCCTAACCCTACTGTATTTTGTGGCAGTGAGTTCCGCTCTGCAATAGTTCTAGGGAAAAAAGAGTTTTTCAACACCTCAATCCCTGGTTATCAACATAAGTGGTTAAAGATCCTACCAGTTGTGCCAGCTCCAACTTGTACTCCAGTTTGCGGAGTTCCGCCTGTTTCGCGCGCCGCTCCTTGAAGAGAACCTGCCTCTCCGCAGCCGCCTTCTTCTTCTCCTCCTCAACCTTCTCATCCAGCTTCTTATCGATCTCTGAGCGACGACGCTCCTGTGGCAACAGAAGGGAAAGAAAGTCTTAAGAAGTCTTGGAAAAGTGAAAGTGATCTTGAACCAGTTTTAGCTCACTGAAGAGCTACTCTTCCACTGGTCGTGACAGAGAAGACAGACGCTATGTACAGTTTTTACAGGTTCATTGTACCGGGGAGATTCCCCTAGCTCTTTTCGACAAGCGCATTGAACAGTGGAGCACGGCTTAACGTCCCGTCCTAAGGACTGCGACCCTCTCCAGTAGCGAACATGTCGGGTGAACGACAACAGCCGGGATTCGAACTCCCAACCTCTTAATCCAGAGGCAGGGTCACTAACCACTGGACTACGAACGCTACAAAGTTAGACGTGCAGGGCTCGAAATACTTTCTTCTGCACACCTGCACTGGTACAGGCAACATTGAAAATTACCTGCACCAGACAAATTTTACCTGCACCACTCAGAATTCAAGAAGTTACAAATAACATAATGGATCATACTAAAACTGTTCAGAATGTCCCATCTTGTAAAACAAACAAACAAACAAACAAACAAACAAACCTTGTCCTGCTGCTGTTTGGACACCTCCTCAGTGCGGAACCTCTGCAGGGTTCCCATCAGCATCCCAAACATCCGTCTGTTCCTGTTGGTACAAACAGACACACGCAGGCTTTAATACACATAGAAATGTACAAGCACGTCGGCAGAACGTACTGCGCCTGCGCAAAACCCGTAATGTATTGTGCATAGCACTTCGGCAGAACGTCTCATATAAGGTCGAATTCACGTATATAAGGGGGACATCCCGTCTGTAGTTTTCAAATGTTGTGTAGAAAAAGATATGGTCTGCAACAGGCAAAATTCTGATGGAACGTTGACCAAAAATCCAGCGAAAATCCAGGTTTTGAGCAGGCGCAGTACGTTCTGCCGGTGTGCTAAATGTACATAACAGACACAAGTGACACAAGTGACATGCTGGCTTTAACACATAAAGAAATGTACAAAACTGTTACCGTACTGAGTGTTAGGCTAGCAGTCTTACCCTTGCTATCTCAGCAAATGGAATTACTAGTTACGATTGACAAAAAACTTTTACCCTTTCCTCTAGATCTGTGATGGCCATTCCTATTTACAAAGTCAATGGTGACATTCTTAACACACACATGAAGTAGTACATATCCTTCAGCTTTACTGACAGTGACCACATTTCACAGACAGTTTTATGGTAACAAACCTCTTCTTGCTCTGCTCGTCCTTGTTCAGCTGGTCTATGGAGTCTTTACGGGTCATTTTGGCAGTTGGGGTGGGGATCACGGAGGACGCTAGGGACGGCTGGAGCAGAAAAGAGAAAAAAAAAACATCTTAATCAACATGGCTACATCAACAGCACACAAGGGCAGTGCACACGCTGGTACTGTTGTGTACTGTTCACATGTACAATTGTCAGGATATGGCCTCCAATTCCTTCCCTAACTGATGGACTTCTGATACAATTATACTGGAGTAGAACACCTTCTTTTACTTCTCTCCTATTCTACTAAACACCTGGTAGCTGTCAGCTGGTGTGTTACGCAGAAGGGCGGTTACACCAGCTATACACAGATACAGATAGATACACCTGGTCCCTGCCTACTGTCCGTACTCCTCCCTTCCTCTCTCCTTCTCCCATGGTGACTGACCTACTTCACTATATCTGGACTTTCCTAAGTCTTTACAGGTGATCCCATCACAACAATCCTGAGAGAAGGCAGCAGCGTGAGCGACCGTCTCACCTTGTGAGGAAGTTCATCTTCATCTTCCTCCTCGTCCCTCCGTCCTCGTCCCCGGCCGCGCCCGCGGTAGGTCACCACCCGCCTGTCCCTGGGGAACAACGTGTACAGTTAGACCTCCACAATGTGGCTCCAGAAAATCACTAACGGTGAATACAAATAATGGCTTTGTGTGTCTATTTGTCCTCAAGTTTGTAGTTTGTACATCATATGTTTGTTGCCTGTACTTTCTGTACATTTTGCCATATTGTTGCCTTCGTCAAGAAGGGTACATGTATGTTTTCATGGGCGTGCGTGTGTGTGTGTGAGTCTGTCAACAGTATAACTCGAGAAGGCTTAAATGGATTGTCTTCATATTTGGTAGGTGGGTAGGTCTTGATGAGACCTAGAAGTGATAGGAATATGGGCTCCCTGGCGGCTCGTTATGGTACTGCAGCGGAACTTCCGGTTTTGATATATGGTGATCTGGACAAGCTAGGGTCATGATTTCTGGGTGGTAGATAGCTCTTGTGCTCGGAAAGAAGTGACATAAGTTTGGGCCCCCTAGCGGTTTGCTTTGGAACTGCAGGAGCATTTGTATGAAACTGTTCAAAGTAGGATAACTCAATAACCGGTCGACGGATCGTCCTGATATTTGGTGTGTAGGTAGCTTAAGTGATGCTTGACATAATTAGATGACAATTATGCAAATTATGATCTAATTTGCATAATAAATGAAGCAATTCTATAATTCAGTTACCTTCCATGATACTCTACCTTCATTGTGACACATGGGCTACAGGCTGTCCCAGAGGGAGAAAGTCCCAGAGGGGATATTCATTAAGCAGTCCATGTAGCTGCAGGCGGTGTTGCCTTACATTTCCTGCACAGATGTTTTTTCCCTTGCCCAATGCACGATTGCAGACTGCATCGGCAGGGGTAGTTTTCACAATCCAACTTCCATATTTAGGGGGACTAATATATCACTTCTACCTTCTTAAGTTATATAACGATAACATCCTTTGACGAAGGCATGAGATCGTTGACCTCTAGTTTTGTTTCTTGTATCATTTGTATGTTTTCAACGTGTTCTGTGTCCAGGGCCCTACTACAAAGCAGTGTTAATCACTGAGAGGGCTACCTTGGCTAAGGAAAACAAAATAAAAATAAATGAATAAATAAAAAAAAACGGTTTGTCTGCTTGGGCGGTGGGTTTCAAGTTCACAGATTTTTTTGTCAGGCTTTCTTTTTTTGTGCCGGTATCTTTTTTTTTTTCACCAAAAAACGGTAGCGTATTGGATACAGCCCTGCCAATTTGGTACTGTTGTGTAATTGTAGCCACCAAAGATCTGCTTGTTGTTAAGTCTGGTGCTGGTAAGATGAACATCACGACAGACTCATTAATTCAATTTATGTTAATTGTTGTCTTATTATGTTATATTTACCTTTTGTATTTATCATTTTGTACTAATAAGTTATATGGGCTCTCTTGAAAATCAGCCCTTTGGGGCTGAAGGGACTACCCATGTGCCTCCAAGATCAATAAATAAATAAATAAATAAAAGACTGAGACGAGAACGCTCACCTAGCGCCCAGTCCGATCTCCCCTCGTCTCTTCACCGCAGGGCCCTCACCCCAGTCCTCCGAATCACGCCTGTGGAGAGAAGCATCACAAAGGTTGATTTTACTGAGGTTGTCGGAAGAAACACGTGTAACTTGGCTGTGTACCTGTAAAAGGCTGTATCTCTCTCCCTGATACCTCATTTTCTAGTGAAGCGTCATTCCTACAACTGTATTTCATGAGTTGTCATCGTCCTTGTTTTACATCTATTATTATGCTAGACGTGGTCCCTAGGTGCTGGATTTCACTTGGGCAGTTCGTGACGGTTGACTCTCTAGGTTTTGACCCTTGGCGACTTGCGCTTGCACGTTGTACGGAGTGTTTCTAGATGCGCATGCTAAGCCTCTGCATGCTCTCAATATAATGAGTTACATATATGAATCCTATGGATGTTTTTTTTAGTAGCTTGTTACCTTTACTTCCTATTGTATGTACATCACATGGACGCTGTTTTAACTTTTACTTTTTTTTAGTAGCTTGTTGTTACCTTTACTTCATATGTTATGTACATTACATGGACGCTGTTTTAGTAGCTTGTTGTTACCTGAAACCCGCTCCACGGCCGCGGCCGACTCCGGGACCAGCTCCTCCCAGCGACACTCTCCTTCCCGGGCCACCCACGGCACCAGGCCTGGTCAGACAGACAACCATTAGTTACAGGTTATTACAGACACGAAATAGTCTCATTTAAACAAGAGATATTAATGTGTTAACTGGGATTTGGGACTTCAAGTTGTCTTTTTGCAATCTTGTAGTCCATAAACTTCTGTTCCTTACAGATCTTTGCCAAAACTTTTGCTACGTAAGACGTAAAGATCTGATAACGTTTGCACAAAGTGGCTTCAAAAAGAGACATTCCTTCATAAATTACCTGTATAATAACTATAAATTTCTAATTATATTTCAACTACAAATGACAAACTTGATTTTGCAGTTGGATCAGGATGTGGACCTTAAACTTTTCTAAGCAGACTACAAGATAGATAGATAGATAGATACACAATAGAGGTAGTAAAAATAATTTGCCCCCCTCCCTGCAAATAATTCATAATTTCCTTGTGCCATATCATGCATGTTGTCGGTGGCAGGTTCGGTTTGGTACACGCCTCCAAAGCCACGCCCGATTTGCAACTTTCTTGAGCTAAACTGCCTACAAAATGGTTCCAGATCTTACCTGGTATCGCTGGGGTCTCTTCCGATCAACTTTTTAATGTTTTCATCGACGCCTTTTAGGTTTTCCTTGGCTTTATTGATTTGATCCTGCAAAGATCTCACTACCACCGCCATCGTGGACAAAGTCACGCTGCTCGATTGACGCAATGCATACAGGGTAATCCAGACCATACCACATAGTTTGGAGGGATGACAACAGCACCGCTTTGGTTGTTTTGTACATCATATAAAAAGTAAAAGCAATATATCTATTCTATTTAGAATATCAAATGTGTAATTACAAATTTGACAAGTATTATATCCAGGTATTGGTTTTGTAGATTGCTATAAAATGGTATCAATGAAGTGAAATCCCCTTTATTTGGTAGATGCCATTCGTGCATTCTTCGCGGTTCAAAAACGGCGTCTAGCAGCTAGAAATATTATTGCAGGAGAAAACTACAACATGTACTTGAAGTTTTGATCTAAACAGATAGGTGGCGCTTTTGATACATGACATGTAGTCAAAATGGCGGACGAAGCCCTTTTTGAGTTTCTTCACATGGAAGTTGTTTCTTACCTTTTCAAGACGGCAGACGAGGTAACGATATTGTTATAACCCCAGTCAGATAGTTGTGAACATATTAAATTGTATTAGCATCTATTGTTTAAGATATAGTGACAAGAACAGTCTATTTACTGCGTATAAATGTGCTGCACAAAATAGGGGAGGGGCGTAATACACTCAAAATCAAAATTATGCAATGTTGTGGGTTTTCTCGTGGCTGTTACTTCAGATATCTGTTAACGCAGGGTAGCCTCTTTGAATAAATAACAGTTTAATTGAAGTATGTTGCAAGCTTTTCATCTACTCCTGTTTTTTTGACAGGAAAAATGCATTCCGATCCTGGAGAACATGGGTTACCGTGTGGGGCACAGTCTAGCAGAAAGGTTGGTATGGCAAAATTTTACTGTTCAAATTTATGTAGCCGAGGAGCTGGTCTGTATATTGGCCCTGGCAACAGCCTGTCACAGGCTAGCCCTGGAGCTGAGGAGCTGGCCTGTATACTGGCCCTGGCAACAGTCTGGCACCCAGGCTAGCCCTGGAGCCGAGGAGCTGGCCTGTATACTGACCCTGGCAACAGTCTGGCACCCAGGCTAGCCCTGGAGCCGAGAAGCTGGCCTATATACTGGCCCTGGCAACAGTCTGGCACCCAACCTATTAAAGTTCTCAGGAACTTTCCTCTCCCATTCTAATGTAGACATAACGTTAGAGTGATGATAGACATCCTCTGCTAAGATCCTCCACATTGATCACCTTTTCCTGCCCTGTCCAGATTCACCAAGGACAGCTCCCGGTTCAAGGATGAGTTGGACATCATGAAGTTCATCTGTAAGGATTTCTGGACAAGCGTCTACAAAAAACAGGTGGACAACCTCAGAACCAACCATCAGGTGAGGCAGGACAACAAACAAACAAACAAACAAACAGGACAACAACAAAATTAAAATGAACCACTGAGCTTGCACCAGGCCTTCTACTTTGTGTCAAAAGATGATAAGAAAATATTTTTGTGGCCCAGATGCCCAAACTGCTTGGAAAATAGTTGTGCACCAGAGCATCAAATGATGTACTGTATTACGTCGGTGAAGGTTAGACATCCAGGTAATAAGATACGCCAAAAACAGTTACTCAAGCAACTGGATATGATTTTGGAAACGGTCAGACGTTTCAGGTAGCATCCACTACCTTTCGTCAGTGACACTGAAGGACTGCAGGAGAATTGCTGGTTTATAAGCACAAACCATTGATTGATATGCAAATAAGTAAAGACAATTTTTCGTGAAAGGCCAAAAGGAAACAAAAGTCAAGACAATTTTTGTGAAAGGCCAAAAGGAAACAAAAGTCAAGACAATTTTTGTGAAAGGCCAAAAGGAAACACAAGTTAGACAAGGATAATGCAAATTAGTGAAGAAGCTCCTGTTGTTTCAGAACAGGAGCTTAAGTGTTGTCTGTCCTTGGGGCTGGGAGCGCCAAATCCCAAGTTCCCGAGAGGTCTACCCGTAGCCCCCCCTCCCTGTTGAGGGTGGGGTTGTACATCCTTTCATATATAGCTTCTCTAACTCCTCGTTCCCACCAACGGGTTTCGCGGTCTAAGATATCCGTGGACTCGAGTTTGAAAGAGTGCCCCTGGTTGTGTTGTAGGTGGTGGAAAATGGCTGAGGAGTAGCCGTTAGCGCTGGGTCTGCAATGTTCCTTGTATCTTACTTTCAGTGGTCGACTGGTCTCTCCAATGTAGGTGTTATTACAATTAGGCTCTTCACATTTGAGTCTGTAGATTACATTAGCCTTGGTACCTTTGTGAGGTCGGTCCTTGGGGTGTACCAGTTTTTGTCTGAGGGTTGAGTGAGGTTTGAAATTTGTGGCAATGTTGAAGTTTTGGAAGATCCGTCGGAGTTTTTCGGATACCCCTTGGACATACGGAATGGTGATGTTGACCTTGTGTTTGTTGGTCAGTGGTTTGCACTTTTGTGTTTTCTTAGACTGATCCGAAGGTTTGAGAGCTTTGTTGAAGGTCCATTTCTGGTAGCCACACTTGGCCAGGGCACCTCGGAGGTGTTTATGTTCGTCTGTTTTGGCTTTGTCTGAGGTGATGATGTTGTCTGCCCGATGGAAAAGAGTTTTGATCACTGCTAATTTGTGTTCCAGAGGGTGGTGGGAATCGAAGGCCAAGTACTGATCAGTGTGGGTAGGTTTCCTGTATACTTCAAAACGGAGGTTGCCATCTTTCTCTACGATAGTTTTGGTGTCAAGGAAGGGGAGCATGTTGTCATGACTCGGCTCTTGTGTGAACTTGATGTTGTCATCTATCTGGTTGATGTGGTCAAAGAAGTCATCAGCTACCCTCTTTTTTAGTCTACACCAAGTGTCGTCTACATAGCGGAACCAGTTGGCTGGGGGAGTGTCATTGAAAGTACTGAGGGCTTTGTTTTAAAACTTCTCCATGTACAGGTTTACAACAATCGGTGAAACTGGTGATCCCATAGCACAGCCGTGCATTTGTTGGAAGAACTGTCCTTTGTAAGTGAAGTAAGTACATCCTAGGCAGAGTTCTAGTAGTTCGCATACTTGGTCAACGGATAGGTTGGTTCTATCTGCTAAAGTGGTGTCGGCTTCCAAAGCTTCTCTGACTACTGACACTGCATCCTTAGGTGGTATGGAGGTGAAAAGAGAGCACACGTCATAAGATGTGATGATTTCATCGTCCTCTACATGGATGTCTTTGATTTTGTTGACAAAATCTGAACTATTCTGTACGTGATGCTGAGACTTCCCCACTAGTGGCCCCAAAATCTTGGCTAGAAATCCTGCTAACTCGTAGGTAACAGAACCTATACTGGAGACTATGGGTCGTAGGGGGACATCCTGTTTGTGGATTTTGGGAAGGCCGTAGAATGCAGGGGTTTGCTCCGTGGTAGGATTGAGTTTTAGGTACGTGGCACGGTCCAGAACTCCTTCAGTTTGCAATTTCTTGAGAGCTGCACTGATTTTCCCTTTAAACTTACTAGTGGGTTCCTTTTTCAAGGGCATGTAGGTGTCTTTGTCCTCTAAGAGGTCCTGTACCTTCCTGTCGTACTGTTCCCAACAAACACAAGGTCAACATCACCATTCCGTATGTCCAAGGGGTATCCGAAAAACTCCGACGGATCTTCCAAAACTTCAACATTGCCACAAATTTCAAACCTCACTCAACCCTCAGACAAAAACTGGTACACCCCAAGGACCGACCTCACAAAGGTACCAAGGCTAATGTAATCTACAGACTCAAATGTGAAGAGCCTAATTGTAATAACACCTACATTGGAGAGACCAGTCGACCACTGAAAGTAAGATACAAGGAACATTGCAGACCCAGCGCTAACGGCTACTCCTCAGCCATTTTCCACCACCTACAACACAACCAGGGGCACTCTTTCAAACTCGAGTCCACGGATATCTTAGACCGCGAAACCCGTTGGTGGGAACGAGGAGTTAGAGAAGCTATATATGAAAGGATGTACAACCCCACCCTCAACAGGGAGGGGGGGCTACGGGTAGACCTCTCGGGAACTTGGGATTTGGCGCTCCCAGCCCCAAGGACAGACAACACTTAAGCTCCTGTTCTGAAACAACAGGAGCTTCTTCACTAATTTGCATTATCCTTGTCTAACTTGTGTTTCCTTTTGGCCTTTCACAAAAATTGTCTTGACTTTTGTTTCCTTTTGGCCTTTCACAAAAATTGTCTTGACTTTTGTTTCCTTTTGGCCTTTCACGAAAAATTGTCTTTACTTATTTGCATATCAATCAATGGTTTGTGCTTATAAACCAGCAATTCTCCTGCAGTCCTTCAGTGTCACTGACGAAAGGTAGTGGATGCTACCTGAAACGTCTGACCGTTTCCAAAATCATATCCAGTTGCTTGAGTAACTGTTTTTGGCGATGTACTGTATTATTTCATACAAATTATAGTGCAGTAGTTATAATGACCAGTGTAGACCTCTATGAGAACTGCAATTGGATTTGGGAAAATAATCATATTCTCTCCCAATACAATCAGAGACTAGCAGTGAACCTCCACACGTTTTCTAACGATGATGCAACTTTTCAATCTCACTACGGTTTACAAGCCTCAGTCCTCTCAGCTTACATAGCATTTTTGTCCCCAGGGTGTGTACGTTCTACAGGACAACAGATGCAGAGTTCTCACACAGATATCAGCCAGTAAACAGTACCTGGAGGCTGCACCAAATGTAAGGATGTACTTCATGTAATTTTTACTTTGTTAACCAACTTGCCTGTATGAGGAGTACCATGTAGCTACTCCTGATGTTGATGGTAAACGGGGTAGGGGATGTTCCCAAGCAGCCGTTGTAACCCGTTTCTCTCAGTAGCTTGTCTTAATCTTCAGCCTGCTAAGGTAGCTATTTGGCTCCAAATTTGTATTGTTCATGGGATTAGGCAGCAGGAAAAAGGCTAATCATGATGTTTATGACTACGAAAGGAGAACAGATGCTTATCCAGGCCTGTTTATGTAACCTGTAATCTTGTTAGGGGGGTTAATATTGAGTAAAAATGAATAATAATGCAGTATCTTCCCTCTGTCCACAGTACCTAGCATTCCCCTGTGGCCTGATCCGCGGCGCCCTGGCTAACCTGGGCATCAGCTGTATCGTCACAGCCGAGGTCCAGAACATGCCGGCATGTGAGTTGAGCTACGGACTTTGATTGTTTATTTGTTTATTTATTTCTTTAGAATCTTAATTAGTGATACAAAATTGTATACTAATCTTCCTGGAGTCCTTGTTTACAATTCAATACGTAGCAATACAATACATGTACATAGCAAATTACAGTATCTTACAACTTTGATTTTGTTTTGACGCAACAGATTTTATTCGTACCACTGGAATGTCATCCTCCTTTGTCTCAATCACACTGAATGTACCATGTCTTATTTCTGTATGTACTGGGCCCTCTTACTGGACATCAACTTTTATAAGTTAAATGGGCTACCCAGTTGTGTTCTGATGAAATAAATATAAACAAGTAAATAAATCATCCTCATGATATATTTTACTCCTCTTTTACCAGGAAAATCTTCTCTTACTGTTCAATAGTTTTGTCTGTTCACCATTCATCTTTCCTGTTTTTGATTAGCAAAGACGAATCAACTTGTTTTCTTGTCTCCCTCACAGGTAAATTCCAGATCATGATCCAGAGATCACAATAACGCTGACACCTAGCTGTTACAAGCGGTACTGCAGACAGAAGGCTTTTAATATGCACACATGGCTGTGATGTGTAAGTCTGGTTACCAAACATACTTTAGCTCCCAAATCTCTTTTGCTATTTGCGGTGAGGACCAAAGAGACTCGGGAGCAAAAATTAGGTTTGGGAACCAGGCTATGTGATGTATGGACATTGAGGCAATGGTTAGGAGTCTCTCTCTAATATTAGTGGCCCAGTGGATATGGATAACATTAAAGCTGCAGCGAAAACATTGTTTGAGACTCTGTACAGTATAAGTAAGTAGCTACATGCCACTTAATGATATGTACATGTACTTTGAAATCAGTGTCAAATTTATTTGTGCTTATCACTTGTTACAGCAAGTGGATGTATGTATTATCATTATTCCCAATCATATATCAAATTCCCTGATTCTCTATGTATGTTTATACATGTATATGTATGTCTGTTGATTGCATAACATTTGATGTTAGCACGCTGAAATAGTTATCTGATGGTCAATTATATGTGTATATAAACCATACATTTTTGACTCACCGTAATATGACTTAATAATAAAGAAGTCAACCCCTCAGCATCTTGAATATCAAGAGACGTACAAACACAACTTGTATATTCTTCTTTTATTTCACCCTGATTCCAAAGTCTTATCAAAAGATATGGTGTGTAGTAAGATGGCACAGCGCCTTGGTTTATTAAGGCGACTGCGGCCTTATCTCTGTACTTATGTTGCCAATATTGTACAAAACCTTTGCTCTACCACTACTTGAATACTGCGATGTGGTGTGGGACAACTGTAGTACAACCTACAAGCAGCGACTACAAGTTTTGCAGAACAAGGCTGCTAGAATCGTCCTACGACGCGAAGCGAGGTCTAATGTGGGTGAACTGCACCGGGCACTTGGATGGAGCCAACTGCAAGACCGAAGAACTCAGCATGTCTGCATTATGGTGTACAAATGTCTCCATGGATTAGCCCCCAGCTATATCTACTCAACACGTTTAATTATAATCACCAAATCCACAATTACCACACCAGACAATCACATCTCCTACACAGACCCAACTACACATCAAAAACAGGCCAACGTACATTTGCATATAGGGCGGTAGTAGCTTACAACTTACTTAAATATAATAATGTGCCGTAGAAAAAATGAATTTAATAGTACAACAAAAATTATTTAAACGTAGGTAATGGAATATAAGTAACTTAATATAGAATGAGTAACGTTAAATAAATAAATAAACTAGAGGTCAACGATCTCATGCCTTTGTCAAAGGATGTTATCGTTATATAACTTAAGAAGAAGGTATAAGTGATATATTAGTCCCCCTAAATATGGAAGTTGGATCGTGAAAACTACCCCTGCCGATGCAGTCTGCAATCGTGCATTGGGCAAGGGAAAAAACAGCTGTGCAGGATATACATGTAAGGCAACACCGCCTGCAGCTATATGGGCTGCTTAATGACTATCCCCCTCTGGGACAGCCTGTAGCCCATGTGTCACAATGAAGGTAGAGTATCATGGAAGGTAACTGAATTATAGAATTGCTTCATTTATTAGGCAAATTAGATCATAATTTGCATAATTGTCATCTAATTATGTCAAGCATCACTTAAGCTACCTACACACGAAATATCAGGACGATCCGTCGACTGGTTATTGAGTTATCCTACTTTAAACATTTTCATACAAATGCTCCTGCAGTTCCAAAGCAAGCCGCTAGGGGGTCCAAACTTATGTCACTTCTTTCCGAGCACAAGAGCTATCTACCATCCAAAAATCATGACCCTAGCTTGTCCAGATCACCATATATCAAAACCGGAAGTTCCGCTGCAGTACCATAACGAGCCGCCAGGGGGCCCATATTCCTATCACTTCTAGGTCTCATCAAGACCTACCCACCTACCTACCAAATATGAAAACTTCTCGAGTTATACTGTTGACAGACGCACACACACACGCACGCCAACGAAAACATACCCTTCTTGACGAAGGCAATAATGCTACTTGAATAGTGGAGTGGAGGTGGGAGAATGACTTGGAGAAGGATCCTCTATGTCAGTTGGTAGGGTTGTGTTTTCTACACAGCCATGCTTTATAATTAGTAGTAGTCTTACGGTATTCTGTAATCAGATATTGTATTGTGTTTTTGTAGGGTTGCCCTGTGGCTGATCTATGTGATTAAGCAATTTTCACAAACACCCATTCAGAAATAGCCAGGCGTAAATAATAAGGCCCATTTCAATTATCTTGGAGAGGTAATTGTTGTGTGTATCCCTGTCCATATGTGTACTTTTCTCCCCTTCTTTTTCATTTCTGCACACAGATCGGGCCGTGTTTAGGTTGGACAGGGAGTCAGTAGGTAACAAGTGCGATTAGAGTTGGTTTTAGAAAGGTATCAGGTCAAATCGCCCAAGCCGTCACGGTTGATTTGTGCAGTTCAGGGCCCAACATGGAAATTATAGTGCATACCGTAGTCACCTTCGCCAAGCAGGTTATGTTTTCGTGGCCGTGTGTCTGTGTGTCTGACTGTCTGTGTGTGTGTTAACAGCATAACTTGAGAAGGCTTAAATGGATTGTCTTGATATTTGGTAGGTGGGTAAGTCTTGATGAGCCCTCGAAATGATTAAATTTTTGGCCCCCTGGCGGCTTGTTATGGTACTGCAGCTGAACTTTCGATTTTGATATCTCGTGATCTGGACGTGCTAGGGTCATGCTGTTTGCATGGTAGGTAGCTCTTGTGCTCGGGAAGAAGTGATATGAGTTTGGGCCCCCCAGCGGCTTGCTCTGGAACTGCAGGAGCGTTTTTATGAAACTGTTTTAAAGTAGATAACTCAAGAACCGGTTGACGGATCATCTTGATAGCTTAAGTGATGCTTGACATAATCAGATGATAATTATGCAAATAAGCATTTAATTTGCATAATTAATGAGGGAATTCTATAATTCAGCTACCTTGCATGATAGGAGTATTCAACCTTGTGACATGTGTAATTGAGACTGAGAGGAACATCGCCCTATAATAATTATGTAAATGAAGACCTAATTTGCATGATTAATAAAAGAATAATATAATTCCATAGTGGTTGATGCTGGCAATTTCATACTTGCACATTTTGAAGTTGACTGGAGGTGAACATCATTCAACATAACGTATTCAGATAGAAATGTTAGAATAGCCTTCTTTGTTAAATTAACATTGCCATTGGGTGGATCAACTGATGTAATTCATTCAAATTAGGATCTTATTTGCATAATTAGGGGAAATCTATGATTTGTCAGTCATAAAGGTAACCTCCGATTGGCGAATGAGGTCGTGGAACCTGGTATGAGGTCGTGGAACTCTAGTTTGTTTGATGCATTGGTCTGGATCTGCCCGCCTGGAAAGTGATACGATAGGTCATTCAGAGCTTCATTCTAGATCTGTCCACGACGCTAAAAATGTGAGCCATGTATCAGCTTCATGTAGCTGTTTCCCTTTGTTTGTCGAAATTGCAGGTATTTGAATTGCACTCCTAACGTTAATGTCGTACGGGTAACTATAACAGCAATTTTGTAATGTGCAATAGCAATTACTAGTATGTTGACATAGGTAGTTGCATAGTAGAATTTAGAAGAGGACATATCTCTATCTATATCTCTCCCTTTGTGCGTTTTCGATTATGCCCTTTCGTGCGACACAATTGTGTCTAAACAAGAAATCTATATCATTCAAAATGGCAAACATTACCTTGAAGGGTCTACAAGCCTGTACACAACCCCTCCCGCATGACTGGTGCTGGCAAAGTCGGTGGCCAGCATATACAGTTCACCTGGGAAAGGAGATAGAAAGAGGTAGTGAGACTGTAGCTGGAGACTACTTTGTAAGATTATCCCAATTTGAACAAAGGTTTTTAAACAATTACAGGGAAAGAATTATTTCGTATTGCTTTGCTAAATGTCAGTCCTCAGAATGGCATTGGTTCAGACCACCAGAGACTCATACTGTATTTTAACAGGGTAATCACCGTAACTATGTTTCTCTGTGCTTTTCTCATAAGCAAATAATCAAAGAATGTTGTGTACATATATTTGCAACAGCTTTATCCTCCATTCTTACCTGCCTCATCCTCTCCAAAAGACAAGATGTTTGGAACATATGAACCCCGTACACCATTGTTGCATGTGTCATCCCCTCCTACACAGATCACCCTATTGCTCCAGGCACCAGTCTTAGCATCTTCCGTCAGCGAGAAGAGTAAACTGTACACAGGGGCACCAAAAACCACGTCAGACACGGGCAATGGATTACGAATATGTTGACACAAGGAGGTTAAAGAGCTATTCATTCCGAAGGATGGAAGATCGTAACGTTTTGACTGGCGGGTTTCAACATCCAACTCTACCCACATGCAACCTGCCAAAGGTCTGCCATCTGCTAGAAGATTCTTTTGAAAGGACGTGTCAACAGAACTTTGATGTAGGGAAGATTTGTCACCCCCCCTCCAGTAACTACGATCCAACATTTTGCCGTTAACTCAACAATTCATCACCACAACAAAACGCTTCCAATAATCATTCTCTTTCATCTTTTTCTGTGTCCTACCATTTTATCTGTTTCATCATTGGGTGGGTATTCGGACTGCGCTCATAAACCTTTCAACATCTCTGTATATTATCATACCGTACCATATTTTGTTATTCCTTATTTCTTTGTACTTCATTTATTAAGAGGTAGCGTCAAAATAAGTCATGTCACTTGAGTGCGCTACCTCTTTGTCCTGTACCATGTCATATTTGTGTGAATAATAAAAAAATAAAAAAAATAACTACGATCCGAATCTGCTACGACCAAAAGGATGTACATCGACATTACCAGTAATCCTTTTGTGAACAATTTATTGACAAAAGCTTAAGTCCTTTTTACGTCCAATACCCAACCATATTCTTCTCGTATAAACTTCTTACAAACGCACGGTCTAAACGGAGCAAATTATATATCATAAATCATTACAAAAAAATCTCTATCTCACCCATTCCAGAAGTCTCCATAGATGTACTGTCCCCTCAGATTGGGAAAGAGACAGCCCCTGTACATGTACCCTCCTGTAATGGACTTTCCAATACTGTGGCTGTAGACGTGTATTGGCGGAATGTGGTTGGCTAAAGATAGGAACGAAAATTCGGCTTCATTGAAAGCTACATGTTTATGCACTTTAATTAGCTGTTGGAAATAGCGAGTACTGTAACTGATAAACTTAGCTAGATGATACCGGCGTTGGATTTTCACAGGTGAATAAATTACAACGCGCCCATCCAAAGGCTGACATAGAATCAGCACAAGTTCACCAACAACATGTAACAATGACATTCTGATAGTCTGACATAACGTTATATCTGTAGTTCATTCTTACCCAACTCAGGAGTTTTGCAGAGTTTTTTGTCGAAGCATTCAAAGCCCTCGAACGCACGCCATCCGTAGTTCCCTCCCTTCTTGATGATGTGAACCTCTTCCCATTTGCCCTGTCCGACATCTCCACAGAAAATGCGCCCTCGGCCCTCTCCAGTTTCGGGGTCGCCTCTGTCCACGGAACACCTCCAGGAGTTACGTTGGCCGTAAGCGTAGATCTCTGGCCTGACGTTGGGATGACCGACAAACGGGTTATCCCTCGGCACGACGTAAGGGGCGCTCTCGTCCGGATGGTTGATGTCGATCCTAAGTACCTTTCCCAGGAGCGAAGTCCTATCATAATAAGGCATAAGAATAGATGTTAAAGTGATTCATCAGGAATTGTAAATGTGGGGCAAGAGCTCAGGTAGTAAGCTCAAGGCGCCTTGTTTCATGCTTTCTCTTTTACGCGCACTGTAGAATTCGGCTAATGAATGTTTTGACCACAAATTTTTGATACGAAAAAAACACATTCGGAAAACATGTATTTTGTAAGCTGGTTTCTTACTTTGGCAATGTTTGACTGAAATATGTCAACGCATGGAGACGATACCCTAAATACTCCAAACATACCTTCTCTATGATGTAAATCAATATCATAGTGCATCCCCGATCACAATAAAGTTTACAGTGTTAGAATGAAGATCAATTCTACATAAGTGAAGGTGTGATTGAATATCTTACAAGTTCTGTGCGTTTCCTCTTCTGCCCCAGGGGTCGCCTGCTTGTCCTCCGTCACCAGTGAAGGCGTACAGATACCCGTCCACCCCGAAGAGCAGCTGACCTCCGTTATGATTTGGTGCCGGTTCGTCCAGCTCAAGAATGACCTTCTCCGAGGCGCGATCCACTTGGTTCATGTCATGAGAAGCTATTCGGAACTCACTGATGCGAATCTTCTGATGTTTCTCGTTTCCAATAGAATAGTAAACAAAGAGTCTATTGTTCTGCTTGAAGTCTGGATGAAACGCCATCCCAAGAAAACCACGTTCATCGCCACGGCTAGTGGATGTCAGGATATTCTTGGACAGGTCGAGAAACGGTGTGTCTATCTTACTGAAATCGTGAAGATACACGTGGACCTTTCCGTACTGTTCACCGATAAAAACACGATGAGTGCCGTCTCCTGCGTGGACGAGGACTGTAGGGTTCCTCAAACCGACCACAAGCTGCTTGAAGCACAAGCACCCCTCCCCACCAGTGCCCTGTATGGCTTTTTGAATGTCGTTGGAAAATTCCTCGTTGGTGATAATGTCAGGATAACAGTAGTCCATGTCGGTAATTTTGATCGACTCACAGAACTTTCCGGGATCTGATGGTGATAGTGTCTTTCGCACGGATGGGTCAACTGTTGTCGAGAGGAGGGCATTGATGCACTCACTGGGTATCGAGGAACAATATTTCGGACATAGGCCTGGCAGCGGCTTCTTCACCTGTGAAAGAAAAAGATACAAAATTGAAATTGACAAAGTCTCAGGGCCAGGGGCATTAAAGTATGCCATATATCTTTACACGATGACATTCAAATGTTGGTACGGCAATGGCAGTCTTCACATTCAGATCGAAGAAAAGCTTCGTCAATTTGGCTTTCCGTGTGTGCTGCCACACAAAACCTAAGTGTTCATACAGACTCCCAAAATAATCTTATGTCACAAGAAAAACGAGAAAGATTATTTGAAGGTTATTATTGAGAGTCGTTTCTAATACGTGAGATCTACTTCTATTTTAATATATAATATGATGACTTGTTACCTTTATGTTTTAAATTTCGATATTCTAGTTTTCTAATATAACCTGAGCTTCGCAATTGTAAATGTTAACACCCCAATTCAGCCTATGGGCTGCGAGATGTGTTTGACATGTTAGCTTATGTACATGTATGTATGTATGAGCAAATAAACCATTACTACTATCAGAAGAAAAAAGCCGTTTACCTGAGTAGTTTCCAGGTCGTACAAATGAGCGGCGTAAGGCGAGCACGTCTGACAGAGGATGTTCATAACGTGCTTCTCACAGACTGTCCGAGAACTCCGCGGCAAACTTCTCAGAATCTCATAGAACTGTTTCCTCAGCTCATAGTCCTGTTGAAAGGAGGAGATAATTTGCGGATTATTTTATCATACTCCCTCACTCACTGACATACTCATACATGTATTGATGTTTGATCCGCTTTTCTACCGCACCGATACGGACGTCATGTCACTGCAATCGTCGATCAGCGACTGACTGTCGTTGCGGTCTGTTCTCGTAGCCGTGCCCCAATTTATGGAGTATCGGGGCTGGCAGAGGACGTGCCCGGGCACGTTTGAGGAGGACAAAGAGATTACGTCACGGGGTTAGTAGTCTGCGCGACACCGACATCGCTGTCGGTGGCTTCAAAGGGGCAAAGTTGGGCATGCCTCTACAAGATCGATTTATAATTACAATATAGCCGTCGGTCTTGTCTACCTGCCCACAAATCATTTCGCAATGTCCTTCGTTTTATCATTTATCCGTGGCTTAAATATGAAATGACATGAACTCATCCTGTCAACAAAACGTCGATAGTACACTCAAGATAGCTATAGACCAAGATAATTGTTGTCTTGACTGAAAACGATGAATTAAGAATTCTGTAAACATGTTTGTGTGTCCGGGATTTTCTTTTACTGTCATACCCCCTATTACCTATTAGATATTTTTCTATCAATAAAGAATGACTAAGGAGGGACGGAGGAGAAAGTATGCGCACATGAAAGACATATACACTCCTGATGACTAGATATAACATATGAGTACTACCCACTGATACATGTGTGGGACACATACCTTCATCACTAGCTGTTCATTCACTTCGGGACGGTTGGAGGACAGGAGGAGGAGGACATATTTATAGTCCTTAGACATATACACACACACACACACACACACACACACACACACACACACACACACACACACACACACACACACACACACACACACACACCTCATGGAAAGAAAAACAGATGCATGCATAGTAAAATCACAAGCCCATTCATATTTACTATATCGGAATATACTATAATGACCATAAACACACCTTATGTCTATACGTTAAACATTAAAACAATCATATCATTATGTCTACCCATATGCTGAGGCGGCGCCATACACACATGCGCCACCCGACAGCGCCACCCGAAATAAGCCACTTTCTCCGCATACTATACTATTAACATGCAAGCTATGGAAATGATAAACTATCATTCTGTAATACTTAAATCCTTAAATCCTGCCCTGAAATTAAATGGTCGTGTACTCTTTACCCAAACATTACACTGTTGCATTTTCACGTAGCACTTTACCTGTTCTTTGGTGCAGCACCCGAATTTGTTGTATTCTCGACATAAACTGAGCGGCTCTGCCGGCTCGAAGGGGGGCATGAAGTCCAGGCACTGTGGGTGAGCGTGGACGGTCACCGACAAGGCAAAAACAACGGCCAACAGCGCGAGAGACATAGTGCCCCCCACTTGTGACATTTTGCCTTACGAAATAGGACGAATGGTATCGCCCCGTGAAAGCACCGGACGCATATTTCCCGAACACCGGCAAACCGGTTCAACCAGGCCGGAGCGCACCTGTCACAGTGGGACAATACCCATAATGCATTGCTATCCGAGGAACCTACAGGAAGATGTTGAGAATAGTTTTCAATACACCATGGTGGAAACATACTACTAATGAACAGTTATACGGATCGTTACCAAATGTCACTACAGTAGTGTCGACGACTAAGTTTGGCCGGTCATGTTGTACGTAGCAAAGAACCAGCCAGTAGGCTACCACTTTGGAACCCTGACTCAAAAAGAAGGGTTGGACGTCCTAACATATCACTTAAGAAACTTATAGAAACTGAAACAGGCTTGGAGGGCCTGGAACTTATTTCAGCAATGAACGACAAGCAGTTCTGGAGATCAACGAGGATGAATGATGATGATGATGATGATGATGATGATCTGAGGTAACTACTGGTACCCGGGAGGTACCAGTAGTCTGCTACTGAATAAAGAGACTCTTTCTACACAACCAAGTGTTTTATTCAACCGACGTTTCGGTGACCGTCTGTCACCTTCTTCCGGGCAATTCTGACTGGTTCACATTGCACTGCAGCATAGGTGTCGCTGCTGTAGATGCTTGGTTGTGTAGAAAGAGTCTCTTTATTCAGTGACTTACCAACCTGATGAAACTATTCACGGATAGCCTGCTACTATTTGAAGAGTCCCTAACTTTTGGTCTTATTGATTTCGAAAGGGCGGAAGGTACTTGGAGCGCTTATGGTGTATTGACAAAGTATGTGAGGTCAACAAAGTTAACGAATGGCCATGGGATATGTAATAAAGGCATGTCAACAGTACCTATATCACTATGCGTGGGCTTCGTCTAAAAAAATGACAGAGAATTAACGGGCATAGGTCTTCCTGATCGACCGCCAGGTCATAGATGTATTCCCAAGCGATCGCCCGAGCCTCGCTCCATGTGACGGGGATGATTTTCAAGCCCAAAATACGCGCGATCCTCGGTCGATCTAAAATCGGGCGACCTTTCGGCGGTCAACAAATACGGCCGAAGCTCGTCGACAATGTGACGCAGGCATTAAGCACAACACAATAACGCTGTTCATTTCCGACATGAGTTCACGTACATTTCTGCAGTGTTCTTTGTAACAAGACTAAATCAACTGGACTAAGAAGCACGCTATGCACGAATTCTTACGTGCACTACGGAATTCTACATTTACTTAACATCCAATGTATACGTCGTATTAGGCTTTTAGGCTTTACCCATGATGGGAATTGTGCCACTTGTTTTTTTTTTAAAGTATACTCGTAATATTTGAACAGCATGACATATAGATTACTAATAAATCAAGCAAGACACCAGTCGTAAAGTTGCCCTGATAATGAATGAAGACCTCTATTGTACACACATACCCACTGGGTTTAGTACAGGTCACAACAAAAGAATGAAATACAGATGTTACATATATACATTGCTAAGTAACTACAACTAAGTACATTCGGTTTCTTCTTGTTTCTTAGTAATGGTAAAAGGGTAAGAACAGATATGTTTCATAATTGAAGGTTTGTCTAAGCTCATTAGAAATATAAATTTGTCAGTATGCTTAGGTGTATGAAGTATAGGGGAACATGGGTTGAATCAAACTATAAAGTTCAGCTCTCTCTTTGTTGTATAGTTTACATTCTAATAAAAAATGTTTCTCATCTTCAATTCTTTCTAGATCACAGTATCTACCAATTCGTTGTTCCAGGGGAGTACGGTTATGTCTTCCGGTAATGTGTCCTTTAATTCCTCCATCACGGTGCAAGATGCAGTCCAGAATGTTTGCCAATGTTGAGCTGAATTCCAGGAAGTCAGCGCGGTTCCAGGAAAAAGAGCCAGGGGGTTATGACGTCAGTGTGACGTTTGCCAAAGTCATGATCCTGAACGCGATTCGGTTTCATCAGTAACACAGTATATGTGGTTCGAGCTACGTTCCGGTGACTGCACTTTGAGTATTCTTTATCTCCTGGTCATATTTCTATGTTTGTTCTCGGCTCTGGGAAAGTAATGATTAACCACTCAGCTCTGACACCTGCCATCCAAAGGCAAAGTTCCATTCTTGAACAATTGCGGTCAACACAGAGCAGCTACTGGGTAAACTTAAAAGGTGCACAGTGACGGTGAAAACTGAGCAGCGGTGGGAACAAATTTTTAGCAGCCGCGAGTCGACGGATTTTTCAACGAGTTAGTATCTTTTGGAGGTGACAGTGAGCTTCTTGTCTTCCGTGTACAAGAAGAGACGGGAGCCCTGCATTAACAGGTAAGTCATTTTACGTGAACGTGCAACTGATCAAGTAGAATCTGCAACAACCTTTTGAGAAAAAATGTTGGGCAGTACTAGAAGACTCAGTCAAGTGGCAGGTACAGACATTATGGTCGTGTTTTTGTTCGTTTTTATGGTCTTGTTGCTTGTGGGTTTGTCTCGGTGTAGGTTCTAAAAGACGCCAGTTGTTTCAGGGTCTTTGATTATAGTGTTGACAGTACATAATACCCTTTTAGTCTTGTGTTTTTGTCGTACGTAAATTACCTGGTATTAAAGTGTCGTCGATCTTAAGTTGTTGAATTTGTTTTCATGATTTTCCTAGGTTTGCATTCCACGGTGACTTTGGTTGAAGCAAATCAAGATTCTATTTTCCCGAGTTCAAGTAACCAATGTTATATAGGCTGGTGCATGCATTACCTGATTTTGTTGCAGTTTTCCATGTTCGTTAAAATAAAATGACAGTTAGCTCTGAAGAAAGTGTGTATTTTATGGCATGTGTTTTGGTGTTTGCCTACCCGCATGTGGCAAAAGCATGCGTGGAGTACTCTCCAAGCAGAGGTTTGGGTTTTGGGCTTATTTTTGGCGTATTTTTAGGCATTATATCGGGCTTTCTTTTTTTAATGAAATTTTCGGGTTGGGGTAAAAGAAAATTTCAGTGAAAAAAGAAAGCCCGATAAAAAAGCCTAAAAACACGCCAAAAAATAAGCCCAAAACCCAAACCTCTGCTTGGAGAGTATGCGTGTAGGAACACCGAAGTCAATCGTGACATTTGTACGTAACACAGCCTGACGAATTTCTGCTATGATTTGTATCAAGAGTACTTAGTACTTTCTTCTCATCTTCACTCCAGTGGCAACTAATGACTATGAGGTGGTGTATTTCTTTCTCCTTGCAGGCAAAATGGAGAAATACACGATCCAACAGGAGCTGGGACAGGGCGCGTTCGGTAAGGTGTACAAGGCAGAACGTGAGGAGGACGGAAGCACGCACGCACTCAAGTGTCTCACCGTGGACTCACCTGAGAAGGGAGACGTCGTGGTGAAGGAACTCCACGCTCTACAACAGGTAAGACTGATGTAATCAATGACCTCCAATAAGCAACTTCTTGATATTCATTCATGTTTATCACGTTGACGTGATCAAAATGGTCATACATGTACAATACGGCAGAAATGTCTCAGTTTGAAATAAGTTATTCCGTCTGAAAATGTAGGTTGGAAAACACCCAAATATCGTGCAGTTCACTGACGCCTTCATCGAGGGCGCCGGATTGAACACTCCTGCACTGAACGTGTGGCTGGTGCTGGAATACTGCAACGGGGGCACGCTGGATAGGTACGTTACTATGGTTACATGTACGTGCTGTACAATATTTGCACTATACCGGCCGTCAGCCGAAGGTCTGGCATTTGCATATGAGGTCAAACAAAAGGTATGAAGACTCTCCTTATGCTTGCTGCTGTTATACATTACTTTGTTAGTGGTCACAAATGAAGAACTTACAGTGTACCCAACATCATACCAAACAGCTTTATATTAGGCCGCAACCCTGATCGAGCGACCGTTCTGCAATTACTGTGTGACACGGCAGAGGGCGTGGCTTACCTGCACGGTAGAAACATCGTCCACCGAGACCTGAAGCCTGACAACATCCTGGTGGACAACTCCGGGCAGAGACCGGTTGCCAAGGTCTGTCATGATCAAACGTGATCTGCACATAGGTAGTCTTGAGTTGTCATTTACAGTATGCAGAATAACGACTTGTTGGTCTGATGAAAGTTCTGTATCCATCGTCCGTTAGATTGCGGATTTCGGCATCGCCCGTGTCTGTGAGCAGAGCGGCTGGGACATCAACAGTTACTACCTGCAGACTGCGGTCGGCACCAGACTGTACCTGTCTCCTGAAATCATCGGTCCGCTGCTGGGTAAGATACGTTCTCATGTGACAAGGGCATCGCGTGTCCAGGTCCAGAACTGTGCGCGACCTGAGGCACGGTTCTGGACAAACACTTGGTTTATCTAGAAGTTGATTTGCTCTAGTCTGTCGTGGATAGGCGTCAGGACTATCCAGATCCGTGCGTGGGCTTGGTGGATATAAGCACAGTGTTGTTTCCGAGTCCAGAACTGTGCTCGGGTGAATCTACTTTCTAATTGGGTATACTATCGTCTACGTGTTGCGTTGTATCAAGAACTGTATTCGCAATATGATATCTAACCGTCTCTATGTCTCCATATAACCATACATGGAATCTTGGGCGTGAATAATTATGCTACGGTGCCGCCAATCACTATGGTTGACAGCACTTCCGGGCACGGTTCTGGACAGTCAGGCTGTGTCCCGTTCTGTGCCCGGTCAGGCAGGGACAGGCACGGTTTGGGACACAACAACGTCCCTGGTGCGTTGCCAAAACGATCGATAGTTTTGGCAACGCACCAAGGACGGAGCCTGTCCGTATAGCATTTGGCCGGGTTTGAATGTAGTCCACAAAAGCATTCCTAGTGAATCCCTATCTTCTGTTCTGCACATATGTTAAGGTTTTTGGACTCGAGCAAAAGTGGCATAAATTTAGTGTGAAGTACAACCTATGGGGTCATATTGAGGTCACCTGAGTTAGCGCTAAATGGCAGCCGCTCCAGACCCTTGCGATTCAGCCCCACCAATTGTAAGCTCCTCACAATTCAGCCATTGGCTACAAGGATAGAGTAGCCAGCCCACCCCAATATATAACCTTTAACGGGTTAACAAAATACTGCACTTCCATAGAACACAATATGACATAGACCTCTTTACGTCAGCAAAGCTTTGTTTTTAACTCTATTAAAAGCTATGTCGCTATCATTGTCAACAGCACAGCGGCCTGATCAGGTGACCTACACCGCCAAGACCGACGTCTTCTCCTTGGGCCTGATCATGTCCGCCATCTTGGATCGGACGACAGTTCCGTTCAACCCGGGAAAAGTGACGCCTTTCCTGCCGGACCCTGGGAACGGGCAGCCCGCGGCCGTGGCTGACGTCATGGTCGCACATCCGGGGTACACGGTGGCAGACATGCTGATGACGAGTGAACCTCCGGGGTCTCCGGTAAAGGTACGTGCGGAGAAGCTGAGGGAACTGAGGCCCTATGTAATTATGATGTTTTTAAGAATTTATGTCCATTCTATGTATACTTAACCACACTTTTCTCCCTGGGCAAGCCCTTAATAATAGCTTCAAGCTAGTTGGGCTGCCCTGGCTGTGTTGTATCAGCCGAACCAAATAAACAATAAAAACAATAAACTGAGGCCCTAAGTTGGCCGGCCGTCGGGCGATCCGACCCGCGGTCGGGCTGGGTTATGCGGAATACACAGTGTTTTATTCTATTTATGTTATACCCATCCGAGAAAACATACATCTCAATGCAAAATGTGCCAAAAGTTGGTGTCCTGAAACAAAAATTTGTAACGTACCGTGATCAATCCGGCGCGGTCCGAACGTCCGAAGTGGCGCGCGCGAAACGCGTTCGAAACCGCTTCCAAAAGTTCCATAGGATGAGTCGAACGCGTTTAGCGCGCGCCACTTCTTAGCCCGTGTGATACAACACGGTGTATTCCTTATCGCCCGAGGTATCGGCTCGACTCGCGGGAGGGCCGGGACCGAGGGCGATGCGGAATACTAGTACACCGTGTTGTATTCTATTTATGTCATACCCACCCAAGAAAACACGCCTTTCAATGCCAAATGAGCGAAAATTTGGTGTCCCTAAACCCAAAAAATGGCACAACATCAATTCCAATGTTCCAATCCTGTATTCGAATTTTCGAAAGCGGCGCACACGGTTGGGGCGAAACGCGTTCGAATCGTTCTATATGGAAGCCCGGTCGTAAACCCGGGCTGGAACACGGGCTGGAACACCCGTATCGAACGTCTCGTATCGCGACCTAGGTATGACATAAAAAAGTGTAACATTTTACACAGAAAATGTAGAAAAGCTGTTGACATCACTGCATGCATCTTCTGATCATCAACAAAAAGCGATTTCCCTGACGTCAAAGTGGTTAAAACTTGCGCTCAAAATGTCATGAACACCATTAAAATGCGTGCTGCTGCGTAAAGCGAAAAAACACCAACAACTTTATATCCCCTCATCAGGCCCTGGTCCTGTCCATGCTGGCAGCTGATCCTCACCACAGACCGACATCAGAACAGGTTCTCGGCCGCCTCAGGCAGATCACCAACTCTCCTCATCAGGGGTGAGTCTTGAGAAATTCGGACCCTCTCACAGTTTGCCATGTACCGCTTTAGTTATCTACGTCGGCCATACGGCCTCGCTATGTATGGAAGTTGCTGCTGAACGTTTCTTGACACAGTACACGTCTCTGTGGCGGGAAATGAACCTTCTATCGGGGGGAACCTTCTATCGGGTCTGAAACCTTCTCTGGCCGGCCAAAGAACTTCAAAACGTATTATCAAAACGGCCACCCTCTCACGGAGTCTGCACAGGAGGCTAACGTCTCTGACATCCCACACATGAAAACCTTCAGAGCAGGGACCGAAATTCGGGTGGGTTCACTTCAACGTACGGTGAACACCTGTCAAATTTCCCATTACCAGTAGGTGGCTTGAATCAGCTATGTTCTACCACTGGTGACTACTTCCAAGCACATTATATAATGTTCTATTCAAACTACTAGAAGTTCCCTGCTGAACATATTCCCGATCTTGTAGGGCCGCCATCGTAGCCGTTCCGGTGATGCCTTCGCCAGACCCGCCCCCGCCGTACACCGTGGTGGAAGTGGTAGTAGACGGGAGGTCCGAACCTGGGACATGGCAGGACCGGTACGTAGTGCAGATACTGTTCTTGTTTTGTTTCCTCATCGACGATAACGGCCACGCCGAGTTTAGATGCCTGGAAACATTCATCAAACAGGGAAATGCTGAAATAATTACGCCAGTTTTATACAAACTCCCCACTCAAAATAATTCTAAACGACACCAAAAGCACGTCGACCTTTCTGTCTACTTATGTCATGCCCAGACTCGATTTCCTTATATCTAAGCCAATATATATCTTGTAGCAATTACAATTGTTTTGCAATAAAGATCGATCGATCGATCGATCGATCGATTCATTCATTCATTGGTTGATTGAATGAATGAATGCATGATTGATTGATTGATTGATTGATTGATTGATTGATTGATTGATTGATTGATTGATTGATTGATTGATTGATTGATTGATTGATTGATTGATTGATTGATTGATTGATTGATTGTTGTTGACCGTTCCCTGCAGCCTGTCCTCCTGCTGTAAGGCCTGCTGGAGGTGCGATGCCGGGGAGGAGTGGTACCACCTGGCGGGGAAAGGTCCCGGCTGGGTAGCGGTGCTGCTGATCGGGTGGCTGGTGGTCATCATGGCGGTGCTGTGCGCGGTGTTCTGCGTGGTGATGTACATGTGCTTCCTCTGCGTCCTGGGGATCTGCCTGAGCGCTGCTGACGACGACAGGCCCGTGAGGGTAGAGCGGAGCAACGACACTGCCGCGCTCGCCTTCCTGTTCGCAGTCGGAACACTCGGCGCTTTCGGCGATTAATGCTTAGGCCACATTTCTAATAACCGGGGCCCGGCCGGGCTTAGCCTGGGTGCCAGACCCTGGCGTTTCATGAGTGATAGATTTTGGGGGGGAGAAAAAAAATGTCCGCTACCAGAAGTATACGCCCAGGCCCTATATCTATCACGCCAGCGAAGGGATAATTAGGGCCAGGGTGCCAAATCGGTTTAGTGGGGCGTATGGCTTCCCCTGGCCGAAGGGATTATCACTCACTCCCGGTAGGGTCTGGCACCCAGGCTAGGCCGGGCTGTTTGCGTGAACGAATAATGAACAATCCATATCAACAATATACACAAATAGTACATGATGAGTTTTTCAATTTTTGTTTGTTTGTTGTATTTTATACGCTACCAAATCTATCCAGTTGTTTGAGTAACTGTTTTCATCAACGGTGGACCAGTACGATCTTTTGGAAAATAATTATAAGCTGTCGAGCAAACATGTGGGTACAAATGTAAAATTACGTTGCAGTATTAGATTCTAATGTCCGATTGAACACCTATGATGAATAGGTATGTTGTTTTTACTTTGGTTGTGCGCTAGCTGAAGCAATAGGCACGGGTGTACATCGTACTTGCTCATGTGTGTAAAAGCGCCAGGTTTCTTTGGTGCACATTTTAATGACATTTAGAGATGACATTCTGTTTGATACCTTGTGTATACATATCAAACAACTGGGACACGAACGACAACGGCAAAAGTCGTTTTTATTAATGATATATAGAAAAAGGATCATTTCTGTATGTGCAAAAAAGGACAGACTTGACATTGTTACAGGATATGAAATAGTTAATATATAGATTGCCAGAGGATATGAAATAATTAATATACATAACGTTAGTTCAAAAGAGATGCTCTGGAAGGGAATTTTTGTTTTTTGTTTTTGTTTGTTTGTTTATTGGTTTATTTGTATCAACAACAGCATAACTGGCAGCCCTGGCGTACAGCGCTGAATTTCGATGTTTGTTTACAATAACATAAATCATTCGTAGTATAGTAGAGTTGTTAATAAACATAAATCATTCGTAGTAAGCAAGGTCGTCACGAATGCACTTGTCACTTATGCTAATAATACCTGTGGAAACTTTGGCTGACATGGTCGCCCTATTTGAGTCGTTATTATTGTCGTTACATTATAGATTATACAAGCAATCCAAGCTGCCAGACATGAGTGTTTACATGTGGCGTTAATTTGTTTGTTATGCGCATGAGCCAGCGTTTCAAAGTTCGAGTACTTTGTACATTTGTTCGCCAGTTCTCCTGTGCGTCCGGGTTTTCCAAGTTTTAGTAAATTTTGTTTGTTAGCTTCCGTGGACGATTCTACATGTAACAAGCAGCTGTTGGCAGGTAGGTCTACTTTCCTTTTTAAACGTTGCACACATACATACATAAACATCCCTTCAGCTTTCATCCCTTTGCTGTAGTTGAATTAAGCGGAAAGTTAAAGATGTGCCGATTTCAATTGTGGCCAACCTAAGAAAACAAGGTGGGGTTTAAGTTAGTCCGGATGCAAGGCCTTCAAGCAGTTTTTTTTTTTGTTTTAGATACTTTCAAAGGTTCTCTTTGTCTGCTAGCCAAGCATAGGCAGTCTTTGTCTCGTCATTTCCTTCTTTGCTGGCGCCGCTTTAACGTTATATGTTTTGTTTGCTTGCTTGTTTATTGTGTGCGCTGGAACGGAACTTGCCTGAAGTTTTGTAACATATTGAATAGACGCTGCAATAGCTGGTTTAGTATCAACCTCATTCGCTCAGCCTTGCCACTGAGCGAAACCCGACCGTTTTACACGCAGGAAAAATCGATGTACGCAATTTTCGCTCGCACTCTGCGTGTAAACCGGGCCCAAGTCCGTTTCCAAAGCGCAGTGCGCGACTCGGGAGCGAAGGTTTACAGAAGAAGGCAGGTACAAACGGCAAGGAAGAGCAGAGGCCGCCGACGTTAGCGGTGAAGGTGGAATATATGAAAATGAGATCAAAAACTGTATCAGGCATAAAGGAAAAGTCGCCCAAGAAGGACAGAATCAGCAAAAACTGTCTAAACTGTCAGCCTGGAAATTTTCTCCGGTTCCTGACTCGGTCCTCGTTGCCATGGTAGACAAGCGAGTTTTGTTTACGTGTCATTCTGTGCGTACGTAATGGCGGTGCCTAACAAGGAAACAACGCTATCAATTGCCCACAAATGTACAAAACATTATCACTTGTACATGTGGCTTAAAGACAGTATCAAATTGGCAGGGCAGTATTCAGCAGTTTGGCTGGCGAAAGAAAAAGATACCGGTACAGAAAAAGCCTGATAAAAACGCTAAAAATAGACGTCAAAAATAAGCCAAACCCCAAACCTCTGCTTGGAGAGTAACAAAATAGGCCGTTGACTTGTTTCCGTGTGAGACCGAGATTGCCCCTAGTAACACACGCTTGTTGCAGTTGTATCCAGGCGGTCGCTAATTGGACACGGTCATCATTCAACTTTCCGCAGTTCTCCTATCTACGTTTCTATGGGTCCTACTCTTTTCGAGTAATGATTAACTCCCCTGAATTCAACTGTCACTCAAAGGCGACGTTCCAATCTTGAAGGTCAGCAAAAAGCTATAGCTACCGGGTGAAGGCCGTCGTCACGAAAACAAAAAAACAAAAAGGTCTGTTGTCCCTAGCAACCGGTTAACCACGCAGCACGGTCGGAAGAAAGCCTTCCAAAACATTTTCTGTAAGTGAGTTTCTGAAATTAGCGTCTTCAGATAAGTGAAAGTGGTTCTCGAGTTTTGAGAAGAAGAAGTTAAGTTCCGTCCTCGAGGTGAGCACGGCAATCCCACACTGACAGGTGGGTACTGGACTGGCTCCAGGAAACTGTTTAGAAGTAGATAGAAATTACAAAGTATGTTGACAAAGAAGTCGAGTTTCCATTTCCCTATATAAAATACGTTGCTTGACTGTCGGTTGTTTTGTTTTTGAGGAAATTTTTTGCACCTATTTTCTAAGGATGAGCCTTTCCATTGTGCGATTTGACCATAGAACAGCGGTACCTAACAAAGTTGTACTTTTTGTTTAAGGCTAGATTTTTTGTTTCTCCCTAAGACGACATGGAGAAGTACACGATCCAACAGGAGCTGGGGCAGGGAGCGTTCGGTAAGGTGTACAAGGCAGAACGTGAGGAGGACGGAAGCACGCACGCACTCAAGTGTCTCACCGTGGACTCACCTGAGAAGGGAGACGTCGTGCTGAAGGAAATCCGCGCTCTACAACAAGTAGGATATAGCTGTCATTTTCAGCAGTGACAGGCCAGTAAACGAAACTGTCAGTTTTTGTTTGTTCTCGTCCATGTACGTGGGCACATATTGGCCATGGTACAATCAAAACTGTGATACTACGCTGCATAACAATCAATAAGGGACGGTGCGTTGCCTTCTAGTCACGATTTTCACATTCCTGTACGGTTGATAATATATAAAATTGCTAAGCCAACAGACTGAAATTATGCGGCGAAAGGACGGCTCAATTTGGAAATCGCACGTAAGGAACATAACGGAATGTGTTGCAATATTCCTTACTTTCCGTTGGTACTTGTGAAAATATTCAAAGAAATACTGACAAAAATAACTGGTTTGTGATCCGCAAAGACTGTTTGTTTGGTATCTATAGTTCTTTTTCTCAACAATCTAGGTTGGAGAACACGTAAACATCTTGCAGATCACAGTTATGTATTATAATGGATATGAGGGATTGTATATATTGCCTGTCTTGTCTATTGTAACTTTTATTTTCTGTACGCAAACTCTTCCAATTCAGGGATTCTCATCCCTGCTGCAAAGTTTGCTTTTTGGTGTCATGAAAGATGGATTGTCATGAAACTTGGTAGGTGGGTAGGCCTTGATGAGACCTAGTTTTTTTCTTCGTCCATGTACGTGGACACATGTTGGTCATGATGACATAGAATGATACAATGATACAATCAAATACAATCAAAACAGTGATACAACAGAACATAAACCAACGACTTTACACCAACACCATACACTTACTTATATATAAGAACATGTGCGCTGTCTTCTCGTACGGTTGAGAATATATATGCTAAGCCAACAGACAGAAAGTATGCGAGCGAAAGAAGTTTATCAAAATCGCACGTAAGGATCCGAACCTAGCGGCTTATGTTGCAATGTTCCTTACTTTCCGTTGATAAGTGTACAAATATTCAGTGAAATACTGACACAAATAATTGGTTTGTGATCCCGCGAAGACTGTATGTTTGGTATCTAATGTTTTTCCTCAACACTCTAGGTTGCAATTGGAGAACACCCAAACATTCTGCCTTACACCGAAGTGTTCACAGACACCGGGTTGAACACTGCGGCACTGGACGTGTGGCTGGTGCTGGACTACTGCACAGGAGGCACGCTGGACAGGTGCGTGTGCGCTACAACTTTGTTTGACCTATATGTAATCTCCAAGCAGATCTTTTGGTGGCTACAAGAAATTGGCAGGGCAGCATCCAATACGCCGGCCACCGTCGCCGGAAAAAAAATATATTGATACAAAAGAAAGTCCGATAAGAACGCCTAAAAAGACGTCAAAATAAGCCGAAGCCTAAACCTCTGCTTGGAGAGTATGCCCTGTGTAACACTAGGCACGAACGGGAGCCATACAATTATATTTACACAAGGTCTGCTACTTCCTTTGCATCGGTGCGCCGCGGGAGACACGTAGGTTAGGTTAATCATCATTATACTGATTGCTTCTTTCCATGCGGCATGCTGTTGTGTATACTAGCTATAGTAAATAGCAACCGTCGCAATCATTGAAACGGCATGTTGCGCGAGCTTACAATACATCTATTCACGGGGCCCCCATGCTCACTTGGCTTTTACCATAGGCCGCGCCATGCGGCCTATGGTATAGTGCCCGGAATCACGTTGGTGGATGGGTCGACAGAGGTTGCGCAATGCCTAACAGCAGGTTACGCAATGCGAAGCCAGGCCAGCCTCGAAATTAACATGTGAATGTTGGATGGCTCGCAGGAAGTTGCGCAATGTCTAACCGCACGCGTTACGCAATGCCAAGCCAGGCCTCGCAATTAACAATGTCCCGATCAAATTACGTTTCGGCAATTTCGGGGCAATTGGACAATTCTGACGTCCGCGTCATTTAGGAACACGATCCATCCGTGGGAAGCAAAGGGAAGCAACACTGTCTATTTTTCAGGTCTTTCAATTCACTCTTTTTAGCATTGCTACAATTCGAGCAAGGTGAGGAAGTCATTGATAGTGCACATCCATGCCACCCAACCAGCTATTCCCATTTTGGCGGCCTATGGCCAACTTTTTTTAAAAGCTTTCTTGTTTCATTGAACAGCTTCATCTTGGGAAGCAACCCTGACCGAGCCACCGTTCTGCAATTACTGTGCGACACGGCAGAGGGCGTGGCTTACCTGCACGGCAGAAATATCGTCCACGGAGCTCTCAAGCCTGACAACATCCTGGTGGACAACTCCGGGCAGAGACCGATTGTCAAGGTCAGTTATGATTAAAAGTGTTCGTGCACATAGGTAGCCTTTAGAGTCTGTTATTTGCAGAATGCAGGTCAATGACTTGTTCTTCTATTATTAGAATGAAAGCTCATCTGTGTTGGTAGATTCCATAATGGTAAAGTTTAGCTTTAATCCAATAACACAAGAGGGGAACTCACCATAAAGGTTGACGAGTTCGACCGAAAATTTATGGTGAGTTCCTTCTTTGTGTTGGATTAAAGCTAAACTTTACCACTATGACTTGTTCTTCTGGTGACAGTTTTGTATCCATCGGTCAAATTCCGAGGACCAGTGGGCGCGAGTTTTATTTCAGGGTCGGCTCAGCTCGGACATGTTGTGCAGGATTGCAGTCATTTCGGATGGTGACGTCAAGCCGGAGGCCCCGTGTATGAGGGAGCTTATGGCACCAAACCTCTGCACGTAAAAGAACCCAACACACTTATCAAGAAGAGTAGGGGTGACTCGGTGTGGCTGGTTATAAACACGAGCATAGCGAAGTCGCATTGCACTAGTAGCTGCCTGAAAAAAAACATCATGCTTCACCTCAGTTGAGGATGACTGCTTTACCCTTTACCGTCCGTTAGATTGCGGATTTCGGCATCGCCCGTGTCTGTGAGCAGAGCGGCTGGGACATCAACAGTTACTACCTGCAGACTGCGGTCGGCACCAGGCTGTACCTGTCTCCTGAAATCATCGGTCCACTGCTGGGTAAGACACGTTCTCATGTGACAAGGGCATCGCGTGTCCAGAACTGTGCGCGACCTGAGGCACGGTTCTGGACAAACACTTGGTTTATCTAGAAGTTGATTTGCTCTAGTCTGTCGTGGATAGGCGTCAGGACTATCCAGATCCGTGCGTGGGCTTGGTGGATATAAGCACAGTGTTGTTTCCGCTTCCAGTACTGTGCTCGGGTGAATCTACTTTCTAATTGCCTTCGTCAAGAAGGGTATGTTTTCATGGGCGTGCGTGTGTGTGTGCGTCTGTCAACAGTATAACTCGAGAAGGCTTAAATGGATTGTCTTCATATTTGGTAGGTGGGTAGGTCTTGATGAGACCTAGAAGTGATAGGAATATGGGCCCCCTGGCGGCTCGTTATGGTACTGCAGCGGAACTTCCGGTTTTGATATATGGTGATCTGGACAAGCTAGGGTCATGATTTTTGGATGGTAGGTAGCTCTTGTGCTCGGGAAGAAGTGACGTAAGTTTGGGCCCCCTAGCGGTTTGCTTTGGAACTGCAGGAGCATTTGTATGAAAATGTTCAAAGTAGGATAACTCAATAACCGGTCGACGGATCGTCCTGATATTTGGTGTGTAGGTAGCTTAAGTGATGCTTGACATAATTAGATGACCAGTATGCAAATGATGATGTAATTTGCATAATAAATGAAGCAATTCTATAATTCAGTTACCTTCCATGATACTCTACCTTCATTGTGACACATGGGCAACAGGCTGTCCCAGAGGGAGAAAGTCCCAGAGGGGATATTCATTAAGCAGTCCATGTAGCTGCAGGCGGTGTTGCCTTACATTTCCTGCACAGATGTTTTTTCCCTTGCCCAATGCACGATTGCAGACTGCATCGGCAGGGGTAGTTTTCACAATCCAACTTCCATATTTAGGGGGACTAATATATCACTTCTACCTTCTTAAGTTATATAACGATAACATCCTTTGACGAAGGCATGAGATCGTTGACCTCTAGTTGGGTATACTACCGTAAACGTGTTGCGTTGTATCAAGAACTGTATTCGCAATATGATATCTAACCGTCTCCATGTCTCCATATAACCATACATGGAATCTTGGGCGTGAATAATTATGCTACGGTGCCGCCAATCACTATGGTTGACAGCACTTCCGGGCACAGTTCTGGACAGTCAGGCTGTGTCCCGTTCTGTGCCCGGTCAGGCAGGGACAGGCACGGTTTGGGACACAACAACGTCCCTGGTGCGTTGCCAAAACGATCGATAGTTTTGGCAACGCACCAGGGACGGAGCCTGCCCGTATTGCATTTGGCCGGGTTTGAAAGTAGTCCACAAAAGCATCCCTAGTAAATCTATATCTTCTGTTCTGCACATGTTAAGGCCATGGTTTGTGAATGACAGATGGATTTTGGACTCGGGCAAATGTGGCATAAATTTAGTGTGAAGTACAACCTATGGCCGCACCTGGGGTACGTATTGAGGTCACCTGAGTTAGCATTGAATGGCAGCCGCTCCAGACCCTTGCGATTCAGTCCCACCAATTGTAAGCTCCTCACAATTCAGCCATTGGCTGCAAGGAGAGAGTAGCCAGCCCACCCCAATATATAACCTTTAACGGGTTAACAAAATACTGCACTTCCATAGAACACAATATGACATAGACCCCTTTACGTCAGCAAAGCTTTGTTTTTAACTCTGTTAAAAGATATGTCGCTATCATTGTCAACAGCACAGCGGCCTGATCAGGTGACCTACACCGCTAAGACCGACGTCTTCTCCTTGGGCCTGATCATGTCCGCCATCTTGGATCGGACGACAGTTCCGTTCAACCCGGGAAAAGTGACGCCTTTCCTGCCGGACCCTGGGAACGGGCAGCCCGCGGCCGTGGCTGAGGTGATGATCGCACATCCGGGGTACCCGGTGGCAGACATGCTGATGACGAGTGAACCGCCGGGGTCTCCGGTAAAGGTACATAACGATATAGATTTGTATAACCGTTAAGATATATATATATATATACATAGGTGTGTGTGTGTGTGTGTGTGTGTGTGTGTGTGTGTATGTGTGTCACGGTGTGTGTGTGTGTGTGTGTACGTGTGTGTGTGTGTGTGTGTGTGTGTGTGTGTGTGGACCAGAAGCTATTGTTATATGGTAAAGATGGGCTAAACGAGTGCAAGACTTCGGCCAGCAATTTGGCATTCGCTCCCTTCAGATGATCATGGTTTCTCATTCTTTATTCAGCACCAACAGGCCGATTCTTTTTCCCCTCAGGCCCTGGTTCTGTCCATGCTGGCAGCTGATCCTCACCAGAGGCCGACATCAGAACAGGTCCTCGACAGCCTCAGACAGATCACCAACTCCTCCGACGGGTGAGTCACGACTAGTTGTACGCTAGTAATCCACACCGCCGTCTTGTCACATAGATACTCTAGGCTTCCCACACATATTCCAATGGTGAACTTTAACAACGAGATTGCAAGTCGTACAGATTCCCTTTAACTGGTACTTACTGAAAGTTTGACTTTCAACCGTGCAGAGTTGATCAAAAGACAACGTAGAAAAATACTGAAATGTTTTAATGTTTTCCTACAAATACATTTCCGATATTTAAGGGCCAACATCCAGACACTGCCGTCGACGTCCACAGCCTCTCCCCATACTGTGGTGGAGATGCCAGTTGAGGATACAGACACTGTGACATGCAGAGATCGGTCAGCAGCTCTTCTTGTCACTTACTTTAGACCGTTACCAGAGCTTTAATGATAATAATAACAACGAAACAATCCTAATGTAGAAGTCCACGATCCCATACTCTCGCCAAAAATTTTCTCTTTGATGTTTTAATTTGCACAATTTTTATCTTAAAGTATTGAAAACTTAGTTTTGTTATCATCATGTCATTTTCTTATTAGCTATGCAAATAACAATTATTCGCATTATCATAAGTCGTAGAATCTACCTATCGATGTTCGCTATCTAAATGCTCATGTTTTTTTTATTTTATATTCATTTTTATTAGTTCAAAGGAATTGTTTCCATATCTGCTGTGTAATTAACGCCTAATTATGCTCGCATGAATTAAAGGAATACTAACATCCATTGGTTCTTCAAATTATGATGTTCAAATCCAAATTCAAGTCCAGAAAACTCACGCTACCGAAAACCCCTTTAGCGCTTTTTAAACGGTAATGAAATCACGACCTTTTGATCTTGGATTTATACAGACTCAACTCCTGTGCTGATGGATGCGTGATCTGCTGTGGGGCATGCTGGGAGTGGGAAGAACAGACTTGGTACTCGCCATGCGGGAAAGGTCCCGGATGGATGATTGTGCTGCTGATTGTTTGGCTGGTTCTCTTCGCAATTGTATTGTTCCTACTGTGGATGCTATTGTGGGCTTATTGTCTCGCCTGTTTGGGGCTCTTATGGGGTGACAAAAATGCATGTGATTACGACAACAGGGACCTGATGCAATTTATACTCGCAGTCATTACATGTTTTCAATGTGGTGCTATCTGCGGGCACAAATTTTGAGCAAAACTGGAGAAACAAATTGGGGATATACACAAATCAATTCAATTCCAGGAGCGGGTGTTATTTCCGGAAAGATCACATTGTTATGAATGCAAAATGAGTCAGATTTTATAAAATCTCATTGACATTAAACAAGGAAATGGACAATAATCCATAAACTACTTAGAACCTGAGTACCGGGGTCCTGAATACAAATGCAGAAGCTAAAACTACACAATAAAAACATTTTCGTATAGGCCACATGCATATTTTCAGGTCTGAACTTTTAACATTTTTCTCAAGTTACAGCTTTTAGAGAGGAGCATGGTGTAAGTCATATTCTAATGAAAGTTCAAAAATGAAAATGTGAACCATAGAGACATGTTTGAGATATACATAAGATAACAGTTACTCAAGATTTCTGAAAACTGTCAGACGTTTCAAGTAGCATCCAGTACTTTTCATCAGTGACGTCTGGCAGTTTTCAAAATCTATCTAGTTGCTTGAGTGACTGCTTTCTTGTGGAACAGTACGTACGATCTTTTGGAAAATAAGATGTCAACAAAGCATGTGGATACAAAAATAAATTGCGTCGCAGTGTTAGATTCTATCTAATGTCCGATTGAACACGTATGTTGAATACGTATGTTGTTTTTACTTTGGCTGTGCACTAGCTGTAAAAGCGCCAGGTTTGTTTGGTGCACATTTTAGTGACATTTAGAGATGATATTCTGTTTGATACCTTGTATCAAACAACTGGGACACGGACGACAACGGCAAAATTCGTGTTTATGAATGATATATAGAAAGAGGATAATTTTTGTATGTGCACAAAAAAGCTCCGATTTGACATTGTTCACACAGATATGTAGAATAGTTTACTATGATGTGTATTAGCTTCTACTGTTGTCAAATTGTATTGTGTGCACGACGGCGATGCGTCTCTTCCAACACGGACTATTCCGTATGAGACCTGAGGTGGTGGTGAAGCATTATGAAATTTACACATGGCGGCCATCTGCTATCGTCAGAATATTGTTGTTGCTGTACATTGCTATTTCTATCGTTCTCATACTGAATCGATCGAGGCAAAGTCAGATAATATATGGAGTGTGCTACGTACTGCTGAGCATTTGCTACTGCAAACAGTTTTAGTAAAATCCATTTGAGCTGGCATACTGTGTGTGGAATATACCAGTGTTTCACCTCGTGATCATCCACCCCTTATAATTCGCCACAGTCTAAACTTGCTTCTCGGACTGACCAAGGACATTATAGTGGACTGACCCATGGCGGATAAAATGTATAGTACGTGTGCTCCCTTTTCGTTCTCGCAAACAGCCCGGCCGGGCCCCGGTTTGGAAATGTGACCCTAGCGTAACCGTGGCCATGGGATCGATTTGTTTCACCAACTGGAGAGTAGGCGCTGACAACATTTCAAACCTTCTGAACCCTTCGATCGAGCAAGGGGGTACAAAAATTCCAGTTAAGATCTGATAATAGCTTTCATGAGTTTGATTTTCATGAAGGGAGTTGTTTGTCATACTGTCGCTAACACAATGTTTCCGTTAGGTAGTTAACAGGTTGCACGTTTCTGTCCGACTTGTGCCCGGTGTGTTTGTGGAGGATTAAGCACCCCACGCACCAGACTGGTCATGCCACATCACACTTTCACTGCAGCACGGTTTATTTGCGAGGCAGGGGCTTGACAGCTTGAAGTGCGCCGCTGAAAGCCGTATTACTGGCCTTTGGCCGTGTTTGAAGGGTGCTTTTCCTCCCTCTGGACACTCCTGAAGAGTGCTCGACAGAATGAGTCATAGTCTCACCAGTGGCAATGGTTCAGCGGACCGAATAGCTCTTTTTTTTTAAACAAAAGTGTGTTCTTACATGCACTACATTTACTTTTGGTGTTTTGTTACACCTCGTTGTCTTATGAGGTGAAAGTGTATCGTCTTTTTTGTTCCTTTAAAAAAACACATACTATTTGCACATGTGCTTCGAAGCCGTCTTAAGCTTGTTTCAACATTGTAGCAATGGTGTCCTTGGGTATGGATATCAAACAACGACCTTCAATTTGATTAGTAATCGGAAATTGGGGGACTTGCCAACACACGACACCTGTTTATGGTGAAAATCACGTTTGTCGTATTTTTCTTTCTCGGCCACGAGTAGAATTTGAGGTTAGATCGTGTTTACCTAAAATAAAGGCTCCCCCAAATGCCCAGTCGTACATCCTACTAATTAACTGAGGCCCGGTCGGGCTGTTTCGATTAACGAAAAATCAACAATATATATCAAGAATATACGCAAATAGTTCCCATTATTAAATTTTTCAACTTTTTTTGTGCTTTGTTGTCTTTTATATCATACTTTTCGGGCCCCGGTTTGGAAATGTGACCTCAGGAGCATTAGTAGGCTATAATTCTCCGGTCCGTGCGGACAGGTAGGATCTGTAGACGTCTCCTAGCGACGTTTCCAGGCAGGCCGGCACAACAGGTCCTCCAGACACTGCAGCTTTGTCATGCAAACTACTGCGGGTACACAAGGAGGGGGATCGGATACGCAGTTTACAACAAGTCGCGGGCACTTAGATATTATCAATCTGCTGGTAGCAGGAGCAGCGAAAAGGAGGCGACGAAAATAGAAAGAAATGTCTGTTTAAAACGCAACACGTGATTAAATCAGAGACAAAGCTGAAAACGGTTGGGTACGTGACGTGCAAAAACCCTTCGCGAGCCTCGGCCTGGCCTGACGTCATCTGACGATCGCGTATTGTTTTTAGTACCCCCCGTGCGGCCCTCACAAGTGGAAGCGAGGTTCAGGTTTGAGACTTCTAACCTTCTCTTGGTCTGTGTATGCCCCGTTGCCCCTGGCGACGGCGACCGCATTACACCCGACACCGCGCGCCCATTGACACCCAAACAGGATTGACTTACACCTGCTTTGTGCCGTACCTGTCCGCACCTCGGGCGCCAAGTCGGTCAAGCCCGGAGACGAGCGGCTCTTCTCGGCGATATTTCGACGTGCGAGGCGCCCTTGACGCCGCCTGCTGCGTCCGAAGATCGTGCCGAGGCCGTGCCTGTGTTCGGCGGGAGCACGGCTACCGGCTGTCCGGGACCACCCGAGCGCGAGGAGAGTCAACAGGTGGCCGAGGTTTACGGAAATCGCCTCGCTACGCGTGCCACTTTTCACGCTTGGCGAGAACGTACGCACGGGAGCCGGCGAGTAGAGAGAACCAACTACAGCAAACGGATTTACGGTGGTGACTTCGCTACGCAAACCGACGTCACGTCCAAAGGAAGCAAAACATCTAGCTTTCCTGTCGCACGAAAGAGGGACACAGATTTGTAAACCTCAGTCACTCAACAAGAGGAGGTTCGCACAACAGTCGGGGTTGCTGTCAGTCCATCCACACGTAGTGACAACACTTCCAATGGTGGCGAGACCTGTGGCTGGGACGTAGGGAAACTGTAGTTTTGGAGTTCTACGATTCCTACAAGATACCCCTCGAGAAAGGACGGAGAGTCTTTGACCAGATACTGGGAAATATTGGTTCAGGCTTGACCTCTCAATATGTAGATTCGCCGACTGTTATGAGTCGCTAACTGTCTCCCTGACAGTACAACAGATTAAAGTAGCGATAAGAAGAGAACCCTCCCATAGTAACTGCCGTGGCTGCAGGTGTTTTTCAAGTGTGGAAGCGTGCCACGCGAATCAGGACAGGCGGGGTCGTTTGCAGCTAAATTGCGCTGTTTTCAAACATCGCCCTGGAGCCACCAGGAACAACGTGAGCCGAACGAGACAACAGTCGAGTGTTTGGAGCATCGAGACGATGGGGTGCGGGTCGTCCAAAACTGCGGCCGTCGTGACGGACGGTCGTCCCGAAAATCTACCCGACAGGGAAGACACACAGGCACGGAACAAGCAGCAGCAGAGTGCGTCACAGGAGAGGCTTCCACACAGAACAACAGAACAGGAAAACAACCTGAGGAATCTGCCCGATTCCACAGTGTCGTTAGAACACGAGGGGGAAGACTATGGGAACTCCAGAGACAGGATTGTGAAGTCTGCGGACCAGATTAGCATAGCAGGGTCTCAGGACAGCGGCATCGAGACGTCCAACGAGCGGCCGACCAAAGGATCTCATTCCGAACTACCGGATCTAGACGTCCTCAGGACAGGTACGTGTGTTTTAATCACATTTCAGTTCAGTTCATCCTATTTAGATGACACGACAAAGTGCCCCCACAAGTTCCTGTCTCGCATGACCGAGGACAGTTCAACACCCTCTAGTCCTGTGTCCTCTTCGATCACCTTCTTTAGAGTTAGAAAAGGGCGACCACGTCTACGCTTTTCCTCTGGTGACCAGAGGAGAACCAGACCCGCCATTTCCTCGAGCGCATAACATGTCCTGCCAATGACATCCTACGGCGACGAATGACCGTCGAAATCCGTGGCATACTGCCATAAAGTTGGCTGTTTGTAATATGGCTTCTCCATGAAATGTCGAGGGCTGCACGAAACAGGCGGGTATAGTTCCCATCAAGCAGATTACATAAAGACTTTGTTAATGTCCAAGAGTCAGCTCCAAACAGTAGGATAGATTCAACACACAACACAATCACACATATTTACTCTCTCTATATAAAGGAATCTAAGGTCATTTGTATTGGTTTGTACATGAATCTGTATCTGATTACAAATAAAAGATCTCGAGTGATTGCCCATACCACATAGAAATTTATATTCCTTACAGCATTCGATAAACCAACTCTAACTAATCCTACATTTATACAATTACCAAGAAGCAAGAAGAAGTCGAAAGTATATTAGACGTTTATGTACATGCATATGTGTATGATAGTTAACATGTGACCTGTGCTTATCTCAGTGGGGCAACATGTACAATAAACGTCTTCTTCCAAAATTCTTCTTCTTCTATAAAAAGCTAATTAAGATTAAAATGAATAAATGAACAACACCGATAAATTCATAACTGCTATGTACTTTTATGACGGAAGACAGGGATGAACTCAACTCTGCTGGACAGGGAAATTTCACGTCGATCTGAACGCCAAAAAATCAGTTCCTGTACCAGTCGCTGTCGAAATTGTTTGTTTGTTTGTTTGTTTGTTTGTTTAAAATCTCCATTAGTGATACAAAATTGTACACATATCTTCCTGGAGGCCTTGTTTACAATACAATACATAGCAAAGCAATATTTCGTGCACAATCAAAATTTGACAAAAGCCGCGAAGAAATTCGATCTGTCGTGAAAGAAATTACGGATGCAGGAATCTAAGGTCATTTGTACTGGTTTGTAGTTGATTTTCAAGTGTGGAATATGAAGTACTTCTGTTGAACTTTTTTTCAGTCGTGACAACAATGCCTAAGCATGTGCTTTTGAGGTGAGGGGGAAACATTACAACGTCCTAAGTGTTACATATCTAACCTGCAATGGAGGTCACTCATCTAGTTACTAAGTCAGTCTCATACTTTTGTAAATCTTTATCATACAAATGTATGCCAAAATGTAAACTAACAGAATTATGATACAGAGGGACCAAGGTGGTAAAATACAGAAGTGTAAGGAATCAATTCGGGAAGTGGAACTAGTAAACAGAATCTGATTACAAAATTTGTATTCTACTTTTTAAAATATTACGATATGAAATTTTCCTAAATGGCAGTGACCATGCATGGCAATGTTGGAAAAGTGATCGGACAACGACATTCGACGATATGCAGTTATAAAACACCTTAGTTACAGTCATAGTCATATCTAGTGTTGTTGGACGGCATGTATTCTAGGGTAACATCTCCAATGAGACTCAACAGCCTGGGGTTGACCCCCAAAAGGCTCTACCCTTACCCAGGGCGTGACAGGCACTGACAGATTTGGGGTAGATTTTGTGATTATGACGAGACAATGGTTTGGAAGAGCCAGTTCTAGAGTTTCACTGTTTTGTCCATCGATCAAAGATACAATCCCCTGTTAGCAAGATATCCCGTACATTAAGTCCTATTGCAGCGTGCATAGCCAATGATTCCACTGATGTATACAGAGAAAAGGAGTGCACTCCAAATTTTGACACATGAAACCACGGCATATTAGCCTTGTGATTAAAGGCATATCCAATGCAATTTCAGGACAGCAAAACTGGATTTTCAAAGTCAATTTTCTGGTCATTCTTTTAATGTCTGGTATAAGTTGAATCAACCCTATCCCACAGCATACTGATATCTGTGAGGCAAAAGTGTGATGTCGCTGAAGGAAAACGGTTGCTTGTTTCGTATCGTAGGCTGGTTCTAGTTATTTATGGGTGGTACCCAAAAAAGAGACACCTCACGTAGCTTGTTTTGGGGCTATTTCAAATGCTTCAAGTATAAAATGATGACAAAAAATGTGCTAAGAAATGTCAATATCAGACAGATTTCCTCATCCAGAATATTTCGTTTTTTGCTGCCCTGAAATTGCATTGGATGCTTTGGGAGCAATCAGCCGAAGGACACATTTCTACCGTGATTACTAGTATTGTTTTTTCTTTTACACACTTCCGTCCTCCTTGTACTGTTCCTTGCATGATTGTTTTCGGCTAGGCTCGGTGAGTGACACGTGGCTATTCCACTTGTTTCTGATTCCTGTCTTGCTAGATTTTGTTTTTTCGCCCGCTGCCTGTACCAGATCTGCTGGGATGTTCACTCCTGTAGATTCACTCCTTTCCAGCCTTTTACAGCTGCTTCTACTTCATCATGGAGGATAGAGTGGTTGTCCTTATCTGTGGCTGGTGGGACATTCAGTATTGTTTGGTCTCCAGTGGGTTTGTGGTTGTCCAGTTTATTGAGTTTATTGAGTTCGGATCAGATTTTTCATCTTCGTCTCTATCAGAAGTAGAAGTCAAAGTTTTCCCTAGGAGCATCATCGCCATCATATTCGCCTTCATATTCGCCTTCTATAGGTGTCCTACAGAAAGGACATGTATGAGAAGTAAGATACCACTTCATAAAGCAGGATATGTGGCAACCGTGATGAGCATTGGCCGTTGTTGCGTTTGGACAATCGTTCCAAAGTTCAGACAGTGCGACTGTATCAAGGCAAATCACACAATCTTCCATGTTTGGATCCACTTTTTTTCAATCCTGGTTGCTTGTTGCCAGAAAGTTGTAATGCTGAAAACTTGACAACTTCACATGGTAGAGATTTTGTCATGGTAGAGATTTTGTCATGGTAGAGATTTTGTCATGGTAGAGATTTTGTCATGGTAGAGATTTTGTCATGGTAGAGATTTTGTCATTTTGTCTTTTTTTTTGTCATCACCCTGGGTGCCAGATCATGACAACTTCACATGGTAGAGATTTTGTTATGGTAGAGATTTTGTCATGGTAGAGATTTTGTCATGGTAGAGATTTTGTCATGGTAGAGATTTTGTCATGGTAGAGATTTTGTCATTTTGTCTTTTTTTTTTGTCATCACCCTGGGTGCCAGATCATGACAACTTCACATGGTAGAGATTTTGTTATGGTAGAGATTTTGTCATGGTAGAGATTTTGTCATGGTAGAGATTTTGTCATGGTAGAGATTTTGTCATGGTAGAGATTTTGTCATGGTAGAGATTTTGTCATTTTGTCTTTTTTTTTCATCATCTTTTTTTTGCCATCACCCTGGGTGCCAGACCATGACAACTTCACATGGTAGAGATTTTGTTATGGTAGAGATTTTGTCATGGTAGAGATTTTGTCATGGTAGAGATTTTGTCATGGTAGAGATTTTGTTATTTTGTCTTTTTTTTTGCCATCACCCGTGGTGCCAGACCATGACAACTTCACATGGTAGAGATTTTGTTATGGTAGAGATTTTGTCATGGTAGAGATTTTGTCATTTTGTCTTTTTTTTGTCATCACCCTGGGTGCCAGACCATGACAACTTCACATGGTAGAGATTTTGTTATGGTAGAGATTTTGTCATGGTAGAGATTTTGTCATTTTGTCTTTTTTTTGTCATCATCTTTTTTTTGTCATCACCCTGGGTGCCAGACCATGACAACTTCACATGGTAGAGATTTTGTCATGGTAGAGATTTTGTCATGGTAGAGATTTTGTCATGGTAGAGATTTTGTCATGGTAGAGATTTTGTCATTTTGTCTTTTTTTTTGTCATCACCCTGGGTGCCAGATCATGACAACTTCACATGGTAGAGATTTTGTTATGGTAGAGATTTTGTCATGGTAGAGATTTTGTCATGGTAGAGATTTTGTCATGGTAGAGATTTTGTCATGGTAGAGATTTTGTCATGGTAGAGATTTTGTCATGGTAGAGATTTTGTCATGGTAGAGATTTTGTCATTTTGTCTTTTTTTTTTCATCATCTTTTTTTTGCCATCACCCTGGGTGCCAGACCATGACAACTTCACATGGTAGAGATTTTGTTATGGTAGAGATTTTGTCATGGTAGAGATTTTGTCATTTTGTCTTTTTTTTGTCATCACCCTGGGTGCCAGATCATGACAACTTCACATGGTAGAGATTTTGTCATGGTAGAGATTTTGTCATGGTAGAGATTTTGTCATGGTAGAGACTTTGTCATGGTAGAGATTTTGTCATTTTGTCTTTTTTTGTTTTGTCATCATCTTTTTTTTGTCATCACCCTGGGTGCCAGACCATGACAACTTCACATGGTAGAGATTTTGTCATGGTAGAGATTTTGTCATGGTAGAGATTTTGTCATGGTAGAGATTTTGTCATTTTGTCTTTTTTTGTTTTGTCACCATCTTTTTTTTGTCATCACCCTGGGTGCCAGACCATGACAACTTCACATGGTAGAGATTTTGTTATGGTAGAGATTTTGTCATGGTAAAGATTTTGTCATGGTAGAGATTTTGGTTTTTGGCTTATTTTTGGCGTGTTTTTATGCTTTTTTATCGGGCTTTCTTTTTTTCAATGGGTTGGCGTAAAAAAAAGATACCAGTGCGAAAAAGAAAGTCCGATAAAAAAGCCTAAAAACACGCCAAAAATAAGCCCCAAAACCCAAACCTCTGCTTGGAGAGTACATCGTTTCCCCGCGCGTTCTGTTTACCATCAATTCACCCGGCCTTTGTCTCGGCGCTTTTGTTTGAAAGTCACTTAAAACCTGCGTGAATAGAGCTGATGGGATAGGAGATCGGGTGTGTTGACTTAGAAACTTAAAGCTATTTTAGTTCCGGTGGAGACTGTTTGGTTATTGTCGCACGGGAGGGCGCGGGAGAATACACTACTGCGTGCCTTACAAGCGGGGCAGGGCGATACGCCGCGGGCTTTATACTACCGAATGACGAGTGCGGCGCAAATGGCTGAGAGTAATTCTGTGTTTTGTTTTCACCGCCGCCTTTTGTCAAAACAATCACGGCCGACACAATGGAACCGACAAACTTGGAAGTCGTCCAACTCGGGAGGTTTACTTTGTGACTCTTGAATTTGTTTAAGGCCCATAGAAGACGTGTTTTAAGTACTGTCGGTATTGTGGTGTAAGTGGTAACTTCCTGAAAGCTCTCATCGCAAACTTACCGTGGCGACTGTTGTATCCAGAACCGTGCTTTATCCAGGACCTCGGTTCTGTATAGTCCACGCGTATCCAGAACCGTGCCTGGGGTAAATCTACGTTCTTGGATACGCGGAGACTATCCGGAACCGTGCCTAATCCTAACCCTAACCCACTCAGGCATAGAACTAGATAGGGACGGTTCTGGGTACGATGGCGACTACATATAGTTAAGTTGAGATGTGTCTCAAATCATGATGTCGATATGCGTAATTCACTACATACAAGTCTATCACATTCCATACCAGGATTTCTATCAATTGATCAAAGTAGCAAATTTATGTACATATTGACATGTGACAACCCATGGATTGTACATATAGGACAATATCTCAAAAAATGCCTAAACGCTAGACATTTTACCATCGCCTGTAAAAGCACAATCTCATTCCATACTACTTTGTAAGGTAGATTAGCCTCATAGTATGTTTGTCATATAGAAATAGGTGCCATACTTTGTACCATGTACAATTGTTGTGCAATAAAGTTTTTTTTTAAATTTTTTATCTCAATACTACGCAAATTGATACAGCTTGGCCAATTTGATACTGTCTTTGCAGCCACCAAAAGATCTGCTTGGAGATTACTAGTAATCTCAGGCACATGTAGGCTCCATCCCCAAATCCCTACATCCATCGCTTGTCTATTTTTTCCCTATCACGTTCTTCGTTGCTGCCTTTCTTTTACTTTTAACAACGGAGTCAACTTTTTGTTACACTGCCCTAACTACACTCAACAACGAAATACCCTTTTTGGCAACTTGAAAACACTGATCGGCTTTATCACAGACTTGGATGACCTTTCCGATGATATTCTGGTACATTTACTTTTAAGAGGTTCCTCTTGTCTATCAACAATGTACAATGCTCAAATACTATTGTATGTATAGACATTTTTGTTGGTATCAAATCGTTTTATTGTAACATCTTGATCAATCCTGTCAGTGTTTATATGTTTGTTTCACCTGTTCATTGATTAATTATTGGTGTTTTTTATCATGCTTTGCTTGCTTGTATTGTGTATTGTCTGGTGGCGACATGAATATAAGTGTAACTTGAGTGTGTCGCCACCACGTCTTGTCAATGTATGTTTCAATAAAAAACAAAAAAACAACGGAGTCAGGACGCCGTGCAAACATCTGCCTGTGACTGTAATGTAAGAATAACAAGCCGGGCGCGTGTGAGGTTGTTTTTCTACCCTAATGGTACGTGTCCCTTCGTCTTTATAATCCTGAATATGGATTTGAACACATCAGGTTGACGCGTCAAACCTTCCCGATGTGTTCATCGTTCGATAACCTCAGATTTTAAGATTTAAGCATCGGTTTGCATTCTATCCTTAGAGCCAGAATTAGACAAACCATAATATGATTCTCCATTGGTCCACTGTAGCGGTTCAAAGATATGTCTGCACCCTGTGGTAGCCAGGAGGTCCAAGTTTAAAATCTAAATCATTAATAAACAAATAAACGTGATCCGCGTAACCCTGTTGGTTCTAGCAACTGGGAAAACGACGTTTATCGCTATTTTCTTTATAGTACAAGTGAATACTAGTAGTCCTGACCTCCTTGGTACAAGTGTTCCCACCCTCAAGCAGAGGCATGGTGGTCTGTGTTTGAGAGCCCCGTGTATGAGGAAGCTTCATGCGTCAGCCTCAATCGCCAAACCTCTGCACGTAAAAGAACCCAACACACTTATAATCGAGAAGAGTAGGGTGACCCGGTGTGCTTGGCTAAATACGCGAGCTGTAGCGATGCCGCATTAATAATATTGCACTAGTAGTTACTTGAAAAAGCGTCATGCCTCACCTCAGTTGAGGATGACTGCTTTACCTTAACTTTAGTACCAAAGCTAGGGCAAAATTTAAAGTACGGCGTTTGTTTGTTTGTTTATTTATTTGCACAACTTTAAAAATAAAGGTAAGACATTTACATGAAAACACAAACACTACTTGCAGGAGGGGCGGGGAGCTTTCAGGGCTTATACAGGGAACTCCTCCTTCCTATTAGTAACTTAATTAACAAAATTGTTATAGATATGAGATTAATAATGTTGTGCTGTTTCCCCCACAGTGCCAAAAGCAGTGGCGTTCGACGTGCCGTTGGCCAACACCAGTGAGGGGAGCATCATCAGGAGACACCCGCCCAGACGACTACAGGTCAGGACGATGTTCTCTCATACTCCGTCTGTTAACCTTGGCATTGTCTTACTGTCATTCACACGACGTTGGTTTACAATTACAGCAACCCACCTTAAGATCTTTTAATTTTGTCTGGAATATCATAAGGTGAAGCAACACTAGCCGTTAGAAATGCGTACTTCTTACTCTAAGGCTCCATCTTTTTCTTCATTCATGTCATATTCACTCTTGTCTGTATATCTATCTATAGATTCTCCGTTACACAGCCAGGAATCTCTTTTAGTCAGGAATCTCGACTAAAACCACATCGCTAATGCTAAGGTCACATTACCAAACCGGAGCCCGGCCGGGCTGTTTCCGTGAACGAAAAATAAACTGTTCATATCAACAATATACATAAATAGTGCTCATGATTAGTTTTTCAACAGTTTTGTGGGGATTTTTTTTTTGCCTTTTATATCATAATTTTCGTTCTCGCAAGCTGCCCGGCCGGGCCCCGGGTTGGGAATAGTGACCTTAGCATAACTCGGGCTTAAATTTTTGGGAGATCGACATTTTCTCTCGGCCTGCCGCTCGGTGGATAGATATCACGTAGCCTGTGTTACACAAGCTCCGTCGGCCGGAGGTTAATGACCCCCACCCCAAGGGGCAACCTAGGGGCGCGGTTTAGTCAGGCTAGATATCACGCAAAGATGCCGCGACTCGTGGTTACATAGTGACGACGTTTGATTTGGTTTATCAACTAGAAAGGTAACATTTGCAAAGCAAATGCATAATGTTTATCTTCACATGGTCATGTCCAACAAACTACTGCTCTGTTTATTCTTACTCAAACACATCACATATATATATGTAAACATAATTAGGATTTATTTAACACAGTCGACGTTTCATTCACCCCCCCCCCCTCCCCTTCCCTTCTGTAGAGACTGGAGACAGTGCCACGCCTCACGCCCGCCATGCTGGAGGAGAAGTTAAAATCCGCGGAGGAGAGAAAAGAAATGGTAACAACTTCTCTTCGTCTGTGACGTATTTCTACAGTTTGTATTGCAATCTTCTATAACTGTGCTAGAGCATTGGGTACTAGTATATGAGTTTTCTTCTTACACAACCAGTAAGTTCCTCACCTGCTTACGTTTCAATGTCTATCAGACACCTTCCTCACAGCTTCTGACTGGAGTTCTGCTTCTCACTGCTATATGTAGCCGAAGTAGGTGGCGCTTTTACGGCGAGAATACAGTCCCAATTAAACAGAAATTTACTGGTTGTGTAAGAAGAAAACTCCTATCTCCAATCTAATCGATCAGCTTAATTAATGAAGTACTCACGAATTAATTAGCGTATTCATTATCCTTATCCATTATCCTTATCCTATATCAGACATGTATTCTAGTCCTGTAATAAAAGAGCCCTCATCTTAAAGAAACGAAAACGCAGGAAATTGAGAATATTACCTTCCGGTATTGTTAATAGAGATAAGTTAGAACACTTTAATGCTCCACACATGATAACCCACGGCTGCCCTGTTTTAGTTTGAATGTTGATTGTATAGAGTATGTTTTTGTTTACTTGTCTTGATGTTTAATCAACCGTTTGTAAAAATCGAAGCACAATTCAGGGGTGCATTAGACAATCCCTGCCTTTGTACAATTTTGTCAAATTGAATAAATTGAAACTTGTGCATGCGCAGTGTTCTGCTCAGGGCACACTAAGAGAGCACGTCGGCAGAACGTAATGTATTGTGCATAGCACTTTGGCAGAACGTCTCATATAAGCTTGTATTAGAGCATATAAGGTTGACAGCCTGTCTGTAGTTTTCAGATGTTGTATAGGAAAAGATATTGTCTGCAACAGGCAAAATTTTGATGTAACGTTCACCAAACATCCAACGAAAAACGTGAAAAATCAGGGTTTTGCGCAGGCGCAGTACGTTCTGCCGACGTGCTCACTTAGAGCCCTAGACGGGAGCCTGTCGTGTTCAGTCGACCTTTCCGGAGCGTTCGTGCGATTTTCTTTTCTTTAACAAATCAGACGAAGGTCATCAGATCGAGACCTCCCTGACACATAAAAGATAAGGGCAACGACCTCGTAAAGGAATTCTAAGAGATCGTTAGGCTGACAAGGACGGCGGGTTTACATATTTAATGACGCCATTGTTTAAGTGCACGTGACACAGTAACAGTCCTTATTTCTTTACTGTTCGCCGACTGGGATCCTCATCAATTGAACTGTCCCGTAACTAGCCTGAAGTGCTACAAAGGAAGCTTAAAATTCTACGGCCCCAACTGTGGAATAATCTGTCACTGAAACAACGTAAGACTCTGGGACTGACAAAATTTATCCAGGAATTGTGATGTCAAGATCAGAATGAGAGGTGTAATTGTGACGTGTGTTTCTTGTTATGTCTTTCTGTATCGCAATTGTATAGTTTGTTAACCGTCCTTTTTATACCCAGCATTGCCTGAAAAACAGGTTGTTATGTACCTGAGTGTTATTGCTGGTGAAATATAATCTCCAAGCAGATCTTAGGGTGGCCAAAGACAGTATCCAAGTGGCTGATGGTAACTGTCTGGCCAATTGGATACTGTCTTTGGCCACCCTAAGATCTGCTTGGAGATTAGTGAAATGAATAAACTGAAACTGATTTCCGATCTGACCCGTCCGTCTGACAGGAGCTGCAGAAGAAGACGAAATCCGCCGCTAGAACGTCGCGCAGACATCGGCAAATCAAGGAGGCCATGGAGTTCGAGAAGAGTCTCAAGGAAGAAGAGGTGAGGGCAGTTTTTACTTCACACTTATTTATACACATTTATAATGTTAATTGATGTTATTGATTACTAGTAATGTTAAATGTGTAAAATTTACTTTAGTGACTTTCATTGTATTATTATTAGATAGCAAATGTCAGTAGTTAGAAGTGGATGTAAATACATGTAGTAGTTAAGAAGTATGTATTTTTTGCAAGAGAAGAGTAGTGTGCATTGTATGTACACTAATGGAGATTCCTTAATAAACAAACAAACAAACAAACAAACAAACTTGCCTATCTCAAACCCCAAAAAGCTTAGGTTGTATTCCGTAGCAGTTCTTAGAATAGTCACTTGTTCCAGTTACCCTCGGGCATGAATTTGCAAATAAAACTTCTACTTGTTCAAAAATGGAAACTTATTTCAGCTGAACTAGCTTCTTAATAGGGTTCCATTTTTCATTTCCTTAGTAAAATACAAGGAAACATCAAATGTTCAGAAGAGGCGTAAAATAATGACAGGAAATATTTCTGTAGAAGAAAGCGATAAAACGCTTTCGGCTTTATGTCTCTTCCTTCTGGACAAGGCCTAGAACTTTTTCATGTACTTGTACTTAGTTTCACACGTGGCTACAGAATAGGGCTGTTCATCGGCAGTTTTTGGTACATAAACTGGACTGTGTCACTAGGTATGCATGTCAACTTAGCTTCGCATTAGGTTCTTTATGTTTTGTTTTGCTCTGTTTTGTTCAAACCAGGTCAACTCTACGCAAAATAGAATGCCGTGATCATCACTCACGTGGAACTTTATGTGATGTGTCACCAAAATTAGTCTGTCAATAAACAACAACTGTTTCACAGTGGACGCGCCTGCATGAAAAATTAAGTAGCAAAACTCCGCGCATTGCTAACTATTTTACAGTTTGAGTTTGTGATAAATGAGAGCCTTGACCGGACGGTACGGAAGCTTGTTCTGCACTGACGTTTCCCATTTTGCATAATCACATCTTCTACTTCTTGAAGCAAACCTATGAATGGTTGACTGTGCTTGTGCGGTAGCGTTGTGTTAAATGTCACGCTCTAAAATATTTGGACGATTGTGCCTTTACTCTGTTCAGAAATCAATCTAAGATTATTATGTGTATTAGGCCAAGCTAGTTAGACAACAACTAGACAATTGCTGCTCAAATTATGACTTTTCCTGTTAAACAACACGAATTGTGGCGGGAACACAGTCCCAAAAGTGGCTAAGTTTGTATCCCCCCTCGTCCCGGTTCGTCAGTGGGGTCGATAAACCGGGACGAGAGGGGATAGCGGGTACGACGTAAGGTAAGCAGGTGAGAAACATTACCGGTTGTGTAACGAAGAAAATCCCTATATCCTATGTTCTACCAAGGAGGTTAGTCTCTAACCTCCTTGGTTCTACCAACCTGATGAAGGAAATTATTTTCGGAAGATACAGAGATATTTTCAAAGACCTGTCCTGATTTAGAAGTATTTCATACATAGCAGCACGCGTAATTCAGCCCATGTACATTTCCTCTCAGATTGACAGAACCCTGTCGTCTGCCGAGAGGAAGAGATGTCAGAAACAGGCGGAAATCGTCGCCAAGCAACGCTTGCGAGAGGAACGTGCAAAAAGGGCGAGGGAGAAGGTAAGCGGCATAGATCCGGCGGATTCACGAATCCAAGCACCACGCTAGCCTCCTGTAGCCGCCAATGTATTTTTTTGTAACGTCCTTTGTTTCTGATGACTTGAGTGTGCCGTCATCGTGTCTCATTATTGAATGTTGCAATTTAAAAAAATGCCATGCACGGTTTCCGTACACTGCACGAAAAGTTGGATTTACCAATGCCATGGTAATAAATGCCAGTTAAGTCAGGTAACGTTTACTTTGTAAACAGTACCAACGTTTACAATGGTAGTAAATAAAATTAAAATCCGGTTATTTCATTTACGGCCATTTTTAAGCCTGGCTCTGTTTACAAAGCAAACATTACCCGACTTAATCGGCATTTACTACCATTGGTAAATCCACTTTCGGTATTACCAAATGGACCTAGCACTGTCCTTAAATGACAGTCACCATCAGTAATGAGACTGTTCGGTAATTGAATTCAACGGGTCGGCAAAAGGCCTATATATAATTCATATTACCGGACAGCTACTTTGTTTCACCATTTGTCTCTGTCAAGGTTTTATGAACAAGCTTGTAAATGGATTTTGGCCATCAAGATAATGACATTTCAGTTCGTGTTGGCAACAATCATCCATCATAACTCTTCCGAAAACTTACACGATTTCCAGGAAATCACGCTGCTGTACACATGCTGCATAAAAGCGCAGGAAACTTTTATCACAATCTGTGTACTAAACCGGACCATCCAAACAATATTGCTTTTTTTTCACGGCCAACGTTTCGGTAGAAGCTCACAACCAAGCACATTGAAAAGAATGAAACAAGAAAGGTAACATTTGCAAAGCAAATACATAGTGTTTACCCACCTTCACATGGTCTAGCCTAACAAACTACTGTTCTGTTTATTCTTTTTTAACACATTCATGTATATGTCCCAGTGACATATATATGGTGACCAACCCTTCAACTCTGTCACTTGCTACATAATGTAATCCAACACCACAGGGTGTCTGCTACAGCACTTGTTACCGTGGTGACAGCCGTCTGGTCCAGCAGGTCATTGACCTTATTTGTTTGGAAGGGAAGAAAAGGAAGAAACAGAGCAAAAACAATGTGTTCTCCGTCTGCGAAGGTAACATAATGACAGTCTACCGTTTTTCTGTCCTTTGCAGGCCCACCGGCTGTCCAGTATGGATGACGCGGATCTGAACTACGAAATGGAGAACGACGAAAACTTTAACGCTGACGACGGTGAGTGGGCAAAATATGAATTCCTCTGTTAGCAAAAAGTATAGTTACTTTGTACTGCCCCTCTCTCTGCCCTTCCCGATGCAAGAAAGTTCCTCCAATCTCCAGTCTTAGCCTGGTTATCATTCGTCCACAGTCCGGCTTAGAGACATTTACCGGCCCTAGTCCTACAAAGCATAGGCCTCTCCTAACATGCTAGATCTTTCCAGTCACTATTTCTAATTAATGAACTACTAATTGAAACGGACCACGCACAAATCCCCGGCCTGTGCAAATGGACCTGGGCGTGCGGGCAGTACTCCCAGCCCCGTAGAGATCCCGGGAAACCTACGATGGTCTGGCTGCCAGGCTAGCAAGTCGTTGGAAATAACTCAATTGTCATGTCCAAAGACAACACTCAAGTTCTGAAGTTTTTGTTTTGCAGAGGACTCGTGGCCCCTCCAACTCTGTCCTGCCACTTGCTACATAATGTAATCCAACACCACAGGGTGTCTGCTACAGCACCAGTTACCATGGTGTTTGAACCTCCTTGGAAAAACCAACTGTTTGTTTTGCAGAGGACTCGTGGGGAGACCCTGTGGACACGGACCTCCTGCAGCCCCCTCCCACTCTGTCCTGCCACTTGCTACATAATGTAACCCAACACCACAGGGTGTCTGCTACAGCACCAGTTACCATGGTGTTTGAATCTCCTTGGAAAAACCAACTGTTTGTTTTGCAGAGGACTCGTGGGGAGACCCTGTGGACCCGGACCTCCTGCAGCCCCCTCCCACCGGCACAACCATCAGAACGTCCGGCTCAGCCGTGTCCTCAGAGTCCGAGAGGATCTATGACGGCCGGTCCAGCCCCGTGAAGAGGGTCCATCCACGGCCGGGAGCTGCGCTTAGAAGAGGTGAGCAAATCCTATCAAAGGCTATCAAATTGGCAAATCCTTCTGGTAAAGGTTTTTGAGGCCGTAGGGGCAGTGGGTTGTTAAACCACTGTGTTTTGGGCACGGTATTGGAAGGCAGAGCCCATCCCTCTCCTTCCACTGCCTTTTACCTCCCCAACCGAAGTCAGGTACCCGTTTTACACCTGGGTGGGGTGAGGAAAGTCATTTTCCAAGGTGATCAAGGACAGTAATGCAAGGAATCGAACCCGTGACCTTTTGATCCTGTGTCCACTCGCCTAGCCATGGCATTCATTCAACGCCACATCCTTCGAAATCCTTATGACACTAGCTTTATTCTCAGGGGGTTTGACTCAAACTATTAATACCGACCTTAAAATGATATTGTTGGGGTTAGCGTTATGTTCTATTGAGGCAAGCATTAGTGCTAGCTGCAGCATTCCATCAGAGTCCCTTCCAACCCAGACCTACACATTCAAAACGCATATAAAGCTGTCCTTGCTGCCAAGCCACCAATACGACATAAAATGCAGTACATGTAAATGCAAGACCAATCTTTACATTAAGGGATCGCTTGATCAGAAAGAAAGACTGACTAGAATTGGAGAAAAGAGTTGTTACTTTCTGTACCGTTTGTTATACATTTTTGAAACCATAACTTCATCTGTGGTGATTTCTGATATCTTAAGAAACTAGGTTGAACTGTAATTTACAAGGAATGAGAGATCCACCACTTCTACCAACACAGATGAACTTTCAATCTATAACCCCTTGCCCCCCCTCCGCCCCACAGGTAGCAGCGGCACCGGCAGCATCGCGCTGGGGCTGGACGCGCCCTTCTCCGGCCGGGTGACCAGCGCGCGGACGCAGCACCAGTTGGACGAGCTGTTCGAGAGGAAGAACATCCCCGCCACCGACCAGGTCATCACCGTGGAGGACGAGGCGGACGACCACGATTTCTTCTCATGACCGGAACTCTGAACTACTGCTCTGTTCATCTCCAAGCAGATCTTTTGGTGGCTACAAGACAGTATCAAATTGGCGAGACAGTTTGAAATTGGCAAGACAGTATCAAATTGGCAAGACAGTATCAGATTGGCAAGACAGTTACTGTATCAAATTGGTAGCCTGGGTACCATCCACCACGGTGGCTAGCGACCTTTGGGAGCGGCAGAAACTACGGAGGATGGTACCCAGGCTTTCAAATTGGCAAGACAGTATCAAATTGGCAAGACAGTCACTGTACCAAATTGGCAGGGCACCGTCTAATACGTAACCGTACGACATCATTTGGCTGGCAATAAAAAAGATACTGGGACAAAAAAAGAAAGCAAGATAAAAAGGCCCCAAAACACGTCAAAAAATAAGCCGAAGCCTAAACCTCTGCTTGGAGATAACGTCTCTGTATGATAACACATAAGCTAACCAGAAGTATCACCAAGTTCTGAGGAAAAATAGACCTACAGTGAAACTAGTGACATCAATCTCATCTAATATTGTATATCAATAGCTTGGAGACTATGCTTTATCACTTTTGAGGGCTGTATTTGTCAGGACAGATTTGTTTAGCATAATGTGTTTGAAGATAGTTTTACAGTAATTTTGTGGAAATCTAATTTATTATGGACCACAATATTCCGTCCATCATGAACTTTTAGCGATGCGAATCGTGGTGTTAAAATTTATGTACAGATTGTGTGTTTTAGATCAAATCTTACAGCAGAGGTGACAGTACCATTGCCTAGTGTGTGCACACCATGTACAAACGTCACAATTCCAAATTATGTCATTGTCGATCAACGGATTGCGGATGTGGCATTGTGGATGTGGCATTCAGACTTCAAGTTTGTATCTTTCGAGAAAGGCTAACTGAAACTTCAAAGGGTCTTACAGGATTGTTTTAGCCTGTATATCAAAGTGTCTCTGCACAACATGCTGCTACTACTTAGTGTTTGTTAAACAAGAACACCCCCAGGTTTGGGTTAGCCTCTACCAGGCTTTGGGAGGGGGCTGAAAAGAGTAGAAATGGGCCAAATAGAAGGATAACACGCCAGGGGAGTTGGTCCGCTAGAGAGTACTAGTACACCGGTGGGGGGAAATGTACTTTCTAGCGGACCAACTCCCCTGGCGTGTTATCCTTCCATTTGGCCCATTTCTACTCTTTCCAGCCCCCTCCCGAAGCCTGGTAGAGGCTAGGTTTGGGTGCCCAGCTGAAAGACGGGTGTGTTACAAGCCTGTCAGGCAGAATGTACTGAAACATGTCTAAAAATATTGTTGGACACACTGTGTGTGTCAAAAGATTGACCTGTGTAACGCCCTGGGGAAGTGTTTTTAGTGATAAATCCAACAAGTTGGCTACTGTAGATAGAATGTCGACTTAGTAAATATCTACAAGTCTTTCTTGTCAACACATCTTTAAATGCGAGTAAAAAAAAAGATAATATTAAAAAATTCAAAATACTTCTCCGATGTGGAACGTAGTAACATTCTGTTTTATGCAGATGTTGTTTTCATGCTGCAAACTGTGTGACACAGCATGTGTGGCATTGTGAAATAAACACTGATGTAACATAACAGTCGTCATGAACTTGTTTACACATGTTCCTCTGTTACCTTTGAAAGGTTAGGTGTAACAGGTCGTTCGGTGTAATGTAGCCAGCTGCAGCCGCGCCGCGTGCCTGCGAAGCTGGTGTGTTACGCCGAAGGGCTGTTATACCGGCTATACAGAATACAGATACCTGTTTGTATGCACTACTGCACTGATTATTGCAAACTCCCTTTGGAATTGGGGAGGGGAGGGGAGGGGGTGCTAGAAATGATAGCAGCACGGTAAAGCAGAGTCCTGGGGTCAGACTCATGCTCAGTATTCAGATCAGGGTGGATTATCTATCAGCACATTATTGACAAGACCCGACATAGGAAATATATCAGAGAATGTATAAGACAAATAAGACACAAGTCTCATCCAAACAGAATCTGTGCTGGATAAGAATCCTTCCTTAAGATCAAGTCACTGATTGTCACAGGTAAATGCTTATCCGTCTGGCCGCACCCCCTCCAAGACTTGCCCTTTCCCCTCTGAAAGTGGCCCCTCCCCCTGCATAAGTGGCCCCTCCCCCAGCACGTCTGTAGAAGTACTGTGCCTGCGCAAAACCCTGACTTTTCACATTTGGATGTTTGGTCAATGTTGCATCAGAGTGTTGCAGACAACATTTGAAAACTGTAGATGGGATGTCGTACTTAAATACGACCTTAACGAGACGTTTTGCCAAAGTGCTATGCACAATTTGTTACGAGTTTTGCACAGGTCCAGTACGTTCTGACGACGTGCTGCCCTGCATAACTGGCCCCTCCCCCTGCATAACTGGCCCCTCCCCCTGCATAACTGGCCCCTCCCCCTGCATAACTGGCCCCTCCCCCTGCATAACTGGCCCCTCCATCAGCAGTTCCACCTCCTCCAGTGGGGCCCTGACTCGGATCTCCTTCTCCACCATGATGTCAAGGACGTCCTGAAGGTCGTTGGGGAACCACCGCGCGGCATCCATGTACAGCAGCTGGGGAGGGACGTCGTGGGTTAACACGCTTTTCTGGGTAGACAACCTTTCTAGCAGACACAAGTTAACTGTCGGCTGTAAAATCAGTATGAATAGCATTTAAAAACTACAGATGGGACATCACCCTTAAATATGCAAACACACCCTTAAACAAAGTGCTTTGCACGTTATGTTCCAGAATCCATATTTCACGCAGGTGCAGTACGTTCTTCCGATGTGCTAGTATGAATGGTGGATGACTTATTGCAGACAACATGCCTCAATGTGTTTCCATTTTGCCTGTCCAAGATCACTGAAATATTGGACCGCCTGTTTAGGTTCAGGCAGAAACATAACAAATGATGTGTGATAAGGACTCTGGGCAATGGTGAGATGTAGTAGAGATGGTTAAAATGTCATCCAATAAAAAAAAAACTGGTTCATGTACTATCTACTACATGTACTAGTATTTGTGCTCAATTGTGTTAGCTGGAGCGCATCAGCAGAACGTACTGCCCCGTCATTTGTTATGCATGGCACTTCAGCAGAATGTCTTGCATATTTCAGGATGACACCCTGTCCATAGTTTTCAAATGTTGTGTCGGAAAAGATATCATCTGAACTGAACTGGAAAAATTCTTATGCAATGTTGACCAAACATTTAACGAAAACCGTGAAAAATCTGGGTTTCGCGTAGGCGTACTACGTTCTGCCGACATGCTGTTAATAGCTGGTACCTTTGCCCAAGGACAGTTCTGCATTGCCCTGTAGAACACAGCCTTGGCCTCTTTAGGGTTTCCCTGCTGCATCTCGAACGCCATGAACCACCTCCACATGAGCACACAGCCCCGGGCGGCAGGAGAGGCGCACCCCCGCTCCAGCAGCGACCTCACGCGGTGGGCAACGCCTGTCTGGGGCACGTGGGGCACTGGGGATCCTGGTGGGGAAAACAAAGGAAGAAAGAAAGTGATCTCAAACAAGTTTTAGCTCACTGAAGAACTACTCTCCCACTGCTCGTGACAGAGAAGACAGATGCTGTGTACCGGTATTTACAGTTCATTGTACCCTAGCTCTTTTCGACAAGCACAATGAACAGTGGACCACAAGTGGCACAACTTAACGTCCCGTCCTAAGGACTGCGACCCTTTCCAGTAGCGTGTATGTCAGGTGAGCAACAACTTTTTATATGACATCTAGCTACCTACCAAATATGTTATATATTGACTTGAACGAATTTTATGAGAATTATTGACCAATTTACAAAGTGTGTATTTTAATCAATCTGTAACATAACTTGTATTTTAATGAATATGTGACACATTTGTAACACATTGTGTCAAAGCTGTGCAATTCAGCCCTAGGGCTGCAAACATGCTTTTATCACCTGTGTGGAAATAAACCAGTCTACTACTACTACAGTCGGGCATTACCATCTGCTTTATTGGTAGCATCGTCCCAGTTGGTTGCCATGGCAACAGATGACTGACGGGAGATGACCTCCAGCCTCCTCATCTCTGCCTGGATGGCGAACAGGAGGGGGACGGGCGTGGCTGCTTCCTGCACGGCTCGGTCGAAGTACCGCCGCAGCCGCCCGGCGATGTGCGACCTGTGATGTCAGAGTTACAGAAACACATGACCACATTCGTCAGTGTATGGAAGATAGATCTGAGTGCATTTGCCTGACAGGTGTGTCCAGTGAGCATTTCAAAATCAATCTGCATGCCCTATTCTGTGCAACTTGAAGCTTACAAGTGTTCAACTCCGACATGTTAGCTAGAACTGGTAGACAGTATTGTGCCACAGATAGGACCAGAGCACATACAACCATTCTACAGATTTCATGTGACATAGCCCATGCGTGTCTTCTCAAAAGGGCGATGTTCTTGGATTGTTTGGCAACAACATGATTAGTATGCAAATTCCATGTGAGAGACTGGTCCATGTGCAGACCAAGTAATACTGTCTCTTTCACCTCTTTCATAAATATATATGAAGTTTGGTTCATGTATTATCCAAGTCAAGTGATGTCAAACATCATGTCTCAAACACAAATCCTGACTTCTCACTTCGAATGATGATATATACACACTACTCACCTTGACTCCAGCTCTATGAACATTCTGAGGAACTCTGGGTTATCAGGAAACATGAGCAGCGCCCCCTGGAGTGCAGTTCTCACCGCCTGCAGGGACCCAGTACCGCGTGACAGATGGCGCTGTAGCAGCTTCAGGTAAGCAGAGGTCACGAGTTCCAAATCCATGAACGTTCTACACCTGTGCTGATCAAACTGGTCCTCTTCTTTGTCGTATGTTTGACACAACCTTGTTAGTGTTGATATCACAGCATGGAACACTTCCGCAGACGCCTGCACCCCTATTGTCAGATATTGGAACAGTCCATAGCACACAGTTAAGTGCACCAGGAAGCTTCCACTTGCACGTGGCGGGGAGGGTTTGCCTGCTGTCTCGTAGCTGGCCAGTTCCTCCCCCAGAGCCTGCTGATAGTTCCTCCTGGCCTTCAGGACCTGAGTGGGTGAAACCATTTTGTCCGAACGCAGGGTGAACTTTCCTCTCTCACCCAGCGTGCACAGTAAGTGGACGGCTTTCGTGGATGCCTCGCTGTCCGACAGAGGTTCTGACGCCCTTTTATGGACACCCGAGTCTCCTCCTGTCAGGTCAAGTTCAAGCTCTGCATACGTCCTGTACAGCTCATACACTGCCTGCCTGTCCTCAGTTGACCCCTGCCTGTCCTCAGCCGACCCCTGCCTGTCCTCGGCCGACCCCTGACTGACTGAGCTCAGGGCAGTGTCAAACACCTTACGAGCCTCGTCCCTGTTGCCTAGCAACCATTCCAGCTGTGCGTAGGTTCCCCACAGCGCCAGGTTGTTCCTGTTCTGGTCCTCCTTCAGCAGACGCTTGGCGAGCCTGCGGACGCTCTTGCTCCGGCGTTTCAGCTTCTTTTTGTCCTTCCCCGTCTGTGAACACGAATTATGAGAGAGAAAGAGAATGGTTTATTCACTAATAAAAACCCTTGCAGCACCAGGGCTGAATTGCGATTTCTTCACACAAATACATACGGAGCTCAAATCTTATCAGAACTTATCAGCATCATACATTACAAATAAGAAATTAAAACAAGTAACAAATCATGGAAATTCACTACCATCACGACTTAAAATTCTGTTATAATATTAATTGACATTAACTGTCATTCAGCAGGCGGACACAGTAAGGTAGTGTACTGTTTAGCATACGCTGTGTCCGGCACTCAAACTGTGACAGTTTCGTGCTGTTTCTAAGTGTTCTATTGTGGACATCACCCCTTTGTGCTGGCAGCCAAGCACGGTATTTCTCACTGCTTGTGAATTATGTGTCAGTTCAAGGAATGTTCACTCTGTACACCTGCATTGTATTTTATTTTTGTTCAGTTCTGATTGATTATGTCAATCTGTACCTCTTTTACCACATCAAGACAGTATCAAATTGGCAAGTCAGTATCAAATGGCTGGTGAAAAAAAAGATACCAGTACAAAAAAGGAAGCCTGATAAAAACACCTAAAAACAAGTCAAAATAAGCCGAAGACTAAACCTCTGCTTGGAGAGTAGCACCTTGCATCCAGCACATTGGCAGAACGTACTGCGCCTGCACAAAACCCTGATTTTTCACGTTTTTCGTTGGATGTTTGGTCAACATTGCATCAAAATTTTGCCTGTTGCAGACGATATCTTTTCCTGTACAACATCTGAAAACTACAGACAGACTGTCAACCTTATATGCTCTAATACAACCTTATATGAGACGTTCTGCCAAAGTGCTATGCACAATACATTATGGGTTTCACGCAGGTGCAGTACGTTCTGCCGACGTGCTCTTGCAGCCCTACCTGCATGGTCAGGACAGCTGAGGCCTCATGCTGCAGCCAGGCCAAGACCAGCTGCAGCCGCGCAGCACCTGAGAACACCTGCAGCACCTGGCTGAACACATTCTGCACAAACGTCTGCAGCAGTTTCGTTTCTCCCCGCTTGGGGTCCTCCCTTTCTGTCCAGCCATTCATCCTGGCAGCGCCACTGCAGACAGGCACCCAGCCCAGGCCGCGATGGGCAGCTCTAGCAGAGAACAGAACCTGCTTCTCCTCCAGGGCAGCCTGGAAATGTCTGTGTGTGTGGAAGCTGTGGGGAAAATCATACACGTTACCAAAAAAAAAAGGAACAGTCATAGCTGTACAAATTCTTAGCATCCTTTAGGCTTTCCTCAAAATCTTGTGCAGGTTAACTTCATATTTGCTGCACCAAGCATCATTACAGTGTACATGTACCTGTCTCACCATCTTATGTACCTGTCTAGAACGGTGCAATGGCCTAGTGGGTAGAGTGTTTACCTTGCATTCGGTCCGTTGGTCGTGAGTTCGATCCCCGGCCGAGTCATCCCAAAGACTTTAAAAATGGTTCATACTGCTTTCTCTGCTTAGCACTGATAGCATTTGGGAAAGAGTATGGGAGTTGAACACACACCACTACCAGTGGACTAGCCCACAACTGTGTGGCCCACTGTGTGGCACCACCATATTATGCACCATATATGGTTGCGAGGAGGACTTTTTTTACACATCATCTAGCTGTCCTGCCCTTACCTGTGTGTGGAATGCAGTGGTACAGTCCTGATCTTGCTGTCCTGCCCTTACCTGTGTGAGGAATGTAGTGGTACAGTCCTGATCTTGCTGTTCTGCCCTTACCTGTGTGAGGAATGTAGTGGTACAGTCCTGATCTAGCTATCCTGTCCTTACCTGTGTGAAGAATGCAGTGGTACAGTCCTGATCTAGCTATCCTGTCCTTACCTGTGTGAAGAATGTAATGGTACAGTCCTGATCTTGCTGTCCTGTCCTTACCTGTGTGAAGAATGTAGTGGTACAGTCCTGATCTTGCTGTCCTGCCCTTACCTGTGTGTGGAATGCAGTGGTACAGTCCTGATCTTGCTGTCCTGCCCTTACCTATGCGAGGAATGCAGTGGTACAGTCCGGACTCCCAGGAACTGCAGGAAGTGGAAGACGAGCTGCAGCCTCGTCCCGTCGGAGCTGAGCTGGAACAGGCAGTCGGACACGTCATCGAACAACACCAGTCTGTCGGGGTCTTCGCAGTCCTCCTCCGTCTCACCGGCCTGGGGAAAAAGTGAACGCAGTGTACGAAATACTTTTTTGAGCCAGGTTGCCCAGTGGCAACCTAGGATGAAAGCTAGGTTGCCCATCAAACTTCCAGGTTGCCCCGAATTTAAACTCTTCTACATTATGATTAACTTTGTTAGAATGCAAAGTGCATTTATACATTTCTGACACAGAGTTGTTTCCCTTACCTGAAGTGATGAGTTCTTCCATGGGAACTTCTCAATAAACAATTCCCAATGGAAGAAAGGGGCATCCTTACCACAAAATTTAGGTAGTGCACTGGGCTACCTGGGTTGCACCAAACAAAATATGGTTGCACAGCACAACTGGGCAACCTAGTATTTCGCACGCTGTGAAAGTGATCTCAAACCAGTTTTAGCTCACCGAAGAGCTACTCTTCCACTGGTCGTGACAGAGAAGACAGACACTATGTACAGTATTTACAGGTTCATTGTACCGGGGGAATTCCCCTAGCTCTCTTTGACAAGCACAATGAACAGTGGACCACGGCTTAACGTCCCGTCCTAAGGACTGCAACCCTCTCCAGTAGCGTGCATGTCGGGTGAGCGACAACAGCTGGGATTCGAACTCCCAACCTCTTAGTCCAGAGGCAGGGTTGCTAACCACTGGACTACACACGCTACTGGGAGGCAAGGTGGTCTTGTGGTTAGGCTTAACATTGTTGACTAGAATCTGAAGGTTCTGGGTTCGAATCCCTGGCAGGCCCCTCTGTTGTGACCTTTAGAAAAGCACTTTACACCTTTTTCCTCACTCAACTCAGGTGAAATTTAGTACCTGGCTTCGGATAGGGACATCCTCTCTGATGGGACGTAAAGCTGGAGATCCCGTGTTTGAGGAGAGACACACCTCGAGCACGTTAAAGATTCCACCAAACTTATCGAAAAGAGTAGGGGTCCTTCCCGGTGTGAGTGGTTCAAACCTTACAGTCTGGTCTTACGCAGGCCTTACTGTGCAAAACTGGTGAGTTACGCCTAAAGGCAGTTTAATGGTTATGCTAAACAAACAATTGTTATTTTATTGTATGTGGACTCCAGGAAGAATAGTGTGGAATCAACCACACTAATGGAGATCTGAATAAACAAACAAACAAAACAAACAAACAAACAAACCTTGGTGTCCGGTCTCCATGGCAACCAGTGGACCCGTTCTCGTCCACTCTCGATGTCCAGCCAGGCCTGACTCCGGGATGCAGACTGGCTCAGCACCTCCTCTTCCTCCTCCTCATCTTCTACATCATCATCTAGACAGAAAAACCTCCAGTCTTATGTGTTGTACATACAATATGTATTCTATCTACTTTGTACATAGAAGTACTCTCAAGTATTCTTCACATCATTACCTAGGATGAAAGCTAGGTTGCCCATCAAAATTCCAGGTTTCCCCAAATTTAAACTCTACATTATGATTAACTTTGTTAGAATGCAATGTGCATTTATACATTTCTGACACAGAGTTGTTTCCCCTTACCTGAAGTGATGAGCTCTTCCATGGGAACTTCTCAATAAACAGTTCCCAATGGAATAAAGGGGCATCCTTACCACAAAATTTAGGTAGTGCACTGGGCTACCTGGGTGTAGAAATAGGTTGCTCCAAGCAAAATATGGTTGCACAGCACAACTGGGCAACCTAGTATTTCGCACGCTGCAACTTCACTCTGTCCATACATTTCTATCGTCGTGGGGAGGGACATTGTGATAACAAATAGACCTCCCACCTGAAAAAACACACAAACAAAACAAACAAACAAACCTGCCGTGACGTTCATCTCCCATCCTCCCTTCTCCTTCTTCTCCTGCCACGCCCTCCATCCCCTCGCATCGTCCTCCCCGACCCTCGGCGCACTGCTGTCCCAGAACGGCTCAAAGAACTCAACCTACAGGTTCACACAGTGTGTTAGGCCTAGGAAAAAAAATGTTGTGTTTCCTGTTTCCCGACCGACCCTAGAAAAAACTGCTGACCCTAGCCTTTTTTTGGGTGGACCCCTGCAAGGAACATAAATTTTTTGAGCTGATCAACCTTTTCTAGCTCCATGATCTGACACCTGAGTGATGAAACATTGTACAATTGGTTTTCCAGCATAGACATTGAAAATATAAGTGTCCTCATGCAAATGCAGACTTACCCAAGTTTTTGACTGTTCAACTCCAATCTTTGTCAAGGAAAGAACAATACTTTCAAGCTAAGTAGAGACAATGTCTTTGTAGTGTGTAGGTTACCTATTATCACCTCCTTGTACTGAGGTATTGTTACCTCCTTGAAAACAAAGGTGCATGTAGTTTTGTGTGTCTGTCTGTTTGTTTGTGTTACAAACCCTGTTGGACAGATCCTACAGGCAATAAAAACTTCATTTGCATGATCAATGAACTACAATTAAAAAATAAAGAAACTGTAAATATTTCATGCAAATCTTGTTCAAACTGTATTATTATCTACACACAGATGTATCACATGGCACAGATCCATGCATTACCTGTCCAGACACAGGTGTGTTTTCTGCCACAGTGGTTGGGCGGAAGCAGGTGAACTCAACGAGTGCCTGGTAGGAGGAGACAGCCTTCTCCACATGGCCAGCCTGCTTCAGGAAATGGCACTGCTGAACAAACAACTCTGAAACAGGGAGAAGCAGGGAGTCAGAAAACTGGACAAACTAGAAAAGTAACATTTGCAAAGCAAAGGCATAATGTTTACCTTCACATGGTCTAGCCTAACAAACTACAGCTCTGCTTATTCCTACTCAAACACATATATAATACATAGTGACCAGACCCTCCAACTCTGCCCTGTCACTTGCTACATAATGTAACCCAACACCACAGGGTGTCTGCTGCAGCACCAGTTACCATGGTGACAGCCGTCTGGTCCAGTTCATTGACTTTATTTGTTTAGAAGGGAAGAGGAAACAGAGAAAAAACAATATGTTTTCCTTCTGCAAAAGTAAATATAACTACATGTACAAGGTAAGTCAAAATGTGATAAACTGTATGGCAAATGAGAGGAAGGAAAAATTTAGTAATATCCCCTTACCCAGTAACTGTTCCTCTGTATGTGGCAGAGGCTTGTGGGACTTGAATGTTCCATCCAGGATGGCCCTCAGCTTGCTGATACACTTCCTGTATAAAGTGTGAACTCTGGACGTCGTGAACGTGCCAAAGTGAGACTGGGAAAACATCAGATATTCCCGCAACACTGCCAGGTCGTTTGGGAATTTGAATGCAAATTCCTTCCACTGGTTGGTCAGTTTCTTATTGTCCCAGAATTCCCTGCACAGCTTGAGATGCTGCAGCGTCAACTTCGGGTGAGAAGGGTTCGCCTCAATCGCTCGCTCCAAGATGGCGACCTTCTTCTCGGTCACCGCTAACGAAGTCCTCCTGCGTTTCTCCCTGTCGGAGTCGGAGTGCGCAGTCACAGGTCCCTGCTGCATTGCTCTGTCCTGGAAGGCCACAAAGTCCAGCCACGTCTGCGCGTCGTGTGGATTTTCCCTGAGTGTCCTGTTGTACTCTGCTGTTAGCCTGTAGTGGCCAAATATTGGACATAGAAAAACATGGCACATTTCAGAATCTTACAAGAAATCTTACAAAGCAAAAAAAAACATAGCACATTTCAGAATCTTACAAGAAATCTTACAAAGCAATTACCTACATCAAATCTTATAGAGCAATTAAGTAACCAGATTTACTCGTTCTAAAATTTTTTACTATTGTTGCACCCATGGGAATTCATTGGAAGAAAAAAACAAGACCTTTCATAAGCAATACTTTCATCAGAAAAAGAAACGAAGATCTTTCAAAAGCAATGTCTTTATACATCTTACACACACGGATGAAAGACGATCCCTTTTTATACCTGGCGATGCTCTGCTCTGAGGTCTCTCCTTCCTCCTCCACTCTTCCCTGCTCCTGTTGCTTGGCTGGAGTTTCCCTCGTGTGTCCTTGGACGTACACCTGTGTAGGAGCGGTGTACGCAGCCTGACCTTTGATCCCTGCCGTAGAACCTTTGACCCCTTCGGATGACCTATCCAGAGGGATGTAGTGCGAACTCTGAACCCCAGACTGAGGTTTTTCCTGGCCGGACCTGATCGCTACCTCCACCCTCGTTACCTGTTTGTAAAATTTAGTTTGGGACGTTCATTGTATTATTATTATTAGATAGCAAATATTAGTAGTTAGATATGAATGTAAATACATGTAGTTGTTGTGATATATGTCGTTGTTAATGTTATGATGTATGTATTCTATATCAAGAGGACTCCAGGAAGAGTAGTGTATTCATGTATGTATACTAATGGAGTTTCCTGAATAAACAAACAAATAAACAAACAAACAAACAAACCCTCGTTACCTTGTTGCTCAGCACTTTCGCCGCTTCCCTCTCACTGCAGTATCGCGAGTCGTGTTCTCGCTTCCTCTTCTTGCCGCCGCCCCTGCCGGACTTGATGATGATGAATGGTTTATTCAAAATATAAATCATTCGCAGCCCGAAGGCTGAATTGCTGATTCATTACAAACTTTCTAAAACCTAACATGAGATATAAAACATTGATATCAGCATATTCTGGTAAAAACATAGTAACAAACACTTACATACATTGATTTCATAACATCTAAAGTTAAGCACCAAAATGAGAAATTATATTGTTATTTCAAAAGCCTGGTAGTATTTACATACATGTATCGTCACAGTAAATCTTCAAGACACCGACAAGGTACACGAGAGATAGTTGTCACTGAGTCTACTAGATCAAGAATTTAAAAGCCTCACTATATAAGGTATAGGACTTTAGGAGAGTTGAAAAGTCGTTCTATCCTACCTTCTCGCTCCATCTGACCGCCTCCCCCCTCCCCAGGCCCAGACAGGAGTGTCCGAGGCGTCGGTAGTTCGCCAGTTGCAGGCGGTACAGGGAACCGAACGCCAGGTTCTCCCTGTCCGGTTTCCGGTCCACTCTGAAGGCACATTCCGGTTTCAGACCGGCATCCTCGATCCAGATGGTGGAAGCAGCCAAGGCAGTCCTGGTCGCCTCAACTGGCCTGAAATAGGATGAAAAAAACACCGGTCAGACATGTACAGATTCTGATGTGTGCTCTGTGCTTATTTTGATGTGTGATGTACATATGACTTTGTATTGTGACATTCTTTTGCATATAGTTTGTCCCATTCATTCATCATAACATCATCTTGCATTGCAGAATAATCTACTCAGACTGTAGGTTTAACCTGTTCTGAAATGATGTTACACACCATAATGACAATGATAATGAACTTTATTACATATTCATGCCAAACAAGTAGAAGGTTGGAAAATTATGCTTTTTTATCTATATTTACAGAGTCTGAGTCTCTTCTCTCTTCTTAAAACATGTGTAAACAAATTTACAGAATGGGTTTACCTTGTTTGTGCTTTAGATCATAACACAAACATTACTGGACTGTAAGGTTTGAACCACTCACACCAAGGGCACAACAGTGGGGCCTGCCAGGTATTCGAACCCAGAGTCTTCAGATTCTGAGTCAACAACCCTAACCACAAGACCACCTTGCCAACTCCTTTAGATCATATTAACATATACTTCACTTACTCTTTATCACCAGGAACCACAGTTTTTTCTGGTGAATTTTTGTCTCTGGAGCTCTTGTGCTTCTTGTGTTTATGCTTGTGTTTATGTTTGTGTTTATGTTTGTGCCTGGATTTCTTGTGGCGATGTGTTCTGCTCTCCGCATCTTCCTGCCGTGAGTCTCCGTTTTGCCTTCTGCTGCCCTCCTTCACAGTCCTGTCCCTCCTGTTGCCATGGTAACTGGCTCCGCCCTCCCTCCCACACTCCTCCCCACTGTCGGGACTGCTGACGGGCTCGGTTTTGACTTTCTTCGGGAGTTGAGGTTCGTCATCACTGTCCTCAGTCTCACTACTGGAAGACCTAAGAAGGCAATGGTAAAAAAGGCAAAAAAGATGAAGGTAGTCCCATAGCCATTTTCAGGTTAGCGGTTGTTAATCCACTGTGTTTAGGCTAGGGCATGGTATTGGAAGGCGGAGCCCATCCTTCTCCTTCCACAACCTTTTACCTCACCAAACGAAGTCAGGTACCCATTTTACACCTGGGTGGAGTGAGGAAAGTCGTGTAAAGTGCCTTACCCAAGGACACAACATCTAGCCAGGAATCGAACAGTGTCTTGCCAGAAATGCCAGGAATCGAACCCATGACCTGTGGATGTCGTGTCTGCTAACCTAACCACTCGGCCATTCGACCCCAAAATGGTAACATTTTATTGATTCGGCTTACAGAAAGCCAGGGTTTCCCAACTAGTCAGGGACTATTATTACTACATGGAGATCCTTACCAACCAACCAACCAAACCAACTACATGTATTATGGTAACATTGCCAAGCACATGAAAGGTTATACTTTCAGGCAGTCAATTTTGTGAAGTTAAACATTACGATTCTGGTGAGAACAAATTTGAAAGTAACAGTTGTGTAATAAGTCATGATATGGCACATATTGAACCCACCTGCTGTCTTCAGCTGACCTCCGACCTTGCAGCTTCCACAGGTCTGCCACATGATCCTGGGGGAAACTCGTGTTCTCCAACCAGTCAAGACCTGGAACATGTGTGGAGATTTAAACATTGTTCAGGGCCTGTGGGGTCGTGTGGCCTAGCGGCAGAGTGTTCGGCTCGGAACCAAGAGGCCCCGAGTTCGAACCCTGCCATGTCATCGATCTTGTGCCCTTGGGAAAGGCATTTTACACGACTTACACGAAAGGCCACCTGTAAAGGTATCGCTCACATGCTGGCTGAGGTGGGACATAGTTTATTTCAAAAGCCATAAGCTGGGCCACTGTAAACTTTAAAAAAGGTCACTTTGTATGAAAAAATAATAATAACTTGCACTCTGGGAAACCTGGCGTCTCCTATAAGTCTGACACAGAAAACATGACTTGTGCTACGAGAGTCAAAGTGCAAGAGTGGGTATTTCAAACTTTCTTGGGGATAGTTGCGCAGAACAGATGTGCATAACGTTAGACTTAGTAACTTAGAGGTCTGAATTTCGACTGTGTAATATCAGAACAAATGGATTGTTCCGTGGTTACATGTTGATTACAACAGTCTGGTATGCTTTACTCCCAACAGTTACATTCTAGAGCAATTCACATAAAAAGAGCTAAACGACGAAATCAAAAACAATATCGTATGGTTAGTTTCGCCCCCCTCCCACCCCAGCCTGTTTCAGACCGATAGATAGACTCACGTCCAGCCGGTGAAGATGACAGCGCCTGATCATGTTGATATGCAGCGAAGAGACCTCCATGTCCTTCAGTAGAAACCGGTTCTTCTGCCCCTGATACGGGAAACAGCGCCGAAACTGCATGGGGTCGACCTGAAAGTTCGTCTCCACCAGGAGATTCCGCCATGACAGTTTCTTTTACTGCAGTTCATTCATCAGCTGCTAGATGGCGGTACTGCACGGGATGGCATTCTGGTAGTTCACGTGAACAAAGTCAACAGAACAGTGTTTGGTGTTGTTTCCAAGGGTTAAATTTGTTCACATCTTCCTTAGTGAGACCTCTGTTTTCAAAATGCCAAGATCCTAATTCAACTCTGATGATCATTCTATTGCAAACACTACTACGACAATAAACACTAAACACATACACACAGAATTTGCAGATTTTTATTCCATCCAAAAGCTTCCTGTGGGACAGAACTCAATATTGATTACAACAAAACCCTTCCTCTCACAAAGTTTTCACCAGTCCTGCATATTTAAGTGTCAGCCTGGTCTTTCTTGATCTGCCCCACAAAAAACACATTGCCACATGGATATCAACATAATGCACCTATCAACATAATGTACCTTAACAACATTATTTTTAATTGTGAAAGTATTTCCGACATTCTTTTGACACAAAAAGATACATGTAGTTACCAAACATCTAGATGTACTTCAGCATTAAAAGACCTGTATTTATGAAGGAAACAAAATCATATGAATCTGTGACTTATAACAGCCATAACTTTCCTTAATTTCTGGAATGGACTAGTCCTACAGGACAAAGAATTAATACAAAGCACAAAAAAACATAGCATTTAAAAATTGCAGTCCAACAACATCTCATGGTCATGGGCTGGATTAGTCCTTCATTAACAATCGCCATGATAGCTTTAAAAGAGGTTTAGAATTCTAGAACGTATGCTGTCACATACATCAAACATTTCTAATGATATGCGTAGACCACTTAAACCAAGGACATTATATCCCTATATAATGTCCTTTGCTACTATCATACTGCACCTCCATTGATGGTGATGTTAGTGAGGGCATTTCTCTTGAAAATATAGAATCACCTTTAATCGTTGTAACATCAAAAATCTTAGTAACATGAAAAATACAGGTTCTCTTAGCAAAGTTGTCACAGGGACACTCGAGTAGCTCTGATTACCCAACAATTTTCTTTCATGTTTAGTTCTGGTTGTACGGTGCTCGAACAAGCCCTGAATTCACACCAAAATCAGTAGACACTCTTGGGTACCATCCTGGTCAGTTTGCTTCCTATAGCACTGGTTAGTGTAAACATAAACTACCCAGGATGGCAGATATGCTAAACTCTTCAGCTATGTAGCATCAGTGTGCGAAATACTAGGTTGCCCAGTTGCACCGTGCAACCATATTTTGCTTGGTGCAACCTATTTCTACACCCAGGTAGCTTTGTGGTAAGGATGCCTCTTTCTTCCATTGGGAACTGTTTATTGAGAAGTTCCCATGGAAGAGTTCATCACTTCAGGTAAGGGGAAACAACTAGGTGTCAGAAATGTATAAATGCACATTGCATTCTAACAAAGTTAATCACAATGTAGAAGAGTTGAAATTTGGGTCAACCTGGAATTTTGATGGGCAACCTAGCTTTCATCCTAGGTTGCCACTGGGCAACCTGGCTCAATAAAGTATTTCGTACACTGGTAGCATTTTGGGAATCCACACACAATTTATTACTTATAAACCACCATGTTTCTACAGGCTATGTTTTCAGTGAAGTGAAGACACATCTTCTAGTGGCAAGGGTTTCTGAACACCAGGTGTTGGAGGATTGCACTTTAAAGATCCGGTCGGGTTGTGTACAAGGCACTTCCTGTGCTCCAGCCAAGAATGAAACATCAGGCAGAAGAAGGGTGCCCCCAAAACAACTTTAGCAGCTGTGTATCTGATATCTGTATAGCCGGTGTAACCGCCCTTTGGCGTAACACACCAGCTTCTGTATCTGTATCTGTATAGCCGGTATAACCGCCCTTTGGCGTAACACACCAGTTTCTGTATCTGTATAGCCGGTATAACTGCCCTTTGGCGTAACACACCAGCTTCTGTATCTGTATAGCCGGTATAACCGCCCTTCAGTGTAACACACCAGCTTCTGTATCTGTATTACCGCGGTGCGGCAGCAGCTGGTATTATTACACTGAACGACCTGTCACACCCAACCTTCGCACGTCTAACAGTAAGCGTTGTTTAAAGCTATCTATTGAGGATACCCCCCCCTGTACTTGGTGGCAATGAATTCCACTCTACAATAGTTAGTAGTGTACCAGACTTCAGGAGTAATTTGCATTTCTATTGTGTGGTGTTGATGATAATGTTCCAACGATCACTTGGAAGACGAGATCCCAACCAGAGTGAACTAGTAGTAACCAGTTTCAGTCCCGAGGGAATCTTCTACACATTACAATTCACATAACACAACTTTGGTCAAATAGCTTTATTTACTATCGATGACATTTTACCATCTCTCCATCCCTTCAGTAACCTGTTTGTAGACCATGTCTTTAACCATCTAACCCCGTAACCAATACGCTTGGTGTGAAAGGCCTTGGCAGGGAACAGGTTAAAGGCATCCAATGCAATTTCAGGGCGGCAAAACAAAACATATTTTGGATGAGGAAATCTGTCTGATATTAACATTTCTTGCACATTTTTGTCAGCATTTCATACTTGAAGCGTATGAAATAGCCCAGAAACAAGCTACATGAGGAGTCAATTTATTTTTTGGTACCACCAATAAATAGCTAGAACCAGCCTATGATACGAAACAAGCAACCATTTTCCATCAGTGACATCGTATTTTTGCCTCACAATATATGGATTGATTCAACTTATTACATTTAAAAAATGACCAGAAAATTGACTTTGAAAGTCCAGTTTTACTGTCGGTGGAGGTTAGACATCCAGGTAATAAGATACGCCAAAAAGCAGTTACTCAAGCAACTGGATATGATTTTGGAAAACGCATATTAATCAACAGTTCGTGCTTATAAACCTGCTGAAGTCGTTTTCTCTCCAGAGTCACTGACGAAAGGTAGTGGATGCTACCTGAAACGTCTGACCGTTTCCAAAATCATATCCAGTTGCTTCAGTAACTGCTTTTTTGGCGTATCCAGTTTTACCGCCCTAAAATTGAATTTGGGTGCCTTTAGGTCGTCTACAGGTCGGCTTTTAGTCATTTCCTGGCGGTGCCGGGTAGATGCAGGTACTCGTGCACGAAGGCCGTGAGGATCTTGTTCAGGTTGGCAATGGTTGTCCTGTCCAGGTGGGCCTCGTCGTCCGTCGCTCGGTGCCACTGCGCCGGGAACGGTGCCGAGATCACGTGGAGGATGTTCACTCCTGGAACAGGTGCAAGTTTACATGGATTTAGTATCTTAGATAGATCTTGATAAAGTACTGCGTAACAACCCTCAGTTGGGGTAAGACACGCAGGGGGGGGGGGAGTGCGCTGTGTCCTTAATGAGTCCTCAAGTGAAGCAATACTGCTTCTTTGAATTTGTCGGTCTCTGGGATCTCGGCTATAGCCTCTGGAAGTGTGTTCCAATCCCTGACGATCCGCGGAAAATAGGAGTATCTGTAACAGTAAAATTAATTAACTTACTAATTAACTTACAGTAGATTTAACCATATATAACCAGATCTAGACTGTAGAACTCTTTCCCTTACTGTATTATACCTCCGTAGAATAGTCAAATGCAGGCTAAGTGTTTTTATGTTTTATGTCCAGTTGTGTATTCGTGTGTATTGTGCTTGCCCCATGATCAGATGTAAGATTAACGCAATTAACACTATGTTGATTGATATGAATAAAGATTAAAGATCAGATTCAGAGAATGGACAGAAATGAAACTAAGTGGAAGAACAGAGAACCGAGAAGGGTGGAGAAAACTGGTTTCAATGGTTCTGTATCTGTATCTGTATAGCCGGTATAACCGCCCTTTGGCGTAACACACCAGGTTGAATAATCAGACTAAGGAGTAGACGAGGGATAATGAGCACCATACTCCATAGCAAGCTGATGAAATTGTCTTGGTAAAGTGAGCTCAGCTAGCTACATCCTTCAAACATAGGCTGGTGCCACAGTTTGCTGATACAACAACATTACAAAATGTAGGAAAGAAGAAAGGGTCATTTTAACATGTCCAACCTCTCAAACTCAGGACTGTACACCTGCCAACAGCAAGTGAGATGGCACCAGGCCGGGATAAACATGGACGTATACATTATGGCTAGTTTGGCTGCTCATGTCATACGTAGCAAAGAACCAGCCAGTAGGCTACTACTTTGGAACCCTGACACGAAAAGAAGGGTTGGACGTCCTAATATAACACTTCAGAAACTTATAGAAACTGAAACAGGCTTGGAGGGCCTGGAACTTGTTTCAGCAATGAAGGACAAGCAGTTCTGGCGATCAAACTTTGTATGCTCCACCTCTTCGGAGGATGATTGATGATGATGATGATGGCTAGTTAATAAACAAGATCCTCTAACCTCTCTCTTGGAAGGGAACGTGGTCATCCTCGATCCTGCCCTGATACGGGCGTCCGGTGAAGTACTGGTTGGAAGAGTAGTGTTCATCCAGAAGCTTTTTGTCGTGCAGGGTTTTCTCTGTGATGAGAAAGACATTACCCACTGGTTACATTGTGAAACACACACTGATCGTCCTGTACCATGGATGCTTCCTATGTCACAGGAGTTAAAGCTACATGATTGTAATCATATTTATAGCTGTAAAAATTTGCTATTACATGTATATAGTTCCTCACTCCACCCAGGTGTAAAATGGGTACCTGACTTCGGTTGGGACGATGGAAGGAGAGAAATAGGCTCCGCCTTCCAATACTGTGCCCTAGACACAGTGGAGTAACAACATACTGCCCCTACAGCCTAAACAATGCTAGCTTAATGGTAAAGTTTAGCTTTGATCCAACACAAGAAGGGAAAGCACCATGACTTTTCGGTCGAACTTGTCAACCTTCATCAGATGGATGATCCACTCACTGATGTCGTTCCAGATCTTGTGTTGGATCAAAGCTAAACTTTACCATTATGAATTCTACCAACACAGATGAGCTTTCATTCGAAGGCTAGCTTAACCATGCTACACCTGAGGCTGACTTACCGATAGCCTTGAGCCTGTTGTACAAATTCTCAGCTGAGCCCCGGAACTGGAAGCTGGGGAAGGTTGGGGTTTTGGCGCCCAGGAGGTCCAGCAAGACCATCACATCCTGCAGACAACAAGCAAAACATCAGCATCATTCCTGATTCAACATTCAAATCAACTTTGCAACTCAAAGGTGACCAAGTCATCTACCTTATGCAATCAAACCTGCCCAAGTGGTCACCTCTTCAAGCCGGCCACCTGGTCATAACAACCACCTTTGTCCATAGATCGCAAAATCTGTGCTGCGAAATGAAGAAAACATTGCTATTGGGCATTGTCAAGTGTCGGCCTCCATGTTATGTGGCCACAGTTTCGCCCAGACAACACTGCAAGGTTGCCAACATGCAATTTTGTATATACCATGGGTTTAGGTCCGTGAACCTGAACTTCTGGACTTGAATCTGGACCCGAACCTAAATATGGGTTTAGGTACACAGCACTACTCACCATGCTGTCCAGCATCTTACGACTGGAGTCCTGCCTGTGGGGCGTTTCTGACAGCTGCCTCGCCAGGTGCCGTGCTCCGTAGATGGAGTCTGTACTCGTCCAGTCACGGAACGCCTCCTCCCCATCAAAGAATATCAACTGCAGAGTCAAGTCTGGTTCCTGGAGGAAACGTCAACTTATTAGTAAACTTAACAAACTAACTGTGTTATCAAGTAAATATCAACCACCTCACTACATTTACACAAGTACATGTACTTAACTGATATTCATCAGTGTGTAAGGAAATTTCTTGTCAGTGGAAATTAAGTAACAGTTAAGATAAAGATAAAAGTTTTAAAATACTATAAAACTAAACAAAATGTAACTATAGCTGCAAAATGGTAAAAATTGGCCAGAATGAATCCATTTGCAGTCTGGCTAATGGATATACAGCCTGGCCAATTTGATACTGTATTTTACAGCCACCGAAACATCTGCTTGGAGATTAGCAAAATGGAAGCAGAAAACATGAGGTTGTATCAGGGAGAGAGAAAGGTGCACTGTTAGCATCTAGTTGGGTTGTTGCAATACTGATCAGTTCCAATCTGTTGCACTGTGAAAGTTGAATAGAAGACAAAAGCAGTTGGTACCCTGAGGCACCTGTAGACAGGTCAAGGCCAATCTTTTTTCTATTTCGGCCATTAGGCCGAAATAGTACTAAGGCGGAAACCAACATGCGATCGATGGGTGGGTGGGTGGGTGGATGGATGGATCCATGGGCGGGCGAACACTGCGTTACTGCTTCAAATCGCAAGAGGGAGTGAGTGTACATACCAGGTCCCGGATGTATCGTCATACCAGATGCCATAGCGGACATTTAGGCAGGTTTTACCTTTACACGATCCACAATATCAGCAGTTATAAGCGTATCAGGCATAGAGTCACAGGAAAACTGTATAGCTTATATGTATAGGACATGGACAATCAATGACATCGTGCTTTCTTTGACTGTTGCATCGATTTTTCCGTGTAAGGCTTCTGCCCCCCTCCCCTCCGGAACGTGAAACAAAAAAATATCTATACCCTTTTCGTATGACCCAGTGCATGCTAGGCTAAGTTTCTTGCTTTAATGCCAGCAAATGCTTGCCAATTTTAAGTGTCTTCTCTCCAGTGCTTTTGTCGTGTCGTATTCAGTTTATTTCGTTCCGTTTCTTAGAAATTTTAGCTTAAGTATACGTATGGGGATCGAGGGGAGCACATATGCACGTTCTGTATACCGGTAAGGCCTGAAAAAAATGTTCCCTGTTTCCCGACCGACCCTAGAAAAAACTGCAGACTCTAGCCTTTTTTTGTGTTCAATAGTCTGATAATTTTTCTGGGACACATGGGCAGTTTTTTTGTGTGCGAAGATTACGGCAACATTTACAAAAAAGACGACCCATACAACAACAACAACAACAGCAGCATCTGATACATGCATCTGATGTTCTAAGTTCTTAAAATTGTCTTTTACTTTTGCTGATCACTGTTCGGTGCCGACGTCCCCTACGAATACTGTAGTGACTGTGTGACGGGCTGGTTATAAATGCCCAGAGGGGAGAAGTGTTATCCTGAAGGATGTTGTCAAGTGTTCTCAGGGTAGCTCTGTCACGTCTACTTGCTAGCGTAGGGAGCGAGTCAGCAGATAGCCCAATTATCCTGAGACAGCGTTTCTGTACTGACTCCAGGTAGTCCGAGAGATGTTTGGGCAGTGCACCCCACACTAGTGTCATCACCAAGCAGATGTAGCGTGGTTTTCATTGATGCAGACTAACATATCTAAACAGCCATCTCCAACCAGACACACAGTGACATATACAACATGTGGCAGTGATAGCAGGCCGAAATGACAGCTTTTTTCAAAAGCACTTGTTTTTCTTCATGTGACGTATGTATTGGCTAAGTATAGACTCCAGTTAATTCTATTAGCACAGGAGTTGACAAATACAAAGTTATCATTAGCCATTTACTACACAATCAATACCACCAGATCCTGGCAGCCTGAGAAAGATCTATAATGGTAAGCTATAACAGGTAACACCACAAACATGGTACCTCCGGCAGAACGGGAACTTACAGGTGTACAAATAAACTTTGTCTCTGATTACTCTGTGTTTGCTATAACCTGCAAACCTTTATTTCTTTATTTGGCACACATAGAAAAAAGGACATAGCTAATCTAGATCACTTTAGCCACAGCTTTTGATACACAGCGAAACTGGAAGGTTCTGCTAAGATTTTGTTAAAATTATTTGTCTGAACAGGAAAAGTACCATTTTCACTGAAGTGCTTATGACATCATTTGCTCCATTTTATGGAGGATCTTCATAATCTCAGCTGTGTAACAACCAGGGTACCAGTTTTTCTGTCAATTGCAGGAACTTTGTGGCACATGGCAGAAATTTTTTTAAACCAACCAGTCAATCTTGATGGACAAAATTGACAAAAATCCTGGGTAGAAATATAAAAACATCCAAAGGACCACCAAAAACCACTCTCAACCCCATGATTTGCCTCTCCAAATGTGGGAAAATGCGTTTTTAGAGGCTTGAAAATCCAAAATTTGCCCCCGGAACCCCCTAGATTGTGAGCACTCTCCCTTCAGGTCTGATCATGAACTAGAGCTGGCTAGAGCCCTGGTATCAATGCACCATTGTATACATGATTTTTGGCCAAATTACTAGTGCTAAGATCCTGGTACCAATATAAACCTGGTTGTATGGTGAAGCTAGAAAACCACAGTGACTGTTTGCACATTGTTTGACCACCTTACAACCCTTACAAGCACCAGAACATATTTAGCTGCCACCAACCACCATGTCAGATTTGCTGATGTCCACCCACCTCACATGTGCCACCTCCCTTTAAACATGTGTTGCTGTCGAGCTGAATATGACGGGAAGCAAAGGCTTTTAACTAACGGTTACAGTAACATTTGCATTAGGCCACACCAGCTTAATTTGTTGGTTCTCGGATTCGCCTCTTCATTTTTTTTCTGATTTAAAAAAAAAAAAAAAGATTCAGGTTCTGAATCAACTCAACAATGCTCATATTTTGCCCCAAACAGTTAAAGAAAGTCCTTTTCTTCCTAGTTGTTACAGTTTTTCCATCTATCAATGCAGTGGTTTGATTGAAAGTTCAAAATTCATTGTTCAAATTTTAAGCCAGCCTTTTGTGTTGACTTCATGGCTCCTATAGGATGCCCAGGCCTGTTCTTTAATTTTTTCTTTTTTTTCGCCCTGTCGCTTCATCTTTTTTGGAAAAATCCAAGAACCAACAAATTAAATTGGTTTGGCCTTAACTAGCATTCAGTAAACAACAGGGCACACACTTCCACTGGGCAACATGGATGGATCATAATGCAGGACTATAGGTGATGTCGACAATATGAAATTCACTTTTCGAAAACGAATTCTCAGCGAAGGTCAAAATTGACATGTTCTATACTAGCCAGTGCAAATTGGCCCATGTCCTACCTTACAAAGTAAAAAGACATTAAAGTAACGCCATTCAAATCAAAAACTATAGGACCAAAGCAAAGAAGTGATGAAGAAGAGGAAAAGCTGTAGTTTACGGAAGCTGAGCAGTAAGAAAGTGTGCCCATGTTGTTGGCAGAGTGTCTTGCTGTGCATGTTAGGGTAGCCTGGAATCCAGCCTTGTTAGCTTTAGTCTACTCGGGGTAGCAGATCTTGGGGAGCAGACTGAAGCTAACAACTTAACAAGCCTGGACTCCAGGCTAGTGTCAGGGACAGTCATCACCTGATGTGCATACTGTCTAGCCCCCTCCCAAGTCTCAGCGCTCAGCCTTTCCCATCGAGCCCACACCTGGAAACGCTGCCACCACTCCTGCAGGTACTGTTGCTGCAGCAGCACCGTTCATTCACACAAGTGTACGGAAAGGAGGGGAGTAACTAGCCTCCTGTGCAGACTCCGTGAGTGGGTGGCCGTTTTGATAATGCGTTTGAAGTTCTTTTGCCAAGCAGAGAAGGTTTCAGACACGAGAGAAGGTTGTGGAGGGAATGAAACCTTCTCTCGGGTCTGAAACCTTCTCTGGTCAGCAAAAGAACTTCAAAACACATTATCAAAACAGCCACCCGCTCACGGAGTATGCACAGGAGGCTAGGGAGTAACAGAGAAGAGGACATTGCTGATTTGGAAAACTGTAGCTACTGTATCCGTGAATAGTTTCGTCAGGTTGGTAAGTCACTGAATAAAGAGACTCTTTCTACACAACCAAGTGTTTTATTCAGCCGACGTTTCGGTGACTGTCTGTCACTTTCCTCAGGGCAGTGCAATGTGAACCAGTCAGAATTGCCCGGAGGAAGGTGACAAATGCACACCGAAACGTCGGCTGAATAAAACACTTGGTTGTGTAGAAAGAGTCTCTTTATTCTGTAGCTAGTCTGTATCCGTAAGTAGTTTCATCAGGTTGGTGAGTCCATTCAACAGAGCTTTCTTACCTCTACAGCCATATATTTCACTGTGCTGGCATTTTGACAACCTTTCTGTCATCAGGGCTAATGCATAATTTGGCACGACCATTCATGATGTCACACTTAAACAAAGTTTAGTTTGCCATCATGAAGATGACAGAAAGGTTGTGAAAACATAGGCACAGTAAAATATATGGTTGTGGAACTAAGAAAACCATGGTGTATGGTGAACTGTGTAGCTACTGTAATGATTATTGGGCTTTTTGGGGGGCTCACCAAACAAAATTTGTTTCTGGAAGGCTTCTTTTAGATGACTGTCAGATTTTACTCCAACTGTTGAGTTGGCTCATAAATATTTTGTACCGAACCCCTGGCACGAATAGCACTTTCAGGTCACACCTTCCAAAACCAGAGTGGTCATTAGATACATCAGAGGCTCCACTGAGAATTAGTCGAGAAAATATGCCTACAGACAGACCATGGAGAAGAATGGATGAAAGAAGGGAGGAGGTAAAAGAAACATGCATGCTCCACTCACTCAATGGACTCATGGGCAAATTTGCACTGGTTACATGACATGTAAATGTTGGCTTTACTGGTAGGTATAGTTCTTGTGTACTTTAACGTTCATGACATGACCCAAGCACAGAGAGTGCCAAGCTCATCTGGTAATGGTGACACAAAATGATCTCATCCAAACTACAGCTATATCCTGCGACATGATAGTGTTTTTGCTTCTGCCTGTAATGAAAAATAGGAATGGTATGCCCAGCTGATGGGTTAACCTTATGAGAGGTTGGGCAAATGTATATGACAAGTTGCTCTGTGTGTTACATGTACATGTAATTGTAACAATGCTCATTAGGTTTGCCAGATTAACGGAACAATCACACAAGTCAGTGGAGTTAGTTTTGGTGGGACTGATGACTCCTACAGTAATTATATGGTGTGACAGTGGAGTTCCTCAATCACTTCTAAGCATGGGGTCTACAACCAGCACGTTGGCAGAACGTACTGCACCTGCGCAAAACCCCAATTTTTCACGTTTTTCATTGGATGTTTGGTCAACGTTGCATGAAAATTTTGCCTGTTGCAGACAATATCTTTTCCTATACAACATCTGAAAACTGCAGACAGGCTGTCAACCTTATATGCTCTAATACAACCTTATATGAGACGTTCTGCCAAAGTGCTATGCACAATACATTACGGGTTTCACGCAGGTGCAGTACGTTCTGCCGACGTGCTGGTGTCTCCAACCTTCTGTCCAAAATATTAACAATTTCAACAGCAAATTATTACATATACCAGTTTTTCTTTGCAATTCAGATTTAGTAATCAAACATACATAATATTTGGTTAATCTTAAACACCTAATGCCGTGCAACAAGAGTTTCTTTGCAACCGCCATGCATTGAAGGCTGGTACATAATTAAATATGTATCTTAGAAACATATACAGGATCCAGAAAAATGATAATGTGAATTCCATGTTTTGGCATATCATGTCGTTATTATGAGACAAATGGTAAACAAAAGCAAAAGTGGATTTTCTTTGAGAACAATTCACATGCATCTTCTAGGCATAGAAGTACAGTTGGCAGCACATTAGTGGTAAGAGAAAAACGTTACTGCTGTGTTGATATATTAACATGCACATTACACATACTCACCTTGTTCTTCATACTACCCAGCTGACTGTCCAGATTTCTCACAATGTTTAACATCAAGGCACAGGGGACAGCGGAGTCTGTTGCACCTATGAAGCCTTTCAGCTTCTTGGAGTCGTAGTGGCAGGCCAGGGTTAGATGCCTCTTGGCCTGTAGATGTGACAGACAGGCCTTTCATAAATAGCCTGGCTACCAAACCTATTATAGCTCCCGAGTCCTACATCCTCTTTGCAAATAGAGCGAAGAGGATGTATAATAGGACTCGGGAGCTATAATAGGTTTGGTAACCAGGCTATTTCATAAATGCCCTGAGAAAACTGACAGCACAATTACAAAATGTACGTAGATTTTACACATATATAACCCAGTTTGCAGAACTAAGATACCTTTTTAATGCAGCTTTTGCATTTGTATATTTTGCAACCAATAGCTTAGGTTAGCTTTAAAATTTATGTTAATTGACAGCCTAGTACAGTACTAGTGGCAAGTACATCTACATGTATAATCTATAAATATAACAGACATGATCTTTTCTCTACAGCTCACTATCAAACAGGCCATTGTTCCAAAACAATACAGAAATGTCTCCATTTTATTGCACATTCTTCAAGTATAGAATAAACAACAGCTTCAGCAGAAGTCAGTTGTTTCGGGCAGAATTGAGAGGGCTTCTAAGCTTTATAATGCTAGTGACGCTGAAGACGAGTGATGGATGTCACTCGTATCGTCCGGAAGTAATCTCCGTAATTTATCCAATAGTAGAGGTTGAATCGTCTATGAGTTTCTAAGGCCACACCAATTTAATTTGTTGCTTCTCGGATTCGCCTCTTCATTTTTTTCTGATTTGAAAAAAAAAATTCTGGTTCTGAATCAACTAAAAATGCTCATATTTTGCCTCCAACAGTTGAAGAAAGCCATTTTCTTATTAATTGTTACAGTTCTTACACCTACCAATGCAGTGGTTTGATTAAAAATTCAAAATTCATTGTTTAAATTTTAACCCATTCTTTTGTGTTGACTTCATGGCACCTATTCTAGCATTTGGGGCTATAATAGGATGGCCAGGCCTGTTTTTAGTTTGTTTGTTTTTTTTCGCCCTGTCGCTTCATATTTTTTCGGAAAAAATCCGAGAAGCAACAAATAAAATTGATGTGGCCTAATCTGTACCTGTGGGTTGAGTGTGGCAATGATGTTGACAAAGTCCACATCCCCATACGGAGTACTGTCAGTGAACTTGTCTTCCTCCACCGTCCAGCCTGCATCTAGACTCCTCAGCTGGCTGATGATATGCTGTCAACATGATAATATAATCAGTTAGTGCTAAGTTAATAACAGACTAGCTATATGGATTGAAATCAGCATTAAACAATCATCTCAGACATAATTTTTCAATGTCAAACTTAAGCAGTGTGTTAAACTTTGATGATGCCAAAATCAAGGAAAGGGCAGAACCCTTTTTGACTTGACTCAAATTCATTCTGAAAATTATTCAGGTATTTTTTTACTATCATACTTCATAGTTAAGATTTGAATTAAATAAACAGCAAAACCTGACAAACTATCGTCACAAGTACCTTAAACTACAGGTGTTGGTAAGGAATTAAGAAGATCCTTCAGCATTCCAAGTATACCAGACTGTGAGGATGTTTGTCCATTGTTGTTCCAAACATATACAAACATGAACATTAAACATCAGTGTTTACCTGCCTGACAAACTGGTTCCCCGGTGTCCCCGGTACCCGTTCCCTCAACATGGGCTTCAGAAGGTCCTTCCACATGGAGTCGATGTTACCTACATCCTTTACTAGTTTCTCCAGCTTGCTTGTGGTCAGCTTTCTCAGCTCATGATTATTCTGGAAAACATTATTAGAACACTGTGTATATTGGAGTTTTCTTTTTTTTTTCACAACCAGTTAAGTCCCTCACTTGCTTACACTTCGATGCCTGTCAGACATCTTCTTCAATCAGACCTTCTGACTGGCATCGAAACGTAAGCGGGTGAGGGACTTAACTGGTTGTGAAAAAAAAAGAAAACTCCTGCACCAATATCCTATGTTCTAACAACCTGATGAAACTATTTTTGGAAAGAACAGAACACTGTGTTCATTCATGCTAGTCCAGTACTCACGATCACACACACACACGCACAGGCACACACATCCATCTATCAGAGCCTGGATAATGGGCTATGCCTTTCAGGCCTCACACTGGAGTTAGGTTACTTTAATATGTATAGCAGGTATAACCATCCTTTTGGCATAAAACACTACTCTCCAAGCAGAGGTTAAGGCATCCATCGATTAATTGTATTATGTTATTTTATTGTATTTTAAGTCGATAGGCTGAACTTATAACATTCTTAAAGTTCTTAAGTTGTAAGAAGTCTACAATTCAGCCGTAAGGCTGCCAAGATTTTTAACCTGTACATGTATACGTGAATGTATGAATAAACCAGTCTACTACCACTATTAGTACTACTACAAAACCCCATAGAGAACTGTACATAAACCCCACATACCACAGTACCAGACAGCGGCTGGTCTCAATCTCTAAAAGCCCCCCTGAAGCTAATGGGGTTAGACAGGTTGGAGAGTCTACACTTCAAGTGCACACTAAACCAACAATGGATGTAGCATTGCAAAAGTAGCAAAAGGTTTGTCTTTCTGGTAACAGTACAGCCTCTACCAGGCCTTCCTTCTGGGGGTATGGATTGTAGAATTTATCAAAAAGGGAAGAATAACTGGCCAGGAGAGTCAATTCCTGGGAAGGTTACTAGCGGGCAAATGAACTGTACGATGGCTAAACTCCCCTGGCCAATTATTCTCTCTATTTGGCTAAATTTTACTGTTTTTGAACCCGCGTTGTTGGTCTGGAGAAGACTATTGTACTAGTAATTAAACTTAAAGTACAAGTATTCTGAAAATGCCATTATGACAGTTGTACTAAGAATGACATTCCAAGTTGGTAGATTAGATAGTGACTGACACACAGACATTTAAGTGTGCGCAAGTTAAAGCTAGTATGTGGGCGAATGACGCAACCGACACTGTATGTTTCAATCACTAATGGGTAGGTAAATTTCCCTGAAGAGTTGCTCCAGCTGATTTGAGGGCCGTGAGTGCGTGTGCCCTTTATTGCGGATCAGTGACTGATATATGGGACTTCCATATGCGCGTCATCCTAGCAGGTCATAATCTTACCACTGCAGAAATAGGAGGAAACAGAGAGTTTTAATTTCACCCCCAATAAAGCTACAGGGATGAAAAGATTTTGTGTACAGGAAGCTATTAAGGCCACTATGAATAACAGTAACTGCTGCAAACGTTTTAATTTAGATCATAAAAAGTGATAGCTTTTTTAAAAATTATTTGATGTGGGCTCACAGAGCATCTTATTTTTGTCACTAAGAATTATTTGCCATGCCATGAAATGAACACGCGATTAGCTATTAATTAATCAAACATTAGCAGAGTCACACTGAGATGGGCAGATTGCAATGTCACAACTACTGTCAGAATACGGTATACTCACTTTTACTACTTTGAACAGAACGAATGATGCAATTATCTGGCCAAGGAGTCTTTCTTGAAGCTCAAGTTCAACCTCCTTGTATCTGCTTTAAGTTTAACCTCTAATTTAGAGCAATTTCAAACTGACATATGCAGCAACTAACGTTACACAAATGCATAGTGATAATCATTTTATTTCATTTATTTATTCAGAATTGTCTAATGAGACCGACAATTTCTGGGTTCCAAACTCTCTTGGAGACAAACTTGGTTTATAGAACTGTTATGTTTTTTATAATAGTAGACATTTGCTGAGCGTCCACCATGACTAGGTTGTTTCTTCCTAGATAGTTCAAGTGAGGTCAAATTCGACGTGTGCCAAGGCAGACAACTTTCTCAGACCACATAAGGAAGAATCGGGACTCTGTGAGCTCCCATATGGTGCACATTTCACAGCCACAACCTCACTAGTCTGTCTGTACAACCGACATAACCTTCCAGACGTTAGGAACGTAAGTTGTGTTTACCTTCTCTTCCGTCCAATCGCCGCTGCCCCCACGCACGAAAAGCAAGACACAGACTCCAAGAAACAGCATCATCGCCGCCCGGACCATCTTGCCTGTTGGCCCTGGACTGTATAGGACTCGCAAACCTCCGTAGCTCTCGGAATTAAACATATAACATTATCATGTGTTACTCATTACTTCCTGAACGGCGGAGACCGGCTGACGACGAGGCAGTCGGCACTGCGGCACCGAGTAACCACTACGGATACAAAGCAGTTTAGCTAGCAAGATTGTTGCTTTATTTTTGTGCAATAGTATTATACGGTGCCTACTAGTATAACTTATTTAACGTTTTCGGTATATATAACAGTATCTTAATGTTTGTTGTAATTTAAGACTCGTAGGATAAAAAAATATGGTTTTAAAAGATAATTTAGTGCAATCCAGCGGCTAGTGGTCTTTGCATTATGTTTACACTGACAGCCGTATCACGGCGGAGTACTACAACATTGGTCGGGCATATTGGGCCTCTCTGATTGGTCAATATAATGGGATAGTCCAAAAAGAACAATATATAGGGGTAGTGTTGGAAAATTGTGAGGATGTCTAAGTATTTTGCACTAAAATGTAACCCAAAAATAATGACTGATTATCTAAATATTTATAAAGTCTTTCTTGCTAGATGATTATATGCTCGATGTGGAGCCTATGGACAAGTTATGCTGCGCACTACTTTCTTACAACCTTTGTTGATATGTGACGTCGCAAGTCACAAGGGGGCAAACCAACACAACCACGTATTTCAAACGAGTTTTGACGTCAAAGTTCGGTCTGTCAATATTTCGAGGACGTCGAAGGTTTGTCAACATTTGTTTGATTTTATGTCACATTTTAAACACCTGATAACGAAGTAAACGCACAATTAGAAGTCACCTTGAACGTCCTTCAGCACTAAGGACAGACTTCCCCTGATAGATAGAGACTGGAGATTAGCATTCAGTACCAAGGACAGGGCTACAGTATAAGGTATTCAGAACCTAGATTCGCTTGTTCCATCCAAATGATGACAAAACAGCTACAACAATAATACATACTACATCCGTAAATAGTTTCATCATCAGCTTGGTAAATAAATCAATACATACTGGGCTTGGCTACAAAACAAAGGGCTTTTGTCTGCCGAAGTTTCGATAATTTTTCGGCTACTGTCCACCGTAAACGTTGGCAGAGTTGTGTTTAGCTAAGATCTCAGTACATATCACACAGTACAGCCACTGTATGGTGACAGAACTCAACATTAAAACGATATTAATTAGTGTTCAAGTTGACAATTGATGAATATTGTCATAACACGATACATATCACAAATGAAGGGTAATTTTCAAACTAGAAAATGAACTTAAAATGTAGCCCATTGTAGAGTTGCCACTTGTTGCAGTGTGTTTTAATTCTCTCTTTTAAATTTCTACATGCAATTTCCAACTGATGGGACTACAAACTTGTTTACAAGATTGATAAATAAACTGGCTGTCTTTGTTATAAACTGTCAGCTATGACCGGGGAGACCTTTCTTGCTGCAAATACTGAATTATTGCACAAAAATGATGTAGTTTATGGATCTTGGTACGCCATCGTGTGATCAATATTATTCTATTTCATGGGACAAGGGCATGTGCTGAGTTTTGGAGAGGGAAGCTGTAGCAGCAAATGGTGACTCGAGAAGAAGAAGAAGATGGGACAAAAAATCAAATATGCTTATAGAAGTCCTCTATAAGGTTGTTCGATCAATGATGGTTCTCTGGATACTCAGTATCAGTGGGCACACGTGATTTTGTACAAACTACCACTGAGATACTGTATTTTTGTGAATACTTCCAGATGGTGCAGACAGCAGAGAGTGACGATGAGCCTGGGCCCTCCTCCAGCTCCTCAGCCATAGCCTCTCCCGTTGACCTCCGACCTCACAGCACCATGCTCCTCCACACCCCCAAAACATTACAAGCCACCCAGGCAGCACAGAGCCAACCACTCAAACAGTACTTCCAGTCAGAGCTGTACCATCACTTCTCCTGCAGAGCTAGAGAGGTGATGGAAAGAGTGGAGGCTGACAGAAGGAAGAGGAGGGATGAAGAGCTAAAGCAGCCACTGTTCAGACCTACCAAGTTTGTCAACCCCCCTGTGTGGACACCCGACTTCCCCGCGCACTCCCGAACTCGTAAACCCCTCGTCAGCCCCGACAGCTCCCCTCCGCTGATCAGACGGCCGCTGGAACAGGCGACGTCGCCTGCCGATCTGAACACGGAAGAAGTCCAGGCGTTTGTTGCCAAGCCTTTCAACACCATTTGTAAAGGTATCCATGGTTACGATGACAAATTTCCCATCCTCATGACCAAGCCACTAACAGACAAAGACAGTCAGGTGTCAGAGGTACAGAAAGTGGGGAAGTCAAAACCTAAAAGATACAAGAAGAAAAGTGAGTAGTAAATGTTAAATCTGTTAATCAGACATTCTGTCCCCATTCATGTTCTTTTGTATAGGTACCTTACAGTGGTACTTTTAAAGTGATCCAATCAACCCCATAGAAAAGCAGATACATGTAGTAGAAGATGTGAAGAAAATTTTCCTCTTTATGCAGCAGTGCTTTAGCTTTTTCCTACCTTATCATTACTGTCTCTTTGAAATGTATATGGCATAATACTCTCACATGATTGGTGTAAACATTGTAGCTTAAGATATATTTCACTGTCAGATAATACTGTAGGTATACTAGTACTCAACCAACATGAGAGCAAGACTTACATCTCCATGCACTGATTCTACACACAGGGAAGGACTGTTCGAACAGTGGACCGAGGGCACATGAGGAAAACCTATGTGAAGGAGCTAAAGAGGTGTTGAAGAAAACAGAATGTACCCAGCCTTTGGAGGCTCTGGAGTTTTTCAAGCTTCTCCCTGATCGTGCCTTAGCTCAGATCTTGCTCCACCTGGACACCCGCTCCTTGGGAGCATTTAAGTGCTGCTGTCAAGACTTCAAGTAAGACTGTCATCTTGAACCAACACTTTGGATATTCTGCCATCTTGAGGTAACGAAGTGGACATTCACTAATCAGAAACGTTCTGTAAAGTGATGCGATCTGTAGACTTTTTGTAGCCTCTACCAGGCCAGGGGATTGGTCCGGGAGAGAGTACAGTTTGCTGCGTTCCAAACTGTACTCTCTCCCGGACTAATCCCCTGGCGTGTATATCAGTCTATTTGGCCAATTTCTACTCTTTCCAGCCGCTTTCCTAAGCCTGGTAGAGGCAAGAATTTTTGGTCATTTTATTTAGATTTAGCAACATTGGCAATTTGGTTATGGGAACTGCAGCAAAAGCATTTTTCAGTATCAAGTAATGAAGACAAAACTTTCAGTATGGTCTCATCATACATGATGTTGATGACTGTTTTCTTTTTCCTTAGATGGTTGATTGAAATGTACGAAGTCAACGCATCAGACGTCAAGTGGGTCAGTGACCCTGCTGGAAAGGTGTGACATCGTGGAGGTGAGGTGGAAATTGTACTTAAGCAAATTGTAATTAAAAACTGAAAAGGGGTTCGAACGCTTAAGAGTTTGTATACTTTTGACTTCAGCCACAATTTTAGTACATGTTCTTTGGTTGATAATGTAAAAAGCTGATGTGACAATATTTTAAATTTGACTTCAGAACTGTCCTTCTGTGTTTCAGTTTGTATCATTCTCCTATACAAAAATATTTTAGAATCATAATTGCAAACAAGAGTACCATGATGGTAGGGTAGGTTTGCACAGCTATCAGGCTATCAACTGGAGTTAGCAGTGATCAGTAGCTACATAATTTGGTCTAATGTTGCAACCTGCCTGAAATGTTACAATACATGTAGAACAACCTTATTTTGTTTTCTATCCTCTACAGATCTGGCATCCTTACAAGAATTAACAGTGGATTAACATGCTGGACATGTTCTGAGACCTTAGACATAGATGTGCCTGGTTCTTAGGTGGGCTTCATGACAACAACTGCTTTCAGCCACAAGACACAGTGGCAGTTATGACACATTGCACTATCAAAGATCTTAAAGGTTAATGGTACTGACAAATGTTGCCAACAAGGAGGAAATAAATGTTGAGTTGCTTAACCACAGTCTCCTCTACAATATTTTTTGGTCCTTACAGAGATTCTCGAATCATACATGTAGCTGACAATCTTATGACCTAACAAGTTCCTGGTGAGTTTTGGTGGTGACGTTCGTCCATTCGTTCATCCATTGAGTTTTGGTATCAATCCATGACAGATAAATTACCTTCAGCTGTTTTGTTCCTTGAGCCATTACATATTCTCAGTCTTTTCAGAGAGCAATCTGCTTATAGTTGACAGTGCATGGTATCAAATCTCCATCTCAACCCAACTATTTAAACTGTCCCCAAAGATCCACCTCTCCCTCTTGCAACTGGTTGCGGGAGAAGTGTGGCGTTTGGGCATTTTTCGTGTGGGCGACTCCCCGGGAACGTTCTTTATCTCCTGCTCCTCCATGGAGGCGGTGATGTGGTTGGCTGCTGTTCCTGTTCTGGAGTGCATGAATGTTGACATACTGCCAGGGTTTACCGGCACTTTGTGGCCTTGAAAAGTCCTGGTGGGAGTGACGGCTTCCGTGGCCCGCGGCACGAGAGGCATGGCGGTCGCTCCTACCTTGCTGCTGACTGCTGCTTATCTCTGGGTCCGTGGACTGATGACTTCGGTGTGCGGATCTTACATAGTCCGGCTTGTCATGCTCACTCCTGTCATCCACAGGCGCTCTGGACTGGAGGCTTGGATAGCCATACTGTGTGTCACCTGGTCTGTCATGGCCACTGTAGTCCTCCCTGTATGGAAGCTGGTCTCTGCTGTCCCTTGTATTCAGGGGTATGTATCCATACCTACGAGGTAAACGACAGTTTTAAAGCTCTGTTGCATTATTGTTGTCTAATTCACTTCTTGCAATTGCCTGGGAGTTGGGAAGACTGCAGTGTGAATACAAAAAAGTGTTAATCAGTAAGGAGCCCAATAAAGATACTAGTACTTGACAAGACAAAAGATCTTTTTTGGGATTCAAAGTTTATGAATGCTATATAAAATTTTCAGTTTAATCTTGTAACAACCAGACTATTTGTAAAATTTTCACACACACCCCGAGGATGGTCACTAGTTTTTTTTTTGCTCACAAATTGGTCATGAAGGTGGTCACATTTACGGACCAGTCATTGCTAGCATAGATTTGTAGCATGCAAATGGAGCAGATCCTAAAATATAACTCACCTTATTTCACGAGAGGTGTCGTCCTGGGGCTTTAAGTACGGGTCATGGCATTGGTTGACGTAGTCTGGTACAGATGACTCCATATTCAGGTATCCTCCATCCCTGATGCTGAGATCATCCCCATCATTACTCCTCAGCCGTTCCCTGGACCCTGGAGAACATGTTGCAACAAAAAATCAAGATTTCAGACTCCTGTAAGGCATGCAATACTCAGCTTCCTGAATTCCCCCATGTCATCCTCTAATTCCTACTGGCTTCTGACCAGATTCTATGAGACCCTTGACCTCCTGCCATTCTGCCTGTCAGTCTTCCCCACCCATGTGCTGTCAACCTACTCTGTCCATACAAACCGATACAAAACCCTCTGAGTCAGTGAGCTCAGCCACCAAAAACCATACAATGTAAATACTGAGTCATCATTTTTTGTTTCTATGCCATTTGTGGCTCTCTAGTTAACATGGAACTGGTGCGTTTTACACTTTACAACTTTGGGTTGGGGTCAATTACTGGGTAGATTTTGTCCCAAAACAAAATAAGCTGTCCATACCCAAGTTAGAACTTAACATGACAAACGGAGACAGCCAAAAATTTGGGTATGTCCCAATTCATTCCACTGTTGGATATTAAGTTTAGTCTTTATTTCATAAACCAGGATCACATTACATACCTCTGTAAGTGTAAGAGCCGGCAAGTGAAGTCATCTCCATTGGGGCAGTGTAGTATCCAATCCCTGCTCGAGACAACCGGGGGACACTAGTACCCGAAAGTCTTCGAGAGTCCAGCGTGGGCCGAGTGTGGGTGGGTGGAGGTGCAGGTGGTAAACTGTCGTCATCCTCCTCCCCCCTCCCTTCTGCATACGCATAGTCAGTCTTAGCCGATAGATACTCGTATGTTTCAGGGTTCCTGAAGGCAGGGGTTGTAAGGTGGGCAGTGGACATGTTTTTCATGCGTCGAAGACTGGAGACGAGCCTGGCGGTGATGCAACCGGTGATCAGGACCAGTAAACCGGCTGTTGCCCCAACTCCGTACAGAATGTAAGTGAGTAGTTCATTCTCAGCCTGTGCAGCACTGTTAGTACATGACCCTGGGCTAGTCTGTGGTGGACTCATGGTGGTGCTAAGGATTTGTTCAACAACAACTTGGACCGTTGCTGTCCCTGAGCGCGAGATATTGGCCTGATCAGTGGCAGCAATGACCAGGGTGTAGTTTTCAGTTGCTTTGTCGAAGGGCCATTCCGTGGTGATGACACCTGTCTTTTCACTGATGGAAAAGATGTCCCTTATGTTTTCCCTGATGCTGTAAATAATTGTTCCCTCCTTACTGCAGTTTGTAACTTGGCCTGTCCTCTCACAGGTCTCAGGGCAGTCCATGTCACAAGCAGATATGTTGAGACTTGTCAAATTTGTACCAACAGGTGGAAAGGCATCTAGCGTTGTTTCATAGTAGTCTGGGTCAAAGATTGGAGGGTGTTGGTTTGGATCGTTGTACGTAAACATGATTTTAAGGGAACCAACTTTTCTTTCTGTCCCCTGCCGATCTTGAATCTCAGGGTCCCAATCTTGCACTTGTACAGTAACAAATTTGATGATGTCATCAAGTGATTCTTGCAGTTCAGTCTCTAGAAATATCTCTCCTGTACTCGAATTCATAACCAGGGTATCATCAGAGTTATCTTGTAGGGTTATTTCTTGAGTTATTTGGTAGTGCAGTTGCCCAACTTCATCAGGATCTGTTGCATTCACTTGAACTACCAACGTCCCCACATCTGAGGACTGAAAGGATCAAAAGAAACAAAAAAGACTTTAAGAGATCATTATTTCTAAATTTATGAACAACTAGCTGGTGTGTTACGCCGAAGGGCAGTTAAACCAGTTATACAGATACAGAACCATCATCCATTATACAACCTATCACCAGTCAACCATGTTTCTTGTACAAGACAACACAAAATAGGAATATATTGCATGCAATAGAACACATGCAGACACAGCCGTGAATATGTCCATCCGGCTGGCAAAAGACTGTATAAGAAGGTTCTTTATGCAACAGCCTGTGGGCTTTCACATGCGAAGTTTCTGTCACCTTCTGTCATTGCCCTGAAGAAGGTGACACACGGTCACCAAAACATCGGATGTGAAAAACTACTGGCTGTTGAATATAGAATCTAATACCCAGGAGGTTCAATCTGCCTTGTTCATACACATGCTGACACATTTCAATTCATACATACATTCATCATGCACAATATATGCAACATTGTAGCTACTAGCACGTCGGCATAACGTACTGCACCTGCACCTGCACAAAACCCTGATTTTTCACGTTATTCGTTGGATGTTTGGTCAACATTGCATCACAAGTTTGCCTGTTGCAGACGATATATTTTCCTATTCCACATCTGAAAACTACAGACAGGCTGTCAACCTTATATGCTCAAATACAACCTTATATGAGACGTTCTGCCAAAGTGCTATGCACAATACATTACGGGTTTCACGCAGGTGCAGTACGTTCTGCCGACGTGCTGTAGCTACTGGTGTAACAGAGTAATATCTGGCAAAATGTTAACACTGGCAGAAATGTCCTTCACTAACCTGTGAGAGAATCACAGCCTCCTCGGGAAGGTGCAGTTCTGGAGGGGTGTCGTTCAGGTCCTCCAGCGTGATGCTGACTGTTGCGGTGCTGGTCTTGGGTGTCACGCCCAGGTCCATGGCTAGGACCTGAAGGAGGATGCCTTCAGGGTGCTTCTCACGGTCCAGTTCTGACTTTGTCCATATTTCTGCAGAGAACTCCTGTGAGTCATCTTCAATGAAACCCGGCCTGACAGAGAACAGGTCTGAAGAGAGGCCTGAAAAATGGACAAAACATTTCATACAATAAAAGGCATATTTGGTGACATCTTCCAACATGGTGTCATTGCTCAACTCATCAACCAACTGAAAATTAGATAAACTTCAATAAGAAATAACAAAATACAAGCTGATTGTCTACAAGGCTACTTACCTGAAGCCAGTCGGAATTGGACTTTCCCCTCAGGATCAGATTCAGTGTCGTTATCAGTTGCCTTGACCTTCATGACGAACCTGGGTTGCCATGGTGATGTTTCTCTTCCGTCATCTTCATCCATGGAGAGGCTTTGAGAAACATCACGGAACTCAGGTGGGTACAGGTTGGTGTTGGAAACTTCTACAGACACCTGTGATAGGGGAAACAAACAACAATGTAATCTGTAATCTACTACATGCAATTAAAGGATACACCATGCACATCATGACACATCTGTCTACCATCCTTAAATGAACATTGAGTTTACTAGTATTATGTTTACTTTCACATACAGAAGGAAAACATGTTTTTCTCTGTTTCCTCTTCCAAACAAATAAGGTCAATGACCTGGACCAGACGGCTGTCACCATGGTAACTGGTGCGGTAGACACCCTGTGGTGTTGGATTACATTATTGCAGCAAGTGGCAGGACAGAGTTGGAGGGGATGGTCACCATATATATATATATGAATGTGTTTGAGTAAGAATAAACAGAGCAGTAGTTTGTTGGTCTAGACCATGTGAAGGTAAACATTATACGTTTGCTACCTTTCTAGTTTGCATACCTTTGTGGTGTCATTCAAAGACGGGTCGCCCATATCCAGTGCCATAACCAGGAGGGCGTACTGTCGCGAGCTGGTATCTTTAATGAAGTCCTCTGTGACGTATATGGCACCAGTCACGTTGTCTATCTGGAACAAGTTGGTCTCAATCTCTCTTTCAGCAGCAAATAGACCTGGAGAGTAACAGTATGGGTTAGAACATTAATTTATTTTGTTTGCAATCCCTCACCTTCAATTAGAGTCTAGACAGGTTGTACATGGTATTTATGTCCAATGTGCCAAGAGATCAGCATCACTGTGCAGAGTATCCCATTTCTATGCTTGTTCATATGCACGTTACCTCTTTTGATGTGGATGGATTGAGCAAAATAACAAAAGTACAAAGGTTTAAGATTCTAGGATGTGAAATGTTCTTTTTTTTATATGTCATGAAGCAGTTCAAAGCAAAATCGTCAAGGCTATTTTGTAAGGAGAGAAACTGAATCATTTTTAGGTTCATGACAAGTTTTCTTACCTGAGATATTGTACCAAACATCCCCGTTTTTACCAGAATCTCGGTCTGTTGCGGAGACGTTCACTACAGCCACATCCGTGCCCACATTTCGCAATACAGAGGCGTTGTAGTCACGTCGCTCGAAGATCGGCTCATTGTCGTTAACGTCTGTTACATTTATAAACAGTGGGATGCTGGAGTTCCGTGGTGGCTGCCCGCCGTCCGTTGCGATGACAGAGAGGTTGTAGGAAGTGATGTTCTCATAATCAAGTTGTTGCTGCAGGGTGACTGTTCCAGTGTATTCTGATGAGTCTTGTACATACACTAAATGAAAATGTAACGAAATTATTAATTTCAAGACTTGTAAAAGAGCCTCTGCAGTATATTCTACAACAAGTAAAAGTTTCTTTACAAAGTTAAGTGTTTGAAAGTTTTGAATTGACTTGTTGGGGTATATCTGCATCAAGGACATTACACATCTTTGATCTGCATGTAGCCCAAACTTCGCCGCCCAAAGAGATAAATCCTAACCACATAAAATCGCTCAGAATTTGATAACTGATATGGCATTTCTAGATAATTCATTCAACTTCGCCAACCTTCGATCTTGAATGTCTGCCATCCCTCTCCCATCAGTGAGTATGTCAACGCTCCATTTCGGTCGTTGTCCTTGTCAGTTGCTTTGACGGTAACATTCAGCTGTAGCGATACATAACAGTCAAAAAATGCACCTGTATACCCAAATGTTTCACATTGGGTATATTTCAGTTGGTTTGTTTGTTTGTTTGTTTGTTTATTTTATTAAGATAGGTACTAGTATAAGTCTGCAATTGCCTTTGTCCAAAAATCGTGACTAAAGCCTTGCTCGTTAGTTATGACCAACACAGGTTCATAATGACACATCTTTAGTCACGGTCGGGACAAGATGTGTCACTTATTTACTGCTACAGTCGTGCATTGACTTGTGTCGTGTGGCCAGTCCTTTCGTTTCATTGTACCAGACGGGTGACCCGAGTCTCTCGCTCAGTCAAAGGATTAGAGACACGGCACGTCGTTCATGGTGAACAAAAGGCACTCGTCTGTGATTCAAAGCATTCAATGCTACGATGCCATATGCAGTGTTACCATTAATGATACGATTTTTATCTATAAGGGACTGATATCATCCTCACCGGTGAAAACCTGGTCAGATCTTCTGGGACAATAACAGCAGCCGATGATTCATCAAAGACAGGCGAATTGTCGTTGATGTCCAGAACCTCGATGCTGACCACACAAGTGCTGTTCTGTACAGGGTCGCCTCCGTCCAATGCCTGGGGATCAGTATAGCAGCAGTTGTATTTATATGTACTCAACTACAGGTAGCTAGTATGATAAGCATACTTCTCTGTTGGCTGAAATGGAAAAAAGACAGAGTTGTACGTACCATCACGGTTATCTCATATTGAGCAGTTTCCTCTCTATCCAGGGCCTTGTTTGTCATGATAGTCCCGTTGCCATCAATGGTAAAGTCTTCATCTGAAAGGATGAAACATAGATATGGTAAGAATCATCCCATTGTCTTAACGTTTGCAGTTTTGCACGCTATATTTAGACCTAGAGTTGGTGATTCACTTCAAATCACCCGGATAGAGGCCTGGCAAACCCCTGTCTCGTATCAGCAACATGGTGATTTACATGATAATTCTAATCTCCAAGCAGATTCTCTGGGGCAAGGGAAGTCGTTAGACCGCCTGTACCCACTGGACACCTGTAACCAGGCTAACTTGTTACGGACGGCCAGTAGACTCCACTTGCCCCGAAGAAATCTGCTTGGACATTATGGTCATTCACCCGGACGGAGACCTGGCGCACTCCGTCTTGTATCAAGCCAACGAAAGGGTAGGTCACTCTGTAAGGAGCAGTAAACCCAACCAATACGGTCGGCTGATGATGATGATGTAGACATTGCGATACATACCATCATCGCCGTCGACGATTCTGTAGGTGATCGCACTGTTGTAGCCTTCGTCGCGGTCTTCTGCCGTCACCCTCCCGACCACGAGCCCGGACATCCCCTCCTCCACCTGCATGTTGTACGAACTTCGGGAAAAGGTCGGCTGCTCGTCGTTTGTGTCATTCACGTGCACGATAACCTGGGTTAAGGGATCAGATGCACGAAAAATACATCTTCGTTTGCACAATGAATCTGAAATTGACACAAGGAAGCTAGATGAACGAGTATATCCGAAGACGATGGATTGATGAGTTCCACAGGCAGCTGTGCTCTTCATCAATCTGATGATGAGCTCCACGGCTGTATTGTATACGTACCGAGAAGGTGATGACCTCCACGGCCATCATGGCCGAGACTCAGCGATACTGATAACGGTGTCTAAAGGACATCCTGTGATGGCACTGAGTCTATGTAATCCCCCAGCAACATGGTACCTAAGTCCTCATCTTATTCTATATCACAAAGGCGAGCTAGAAGTTACTAACCGATGTGTAGTCAAATCGCATGGCGTCTCCCGTGCAGGTGTTTTCCGCGATGACCGCAAACGCGTACGTGGCCTTGAGTTCTCGATCAAACGTTACACCACTGCGAGAGGTGACTTCTCCCTGAGGGCAAATATTGTAATGACTATTCACTTCTCCATTGGCTGTATGGAGTACTAAACAAGTTCATACAAATGTATCAATGACTGTATTTGGTCTTATATTAAGTATTTTTCATTCAAATAAGACAAAGAACAAGTACACACATAGTGGTGGCGCACTAGAAAACTTATATCAACGCCATCACTGACATAAACAACAAAAGAATAAATTTCCACAGAATACACTTTAATAAATACAGCATGATAGAAAACATATTATAGTAGTAATAGAATGTGTTCAGCACTTCGTTTCATAACCGGTACCCGTGTTGGTCTCTGCCGGGAGTGTCAACTGTAGGTGCTTGCAATCATTCCAAAACAGTCAGCTGTGCTCAATGTTACAAAGTTGGTACATGTAAAGAAAAAAAGTGCGACGAACTTACAGTTGTGTTGTCGATGGCGAATTCAAAGTCTTCAGTCTGCCACGATGCGAATTTGTACCGCAGTATGGCTTCACAATCTGCCCCAAAGTTAAGTGCAGTTGCATTGACTTGGACAACATTCTGTACGGTGGCTGTGTTTTCAACCACGAACCCACCGAATGCGGTGTCACCGAAGGTAACTTGTGTAGACCCAGTCGGTTCCGTTATTTCTACTGATACAGTCGTACTGCTGCTCAAACCCGGGGAGCCATGGTCTGTCGCAACCACTATTAAATTACACAAGGCTAGGGGAGGCTGGTCTTGCAATTCAACTAACCGAATGATTCCAGTAGACGCATCAACTGCGAAAGTTGCACTGCAACTGCTATTGTGAATGCTAAACGTAATATCGCCATTGCTTCCACTGTCGGGGTCCGTTGCGTCAACCGCAGCTACTATGGCAGGTAAAGTCTGGTCTGCGTTATACAGAAGCTGCGTGGAGTAACCGTCTTCCGCTCCAAACCTGGGGGAGTTGTCATTAATGTCCTCCACCTCCACTTGAATGAGGGCTGTAGAGGTATACTCTCCATCTGTCCCGTTGATGTTACAGCTATACGATCTCAAGAGGGAAGTATTGTCATAATCTAGTCGCGATTGGACATACACTGACCCTGTAATATTATCGATGGAAAATTGAGGCGCGCAATTAAATATCGTGTATCTGACTTGGGCATTTAAGCCTTCATCAGCGTCCAATGCTGTTATATTTGCGATGTTACTGCCGATGGCGCTCTCTTCATCAATGGTGATGTAATATATCTTCTGTAGGAATTCTGGCTCGTTGTCGTTGACGTCTAGCACAGTGACTTGTACAAGAAACGCCTTCTCGCTTGTCAACGGTGGACTTCCACCATCGCTGGCGCCGATCGAAATACTGTACATGGACTTGGCCTCGCGATCAAGTTCACCGGCAAGGCTGAGCACGCCGGTCGTGGGGCTGATCGTGAATTTGCCATCGCCACCCGAAGTTATGGTGTAAAATATGCGACCATTGGTACCCGCGTCTGCGTCCGTGGCAGTTATCGTAGCGACAGTGAAGCCAGGGCTTTGATCTTCCGGAATTGAAAGATTGAGATGGGAACCGTTCTGAAAAATCGGCGGGTTGTCATTAATGTCTACAATGTCAATAGTGACCGTGGCGTTACTTTCACGGTATGACGTAGCGTTAACGGGGTTGTCTCGGGCGATCACAATCATGTCGTACACGGCAATGCTTTCACGGTCTAACAAAGAGGAGTTGTCAGCCGTTCGGATTTCGGCTGTTTCCGGGTCAATTTGAAAGAGGTCGTGGCAACAATGCAGCTCGAAGGTGATGCGACTGTTCTGTCCAATGTCGTCATCTGACGCAGTGATCCCGATACCATCCTGTAGATCAGAAAGTGTTAAATTTAAAGGCACCCAATGGAATTTTAGACCGGCAAAACAAACAAAAATATTCGAGATCTGGAAGAGGAAATCTGTCTAATATAGACATTTACCACCATTCCTTATTAGCACATTTTCGTCGCACTTGAAGCGTTTGAAATAGCCCCCAAAACAAGCTACGCGAGGAGTCCCTTTATTTTTGGTACCACCAATAAATACCGAGAACCAGCCTACGATACTAAACAAGCAACCGTTTTTCGTCAGCGACATCACATTTTGGCCCTAACAGATATCAGTATGCTATGGGATAGGATTGATTCAACTTACTTCATTTAAAAAATGACCAGAAAATGAAAATACAGTTTTACTGGCCTGAAATCAATTTGGGTGCTTAATCTATTAAATGTGTAAAAATGGTAGACTGTATCAAAAGCATTGCCGTATTTGAAACTTTCCTGAAAACTTGCTTACCAAGGTCACAAGCTGTTCTATGTCAGCGTGCTCTGGTACTCGTCCGTGATATCTCGTCTGGGACAGGACTGGGGAGTTGTCGTTCACGTCACCGACAATAACTGTAACTTCTGTCACAACCTGGAGAATCGGGATCAAAGATACACTTAAAGAACCTACCTTACAAAAAGTAGTACTACGTTGTATGGGATGAGAATATGCTTTTACAGCCAATCGTCAAATTTCTAGCGTTCAGGTATTTTACATGTGTTCTCGTAGTCCTGACACTAGGGGAATCGTCATGTGGCAGACTGTATATGGACGGGTCGCAATCCTTGCTCTTAACTCACCGATGCGACGTAGCTGCCAGAGCCCGGGTCTGACGCAGAAATGGCCATGTAATGGCTGCTCTTTGTCTCTCTGTCCAGACGTTCGACCGTTGTGATTTCTCCCTGTGAAAAGGTAAAATATCAGGGCTGTTTATAAATACAGTCAACTGAGTCAAACCTGCCCGAGAAGGCCACCCAGGGGACCAAAGTAAAGCGGTCTTCTTGGACAGGTGGCCTTCTTGGGCAGGTCGCTTGATGCTTGTGTTTATGAAAAGTACCAAATTTGGGACCAGGAAAAGGTGGCTGTCATGGCCAGGTGGCCGGCTTGAAGAGGTGGTCTGTTTGGGCAGGCTTGACTGTGACAACCACGGGATCGGTGATACCCTTAACATGTAGGAGATGTTGGAACTCAGTGCTCACCGAATTCGAAGTTGGATCCAGGCGGAAACTCCGGGCTGTGTTCGCCATGCTGTAGACCACGGTAGGGGGGTCCCAGGGTCTGTAGGTCCGGAGATTCACCACCAGGGTGCCGAGAGGCTGCTCCTCTAGAACCGTGACTTCAATAGGAAGGCTCCTGCATTATATTGACAGCACAGAAAAACGTTTATTGATTTGACCTGTTTAGTGGAATACTGTCCATGTCTAGCATGCCTGGTTATGCTAACGGAGATCTAAAACCATCTCAATTAGCTACTTATCTGGAGGATTTAACACACACACACACACACACACACACACACACACACACACACACACACACACACACACACACACAAACACACAAACACACACATACATACATACATACATACACAAACACACACACACAGACACACACACGAACACACACACACACACACAAACACACACGCAAAGAGAGGGAGAGGGACAGAGAGGGAGGGAGAGAAAGAGATGGGGGAAGAGCGAGAGAATATATGTAACAAATAACTTACCTATTGACAGTCGGACCACCAGTCAGACCCTTCAGTACGTCAAAGGACACGTTTGCATGTGCGTCATAGAGACCATCTGACGCCACGACGTCAAGGAGAAGCTCCACGCCGTCGCCGTTCAGGAGGCCTGACTGTCTCAGCTCATCCTGACTCACCTGAAGACTGGCAGTCACTACACCGTCACTGTCTACCGAGAAATAGTCTGCATGCGGCAGGGAGATACTATATGTTACGGCAGCGTTTAGTCCAATGTCTGCATCATCGGCGCTCAGTACCGCCACGATGGAACCTACCGGTGACTGGTCCAGCACGTATGGAGCAACAACGGCGCTCTGTTTAAAGATAGGGGGGTTGTCATTAACGTCACTGATGTTTATCTCAACAGGAATGCTGGAACAATCTTGGAGGATGACGCGTGTGCCTGTTAAGTAAACCTCCCTGAGCCAGAGTACTTCAAAAGTGAATGTCGCCTTGGATTCGCGATCTAGCCATTGGGCTGTAACGATGCCGCATGATGAGTTCGTACAGTTCGTCAGCGTGAAGTAGAGAGAGGCGTCGTCTTCATCGCCGATTGTGAAATTACTGGTTAAGACTTCTACGTCAGCAGGCGCCGGGCCCTCGATACGACCCACCAGCTGACTCTCAGTGTTTTCCGTGGCGTTAAATCGGAAATATCGACTGATACATACTGGCCACAGTGTGATGTTTTTCACGCTATTGTCCGGAGGGCAGGTTTCGTCAGGAACGGGCACAGTTGTTGGGCGCCAAGGCGTTGTTGCTGCTGTTGTCGCTGCAGCTGCTGCTGTTGTCGCTGCAGCTGCTGCTGTTGTCGCTGCAGCTGCTGCTGTTGTCCCTGCAGCCGCTGTTGTCCCTGCAGCTGCTGTTGTCGCTGCAGCTGCTGCTGTTGTTGCTGCAGCCGCTGTTGTCCCTGCAGCTGCAGCCGCTGTTGTCCCTGCAGCCGCTGTTGTCCCTGCAGCCGCTGTTGTCCCTGCAGCCGCTGTTGTCCCTGCAGCCGCTGTTGTCCCTGCACCTGGAGTTATTGATGATGATGAACTCAACGGCTATCCCAATGCCAATACTGGCTTTTGGTCGTGGACTTCATCGATATGGTGATGCCGTGGCATTCATCACTTTTAGTTCCATATCGATGATTTCCACGACCACAGGCCAATACAGTGTAAGTGTCGGAATAGCCGTGGAGTTAATCAATCACTACAATATAGCTCACTACAAGAAAAAAAAATTGACTGTCATGGCAATAGGTAAAACAAAAGATTGCTTTTATTTTAAAAGGTAAAACAAAAGATTGCTTTTATTTTAAAAGTAAGCAAGATGTAAAAGTTCCTATATATGAGAATACACCTTCGACAGCGATAGTTACAACAAAATTTCATTCTGAGGGCTTTCCAACTCGTTCCACCTCCGGCGTGACAGGGGCTTTGATCCCCATCACACTAGAGGCGGAATGCGCCAGAATGCTGTCTGAATGAAATTTCGTTGTATATTTCTGGATATTTGAAGTGCATTCTAGAAAGCTTCACTGCCCTCTATATGTTTATGCCCATTCTTGTGGCCGGCCCGAATACTTTGGGCATGTTCAAAACTTTCCAGGTGAATTTGAATTGGAGAAATATCGAACAGCATTCAAAGTGTATTCTACCTGTAGTATGACTGCATTATGGTTATTCCTACAGCATTCCAGAAGCGTTCGAAACACTCTAAATAGTATTCAAGGGGGAACCGAAATTCGTCTGAATATTTTGCATACGCCCCGAATTTTGAAGAATGCACTTCGAATAGCCAGGATTATACAAGAAAGTTTCATTCAGACAACATTCTGGCTCGCCCCGCCTCTAGTATGAAGGGGATATAACTAGCTAGGGTTTCCCGAATGTGGCGCGATTTTGTCAATTCTTCATTCCGCCTGGTTCTGCTTGACTCCGACTCCTGCTAATCGGGAATAAGTGTGAAAGGGACTTTAAAGAGGATGATATTGCTGTAAAATCATGCACCCATGTACAGTGCATCTAGCCAAGTACAAAGTGCAACGCAGGGTACTCACTCGTCCTCTGTGTCTCTGTTCGTGCCACACTGCTCACCCCACCACTGACAGTTATAACATCGATGGTGTACTCAGTTCCTGCTGTCAGACCAGAGAAGGTGTACTCTAGTGTAGCTCCATCAAGCACACTTCCAGTAGGGTTGGTACCATCAGCAGGAGTGATGCTGATATTGTAGCTGTCCTTGGCTCCATCTGCAGCACCCCAGGTGATCCTGATGCTGTTTTCTGTCACCTGATCTGGTGAAATATTGATGGCACCTGGCTGGCCTGGAACTGTAGATGTGGAAATTAGGTACTGCCTGATATCACCATGACAGGCAGAAGTCAGCTGTTACCCAATCGCCATGACAAGGTTAGCATATATCCACAGTATTATTCTTTACCTGCCTAGTATACCCAAGTTATCTAACTCAGTGCATTTGGCCCATGTAGGGCGTGAATATGCAATAAAGTTCATTGTCATTGTCATTGTCATTGTCATTGTAATGTGTTTTTTTATATATACAACATGCATGTGAACATGAATGACACTTTTTATCAATGAATGAACTTGTTTTAAGTCCTTTCTTCTTTTCACTTCCACAAACATTTCGGTTCTCATCAGTGGGTTTAGGTATATTGTTGTTACTTGAATCTTTGTAAGGCCACAGCAAGTAAATTTTATGGATGACATCCTCGCGCGCATTGATTTTCGCCTGATTTCAGAAAAAAAACAAGAAATTTTGTTGCCCTGCGACGGTGGTCAACATGCCAAAAAAGGGCAAATATGTCATGAACGTCCATCTGCAAGACAAGGCTCTGATTTATTCTTTTATTTTTACTTTGATACAATGTTGTATTTAATTCATTTTATATGTGATGTTGCTACTGAATCAAAACCATTTGTACAATAATTGAAAATTTTATTTAGTCACTTCTTTTTTCAAAGTTGTTTCAGAGACAAATCGGTGTTGTAACAGTTGGCACAATATAGGTAGAGTATGGCTTCCAGACAGTTTGGTTTATGAGTCACTCTGTCAGTGATTGAGCCCTGTGTTCTGCCTGGTAGCCAGTCTCTAAACTCAGAGACCACCAGGGATCCAGCAAACTTGAGGTGCAATTCCTCGTGTTTGATGGCAAGTGTTGACAGTCCAGGGTGTTCCATTACAAATGAATACCCAGTGTAGTATCTACCTTGAAGATGGTACAGCAATCTCTTTTTTGTTCTATTTAGTAAAGACACATTTGCAAGGACAGTTAATACTGTTGAATACAGCGACAGAAGACCTGTTGGGTATGATATCATGTTTTACCGCCTAAATTCTTGTTCAACAAGGTTTACGATCTCTAAATCTAAAAATGTAGGAATCTTGTTTTTTTTGGCCTGCCTTGTTTTTTTTTTCGCCCTCTCACATTAATTTTGGAGTCTCCGGAGGATGTCATCCATAAAATTTACTTGCATTGAGCAAACAACACCTGATAGTGCCCATAATCCATTTTCAAAATATCCGATCATCATATAGCATACAAATTGTATTTGCTGGAAATTCCCTGGCAAACTATGTAATAATTATATATCGTCCTAGATAGAGATATTTTCTGAATTGCATATCATTTATGCTAAAATGAATTTGATGTTTGTACTATAGCATCAATATAGAAAATGTTAACACAAAGTGTTGAATGTCAAATCAAGGATAATCCAGCTGTGAAAATCATACATTAATCCCTCTTCTACAACACATGGTGCTCACTTGTCCTCTGTGTCGCTGTTGTTGGAGCACTGCTCACCCCACCATTGACAGTCATTACAACACTTATGTTGTACTCAGTCCCAGCTGTCAGACCAGTGAAGGTGCACTCTAGTGTAGCATCAGGCACACTTTCAGTAGGGTTGGTACCATCAGCAGGAGAGATGCTGATATCGTAGCTGCCAAAAGCTCCAACTACAGCGTCCCAGGTGATCCTGATGCTGTTTTCTGTCACTTCCTCAATGGTGATGGCATCAGGCTGGGCTACAGCTGTGGAATGCAAAAAGGCAAGAAAGATTTTATTATTCACCAAAATTTTAATCTTCTTCAAGACATACTGGCATTTTATAGCCATGTCTAAAGAATACTCTAGGTGTAATTTCTATCAGACATGCATCACTAGTAGCTTATTAGTACAAAATGTATATTGCATGGCACTTACTTGTCCTCTGTGTTGTTGTTTGTGCATCACTCGTCACCCCTCCACTGACAGTTGCAACACTGATGGTGTAATCAGTTATTGCTGTCAGACCAGTGAAGGTGTACTCTAGTGTGGCTCCATCAGGCACACTTCCAGTAGGGTTGGTACCATCAGCAGGAGTGATGCTGATATTGTAGCTGTCCTTGGCTCCAGCTGCAGCGCCCCAGGTGATCCTGATGCTGTTTTCTGTCACCTGACCTGGTGAAATATTGATGGCACCTGGCTGGCCTGGAACTGTAGATGTGGAAATTAGGTTTGACGCCTTTTTCTTAGAAACATTTTCAATTTCTTTTTTTATTAAACTGGATGATTAATGGCACTCATCACGCATTATTCTTATTTTTAGTCCAACAAAGTAGTGCATGATTACTCACTTGTCCACTGTGTCGCTGTTGTTGGAGCACTGCTCGACCCACCACTGACAGTTACAACACTGATGGTGTACTCATTCCCAGCTGTCAAAGTAGTGAAGCTGTGTTCCAGTGTGTCTGCAGTGTTCACACTTCCAGTGGGGTTGGTGACACCAGTGTCTGGACTGATGCTGATACTGTAGCTGTCTTTGGTGCCAGCTGCTTCTGTCCAGGTGATCCTGATGCTGTTTTCTGTCACTTCAGCGGGTAGAATGCTGATGGTACCAGGCTGGGCTACAGCTGTGGAATGCAAAAAGGCAAGAAAGATTTTATTCACCAAAATTTTAATCTTCTTCAAGACATACTGGCATTTTATAGCCATGTCTAAAGAATACTAAAGAATAGGTGTAATTTCTATCAGACATGCATCACTAGTAGCTTATTAGTACAAAATGTATATTGCATGGCACTTACATGTCCTCTGTGTCTCTGTTCTTGCCACACTGCTCACCGCACCACTGACAGTTATAACATCGATCTAGCCAAGTACAAAGTGCAACGCAGGGTACTCACTCGTCCTCTGTGTCTCTGTTCGTGCCACACTGCTCACCCCACCACTGACAGTTATAACATCGATGGTGTACTCAGTTCCTGCTGTCAGACCAGAGAAGGTGTACTCTAGTGTGGCTCCATCAGGCACACTTCCAGTGGGGTTGGTACCATCAGCAGGAGTGATGCTGACGTCGTAGCTGTCCTTAGCTCCAGCTGCAGCGTCCCAGGTGATCCTGATGCTGTTTTCTGTCACTTCCTCAATCATGATGGCACCTGGCTCGGCTACAGATATAGATATGGAATGGTATAAGGAAACTATAATCAAAGCTTTTGGTGCTACGGACGTACGGAATGATGGTTATCTTATAATCGGGAGATTTTGTCGTTTCGGCCACGGTCGTCATTTCAGGTGCGGTGGTCTTAACTGAAAGCGACCTAGGCGTTGCGGCCGATGTTCCTGTACTGCTGCTTGAAGTAGTATCTGCAAACACCCGATTCGACTTTAACATGCACACTGTCAGCCATAGATACTGCTGACTGAAAGTAATAAGTGAAAACTAGCAAATTATGAAAAAAATCTACAGAACGACAGCCATAAATAATGGCATTCAAGGCTGTTCGGGGTAAAGGGGCGGGGTAGTTTCATGCATATTATGTACTTCCAAATATTTGGTCTTGCCGCCTCACTCATCCAGACACCCGCGTTTGGTTTTCGCAACAATAATTTTATATCCATGGACATGGATATGGATTCAGCTGTATCCCCCAAAATTTGGGCCAAGGCCAAGCCAGCCACACAAAATCATGAAGTCGTTTTTATTTTTTTTCAGACACTGCGACAAGTGAAAACACAGCCCTTTGTTCGCAGAGGTAATTACTTATATATATATATATATATATATACCTGCACTGGTTGTCGCTGCACCGGGAGCCGCTGGTGTGGAGGTTGGCACTGGTGACGTCATTGATGTGGCTGCAGTAGGAGTTAGTGGGCTTTAGAAAAAGCAATCAAAAGCACCTGCATACGAGGCAATGTATATTTCCTTTATTTTACTCTGTCGTGTACTATCTTCGGCGGCACCGACTACTGTACTGAATGGTATTACACCGAAACGGTATGGTTGCCTTCAATTTGCCACTGGGTACCTCAATGCGACAAAATTGTCTTGTCTCGACCAACAGTCTTTCCTTTCAATTGTATTGCGTAAGTGACAGTTACGATGTGACGGTTACATAAAACAGAATAAACGACGTATAAGATGATATCTATAACCAGTAGTGTTTCTGTAATTATACTTCTCAGTAATTCAAACAAATCGTGGTGCGAGTGACGAACGTACCGCCCCTATACACACACTACAACCTTTCCCTGACATTGAATAATGCGCTATCAGCGCTAATCTGCGCACGGGAGCGATAGACTTTGTCTGGGTCACGTATATCTGAGATACCTGCAGCTGCAATATCTCAGTGTTTGTTACAGAAGCCACCTATCAATGTTCCATAATTGGTGTTTACCGTGCCCACGGTTTTCGGTGTTTGCAGATTGTCAGTGCAGACAGGGCGACGTTGCCCCCTACGACGTACAATTCAAATAGCCCATGCCTTTCTCCCGTGACTAATTGATGTACTGGGTCTCTACAAATAGACCTGGTACCCTCTTGTCTTGCTTCGGCACTAGCTATAGCTACTAAAGAAGGTATACATCTATATCAAATTTTATGACCAAGTTCCCCCAAAATTCAATGATAATTTATATACTTGTATACATTATTTAAGGGGCCGTCACATTGTGCGAAAATTGATCGGCCGACAAGTCGGCGAGCTCTAAACGACATTTACGGCAGTAGTACGCCCGATGTTTCGTCGAGCATCGCGCGAATTTTAGAGATCGACGGCAATTTTAGGAGTCGGCCGAAGCTCGCTGACATCAGCGACTAGTCCCCCGATTTTTGAGGTCATAGATGTATTCCCAAGCGATCGCCCGAGCCTCGCTCCATGTGACGGGGACGATTTTCAAGCCAAAAATACGCGCGATCCTCGGTCGATCTAAAATCGGACGACCTTTCGGCGATCAACAAATACGGCCGAAGCTCGTCGACAATGTGACGCAGGCACAAGTAGCTAGTCTTCCTTCACACAAAGAGAAAGACAACAATCTACATACACATTATCAAAAAAGTTATGACAGCTATTTACAGATTATTCAAGTTCACTGGCGTAAAAACATGTGGCTAAGAAGCCCCTGCCGAAACTTGCTCTTAGTTGCAGATTGTACACTAAAGCCGTAGTACCTCATCATATGGCCGACTGTTCCATATAGATATGGATATGAACATTGAAGTCTTATGGCGCTTGTTTTTGGTTTGAATGTGTGAGATAAAGTGTTGGATAGCATGTTTTAAATATTACAGAAAACATGAAATGCTAATCACACTTCGTAAGTTATTAAAAAATACACATACAACAACCTAAAGCACGTATTGGGTATGACGTACTATCAAGTCTGGATGGATAGGGCTAAATACGACAGGCTGCATTGTCAGATTTGTAACGTTGTACATCTATCTCTAAGTCTAAAAGTTTCTGTCTTTTTCTTCTTTTTTTCAGGCTTCGAGCTCATTTGACGTTAAATACTGCTGTGAACATAAGATGTAGATACTCGATGTTCCTATGAGCCCGAAACATTTCGAATGCAATATGCATGATGATAAACCCTCACTTATTGCCCACATCAAAAGCAGGAGGCGTAAAAGATGACATTCAAATAGGCATTGTGCAGTGTACGTTCTCTGTAGTGTGACCAAAGTATTTATACTCACTTTGACAGTTGCAACAAGTTGCAGCCAAGACCACGAAAAACGCCTGGAAACGCATGGCTGTTAGGTCGGTTGATCGGCCGACAAACGCGTTGGTCACTAGCTGGAAAATAACGCAAATCAATGTGCTTCGGATTCTTAGACTTATTAGAAATAGCTACGCCATACAATTAGTACCACTCCCATACATAACAAACTTTCGTCTACCCCACAAGACAATGGAGTGCATGAACTGTGAGCACGACGTGTGAAAACAGATCAAGTTCGCTGGTAAAGTCACTACTTAAGTCTGGAGCGATTTCGAACTGGTGTTAGTTGTGTTTGCGTACCTTTGTTACCCGAACTTACACTTACAGCTGTGAGCACTCCATGAAGAAAGCTCTAAAGAGTTTGAAGAAATGCATGAATCACAAAGTGAAAAGCTGAGGGACCTTACCTTGTTGCCTTCCGCTGGTGGGGTTATTTTCTGACACCGCTTCCTCAAAATGGCCGCTTTGGTTGCACAAGTTAGTAAGTCAATAGTTCTTAATCTAGGGCAACTTCTACACCAACGAAAAATGACGAATCCTTATTGAGAAAAGGTGGCACCTTGGAAAGGTAGGCAAGGCTTTTTTTTTAAATTTCCCTGACGAATGCTTGCACGGACCAAGTGATGAGTAAACAACTAGAACGAGAAGCAAACATTCTGCACGTACTTATCATGTGCTGTTGTGATAAGAGTCAATACTGTTCTTTGGTTACCAATGCATGCAAGGGATCGACCAACCATGACAAAAGGCATGGGTGTTAGGGTGTACATAAAACATTGGTGTAGTTCGTATTTTCTTCATGTCATCAGCTTTTGCATATTTTTCTGTCGTTTTGCATTTTCAGAGCTTTTTTTTTAATGTCTGCTTTACAGTCCCCAACAATCCTCCTGGTCAGCAACGGTGAACAAATGCGCCAAAATCAAATGTGTCTGCTCCCTTCCTTTTCAGACAAACATTCCTGAGATCAAAAACAACGTGGAAGCTGTGCATTAATTTACAGCAAGAACAATAAACCTGACACTGTTCAAACAGGTCAAAAAGGTTGACTGGTATGTGACGTGAAGGCACGTGTCACCTTGGCATATAGGCCTTCCTCTACCTCGGTCCAATGCCTCCTCCCAAGGCCTACTACGAATGATTTATGTTCTTGTACGTCACGGCTGCCAGTTATGCTGTTGTTGATACAAATAAACCAATAAACAAACAAGGCCTTGTGGTGTGCTGTTCTGTTGGATGCAGTGTCAGTTCTCAGCAAGTACACCAAAAATGCATCGTCCCTACAGCCCCTTGTCTCCCGTACTCACATGAAATACAATTTTGCATCTGCCCATCTCGATCTTGAAAAGGTACTTCGATCGTAACACCCCTCAGTTGGGGTAAGACACGCAGGGGGGAGTGCGCTGCACCCTTAATGACTCCTCAAGTGTAGTAGTGCTGCTTCCTTGAACTTGTCGGCCTCTGGGATTTCGAGAATAGCTGAGGAAGCATGTTCCAATCCCTGACAGTCCGAGGGAAATAGGAGTATCTGTAACAGTCTTTGTGAAATGGTAGTGTCTTAGAGGAACTCGTGTTGGAGTGTCACACTAGAAGGGTTACACTACAGTAAAGCTAACTACAATGCAAGCTTGAGAAGAACAGACAAAGTCTGACAACTGAAGGGTACGATTTTGTATTTATCATTTCATTAACAATAAACTTGTGCCCATCTCTATTAGTAGAGGACAATTCATTCTTCTATTAAAGTCTGTGCATTCTATACGGCTGTTATCTTACATTGCTTATGTTGCCCATAAGTCCGAGGCAACATTCTCTAGTTCTGTAGCTAAAAACTTCTTAAGTTCTTGTACAAGTTCCTTTCGTGTAGCAGATGCTAATAAGCCCCTGAATTACTGTGACATATGCATAATATTTTTTCTTTCAGGCTTTGTTGTTCATGACCCAAACGGACACTGACCATATGGCAATTTTGGAAACATGGTGGTTATAAACCTGTGCTTCCTAAGAAATCACCAGTGTCACTGACGAAAGGTAGTGGATGCACAAGGACACACTAGGATTAAATTTTCAACGACCACTGTCGCCTTCATCAGGATAATGTGTACCCTTGCGTTGGAATAAAGTTCATCATTGTACTATGATTACTACCAACACAGATGATGGAGTCTCCTGTCGACTGCGACAGATGAGTAGGCATACAGGTCATTTGCCGAGGTGGGTCCTCATGTGAGAATGAAGACCAATTCTAGACGCACACAAACGGCCACAGATGCTGCAAGGGAAGGAATGGACAGGGGAGGAGCGCTGCTTCCTCCTCTCTTTCTTCTCTTGGATGGCAGCTGCTCTGTTGGCTTCAAAAGTCCTAACACCTAGTGTACACTGTCTTCTCCAAGCAGTTCTGTCATGGGCGACTGCTTACCAGGAGTCGACGTCAATGTTACAGCTCTTAAGGTTTGCCTTAAGGTTGTCCCTGTACCTTTTGAGCGGTCTTCCCTGGTTGCGATGCCCTAAATTTCAGTTGTCCATATAACAGCACTTTTGGGATTCTGCTATCCTCCATGCGGACAACGTGCCCTGCCCATCTCAACTGGCACTTCACGATCATGCACTCAACACAGATGAACTTCCATGATAACTGTATAAATGTGTTTTAATGTTATATGTTAAAATAAAACAAGACTTCAAAGTTGCGTCATTCCTCCTCCTCCACGATGGTTGCCTTCAGCAGGCCCTTTAGCACCTTACAGCTGAGCAGTGGCTGCGAGTCGCGGGGCGGCGAGATCACCCCCGCCTCTCCCACGTACACGAACGGCAGGCGCAGCACCCACAGGCGGGAGGGGGGCAGGGGGACGTCCTCGTCCTGGGGGTAGAAGGTGGGGCAGGGAGGGGGGCCGGGCTGCAGGCGGGGGTGCAGGTGGATCTGTACGGGGGGGTCGGGCGTGGTGATGAACACTCGCATCAGCTGGCCCAGGTGGGGCTTGGCACCCCTGTAGAAAATGTAGAATTGTACAGCTGTAAGTGGTAAGTGGGACAACTATGCACGTCGGCAAAACGTACTGCGCCTAGCGCCTGCGCACAACCCTGATTTTTCACGTTTTTCGTTGGATGTTTGGTCAACGTTGCATCAAAATTTTGCCTGTTGCAGACAATATCTTTTCCTTTACAACATTTGAAAACAACCTTATATGATCTTATACAACCTTATATGAGACGTTCTGCCAAAGTGCTATGCACAATACACCATGGGTTTCGCGCAGGTGTAGTACGTTCTGCCGACGTGCTGGACAACTATAAAGTCTGCCTAGTGCTAGACGTGTATTGCTATTGTTGTTGCAATTTGAATAAAGTAAAGTAACTATAAAGTTATACCAGGCTAAATTTGTGTCTCTGACTAGTACAACAACAAAAATTTCAATATCTGCTTTTGGGCTGGTCTGTCCATGTTACTGAAGATGTAATCTTGTGATCCTTTTCTTACAGTTTTCTTAATGTACATTCACCCCTGTGGAAAATGTAAAATACAGCTGTACATGGTAATGCATTGGGACATCTCCAAACAGGCTAAACTTGTATCTCTGACTAGTACAACAACAAAATTTCTATATCTGTTTTTGAGTTGGTCTGTCCTTGGTGCTGAAGATGTATTCTTTGTTGTAGTTGTCCCAATGTACATGCACTTTATGGATCATTTACATGTTCACAGACAAACAGGCTAAACTTGTATCTCTTACTAGTACAACAACAACAAAACTTCATTTCTATATTCTGCTTTTGTGTTGGTGCCAGGTCTGTCCTTGGTGCTGAACACGCATTCTTTGTTGAAGTTGTCCCAATACACTTCATGGATCATTTACATGCTCACAGACATGGGACAGGCTGTACCATCATGAAACAGTGACAACACTTCTTACAATTGATACAATGGTGTAACGAGTTGTAGTAAATGTGAGTCTGACCTGGATGGACATGGACAGGGGAAGTACAGAGGCATGTCCATGCTCAGGAGCTTCATCGCTGTTTCTTTCACCGCTCCAGAATTGGAAGTCTTCATCACCTTGTCGGGGCCGCTGCACAAGAAGCGGTGGCCGCGAGCGCACTCGTACTCGTAGCCGACGTACACGCGTACGAAGGAGTCGGAGTCCTTGGCGCCCCTGCGCGGCTTGCCGCCGTGCGGGATGGACCGCCGTACGCTCTGGGACTCTCCTGGGGCTGGCCATGCTTGGTCTCCTGCAACAAACATACAACATACAATAATACTTAAGTTATTATCATAACCCAAGTTTTGTGGGTCAGCAAGTGCAAGGAACCCCTTACATGGTACCCAGGCTATAGTACTAGCACTTAGGCCACACCAATTTAATTTGTTGGTTCTCGGATTTTTTCAGGAAAAATATGAAGCGACAGCAACAAAAAAAATTAAAACAGGCCTGGGCATCCTATTATAGCCCCAAATGGTACGATAGGAGCCATGAAGTCAACACAAAAGACTGGGTTAAAATTTAAACAATGAATTTTGAACAAATTTTTAATCGAATCCTTGCATTAATAGATGGAAAAACTGTAACAACTAGGAAGAAAAGGACTTTCTTCAACTGTTGGGGGCAAAATATGAGCATTTTTGAGTTGATTCAGAACCAGAATCTTTTTTTTTTTTGCAAATCGGAAAAAAATGAAGAGGCAAATCTAAGATTCAGAACCAGAATCTTTTTTTTTTTTGCAAATCGGAAAAAAATGAAGAGGCAAATCTAAGATCCAACAAACTAAATTGGTGTGGCCTGAGATAGCCATAAAAGTGCCAGCAACTTTAAGCATCAGAGAAATTCCCCGTGCATATGAAGCTCCCACCTTGCTGTGGCCGCTCGGTGTGGATGGGTATGTCCCAGGCCAGGAGGAAGTTGCTGCCATGAATGAATCCCGGCTGCTCCAGCCCCAGACTGGGGTAGTACTGACTGGCAGGGCCCAGGCAGACCAGCTCCCAGGAGGAGAACTTAGGGAGGACCCCTGGTGGGCAGTCAGAGTGCAGCATGCCGGGGAGAGACTCTGTTACCGACGGCTGCCGGACCAGCTGGGCTGTCTTGTCTGCAAGGTTTCAATTCGATTCATTCAATCAGACAAAATCATACAAAAGCAGGGAATGCTGTTGCACCCCTGAATTGTGTGTTCGACTTTTACAATTGGTTAAAAAAAAAAGAACACCACAAGTAAACACATACTACACTATATACAAATATGTACAAACACCATTCCAAACAGGAAAGGACAGACATGGGTTTTCAATATCAACCATTATCACTGTCATTGTTAAGTCTTACTGCACAATGTAAAAAAGACTTTTTCAAGCGTAGAGTCCTAGCTTTAGGCAAAGTAAACTCGGTGAAAAAATCAACAACATTCTCTGAATGTAAATGTTTCGCATTTGTCTGACTACTGTTTCGATAGTAGCTATTGGTTTGGCAACGGTAATTCTTCTTTTTTTACATCATGGCTACAGTAGACTACCTACGTAGTGACACAAACTTGCAAGATAAAGAACTATGACAGGCCATGGAGACTAAAGTGCTGTGGGAAAAGTCTCTCAGGGTTGGTTCGAGCGGGAGTAAAGGAACTAAGTAAGGAAGTAAGTATTGTTACAATGGTTTAAAACTTGAGCAGTATTGTGGAAGGACACCCTTACAAGTTACAGGACTTTGTGCATTTCTTATTCTTTTGATCTTTTTATTTAGTGAGCATGAATCATTCTCTTCCAATTCCAAACCAAAAATGTTCCAGCCACAGAAAAAGCCTTGAAACAGCCTTTAACTTTCTACCCATCTGCACATTCAGTCCACGTGATTCCCAGTGTGATAATGGAGACACGCGTACCGGCCTCGGCCTCCTGCTGCTGAGAGTCTGCCGCCATCATGCCGTCCATGCCCACGGCCGCCAGGCTGTCCGAGTTCTGGTCAGCATGCAGCATGCTCACGAACATGTCGCTCCCACCCGACTGACCTGGACGCAAACACCCGGCATGCAAGTCACAAACATGTACACGTAGTAGCACCAGGATTTCACTAGGGCCTGGTCACATGCGTCGTATGATCGTCGTACAATCACAAACTGAGGGTATCCTTAGGATAGTCATGCATAGCACTTTGGCAGAACGTCTCATATAAGGTTGTATAAGGTTGACAGCCTGTCTGTAGTTTTCAGATGTTGTATAGGAAAAGATATCGTCTGCAACAGGCAAAATTCTGATGTAACGTTGACCAAACATCCAACGAAAAACGTGAAAAATCAGGGTTTTGCGCAGGCGCAGTACGTTCTGCCGACGTGCTGTCATGCATGTGTCCTGCAAATTTTAAGCTGTCTTGATACTAAAAGAGCTGTTTTATATCCTTGTCGATGGTTGGTTCTGTCCCAGCCTGCTTGAAAATTGTACATCATCAAAATCGTACAACGACCTACGACCAATGTGACCATGCCATTATATAATTACTGACTCCTTACAACATTAGAGATAAACAGTCATGCTACATACCATCGGATCTACTGCCTCTGACTGAGAAGGAAACCTTTAAAATGCTGCATTCAAAATTGATCATCCAATGCATTCATTATATTAATTTCTTAAAATTCTAAACATGGTGCAAAAACATGTCCAACTCTTGTTTCTTTCTTGAACCATGTAGAAGTGTTCAACACAAGCGATGTAAGAAGTCAAGAACTAAATACAAGCATTGTGTATGTAATGCTTTTAAGACCTTTGCAGTGCAGACTGAACTTGTAAACACTGTGTGTGCATGTAAGTCATTATGCATGTAACAGTGAAAGATGTGTGTAATTTTTCAGAAGTGGAGCTCTTTACTGAAGTGTTGGTATGTCTATCTTTTACATGAAAATTCATTACTTTTCACAACCGATCTATGTCTTTCCCAATGCTTGCAACACCGTAAACAACAGGTATTTACATATAAAGGAGAAAACAGTTAAGCAACTGGATAGATTTTGAAAACTGTCAGACGTATCAGGTAGCATCCACTACTTTCCGTCAGTGACTGTTGCTTGAGTAACTGTTTTCTGTTTTCATTACCATTTTAATGATGATTTTTCATTACCTGGATGTCTAACCTTCATCGAGGTATTTACATATAGCTTGCATCACTGTAAACGACAGGTATTCACATACAGTTAACTACCCTGGGTACCATTCTCCGCAGTTTTTGCCGCTCCTAAGGTCGCTATTCACTACGGAGGATGGTACCCAGGCTAACAGTTAAACACATCTTTATTCAAATTGAAACAACAACAATACATGGAGGAACACTAAGCAGCAAATCCAGCTGATGCCGTGCTCCACACGATAGACACACATAGTTATTATGAAGTAAAGGCTAAACTTTAACTCCAACACAAGAATGAATTGGGACTTACCCAAATTTTCAGTTGTCTCTGACGTCATGTTCCAAGAGTAGACCAAGAGGTCCATTCCATGAATCAACCGAAAATTTGGGCAAGTCCCAATTCATTCTTCTGTTATAGTTAAAGTTCAGTCTTTACTTCATAATGACTTGTACCAACACAGATGAACTTTTATGCTAATACACATAGTTATTGGTGCATTATAAGATGTCACCGGTCATAGTCACATGGTACCCACAAATACTGGCTAAAACTATATCACCATATGCATGACCCAAGTGTTTCCTACCTAAGCTGAGAGCCAGACTGAGGCCTCCGCTGGCAGTAGTTGTCGCGGATGACAGCACAGAGTCCTTCCTCTTGCTGGGCTCCGGGTCAGCTTTGACTGACACCTGAAATTAGAAATTGAAATTGGTCTGAGGGAAGTCTCAAATACAAGTGGAAATCGAAGGAAGGTTCAGCAACAACCACTAGCTAATCAGGAGTTAGAAATTGGTGCGTGGCTAGTGAGAGTCATTACTATAGTAAAGTCTTAGGGCTCTTGGCATAAAGGACATTGACATTGGCTGAGACACCTCTGGCTGGAGTGTGGGAGGGGGGTCCTCCTCGGGCACCGGAGCGGTCTCCTCCCCAGGGGTGCCCTGCGGCTGACGCTGGAACACCGGGAACGAGATGCGCTCCAGGCTAGAGCAGCATTTCTCCTCCATCAGGTGGAAGAAGTCGTGGTTAGCTGCCTGAAAGTGAAGGAACAGAGACATTGTGTGAACAGATGTAATACATGATTGAATTATCCATTTTTAAAAATCTATGTCAGCACTACTAGTAGCAGCTGGGCTGTGATAAACAGAACACTGTCAAAGTTTTGCACTGAGGAAAGAATTAACTTTGAATTTCTGTTTGATGAAGATTGTTCCAAAGTTCTACTGCTGATGGTAGACATGTACCATTGTCTTCCAATGTCTGGTATTTGGTCAACTGAGGGATAATAAAAGGGAGTACTCATAGCAAGATGGTACATGTGCTCCTTAGTGTTAGAGTTTGGTTTCTGATAAACCATTTGCCAACAATCATATAAATGTACATGTATCACACACTGGGAATACATAATGGACCCTACTTTAACATCAACTCAAGGATAGTTCTGTAGTTATCATTTTCTGGCAATGACTTTTCAATGAATGCCAACTGGGTACCAAAGACCTACACTGTACTCTGTAGGTGATTTTAGTTTGAACAATGTTAGCATAGTTTTAAATCCACTAAAGGGGCCGTCACATTGCACGAAAATCGATCGACGAGTCGGCGAGCTCTAAACGACAGTAGCATGCCCGATGTTTTGTCGAGCATCGCGCGAACTTTTGGGATCTCCGGCGATTTTTTGGAGTCGACCAAAGCTCGCTGACACACGGCCGAGGATCGGGCGTATTTTTGGCAATGTGACGGCCCCTTAAGGGGTCCTTTTTTGCCGTTTATCATATTGTTCCCCATACAGTACGATTGTGTAGGGTGATGACTCTATCCTGTAGACTGGTAGAGGTGAAAGGGACCCTACTTTGACATCAAACGGATCGTCCCTCTGAGCCTGCTTGCGGCCACAGTTGCAGGCGCACAGGGAGCGCGCCCGGCTGTTGTGAGGCATGCAGGGCACAACCTGGCTGTCAGAGGGCTCGGGGTCGGCCGGCTGACCTGGCTTGGGAAGGGTGTGGAACTGCGGAGGGCAGAGAGACAAAATTAGCAAGAGAGGTGCCTGAAGAATTGGGAATATACAAAATTGCAATACTAGTACAACTAGAAAGGTAACATTTGCAAAGCAAATGCATAATGTTTACCTTCTCATGGTCTAGATCAACAAACTACTGCTCTGTTTATTCTTACTCAAACACATTCATGTATATGGTGACCAGCCCCTCCAACTCTGGCTTGCAACATAATGTAACCCAACACCACAGGGTGTCTGCTACACCAGTTACCATGGTGACAGACGTCTGGTACAGGTCATTGACATTATTTGTTTGGAGAAGAAGAGGAAGAAGAGGAAGAATAAACTGAGCAAAAACAATATGTTTTCCTTCTGCGAAGGTAAACATAATACATTGTAACAGTTTTACCCTTCTGCCTGCTAAGGCAGCTATTTGGCACCAAATTTGTATTGGTTACCATGTTAATACAGCAGGGAGAAGGTTAATGTATAACATTTCACTAAATGGTGATTCTTAAGGTAATAGTATACCCATGCAAGTATATTTTGTAGGTATGCCTAAACACCACAACCAACCACATCCGAGTCTGATTCGCAGTGTACATGAGACAAGGACCCAGTGTGACACTCTATGTACATTATCGATGCAATTACGATTAAATACAGTCAAACCGCATGCCCGTAGCCAGGGGGGGTTCGGGGGGTTTGGAAGAACCCACCCACACAAGCAAAAAGGTCCACTTTTTATCTAAAGGTCCAAGATTTTTCTTTAATAGGTGGACTGATTTGTATCACCAGTAGGACTGGAATCCTTATGTCTCTGATTTTCCCTTTGAAATCCTCTCAGAAACGCCATTTCAGAAGGTTCAATTTTCAAAATTTTCCGGGGGAGCATGCCCCCGGAACCCCCCTACGAACCTTGCGCCTACGGCGCTTGCCTCACGCCTACGGTGCTCGTTGGTCCCTTGCACAGTAGCAAGAACCCCCCCAAGCAAAATCCTGGCTACGGGCATGAACCTACACTAATGTAGATTCCTTAATAAACAAACAAACAAACAAACTGACTGGGTGCACACAGTGCTGTCCAGTCAGGCTCCTCTCCTCGCACAGCTGCCGCCCGTTGGCCCAGAACTTCTCGCAGTCCTCCTGCAGCTGGAGCACGTAGTGTTCGTACGCCGGCCCGCGCGCATGCTGCTTAAACACCTTCATGGCCTGGGCCAGCTGGTTGTTGTGCACCTTACAATAGAAATACAATAAAAATACAATGAAATACAATAAAAATACAATAAATATACAATAAAAAATGAAACAATAAAAATATGATATATATATATATATAAACACAATAAAATACAATATAAATACAGTAAAAATACAATATAAAAATACAATATTACAATAAAAATATAATATATATGCACACAATGAAATACAGTAAATATACAATAAAATACAATAGACATACAATAAAAATACAGTATGAATGCAATATAAATTATACAATATAAATATAAATACAATACTAGAAAGGTAACATTTGCAAATGTTTGTTTACCTTCACGTGGTCTAGTCCAACAGACTACTGCTCTGTTTATTCTTACTCAGACAAATTCATGTATCTGATGAAAACCCCTTCCAACTTGTTATGATGTAACCCAACACCACAGGGTGTCTGCTACAGCACCAGTTACCATGGTGACAGCCGTCTGGTCCAGGTCATTGACCTTATGTGTTTGGAGATGAAGAAACAGAGCAAAAACAATATGTTTCCTTCTGTGAAGGTAAACATAACAAATATACAATATACAAATACCTTGCTGGTGTATGTTTCCTTCTGCGAAGGTAAGCGTAACAAATATACAAGTACCTTGCTGGTATAGTGGGAGGGCAGGCTGTTCTGGTAAGCGCTGCTGGCCAGAGGCAGCACCTTACTACAGCGGCTGTCCGAGAACTTAGTCTCCACATCGAGGGAGCTGCCCATGCTCTCCAGGCAGCTCTGGACCTAGTACCAGCCCAGAAAAGAACAAGAAATAGTCATGCCTAGTTGGTGCTGTGTTTCTCGACCTTAAAAAGGCTTTCGACACAGTAGACCATGGGCTTTTGATTAAGAAACTTGAGTGGATTGGCCTATATGATAGGGAGCTTGCCTGGTTTACAAATTACCTGTCTAATCGCCTACACACTGTCTCAATGAATGGATGTACATCTGATCCAGCTGTTGTCAACATCGGTGTTCCCCAAGGATCTATCCTGGGACCACTCCTGTTCAATCTGTTCATTAATGACTTGACAGCAGCTGTATCAGATAATAAAATTTCACTTTATGCTGATGACACTGCCTTGTTCAGTGTAAGTACAGATCCTAAATACATCGAGGAGAGTCTAAACTCAGAACTTGACAGGATAGCAATCTGGTTCAAGGCTAACCGGCTTACCCTTAACGCCAGTAAGTCCAAGTGGATGTTAATGCGAACTCCTGTAAGAACAAGGTCAGCCCCTGAACTAGTGATTAGTATTGGAGGCAATGATCTGGAAAAGGTTGACTACTACAAATATCTTGGTGTAGTATTAGACTCAAGCCTAAGATACAATGACCACATTCAGATTACCTGCAACAAAGTGGCCCAACGCCTCGGCCTGCTGAGACGTTTACGGCCGTACTTAACCACTGATATTGCGTGTCTGTTGTATAAAACCCTAGTTTTACCCATTCTTGAATATTGTGATGTGGTTTGGGATAGTTGCAATGCTTCCTCCAAACAGCAGCTTCAACTCCTTCAGAACAGGGCTGCCAGGATAATCCTGAGAAGGGAACCGCGCTCAAGTGTAAGCGAACTACACCAGACACTGGGTTGGAGACCACTAGAGGAAAGGAGAACCCTCCATACCTGCACAATGGTCTACAAGTGTCTTCATGGATTTGCACCGGATTACCTACTACACTGTTTCAGCTACAACCACCAAACACATCAGTACAACACAAGACAAGCGAACCTACTGCGTAAACCTAAATACACAAACAGAACTGGACAGAGAACATTTAAGTACAGAGCAGCTTCAGCTTATAACTCGCTTAACACGGTAACTAAACATGCAACAACAATAAATGCCTTTAAAGTAGCGTTAAGAACATACGACCTCTGACCCTGACCTCACGGACAACCGACTGTCATTATTTGACAAAACGACTCTGCCTAACGGTTTTGACTATTTGTTTTGGTTGTTCCGTTGTGTTGGTATGATTGATTATTTGTACCTTGTGTCTATATTATTTATTGTCATTTGCTATGTTTGATTATTTGATTAGTTTGTTTCACTTTCATTGAATTCCATGTTGTCCTATGTGTATGTATTGTTGGGCTACCTTGGAAATCAGTCTATCAGAGACTGAAGGTACCACCCAACCGTTTTTAAGATTAATAAATAAATAAATAAATGCCTTCAAGTACCAGAGCTATCAACCAAGGATCGACGTGTTCAAAAACTCATTTTTTCCTAGAACCATTTGTTTGTTTGTTTATTTATTCGCATACAAAGAAAAAACAATAAAATGAACATATTACAACAAAATTGAATATGCAGGGGAAAGATAAAAAGCCATAATGGGATTGTATTGTAGAGTGGAACTCGCTGCCACCAAGTACAGTAGAGGTATCGTCATTAGATAGTTTTAAACATTGTTTAGAGTTAGACGTTCAAAGGTTAGGTGTAACAGGTCGTTCGGTGTAATGTAGCCAGCTGCCGCCGCGCCGCGTGTCTGCGAAGCTGGTGTGTTACGCCAAAGGGCGGTTATACCAGCTATACAGATACAGAAGCTGGTGTGTTACGCCAAAGGGCGGTTATACCGGCTATACAGATACAGAAGCTGGTGTGTTATGCCAAAGGGCGGTTATACCAGCTATACAGATACAGAAGCTGGTGTGTTACGCCAAAGGGCGGTTATACCGGCTATACAGATACAGAAGCTGGTGTGTTATGCCAAAGGGCGGTTATACCAGCTATACAGATACAGAAGCTGGTGTGTTACGCCAAAGGGCGGTTATACCGGCTATACAGATACAGAAGCTGGTGTGTTACGCCGAAGGGCGGTTATACCGGCTATACAGATACAGAAGCTGGTGTGTTACGCCGAAGGGCGGTTATACCGGCTATACAGATACAGATACAGACCTTCGCATGCTGCCCGGCTTCTGTCAGCAGCAGGTCGTACAGCGTGTTGCACACGGTTAGCCACTTCTTACACGAGGGGAGCTCGAAGTGAGACGGCTGCGGGTTTCTGCCGACGCTGTCGTCGAATCCTTTCCCGCTGAGTACAAGGTCGATATGCTGCCAGAGGAAACCCAGCAGAGAGTCGTCCGCTCCGTTAGGCTTAGCAGGAAGAAGGATGCTGGGAGGGTTGATTGAAGCGGACTGATTCGTCCGCCTGGACATCTGGTAACTCCTGGACGTGGGGGCCTCGGCTTCCTTCCCCAGGGCGCAGGACTGGTGCAGGTTGGTGAGGAGAGTGTTTATGGCGTCCACCGGACCCTCTCTCGACTGGATGTAAACAAACGTCTGATTGGGCGGGACAGTGAACAAGCAATCCTTGCTCTGGTTGGTCAGGAGGCGACTCTTTCGAAAGATTCTGTAGATCTGGTCCTCGATGCGGTGCTGCAGCCTCTTCTTGGGCGAGTGTTTGGTGCCCTTAGTCTTACCCGTGTCTGCGTGAGCTCCTGATTCTGTCGGTAAGCATGACCTCTGGAACACGAACAGCAGCCGGGGCGTGCAGGACCGCCCGGCGCTCTTCCACTCCGCTCCGACCGGCGCGTCGCGGAGGACCTCCTGGAGGAAGGGCAGCATCTTGAGACGGACGCTGTCCACGGTCCTGAGGAGCTGCGCGTACGTCGTGTCGAACGTGCAGGCGGGGTGCAGCGCCACCAGCACGTGGCACACGTGGAACAGGAACATCAGGCCTCGGGCATGGCGCAGCTCCTGGTAGTAGTAGTAGTAGACTGGTTTATTCCCACACATGTACAGGTGATAAAAGCATGTTTGCAGCCCTAGGGCTGAATTGCATGTAGCTCTGACACAATGTGTTACAAAATGTGTCACATAGTCAATAAAGCTCAAGTTATGTTACAGATTGGTTATAATACACACTTTGTAAATTGGTCAATAATTCTCATAAAATTCCTTCAAGTCAATATATAACATATGTGGTAGGTAGCTAGATGTCGTATAAAAAGAGAGCCGACTCAAGAGAAACTAGATTACTACTATTAGACTCCTATTGTACAATAAATCACAGATCGGGTTCGATTTAGATGTGATTATAAGTATATAAGTGGATACTGAAGACAATTTATTACAAACGTCAACCTGTCATTATCACCTGGTCACGCCAGAACTTGTGAACATCCGCGTACGGCAAGTCCCGGTCCAGGTTCCCACACAGCGAAACCAGCATGGACGTGTCGAACACAGAGACAAGGTGCAGGTAGATGACGTTCTTGGATCTGTCAAACCAGAGAAATAACTTTAAAAACTGGTAAATACGTCAGAGTTACAGTGTTTTTTTTCTACTCATACAAGCATAGACAATGTATCCAGAGCGTTAAAAAGGGTTCTTAGCACATGTACACTGCATATTAGCCCAGGAAGCGGTCGGTTGAGGGAGGTTGAGGGGGGTTGAGGGCGGATGGGGAGGGGGGTTGAGGTATTTAGGCATACCGGTCGTAGAAGGCTTCTATGTAGGTCTCCTCCTGGGTCTGCAGACCGGCGCCGTCCGGCCAGTGTAAGGGGAAGACCTCCCGATCCAGGACGGTGTTGATGGTGGTGGACTTGGTGCCGTAGCCAGCCCGACTCTTCCCAAACATGCCGACAACACAGACCTACAGACACGAGGAAGAGTATCAAAGGTGGTTCACGCTAGCACGGTAATGATGCAAATTGTGGGTAATATGTCAAAGGTGATGACTCCCAATTTGCAAACAAGTATAATCACTATAAAGCTAGCCGCGGCGACTGTTGTAGGGCTTCTCTTGCTCGCAGTCTTTTACATTAGCCCTAATGTAAAAGACTGCAATCAAGAGAAGCCCTACAACAGTCGCCGCCGCTAGTATAAACTTTATAATAAAGCACAGTTTTACGTGTTTTGTTTATCTTTTGGGGGCCTTCTCCTTTGACACTGGGCATGTGCACTGGTACTACATGTAGTATAATTTTGTAAACCTCCTCATTGAAACAGAAATGTATGAAAATAAGAGACTTGGACACTTCCTCCAGACCTGGTCGACAAAGTACAGAGGACGTGTGTTGACATGTAGAATACGGCGCAGTAAAGAACGTTTGCAAAGTGATGGTATGTGCACATGTGTTGTGGAAAAGTCGAGATGATAAAATATATGATGTTACCTTGTCATCTTTAAAAGGCAGCTCTTCCAAGTCTCCAGCGAACGGTAGGCGCCACACCTCGTTCCACTTCATCTCTGTCATTCTGTTAGTCGTTTTTCTTTCAAAGCCAGACGGCGAAATAACGTCAAACCTGCCATCTCACATGCATATTTCCTATTTTTGCTCTGCCTCTCCTCCCTCGCCGCTATATTTTGTATGACCCGAGTTGACCCCACCAAGCGCAGAGCGTAGCGGGTAATTTTGCAAATGGCGACGCCCATGCGATTTTCACGTTCCCTGTGCAGGTTTGTCTTGTATTCACCGCTTTTTCCGCAAAAACGTTGACAAATTCATTCCGGCACGGGTGTACTAAGACTACCATACGTCTAACAGCACAAATTCAAATTGGATATGACTACAAATTTTCGACTATAAGCTTACTTCTAGTGTAACTTTCTCGCCCCCCTCCCCATAAATTTTAGCAGACGACACAGGTGAGGACTTTATAGTAAACGATGCCGGCGGTAGTCGCCAGGTTTCTGTGCCGTCAAGGACATTTGTTGGCACGTCAAGGACAGAGAACAATAACACAACGATATGAAGTTACTTTCAAAAGTACAGTATCAGCCCACCGGCATTGCTCCTCACTATTCAACAATAACTTCATCGGGCAGCAAACTCATAGCAACAGACAAGTCAGCAGTCAGAAGAAAAAAAACCAAACTCAGTCGACAGGAAAAGTTGAAAGCTCACCTAGCAGTATCACCTTCCACGATATCGATACTATAGACTCACCTCTATCACCGGAACAGTGGGGTTTGATCAAGGCTGGATTTAAGCATCCCCAGGACTTTGAGCGGAAGGCCATGGAACGTCTCTTCAAAAACCCCAACTTCTCCGTGGCGGAGTCTCTGATGGCGTACATTGAAGGAGAGGGTCGTAAACCACGTTATGGTGTGTCGTATCCCTACCTGGCCCTATGTGTTAACTGTGAGATGTACGAGGAGATGTTTAAGGTGTACGCTGAGTTAAGGAGGATGGGGAAGTTGTTGGATCCAAACCTACTCGCTACCCTCATCAGGGGATTCTGTGGAACACACAGGTGAGAGAGGTCATCAATGATTTTACCGAGCAACGTCCACTCAACGGTGTTTTTTTATGTTAATTTCTTACCTTTATTTTTAAAGTTGTGCGAATAAAAAAACAAACAAACAAACAAACAAACAGTTGGGATGGAGGATCTCAGCACATGTCAGTGATGCCAACTATTGCAGTGCTTAAAATGTATACAACCAAAAGTTTGTTGTTTTTTGTTTTAAATCAGAAATCAGGGCTAGAGGGCAGCTTGCATAGTTAAGTCAACTTCAAACAGTTTTGAATAGTAGATTTGTGTTTGCACTTTTCAATGAGAAAAAGGAATTTAAAAGGTTTGATTTACATTAACACTCATTAAAATTTAGATTAAGTATATTTTTCTTATGCCTTTTCAGTTGGCTGGCAGATCTCTTTGAAACTCAACTTATACATACAGTTTACTGTACTGTACATGTATTTTTTTGCTTTCAAAGTGTGACCAAAAAAAACAAAGTGCACACATTCTGTATATGATTTGTGTAATTTTCTTTGACTATATATGTAACATACGGTATGCTGTACATTTACAGGTGGAGGGAGAGCCTGGAGTTTCTGAAGGTGGTGAAGGTGTTAGGAAAGGTGTACAGCAGACACTATAACCACATTGTCACCGCCGCCATGGAGCACGGGGAGAAACAGCTGGGCATGTCACTGTTTGAGGAGATGATGTCAGCTGGTCTGACACCTTCTGATGAGTGCTATGGTGCAGTGATGAGGACGCTCACCCTACCTGAGGAGAAGGACAGGGTGTACAGTTTGTTTGAGAGGATGAGAGACAATGTGGAGTTTCCATCCCAGAGTCTGGCTCTGCACATCAAGGACTGGTTTGAAGGGTGAGTATAGTAGCCTCCTTAGCCTTCTGTTTCTCCTTCGTCTACCTGGTCATGGTTGCAAATACATCATTGGTAAGATCCTCTAATACAGTGTACATGTGATAACCGAACTTCCGTAAAGCACTATCAGCTCAACATAATCAGACTCTAACCTCCTTAGCAGACTCTACGACCAGGTTTTTTGGGGAGCCTTTGTGATGCGTTTTTTGTCTTTCTGGCATATCACTTCTATTTGTACCGGGGTTCGTTTGCCAGCTCGGCTTTGGAAAAAAAAAAGTACATTATAAAGGCTCCCCCAAAAGCCAAGTGGTAGAGCCTGACCACTGGCTAGAGCATAGGCTCTTTTCATGGTGCTGTAACACTATCTTAACTGTCTGCATTGTAGGATAGGGTATTATGCAAGAGAATGCTTTACTTGGTTGTGCAAACACTTCAAGTATAAATTTGCTTTCTATCTCATCGCACATCACAAACCACTTGTTTATCGAACTGGTCTATTCTGATACAATTGTGTAGGATTTGTGGGATCCAAAAGAAAGGTTACGTTGTTCCACAGTTTTTGATGACCATTTTGTGATAATCTTGTTATCTTTTGACACTAGGAAGACAAGTGAGAAGTGGACAGGTGCTTTTACCTCCATACATGCCAGGTGAGACGGTGCTCAGGGTTACTGTTAACATGGTAAAGAGTTACAGAATTGTACTGGCAATATTAACTGTGTCCTCTGTATGTCCTATTTCATCACGCATGTTATCAGAAACAGGATTTTATCTCGAAAGTTTATCTGTGTTGGTAGAAGTCATTATGAAGCAAGTCTGAACTGTAATTTCCAACACAAGAAATTGGACTTACCCAAATTTTCGACTGTACAACTCCAGTCTTTGTCAAGGAATGAGCAGTCCATCGCTTCCGTGATGTCACGTTATGCAGATGACACACGTGACTTGTGAGCAGTGGATCACAGGTTGCAGAAAGTCTGTGGCACTCCCCATCTTTGTTGAGAGCTGGTTGCACTGCCCTGATATCAGGATTTTGTTATCTCTATAGTGGACACTGCAGGACTTGTGGCACCAGGCTGGAGGGCATCGACCTCACAGATGAAGAGTTCCAGCTGCTTCATGACTCTGTTCTGAGGAGAGTCATACACGGCAAAGACATCTTCCGCTCCACCACTCCTAAGGAACTAGAGAAGTTCTTGGAGTTCATCAAGGTGAGTATTGAAGAGGCCACCTGTCAGAATATCTACAAAAGTGGGACATTAAATGTTTTCTCAGCAAATATGAGGAGAACTTTATTTATAATTCTATGTTATTTGGCTGAAGACACAGCCAAGGCTGCCCAACTAGCACGGGGCTATTATTAAAGACTAACCTTGAGGCCAGTCACTGTAGAATTTGCACCATCGCACACCGGGGCATGCCCCTACTCTTTTTCGAAGGGTGTGGTGGGTTCTTTATCGTGCGTGTGGTGTGGCTCTCCCCAAACACGGGACCTCTAACCGAAGCTAGGTACTCATTTCCACCTGAGTGAAGTGAGGAAAGTCGTGTAAAGTGCCTTTCCCAAGGGCACAAGATCGATGACATGGCAGGGTTCGAACTCGGGACCTCTTGGTTCCGAGCGGAACACTCTGCCGCTAGGCCACACGACCCCACCCATGAGGAGAACTGATAATCAGGGATTGAGGTGTTCAAAAACTTGCTTTTCCTTAGAACTATCGTACAGTGGAACTCGCTGCCACCAAGTACAGTAGGGGCATCATCACTAGATAGTTTTAAACATTGCTGACAGCTGGATGTACAGGGGCTCGTTTAGTGAAAGATAACCAGCTGCCGCCGCGCCGCGTGCCTGCAAAGCTGGTGCGTTATGCTGAAGGGGGGTTATACCAGCTAAACAGATACAGAAAATAAATCCAAACTTCAAGATGTGTCATATTCATATGACATGAAATAGCATTTTCATAATATCAGTGCATCAACTTGTACACTTTTTGGCATGTCCTGTTGAAAATAAGTCTAGAACATTTCACACATCGTGAGTGTGCCAACACCAATCCCATTTTCCACACATGGGTCCCTCTACCCAAGGATGCAAAGTTGACAGGCAGATCTTGGAACAACATTAGTGCTAGCATTACCATATTAATTTTTTGGTGTTTCCATAGGACCGTCATGACTACGATGTCGTTTTGGATGGTTTAAACGTGGCGTACACCTATGGGACTAAACAGAAGAAATATTCCAGAACTGTGAGTACAGGAGAACAATTTGAACAAATGTATTCCCCCAGTGAACCTACAACAGGAAGGTTTGATATTTATGTTTTGGAAGACTTACCACAAATGACCACAAATCCAAACTGTATTTTAACTATAGTCAAACCTGCCCAAGCAGCCACCTCTACAAGTTGGCCACCTAACTATAACAACCACCTTTATTTTCCACAGGTGCAAGCATTGAGCAACCTGCCCAAGAAGGTCACCTGTCCAAGAAGACCAGTTTTGAGTCAGTACCCTGGGTGGCCTTCTTGGGCAGGTTTGACTGTATGTGGTAAATGCAGTGTAATTAGGAGCAAAGTAAACAATGGTACTGTGCAATCTTTGTAATCTCCAAGCAGATTCGGTGGGGCAAGGGGACTCTATATAGCACGTCGGCAGACGTACTGCGCCTGCGCAAAACATTGATTTTCCACGTTTTTCGTTGGATGTTTGGTCAACATTGCATCAAAATTTTGCCTGTTGCAGACGATATCTTTTCCTATACAACATCTGAAAACTACAGACAGGCTGTCAACCTTATATGCTCTAATACAACCTTATATGAGACGTTCTGCCAAAGTGCTATACACAATACATTACGGGTTTCGCGCATCTGCTTGGAGATTACATTCTTTGTAATGCAGCTGCTGTTTGTGTTGCAGCTGCTGACGGTGGTCGAACACTTGGTGCAGCAGCTCGGACTGCGTGTGTTGGTCCTGGGTCGGAAACACATGAAGGCAGCCATGTCTGCCCACGGAGCCTGGAGACGATCGGACATGGATACCATCGAACGTCTGGCCGACCTCTTCTTAACCGAAGATGTGTGAGTAAAAACTTATTTCAGCACCAAGGACATGTCCAAGGGGAACTACTTTCACTTTATTTTTCCTACTACATTCCACTCTCATTTTTTGTCAGGGTGATGAAAATGATACCAGGCCAGGCCTGGAAATACCATCTGTATATGCAGGTTAGTGCAGGTAAAATTGGAGCTGTGCAGGTATTTCTGATGTCTACTTGCACCTAACCTGCACCGGTCCATGTACAGGGTTTATATATACATGTAGGTGTATGTGGATTTTTATTTGCTGCATTGACTGCTACCACCTTTGGAGTACATGACTTTTGTATAAAAGAAATATTGACAATGGTTTCTGGACAGTTTTAGTTTGATCCATACTTCCTAACTTCCGAGTGGTGCAGGTAAAATTTGTCTGGTGCAGGTAATTTTCAATGTTACCTGCACCAGTGCAGGTGTGCAGAAAAAAGTATTTTTGAGCGCTGCATGCTCAAAAGTGTTGTGTCTAACCCCACACAGCTCTAAGGACGACCCTTACCTCCTGTGTGCGACCCTGAGCTGCGGACCCCATGCCCGTTTCGTCAGTTCGGACTTCATGCGTGACCACAAGGCCCTCCTGGACCCGTTCGTGCAGCGGCTGTTTCTGAAGTGGCTTAGAGGACACCAGATGAAGCTCCTGAGTCTGTCACACGGTGCACCCGTCTTCTCAGTGAGTACCAAATACAGTCAAACCTTCCCAAGACCAACCCAGGGGACCAAGATAAAAAAGTCTTCCTGGACAAGTTGCCCTCTTGGGCAGGTCACTTTTGCTTGCACCTATAGAAAAAAAATTGGGGACTGGGGAAAAAATTGATTGTTGTGGCCAGGTGGCTTACTTTATTCTTAGTAAGCAATGCGCAAATGAATTTCTCTAGTTTTCAAAATCTATCCAGTTGCTTAAGCATTTTGGGCCTTGTAGCATTTTAGTGCAAATTATAACACTAGTCCCAGTCCTGCATACCATCTTCGGGAAGAAAGGCACCTTGGCCTGTGGGCCCTCCCGATCTCCACTCTAGCTAGTATCGGTGATATACTTCCAATTGGCCCAGTCTGTTTTTGAATTGGTTTACAGTCTTGGCATCAACCACATGAGGTAAAAAATCCACTGTTCTGAACTGAAAGTCAGGCCTCTAGCCTTATTCCTAGCTAGTGGAAGTTTGTCATCAGACTACTACTACTACTATTACTACTACTACTACTATTACTACTACTAGAGATAATTCTCCTATGTTGTATTTGAACCCAAGATGTTGCTCTCCTATGTAACTGCAGGAAGTCCACACATTTGACATCGTGGTGCAGCGGACGCAGAACACTTGGCACTTTCCCTATGAGGACGGCGTTCCCCGCCAGAGGCTGGAGGGACCAGACAAGTGGCTGTGTGTCAGGAGAGGAAGCTCATAGTCTAAGAATGTTCATCTCCAAGCAGATCTTTTGGTGGCGGCAAGGCAGTATCAAATTGGCAAGACAGTAACAAATAGGCAAGACAGTATCGAATTGGCAAGACAGTATCAAATTGGCAGGACAGTATCAAATTGGCAAGACAGTATCAAATTGGCAAGGCAGTATCGAATTGGCAGGGCAGTATCCATTACACCACCAGAAAAAAAGATAACAGGACAAAAAAGAAATCCGGATAAAAAGGCCTAAAAATACATAAAAAATAAGCCAAAGCCTGAATCTCTGCTTGGAGAGTAATAAAATGTTGGATGTCTAGCTTAAAAGTTAGGGCAGCAGTCCAACATACATGTAGGGCTGCAACCCTAATAATGGCTAAGTTATCTAGATTGGCTCCAGATAACTTAGGGTTGGGGAAGCACAACTAATTGTTGGCTTAGAATGAATTTGGTTCAAGGTACATGAAGTTAAATGGCATGGTGAATGAATGATCTGATACATGAAGGAAAATGCTGACAAGTCGAAATCATTCCTGCCATTTTATTTTCATAATATACAGTCAGGTGTTTTGTATATATTTTGAGGCTATATTACTTATTTGTTAGCCAGATATTTTTTTACAGTGAGTAACTATACACGACTACACATTCTTTACAGACCCGTTGTTGTGTACACAGTATACACCTTAGGCCAGTGGTGTTCTTAACTTCACAAATCAGCAGGTATAATTTTCACCCCAAACCCTGTAAGCAAACAAGTACACCACAACCTATATCTTACTCTGCTATCAAGACATTTTGCATCATTCCCTTCTTCCATCTCAAAACACATGGTATGATTTTTATAACACTACAGAACTGAATAGAAAGGCACTATTCTATAAAATCAGTGTAAAGAGGAGATTTTACTTTCAGAGAAGAAAAATATGACAGCCTTTTTAAAAGTATCCATACTCTACCATAATTTGTAGTTTCCTGCAACAACAAAAAATGAATAAATTGCCCTGATGGAAACAACAAATTTCAGCTCTTCCGCCTTGCACAAATACATCACAATTGCTGCATCATGAACAACTCAAAAGGGCACGCTTGATCAAGTCGTGCCAAAGTTCCACGAGGAGGGGAATTTCACTACAGTAGTGGACATTGTTATTGGACATTGTAGAATGTCTTGCCATACATATTTCACTACAGAATCACGTCAGTTAAGACTATATGGTAGATTCACTCTGGTCCGTGTGCTTGCACTCAGCACTGCAAAATAGAATAAGGCCACTATACATTGTACCTTTGTTATTTAGGTCTTGATATATACAGGTATAGATGACAAACAGAATACAGTAACTTAAATACCTACTTTACTTTACTTTAACTGACATAAATACAATTGTGCAAAGGTCTAGTAAGTGGCAGCGATTATAGAATTACATGTACGTTTTACAGAGTGTCCTTACTTTGTAGTTTAAGAATTCATTTCACACCATCAAAAATGACAGAAAAATCACCGAGACCAAAAGACTTTCCCAGAAAGTAGAGCTAATTGTGCACCACAAAATTGACTTCTTTTTTTTATACAAAATTCAAAGTTCTTTTAGAAAGAGCTGCAGTTCAGTAAAATATGATACAATAAATAAACACAAGACTGCCCAAGCAGCCAGCTACACCAAAATAGGAGGGAAAAATAAAGGTACATCTTAAACATATGGATACATATATGAAAACAGTGAAGTAGACATGCTTTCAATTTGATTTAAACCTAACAGACAAAAAAGGTACCAACTGCTTCTTCCCACCTCCACCAGCGATTGGCATGGAAGACAACACATATAACATCTCTTTGACGTCGTAAACTTAATCTTGTCATATTACTGCACATGGAAGAAAACAAATTCTGAGCCAACATCTAAAACTTCACACCACATCAACTTATCAAGCCAGATAATCTGCCATGAAGCAGACGTTGAGACTTAAGTAGTCTCATTTGCACTCTCATAATCTGATGACTGACATGCATCAAGACACGTGAATAATAAATCAACTGCACGTGATATAAGCGCTGTAAAATACAGGCATGCCCCAGCTGGTCCTTTCTGGTATTTTATGCAATTCTTACTTTTGGCAAAATCACTACATTTTGTTGTCTGAGACTGGGAGTCATGAAACTCTAGCAGTGCACTGGAATCTCCTAAGATGAATCTAGTTTTCAAGTGGGTATCTTGCAAATTGATTAGTCACAAAAGTAAAAAAACACAGGCATTTTATCATACAAATGTGAGGTGTTCATCTGATCATGACAAAAGGTTAACATACGTCATCTCCATGCAGATACTACGGTGACAAGACAGTATCCGATCGGCCAAGCAGTGTCCATCAGCCACTGAATGCTAACGGACACTGCTTGGCTGCTTGTATACTACCTTGTCACAGTATGATGTGCTTGGAGATTTAACAAAATTACATGTCAACAGAAAGCACACAGGTTTATGTGTCAACATCATGTCATTGATGATTGCACTTAGGCATTAGCTGAAGAAGGAAAGACAGTATCAAATTGGGATGACCTAGTCCTGCCGAGGCATACATGTACCTTACATACAGCAAATCAAATCTACTTCAAGTCACATCAGTGGTCAACTATCTAATTCTCCACAACAGATCACCCCTATACTAGCTAGTCGGCAGAACGTACTGCGCCTGCACAAAACCTGGATTTTCGCTGGATTTTTGGTCAACGTTGCATCAGAATTTTGCCTGTTGCAGACCATATCTTTTTCTACACAACATTTGAAAACTACAGACGGGATGTCACCCTTATATACGCGAATTCGACCTTATATGAGACGTTCTGCCGAAGTGCTATGCACAATACATTACGGGTTTCGCGCAGGCGCAGTACGTTCTGCCGACGTGCTCCCCTATACTAGCTAGTCGGCCGTAGCTCCTTCTTGTTCAGACTTTCACGCCCGTGTTGTTCTCCTGCTGGCGCGCCTTCTTCTGCTTCATCCTGTGGGAGGCGTACACCCGCAGGAACATCGCCAGGAACACGATCGCGATGCCGAACCCGCCCATGATGGACACCGGGTGTGCGTAGATTATACACGACAGGAGGATGGCCAGGGCCTGCCTGGTGGTCATGATGATGACGAAGACCATGGCGCCGAACTGGTTGATGGTGAAGAAGATGAACATCTGCCCGGTGGCGGAGCAGATGGAGTTGAGGAAGACGTGGAAAGTGAAGAGCTGGTGGCGGAACATGAAGGAGAACGCCTCGACGAAGCCTCCCTGCTGCAGCAGCGCCGCAGACGTGAAGAGGCAGGAGAAGCAGTTCACTCCAAACATCATCTGCAGATAAAAACAGTATGTTAGCATGTAAGTTCATCTAGTGTTGGTTAACATCATTATGAAACAATGGCTGAATGTTCCAACACTTTTTTTATTATTATTCTGTTTTCTTTAGCCAGGGTGGCCCGCTCAGTGATTAACACCGCTTTACAGTGGGACCATCAACTTAAACTTAGATGTTTCTACTGCAGTTTGAAAAGGCAAACTACAACTTTAAAGCCAAGCGATGAGAAGGAAAAGCATCATTTGAAAGGTTGAGGAGGAGCAAATAGTGACTTCCTTGAGTAAACAGCTTATCTGAAATTGGTTGCATAAATGAACATAGTGATATCTATGTTATGAAGTACATTAAAAAACACTTCTCATGAAGTAGTTACACACCAGCATATTTGGTGTGCACTTACTCGACTTAGACATTTGCTTATAACACACATAGGCCAAAACACAGGAGGTCGGCCGAGGAACAGATTCCCTACCTGAAAGGAGGACATCTTGTACTTGTACAGCTCAGCCTGCCAGTTTGCCGTGAAGCTGTCGAACATCATGTACCCAGCCAGGAGCAGGACCCCAGAGAAGGTGGTGACTGTCGTGCTTTTCTTCTCGTCGTCCGGACCGTGAGCGATCAGGAACATGCTGAGACCCACGGATATCAACGCAGCGATCACATACTCATAGTACTCGTACGATTTCCTCGATACAACTTTCCCCATCAACATGACGGGAATAACTTTGGACGCCTTAGCTAAAACCTGTGTGGGGAAACTGACGAACTTCAGCGCCTCATACTGGCACCAGCTGCTCATGATGTTAGACAGGGAGGCGTATGAATATTTGTACATGGGACAGCCGTGTCTCGGTTGGCGGAATAAACTAAGGTAGACGCCCGCTATTGTTAAAGCCAATATGCGGTTGACGAAGACGAGGAATTGGGAGTTCTGGAATTTTTCCGCGGGCTCGTCCTCGGTTCCCCCGTACTCGTGCCTCATGATTCGCTCCTGTAGAACGCCCCACGTGAGGTAGGAACCCTGCAGACCAACCACGCAGAAGATCAGGACGGCCCATCTCGGGAAGCGGGAGGGGGAGGCGGCAGGCGCTTCACTCTCCGGCTGGGCGGTGGGAAGTTCGTCCGCCGTGCCGTACACACAGGCCTTCACCACGTCGTATACACAGCCTTTACCTGAAATCACAACAGCGTACAATAATCAATACTGTTATTTTGGACATGCAAGTGTGTGTCACCATGGTAACTGATGCTGTAGCAGACACCCTATGGTGTTGGATTACATTATGTACAAATGTAGCAAGTGGCAGGACAGTTGAGGGGCTGGTCACCATATACATGTATATAAATGTATTTGAGCGAGAATAAATAGAGCTGTAGTTTGTAAGGCTAGACCATGTGAACGTAAACATTATGCATTTGCTAAATGCAAATGTTACCTTCCTAGTTACAAGAACCTTGAAGTACAACATAACCAGCACGTCGGCAGAACGTACTGCACCTGCGCGAAACCTGTAATGTATTGTGCATAGCACTTTGGCAGAACGTCTCATATAAGGTTGTATTAGAGCATATAAGGTTGACAGCCTGTCTGTAGTTTTCAGATGTTGTACAGGAAAAGATATCGTCTGCAACAGGCAAAATTTTGATGCAACGTTGACCAAACATGTACACCCAACGAAAAACATGAAAAATCAGGGTTTTGCGCAGGAGCAGTACGTTCTGCCGACGTGTTAACATAACCACAAGAACGTTGACGGCACCCACCTCCCGACCGCTCTAAGAAGTTGCTCCTCTTGATGTATCTGATGAGGATGGCTGCGGGGATGACGATGGAGGCGTACCCCAGGATGTTCAGCAGGAATCGGAACACCCAGAATTCCGTCAGACCTGCCAGGGATGACCCCTCCCCACCCCAGGTGGACTGCGCGATGACTTCTCCCAGATCCATGATCATCACAAGAACAAACACTGCAAACCTGGAACACATGGTACAAGTTAGAAGGTAGAAAATTGCTGTTAGAAAAACAAGCAAGTGATGCTGGAAGTTTTCTGACAACTGTCTTCTGCTTTAGCATGAAAGTTCATCTGTGATGGTACAAGTCATTCTGAAAAATTTGGGTTAAGTCCCAATATTCTTTGTAGTGTTGGCAGTTTAAGTTTAGTTTCCATTTCATAATGTCTTCTGCTGTCTTTGTCCAATCCCCATGTAGTATTGCTTGAAATAACAGGGCTGGAAATCCCACCTGCATATGCAGGTTAGTGCAGGCAAAATTGGAGCTGTGAATGTATTTCTGATGTCAATATATAATAATAAATAAATAAATATGTTTATACACAAATGTAGAAGTATGTGAATGTTTACTTGCTGCATTGACTGTTACCACCTACGAAGTATAATCTGCATGAATATGTCAGTTTTCTGAGACAGGTTTGAGACAGGAACAGTTTTTAGTTTATTATTCAGTGGAATCTATCCAAGGCAGGCAAGCAGGAATTTTTATGTGATATGTGGATAATTAACTGGCCCCAAGGTGTCCCCAAAATCAGTGGCCTGTAAAGTGTGAGGAGTCTACTAGTAACAGGTTAAGAGACCTTTTTATGAGGCAATATTACCACTAGGACCAAATTTTTTTTTTGGGGGGGGGATATAATTTATGCCTAAATATACATGTAATCATTTGTGCACTCTTGCTGCACCTGCTTCTTACATTAACATGTTGTCTGTCTGTTGAAGAACACAAAATCATCCTGTACTACATTAAATTTTATAGTATAAACACTTGTATAGAACTGAGCACAAAACTTTGACAGGTAGTTTTTGGTTTCCTGGCAGAAGAAGGTACGTAGCACTGATTTAAGGTTTCTGGAATACCACCAGAAGTTAGGTGACAAAACATCAACAAGCAGCAAAAACAAACATTAAATTTCATAGCGTGAACCTTAAAAAAGTAACTCGAATTTCATTGAATTACATAGTATGCCAATATTAACTTACTAATACTAGTAGTCTTACAGCTTGATTGTGTATGAGGGACACCCGCGACAGTGTGCCAAAAAATAGCTGTTTCGGAATCCTGTTCCTTTCAGGAAGTTTGATTAAAGGGTCATAAAACCTACAAACCTCAACTTGAGGTAAATGTTACATGCGCTTTCCCCTGCCTTCTCTTCACGATATCCCCGGTATCTATTCTACACTCACCCGACACCCGCCATTACTAGAAGGATCTTGGTGACGTGGCCTCTCATACAGGTACACAAGCGGGGCTAAAACTGTCCCCTCCCGCCGAAATATCCGCCAACAAACATGCTGCTCCTCCGTCTATACACAAAATTATAACTTTATCATACCGAGCCTCGTCACACTGCACTCACCCGGCGTGATCCTTACACTTCCGGAGACATGGACAAAACGTAGTTCTCCCTCACAAAATATCGGACAGCGAGAGATTCTAGCCGGCGCTGACCCGTGCTGAAGACGGCACACGATTCACGTCATACACAGATATCTGCGCAAATAAGTCACACCTTCTTCCCAAGGACAATAGAAACTTGTTGAACTGGTTTCCAATTCGGCGGATGGATCCCACCAATGGAGGTCGGAGGTAAAAGTTCATGACCCGCACGCCATTTTGTGTATCGAGAGAAAAAAAGCTGGGAAGATGTCTCGTGGAACCAGCGCGGGGTTTGACCGTCATATCACGATATTTTCACCTGAAGGACGATTGTATCAAGTTGGTCAGTTTTCCGAGTTTGTTCTGATGGGTTTCCTTCGACATTATTGACGATAATTGTGCAGTTTTGTAACTTTCTTTCTGGACTTGGATGTAGGTGCCAATGAGTCAGCGTGAAAAAAAGTCAGCCCCCCTCCCCATGTCTTGATTTGTAGTACTAACACCAATGACTACCAACACTTTGGCAGCTAGCTCTGCATATTAACGGTATTTGTAGCTGTATATACTTACTACAACTAAACCACATCCACTTTTGTGCAGCAACAGTGAGGTAGATCTATGACATGACAGACAAAAGCATGATCCCACGTACAGTCAGTACACATAAATTTGAATTTTTTGTAACATTACAATTCCTTTAGATCAGATTATTTTCTACTGACACCATACCTAGTAGATATACAGCAAGTAACCTTTGGTTTCAAACTGTATTCTTGTTGCATTGGTCCCTGATGACGTTGCTCTGTTACAGAATATGCCTTCAAAGCAGTAAACCAGGGTGGACTGACTTCTGTTGCAGTGAGAGGGAAAGACTGTGCAGTTGTCGTCACCCAGAAAAAAGTCCCAGTAAGTAGACGTTGCTTTAGCCTGGTTATCATCTCTACGGGTCGGCTTTGGTGTGTCTGAACGACATGTTACACCTAACCTTTGAACGTCTAACTCTAAATAGTGTTTAAAGCTATCTAGTGATGATGCCCCTACTGTACTTGGTGGCAGCGAGTAGGACACTTGCCAAGTGTTTAAACCAGTGTGGCTATTTTACCCCTCCAGGACAAGCTGCTGGATGCGGAGACGGTCACACACATCTTCCCCATTACGGACTACATCGGCTGTGTCATGACAGGCATGATAGGTGTGGCTTGGAAACTTTTTCACGTCTATAAGTTTTCCAAGTAGCCTTAAGAAGCATATCCCATATCTCACCCTCATAAGTTAAATGTCAACACAGTTGTATGAATACGATTTCATAGATATCAAAGGTTGAAGTTTTCTTTCAAACACTTCATGATATCATATTGTAAGGACTGCTAAGGATCATCCATGAACAATTTCATCAGGTTGGCAAGAGACTGTATAAGAAGGTTCTTTATTCAACAACCAGTAGGCTTTCACATTCGATATTTCAGTGACTGTCTGTCACCTTCTTCAGGGCAACAATGACTGGTTCTGATTCATACTGCAGCTACATGTACATGTAGGTGTGGCTGCTGCAGTTATTACAATTGTGGTCGGATGTGAAAACCCACTGGTTGTTGAATGAAGAACCTTCTTATACTGCTAGGGATCATGCATGTCAGTGTGCGAAATACTAGGTTGCCCAGTTGCACCGTGCAACCATATTTTGCTTGGTGCAACCTATTTCTACACCCAGGTAGCTCAGTGCACTACCTAAATTTTGTGGTAAGGATGCCCCTTTCTTCCATTGGGAACTATTTATTGAGAATTTGCCATGGAAGAGCTCATCACTTCAGGTAACTAAGGGGAAACAACTCTGTGTCAGAAATGTATAAATGCACATTGCATTCTAACAAAGTTAACCATAATGTGGAAGAGTTTAAATTTGGGGCAACCTGGAATTTTGATGCGCAACCTAGCTTTCATCCTAGGTTGCCACTGGGCAACCTGGCTCAAAAAAATATTTTGTACACTACATGTTCATAAAGGAAGATGCAGATAGCACTTTAAATTTTCCTTCCATCTGCAGCGGACAGCCGGTCACAGGTGCAGCGGGCTCGATACGAAGCCGCCAACTGGAAGTACAAGTACGGGTACGAAATCCCAGTCGACATGCTGTGCAAGCGGATAGCTGACATCTCACAGGTCTACACCCAGAACGCTGAGATGAGACCACTGGGGTGTTGTAAGTGGTCGAGTTCTTTAGTAGAGCCCTTACTTAGTATGAAGTGCTGGGAAGTGCCCTTGGGAAAGGCACTTGACACGATTTTCCTCACTTTACTCAGGTGAAAATGAGTATTGTCTGAATCGTCTGTGAAAATGAGTATTGCCGCGTTGGTGGCAGCATAAAAATAAGTTGATAAAACTTGAGTTTGCCGTGACGTCACCATGTCTTGTGTTAAATATAGGAATTAAAAAAAAGTGTTGTGGCCCAGCTACTTTTTTTTGAAAGCTAACGGAGTCAATAAAGTATCCAAAGCACCCTTATTAGTAGCACATCCAGATTTAGAATATGACCATAAGAGGATTGGTAATATGTATCTTATTGATACGAATATTGTTCACAAATTTTCGCTCATAGTAGAAATACAGTTCTCATCTACTGCTCATCTACAGTCAAAACTGAGTTGATTTTGATGTAAATGGCTTTTGTATGGGGTTTTCCCCCCAGGCACATTGAAAAGTGCCCTCAGACGATTTGTATCCCATGGTTAAATAAATAAAAACAAACAAAACTGCTTAAAATGCTGTATTTTTCTATCAAATTTTAGTAAACTCTGCCCTATTCCCAAGTTCACTTGCACTGCCCTACATACTGTACTTTTTTTATAGAAAAAACTCGGGTCGAAATACCCCTTCGTGTGCAAGTTGGTGCACATAAATTTGGTGCTGTGCACCTAATTTTTTACCAGTGTGCACCAGTGCAAGTAAGCTTTATTTGCTGTTACTACCCGTAGAAATACACAATAAAGAACTGCAAAGGTAACAAAACCACAAAAGCAAAGGTTTTGTTTTGAATCACTTGATTTGGTCAGTGGATACTATTATAGTTACTACATGTACTTTTGGTTGTGTACCTATTATTTTTGGGGGGTGCAAGTATTTTTTTTTTGGTGCAAGTAAATTTTTTTCCTCTGTACCAGTGCAAGTTGACCCCAAAATGTATTTCGACCCCTGCTCCTGTTTCAGGTATGATTATTTATGGGGATATATTTTCCTATACAACATCTGAAAACTACAGACAGGCTGTCAACTTTATATGCTCTAATACAACCTTATATGAGACGTTCTGCCAAAAGTGCTATGCACAATACATTACGGGTTTCGCGCAGGCGCAGTACGTTCTGCCGACGTGCTAAAAAATCCTGCCTCCTGTTTCAGGTATGATCCTGATAGGCTATGATGATGAGCATGGACCCCAGGTGTACAAGACAGACCCCGCCGGCTACTACTGTGGCTACAAGGCCACCAGTGTGGGCGTCAAACAGACGGAAGCCAACTCCTTCCTGGAGAAGAAAATTAAGAAGAAGGTGGACTTCACGTACAACGAGGCAGTCGAGGTCGGTCAATGCCAAATACTTTCAGCCACCTTTTGTGTAAACTGCATGGAGTGTATTGTGTTTCATCACAACAAAGTTATACAGTTGTTTCATCACAATGGCATTAAAGAAATACTGGTACTCCTTGGCATATTTCAGACGTCTGTGTTTGATGCAAACCACACAGTATACACAGTACAGTACACACCATATCTTCAGTACATTTAACTTGCCTGTATCTGTATGTGTATGCCCTGTAAAGTTTCACATCCTATTTTTATTCAACACACACACACCACACACACACAAGCACACACACCACACACACACATGCACACACACATGTACACACACATACACACACACACACGCTCTCTCACACACACACACGCTCTCTCACACACACACCACACACACACATGCACACACACATGTACATACACACACACATACATACATACATACACACACACACACACACACTCCTCACACACACAGACACACAATGTACACACATGTACACACACACATGGACTTACACATGTACACACACACACACACACACATATATGTACACACACACACACACACACACACACACACACACGTCCATGAACACAGGGAACTGTAATGTTTCCTCCCCATCCCCAGACTGCCATCACCTGTCTGTCCACCATCCTGTCTGCTGACTTCAAACCTACAGAGATTGAAGTGGCCGTGGTCGACAAAGAAAACCGCAAGTTCAGGTGAGGTTTACTGGCTTTGAACAGAGAAACACTGTCTTACATACTGTCGGTCTTAACTTGATACGTTAGATCAAGTGTTTTTTAACTTGTATTTACTGTGTGCCATGTTGGAGTGAGAGCCAGTAAAGGTGATCACGCCTGTTCTCTCTACCCTTCCACATGTGTTGTGAATTTTGATAAACAAATACTTTAGACAAATAAACATAGAATGTGATCGATGTAAAGTTTTACATATGTTGTTTAATGAGATAGTTTAGGATAGATATACATGTGGTTGAATATGGGGTTTCTTAACCAGGTAATTGCATGCTCTGTCATTCATTTTCTAGCTCCTTGTTTGGACACGATCAAATTGATAATCTTTGTACTTAAGTTGTGTCAATGTTACTAATTAATCCTGCACTATCCCAGAAAGATCAGTGACTTTTATGTTTGGAAAAAAACTGCTCCTGATTCCTACCTTATTTGTTCCTGATACTGTATTTGTCGTGAAGCCCACAAGCCTCAAAGTCATTGGCAATTTTTGACAAGTTGCACAGATAAAAACATGTTGTCTTATATTACCAGTCTTCATCACTATCTTCCCTCATGTCTTTTATTACCAGTCTTAACACTATCTTCCCTTGTGTGTTTTTCAGAGTGCTGACAGAAGCAGAAATTGACCAACAGTTGGTGAGCATTGCTGAGAGGGACTGATGTCATCTGATTTTGTGATCTACTAAGAAACATAGTTTAACTACATATGTACGACATGTAGGATGTTCTGAACCAGGAAACTGTACACAGCTTTTGTGCTTAGGCCAGGGGATCTTTGTAAGAATTGTGAACAAACTTATTGTACTATAGATGAACACTGGTAGTATTGCTATGTCTACACTCTGGTTTCAGCTGTTACAGTAAAGATGTTAGTATGCCTGTCTGTTATTTCATGATTTTGGATATGACATCTTCTCTGTCTCATACATACATGATAACCTTTCTGTGGAGGTGTATTTGCACGTCACACTGTCATACATGTGGGTCGAGAGATTAAGAATGATGCTCCAAAGACCTTTCTCATCTTTGATCACAGTTGCTACCATGTGGTTCATTTGATGGATGTAGAAAGCTATGTTGGATGTCAATAAAGAAACATCTTGCACAGGCACTCTTTGCTTTGTTTCTTCTTGCTAGTCAAGAAATCATTTATGTTTACCGAAGGAAAACATATTGTTTTTGCTACGTTTCTTCTTCCTCCTCTTCTTCAAACAGTGACCTCTGACCTGGTCAATGACCTGAACCAGACTATTACCATGGTAACATGTTGGGTTACATCATGTTGCAATTTTATAGCAGGAGGGATTTAGACTTTGAGCAAGGAGGTTAACCTCCTTGGTTTGAGTAAGAATTAACAGAGCAGACCATATGCGAAGGTAAACATTATGCATTTGCTTTGCAAATGTTACCTTTCTAGTTATACATTGTAATGCCAAGGCCTACCCACAAAAGATATACATAGTTAACCTCTTGACAAACTAACAGATGAATAAGTGCTGTTGCACATTCAACAACAGAAAGCCAAGGCATAGCATTTGATATGACAAATATTAGATACATACGTATACAATTTGGGTAGAAAATACATATGTGTGGACTGAGGGTCAAAAAGCTGATTCAGCTTTAGGTGATAAAATTGTTGAAAAAATGAAAAGTGCATGCATTTTGTCAAGGTGCATAACTGTAACAACTTGGATCACATTTTAGTAATCCATGAGCGTTGAAACAGAACTATATTGTAACTGAAGAAATTTTCAGATCTCCGTTTTCGTGAGGGTGCTAATGATAACAATATAAGAGATAGTAAAGAAAAAAACCTAAAGCTTTCCATCTGTCCGAAGATGACGATTAGCAGATTTGTTTCCTTAATTAGAGTTTCCATCTACATGTGTAGAAATAAATATACATTGTATTGGCTTTGTCTTCACAAGTCCAGTCAAACGTCACAGAAAAGAAATCAAAGACCAAACCACAGAAGCCAGACTAAACGATACACCCTATACAAACTAATCTCCAAGCAGACCCTACGGTGGCAAAATACAGTATCCAATTGGCCAGAGGAGAGCCTTCGGTGGCTGAATGACACTTCTCTGGGTATAGATCTCCTCTGGCCAATTGGATACTGTATTTTGCCACCGTAGGATCTGCTTGGAGATTAATACAGACTACAAATGAGTACGTGTGCCTCCAACAATAAACGCTCCTGTCCTGTCCTTGGTGCTGAACGCCATCCACTCGTGCACTCCGTCCTTTCCAAAGTGTCCGCAAGTCCGGTCTCTTTTCCTTACAATTGAAGATTATTACGTAATTCTGGCCTATGATACCACTTAAGCGAGGGTCACAACCCGCCGTACCTGGTTTTTGTCCGTACGTTTTTTTTTTGGGAGGCCACGTCCGCCACGTTTTTCTGGAAACGTACAGGGCACGCGCGTCACCCGTACGGGGAGTGAATCCGCAGCCCGAACGCAGAGAAAGTTCTGCATGGACGTAAAGTTCTACGGCGTGTCTGCGTGCTCCCAAATCCGTAGGATTCCGTACGGAGGCGGTACTCACCACTTACGGATCCCAAAAATATTTATTGCCCACGTTTTTGCACGTAGACAGCACGCAGTTGCACGTACAGCGGGTTGTGACCCTCGCTTTACGTATACTCCTGTGCGCTAGATTGATTTTCCCGAGTGCACTAGCTGGTTCAAACGTGACTCACGTCCGCACGTACCGCAGAGCATGCCGGTCAGGCCGCTGCGAAGACTATTCCAGGGATAGATCAGGTGGGTGCCGCCGGAAAAAATATCGATCACTTCGCTGCTTTTTTTTATATTTACCTCATGTGCAAATTCTAACGACTTTTCTAGCTACCGAGTGGAGCGCGCAGCGAGAGAAATGAGCGGTCCGGCTTTTAGGCCTCTCAATAAATGAGATTCCGTCCCGACTTTGTAGCTGGAATTGATACAAAGCAGTCCACTAGGACCTCTGGGACTGCTGGCTAAGCTGCACGGTGACTCACGGCGGGCCTGCGCGCACGATGTCTGAGTGATCGCACCCACCCCAGCCCTCCCCTCGCCCCCTCAACTCCAATTTACCGCATTGCTAGAGACCGAACTTGGATCTGACAGTACAAACGTTATTTGCATCGTGTGCAAGCGGTAAATTGCTTTCTACCAGCGCGGCTCCATGGATAATTTACCAGCTCGTAGCTGATCATACATCACCAGGTCCTCCAGCGACCGCAAATATTGCGCGTTCGTAGCTGCCAGCCCGAAAACGCCCGCTAAACGCTAGCCGGTGCAAAATTTAAGGCAATTCTTCAGCATCGGCATCGCTGATGGCACCGATCTGACGTTGTAGCTGGGATAATTAGATTTCTTTCAGCAATTTTCTCCACTCCCTTCCTGAGTTGCATCGTAAGTTCATTAGTGTGCATGCGCTGGCTGCACAAGGGCTGCCGCATCAGACAAAGAAACAGAGCGCTCTGTTACACTGCAGAGGTTTTTGCTGCTCTGCCAGATGGGACTACACTGTGGGTGTTTCGGTGGAGTAAGTTATGTAAATCTGGGCCGTAGATGAAATTGGGAGGTTAGCGTGATGGAGGCAGAACCGGGATCGATCATTGGTGCTGCTCTTCCTGCTCCGGGGATGACGTCATCTTGCCCGGGTAAGGGGACGATCCGTGTGATATCCGTGGGTATGGTGGATGCTGTGCCAGTCCTAGTTCTTCGTTTCTTCATTGTGTTGCCTGTATTTTCTCAACATTATGGAGAGCATGGTTTTCTTTGTATATGTACATGATGAAATAGTCTATTTCTGCAGGAGGACAGCACCGTGAAACAAGTATAGGCCGCATCATTCGTGGCTCAATGGTGGCTTCTTCCAAATGCGAACGGATACATGCCCATATAGGGGAATATGACTCAGTATACTCTGGGTGGGGCGATCTGAAAAGCTTATACACAATAGCATCGCGTTCCGAAGGGTATTTCACTTTAACTGGGAAAATGATCCACGCTTAATGCCTTATTGGTTATGTGTACCATTTTGAAATGCATTTTTGTTGCTATAGTTTGGAAGACTAGCTGTATCTTTGTACAGTTTTATCGATGATAGCTCTGTCTCTTTTTAAAGCCTGTGTACGTACCTTTTCTGTGGTACGCCCATTGCTTACATTGAACCAAGTAGCACATGTGCTCCTGTGAAAAAGGTCCGAACATTTTTACGCTCATACTGACTGTTTATTTGTTTGTTTGTTTGGAAATTATTCTGCTAGTTTTAATTCATGCGCAATTTATCGCCACGATGCGACGTCTGCCCAACTGCCAACTAAGGTGCAGTTTGTACAATTTCCGCAAAGAGCGCTTTTGTTGTATGTTACTGAAATGCTGTGCGTTATGTCTGGTCAAAGTCTGTGAAAAGAAATGTACATTCAGGATCCGTTCATATCATGTATAGCACAATTCACCGAGGATAAAATCATCCACTGACCAATGAAGCATGTTCATGGACTCAACTACTATCGACCAAAGGGGATGTACTCTAATGCGCTCGCGTTGGTGCGGACATAACCTGCATCAGTGCGGGCAAATTACTTCCGTCTTGGTTGCCATCATTGAAGTAACGCGCTATCGCCTCAGATCCCAAGATCCCTCCTCTCAAAATACAGGATATAGGAATGATAGTTCAAGCATTAACACTTTAGCATACATCAATATCTTCAGCGGATATTCCGGATACCGGATGCTAGATACTGGAAGTTCCAAAAAAGTTGGCGCGTGTTTTGTCAAGGAATGATTTCTAAAGTTTTAGTCACAGAAAGTGCATTTCGTTCTCGAAAAAAATAGATAGTTTAATGGCGATTCCTTTGTGTATCCTGAAACTTGACATTCCCGTCGTATAGGTAGAAATCTTAGACGGTTGGGTGTCGCTATCATCCAGCGCAGGTAACTTTTCGGGAAGTCGAAACGCATCGTAAGGTGGACGGTCGATGCGAGCCGGCGCACGTACACCTCATCTGTGTTGCACCGCACTAGGAAAACGACTTTCTAAAGATAAAGGTCTACAGGATCGTTAGCGCTATAGCAACAGAAGAAGTCCCTGCGTAACTGGGAAGCTGCGGATCTGGGGCCACATAGGTGCTCAAGTTTGCACTGTGTAATAGCTCCTTTTTCGTCTAGACGGTTTCCTGGAGACTCTTTCATTGCCGCTCAAAGATTGGTGGTATCTCTGAAGACTGCTACAGATACTAGTACTCCTATTTTCCGCGGACCGTCAGGAATTGGAACACGCTTCCAGAGGGTATAGCCGAGATCCCAGAGGCCGACAAATTCGAAGAAGCAGTATTGCTTCACTTGAGCGCACTCCGGAGTCCCCCCTGCGTGTCTTTAATAACTGAGGGGTGTTACGCAGTACTTCATCAAGAACAAGATCAACACTCAAAACTCAGTTTTCCCGGGATCTATGACCTATGGCTGATGATGTGCAGTTCTTCGCTCACGGTCACCACAAAGCACAAACTACCAGAGTGTTACCAAACATGGCTGACAGTTGTGTTTCCAAGTTTTTAATACACTCGTAAGGCGTAATATTTTGGTACCTCTACTTCCTGAATGGCATGATTCAACTAGTGGCACCACAAACTGTGTGCGCCTCGTGTGGGCTGTTTTAATAGCGCCAACCATAAATGTTAGAAATGTGAGATAATTGCACAAATATGTTGAAATGTGGAAATAAATTACAACCACACGAAGATTTTTTCAATTAAAATATTTCAATTTTTGGCGCAAAAATGTTACATAATTTACAGTTGAGATTGGATCAATAAACACTTCTGTGGCAGGTCATGTGAACGGCTGTCCTTTTCACTTTTCACGTTTTCACTGTTGAAAATTCAGCTTGAGAGATGCCTTCTGAGGAAGTCTTTTTTTACTTGCCATCGATACTTTTCTTCAGTGCGCTAATGGCTGAAAGTGGCGTTTGATAAACATTGTAATAAAAAAAATCAAATCAATCAATAAAAAGTGGTTTATTCTTCAACAGACCTACTTGTAGGCTGAATTGTGCCCATTGTTACATCATCACCATCATCATCATCATACGTATATTACATATGTTACGAAACTATTACACTTAAATATAAAATCACCAGTATTAGCTTTAAAAGAATTCCGTGATATATTTGTACAACATGAAAGCCATCTTTCATCACCTATTAATTCATCATCTATTAAATACAATATTTATGAAATACATTTATGGTATTCCAAAGATAGCCTTATTTATTTAACGTTAACGTTATCTATTTATTATATATAATTTCCCCCATACATATACTCTGTACGTAGAATGATTTTATTCATACATTTATCTAGTTTTGTTCGTAGTCATAGTTGACCATACAAAAGTCCCTGTACTTTTTGTCGAGTCAATAAAGAATTGTGATTGTGATTAAAATTGCATACATAGCAAGATAGATAGACTTTAGTTTCCACCGAAATGTTGATAATTTTTGTGTCCCGGCATTAGATTTTAGACAAATGTGAAATAATTTGTTCTGAAGGTGATTTCCGTCTTTTCTTGCAGCCCCTCCTGGCCCGGAAATGCAATGGTTGGTCCCTAATTTGCATGCAGGAAGTGGCAGCCCCACCATGATGGAGAGCTTCAAGATGGCGGCGCCACTCGCACAGATAGACGACGAGTGGCTCGACTTCACCTCGCCTTCAGACGTTGTCAACTCCAACGACACCACGTCTTCGCGCGCAGACGACAACCAGGACGTGGACAATGTGGATAACTGCGGTTTTGGGGTCGTCAGTTTCAAATCCATGGAGGACTTGGTGCACGAATTCGACGAAACACTGAACATTTGTTTTCGGAACTACAACGCGAAGACAGACTCTATAGCGCCGGTGAAGGTGCTTTCACAAGAAGAAATTATGGAGAATTCCGAGTAAGTACCCTCATTGCAAGATTCTACATGTATTGGTTGACGTATTTTAGAAGAAATCGTAAGGCATGAACAGTGAAAAATGCCAGGCTGTAGTGCAGATTCCTTCACTGTACTGCGGTGTTGGTGATCTTTGACCATTTCATCATCGTCATAGAAATAACGGGACACTGATTTTTGCCAGGTACGAATATTTTCCTCTGGAGTGCTTTACAGTGATGGCAGACCCTCTCGTGATTTTATGTTTTAGTTGGGAAACATAATTTTTTGATAAACCACGATTTGGAAGGGCAGTATGACGACAATGTTGGCTACACATAGCCGTTCCTGCTTCTAACGTTATTTCAGTAATTTGACAGCCAGTGGTGTGGTGCAGCATTTAGTCCCAAATATGAAACATGCACGGACATATAAAATAAGGAAAAGAACCAGCATTTTAACTTTTTTTTTCAATGCCAGACAGTGTTGGCAATGAGAGTAAACAGCAAAAACCCTTCTGAATCTGAGGAAAAGATGAATATATTGAGAAAAGAATAATATTTGACACTGATGACAGGTCAATTTTTATAGCCACAGTATCTTAGTAGTAACCCCCCCTCCCTCTGCCCAAAATACTGCATCACAGTTCTTTTTTCATTGAGCAGAACTGTGCCTGAAGGTACAAGTATGGATGTATTAAAGGAGAACACACTGACAGATCATTCAAATGTGTTAGCCTCTTCCAAATATCCAACAGTTTGTAGAACACTGGAGTAACGTTAGAGGATATGTTAATATGAGTGTTATATCACCATCTAATAAGTGGTAGGAAAAGATAGTTCTAGTAACTAGTTGAGGATATCCTCAAATGGATGTATTACTTTTCTTTTAAGTTGTTTTGCTGTCTCATAGTTTTTTAGGGCACTTACATTGTATGCTCAACTCATCTCTTATAATGGATAAATAAACATTTACTTAATTATTCTTCTAGTTATAACATAAGGCATTGGAAGGAAATGGCATTTCTGGTCATGGAGAAATTTACACGGTGTCAATTTCCAGAAATGCTGTTAGAAGCAAAATGAGAAAAGTTTCAAGTATTAATTTAGTAAGGTGTATTTAGTAAGGTGCTCACTTGTAGTATGAAACTTCAAATTCGTTTTGGACAGCAACTGATTCAGTGGTTATTGTACTGATGAGGTAACTAGAGTTCATCTTAATTACAACACAGATGCAATTAAAAAGGTGGCAGGTAAAATAGAATTGTCTCCTTGGTGTAACCTAAAAAAAATTCACAAGTCAAGAATTATTTTACAAACATCGGACTTAATTTTATTGGATATCAAAGCCATTATTATTCCATGGAGCCAGAATCAGGCAGTCTCCGATAATATAGATGCTTCAAGAATAACTGGCAGCATTTGTGGGTTGGTGTGTCCTGACCTGCTCGTGACGTGTGCATCTCCATGGACGTATCAAGGCCTACTTGAGATTCTGCCCGCATAGAATATTCAGGCCTGGGACAGGAGCTTGGCGGAAGGGCCGCGCAAGGACCGGTGCAGGTGTGATGCTCGCAGTGCCGGCAATAAATTTTACAGCAGTTCATCATGCCACTGCAGATTTAATATGCAAAGCTTGGGGATTCAGGTGCTACATGTATGTAGATCAGGACATGCACCTGAAGCGTGGAATCGTGTCGAGTAAGATTATGCACAGCGCGAAGAAATCGTGTCATGATCAATTTATCCATTTACCTACATGGATCGTATGGATAAAAACTAATCTGAATCTTCTCATCTGTGCCGGGCCGCAGCCCCCGGGACCGCGGAGACATCAGTATTCAGCTCAGGTCTCATCAGCACACAGAACTGGTGGCCAGGCCCATTTTGAGCCGCTGGGCAGGAGTAACCAGTATGCCTTGATTTCCCCTATGAGTAGTGCTGTGTACCGGTTTGCTGGACTCAGTTCCGGACTTGTAAAAATGTTTAGGTTCAGGTAAAAAAAACCCCTGAATGGCGGGAACTAGTTCCGGACTTGGTTGGCAAAAAAAACAAAAACATGTCACATACCCCTTTTCATTCCGAACCACATAAAACCTTCCATAGATTGCAAAATCTGTGCTGCAAAATAAAGAAAACATTGCCATCGGGCATTATCAAGTGTCGGCCTCCATGTTATATGGCCACAGTTTCGCCCAGACAACATTGCAAGGTTGCCAACAGGCAATTTTGTATATACCATGGGTTTAGGTCCGGACTTACAAGTCCGGAACTGAATCCTCTGGACTTGAATCCGGACCCGAACCTAAACGTGGGTTTAGGTACACAGCACTACCTATGAGTATGACACGGTTTGTTCACAGTGCTCCCGGACAATGTGAAGGTATAGGAGGGAGTATGTTTAACTTTAACCACTGTTTGCTCTCATTCTCTTACTCTGAGGACATTATCACCTACAACACAATTTTGTTGTTTTGTAATCAGATTAAGGGAGAAGTACCGGTAGATAAACAAACTGAGATTGTAGACAAGTGTTCCCACCGTAAAAATGTAAGAGGTAATAAATAGTTCTTTGCATAAATTGTTACTTTAGATGAGAGATAGATAAACAGACTGAGATTGTAGTGGCCATTTGTTTATTTGACAAATCTCCAAATAATAATGAGTACAATGTATACTACGCTAGTCGTCCTGGAGTCATAAAGTTACACATTACACTGTAGAAACATATGAACACAAAACTTAACATACACAAACAAAAAACTAAAATAGGAGAATGGGGATGATAGGTCAGAGTCATTGCATAGATGTTTGCATTCTGTTTTTCTGTACTTTCACAAAATCTCACTTCCAATACAGCTCAAGAAAAAGCTAGGACGAACACTTTATATCAGTGGTATACCATGCAGGGGGTAATCTACCAATCCTGCAGAGACTGTGAGGGACAAATCTATATACCGACATTGAAACTACCAACGTTATTCTGCTATCTACAGCAGTAACTTTTGATAACCGTTCCTAATTTCATACCCGCTCAGTATGTTTCTACCTGGAGGAATTATTAGTAGAGGAAGCATCAGACCTAGAAGTCAATATTTGACATGTGTCGGCGACCAGGGCATTATTTTTGTGCGGTGGATCTGCTAATGTGCCGCCCTGCAGGACTTGCAGTGACGTGCACAGTTTTATTGCCATTTGAAGGTTATATTCAGTTGGAGCTTTCTCTCGGAAATGTCAAGATTTGCATTTGATAGTAGATATGCTTCATTAGGTAGCAGAAACAATCTTAGAATTATAGAATGCACCGGTATACACATGTACATAAGATTAGAGTCTTTCTACCGTAATTTCTAAAAATATGTACTGTCTAAATGGTGTACTTTGCACAAATTTGTTAAGAGCTATATTCATAGATATATTCATAGGTGAATACCCAACAAATTCAAAGTAGGCATACATGTAGGCATCTGTTGTAGATGATATGTAATAACTAATCAGTGAAAAGCACACATTTCATTTTGCGTCACACGAATCACATGACGTATAATTTGTGTTTCATGCACTAGTAAAAATTACATTACACAGCGCATTGTGATTTACTGCATATGTAGCAAGCTGTGTATCATATATCTGTGTTAGGGATTTTAGCACCATCCTTGTAAATATTGTTGGGTGTTTTGACAGATGGAGTGTTTGACTAATGGAAGTGTCTGTCAACAAGTAGGTCAGGAAGGAACCAATATCGCAAAAAAGAAATACTGTAAATCATTCAGGACAAAATATGTCGTGCCGGGACTCCTCCTGATCTATCTATGGATTACTGAGTATTTAAAAAAAATGACCACAGTATAAGGTTACTGATTGGCGTTTCTATGTCTATGTATCTGTATCTGTATCTGTATAGCCGGTATAACCGCCCTTCGGCGTAACATACCAGCTTCGCAGGCACGCGGCGCGGCGGCTGCTGGCTACATTACACCGATCGCCATGTTACACCTAACCTTTGAACGTCTAACTCTAAATATTGTTTAAAACTACCTAGTCATACTGAACAAAACCCTCAGGTAGAGCATCATGTCCATTTGGGTGCATCTTCATTGCTAAGTGTGGCCGGGGGTGGTGATGAAATAAAAAAAGAAAAACTGCATAAACATTTTTTTTAGACTTCCCTGGTCAGTAATCATCTGCCTTCATCAATACAACAAATGATTAGAAGTTAAAGTTTTCAGATCTGGTGGTATGAAGAAGCAGAACTATGATGGGATCTGTTGATATAAAGTAACAGATGGTTTATCCACGGTTTACTGAAGATCCTGGAGTCTCAGACATTGCGGTGTGTGTGTGTTCTCTTCCTTCCTCTATTCACCCTGGTTCATCCTGAAAACTGAGACAGACTCTCAACACCAACATGACTCAACACTTGATGTGACTTTGCAGTGTAGATGGTCCTGTTATTCCTGCTGAATATGTCAGTAGGTTCATGTGCAAATGTATGTTCATGCATGTTGGGAGTAGATCTGTATCTGTATCTGTATAGCCGCTATAAGTATAACTGCCCCTCGGCACAATACACCAGATTCACAGGCACACGGCGCGGCGGCAGCTAGCTAGATACTAAGATAGTGATGAATTGAATGGTAGTATTGATACTGTTTACTAGCTGCCAGGTGACTACCATCTTCACTTGTTTTTTTCTGGTACAGTCTTCATTGAAAAGTACAGATTATCTGCTATGGCTAAATTTCACCTCAATCTCCCCTTTGGGATGGATGAAATCCCTGGCTACTGGTAGTCTTGTTTGAGGTGAACAGACATGCAGTCATGCATCCCTCAAAATAAACAGTGACCCATCCCCTCTGACATTGGGTCAGCTAGCATTACTGAAGTCTTGCTTTGTCCAACAAGTTGTTACTGTAAACAGGGGATGTTTATTAAGTCTGAGGGCTGCCCTGTGTTAGCAGCATTCCCTAGATGCCTGTGGTGTATCCTCAGTGGGGTGATGAACACTGGCGGGCACTGTCCTGTCTGTTTGAGGGATGAAACCTTCTGTCTAAAGGGTGAAACAATTTAGCGAACTAAAGCAGCTTCTAATGCGTGCGATCTACGTTTGATCAGAAAATTGCCCCCCCCCCCCAAAAAAAACAACCCCAGATTGATCCCGGAACGCCGTCAAAGGAGGCTAATGGAACTACATGTTTAGTTTTGGAAGGATGAGGCAGTAGTGTTAATGAACAGCCTATTCCAGGGATTTTTTGTTTGTTTCCAACTTTACAAAGTTCACTTTACAAGACATTTTGGTACATTTTCTTTCACCGTACCTTCATCAAAATAAAGCCTAGGCCTAGGAAAAGAAATGTTGTGTTTCCTGTTTCAGTCCTGAAAACATTAGGGTTGGTAGGTAGGGATTATTTTAATTTTATAATTAGACATTTTTTTCTAGGGTCGGTCGCGGAACAGGAAACACATTTTTTTTTCCTAAGCCATATAGATAATTGCTTTCCTCCAACCTTGTAGTTTTCTATGGTGAGGAAGTTCTCTTTTGGTAATACAACTGAAATCGGGAACTCCTTTGCAGAAATGAGGGAGAGGCTTTTTGGCCATGGTCAAACATGTCTTCCCGTCAGCTACCCACCCTGTTTAGTACACCCTGTTCTATTTCTCTAAAGTGGTACACCTTAACATGGGCAAGGTCATGGAGAGGTCGTATCAATCAATAATCCCCAATTTTATGTCATTAGAACACCGGGTAAAACTGCTTATGTGTATGACAAGTGTTCCCACCATAAAGAGGAGAAGTTATAGTTGTAAGAGGTAATAAATAGTTCTTTGCATGAATTGTTACTTTAGTAGATGAGAGATAGTCCATGTTTGGATAGATTTATTGCAGCCATTAAACCAGAGGCCAGAAGGGGTGGGACTCTAGCCAGTGTATGAAATACCTTTTTTTGAGCCAGGTTGCCCAGTGGCAACCTAGGATGAAAGCTAGGTTAGCGTTGCTTATCAAAATTTCAGGTTGCCCCAAATTTAAACTCTTCTACATTATGATTACCTTTGTTAGAATGCAATGTGAATTTACACATTTCTGACACAGAGTTGTTTCCCCTTACCTGAAGTGATGAGTTCTTCCATGGGAACTTCTCAATAAACAGTTCCCAATGGAAGAAAGGGGCATCCTTACCACAAAATCTAAGTAGTGCACTGGACTAGCCCGGGTGTAGAAATAGGTTGCACCAAGCAAAATACGGTTGCTAATCGCAACTGGGCAACCTAGTAATTCACACGCAGCTAGCTGAGGCAGCTTCTGGCTTTTCAAAATTTTCTACTTCTTTCTTTGTCCAATTCCTAACTGGTACGGCCAAAGCCAGTTGTTTTATCTACGTTTTAACTGAAGTTTTATTTCAGAGCGTATTGATTTTACTGCCAAAATGAGCCCCGCTTTCTGATTGGGTGATCTGTCTTTGTACTCAGCTGTAGACAGTCTTCTTAGTGAAGGAAATAAAGACAAAGAACCTAAATCTTTGTCTTGTCTTGCTGTATCTTTAACGAGCCATAATGTCTGTCATGTTGTGTTCACCGTAGAGGGGAACTAGCTGCCACCAAGTACAGTAGGGGCATCATCACTAGATAGCTTTAAACAATGTTTAGAGTTAGACGTTCAAAGGTTAGGTTTAACATGTCGTTCAGTGTAATGTAGCCAGCTGCCGCCGTGCTGCGTGACTGCGAAGCTGGTGTGTTACGCCGAAGGGCAGTTATACCAGCTATACAGATACAGAAGCTGGTGTGTTACGCCGAAGGGCGGTTATACCGGCTCTAGAGATACAGATACAGATACCGGTGTGACTGTTGTATTTGTATTCTGTTACTGCTAGGATAATACCTAAAGGTATGTTGAATGTGCTGTATTTGTAGCCCCTACAGAGATGTTCTGATAGGATCTGACAGAAGGTTGTGAAACTTTGTGTGCTTCGTGAAGAGCTTTTCAACTGAAGTAAAGGAATATTTATGGTGACCTTGTATCTAATGCATGTGCTGATGTGTGCATGATTTGAAATGCAGAATCTCTACACTATGCTTTACATTTGAGAATGCACTGTTGGGTAAATTGCACTACCACTACCAGTAGCATCAAAAACTTTATTTTATTTTCAATTAGGCCACCCCAATTTAATTTGTTGCTTCTCTGATTCGCCTCTTCATTTTTTTCTAATTTGCAAAAAAAAAAAATTTCTGGTTCTGAATCAACTAAAAAATGCTCATATTTTGCCTACAACAGTTGAAGAAAGTCCTTTTCTTCCTAGTTGTTACAATTGTTACATCTACCAATGCAGTGGTTTGATTAAAAGTTCCAAATTTATTGTTTAAATTTTAACCCAGTCTTTTGTGTTGACTTCATGGCACCTATTCTAACATTTGGGGCTATGATAGGATGCTCAGGCCTGTTTTTATTTTTTTCGCCCTGTCGCTTCATATTTTTTCTGAAAAAATCCGAGAACCAACAAAGAAAATTGGTGTGGCCTTATCAGGTTAATAATTCGACATAAGCAAGCATAAGGTTAATCTTATTTGCCGACTTCTCCTTACAAATATAGAACAGGTTTTGGCATTCAGGAGGCCTGTGGGGCCTCTCGTAGACAGTACCTGCCAGAATATGTGCATTAACCGCATTAAAATCCCCCAAATAGATGGGAAGGTGATTACTCTATTCCCAGCATAGTTAATCCTTACAAATAGCCTCATCCATCCAGACTTGATGTGTACATGTGCGGGATGTTCTGCCTGGAACAGACTGATAAGTTCACCATCTGGTCACCGTAACATGTCGGAAGACTTCATAATCCCCATATTTGTCATTGAAGTTGTATGATGTACATGTAAAAAAAAAGAACATCCTAAAAAGTCGCCTGGAACGGAAAGGAAGTTGACATGATTAGCTGAGTAGAGCAGTTAGGATGACAGGAGGGTGATCCTTCAATTTGAAAATACCAATTGTATTAGTACTAGTAGTTGGAAGAATACAGAACTGTTTAAACTGTAATTTTATCAGTATTGCTGTGAGAAAACAGACTCTTGCTGGACAGAAGAGAGATATGAGAATCAACGTTATAACCAACCATTTCGTTGGCTTGAGATTGAAACTTGGCTTTTTGCAGTAGTAGCTCATAATGCGCAGTAAAATCATTCTTCAGTGCTCTAACAAGGATGGACCAGGTCCTATCTGGTAAATTGTCCCTTTGGAAGTAGACCGGGTAGTTTCTTGTTCTTTTCCTGTTCCTTTGATTGGTAATGCATAAGCAATGTGACATCCTTAACAGTTACTGATTAAGCTAATTGTTCTTAACTGAATGACGTTATGTCATAAATATTTATTACGCTGAATGTTACTTAAAAGGATTGCATTAAGTGGATGATCGAGGTTGTTGGAGTGTGCAACATAACACTGTTTGTGAAAGAGAAACCATCATTAGTCACCAGGGGTTTTTCTAAACCGGGGAATAAGGGTGCTGCTCCCTCATGTAACCAGCTAGCCTGGTAACCAGACCGCCATGAGCTCAGCGCAGTTCCTTCGGCGCCGAGAGCGTTTGGTGCCGCCAACCAGGCCTCAATTACCGCGCTTCGGGGTTTTTTTAAATTTCTTCGCCACTTTGGGTCGGCGGCAATAGAAGACTGAGCGTAATACAGGAAGCCAGCGGATACAGGGAAACCAGCTGGAGATAGGTCCGAGGCGTAACTCGCCTGTGCTTGCTAAAAGCCGGGGCCGAAAAATTACCGCCAAGCCGACCAAAGGTTTGGTACCCAGGCTAGTAACCAGCCAGCTCCCTCATGTCAATTTTCAGATTGAACCCTCGACCCTAAGTGGCTACATACATGTGCTAGTACACAACATTTTAAGTCTTCCTCAAAATGATCTTTTTCCAATGTTGAAAATATAAAAACAAAACATCATAACAATGTTTTTAGCATTACAAACTGTGTTACTCTTGCAAAAATTTGCATCGCTCCCTTGCCAAGCTAGTGATCTGCTCCCTCATGCAAATTTTTTCCAGAAAAACCCCTGGTCACAGTTAGAACAAGGCCTGATGGTGAGGTCCCCTCTGCTGCCCAGGTGATGTCCCTGGTGCTGAAATGTATTCAGCCTAGCTGTTGTCATTTTGGCTCAGTTTTCCACGGCTACAGCTCTTACATAGACAGTGTCTTGAGTAAGCGAAAGACTAATACAAATAATGTTCGTCAGAATTAGAAGATATTGTGTCCAACCAAGTCAGATTTTTGGGTCCAAACCTTCAGAAATAACTCAGATTTTGACCCCAATAAGTGTAATTTTGTCTTTTAAAGTTTCAATGTTTCATTTGGATGATGTCAAAATCTTACCCTGTTAACAAATGGGTTTAGATGTAGAAGTAAAGGTAAAAAATAATATATAGGAAAGCCAAGTAGCTAAGATGAACAGATATCCTTAAGTTAACTTCAAATCTGTAGACTGTAGAACAACGAAAAATGTACCTGAGTAAAATATCGATCTTCATTTTGATATTTAAGCCAAAGAAGACTGATTTTAGTACCATGTAATTTCAGTCATTATCAGCTGTCATGTATGGAAAGTAGTAGGTAATCCCCAGGCTAGTTTTCCATGTTTGCTTTTACCCACCACTAGTGATGCTGAAAATTGTTTTGTAAGACAGAGAAGGGAGAGATCTAGTCCTGTCAAATTAACCCGTGTTCACATGGCATGACTGTTTTGATAACGGTTGGCCAGCGGTGCAAGTGATCGTATCACTCGTGTTACTCCTGTAAGCTATTTGTTCAATGAATAAACCAACATGCTTTTCCATGTCAGAGTAATTTTTTTTTAGTTCCTGATGGCATAAATAAGAATTTCAAGGTTTAGAAGTCCCTTAAAAATAACAGTTATGTTACAAGAAACAGGATTTTCTCATTATCTATGCAAAGGCCTCAACACATTTCAGATTAATCCTACCTGAAATTTCTATTAGAAATACCTGTACAGCCCCAATTTTACCTGCACTAAGGTGCATATCAATCTTCCGCAGGCGTCAGTGCTTGACGCATAGCGGCTACAGACATGCTCAGAGTTCGCCAGTCTGATCTATTAGCGGCATGGTCCCTCAGTGTTCCTTCTGGGGTCCTGTCCCCTGCACATGTCTGTAGATTCTGCTGCAAAATGATACGTGTTGGGTTGCAAGCCCTACGCCGGGTTTTTCAGAGTTTTCCTTCTCCGTCAGGGGTTTGGGGTGCATATGCACCCAGTATTTCGAGCCCTGATATCTAAATTGACTGATTATGGTGGATTAATTTAATGAGAGCCAGCAGGTGAAAGTGAAAGCAGGCGATATTACTTTGCATGACATCATCAGAAGGAAGTAGTTAACTTTCACAAATGAGTCATGCACCTGTTTCTCAGCCTTGGAATTCAAGAAGGTCGACAAGGATATCAGTTTCTCATGATTCATCCAGATCTGTGCTTAGATAGCAAAGAGTCTACAGCCTGGGATGTCTTTTTGCTTCCTCCTTCATTGAACAGGTCTTCAAAAATACTGCATGAACATTGTGCTTATTTGTATATACGGCAGATATAAGCTGGTGTGTTACGCCAAAGAGCGGTTATACCGGCTATACAGATACAGAAACTGGTGTGTTACGCCAAAGGGCGGTTATACCGGCTATACAGATACAGAAACTGGTGTGTTACGCCAAAGGGCGGTTATACCGGCTATACAGATACAGAAACTGGTGTGTTACGCCAAAGGGCGGTTATACCGGCTATACAGATACAGAAACTGGTGTGTTACGCCAAAGGGCGGTTATACCGGCTATACAGATACAGAAACTGGTGTGTTACGCCAAAGGGCGGTTATACCGGCTATACAGATACAGAAACTGGTGTGTTACGCCAAAGGGCGGTTATACCGGCTATACAGATACAGAAACTGGTGTGTTACGCCAAAGGGCGGTTATACCGGCTATACAGATACAGAAACTGGTGTATTACGCCAAAGGGCGGTTATACCGGCTATACAGATACAGATACAGATATGGCCTTGAAATAGAGGAATATAGAGTATGAAAAATTATGGTACTACAAAATGGAAGCAAAAGCGGCAACATTTTGTGCACAGCATCACAAATAACCAGACTGGGTGTCAGGTTACGTGTAATAACAACACTTTGGTCCAGTATTAAGATTGGTAGATGCTATCTGGATAATGGAACTCAATCTAAGTCCAGATGTGGAATTGCTAAGGATTCTTCTACACTGCAAAAAAAATTGCTTATCTTATGTATTGGCTCAAATGCTTTTGAAAAATCTAAAGACGACATCTTTGTAAGATCTGAAACAGCTCAAAGTTTGATCTTGAGCCAATTGTCCCTTCAGAGTTGGTGATCCAGAATGTTGAGATACATGTAGAACGGCTGCTTTAGTGTAGATGTAAACTCACTGAATAATGTCTGGTTCAGTACGTCAGCAGAACGTCTGGTTTAACTTAAGGTCGTATTCGCGTATTCGTGTCTATAGTTTTCAAATTTTCTGAAAAGATATCGTCTGGAACATTTACAGGCAAAATTCTAATGCAACGTTGATCAAAAATAACGAAATCCGTGAAAAATGCAAGTTTCACGTAGGCACAGTATGTTCTGCCTACGTGCTGTCTGGTGCTGTACTTATACACAATGTCACGTCCTATTTTTGTCAAGTCGTGTCACGTTGCTGGAAACATGATACGACAAAACGATATATCTTTTATTTGGCTGACCTGTTTAATCTGGTTCTACAGGCATACCACTAATGTTGTAATATAACTCGAGGTGAGCGCATGCCTCTGTGTCAGGTATCAAAGACTTCTGCTAGCGCTGGTGAGTTGTCCACTGTATCTGATTTCTGTCGATGAAGGTTAGACATCCAGGTAATAAGATACACAAGAAAACAGTACTCAGGCAACTGGATAGATTTTCAAATTTCAAAAAACTATCCAGTTGCTTGAGTAACTTTTACTTGTGTATTTGATTTCTGGCATGTCCTTCTCTTTATCCTGTAACATGGTAGACATCACTTACTACATTTAATTTCTCCTTTTATTTTACTGAAATGATTATAGACTGATCCCAGGTTCTGTCATGTTGACTAGCTTATATTATATTGCATGGTACACATGATGTAGTTTCTGGTGAGTTGTGTCTGATTTCTGGCATATCCTTTCCTTTATCTTGTTACACGGTAGTCAACTTTTACAACTATATTCAAGTCTGTGTCTCTTTTTTATTTTACTGAAATCAGATGTTAGACTGAGACTAACTTTCATCATGTTGACTGGGTTACATTATGTGATCACAAAACCCATGGTTATCATTAAAAACATGGGACTATTCATTAGCCACTGCCTCCAAAGAACAAGTCAAACCTTCCAGTAATGTATGTAGAAACATTTGTTAGATGTACAGACTAGACACTTTTTACCTTGTATGTTATTATAACTGTGTGTTCCCTTGCAATTAGCCTTCGAGCAAGAGTTTGCATTGAGGTTTGAAAACTACTATTGCATGGTACACATGACGTAGCTTCTTCAGACTGGAGATAACTTGGTAACTTTGTAAGTTAAAAGATAAACCAAGAAAAATAAACCCAGGCAGACATGAAGCATCGCCTGTCCCAGGGTTATGGATAACTAGCTTCTACATTACTCAAGTCTTTTCTAATAACCACCAAGATTAAATGATATTTGCAGAGCCCTCCCCCGGGTATAGAGGGGAAAACCTGAATATGATTGGTACAACAAGTAATCAACTTGTCATCAGAGTCTGTTTTGTTGTGACTATTTGGTCTAGTAGAGCTGAAATCTGCATTGTAATAAAGAAATTTATATCATACCCGGGCGGCGATACAGTGTTCCCGACCCGGTCGTACTTTAAGGTATGACCAGGTTTACGACAGGGCTTCCATAGAACGATTCAAATGCGTTTCGCCCTAACTGTGTGTGGGTCGCTTTCGAAAATTGGATTACAGGATTCGGACTTTGAAACTGATGTTGTTGCAGTTTTTTGTTTTGGGACACCAAATTTTCGCTCGTTTCGCATTGAAAGACGTGTTTTCTAGGGTGGGTATGATATAGATAGAATACAACACGGTGTATTCCACATCGCCCTCGATCTCGGCCCGACCGCGAGTCGGATCGCCCAAGGCACCAGCCCAACCGCGGGTCGGATTATTCAAATTTTTCAAATTATTTCATGGAACTTTTGGAAGCCCATGTGATAACCGTTATAACCCCGTGTGATAACTACCCGTATCACACGGGCAGGAACACCCGTATCGAACGTTATCGCGGCCCAGCTATGACATAAAACGTAAAGTCAGTCCCTCAGCCCCCATCTTAGATCTCCCCAAAGTCATTCTTGTTTAACTAGAAGGTTTAATGCAAGTCTTAGGTGCTTACTGGTGCTTTATTTCCTCCATTAGCTAGCATACAAGTACAAACAGACAAGTATGTAGCTTGTCTTCATGGAATCATTGATAAAAGGCTGATGTGAAGAAGGATCGTGGTCCCTTTTTTTGTTCCTGCCAATCAGTGAGTAATCCGGCGTCACACATCCTCCTCACATCCCAGTGCCACCCGTGACTCATCTTCCGCTGGCTTCCAGCTTCCAAGGAATTTCCATCACCCAAATGACCACCTGAAGGCTGTGAATAGGGTAATTTGGGTTCTCTCTACCCTGGGTACCATCCTGGTTAGTTTCGTCCGCTCCCACGACCGCTGGGTAGGCTAGGTTCTCTCAGCACGTCGGCAAAACGTACTGCACCTGCGCGAAACACGTAATGTATTGTGAATAGCACTTTGGCAGAACGTCTCATATAAGGTTGTATTAGAGCATATGAGGTAGACAGCCTGTCTGTAGTTTTCAGATGTTGTATAGGAAAAGATATCGTCTGCAACAGGCAAAATTTTGATGCAACGTTGACCAAACATCCAATGAAAAACGTGAAAAATCAGGGTTTTGCGCAGGCGCAGTACATCCTGCCGCTGTGCTGGTTCTTCCCCCCCCCCCCCCGCCACCTCCTGGAGGCCCCCGTGTACAGACATTAATGGCTCCTCCTCTGCCTCGGGACGCCTGGGCACATTACCACGGATAAATAATTCAGGAGTTGCACTCTAACTTGGTTCCATTCCAACTAGTTTTTTATAGTCATAACTCATATCGCCCAGAAGGAAGGAAAAACGGATTATTTCTTTATGTGTCTGAGGGCTACTGGGTACATTAGGTTTCTGCTATATTTGCATTGGGGATTGGTTTGATGATAAAGATGTCTGCTCGTCCCAGACTTTGTTATACATCAAGTAATACTAGTGTGATGATAGTAGAATATTTAGAGCACATGTTGTTAGGATTGTAAGAGAGAAGAAACAGACTAGAAAAAGCATACTGTATGTATGGTAACATTTAGAAATGATTTTGTTAATTCCATATCTGTCAAATACACCGTAAAAAGAATTTTCGCTTAATCATCAGTTGCTCTTTGGCCGTAGGGGATATGCCACAGTAGTATAATACTCTCAGTTTAAATCTTAAGTTTTTTGTTTAAAAGTTCATTCCATAATTGGACTTTGTTTGAAATTATAAGCTCACCAAATTCAGCGTATACCTGGGTAGCTGACATATGAAAATGTACATGTCACAGTGACAGTAACCTTTAAGTCTATAGCTAACTTTAAAAAAACTAGTGAGTATGTAGTATGCAGCACACTTTAGGGTTGGAAACAATCATTAAAAAAACTTGATTCCAGTCTCCCCTGTGACATATACATGGCAGTTAGAATAAAGGTATCCCTGTGAACCTTTTTCTGTATGATACACTGCATATTCCATAATCCCACAATATGATATTACTACATTTTGTAGTAATATGTTTCTCAGGAGCATCCATCCATTCCAGATATACACCACCTCTCCATAGAGAGTCAGTTTGCCAAATGAACTACAGATTGCACTCAGTCATTGAAAAGAATACATCAATATTATGTAATACATATATAATGTTGAATGCATACAACCCTGTAAGTGGTTTTACAACTAGTCGGTATGCTGCTGGTAAATCCTAATCATAGCAGCTGATGTTTTCTTGTTAAGATTTCACAAACAGTTCATTTTAAAATATTTCTTTGTTGTTCATGCTCTATAGGGACCAACGTAACAGTGTGCTTAAAGATATATCCTTATAACAGACCTGCCTGATCTACATTTCTAAGCATGGTTAGCTAGAGCAGGGAGACAGGATTGAGTTAATCCATCATCTCTGACATGGCATTTCATTATCTATCGGTACATGTAGAATACAACAAGGTGTATTCTGCATCGCCCTCGGTCTCGGCCCTCCCGCGAGTCAGAGCGCCCTTTGGCCGAAAACATGTCTTTCAATGCGAAATGAGCGAAAATTTGGCGTCCCTAAACAAAAAACTGCAACAACATCAATTCCAACGTCCGAATCCTGTATTTGAATTTCGAAAGTGGCGCACGCGGTTAGGGCAAAACGTGTTTGAATTGTTCTATGGAAGCCCGGTCGTAAACCCAGTTGTACCGTAAAGTACGACCGGGTCGGGAACACTGTATCGCCGCCCGGGTATGATATAAATCAAGAATAATATAACCAGGAATTAATATATGGGGAAGAAGCAGAAGTTGAAAGGAAAAAAATACTGTTTGGGATGTGTAAATAGCTACTGGAATTGACAGCATTTCTCTAGATGAGAATTTTTAATGTTGGACGCCTTCGTATCAGGATGTTATAATGATGAGAGGAAACGTTGTGCGAAGTTGCCTGTACATAGTATAATTACCTTCGCCAAGAAGGTTATGTTTTCGTGGCCGTGTGTGTGTGTGTGTGTATGTGTGTCTGTGTGTTAACAGCATAACTTGAGAAGGCAAAGATGGATTATCTTGATATTTGGTAGGTGGGTAGGTCTTGATGAGACCTCGAAATGATTAGATTTTGGGCCCCCTGGCGGCTTGTTATGGTACTGCAGCTGAACTTCCGGTTTTGATATCTCATGATCTAGACATGCTAGGGTCATGATTTTTGGTTGGTAGGTAGCTCTTGTGCTCGGGTAGAAGTGACGTAAGTTTGGGCCCCCTAGTGGCTTGCTCTGGAACTGCAGGAGCATTTGTAGGAAAATGTTTAAAGTAGGATAACTCAATAACCGGTTGACGGATCGTCTTGATATTTGGTGTGTAGGTAGCTTAAGTGATGCTTGACATAATTAGCTGAACATTATGTAAATTATGATCTAATATGCATAATTAATGAGGGATTTCCATAATTCAGTTACCTTCCATGATAGGACTATTCTACCTTGTGACATGTGTAAATAAGAATGAGAGGAACATTGCCATATATTAATTATGTAAATGAAGACCTAATTTGCATAATTAATGAGAAAATACTATAATTCCATAGTGGTTGATGCTGCCAATTTCATACTTGTGCATTTCGAAGTTGACTGGAGGTGAACATCATTTAACATAACTTATTCAAATCAGGACCTCATTTGCATAATTTATGAGGAAATGCTAGAATGGCCTTCTTTGTGAAGATAAAACTGCCATTGGGATGAGAATATGATCAAGTGATGTAATTCATGCAAATAAGGATCTTATTTGCATAATTAGGGGGAAAATCTATAATTTGTCAGTCATAAAGGGTAATCTCATTTGGCGAAGGTATGAGATCGTGGAACTCTAGTTAAATATAACCTGTCCATTAAACAGCTTTTAACAGTGATGTTTTAAAATAACGGAAACAGATGGTTGATTATGCTAATGGTTGACTGAAAGTGATGCATTTGCAGTTTCGTTTGAAAAGTACGATGATAAGATCTATATAACACTGATCGCCTGTTTATGTTTTTCTAGCTCTAGCCAGCTCGAAATCTTTTTTCTGTCAGCCCGGGTTCATGATCGGACCTGAAGGGAGAGTGCTCACAATTTAGGGGGGATCCGGGGACAAATTTTGTATTTTCAAGCCCTTAAAAACGCAAATTTTGAGAGGCAAATCATGGGGTTGAGAGTGGTTGTTGGTGGTCCTTTGGATATTTTTATTTTTCTACCCAAGATTTTTGTTAATTTTATCACATGTCACAAAGTTTCTGCAATTGACAGAAAAACTGGTGCTGGCTTTCACTTCACTTTTATTTATTTAACCAGAAATTACAGCTCAGGCCATGTCGGCCTGTTTTTCAGGCAATCCTGGATACACATAGTGACATACAAAGCACTCACAATAAACACACAACACAACCAATCAATAAAATATTACACAGAACGTCAACAAGATCAAATTCTGTTCCTAATCATCTCTTTAAAAGTCCTGAGACTTAAGGAGCTGTCGTTGCTGCAGCGGAAGAGAGTTCCAGAGGCAGGGTCCATAGCACTGTAAACTGCTCCGATAAATGGTGACTCTTGCTGGTGGACAGAAGAGTAGGTGAGGGTCGTAGTCATGATGTTTATGAACTTGTTTGTCTCCTCGGTAAATACCGCGCCGACAGAGTCGGTAGGGCGGACAGAGACACGTCCCTGGTGGGGGGGGGAACGTGCTTTGTCATGAATCTTTCATGGCGGGGACGGCGCCATGTATTATTCATCCTCGCTCGTGACGCAGGTTCACCACTCCTGGAAGCCATCACTTTTGAGGCAATAGAACATAACATGTCATTCACGGAAAAAATAGAGCTTTTCTTGTGGGTATTTGATTACGAAGCCTGGTCGAAATACATTTTGGGGTCAACTTGCACTGGTGCAGATGAAAAAAAATTTACTTGCACCCTTCAAAAATAATAGGTACACAACCAAAAGTACATGTAGTAACTAAAATAGTATCCACTGACCAAATCAAGTGATTCAAAACAAAACCTTTTCTTTTTTTGGTTGTGTTACCTTTTCAGTTCTTTATTGTGTATTTCTACGGGTGGTAACAGCAGATAATGCTTACTTGGTGCACACGGGTAAAAAATTAGGTGCACAGCACCAAATTTATGTGCACAAACTTGCACATGAAGGGGTATTTCAACCCTGATGAAGTATAACAGGGATCACAACCAAGGTTAAGAGATGTTGTGTACTTGACACAGTTGCCTTTTCTTAGGAAGTTTGCCAGAAATCCCCCTTATGAAGATCGAGGGAAGGGAGAAGGAGGTTAAGTTGATACAGTGGAACTTTCCACAAGGATTGGATACATTTAAAATGATACATGTAGCAAAGATCAAATGAAAACAATGGAAGGCTGAGACAGCATAATGTGGCGATTGAGATGTGTTTGGCCTATACTTACTCTTAGATGTACTACTACCTGGTAACGTGATATTGTAAAAAGAGCTTGACACTGTGTTACACTGAAGGGCAGTTATACTTGCTATACAGATACAGATACAGACAGATACAGAGTATGTCAATATTTAACTCAATTATACCAGAAAACCAGAATTACCAGGTTAGCGAATATACTGTTTTATGATCTATTCTTGATTTTCAACCTTAGAAGACTATGTATGATACATGTTGTTCCCTAGACGACCGTATTTGGTCACATGGTTTGGTAAATTGCCCAGCTATAGTCCAGGGTATCAAACCCACCTTATGAATAATTAAGATGAATCAAGAATATTTGCAGGATTGTTTATGACCTGGATTGTCCATAAATTCCAGTCATATATTTCAAGAGTGGGAGACAAATTTTTGAGCCATACCCCTGTCCCCTTAGATACTTCTCTTACAGCACGTCGGCAGAACGTACTGCGCCTGCGGAAAACCCTGATTTTTCACGTTTTTGTTGGATGTTTGGTCAACGTTGCATCAAAATTATGCCTGTTGCAGACGATATCATCATACAGGCTGTCAACCTTATATGCTCTAATACAACCTTATATGAGACGTTCTGCCAAAGTGCTATGCACAATACATTACGAGTTTCGCGCAGGTGCAGTACGTTCTGCCGACGTGCTTTCTCTTGCTTTATAAGCACCTCCTTTTAAGTCAACAGAAAGGGTAGTTGAATCACTCGATATGGGGCGACCAAACTGCTCAAGTAATCTGTCTTCTTTTTGTGTTTTTGTTTGTCTGGGACCGCTAACTAATTAACTGAGTAACCTTAGAAACGGCTTGTCAGGTCAGCTGAACCAGCCAGGAGGCTTTACTAATCTGGTTACGTAGGTGTCTAATTCTCGTTAAAAGCCCGTTATGTCAGGCTAATTAGATTGTTAGAATGGAGACGAAAATAATAAATAGTTTTTCTTCACCCTAGGCAGTTGACATGTTGAATGTTTGAATGAATGTGACGTTTAGTATGATTTAGTAGCAATTGGCTGAACTTCCAAGACATTGTAGACTTCTAATGGAGAGTATTTGAATTTGAATTCAAACTCGATTTGTAAAGGGACAGTACCATCCTGTTTTGGGCAGTTAAGTCATAGTCTTTCAAGACAGATTGACAGAGAATAGAGTTATATCTTCCAGAGAACAGTATGACACAACACTATGTTTTTTTAACCTATGTAACATGATTCATATCTTACCATATTAAATAATAAAACCAGTTTGCTTTCCAAAATCATGTACTGCTTGTCTAATTTTCAACCTGGAATGTACACAGGTTGGTACACCAAACCAGTGGAAGAATTTTTAGTTAGGTTATTTGAATGAACGGCAGTCAGTCATATGAGTTTCCTGGCTCTGTACCAGTGATGTCATGGGTTATTCATGACGTGTCTCTAGAGAATCTACAGTTCACTCCAAAATAGCGTCAGGCATGGTGGACATGGGATAGACTTTCATATGATTGGGCATCATGAAGCTTCCTTTTCACAATGCAATATCATTAACTACTTCATAGTATATGATCGATTTTGCAGCTCCTCTATATCAGCTAACATGTCTTGTTTATATTCTAAGGAGATTAAATTCAGACGTTGATAACTGTAACTTTCTGTTATGATACGCTGATAAAGGTTAGACATGATTCAGGTAAACAATACTCATAGGCAACTCAAACTCTACTACTGGATAAATTACGGAGATTACTTCCGAACGTTTTGAGTGACATCCATCACTCTTCTTCAGCGTTAAAGAAGAAAAAGAGTGATGGATGTCACTCAAAACATCTGGAAGTAATCACCGTAATTTATCTAGTAGTAGAGTTTGTGTCATGATAAACTAGTGCGAATAAAGAATTCAACCCTCTGTTATGATGAACCCACAAATACCTAATGTGTGACGGAAACAGTATAATATGACCACCTGAAGGCTGGGACAGATGGCAGTCGTTTACAGGGTAGTGAACAGGTACAAGTAGCCCCAGGTTAAGATTATGCCTCAGAGATCCATCTGTACAGGCTGGACATTAAAGTCCATAAGGCCTAGGGTAAAAAAATGTTGTGTTTCCTGTTTCGGTCCTGAAAAAAAATTAGGGTCAGTAGATAGGGATTATTATTTTTTTTTCCTCTTTAGGCCACACCAATTTTATTTGTTGCTTCTCGGATTTTTTCAGAAAAAATACGAAGCGACAGGGCGAAAAAAAATAAAAAATAAAAACAGGCCTGGGCATCTTATTATAGCCCCAAATGCTAGAATAGGTGCCATGAAGTCAACACAAAAGACTGGGTTAAAATTTAAACAATGAATTTTGAACTTTTAATCAAACCACTGCATTGGTAGATGTAACAACTGTAACAATTAGGAAGAAAATGACTTTCGTCAACTGTTGGAGGCAAAATATGAGCATTTTTTAGTTGATTCAGAACCAGAATTTTTTTTTTTTTTTTTGCAAATCAGAAAAAAATGAAGCGGCGAATCCGAGAAGCAACACATTAAATTGGTGTGGCCTTAGACTTAGGCGATCTCTAGTGATCCAACTTACACAATACAGTATGTTAACAAAGTAAAAATTGCATGAGCACACTTATGTTTTCAATGTCAATGTTGGAAAACCGATTGTACAACGTTTCATCACTCAGGTGTCAGATCATGGAGCTAGTTAAGGTCGATCAGCTCGAAAAATTTATGTTCCTTGCAGGGGTCCTCCCCCCCAAAAAGGCTAGGGTCGGCAGTTTTTTCTAGGGTCGGTCGGGAAACAAGAAACATTTTTTTTCCCTAGGCCTAACCAGTGAGCCATTCCAGATTTCTTGAACAACTGCACCAGGTGTGATTGTCAGGGTACATACTCACAGATGTTTCAGTACCAAGGACTGCGCAATGCTGCAAAATATTCCCTATTATTATTTAGTATTAACTGTCCAGTTAAAGTTCTGATTATTTCTAATATTAGCTGTATTGTTGAGAATGCGCTGCTGTCTTATAATTTTAAAAACAAAAGACAAAAAAGATTTTAATCTTTTTTGCTTCAGTCTATACTTCGCAATACATGTGTACTACTACTAGTATTATATTTTGTCACTGTATGCTATATAGATACCTTCTAATGCCCCTGCCCTTTGTGTATTATAACCCGCACAGTTTGTGAGGACTTAACTAATGTCGAGTGGAAATTGTTGTATTATGAACCATTCAAGATGTCTTCAAAGTTAATAGACTGGCACCATTTCAGGATATCGTGCCATCTCACAATACAGCTACGTATCTCTTGACACTGTGACAGCAAGGCACTTTCACAGAAGAACCGTCGTGTACCGACTTGGTGCTCACGGAATCAATATTATTGATGTATAGAGTAAAGACAAATATTCATCTTAAATGTAAGAGAAGGCCTGATAGAGCCACCTGTGATCAAGTCTTCCATCATGTTGTTTCTGATATATACACTATTACTAGTACTGATCTAGCAGTACCTGGTGAAATGTGGTAATGTCAGTAATAACAGTCACATTTTGACATTGTATGGTAGGTAATTTTTATGCATGACAGTGACGTGAAATATGGATGTGCCATGAATAAGTTATACATTGTAATTCATATACTTGTATATATGCCAAAATATTAATCTTATTTGTGAATTACTTTAAAGATGAGATGTTGAAACACAGTCAAATATTATTTTGTTCAATTAGATTATTATAGATTACACCTAAGAAAGGTGTAAACTATATGCCTGTATGATCTAGTTGTGATTTGCCATGTACTTGTAAACCTGGTAACATACTGAACTTAGCAAATTGTTTGGTTCTATAGTGCAACTGAAGCCAACTTTTCGATTAATATGCTTTGTATGTCAGCCCAATGCAAGTTGAAAGAACTAAAGAAGAATCTTTATTTTGGTCAGTAGATGGTTTGTATAATTTATAGCAATGAAGACTGTGACTTGTATAACACTGGACTATGTATAGCACAGTCGATGTCAGTGGCAGTGATAGTTAATGTTAGTTAGATATATGCAGCATGTCGGCAGAACGTACTGCACCTGCGCAAAACCCGTAATGTACTGTGCATAGCACTTTGGCAGAACGTCTCATATAAGGTTGTATTAGAGCATATAAGGTTGACAGCCTGTCTGTAGTTTTCAGATGTTGTATAGGAAAAGATATCGTCTGCAACAGGCAAAATTTTGATGCAACATTGACCAAACATCCAACGAAAAATGTGAAAAATCAGGGTTTTGCGCAGGCGCAGTACGTTCTGCCGACGTGCTGATATATGGGAAGCAGGACGACTCGGACCATTACCAACTCGGCCCATCGCAAATCTGGTCAACTCGGCCCACCCCCTTGGTCAACTCGGCCCACCGCCCTGGTCAACTCGGCCCAACCATCAAATATACACAACTACAATAGTGCGGTCGCTAACTAGGTCTCGAGTCTGGCTGTTGACTAATACATTTGATATATGTAAAAATACCAGGTCTTTGTAGAAAAAAGTGTTCTGCTTTCTGTATACGTATTTCTAGATAAAGCCCGCGTTTTTGTCAGACAACTTCGAACTGTTGACTTTGAGGTGTTTGACGTCCCAAACCGCCGGCGCTTGGACAATCAACATGATTTTCATACAGACCGCGTTTCTTTGTCAGACAACTTCGAACTGTTGAATTGTTCGGCTATGGAAACAGTCTAGTCATCCAGTTTACACCTGAGACAAGTAGTGAGAGCGACAGCCATGGTAACTTGTGTGCGTTGGTGCCTAAATTTCTGTCTCCGGTATTGGGCCGCTAGTTGACCAGGTAAATGGGCCGAGTTGACCAGGGGGGTGGGCCGAGTTGACCAGGCAGATGGGCCGAGTTGACTGGGCCGAGTTGGTAATGGTCCGAGTCGTCCGACATTCTGATATATGCCATGTACCCATACCCCCCTCCCCCATCACTACATTTTCTCCATTATCAACGGCCTTTTTTTCTGCACCACCTTCTGCCTACCAGGATGAGCTCCTTTGGCGTCCATAACGTGTAAGTCATCTTCAGCTTTTTGTTTCTTGGGCCATGCCTGTGCGAATACTTGATTCTCAGACTTTTGAAGAAATAACACAGATAGGAAGGAAAACATTTATGTCTTACCTTTCTACGTCACAATTATTTGCTTTGCCACAGTCAACTGTTTTAGTTTTCCTTTCGTTATTCGTTAAGTATAGGTAGTCACTTCTTATGTTGGGTTGGTTATGATATGTGTTATAATATAAGTTGTAAGTTTAATTCATGACTCCAGGAAGACTAGTGCAGTATTTTATTGTACTCACTAATGGAGATCTTTGAAATAAACAAATAAACTGTAGATTGCCCACTTCAAGCATCAGATCTGTAGAGCTATAGAGTGTGCTCTTGTAATTGTGTCTGAGAACAAGAAGTAAAGACATGAAACGCATACACATATAATGTATTTTTACATAAAGAAACATGGAAAGCTAGTTATATAATGATTTTGCAAGTTGCAGAATTGTTTGCCAAGCTGTTCTGTTAAATGTCTTAGTTAAGTAACAGAGATAGCTGTATTGTGTATCACTGTAAGTTAAGTGTAAAAGCATAACACTGAAACAACATGTAGAAATGTCCAGTCACATACAGTCAATTGCCAAAATAATAGATTAACTGGCACTGAACCAAAGTGTCTTGTTCAATGGGCCCTAGAAATATTTAAATTATAAAATATAGGTTCAATTTTCTTATTTGACTCAACAAGAGGTGAGGTAGTTAGTATAATGCTTAATATTATATTGTGAAGACCAGAAGCAACATTGTCAGAAGGGCGTGGTGTCATAGCATGACGTCACTAGATAGTTTTAAACAATGTCTAGAGTTAGACGTTCAAAGGTTAGGTGTAACATGTCGTTCTGTGTAATGTAGACAGCTGCCGCCGTGCTGCGTGCCTGTACTGTGAAGCTGGCGTGTTACGCCGAAGGGCGGTTATATCGGCTATACAGACACAGATACAGAAGCTGGTGTGTTACGCCGAAGGGCAGTTATACCGACTACACAGATACAGAAGATAGATTTTGCAGAGCCCACCCACCGAGTCCATTGATTATTCTGACATTGTTGCTGTAGAAAGTCTCACAGCTTACTGCAGTGGATCAGTTCCTGGAAAAATGCACTCCAGAGGCAGACGGAATATGCCTAAGTTTGCAGATGGGCAGGTTTTGATTTGATGTCAGATTATAGACCCAACGTGCAGTGGAGCGTGGAGATACATGTAAGGCCATACTAATTTAATTTGTTGCTTCTCGGATTCGCCTCTTCATTTTTTTCTGATTTGCAAAAAAAAAAAATTCTGGTTCTGAATCAACTCAAAAATGCACATATTTTGTCCCCAACAGTTGAAGAAAGTCCTTTTCTTCCTAGTTGTTACAGTTGTTACATCTACCAATGCAGTGGTTTGATTAAAAGTTCAAAATTCATGTTGACTTCATGGCACCTATTCTAGCATTTGGGGCTATAATAGGATGGCCAGGCCTGTTTTTATTTTATATTATTTTTTCGCCCTGTCGCTTCATATTTTTTCTGAAAAAATCCTAGAAGCAACAAATAAAATTGGTGTGGCCTAAGTGGAGTGGATCAGAGATGAGCTGGTCAGGCCGGCTGCCACCAGATATGTCCAAATCAGGGATTGCAAGTACTGATATGCATCCCTTGTTTAAAATCCCAGAGCAGAAGAGAACAAATAGCAGAATACCTGCATGATTGCTCTTTATTCTGCATTAGCTTTCAGGACCACACAGTTTTTTTTATCTATTCATTCGCACATACATATTAAAAACAAAATTTGCAAAACATAATATACCAGAAACAAATAAACATGCAAGGGTAGAGAAAAAGCCATAAAGGCTTGTTTGAGATCTCCCCCCATGTAAACTAACATCATATTTTAACATTGTAAATGAAACAATGAATCAATGTTCTTTCTTAACATCTTGTAGTCGTGATACCCGCTATCAGAAACGCAAAATCCGTTTCCAGAAGTTGTACATTTCTCTTCTGTGTTGTAGAAAATGTAAAGCACATTTAATCAGCTTGGACAAGATCAATCCCCCATTGTTCCTGACGGCTGCACAAATGGAGGTAGTGCCTTCTGCTTCATTGATGTCCGGCTAAAACGGGCTCCTTATATGTAAAGACACTCTTCTCCTCATCTAGGAAGGGTATTAAAGTCTGGATTAGCATATTCCTGGGGGACTGCCTGCAAGGGTCTTGGTTGTGTGAATCTAGGATTGGGAATGGACCAGTTAAGGGGCACCAACTTATTTTATCTGAATTAGACAGTTCAAATTGCTTTTTGCTTGTCTTGGTATGTAAATTAAATGCTTTTCTGGTAAACATGTTCAGTAGATATTTGTTAAATTTTTTATTCAAAGTCATGTGATACATCATGCACAAGTCATGTGATACATCATGCATAAGTCGTGATACATCATGCACAAGTCATGTGATGGACACTTGGCCCAAAAATTATTTCTATTCCAGCATGCTACTGCTGTGCCTAACTTTTTTTTTCTTTTTTCCTCGTGAACAGTTTAGCAGTTAGAAAAACAAGGAATAAAATGTGTCTAGCATGAAAAGCACAAAGGAAAATATGACAGTAAAATTCCCAAGAATAATTTCATCAGGTTGGTAGAACATAGGATTTAGGATGTTGGGGTTTTCTTAATACACAACTGGCAAAGACTCTCACCTGCTTACTGACAGGCATCAAAACGTAAGCAGGTGAGAAACTTTACCGGTTGTGTCTTAAGAAAACCACAATATTCTAGGACAGTAAAAGTTACTCATTGTGTCTGCTCAGCATGCGAAATACTAGGTTGCCCAGTTGCACCATATTTTGCTTGGTGCAACCTATATTTCTACATCCAGGTAGCTCAGTGCACTACCTAAATTTTGTGGTAAGGATGCCCCTTTCTTCCATTGGAAACTGTTTATTGAGAAGTTTTTTTTTAAAAAAATGAAAGAAACTTTATTCAACCGGCAGACTGAAGTCTGAATTTTGTTGAATTTACAAATAGTAAGATAATGCATCTAAAAAGTCATAGTCTTACTGTCAATTATTTACATTAAAATTCGCCAATACAGAAAGTCATAGTCTTACTGTCAATTATTTACATTAAAATTCTCCAATCAAAAACCGTAACTAGTCAGTGCTAGTGCATGAATGCACATTACATAAGTTCCCATGGAAGAGCTCATCACTTCAGGTAAGGGGAAACAACGTTGTGTCAGAAATGTATAAATGCACATTGCATTCTAACAAAGTAATCACAATGTAGAAGAGTTGAAATTTGGGGCAACCTGGAATTTAGCTTTCATCCTAGGCTGCCACTGGGCAACCTGGCTCAAAAAAGTATTTCGTACTTCCGATATTGTACTGCGGAAGGTACCTAACAATATCAGATGTGAGAGATTATAATGAAGGATTCTGCATATTGACTTCACATTTGACAGGTTGATGTCGCATCCGTTTTCCTGTTTGGGAGCAGCAGATCGATAACCGCTGGTGCAAAACAAATCAAATACCATCATCCTGCCATGGGTGATAAGCATGAATAATGCATGGTCTTGTCTCTGGCTCTTTTGTGCCACCAGCGCAACTCGGAAAACAGGCGCCGTAACTGACACCTGCCAAGTTGTATAAAAAATTCAGTTCTCAGTGTACGAAATACTTTTTTGAGCCAGGTTGCCCAGTGGCAACCTAGGATGAAAGCTAGGTTGCCCATCGAAATTCCAGGTTGCCCCAAATTTAAACTCTGCTACATTATGATTAACTTTGTTAGAATGCAATGTGAATTTATACATTTCTGACACAGAGTTGTTTCCCCTTACCTGAAGTGATGAGTTCTTCCATGGGAAGTAATCAATAAACAGTTACCAATGGAAGAAAGGGGCATCCTTACCACAAAATTTAGGTAGTGCACTGGGCTACCTGGGTGTAGAAATAGGTTGCACCAAGCAAGATATGGTTGCACAGTGCAACTGGGCAACCTAGTATTTCGCACACTGGCTCTAGAAACTACTGCATCAGTAGGGGCATCGTCACTAGATAGTTTTAAACACTGTTTGGAGGTAGACTTTCTAAGATTAGGTGTAACAGATCGTTCGGTGTAATGTAGACAGCTGCCGCCGCGCCGCGTTCCTGCGAAGCTGGTGTGTTACGCCGAAGGGCGGTTATACTGGCTATACAGATACAGATACAGATACATCAGAGATTTTCTTGCAGTATATGGGTATGAAATATAGCTAATGATCTTCTACACAAGGATATGATTTTAAAAAAAAAAACTCAATGAAGGTACTGACAGGAAAGGTCACAAAGTTGAAAGGACCCACATGATGGAAGATTTACAGTTATATGAAAGTATGCCTTATAATCTGTGTTGGCATGTTCTCCAGGGTGTGAAGAATTGTGTTAGGTACACAAACATACATCTAACAGTGCTAACATGGCTTCAGAAAGCTTATGAAACCCTGTACACAAGCCAGTGTGCACTCTCACATAGTGCAGTGATTGAGGTACAGTACTATAAGATACCATTACTAACCACAGAGTGAACCCAGTATGATTACCTATAGTGGCCCCGGGGCCTCTAGCAGACATGTTAGATGGCTGTCATAAAATTGTACTCCAATACACCCATTTTAACATGTAGTCTAGACATACCGTTTTGAAATATTTTTTGTGAAAGTCACTGGTTTCAGCAGGACTAAAATGCATTCATTCAATATCAGTTTGATTACCAAAGAAAGAACTAACTAACACATGCATTGGCTGAAGTTAATGTGGTAGCTAGGTACTTGAAATGTGTATTTAGCCTGGTGTGTCAAAATCAAAACTGTAGTTTTTGTGTTAGCCTTCTGTATCTGAACTGGGCAAGAGAAGGGCTTATACTACTGGTATAGTTATCAACGTATTGGTATATGGATGTTTGCAGTAGATTGTCCTACATTGATCTTCAGTGTGGCACCCATCAAAAACAGCCATCTACAAAGCATATATAGGACCTGCTGGTTAATGTATGATGTTGAACCCGTCCAGTCCAGTCGATGCACTCTCATCTCCATCAGCCCAGAGTTTGGGAATCAGCTGAGGAGAAGTAGTACTCTGTTATCATCTCTTTAATTCCAACATAGTAGAGCTACAGCATCTCAATGGCAGTACTTAATGTTCTTTACTGCTACGAGGGTCCACGTCACTCTCACATTCACAAAACTGTAGTATCTTTGACATAGTTCAAACCTTTATTTACTGTACACGTAGATTCTCGTAATTGAAAGATCACCAACTTGTTTTGTTTGTACTAATTTTTCTTGTACCCACTTTGTAATTATGTATGTATTTTGTCATTGTGTTTTAACCCTTGTTTTATATTTGTGTTTTTGAGTAGAAGGCGTCATATAAGCAACTGTGCTTCCTGCCTAGTACTCATTAAATACATGTGAATAAAAAATAAGCTGAGGATAGACTCTCTGGTCAGCTGCCTCAAAACAAAATGTGCACTTACAGCTAGAAATGATGGGAGAAAACGGCATCAGCACACTGATGCTAATGATTGCTGACTTTTCTTGCAATCTTAGTCATATCTGACATATCTGTTTTGATGTGTACTCCGACAGAGATTTTATCTAGGTTGGGACAGCACCAATTAAAGGTTGCATTAGGTAGCAGTGCAGTCAGTTGAAGTGTTTTGTTCTGACAGTTGTGGATACTGACTTGGTGACAAAGCTTGTTTAATCTCTATCAAAGGTACATGTTGTATGCTACTGGTTGTCATCTCAATTTTGTCATGTATTGTGAATGGGGAAAAGTACTGGACTTGTGAAGAGTATTGGCATGTATCTCTGTTAAGTTTTAAGTTAAAGTTCCTTCCCGCACCTATGGTGCATAGGTCGGCGCCCATCTCCATTTCTATAGCCCTTCGGCCACGCAATTGTGCAATCACTACAGCAGGGGGCTAGTCCACTGGTAGTGGTGTGTGTTTAACTCCCATACTCTTTCCTAAATGCTGAGTGCTAAGCAGAGAAAGGAGTATGTTCGTATACTATTTTTAAAGTCTTTGGTATGACTCGGCCGGGGATTGAACTCACGACCTACCGAATGCAAGGCGAGCACTCTACCCACTTGGCCATTGCACTCAAGAATTTGAGAGCCAATAATCAGTACATATAGGGATATCTTTATCCCTTAGAAGGGTCCTTAAGCAGGTTCCTGGTTGGGGTCCTGTAAAGACAGCCTTTGGAGCTCCTGGACTCAAACTCTGTGCATGCTAACAGCTCTGAGAGTATAGGCTTGCCTGTGAGTACTTGAAAAAGGTTTTTAGGTCATACCAATTTAATTTGTTGGTTCTCCGATTTTTTTCAGAAAAAATATGAAGCGACAGGGCGAAAAAAAATCAGGCCTGGGCATCCTATTATAGCCCCAAATGCTGCGATAGGAGCCATGAAGTCAACATAAAAGGCTGGGTTAAAATTTAAACAATGAATTTTGAACTTTTGATCAAACCACTGCATTGATAGATGGAAAAACTAGGAAATTCAGAACCAGAATCTTTTTTTTTTTTTTGCAAATCAGAAAAAAATGAAGAGGCGAATCCGCGAACTAACAAATTAAATTGATGTGGCCTTATAGCTGTGACTTAGAGATTTGGTTGACGGAGAGTTTTGCTGTTGTCCTCCTACAGATTGTGGCAGGGGCTGACGGACAACTTTGCCAACGTGTTGCCGGTGGACTGGAACTCCTCCTACACAAGGCAGCTCTACAACAAAGCCTTGAACCTCAACGAACAAAAGGTAACTATGCTCCCTAACTGTGCAAGGTCCAGTCTCGGTGTTATTTCATTTGTTAGCTGTTATATCTGCAGAACTTTCCAGCAAAGTCATTAATGTAACACAGCAAAGCCTTGAACCTAAACAAACAAAAGGTAACTAATGTATGCTCCCTACCTATGCAAGGTCCAGTCTCGGTGTTCTTTCATTTGTTAGCTGTTATATCTGCAGAACTTTCCACCAAAGTCATGACTGTAACACAGCAAAGCCTTGAACCTAAACAAACAAAAGGTAACTATGCTCCCTACCTATGCAAGGTCCAGTCTCGGTGTTCTTTTATTTGTTAGCTGTTGTATCTGCAGAACTTTCCACCAAAGTCATGAATGTAACACAGCAAAGCCTTGAACCTAAACAAACAAAAGGTAACAATGCTCCCTAACTGTGCAAGGTCCAGTCTCGGTGTTCTTTCATTTGTTAGCTGTTATATCTGCAGAACTTTCCAGCAAAGTCATGAATGTAAATTAATAAAGCCCATGTCACACATTCAGAACCTCCCCCCGACCACCAACAACCAAGGTTGGCTGAAGTTCAGGAGCAGTCTGACCAGATTTAGGCCACACATACCTTTCTATATGAATCAAATCAAATTTGAGTTAAATTTTAGTCAAATTTGACCCCGACCCCTGCTGACCTACTCCCAAACACCAGCCAACCATGGCCAAACCTCCTGTCCACACCTGAATTTTTGAAACATTTTGAAACATTCGGCTGGCGCAGCTGAACAGTAGCCGACCTGGCCAAACACCAGCTGACCTTGCTCCCGACCTACTCCTAACCATGGTTGGCGGAGTTCGGCAGTGTTCAGGAGGCCATATTCGGCTATGTGTGACAAGTTTTTAAGGTAGATATTAAAACTTCCTTTAAAAGTTTTGTGCTAGAAGTTCAGCACCACGGACAGGACCATAATAACTGGAATGGAGGTAGGGCTGCGTACCTAAACGTAACATCAGGTTTATCATTTATGTACAGGTCCGGACCTGTACCTGTACCTGAACAATTTGGCAAACTAACATGCTCTACTCAAATTCTTCAATAATGACAGAAACATTAATAAAGTGTAGACAAACTTCTCCTTTTTGATTCCTAGATGTCTGTCGGTAACGAAAATATGCAAAAATATTGTTGCGAAATGAGAGAGACAGAAACTAACTTTATTTTAATGCTGGATGTTCATTTTTCTGGCAGGCCTCCTTGTGTGTAGTGATCATCAGTAGTAACAAGTATGGATTTTTGTTCCGGTCCAAAAAACCGGTCCACCAACGTTTCGGTTTTTCCGGACCGGACTGATACTATTTTTCCGGTCCGTACACCGGTACGCACCCCTACATGGAGGCAACAAAAATTTTAGTACTGGGCTAATCCTGGTGAAGTGTTGCCAGCACAATTTGATGCTCTTCCATTTTCATGGCTGTTGACTTTGTACTGACGCAGTGTTCCAGCCAGACGGCTGTCCCACGGTCCTTTGACGCCCTCTTCCCGCTGGGGACGGCCTAAGCCCGAGAGGAGGCCGTCCCAGAAAACAACTGATAATGCCAAATTTTTGCAAGTCTGTGGTTTGATTGGCATTAAACTTACCTTTACTCAGAATGCGGGAAATGGCGTTTAAGAGGGTTAAAAATTTCCAGGGAGGGCATGCCCCCCGGACCCCTAGAAATCTCGCGCCTTCGGTGCTCGCGGCCGGGCCTGCGACCCTCGGGCGTCGCCTGGCGGGAACACTCTACTGACGTATATCAATATTTAACTGTAACACAGGAAATAGGGTAATACTGAAGCGCTGGTTGTTCCAAGCAGTAAAAAATCTGAGAGAGGCGTTAACGACCCCCTGCTGATTGAATGAGATTGAATGCGCCTGTGCTTAATGACCCCCGACAGTTATCAGCTTGACCCAGTTCTCTGATCTTTGTCATCTCTAAGTTCTATTGATGTCACACCTGCGGACGTTTTTTCAGGTCAGGCATACCGTCTTCACACGAAAATAGGTGTTTTGAAAATACAGTCAAACCTGTACTAGCGGTCGCCCTTGTATAGTGGTCACCTCAGGCCATAGCAGTCACTTTTTGCTGGTCCCTTGAATTTTTCCCATTGACCTAAGCATTAAGACTAAGCTCTGGACTAAGAGGTTGGGAGTTCGAATCCCGGCTGTTGTCGCTCATCCGACATGCACGCTGCTGGAGAGGGTCGCAGTCCTTAGGACGGGACGTTAAGGTGTGGTCCACTGTTCATTGTGCTTGTCGAAAAGAGCTCAGGGAATTTCCCCGGTACAATGAACCTGTAAATACTGTACATAGCGTCTGTCTTCTCTGTCACAACCAGTGGGAGAGTAGCTCTTCAGTGATGCTAAAACTGGTTCGAGATCACATTCACTTTCACTTTCTTTCCCTACAGAGAGAGGAGCCGATGAACCTTGACCTGTCTGATGATGAGGAGCTGCGAGAGTCGTTTGATGCTCACTCCCTCATCATCTCCAGCCTCACCCAGGAACCCATCTTCACTGCCGAGGAAGTCATCGAGGAGATCGACGAGATTATGGGAGAAGTATGATGTTAACCTGTTCTTTGTGAAGAAAGGGTGGGCTCACCACGACAATATACCGGGTAGTACAGTAAGTGGTGGCGTGTTACGCTGAAGGGTGGTTATACCGGCTATGCAGATACAGATACAGAAGCTGGTGTGTTACGCCAAAGGGCGGTTATACCGGCTATACAGATACAGATACAGAAGCTGATACGTTTTGCCAGAGGGCGGTTGTACCGGCTATACAGATACAGAATGTAAACAAGTAAGTTTTCCTTTTGTGAAATATATTTTGAAAGGAAAGAATGTAAAAAAAAACATTTTATATCATTCACAATGTTCCAACAGGTGAACATAAACATGGCATATTGTTAAAGTAATGCTGAAGGTTCTATATCCTTTTGCAACCCAAAATGAGGAGCTCAAAGAAAGTAAATCTTATCTCTTGATGTCTGAGCTGTTCCAACAAAAACAGATGACAGGTTACCTGGATAAACATAAATAAAGGTATGCTCGACCTGTGTGGCCTTCAGTGTCAAACTCATGCTAGAGCAAGTATAAGAAGGTTCTGTATTCAACAACCAGAGGTTTTCACATCCGACATTACGATGACCGTCTGTCACCTTCTTCAGGGCAGCAATGACGGGTTCTGATTCATACTGCAGCTAGATGTCGCTGTTGCAGTCATACAAATGCGGTCCCAAACATAGGGGATGTAGAAACCCACTGGTTGTTGAATAAAGAACCTTCTTGTAGTTGTACAGTGTCTTTTTCAACCTAATGAAATTGTTCACTAATGCAAGAGCATCTTCTCCTTTCTGCAGACATCGATGGAGGAGGAGACCCCTGTCAGCGAGGACAGCCTGTCTGTGCTGTCCCAGGAGATGCTGGCCCTCAGGGAGAGGTCCAACACCGTCACCAGCTACGACGAGAGTAAGGCTGCTGAAGGCAAGAGCAGAGATGCATTTACACCCATAACATCGTTAGGCTACTCCAATTTAATTGGTTGGTTCTCGGATTCGCCTCTTCATTTTTTTCTGGTTTATGAAAAAAAGATTCTTGTTCTGAATCAACTCAAAAATGCTCATGTTTTGCCCCCAACAGTTGAAGAAAGTCCTTTTCATCCTACTTGTTGCAGTTTTTCCATCTATCAATGTAGTGGTTTGATTTAAAGTTCAAAATTCATTGTTAAAATTTTGATAGGATGCCTAGGCCTCTTTTTATTTTATTTTTTTGGCCCTGTCGCTTCATATCTTTTATGAAAAGATCGGAGAACCAACAAATTAAATTGCTGTGGCCTTATCCCATTTATTTCTTCTAGCAGTAGATGTTTTGACTGTTGGTTTATTGCGCTATACCTTCACCTGCTTTTACTACTTCCACTTTTATACTACTACTACATGTACCATGCAGAACATTTGCAGAACAGAAGCTTTGTAGAAAAGGTTGTTTTTTTCCTCTCCACTCTTTGGACATTTAGATGACATGCTACATTGTTATATGTTTTGTATAGTATTTACAATGTTTTGAACATATGTTTATCATGTTATTTGTTATTACACATAGTGCAATGTATTTGATTTGTCACAGTACAGTGAGAGGTATTCAGAGTTCTCAGTTAACTTGTAGCAGCATCAACGTAAATCTTCTATAAAGATGTAAAAACATTATGATTATGAAATGGAAACTAAACTTTAACTGCCAACACTATCTACAAAGAATTGGGACTTGCCACACCAATTTAATTTGTTGGTTCTCTGATTTTTTCAGAAAAAATATGAAGCGACAGGGCGAAAAAAAATAAAAATAAAAACAGGCCTGGGCATCCTATTATAGCCCCAAATGCTAGAATTGGTGCCATGAAGTCAACACAAAAGACTGGGTTAAAATTTGAATACTGAATTTTGAACTTTTAATCAAACCAGTGCGTTGGTAGATGTAATAACTGTAACAACTAGGAGTAACAGGTCTTTCTTGAACTGTTGGAGGCAAAATATAAGCATTTTTAAGTTGATTCAGAACCAGAATTTTTTTTTTTTTTTTTTGCAAATCAGAAAAAAATGAAGAGGAGAATCCGAGAACCAACAAATTAAATTGGTGTGGCCTTACCACAAATTTTCGGTTGACTCCATCAACCTTGTTCACGGAATGGACCCGTCTACTCTTGGAACGTGACGTCAGAGACACGTGACCGTAGTAGCGGGTCATACGTGCCAGATAACTTGTGTCTCCCCCCGTCTCTGTTTAGGGTGAACAAGGTTGATGGAGTCAACCGAAAATTTGGGATAAGTCCCAATTCTTTGTAGATAGTGTTGGCAGTTAAAGTTTAGTTTCCATTTCATAATGACTTGTACCAACACAGATGAACTTTCATGATACAGTGTATGTAAAAACATTGTCATTGCTAGGAAGTGCAGAATCCAGCATTAGGACCTCAACAGGGCATTGTTTTCGTGATTTTATTCCACTCAAGTCTTTGTGCAAAACTTTGAGTGTAATAGTGGCAATGTCGTGAATAGAACATAGAAAAAAATCATTCGTCACGTTAAAAATGTGCACTATCCGAAACAGCGAAGAAACGTAAAGAGAGCTCTGATGACCTCTGTTGTTCTGGAACTGATTTCTTAAGTTCTGTTGGTTTGGTTGTAATTTAATGATTAGTTTCTCCCACCTGACACGCTCGCACCTGTAGGACCACCAGGTGAGCTAGCACTCCGCTTCACACCTGCTCACTTCGCCCAATCATGTGCCTCCTCTCATTACACCTGCTCACTTCGCCCAATCATGTGCCTCCTCTCATTACACCTGCTCACTTCGCCCAATCACCTGCCTCCTCTCATCACACCTGCTCACTTCGCCCAATCACCTGCCTCCTCTCATCACACCTGCTCACTTCGCCCAATCACCTGCCTCCTCTCAGCTTCTTATCCCTCGCTGTCCTCATACAGCTTCGCTTTGTTTTCAATCCACTCTTCTGGTCTTCTTATGATTCTAAGAAAGGGATAAGAAATTATTCGATCTATGATTTCAACACATAGCAAAATGATGCACAATATTGATGTAAATCTACAGAAGAAATTGTATCCATCAAAAACACAGGGGTGTTCCTCCCTGTTAGTCATTAAAGTAATGTTACATTTCTGTTACACTTTTTGAAAATCTATTTTACTTTCATACTTTTGGTGGATAACAGTGACGTAGTCCATTAAGCTGGGACTATATAAACACCATGGTAAAGACAGATATTTTCCAAGGACCATTCCCTTCACCATTGGCAGCAGCCTTTGTTAAGGAAGATGTCATAAACCATCTAGTAGTTGGACTGAAACTAAGTGAAAGATGTATCTGATTGAAATGTTAGACATAAGAGAACTTTTCTACCATCAGCAGAAGAACTGTGGAACAATCTTCCCGAGGCAATAGCCGTGATGAGAGACAGACAGAAATCCAAATGTGAAGTTAATTCTTTCCTCAGTGCAAAACTTTGACAGCGTTCTGTCTATCACAGTCCAGCTGATAGTGCTGTGGAGAGCCGACATAGATTTTTAAAAAATCTAAAAAAATGTCCATTAGCAAGTAGATCAACACAACTGGAAGAAGGATTTTCTTTGCTGAAGTCCTACGCAGATTTTGAGAGATGTACATATTAGTGATTAGAGATGTACATAGTAGCCCAGAAAAGAACAAGAAATAGTCATGCCTTCAAGTACCAGAGCTATCAACCAAGGATTGAGGTGTTCAAAAACTCATATTTTCCTAGAACTATCGTAGAGTGGAACTCGCTGCCACCAAGTACAGTAGGGGTATCGTTAGTAGATTGTTTTAAACATTGTTTAGAGTTAGACGTTCAAAGGTTAGGTGTAACAGGTCATTCAGTGTTATGTAGCCAGCTGCCGCCGCGCCGCGTGCCTGCGAAGCTGGTGTGTTACGCCAAAGGGCGGTTATACCGGCTATACAGATACAGTTGTGTCAAGTGAAAGTTGAGAAAGTTGCCGGTGTTGGTGCAGGTCTGAAGAAGCTGCCGCTCCAGACTCTGAACGAGGTGCTGGAAGAACTGGAGTCGACCATTAAGGAGTACTCTGAGATCCTGATCCAGCAGCTGGCCCTCAGGGATGAGCTGGTGTATGAGAAGGAGGTACGTCGTCTTCTTCTTCCTTATTACATGCTGTCCCAAAAATAAATTTCAATTGTCCCGAAGTGAGGGTGAACTGTCCCAACTTGTTTTTTGGGAAGTAGTCTATGACTTTAACTTAAAGTCAACTTAATTTTGCACTCCCAGGCACACTATAACTGCAGAGTAGACAGGAAATTCGGGGGGACTTTCCAGATCCAAAAGCCGGGACGTGTGCCTGATAAACAAAAGAAGGGCTGACATTCTGATGTTGATTATTTTTCTATTGTCCCAAAAATGTCCCAAAGTGTCTTTTTAGTTGTCCCAGCCTAAATTTTAGTGGCCATTGGACCACCTTTAATTTCGAGCCCTGTATAAATCTGAGAAACTGTGCCTCCTGTCCCCCAGGTGAAGAACCAGTTCATCTCCGCCCTGCTGGCTGTGCAGAACAGACAGCGGGAACACAAGCAGAACAAGGACAACAAGAAGAAAAGGAAAAAAGTAAAGGGAGGCAACGGCACCGAACCTGGAACTGTAAGTCTTCCTGTTTGTTTGTTTGTTCAGAAATTGTAAGATGACAATACAAAGTGTGCACGAGGAACTGTTAGTTTTCCTGTGATGATCGTGTTGTGGCCATCGTAGTAAGCCCTGTTGTATTCCAAAACGTGTTATTCCAAAACATGTTTTGAAATGGACCACGTTTTGGAAATTCAATATAGATGCATTCCACTTTGTAGTACAGTATTCCAAATCATGTTTTGGAATGGAACACGTTTTGGAATACAGATGCATTTCACTTCGTAGTATTCCAAATCACGTTTTGGAATGGGACACGTTTTGGAATATAGTCCTATAGTTTACGTTCCGTTGTAGCTGCACTTGACTTGTTGACAAACAAGTGACATAGATGATGATGACATAGATCTGTATGTAATCTTATAAATGAGATTCAAGAAATTGTGAATTTTTTTAATGCTTGTTTTTCAGTCGAAGCGTTGAATATTTTTTCAGCGTGCCATGTTGTTGGAATGCTCACCTTTTAAGTTTCACTTAGCGGGGGAAACTCTGAAACATCGAAATCCTATTTAAGGCTACACGGTTTGACCATCAACCCATTTGAGTAGCCGGGGACTCTGGCCAGGCTAACCACCTCTGCATAGTTATCCCTGCCTGCCGGAAGGTGCTTGGGCTTAGGAAAAAAAATGTAGTGTTTCCTGTTTCAGTCCTGAAAAAATTAGGGTCGGTAGGTAGGGATTATCTTTTTTTTTTCTTTCTTTTTTTTTTTTAGACTTTGGCGATCTCTGGTGATCCAACTTATACAGTACAGTATTTTAAATTGCATGAGGACACTTATATTTTCAATGTAAATGTTGGAAAACCGCTTGTACAACGTTTCATCACTCAGTTGTCAGATCATGGAGATAGAAAAGGTTGATCAGCTTGAAAAATGTATGTCCCTTGCAGGGGTCCACAGGAAAAAAAAAGACTAGGCTTTGCAGTTTTTTCTAGGGTCGGTCGGGAAACAGGAAACAACATTTTTTCCCTAGGCCTTGTCTGGTGCACTTCCTTTTGGATCGCAGGCAGGGGGTCTGCTCTGCTGCCGTGTAATTTGCCAAAGATGGATTTTTGCACAATTACAGACCATGCTCCTGCGGAGGCGCTCGGTCATTACCGCCGAAAGGTCGGGAAAAGGCAGCCGTAATCAGGGTGCAATAGAAAAGTACGGGAGGTCACTACCTGGGTAAAGTCCCGGGCAGCAGGCAAACTTCTGGGCTGCACGGAGTTCAGTTGGTCGGGGAAAGTCAATGAGATTCATGAGAAATACGGTGGAAGAATCACCATCACTGGGAACACGGAACATGTCTAAATTACATGAAGTGCTGACTTGATTGAGATGAATTTTACATCTCACCTTCTCACTATGGGCTCAGCATGCACCAAGATTGTACTGGCTTCAGTAAGGTCAGTGGATAGTGCTGTGTACCGGTTCGCTAGGTTCAAGTCCAAAAAAAACTGAATTGCGGGAACCAGTTCCGGGCTTGGTTGGAAAAAAAACCATGTCACATACATGTCCCTTTTCGCTTCGAACTACATAAAACCTTCCATAGATTGCAAAATCTGTCCTGCAAAATGAAGAAAACATTGCCATTGGGCATTGTCAAGTGTCGGCCTCCATGCTATGTGGCCACAGTTTTGCCCAGACAACACTGCAAGGTTGCCAACATGCAATTTTGTATATACCGTGGGTTTAAATCTGGACTTACAAGTCCGGAACTGAACCTAAACCTCTGGACTTGAATCCGGACCTGAACCTAAACGTGGGTTTAGGTACACAGCACTATCAGTGGAGAGAGGCTTCTAGTAACATGGCCACAGTTGTCGGGGGTCTGAAATCGTGCCTTGCCTTTTATCCATTAAGGCCACACCAATTTAATCTGTTGCGTCTCAGATTTTTTCAGAAAAAATATGAAGCGACAGGGCGAAAAAAAAAAAAACAGGCCTGGGCATCCTATTATTGCCCCAAATGCTATGATATGCCATGTAGTCAACATAGAAGGCTGGGTTAAAATTTAAACATTGAATTTTTAATTTTTAATCAAACCACTGCATTGATAGATGGCAAAACTCTAACAACTAGGAAGAAAAGGACTTTCTTCACTTGTTGGGGCCAAAATATGAGCATTTTTGAGTTGATTCAGAACCAGAATCTTTTTTCTTTTTTTTTTGCAAATCAGAAAAAAATGAAGAGGCGAATCTGAGAAGCAACAAATTAAATTGGTGTGGCCTTAATGTACAGTCATCACAAGAGGAAGGAAACCAGTGCCATCAGCTGGATTAGAATATAGGATACGTTGGGTTGCCGAGTCTGTAAAAGTGCTTTATCACGATAATTTTAGTGCATTTTTACACTCTCAATTGAAAGCCCTTGGGCCAACTCATCCTTATGCCTGCATCTATCGGGAAGACGTCAATATTCAGTGCCGGAAAGTTGAGCATCAGGAAGATGAATGCCCGCGGTCTGGCTTGTGCCCAGCACACAAATCTCCCCATCAGGGATGCAGCTTGTCCAATTCCCGGCAATGGACCAACAATCAGATTAAGTAGAGGAGTAACTGCAGCTCTCTCTCTCTCTCTGGCTCCTCAGCTATCTGATGTTTAAGCCATTGATTCTACCATCCAGATGGTTTCTGAAATGATGCATGATGTGGTATTGACACCACCGACATGTGGAGGTCGGGTGAGGTTCAACCCCAGAGGCAGGAATTTCGTGCAGATGAAAGAGTGATGAACTACCCCATCACTGTAATAGTACATACAAGTGGGAACTAAAATGGGTTATACTTACTGCCTCATGCCAGGACATACTTTTCTTACTGTCATTGCTAGTAGAATACTAGGCATATGGTTTGAGATCATTTTCATTCATTATTATCATGTAAGCCTTACATTATGCGTTTGTCCCAAAGGTACTTTTAGTTTGAGCATGTAATTTTATATGTTATACATTATTTGTAGTGGCCACAATTCCAGTGTATTTAAACACACACACATTATTTTCGTACATGTTATTCTAACAGGAGCGTTTTCTTCCCTTGATGATGAGGTATTGTTGGCATGATTTATGGGAGCATACGAAATGCAATTTGTCAGGGATTTAGTAAAGTGGTCATCAAAGCAGAGGTCATGGATGCCGACCCCGCAACATGTGTGGTTGGATGATGAACAGCTCAGCTTATGGGAGTTAGGCCACACCAATTTAATTTGTTGGTTCTCGGATTCCCTGCTTCATTTTTTTCTGATTTGCAAAAAAAAAATTTTTTTAAATACTGAATCAACACAAAAATGCTCATATTTTGCCCCCAACAGTTGAAGAAAGTCCTTTTCTTCCTAGCTGTTACAGTTTTTCCATCTATCAATGCAGTGGTTTAATTAAAAGTTCAAAAATCACTGTTCAAATTTTAACCCAGCCTTTCATGTTGACTTCATGGCTCCTATCGTAGCATTTGGGGCTATAATAGAATGCCCAGGCCTGTTTCAATTTTTTATTTTTTTTGTTGCCCTGTCGCTTCACATTTTTTCTGGAAAAACCCGAGAACCAACAAAGTAAATAGGTGTGGCCTTAGGTCTGAGTTCCAGTAGACATATGTGTTCAGTATTTTCATCCCTGTATCATGTTTGGAAATAGTATGACATCTTTGGCTCCTTTGTTTCTATTAATAGTAAGTAGAACGACAAAGCACAGATGTATTTGTAGTGTCTTTATGTCGCCAGTATCACAACTGCTAACAGCAACAACAACATTACCTGTAACACACATGCCACACTAACGCTGTTCATGTCTAATGTGCATTATTGTAGACATTCTGAAGTGCCTTGTTAAGTCAATCACCACTTGCTTGTCTGCTTCTTTGTTCTCTCTTCCTACTGAGATGGCTGTTGGTATTTGTTGCAGTTTTTGTCTGGGATCTTCTTCCAAATCTTCTAAGACACGAATAACCTGCCATTTTTTAAAAAAAATCCTAATGATGATGTCAAAATAGGTGCAACCAATCAAACAGCAGGATAACAACTAATGTAGCGACATCATCGTATGCCCAAAATCTCTGTAGCTTTGAAAAACATCTTTGTTGTTACAGGCATCCTCCTAAATGTAAAACAGCCAATGGCAAGATGACGTTCACTAATTGTGGCCATAACAAGATGGTAGCTACAGATAAGTGTCCTAAACATTAGGGCATCAGATTTGTGGGTATTTATTACACTCCATAGTCATATCAAATACCGTAATAACCCCCATGAGCATGGTCCTGACATGGTTACAGGTCATGGTAAGCCAGAGATGGTTAATTGTCCTGTCCCTGGTGCTGAATCCACTGTTACTGTTACAGTAGTGCAGCACACTGCAATGGGATTGCATTAGCAGTCCTGATTTGGTATTGTATTATCATTGACAGCTTAATGTTTGGCTAGTAGCATCTTGTTACCTTTTTCCTTTCAAATAATAATTGAAACATTTAGAGTTGGCTCTTTCGTATAGCAACATATCTTCCTCCTTTGTCATCCTTAACTGAGGTGAAGCATGATGCTTTTTCCGTAGCAACATATGTAACCGGTAAAGAAACTGCCAATCAAACCAAAAAGTGAAAACAATTCACAGTGTATTGTAGATAGGGTAAAACTGGTCCAGTTTTCTCAACACCTCAGCATATTTGAAATCCCATCATGACATGGTGGCACATCTGAAATGACACGGTTGATTTGGCCACCCCTGGAAGCCGCACCGGTTGGAATATGCGAACAGATAAGATAGGAACCAGAGGTTCATGGTTATAGAGTACAGCATGTGACCCAGGAAATTGATGATGCAGGCTGAGAGATTCCGCAGCTCCCAGCCTGGCAGGGAATGGGTGGACACTCCCCGGGACACATCCGTCAGCACAGTCACACGCACGTACACTCATTTGCATCCCCGGGACGGCAGGATGACGACCATCCGTCAGGTTCCGGGTCGGAGTTCAAATCTGACCAGGGTTCCAAATAGTGCGTCAGTAAATCGCCGGATCTGGGTGGTTGTCACGCTAAGTTTGGCTCCCCCTTGCTCGGTGATCGTTATAGATAATCAAATAGTTTTCGTATTTACCGAAAACCCCGTGGTTTGTAGTATTTTTGGGCGTGGTAAAGTCGGACGGCCAGCGAAGCGTTTTTGGTATTAGTCCGCAAGCAAGGGTGATGCGGTTTTGTCGCCTGATGACCCAAATAGCTGCGTTCTATATACATTTTCAAGGGATTTGCGCCACCGGAGATTGCGGAAAACTTATCACAACAACCTATGTTTTTTTTTCGTTTTTCAGAAACAGGAAGTAGTGAGCTTTTTCGTCATATAAGCCGTTACCCGGGAAAAATTCGTTTTTTCTCAGCAGCTCCGCTAAAAAAAGTGTAAAAAAACGATATTTTTCGGGTCCAAAATTTACATTTCACAACAGTTTCTACCCAAAATGAAAAGTCAGCAGACGATACCCAAATACCTATCGGAAGCCGGCTGAAAACCTCTGTTCACTGGTATAATAAGATTTTCCGGCCTACTTTTCTTGGCGGAATCGTAGCCCTTCGGCCTGGGGGTGTCCGCCAGACACAAAATCGTAAAAAAAACTCCGGTCCGAGACCTTAAAAGGACGGCGCATGCGCCAAAAATGACGTCATCGATGACGTCATTTCGATGGATTTTCCTTATTTCGGCAAAAGTTGTAAGATTGTCTTGAAAAAACGACATCGTTCTGCCGTTTTCGGTTAAAAAGTTAGTATATTCATGCCCAGGCCCTTGGCGCCCCCCTCCCCCTTTTTTACCCCCCCCCCCCCGACACTACGTATAGGCAACTTCGAGCGTTCCTGTGCGGAAAACTGTTCTTACATGAATTCACTTTCTGGGTCGTTTGATGTGAGTCGACTCGGAATTTGACTTAAGTATGATTTCGGCGATGTCTGTCCATTTATAATAACTTAAATGAAGATTTGACACCAAAATTTAAGTGTTTTAAGCCTTATTAAGGCAAAACCTGGTTTTCCGAATTTCGGTTCAGGGCTCCTTACTGTCGCGATCTTCTTTTCTTTGGGTGGTGTGTAGTGATAGCCTAATAAGTACTTCACACATTTCTGTAGCGCTTGTTATAATTGCTCGCTCCTAGCTTGGACAATATCACCTAGGTTGTGTTTTTACCCGCGTAAGAATCCAGTCTTTCACACACTTAAGTAGCGTTTTCGTACTTAATGGGCCATTCAAGGCGAAATAGTGAAGAGTTTGATGTCGGACGCGTTTGATTCGGAATGTGCGCACTCTGGTCTATCATTCAAGGTCAAAATCTGACGTATTTTTCATTTTAGTTTAAAGCGACGAAGCAAAAAAGCAACCCCATGCCGTTTTCCCAGGGGAACTGATGACGTCACTGCGTTACGTCATCATTGCCAAGGTTTAAGGGCTGTTTCTGCAAGTTTGCAGCACCAAAACGACTAAAACATCACACATGTCCGTAGCCAAGGGCCCGGGCAGATTATCCTTTCCGTTTTAACTGTTTGGAGAGAAGTGATGACTGAAAAAACGATACTTTTTAATTGCTCCATGTTATAACGTTGCCTGGAGTCCGCGTCTTGGCAAGATAGCCTCAGAACACGGTACTTTTCACATGACTTTAAACCTCTGCCGCGGCAAAAGTAATCATCGCAGACTAATCAAAGTTGGATATATGGTAGATATAATGTTTTTGAAGAATAAAAATTATTTTTATGAGAAAATATTCTAATTAAGGTTCCGGGTCGGAGTTCAAATCTGACCAGGGTTCCAAATAGTGCGTCAGTAAATCGCCGGATCTGGGTGGTTGTCACGCTAAGTTTGGCTCCCCCTTGCTCGGTGATCGTTATAGATAATCAAATAGTTTTCGTATTTACCGAAAACCCCGTGGTTTGTAGTATTTTTGGGCGTGGTAAAGTCGGACGGCCAGCGAAGCGTTTTTGGTATTAGTCCGCAAGCAAGGGTGATGCGGTTTTGTCGCCTGATGACCCAAATAGCTGCGTTCTATATACATTTTCAAGGGATTTGCGCCACCGGAGATTGCGGAAAACTTATCACAACAACCTATGTTTTTTTTTCGTTTTTCAGAAACAGGAAGTAGTGAGCTTTTTCGTCATATAAGCCGTTACCCGGGAAAAATTCGTTTTTTCTCAGCAGCTCCGCTAAAAAAAGTGTAAAAAAACGATATTTTTCGGGTCCAAAATTTACATTTCACAACAGTTTCTACCCAAAATGAAAAGTCAGCAGACGATACCCAAATACCTATCGGAAGCCGGCTGAAAACCTCTGTTCACTGGTATAATAAGATTTTCCGGCCTACTTTTCTTGGCGGAATCGTAGCCCTTCGGCCTGGGGGTGTCCGCCAGACACAAAATCGTAAAAAAAACTCCGGTCCGAGACCGTCAGCCCAGTCACACGCACGTACACTCATTTGCATCCCCGGGACAGAAGGATGACAACCATCCGTCAGCCCAGTCACACGCACGTACACTCATTTGCATCCCCGGGACAGAAGGATGACGACCATCCGTCAGCCCAGTCACACGCACGTACACTCATTTACATACTCGGGGGAGATTCATTTGCGCAGTGGGGTGGGACTGGTGAATCAGATTCAATCTTTGAAATGGAATAAACTTATGTTGTTTATATTATATCCCATTAATCCTATCCAAGGGCAATTAAAAAGTTCACAAATGTACGTGCATACTGGAATTTGAACAATCGTATTTGATATCAGTATTGTCTACTTTTGTCGTAGATCACATGTAACTGTGGGCTGTTATACCGGCTTTACAGATACCGATACAGATACAGATGTACATGCATATTAGAATTGGGACAATCATGCAAACACAGTACAAGTGTATTTGATATCAGTACTGTCTACTTTTGTTGGAGATCACAAAGGTTATCTTAAAGATTGCACTGCTGATTGGTGATGATGGAGTGTCAGAGGGTCACCGTTTCCATCAGACTGGCTGATGGCAGCGAATCATAAGCTAGAGAAAACTGCACACATTACCATTCCATCTACACTCCCTGGACAAATGTGATTAGGTTCTGGGAGTTTCGCTGCTTCAGTTCTGCTGTAGAGTAGTGCTGTGTACCGGTTCGCTGGACTCAGTTCCCGACTTGTAAAAACGTTTAGGTTCAAGTAAAAAAAAACCCTGAATTGTGGGAACCAGTTCCGGTTGGAAAAAAACCATGTCACGTACCCCTTTTCATTTCGAACCACATAAAACCTACAAGTCCGGAACTGAACCTAAACCTCTGGACTTGAATCTGAACCTGAACCTAAATGTGGGTTTTGATACACAGCACTACTGTAGAGTGTTATTAGTACAGATGCCCTGTTCTGTGGAGCAGACGGGGTACAGAACTACAACTAGAACTACCATTGCACAGATTAGTTTGAAATACTTTTTGTTTATTACTTTTTAATCTTTTTTTTATTTGCTCCCTTTCATTTTTTTCTGATTTGCCAAAAAAAACAACTTCAGGTTCTGAATCATGCTCATATATGGCCCCAACTGTTTAAGAATGTCCTTTTCTTCCAAGTTGTTACAGTGTATCTATCAATGCAGCAGTTTGATGGAAAGTTTAAAATTGATTGTTTGAGTTACCCAGGTATGTTGACTTCATGGCTCCTATCATACCATTTTGAGCTATAATAGGATGCCTAGGCCTAAGTCGCTTCATATTTTTGCTTTAAAAAAATCCAAGAACCAACAAATCAAATAGGTGTAGCCTAATATACCCAGAACATAGGTTATGAATGCAGGCCTGAACCTAGTCAGGTTGTGTGGAAGAAGGTCCAGTTATGATGATTTCACTCATTTTAGAGTGAAAATTTTTACAAATCATCACAAGCAACGAATTTGTTATGGAACAAAAAAATTAAATCATCCTCCTTTGTCTACATAACTTTATAAAGAAGCACCATTCACGTCTTTCCCATTCCCACATAAGTTTGTCAGTGATAAATGTCGAGATTCCACTAAAGTTTCTATTTTCTGTTTCCAGCCCGAAATGTCAGTGCGAGAAATCCCTGCACACTCACCTGTAGGTATTAACTTCAGTCACGTGCTACAGGGATGTCTCCAGAGAACAGCGCGTCGGCAGAACGTAATGCACCTGCGCAAAACCCGTAATGTATTGTGCATAGCACTTTGGCAGAACGTCTCATATAAGGTTGAATTAGAGCATATAAGGTTGACAGCCTGTCTGTAGTTTTCAGATGTTGTATAGGAAAAGATATCGTCTGCAACAGGCAAAATTTTGATGCAACGTTGACCAAACATCCAAGGAAAAACGTGAAAAATTAGGGTTTTGCGCAGGCGCAGTACGTTCTGCCGAGATGCTCCAGAGAACACCCCCCAGGGTCTGGATGGGCTAACTTGGAGACTTGCTTGTTCGAACCTTTGTCTATTCATGAAATACACGAAACAGCCTGCTGGCAGTGTAAGATGGTAATCTCTAAGCAAACCAACCTGTGTTGGAAGTGAAATTGGACATTAATTTTCATGAAAACTTGTCTACCAGTTCTCCAAGAAGTCCAAATTAAAATTGGGAAATATTTCTTATTAAAACTTGACTACCGGTTCTCCAACAAGTCCATCCATAAGAGACTGCCCAAACCTGGGGACATCCCTGGTGTAGAAGCTTGGTGGTGGGCACGACAGTTAACACAGCATTTTGTTCTTCTCTGTCCTCCAGCACTCTTCCTGATTTCAAGCTTTTTCTTGTACTTGTAGATCTCACATCCAAGGGAAGCAGTTTTTTTTTTTTCAATCTTGAGGTGGAAAACGGGGCCAAGGACTGATGTCTCATAGTATACCTGTCTTTTTATACTGGTGTCTTGAGCAACAACAAAAATGGTTGAAGCTCCAGAAACGTCTTCTACCGGCTGTAGTGGGAAATGATGTACTGTACAAACAGAACATACAGTAGCCTTTTCATCTTGATATTATTTTGTTCCTGCTGCACTTTTTCTGCTGCTCGCTAGGTGGTGCTGTGTCTTGTTGCAGCTTTCTTTTTACAGCCACAGTGTGGAGTAGAAGATTATTTTATTTCCACTATTGGTGCCAGTATGAAGACTGATCCTTGACAAACTCTTCTCTTCATTGCAGTTTCTGTACACAGTTATTCCATACGAGAAGAAAAACTCCCCTGTGATAACTGAGGATCTTCAAATACTTACTAAAAGTAAGTCAAACAAACCATTTCACCCTGACGGGTCTTTGAGGTTATATATTACATATAAACGTATCTGATGCATGAAGACTTTGATCAGGGTATTATACTGGCGCAGTGTTCTAGCCATTGTCCATCTTTCCGTCATTTGATGGAATCTTACCGCTCATGACGGACAAAAATGGCACGTAAAGATATGGAAAGAGATGTCATTAAACTAAGCTTAGTCCACCAGCAAAATTTGGCCCTCAAAATGCAGGAAATAGCGTTTCAGAGGGTCAAGATTTCAAAATTTCCAGGGGGGGGAGTATGCCCCCCGGATCCCCCCAGAATGGGCCTTGAGCACTTGACATACATTTTATGTAATGTTACATCAAACAAAATTGAGATGACAGGAAAAAAATTCTGTCTGGCTAGAACACTGTACTGGGGTAACGTATGATGTACTTGTGGTACTGAAGTTGTCTAACTGACTTGTGATGCACTGTACACATTTTCATCTTGCCATGTACGCGTTACATTCATGTGGTGTAACCTATACCCTTGTTTCTAACATGACATTCATAAATGGACGAACAAAACAAGCATTTGCATGACGCACAACTATTACAACTGTGCGTCGGTGAAGGTTAGACATCCAGGTAATAAGATACGCCAAAAAATAGTTACTCAAGCAACTGGATATGATCTTGGAAACGGTCAGACGTTTCAGGCAGCATCCACTACCTTTCGTCAATGACTCTGGAGAAAAATTGCAACTGTGGACTACTAAATGTTGATCTTTCTCCCTCCAGTATTGGTAGCCATGTCTGAAGACAGCGACAAGGTCCCCAGTTTGTTAACTGACTACATTCTCAAGGGTGAGTTTGCCTTGTTTTTACCTGTACTATTTTAGTCAGCTCGGCGCTTGCTTTCTAATATGCATGAAGTTTATTATTATTGCATCATGTTACAAAGTACAACAGGGTTTAGAATCATATTTATTTATTATTTTACATTAAAATTTGTGATGTTTATGCTATACTGCATGAGTTTGAATCACATGTGCATGACTTCTTGCATTTTTGTGATAGTCTTGTAATGTATGCTTTTAGTGATGAAGATATATCATTTCTCTGTATTGAATTTTTTATGTTTGCATGCCATTAATGATCTGTTACTGCATTTTGTTCATGTTCAAACTTCTTAGATTTGGTGTTTTTGTTTTTGCATTTGTGGCTGAGTTTCGAATAAAAGTACCATTTTATGATCCATTCATTCATTCACTCACTCACAAAAAAACTCACTCGGTCACCAACATAGCCTGGATGAACTGACACACCATATCTCACCCATGATGTCACCGGTCATGTGACTTCACCTGCCAGTCAACAAATAACACACTGACAGGATTTGCACAATCATGGAAACTCTTCAAAAGTCTCGGTCGAAAGTCCAAGAAAGGCTGATGAAGTATGAAATTTAGAGGTGATGAAAATTCACTTTCCTGATTAGAGAAATTCTTACATGAAAAGCTGAATATTTGATGAACAGGACTGTTTATACTGAAACACCTTATCGTACAAACCCTTCGATATTCAGACCAGAGCTTTGGCCAGATCCAAAGTTGTCATAGTCGTCCAAATTTCTGTTAGAAACCCACGCTTACGGTCTGGCATGATTTGGTCTTATTTTACTCTTTTCACTCATTTTGTCAAGATGGCAGAATTGCCAGACTTTTTGTACTTCATCAGCAACAAAATTCTGTCCCGTGACAGAATCACAAATGCAGGCTAGAACCCTGATTCAGATTATATATTTAACCTTTGTCACTATAACCAGACTTGATCATGCTGTATACTCATTCTGTTAACTTAAGTTCTAACCTCTCTAACATCATCCCAGGCAGGGGTAGGGTGGAGCAGGGTTATAGAGCTGCCACTGGTGTGAGATCTACATTGTAGTTACTAAACTGTTGGAAATCATTGGTCACACATTGAAACTTTTCTGGTTGCTATTTGATCAAACATGTATATTGGAAATTGATTATATTATATAAGAAATCAAAAGCCGCAAGTACAAAATGGTTCAATATCAATAAGTGTCTGATAGTAAAGCCATTCTAGTGTGTTTTTGAAAAATTAAGAAACTTAAAAAAAACTTTTAAAACCTATTCTTATTATAAGAAAACAAGAAACATACAAAAAGAATTTTTTTAGATTCAACCATTTTTTTAAACATATCAATTAGTTCACTACTGCACTTCCTTTATCCAACTAGCATTAATTTTTAGAAAAAAAACCCTCAACAGTAGGATGTGTCTGTACTGAAACCTGAAGTCCCCATGATGGTAGTTTTATACCCTCTGCCCATCCCCTCTGCTCTAACCCACACACCTCTAGTCTACCTCCCCGCCTGAACTAACAACACCCCCCTCTCCTGCTCTGGTGAGACTCTTGCTCTTCAAAACCCAGCTTGCATGCACAGGGGACCAGTCTCTGGGGTTTGCGCAGGTTTTACCTAAAGTCTACTACTTGCCTAATTTGGCAACCCATTCCAACCAACCCATTTGGCAGCATTTGCTTTATTTGACCCTCTGTTTGCCTTGTTTGGTAACCACTTGCCTTTTTTGGCAGGGCAGTGCCATATATGGCAACCGCTTGCCTCGTTTGGCAAATTGTTTGCCTTGTTTGGCAAAACTTGCCTTATTTGGCAATACTTGCCTTATTTGGCAAAACTTGCCTTATTTGGCAAAACTTGCCTTATTTGGCAAAACTTGCCTTATTTGGCAATACTTGCCTTATTTGGCAAAATGCTTGCCTTATTTGGCAAAATGCTTGCCTTATTAGGCAACCACCAGCCTATTTTGGCAGGTGCTTGACTGACTTATTTCCATCTTATTTACACCATGCCTTCAGCCCTCTTCTGATGGAAAACTAAGTAACAATCAGCAACATGTGAGTGCCTTATCTAGACTACTACAATGGTTTATAATAAACTACCCTCCCCGTAATAGCACCAACCTCAAATCACAAGGTCACTAATCGATAATCCCTCACCTGATTCAAGTGTGGAAATTCTCTCTGCATGTCTATTTACTGATGATTAATTAATCAATTATGGGATGTTAATCAATGATCAGAACTGATTCTTAAGGCTAGGGGAAGCAGACTGGAGGTTGTGTTAGAGAGACACAGTAAACACCAGCACGTCGGCAGAACGTACTGCGCCTGCGCAAAGCACGGATTTTTCACGGTTTTCATTGGATGTTTGGTCAACGTTGCACCAAAGTTTTGCCTGTTGCAGACGATATCTTTTCCTACACAACGTCTGAAAACTACAGACAGGCTGTCAACCTTATATGCTCTAATACAACCTTATATGAGACGTTCTGCCAAAGTGCTATGCACAATACATTACGGGTTTCGCGCAGGTGCAGTACGTTCTGCCGACGTGCTCAGTAAAACCCCAGTACAGTAATTGCACTACGTTGTTTGCTATCTGGTTACCCAGTAGTTTTGCACACTAATAATCTTTGTCTTGTTGCAAGAAGCTGTGTGTTGTTAATTGTCTCGGGGTTTCATTGTCGCCACTGAGGCTGGTGAAATCACGAAAAAACTGGTACAGCCCTCATATCCCTGGCATATAGTGGCCAGCTTCTTAACATTTTTTACCATAAGAAAAGCCTTCCTTCCTTAACCTGCTGTCCCCAGGACCTCAGCTTGACAGTGAGACCCCGTAAGATTGGATGAAGGACTTGCCGTTAACCTATAACAAAAGTTGTAACATGTAGTTGTTTGGTCAACTGTTCTACTTTAACTGAAAATTAGACTCTGCAGACTGTAAAGAAGTTGCATGTATTGTACCATAAGTGCTGTTTGTTGATACATTAAAACAACACATTGACATGCACACTACATTTAATTGTTGATTGGCAATTTTTAAAATTTAGAACTTGTTCTAGCCTTTGGATTTGGGGATGGATTGTCAATTTAACAAAAAATCCTTTTGTATGAGATGAGGAGTTTGCTGTTGGTAAAACGTAATGAATCTCCAAGGTCAAGTTCATCATGATAATGCTGAAAAAGCTTAATTTGAGGAGGACATATTACCCAAGATATACAATAATTCTTTTGTTCTTCTTCAAGTAGTCAAGTGGAAGTCAAAGATGCATGCAAATGTCACACAAAGAAATTATACAAAACAACACAAAGATGAGTGGATTCATCCATGGACGATGTTATACAAACAATGGTTCCCGAGTCAAGCTTAACATTTAATTTCGGTTTTGTACTATTGCTGTTTTAGAGATTCAACCTCCAAAAGTCTGAGACAGATTAGATTATAATGTATGTACTTTACAGATTCTAACTTGTTGTGAAGCAAGTTTGAACTGTAATTTCCAACACAAGAAGTTGGACGTACCCAAATTTTCGACTGTACAACTCCAGTCTTTGTCAAGGAATGAGCAACTTTCTGCTACCCATGGTCCACTGCTCACCGAGTCACGTGTCATTTGCATAACATGACGTCACTGAAGCGGTGGATTGCTCATCCCTTGACAAAGACTGGAGTTGTACAGTCAAAAATTTGGTTTCTTTGTTGGAAATTACAGCTCAAACTTGCTTCATAATGGCTTCTACCAGCGCGTCGGCAGAACGTACTGCGCCTGCGCAAAACCCAATTTTTCACGGTTTTCATTGGATGTTTGGTCAACATTGCATCAAAATTTTGACTGTTGCAGACGATATCTTGTCCTATACAACGTCTGAAAACTACAGACAGGCTGTCAACCTTATATGCTCTAATACAACCTTATATGAGACGTTCTGCCAAAGTGCTATGCACAATACATCACGGGGTTTCGCGCAGGTGCAGTACGTTCTGCCGACGTGCTGCTTCTACCAAGTTGAACACAGATGAACTTTCAGGATAAGATTCTGACTTGGTTTGCGTGTCGTTCGCAGTGTTGTGTCCGTCCCAAGACGGGTGGTGATGGTTCCAACATGAGACCCGCCGGACCCTGCCTGCCCCCCCACCTTCCAACCCCGCACCCTGAGATGCCATTTGGAAGAGCCCCCCCCCACCGCCAGGACTCTCTCAGGACCTGACTCGTATTAACTGCTATGGGAGGAACAGAGACAACTGTGTATCGGATGTAAGAAGACCCACAGACTTTTCACAGGTGTGGAGGAAGATGATCTGCAGCCTGGAAACACAGTTACTGTAAGGAGGTTAAAAAAACTCCCTGGTTTCGTTGAACAGATTAATTTGTCACGTATAGATACAGTTACTAGAGGATTCTTTCAGCAGTGACAAGTTTTTGAAGGGTAAGAATACTAACCTCCAAATTTTGGATGACTATCAGTCAATCTTGTTCACGGAGTGGCCTAGTCTCGCGGAGGAAGGAGGCAACGGGGGGTAGGGCCCAGCAGACCAATGCAAGTCTCGGGCCTAGTCTCGCGTTCTCGCGAGACTAGGCCACTCCGTGAACAAGATTGACTGATAGTCATCGAAAATTTGGAGGTTAGTATTCTTACCCATCAAAAACTTGTCACTGCTGAAAGAATCCTCTAGTAACAACTCCCTGGTTGCTTTTGAAATGTGGAAAATTGAAACTCATGTCAGTTGATTCGGGTCAGGTGATCAACAAGAATCTGCAGCATTGAAGAAGTCTTCTCGATTAGTCCAAGTTTGGTTAGGATAGGAAATTATTCCTTTTGCAAGGTCTCAGCTGATAAAGGTGGTTCCAGATGCCTTGATTAAATACGTGCAAATCAGACTCAGTTGTGTAAAACCTGGGAAAGCTACTCAGCTATTGCAAGTTGTATTAATGGGTATATGTAGACAAACGTCGTAACCTCTTTATAAAGTAGGTAGAGGCAGAGTCAATGCGTGGATCGCTTCACATCATTGTCTTCTGTGTTAGACCAACTCTAAATTTTACACACCCCTGCACTGAGAGTGAGTCAGTCCATGAACCTGTCACAATGTTTCTAGCAACCGGGTCATGCCATTTACAGTGCAGGGGGGTTTGCATGCTTTGGTCTAACAGAGAAAGGCAACAATTCAGGTGGGAGCACGAAACGTGTTGACTGCCATGCTCTTTTCTAACACTGGAGGACACAAATGCTGATGATGTATAACCACGGTGTAACAAAATTCAGTATGGATGACTGTCGGCTCTGGAAATTGTAGCATGTATGTGAAAAAAAAAACTACAAAATATTCCCGCTTCTAGAAGCTCATGCATGCCTCCCCTCCCTAGCAAGGTTATGTGTATAGCTGGTGTGGAAGTTTGTATATTATGGAGACAAAAAAATAAGTGCAAATGCAAAGGTATCGTACAGCAAGTCATTGATATGGATGTGACTGTCAAATGATGGTGCTACGGTAAAACGCCCTGGCCTGCCATCCAGTAGTTTATAGCTCACCTGTTTATTATTGTCAATCCTGCCATGTAAAAAATGCGCTTCCAGTGTTGTGGATACATGTTACTGATAGAGGGATGTGAGGTGAAGTTAGAAGGAAGAGACGGCCATTGGAAAATGTAGTTCAGAAGGTAAAGACATCATTAACATCGTGCTTGAAGTCAGCAGTGCAGTTCTCACAAGAGTTGATAGGTGGTGCTCATGTGCTATTCTAATAACTCAGGTTATAAAATATTGTTTCAGTATGTCACACCAATATTGCCAAGGGAATAAGTATAATCAACGACACTGTATAATGTCCTTGGTATAATCTGCGATTCTGCCTATCACAACAGGATTATACAATTCTCACACAATTAATACTTGACAAATCACCTTGTGAGCTAGCCGTGGCAACTGTTGCAGTGCTTCTTTTACTTGCAGTCTTATATATTAGCCCTTGTTGTTAGGGCTAATATATAAGACTGCAAGTAAAAGAAGCACTGCAACAGTCGCCACGGCTACTTGTGAGCGTCATTTACTACTGTTGAGGGATCATGAAGGCACAAAGAATCTATTAACACACCAAGAGCCAACATGCAGATTGTGAACTCTATATAGCACCCACCACTGGTGCAGCTTTGAAATTGAAGATGTCTTGTCTGAAACAGGTAATACAATGTATAATGAGATATTGTGCACGTGTGGAAAGGTATAAATGTATAATGATGCCGGTTTGGACAAAAATCAAGACGTAAGCAGTAAGGGAAGTTGCACACAATGTATTAGGGCAGGTTAGATAGACCATCTTTGTAATGCTACTATATTTAAGAGGAAGATCCTTGTGTGTATGTAGATGATAATTATAACTATCAGTGAAAACCAGCTTTCTGGGTAGCAAAATGCATTGGCCATTTAATGGTGTAAAGTTGCTTAATAATAGATTATTCTGCAATGCTTAGACTTGAGATTTTCCTTTTGTAAAAAAAATGTACATTACTGTCACAGTGATTATTTTGATTGCGAAATTTTATGTTTTGTACTTTTGTATTATTTATTCCTTTTAAGTGTTCGAACTGCCAAATTGTTGCAACGTTAGAATAAGTGAAATGAATTCTACATTAAATCTAGGGTTTGAGTATGTAGTTTTCCTTTATAAGGAAGTTTTGGGACCTTGGTTTTAAAAAAGTACGTAATTCGTTATATGGGCCTGATGTAACAACAAGCACCACCATTCGTAACTTTGTCATGTTGCAGGTGCATATTTCAGACGTATGTATATTTTGATGGTGCCTCTGTTTATGATATTTTAAAGGTTGGATATGAAGATGGTTTTGCAACGATTAAGGCACAACTTTGATGGCCAGTAGACAAAAGGAACAGACTAGAGTGTACATACAGTTGTTGTGATAGCAGGAAATGATTGGATACTTAAGGCATTGCCTGTGACGGTGCAGCCTTCGTAAGTTGCAAGACATTAACCATGATACACACATGCTGGGTAATAAATGGGCACTCTTCTACAAGCCGAGAGTTTGTCTTTTCTGATCTTTTATTTATTTATTTATTCGGCTGAAGACACAGCCAAGGCTGCCCAACTAGCACGGGGCTGTTATTAAGGGCTAACCTTGAGGCCAGTCACTGTAGAATTTGCACCATCGCACACCGGGGCATGCCCCTACTCTTTTTCGAAGGGTGTGGTGGGTTCTTTATCGTGCGTGAGGTGTGGCTCTCCCCAAACACGGGACCTCCATTTAACGTATAACCGAAGCTAGGTACTCATTTCCACCTGAGTGAAGTGAGGAAAGTCGTGTAAAGTGCCTTTCCCAAGGGCATAAGATCGGTGACATGGCAGGCCGGGTTAGAACTCGGGACCTCTTGGTTCCGGGCCAAACACTGCAGCTAGGCCACACGACCCTACTTTTCTGATCTCTGTAAGTCCTGGTACAAAATTCGAAGTTTCCATCAAAAAGTAGAATTTTGTCCTGTTGTGTTTAGTAGGCAAAGGTATGCCCAACTAGACGGTGACCGTTTCTTATAAGTCCAACCATAAATATAAGTGCAGACTTTGAGAAATTAGTTTGCTTTTTCCTTATATATTCATGTACTGAATCATTCACAACACTAGTGATTCACAGGAGAGTGGGAAGTCAACATACAGTGGCTGTAATATTCAGAATAAGCACAATAAAGAGCAATTTCTCATTACAAAGATATATTTCCTATAATAAGTATAGCTTCTAATACGCGATTATATATAATGGTGTGAGGACAACCATTTCTGGTTGCGCGCTGACACGCACACAGGTTACCTGCAAAGGTGCCTCAGTTCTCTATCCTAGAAATTCTGATCAGACTTTTTTCAATACTGTCTTGGCATCACAAACTTTAAGATGGCACAAGCCTACTCACTGTTGATAATAATCACAGAGCTACATGTACATCTGAGCCTAAGGCCACACCAATTTAATTTGTTGGTTCTCGGATTCGCCGCTTCATTTTTTTCCGATTTGCAAATAAAAATAAAATTGGATTCAGGCTTTGAATCAACTGCAAAATGCTCCGATTTTGCCCAAAACAGTTGAAGAAAGCTCCTCGTCTGCCTTGTTTTATAGTTTTTTCATGTATCAATGCTCTGGTTTGATCAAAAATTCAGAAATCATTGTTTGAATTATAAACCAGCTTGGAATGGGGACGTCAAGGCTGCTATCGTAGCTTTTGGGGCTATCAGAGGATGCCTAGGCCTGTTTTTATTTTTTTTTCGCCCGGTCGCTTCATATTTTTTCTAAAAAAATCCGAGAACCAACAAATAAAATTGGTGTGGCCTAACGTTCATATTTTGTCACCTCCACATGGCCATTTTTGACTCCTCAAAGTTACCACACATGGAAAACAGCAAGACTATATGTTAGCATGGATGTCAGCCATGTTAGTTTTAGTCCACTCCCACTGATTGCTAGTTAAGAAGGCTACCCAAGTGTTTCTTGTCATTCCAAGTTGCTCAGGTGTCTGACTAAAGATATATATATATTGGTTTATTTCAAACACAAGCAAACAACGCGAGTAATGCCCAATGCCATCACTTCGCAGCCACTAAGGCTGAATTGTGTGGTTGGAAGCGTTACAATTAGTTAAAATCTTCTTAAACTTCTTAAGCAGTAATTAAGATTAATACAAACATAACATTACATTTCATAATATCATGCTATCTTTTACACAGAAATGTAATATATATTATGGTTTTATCTGACTCATATGACTTTTATATTTGTTATCTCACTATGGAATATCAGAAAAGAACATTCTCCATTTCTAGTGTCACCGACTACACAAGTTTGTTTGACACACCCTCATTACATTTGTTTCTTATCAAACTTGACATTCTTCATTAGCATCAAAAGTTTGAAAATTTCAACAAAACTACAGAAATCGATGTACAGTCTTGCTTGCAACTTCGATATTAAACAGCATGACCAGATTCACAATGCACAGGTCACTGCCATTATTTATGACGGATACGGCTCTATTATATATCTATAATCTATATATTAAAATTATATTATATAAAACCTGTAATACATATCATGTTGACCCCTTCTAACTTAGGTAACAGCATGACCAGATTGTCACAATGCACAGGTAACAGTTAACTGTCTTACTTACTTTACTTTATCCATCCACTTCTACCGTCTGGGGTGTCGTGGGGAGGTACAGTTGGCGGCTGACGGCAAGTCTGGAGGCTGTTGTTAATGTAAGGCCATGCCTGTTTAGGGTGTCCTTCACAGTGTCTCTCCATTTCTTCCTTGGTCGTCCCCTGGCCTTGGGTCCAGATTTTCTACTGTTATATGCTCTTTGTGGCACTCTATGTGGTGACATCCTTACCAGGTGTCCAAACCACTTAATTTGTTGTTTGTCAATAAACTCTCGGACTGGCCTGACCCCTACCATCTGTCTGATCGTGGTGTTTCTGATTTTGTCATGTCTGGTCCTGTTGACAACTCGTCTCAGGCACCTCATTTCACACGTGATAATTTTTTGTTCTAAGGGCTTAGACAATGTCCAAGTTAACTGTCAACGATGTTTAATTTGATGGTATTATACTAACATCACCATCATCATCGGTTGGCTATTATACTAACACTATACATTATACTAAGTTAACACTAAAGTCTATATGACGGATACGGCTCTCTTCAGCATAAAATCCTGTTGACCACATCACCTCACAAGCTCTTCCCAAAGCTGCAAGACTAAAGCTATGAGTTGTGTTGCTATTTCTGTTGCCTGTGGAAACTCTTCTTAATCAGTGGTACACAGCTGTTTGCAAATATGACCACGTCGGCAGAACATACTGCGCATGCGCAAAACCCTGATTTTTCACGTTTTTCATTGGATGTTTGGTCAACGTTGCATCAAAATTTTGCCTGTTGCAGACGGTATCTTTTCCTATACAACATCTGAAAACTACAGACAGGCTGTCAACCTTATATGCTCTAATACAACCTTATATGAGACGTTCTGCCAAAGTGCTATGCACAATACATTACGGGTTTCGCGCAGGTGCAGTACGTTCTGCCCACGTGCTGCAAATATGGCACCTCCTACAGCCTGATGGCCCAGGGTGTGAAGCTTCCAGGCTCAGCTGCAGGAAACTGCAACAAAAACAGCAGCAGTGAATGACTGAATGCTTAAAAACACTGCGGTGGATTTCAGTCTACTTTTCTCACACCTTTGGTAGCAAGGCAGTGTAAGGCAGTTGTCGTAATAATGCAGCTAACTGTATGTATTTGGTATCAAAGTGCAGAATATGGGGTAAAAAGCTCTGCCAATATAGTACAACGATAAGCTTTAACCAGGACTTACTTAAATTTTTATTTCATTCACATATTTAATGAGTATTGGGCAGGAAGCACAGTTGCTTATATGACGCCTTCTACTCATTACAAAAACAAATATAAAACACAAAACACAATGACAAAATACATACATAATTACAAAGTGGGTAAAAGAAAATGAGTACAAACAAGACAAGTTACTTAAAGTTTGTATATTTGACTTGACTTGAGGCGGTATGCCTAAATACCTCAACCGCCCTCAACCCCCCTCAACCGCCCTCAACCCCCCACTTCCTGGGCTAATATGCAGTGAACATGTGCTAAGAACCCTTTTTAACGCTCTGGATACATTGCCTATGCAATTATAAATAGGAAATCACTGTAACTCTGGCGTTTTACCGGTTATTTTACGGTGCGCCGCGCGCCCGAGGAACAGGGTCCGCCATCTTGTTTGTTTACGTGAAGCCGCCAGAACGCATCGTGCCGTAAGTTTCAAGTCAAAATAAGGAAAGTGAAAAAGCTTGTGCAGCACGGAAAATCAGCAGATATAGAGGGAAACCTCTTTAAACATCATGTTTCTGGTGGTGGATTTTAGCGCTCAATACTTATATTTATATCATACCCGGGCGGCGTAACAGTGCTCCCGGCCGTGTTGTATTCTCCCGTACGACCGGATGTATAAAACGGGCATCCATAGAACATTCGAACGCGCTTCGCCCCAACCGTGACTGCGCCGCTTTCGAAAATTCGAATACAGGATTCGAACGTTGGAATGGATGTTGAGCAGTTTTTTTGTTTAGGGACACCAAGTTTTCGCTCATTTCGCCTTGAAAGACGTGTTTTCTAAGGTGGGTATGATATAAATAGCATACAACACGGTGTATTCCGCATCACCCTCGGTCTCGGCCCTCCCGCGAGTCGGATCGCCCTCCGGCCTTCGGCCGTCGGGCGATCCGACGCGCGGTCGGGCCGATACCTCGGGCAATACGGAATACACCGTGTTGTATGCTCTATTTATATCATACCCGGGCGGCGTAACAGTGCTCCCGGCCGTGTTGTATTCTCCCGTACGACCGGATGTATAAAACGGGCATCCATAGAACATTCAAACGCGCTTCGCTTGCGCCGCTACAAAAATTAGAACATTCGAACGCGTTTCGCCCCAACCGTGTACGCCGCTTTCGAACATTCGAATACAGGATTCGGACGTTGGAATTGATGTTGCTGCAGTTTTTTGGGCCAGCGACACCAAATTTTCGCTCATTTCGCCTTGAAAGACGTGTTTTCTAAGGTGGGTATGATATAAATAGCATACAACACGGTGTATTCCGCATCGCCCTCGGTCTCGGCCCTCCCGCGCGTCGGATCGCCCTCCGGCCTTCGGCCGTCGGGCGATCCGACGCGCGGTCGGGCCGATACCTCGGGCAATACGGAATACACCGTGTTGTATGCTCTATATATTGCGGGGTGGATCACTCCCTAAAGACGGTAACTCCACTTATGATATATCAAAAGTTATAACTTTAAAAAACTCGCAAATACTTAGACGTTACTATGTGATTTTTATTTATAATCGTATAGACAATGTATACAGAGTGTAAACAAGGGTCCTTAGCTACATGTACCCTGCATATTAGCCCAGGAAGTGGGGGGTTGAGGGCGGTTGAGGGGGGTTGAGGGCGGTTGAGGTATTTAGGCATACCCGACTTGAGGCTCTTGTGAGACAACAGGCATAACATGAGTTTTATAAACAGCAGCGCTAAAATAGCTCAACCTTCTTGTGTCCCAACTGTGGCTGGGACTGCCATGCGAAGATAGGGCTGATAAGCCACACTACACGCTGCACACGGCCACAACACCAGACATAGAGTGCTACCATCATCTCTCAAGATAGAATATTCCTACTACCTACTAATATATATATAATGTTTGATAAGATATCAGAATGTAATAAGAAAAGAAGAAAGACATTATACATGTAACTTTGTGCCAAGCTAAGCCTAACATTGAACCTGAAATATTTTAAACTATGAATGAGTCCCTTCGTGCTACAGCACCATGACCAGAGAAAGCTTGACCATAGACAAACCTTGCACAATAATATTTGTGAATAGTTTCATCAGGTTGGTAAGTCACTGAATAAAGAGACTCTTTCTACACAACCAAGACTTAGTGTTTTATTCAGCCGACGTTTCGGTGACCGTCTGTCACCTTCCTCAGGGCAATTCTGACTGGTTCACATTGCACTGCAGCACAAATGTCGCTGCTATAGATGCGTTCCTAAACGTATTTTCATATCTACACGTACACATGCACTGTTACAGGGAACTGTATTCACAATGCGGTCCCAAACGCACAGGAGTTGGATATATACATAATTGTGGTCAGTTAAAAACAAAAGCAGTTACGGAAGGTGACAGACGGTCACCGAAACGTCGGCTGAATAAAACACTTGGTTGTGTCACGGAGATTCAAATACATGTAACTACATCCTTGGTTGTGTAGAAAGAGTCTCTTTATTGACTTGCACAAAAACAGTTCCCTACCTGGGCGGTAAACTGGTCCTCGCAGGCCATGCGGATACGCTCAGCCGTCGCAGGGCTGTCCAGGCGGAATGTGCCCTTCAACCCTGCGTCAGCCCTGGCAGAGTAAATGGCGTCTTTGATGGCAAAGAAGACAGACGAAGCCAGGAAGAGTGGCGGCTCTCCAACAGCCTGGTGACAGAGTAATATGTACAGGAGTTACTGATATTTACTCGTGAAAAGACTGTTTACTTCAGTGACAGAAATTTTTCTGTAATCGTTGAATGCTGCAATGTGTGAGCAAAACCATACAGGATTTCTAATTTAGTCCACAACTGCACTTTCACAAATGTAGTAATGTAAAATGTAGTAATGTAAAATGTTTACCTTCACATGGTCTAGCCCAACAAACTTACTGCTATGTTTATTCTTACTTAAACACAGTCATTTCTATATATAGTAACCAGCCCCTCAAATATATCGTGCCACTTGCTACATAATGTAATCCAGCACCAGTTACCATGGTGACAGCCGTCTGGTCCAGGTCAGTGACCTTATGTGTTTGGAGAAGAAGAAGATGAAACTGAGCAAAAACAATATGTTTCCTTCTGCGAAGGTAAACATAATAACTAGGGGTACCTTGGATGAGAAGATTGCCTTGTCATTCGGTGCACCTCTCAGGAGGGACACGTTGAGGTGAACGGGGATGTCGGCGAAGCCGGGTATCTTGTACATGCCGGGTCCTCGTGAGTACAGCACCCCATCAGGCGAGTACACCTGCTCCTCCATGGTGAACAAGCCGTAGCCCTGCACAAAAGCTCCTTCAACCTGGAGAAAAACACAGCGGAGTTACTGCAATCCATGCATAGGTCATAACAGCACAATGTGGTAGGTAGCATGCAGTAGTCCAGTGGTTAGCGACCCTGCCTCTGAACTAAGAGGTTGGGAGTTCGAATCCTGGCTGCTGTCGCTCACCCGACATGCACGCGATTGAAGAGGGTCGCAGTCCTTAGGACGGGGAGTTAAGCCGTGGTCCACTGTTCATTGTGCTTGTCGAAAAGAGCTAGGGGAATTTCCCCGGTACAATGAACCTGTAAATACTGTACATTATCGTCTGTCTTCTGTGTCATGACCAGTGGAAGAGTAGCTCTTCAGTGAGCTAAAACTGGTTTGAGATCACTTTCACATTTTTTGGTAGGTCAACATGACCCTTTGTTTAACACCTCGGCAGCCCTGGTACAACTGGTATTAAATTTCAATGAGAAATGATACTTATAAATTATAAAATATCCATACGCACGTATCCTACAAGCAGAGCAGCAACGAGGGGGCCATAAATTCTTCACGACTTTCTGGCTCCCCAACTGCCAACCAAAGACACTCTTGACTGACTGACAGCCAATATTGGACTAACTTTAAGGTAAATCTTTTCTGCATAGACAGCATTACTATTTTGATGTATACATGAATTGCATGTCAGACTCTGTGAATAATTTCACTAGGTTGGTGGAACATAGGATATTAGGATTTTTAAGGGTATTAGTTTTTTGTACATCATGCATAGTAGACCATGACAATCGTCATACAAAATAAATAAAGCGAGTCTGGATAATAGTTTTTTTGCCCAAGAAAAATTGAGAATTATTGAACCTCCCTGGTTTTCCAAGGAAACCATATGGTCTAACCCCAGTCAGGTGATTATGTATGCATATTTATGTGTATGCAAATGGTTCTTCTATGAAGGTGAGTCTACTTTATATTAGGAGGTAGACATTTTCATGTGAAACAGCCCAAATTTTGCTACTAATACTAACTGAAAGGTTTTTAAAAGAAAATATGCTTAAAGTTTATAATCTGGATTATTAAAATTTTTCTACCAAATCTCCCAATATGAAAAGTCTGAAAGGTATAAATACTTAGAGTAAACAACATGCTCACATATCAATATTCAAAGATCAGCTTCAGACAATTAAGATCACCATTATGAATAAGACTTAAATCTAAAACAGTTTGCCACACCCTGGTACTGCTGAGCTGCTGAAGCACGTATCCTACAAGCAGAGCAGCAACGAGGGGACCATAAATTCTTCACGACTTCCTGGCTCCCCAACTGCCAACCAAAAACGCTCCTGACTGACTGACAGCCAATATTGGACTAACTTTAAGGTACAAAAATATTTTCTGCAGAGACAGCATTACTTATTTTGAAGTACACATTAATAATGTCTGTACATGTCCGTGAATAATTTCACCAGGTTGGTGGAACATGGGATATTAGGATTTTTTAGGATCCAATATTACTTATTTTGTACATCATGCACAGTATATATCTTATATTTATAGACATTTTTCTTCTGTGACTTCAAGTGACATCTACAGTGACTGTAGATTTAAAAAAAAAGTCAAACTCTGTGAAATAGATAATAATAAATGGTAATAAACTGTTGTTGCTATAATTGCCTGCAGAAAAATTGGTTAAATTTCAGTGTAGGTCCTACTACTTAAACATGATTGTATCATCTTTTGTAGGCAGGACAGTCACACCATGGGAAGAAAGGTGCGACACATGCTGATTTTCCTTCTCATCATCCTGAAGGATCCCAACATGCCAGAAGCTCGCTGCAGGTATTCCTATATAACCCGTGGGAACCTCACCCACATCACACAGAACATGGCAACAGTACTGTCCCTACAGTACTGTCAAATTACAAACATTCATCCTGGTACATTCTCAAATCTAACAAAGCTCACAAAGTTGTTCCTAGGTTACAACCAGATAACTGACATTTGGTCTGGTGCATTCTCAAATCTACCAAAGCTCACCAAGTTAGTATTAAGCCATAATCAAATAACTAACATTCAGCCTGGTGGATTTTCAAATCTACCAAGACTCACAGATTTGTACTTAGGTGGCAATCGAATAACTAACATTCCACCTGGTGCACTCTCAAATCTACCAAAGCTCGCAGAGTTGGACCTAAGCTCCAGTCAAATAAGTAAAATTCAGTCTGGTGCACTTTCAAATTTGCCATGTCTTGCAAAGGTGGTGCTACTCAACAACAGAATAACTAACATTCAGACTGGTACATTCTCAAATCTACCACAGCTCAATAGTTTGTACCTAAACCTCAATCATATAAGAAACATTGAGCCTGGTGCACTTTCAAATCTACCAAGTCTCACAACGATAATGCTAAGCTACAGCAGAATAACTAACATTCAGCCTGGTACATTCTTAAATCTACCAAAACTTAATAGCTTGATGCTAAGTGACAACCAAATAACTGAAATAACTGACATTCAGCTAGGTGCAGTCTCAAATCTACCAAAGCTTGAAGAGTTACTACTAGACAGTAACCGAATAACCAATATTCATCCTGGTGCATTCTCAAATCTCATGATCACAAACACATCCTCGAATCTACATGTACCCCTGAAATACCTGAACTTGAACTCCAACAAAATAACAGAGATTCATCCAAGGGCATTCTCAGATCTACCACATCTTGAAAGGTTGTATCTGGAGTCGAACTGGATATCATTCCTCCCCATGTCAGTTTATGGCCAGTTGACATCTATCTCTGTGGTCAGGATTAAAAAGAACCCCTGGCACTGTGACTGTAGGATGGCTTCCTTCCGGCAAAACATGACAGGGTCTTATTCATTTGAAGACCAAATAGTATGTACCAAGCCTGCTAAGCTCTATGGACAAAAGCTTAAAGATATTAACCCAAAAGACCTGATCTGTCAAGTGTTAACTAGCACTATGTCAACTACTACACCTGTTCGCAGCCAACTGGAAAGTGGTAACAACTCGTACAATTCCACCACTCCCCGCACCTCACACTATCACTGGTACTTTAAACAAAACGCTGGCCCAACAGCACGCCCTGTAGGCACCACATTCACCACACTGTCTGTCGACCCAGCTAAACCAGAAAACAACACTTCCCATGAATCTGATCCCAGTTTCCCCAAACCTGTTCTCATTGCCAGCTCTATCTGTGGCCCGATAGCTGGCATAGTCCTGATTGGTGCCATCTTTCTCACAATCTGGTACAAGAGGAGGGCCGGGATTCCCCCTTTAGGCCAACCCAACGTTGTTTCGAATGATAGAAGTCTCCGAGTTAAGACGCAACTAGCTGTTGTAGCTAATGGTGATCATCACCAGTATGAAGATATGGACACCAAACATGACAAGACAGGGCAGGGTCAGTCTCAGGCCACCACTGATCATGATAAATTGCTGAGTACTAAAAATCTGATATACACTTCAGAGCTGGTGGCCTCAGAGTCTAATCCTGTGTACAAAAAATGTACAAATGATCGGATAGGGCAGGGCCAGAGTCAGAATACCACTGATGAAACGATGGATAATAGAAACCTAATATACACCACAGAGCCACCTGTTTCCGAGCCTACTCCTGTGCACAAATGTACAAATGATCAGATAGGGCAGGGCCAGAGTCATAATACCACCGATGAAACGATGGATAATAAAAATCTAATATACATCAGAGAGGCACCTGCCTCAGAGCCTAATCATGTGTACAAATGTAAAAATGATCAGACAGGGCAGGGCCAGAGTCAGTATACCACCGATGAAACGATGGATAATAAAAATCTAATATACATCAGAGAGGCACCTGCCTCAGAGCCTAATCATGTGTACAAATGTAAAAATGATCAGACAGATCAGGGCCAGAGTCAGTATACTTCTTTGCACGAATGTGTTAAACCAACACCAAAGAACCCAGAATATGAAAGTGCAGGTGCGGAATCTGACGAAAACAAGGCCCTTGTAGCACAAAACAGAAATACTAAGACTAAGTATACATCATGTTCCTCCAAAAGAAGATGATGAGCCTCCTCATTTCGCGCCAACCTGTAAAGATACTGATCCCCTGCCAGCTGTCTCACAACCACATTTGTATGAAGATGTGGACTCACCACAAAAGAGCCCCAAACAAAAAGATTCAGATCTTAAGAGCTTTGCTAAAATCGAAAGCTTTGGGACAGCCAACAAAAACATGCCCACTAAAAATGAGCCTCCTGAACTTCCCCCACCCCGTAAAAATGCTGAAGATGCCCATTCTGCTGTCTCACAGTTTCATTTGTATGAAGATGTGGCCTCACCACAAAAAAGCCCCAAACCAAAAGATGCAGGTCAAAAGAGCTTTGCTAAAAACAAGAGCTTTAGAACAGCTGACAAAAATATCCCCCCTAAAGATGAGACAACTGTTAGTGTTAAGGTGCCTTCTAAGAAGCTAGATGATGGCAATAAAGAGCATCACAACTACAAAAATCATGACCTAAAATAGCATCATGGCAATAGTAAGTGTTGATTGAGTGTAGCATGTTCTGCAATAACGTTACATATTGTGGTAGTTCTGAATTTTAGTGTAACATTTTCTGCCTGTTGCCTATTGTAGTAGTTCTGACGTGTAGCATTTTCTGCAATAATGTTACCTATTGTACAGTAGTAGTATTAAAGTTTACTGTAGCATTTTCTGCAGTTACGTAATATTACCAGTCCTATTGTACTAGTATTGAAGTTTACTGTTACAGTAGCATTTTCTGCAGTTACGTAATGTTACCTATTGAAGTTTACTGTACAGTAGCATTTTCTGCAGTTACGTAATGTTACCTAATTGTACTTAGTGTTGAAGTTTACTGTTACAGTAGCATTTTCTGCAGTTACGTAATGTTACCTAATTGTACTTAGTGTTGAAGTTTACTGTTACAGTAGCATTTTCTGCAGTTACGTAATGTTACCTATTGAAGTTTACTGTACAGTAGCATTTTCTGCAGTTACGTAATGTTACCTAATTGTACTTAGTGTTGAAGTTTACTGTTACAGTAGCATTTTCTGCAGTTACGTAATGTTACCTATTGAAGTTTACTGTACAGTAGCATTTTCTGCAGTTGCGTAATGTTACCTATTAAAGTTTACTGTAGCATTTTCTGCAGTTACGTAATGTTACCTATTGTACTAGTATTAAGGTTTACTGTTACACTATTGCATTTTCTGCAATAACGGTACCTACTGTAATTTGTAGTAGTACTGAAGTTAACTGTAGCATTTTCTGCAATAATGGTACCTAGTATTGTAATTTGTAGTTGTACTGAAGTTTACTGTTACAGTAGCATTTTGATCAGTAACATTACCTATTGTACTAGACTTGAAGTTTACTAGGACTGTAGCATTTTCTGCAATAATGTTACTTATTGGTACTAGTACTGAAGTTTACTGCAGCATTTTCTGCAACAACGTTACCTATAATATTGTAGTGTAATTAGGTGTAGTTCTATCCTGTATGAATCATACTTAGTACATGTGCATTTTATTGTATAATCTAAAAATGTTTCAACATCTCAAGTGCACAATTAAAGCAACTGAATTAGTTTTATTTTTCGTTCTTTCAATTGCAAGGGCCAATTCAATAATTGAATCTCCTTGGTTCCCCCAAAGAAACCAAATGGTCTAACCCCAGGCATCAGTGATTAGGATAAGCAAGGACATTACTTAGTATACAATCCTTGGGATATTCATGCTGAGGTGTTTTCAAGATCCTTAGAATATTCATGCTGAGTGTATGCAACATCCTTGGGATATGCATGTTGAGTGTATGCAAAATCCTTGGGATATGCATGCTGAGTGTATGCAAAATCCTAGGAATATGAATGTTGAGTGTATGCAAAATCCTTGGAATATGCATGTTGAGTGTATGCAAAATCCTTGGAATATGTATGTTGAGTGTATGCAAAATCCTTGGGATATGCATGCTGAGTGTATGCAAAATCCTAGGAATATGAATGTTGAGTGTATGCAAAATCCTTGGGATATGCATGCTGAGTGTATGCAAAATCCTAGGAATATGTATGTTGAGTGTATGCAAAATCCTAGGAATATGTATGTTGAGTGTATGCAAAATCCTTGGAATATGCATGCTGAGTGTATGCAAAATCCTAGGAATATGTATGTTGAGTGTATGCAAAATCCTAGGAATATGTATGTTGAGTGTATGCAAAATCCTAGGAATATGAATGTTGAGTGTATGCAAAATCCTTGGAATATGCATGTTGAGTGTATGCAAAATCCTTGGAATATGTATGTTGAGTGTATGCAAAATCCTTGGGATATGCATGCTGAGTGTATGCAAAATCCTAGGAATATGAATGTTGAGTGTATGCAAAATCCTTGGGATATGCATGCTGAGTGTATGCAAAATCCTTGGAATATGAATGTTGAGTGTATGCAAAATCCTTGGGATATGCATGCTGAGTGTATGCAAAATCCTTGGAATATGAATGCTGAGTGTATGCAAAATCCTTGGAATATGAATGTTGAGTGTATGCAAAATCCTTGGGATATGCATGCTGAGTGTATGCAAAATCCTTGGAATATGTATGTTGAGTGTATGCAAAATCCTTGGGATATGCATGCTGAGTGTATGCAAAATCCTTGGGATATGCATGCTGAGTGTATGCAAAATCCTTGGGATATGCATGCTGAGTGTATATACCTACCTACTGCACATTTGGAGGTACAATAGGCCACAAAATTAATGAGAATGAATTTACATTACATGTAATACATTATTTTGTTTAATTGATTCATTTTTTCATTGTATTCGTTTATTAGCTTTCCATTATTTCTTTATTCTTATTTATATTTCATTTGATAAAACTGTAAAAATTGTAAAATTATGATGGGGACGAGATCAAACAAGCCTTTATGGCTTTTCTTCCACCCCCTACAGGTTTACTTCCATTGATTTTTTAAACTTTTATCAATGTATGTGCTAATAAATGAATGAAATAAATACCTGTCCAATGTCTATAGCCGGGTTCAGGCTGTCCCCCACGTCCATCACAATGTCCGTGCGCAGAACCTGTGGGGTGTGGCAACAAGTCACGAGGTGGTGTGAGCAATGGGTGTGTAAAACATTATAGCTGACTGAATGAACTTTATTGCTCAACAATCACACATGGTACAATGTATGGCAGTATGACAACAATACTACAAAACTAAACTATCCTATAATTATAGAGGGCCTGCATGGGGGGGGGGGGTAGTTATTTCGAATTATGCAAAATTTTCGCCGCCAATTAAGAATTACGTTAAATTCTCAGAGCTGATTACGCCTTAACGATTTGCGGCAAATGTTACGAATTACGTTGATTTTTGGGGCGTCTGCCTACGAATTACGGAGACTAAAAAGCCCTGATTACGCCTTATTACGAAAAAGGACATGCAGGCCCCCATTATAGCTAAAAAATATTATCGATAAATAACAACATATGAGTGACAATATAGCACATCCAGTGTCATCCGACTAAATTACTGGTGGAGTTACAAATGTAAGAGTCAGAATAAAGATTCTGAAGAACCGGTATTATAGTCAGTTGGACCCTTTTTAGGGCCCACACCTGAAACTGAAGTAATTTGTATTATATCATTAACCCGGGCAGCGATAACGGTCGGTACTTTACGGTACGACCGGGCTTCCATAGAACGATTCGAACGCGTTTTGCCCTAACCGCATGCGCAGAAAATTCGAATACAGAATTCGGACTTTGAAATTGATGTTGTTGCATTTTTTGGTTAAGGGACACCAAATTTTCGCTCATTTGGCATTAAAAGACACGTTTTCTTGGGGGGTATGACATAAATAGAATACAACACGGTGTCCTCCCGCGAGCCGGTTTGCGGTCGGGCCGATTGTATTCTATATATCCTCACATATCACACACTGGTGTATAAGTTGCAAGAGCGCAAATTTTACCGTGTGATCCCCAGTGAGGCAATCGATCTCGACCTCAGACACAGCTGCTCCGTAGCTGAAGTAGTTAAAGGGTCTGCCTTCATTCTTCTGTAGGTCATAATTAAGTCCTGGGGTCCTGAACAGACAAACATTCACAACAAGGTAAGTCTACTGAAGAAACATTAAATTTTGCATTAGTAAGTCTAATTAAGAAAGATTTGAAACCTACAGTGGGCGTCACTGGATGACAGGCGAAAAATGTCCAGACTATGCATGATGTACAAAATGACTAATAAACTGGTGGATGTACCAACTACCAAGTACCTAATACCAGCCCAGAAAAGAACAAGAAATAGTCATGCCTTCAAGTACCAGAGCTATCAACCAAGGATTGAGGTGTTCAAAAACTCATTTTTCCCTAGAACAATCGTAGAGTGGAACTCGCTACCTCCAAGTACAGTAGGGGCATCGTCACTAGATAGTTTTAAACAATGTCTAGAGTTAGACGTTCAAAGGTTAGGTGTAACAGGTCGTTCGGTGTAATATAGTCAGCTGCCGCCGCGCCGCGTGCCTGCTGGTGTGTTACGCCGAAGGGCGGTTATACCGGCTATACAGATACAGATACAGATTTGCATTAGTCAAAGTGAAAAGCCAAGTGTAATGCTCTTGCCCATTACAATGCGGTCACTTTACTCTCTTATATCATGACTGTTTACTGAATCTTTCTTTATTGCATATTCTTGTCCAGATGGACTAAATGCACATGTGACCATATGAGGTCTAGAGCATGTAAGACATGGAGTATAGAACACTAACAATACTACATTCTTATGATAAATACTCAAAATTCTAACTATTAAGACAACACTGTACTATTGTTCATCAACTAATAACCATTGAATTTCTTCTCTCTTCTTGAAACATACCTGCATACTTTATCCTTTGCTGTTATTTATACATGTATAATGTCCAGTTACATTAGAAGGCACATGACATCAACTGTGTTGCCAGGGAATGCCTTTGTATTGCTGTCGCAATTTCAATAAAACAAAATAGAGTAGAGTAGAGTAGAATAGAATAGAATAGAATAGAATAGAATAGAATAAAATAATAAAATAAAATAAATACAGTCACAGCACACAGACCTGTAGAACCCAGTGGCTGACAGACTGACTCTGTCGAAGTACGCCGCCCGCACCCAGTCGTCCCAGGAACCCTTCCCCATGTACGGCTCCAGTCGCTGCAGGATGGTCTCACAGGCAATCTGAGAAACAACAGGATACGGAGAAATCTTTAATGGGGCCATCACATTGCGCGAAAATCGATCGGCCGACAAGTCGGCGAGCTCTAAACGACATTTACGGCAGTAGTACGCCCGATGTTTCGTCGAGCATCACGCGAATTTTCGGGATCGCCGGCGAGTTTTTTGGAGTCAGCCGAAGCTTGCTGACACGAGAAACGTGACTGTTCTTTATATAATGCCTGCGTCACATTGTCGACGAGTTTCGGCCATATTTGTTGATCGCCGAAAGGTCGCCCGATTTTGAGATAGACCGAGGATCACGCATATTTTTGGCAATGTGACGGCCCCTTAAGGAGGCATCTTGTGGTTAAGGTTGTTGACTTTGAACCTGAATTCGAAGATTCTGGGCTCAAATCCCTACCAGGTCCCAGGGTTGTACCTTTGTGAAAGGCATTTTACACCTATTTCCTCAATCGACAGGTAAGTACCTGACACCTTGAAAAGGTGATAGTCACCTGTTATGTCAATTCTTCCACAAATGTGGTAAATCTCAATAAATAACTCACATGACACAAGCATAGTGTTATTCTGATGTTATATACAATGTAACTGATTTACCACACAGGCCATTGGTAATGATTAAAGCAATTATCAATGGCAGGTGAAGATGTCCAGTGTATCTTGACTCTGTGCAAGAATTGCTATTTAGATTTATCATTCTATAAGGCACGAGACAAAGCAAGATGTCTTCCAACCAGACCTTGACTAGCACGTCGGCAGAACGTACTGCACCTGCGCGAAACCCGTAATGCATTGTGCATAGCACTTTGGCAGAACGTCTCATATAAGGTTGTATTAGAGCATATAAGGTTGACAGCCTGTCTGTAGTTTTCAGATGTTGTATAGGAAAAGATATTGTCTGCAACACTTTTATGCAACATTGACCAAACATCCAACGAAAAACGTGAAAAATCAGGGTTTTGCGCAGGTGCAGTATGTTTTGCCGACGTGCTACCTTGACTGCCATTCCGTTGAGATCTGAGCTGGCACTGGCAGCAGTAGGGGAGGTGTTGGGTACGGTGTTGGTGCTCGTCTCACTGATGTGGATTTTTGAGGTGGGAATCCTCAACACCCTGCCAGCAACCTGAACTATCTTGGTGTGCAGACCCTGCCCCATCTCTGTTCCACCGTGGGTCACCAGCACAGACCCGTCGGTGTACACATGCACCAGGGCACCAGCCTGGGGAGACAATACAGACACATCACACAAGGAACAAGGACTAGGAGGTACAGACATGTACACATGCACCAAGGCACCAGGCTGGGGAGACAATACAGGCACATCACACAAGGAACAAGGGATGGAATTGGTTTTATTGCACACAAAGCATACATGTGTATTGCAGCTGGATGGCTGAATTGCACACTTGTTTACAACAGAAATTGACTAATCATTAAAACTGCTACGTATACGGAGCTAAAATCACACAACGTGGGTCACCAGCACAGATCCGTCGGTGTACACATGCACCAGGGCATCGGCCTGGGGAGACAATACAGACACATCACACAAGAAAGAAGGACAAGGAGGTACAGACATGTACACATGCACCAGGGCACCAGCCTGGGGAGACAATACAGACACATCACACAAGGAACAAGGACAGGAAGATTAGGCTCCCTGTGTTAAATCTGTAACATTATTTACATAGCAACGTCATATGGTGAAAAATAATGAATATAGCTGCCAGGAGTACAGTTCTCTGATAATCAAAACAGACGGAATGGTCCAGTGGAGGACCGAGTCGTACCTGGTTCATGAATGTTGCAGTAAAGGAAATCCCGAACTTGGTTGGGACAGCTGCCAGGCCTCGTTTCTTCCACCTGTTCTCACTGTTGGAGAAAATCAAAACAATTGCAAGTAAAAAAATAAGTTTTGTATTGTAATGTATAATATTGACATGTTATTGTAACAAAGGTAACAGTTCCTCAAGCAACTGGAAAGATTTCAAAACTCATCTGACATTTCAGGTAGCATAAGTGACTGTCATCTACAGTCATTTGTCAGTCACAGATAAAAAGTAGTGGATGCTACCTGAAATGTCTGACTGTTTTCAAAATCTATCCAGTTGCTTGAGGAACTGTTACCTTTGTATCTTATTACTGGATGTCTAACTTTCATCGACATATTCGCAACTGTTAGTTATGACTTCAGTAAGATATAGGTTGGGGGTGACTGGAGTTGTCATGACTTGGATGACAATTTCCTTATGCTATTTCAAGTAAAACACGAGGCATTCTACTCCAGTCCTGTCCCTGGCGATGTTGTCCTCACGTTGAGATTTTAACCCTGACAGCATGCTAAGGTAGCCATTTGACACCAGATTTGCATAGTTTATGGGGTTAGCAGTGTACGAAATACTTTTTTGAGCCAGGTTGCCCAGTGGCAACCTAGGATGAAAGCTAGGTTGCCCATCAAAATTCCAGGTTGCCCCGAATTTAAACTCTTCTACATTGTGATTAACTTTGTTAGAAAGCTAGGTTGCCCATCAAAATTCCAGGTTGCCCCGAATTTAAACTCTTCTACATTGTGATTAACTTTGTTAGTATGCAATGTGCCTTTATACATTTCTGACACAGACTTGTTTCCCCTTACCTGAAGTGATGAGCTCTTCCATGGGAACTTGTCAATAAACAGTTACCAATGGAAGAAAGGGGCATCCTTACCACAAAATTTAGGTAGTGCACTGAGCTACCTGGGTGTAGAAATAGGTTGCACCAAGCAAAATATGGTTGCACGGTGCAACTGGGCAACCTAGTATTTCGCACGCTGCGGTTAGGTAAGCGGGGAGAAGGTTAACCTCACCCGTTGAACCTGTCGACCTGTCTGCGCCTGGTGTGGAAGTCACTCTGCTTCAGACACTCCTCCCAGCAACGCTGCATCTGGCACCGCTCCAGCTTCATGTTGTAGTGGGTCAGGTCGCCCTCCTTGTTCATGTTCATCTCTCGGACCTGTTTAGATGAGGATTTGCATGCTAGTGAAACAAATACACGTACGACTAGGATGAAAACTCAACAGCAACTCACTTTATTCAACTTATAACCGGCCGTTTCTCGAGTCCCTTCCTTCGAAGAGGTATAACCTGTTCAAACACGCAGACACGTGCGCTCAGAGTGGTGTCAAATGGCCGAGTGGTTAGGCTAGTGCACACGAGATTGAGAGGTCATGGGTTCGATTCCTGGCATTCCTGCCAAGATGTTACGTCCTTGGGAAAGGCACTTTACACAGCTCTCCTCTCTCCAAACCGGTGTAAAATGGGTACCTGACTTTGGTTGGGGAGGTAAAAGGCAGCAGAAGGAGAGGGATAGGCTCCGCCTTCCAATGCTGTGCCCTAGACACGGTGGATAAACAACCCACTGTCACTACAGCCTGGAAAAGGCTATGGGACTACCTTTACCTTGATGGCAGTAGGGGCCAACTCTCGTATTCAGTCAGCTAACTTGTGGAGTGAAACAATGGTGTAAACTGTGTTAACTACTCTAGTCTGGAGTTCACTCACTGGCAGGTGTCCAACTCTCTCAGTTTGTTTGTTTGTGTGTTTGTTTATTAAGGAATCTCCATTAGTGTACATACAATGCATATACTTCTTTTCCTGAACTCCTCTCAGTCAGATGGCAGGTGTCCAACTCTCTCAGTTTGTTTGTTTGTTTGTTTGTTTGTTTGTTTATTAAGGAATCTCCATTAGTGTACATACAAATACTTCTTTTCCTGAACTCCTCTCAGTCAGATGACATCTCAATACAACATACATGTAGTACATTCTTTCACATACAACTGAAATCTCATTTTTATGCCACTGCATTTTGGCACATTAGGTGCGTACCTTGAGCTGAGAGATCCCACACTTGATAGCCACGTCAGAAATCCAACCCTCTGCAAAGAAGAGCCCCTGTGGACCGCCAAAGCCGCGGAAGGCCGTGTTCGAACAAGTGTTTGTCTTGCAGATGTAGCCGACAGCCCGGACATTGGGAATGGTGTAACCGCCGTCTGAGTGGAATAAGGCTCGGTCCATAACCTGCAAACACATTCAACATTGCAGATGTGCATCATGTTTAGCTTTGAGGCCTCATTGACAGGAAATCTGTGTTACTGTCTCACTATGTGTATTGATGTGTACTATATGTATAATGTATAATTCAATGTTGATCTAGTTTTTTTTAATGATGTACACTTGGGGCGGGAGCTGGTAAAGGTGTTACACCTGTTCTCCCGTCCCTTCCACTTACAAGGTGGAAAATTGTAATAAATAAATAAATAAACATAAACTGCTAAGCAATCGGGATGCTGACAAAATCTATATCCACTAAAATAGCTTATTTATGATTTATTTTATTTCATCACTGTAACCGCATGACAAAAATTGTCTCTCACCAAAGCAATTGAGATCCTATTTCAGTTTGATGTTTGTATGAAATGTGACTTGTTTATCTCAACAGAGGGAGTTTTTTCTTTGTCCCTATGGAAAAGTGCTATTGTTCCTTTTTTTCTGTTGTAAATGTATACCTTAAAAGGTAAAAATTGCATTGTATTGTCTTGTTGCAACCTCATTAAACTCAAAGTCAACGTTAAAAATTGCAAGCAATCTTTAATCATCAGATGCAATGGCTAATAGAATAGAGTAGACAGTCATTTACATATTATACACTTTAAGTAATTGGTGCTTACCGCACGTGACAGGTCCAGACAGTTCCCAGCGTTACTGTACAGACAGATGTCCAGCGCCACAACTCTCCCATCATTCATGAACCCAACCTGCAGAACACAGCAGCAGGGTTAGCACTTAGAATGAAAGCTCATCTGTGTTGGTAGATTCCATAATGCTAAAGTTTAGCTTTGATCCAACACAAAGAAGGAACTCACCATAAATTTTCGGTCGAACTCGTCAACCTTCATCAGATGAATGATCCACTCACTGACGTCGTTCCGGAAGCCGGAAGCGTGATGACGTCAGGAGTGAATCGAAAGTGGCGGGAACGACGTCAGCGAGTGGATCATTCATCTGACGAAGGTTGACGAGTTCGACCGAAAATTTATGGTGAGTTCCTTCTTTGTGTTGGATCAAAGCTAAACTTTACCATCATAGGGTTAGGACTTACTTTTCTCAAGCATAACGAGATAAGCAAGCAACATGATATGTTTCTTGTTTTCATGTTACCTGTACTCGTTTTTTCCAAGAACTATCGTAGAGTGGAACTTGCTGCCACCAAGTACAGTAGGGGCATCATCATTAGATAGATTTAAACAATGTTAAGAGTTAGATGTGCAAAGGCTAGGTGTAACAAGTCGTTTGGTGTAATATAGCAGACTGCTGTCACACCAGGTAGCTGGTGTGTTATGCCAAGGGGCAGATTCTTGTTGTGTTCTTGTCCTTGATTAGAAGGAGGTGTCACGGGGTGCTCAGCGTTCGGTAAAAACAGCAACAATGTGGCTGTACAACTGCAAAACCTCATTCAAGAAGACAAGAGCTGCAGTATACCAAATACCTTCAGGAGGCTACTACTACTACTACAAGATTAACATCAGACACCTTGTATCTGCTCAGAAAAGGATGCCTCGTTCCTATCATCACCATGTCCTCGTCTCTGTCCAGCATGATCCTCACCGGCCTCCGAACCCTGACAGGAGACAGACAGAACAAGTGTGATCACACGGATGTAGGGTCACTTTTGCCTCATTCTACAATCCATGGATATTATTCCTTTTAAATAATTATGTACGAGCACATGAATTGTCATCTGTATGTAATGTCTGTTATGTAAACGTTAAAGAAATGTTGTCCTTCCTGTAGCGAGGAAGGACAACATTTTAAATGTTTCAATGCCAGTAATTGTAAATAACTTTGATAATTCTTAATGTATACCATGAACTTTAAAATGAAATAATTGTACAACTGGATGTAATTCAGCCTGTGGCTGCAAATTCCTTGTTTTATCAATAAACCACTTGATTGATTGATTGTTTGTTTGTTTGTTTAATAGATCTCCATTAGTGGTAAAAACCACTAATCTTCCTGGAGTCCACATAAAATCAGAAATGTACAGAATTCAACACAATATTAACATAAATTGAATAAATTAAAGTAATTAACATAATTAAGTAATATAAGCTGAGTTTGAAATCAAAGTGATCACTAACATTAAATAAAGTAACATAATTAAGTAACAAAAGTGAACTCGAAATCAAAATAATGATCAAATAATATAGTCAACTATGAAACAAATTTACGACAAAATATCTTTTGATTAAACAAATTGATAATGTAACTCAAACCAGAGTGGGAGAGGTCAGAGGTCAAAATGAGGATAAATTATAGTGGTAACTCAAAATACAGTAAACTGAATGTTGAAACAAGGTGGTAATTGATAAATAATAATCTATGGAAACCAAAACAAATTGATTGATCAATTGATTGATTGATATTAAGGACCGATTGAAAATGATAAAACCTAATGTTGAAGACCTTGAGTAAAAGCTTTTCATATGGAGCCCATTGCAAAGAAATAATCATGACCTCTATTGCATACAAGCTGGTGGTACGGTTTAAGTTGTAGCCCTTCAGAGAGATGATATTTTGGACAGCACTGTGCCAGCCATCTATGGTACAATAAGGTATCAGAAATGTAGATAACTTACTTGTGAGCGGCCACAGCACAGGCTGAACTAACAACACATGTACGCGTCTCCTTCCCTCCAAACCCTCCACCTGTGTGACACAAACACACATATATAGGGAAATGTAGGATATGTCTGCATTTTGGGGCAAATCACTACTAACAGCTTTGAAGTCGGTAAATGAGAGTGGAAATTTATAAAAGGAGTGGTTACAAAATAAGTTGTTACGAAATACAATGTAGACACCCGAAGGGAAGATAATTTGTTACACTTGACTTGGTGGAAAAACAAATGTCACAAATGGTGTCAAAACCATTCCCTACTAAATAACCCTACTGTCTCCTTTATGCCTGCGTCACATTGTCAACGAGCTTCGGCCATATTTGTTGATTGCTGAAACGTCGCCCGATTTTAGATCGACCAAGGATCGCGCGTATTTTTGGCTTGAAAATCGTCCCCGTCACATGGAGCGAGGCTCGGGTGATTTCTTGAGAATACATCTATGACCTAAAAAATCGGGCGACTAGTCGCTGATGTTAAGAACACGTTTCTCGTGTCAGCGAGCTTCGGCCGACTCCTAAATATCGCTGGCGATCCCTAAAATTCGTGCGATGCTCGACGAAACATCGGGCGTACTACTGCCGTAAATGTCATTTAGAGCTCGCCGACTCGTCGGCCGATCAATTTTTGCACAATGTGACGGCCCCTTTACAGACAGTTTCCAGGAAGAACCCTGCTGAGAAAAGACAATGAGATTTCCTCACCCATCCTCTTCACACGGCAGACCACTCTGTTTGCAGGAACGCCCAGTGCCTTGGCTGCCAGCAACTAGTCAACAACAGCATCACACTTGTTTAAAGTTAAGACTTTTGATCCAACACAAAAAATTCTCTCACCTAGAGCTTTCGACCAGTCACTCTGGCCTTCCTCAGTAGACTGACCCAGTGAAGCTTGTCACGTGGCTTCTTTGAAGTGTGACGTCAACACTGAGTCAAAGGTATCTGGTAGACGATGTCGGCCCCCGTCGCGGTTCAATGTCTACTGAGGAAGGCCAGAGTGACTGGTCGAAAGCTCTAGGTGAGAGAATTTTTTGTGTTGGATCAAAAGTCTTAACTTTAAACATGTAACTACCAACACAGATGAACTTTCATGATAGCATCACACTTGTTTTTGATGATATTGAAGATGTATGATGAACAAAAACATATGTGAAGGGAAGCTTTCTATCTCATGGTCACGTAGCAATAACGCCATAGTTTTCAGCACCAAGGATAATCCTGACATCTTATCTTCCTCCTACCACAATGCTTAGTGGCACAATGGATGGCAAATCTTCGAGTAATTAAATAAGATGCTAAACCGATCTCCCAACCTATCAATTCACACTTCATGAGATCAATAGTTCCTGTAAGACAACCTGTGTCTTGGTGGGGTTCTGTAAGACTGTCTTGGTGGGGTTCTGTAAGACTGTCTTGGTGGGGTTCTGTAAGACTGACCTGTGTCTTGGTGGGGTTCTGTAAGACTGACCTGTGTCTTGGTGGGGTTCTGTAAGACTGTCTTGGTGGGGTTCTGTAAGACTGTCTTGGTGGGGTTCTGTAAGACTGTCTTGGTGGGGTTCTGTAAGACTGTCTTGGTGGGGTTCTGTAAGACTGACCTGTGTCTTGGTGGGGTTCTGTAAGACAACCTGTGTCTTGGTGGAGTTCTGTAAGACTGTCTTGGTGGGGTTCTGTAAGACTGACCTGTGTCTTGGTGGGGTTCTGTAAGACAACCTGTGTCTTGGTGGGGTTCTGTAAGACAACCTGTGTCTTGGTGGGGTTCTGTAAGACTGACCTGTGCCTTGGTGGGGTTCTGTAAGACTGTCTTGGTGGGGTTCTGTAAGACTGTCTTGGTGGGGTTCTGTAAGACTGTCTTGGTGGGGTTCTGTAAGACTGTCTTGGTGGGGTTCTGTAAGACTGACCTGTGTCTTGGCGGGGTTCTGTAAGACTGACCTGAGTCTTGGTGGGGTTCTGTAAGACTGACCTGTGTCTTGGTGGGGTGCTATAAGACTGACCTGTGTCTTGGCGGGGTTCTGTAAGACTGACCTGTGTCTTGGTCGGGTGCTATAAGACTGACCTGTGTCTTGGTCGGGTGCTGTAAGACTGACCTGTGTCTTGGTCGGGTGCTATAAGACTGACCTGTGTCTTGGTCGGGTGCTGTAAGACTGACCTGTGTCTTGGTGGGGTGCTATAAGACTGACCTGTGTCTTGGCGGGGTGCTATAAGACTGACCTGTGTCTTGGCGGGGTTCTGTAAGACTGACCTGTGTCTTGGTGGGGTTCTGTAAGATCTAGACTGACCTGTGTCTTGGTGGGGTGCTATAAGACTGACCTGTGTCTTGGTCGGGTGCTGTAAGACTGACCTGTGTCTTGGTGGGGTGCTATAAGACTGACCTGTGTCTTGGCGGGGTTCTGTAAGACTGACCTGTGTCTTGGCAGGGTTCTGTAAGACTAACCTGTGTCTTGGTGGGGTTCTGTAAGACAACCTGTGTCTTGGTGGGGTTCTGTAAGACAACCTGTGTCTTGGTGGGGTTCTGTAAGACTGACCTGTGCCTTGGTGGGGTTCTGTAAGACTGTCTTGGTGGGGTTCTGTAAGACTGTCTTGGTGGGGTTCTGTAAGACTGTCTTGGTGGGGTTCTGTAAGACTGTCTTGGTGGGGTTCTGTAAGACTGACCTGTGTCTTGGCGGGGTTCTGTAAGACTGACCTGAGTCTTGGTGGGGTTCTGTAAGACTGACCTGTGTCTTGGTGGGGTGCTATAAGACTGACCTGTGTCTTGGCGGGGTTCTGTAAGACTGACCTGTGTCTTGGTCGGGTGCTATAAGACTGACCTGTGTCTTGGTCGGGTGCTATAAGACTGACCTGTGTCTTGGTCGGGTGCTGTAAGACTGACCTGTGTCTTGGTGGGGTGCTATAAGACTGACCTGTGTCTTGGCGGGGTGCTATAAGACTGACCTGTGTCTTGGCGGGGTTCTGTAAGACTGACCTGTGTCTTGGTGGGGTTCTGTAAGATCTAGACTGACCTGTGTCTTGGTGGGGTGCTATAAGACTGACCTGTGTCTTGGTCGGGTGCTGTAAGACTGACCTGTGTCTTGGTGGGGTGCTATAAGACTGACCTGTGTCTTGGCGGGGTTCTGTAAGACTGACCTGTGTCTTGGCAGGGTTCTGTAAGACTAACCTGTGTCTTGGTGGGGTTCTGTAAGACTAACCTGTGTCTTGGTGGGGTTCTGTAAGACTGACCTGTGTCTTGTTGGGGTTCTGTGTGGAACAGTAGATCTCCATCTCCCCATCCTCCCCGTGAGGCACCACGATGGCGGCGCAGGTCTCCAGGTAGAAGTGCTCCTGGCCTCCAATCCTCAGCTCACCCTCGATGATCTAAAATATACAAGACAAAATAACCTTTTTATTTTTAATTTTTTTTAATTTTATTGAATTGCAACTGCAATACAGAGGCAGCAGGCTGATGTTGGGTGCCTTGACATAACATACATATAATAACACATATACATAATTAACCTAGGGACACCATTAATCATCAAACAAAGTAAAATCAGAAACAATACAAATAACTTTGCTAATGGAACAGTAGAGTGTCTACTCCACAGGACATGGACATGGTGCTAATGCATCCGATTGGATGCAGCCTTTCTATATATAACACTTTGAAACAAAGAAGACCAAATGTGCTTCTCTTTTTCCATCCTATATGCTCCCTCCCAGATCTATCATGAGATTTTATATGAAAGCTGCACTTAATGCCAAACTTTATATGAAGAAAGGCCATTTGAATATATCTTTAGAGTACAGAGTAGCTGATTTGACTGACAGCCGATGCCTGCAGATGGCAGCACTTCCACAAACTGAACATGGGTTAGTGACTGTCTACATGATGATTTTCCATCGTTGCTGAATTCCTTCACTCAAACAATGAACAGCTCTGTGTACCTGGTCAGCCTTCTCAAATGCCTCCTCCAGATTCCCCTTCTCTATTTTGTTGATGGGATGAAAGAACGACTGGTGCTGAATCGCATCCTGAAAACAGAGGCAGAAGTGAATACAGAGATAACTCAGTGCAGCACACTACATATCAACCTCAGAGGATCGCATGATTGTCCTTGTCATAATCAGCATACTGCCTATGATCAGTCGTCACTTATGGACATTTCTACCTCAGTCTAATGCTTTCTCTGCATTCAATCAATTGTCAAAAGAACTGGATAAAACTATTATATAAAAACCCTTACTGTGTACAAATAGGTAAATATATCAAAGAATGTTTAGACCTTAGGACAAGCCGTATAAGTTGATTCATCTATTGTATTGTACGTAGGTCAATTCTGTTGTACCCACGTGTCTGTCTGTATGTCTAGTGAAAGACCTTTCAAAAGTCGCTGTACTTTTGTTGTGTCAATTAAGTTCATATAAAGGGTAATAAGTTAGGATTTCACCTATGGTTAGATTAGACCAAGACACTCTTCTTGCACATGCTATCTTGTACACCCTACATTTGACCTTACTGACCTCAATTGTAATGATTTTGGGCTCCAGGTCCTCATACTGCACCGCCACTGCTTTAGCTGCCCGTTGCGCATGTGCCTGTGTGTCTGCCAGCACGGCACCCACTACCTGCCCAACACAGGTCACCTACATGGAAAAATAGCACAAGTTCTAGACATGTCTATTCTTCTACAAACTGTAACTGTCTACAGGGCTGCCTTATGCAATACAATATGCATAAATCATGTTTGAGCATGGTTATGGTCCTCACAGAACCTTTTAATAAAAAGCCATACTGCTTTTAAATTAATTATTCTGGGGTACAGGACCTTTAATTAAAAGACCATGTTGCTTTAATTAGTGAATGATTCTAACATACAAATCTTCTGTGATATAAATCTGTTTGATGGATGTTTGACTTTACACGTTACCTATGACAATGTCATTCCTTCGTTCATTTGTTCATTTGTTCATTCATTCATTCTTGCTACCAAGGCCCTTCCTGTGCTCATCTTTCCTTTAGAAGAAGTTTTAAATTAGTTCCATTCAAGAATTCAGTAGTGGCCAAGTATTGGATGTAGGAAAACAAGGCACATTTTAGAATCTTACATCAAATCTTACAAAGTGACAGAGCGGTATTGTGCTATCCTCATAAGGTAGCCAATTTCTTGCTATAAAAGAATTCAACAGTGGATTCAGATAAAAGAACCTAACATAAACATACATGTAACAAAATGCCCTTTCCACCCTGACTTGTGACAGTTACCTTCTCAGAGGCGAAAACCTCTTCGTCCATGACTACAGGCCCAGTGATGTTGGAGCCGGGCACATCCTCCGCACTGACAAATGTCTCCACACCTGGCATCTGCAGGGCCGCACTGGCATCAATGGAGCTGGAGAAGTGGAACGGATGAGTAAAATTCTGTGGCAGGCGTGTGACAGGCTGAATAAAAGTTCTAAATGGGAACTATGCTGCTCTAGATGTCTTACTGAGGGACGACTGCGTGTGCGAGATGTCGGTTAGCTGAAGAATGAGTCCACTCTACTTTATAACGGATGATTGTAAGTTCAACTCTACGAACTTACGATCGTCGTAGAATTATAATACCTAACGGAAGGGACTGGCTGTTCGTCGTTCAAACAGCCACACTCGTTCCAATGCTTTTAAATAAATTCAGTTGAGAACAAGTCATACATCGGTGTGGACGTGTTTCCCTTTTTGTCCCCTTCCTTTCCTCTAACAGGAGGAATTGTCAGATGCAAAAGATTATCGCAAAAAGACTAGACATACAAAATCATGGTCGATTCCATCACAGAGGGCATTGCTATACAAAGTTTTATGAAAGCATTATAAATGGTACAAACCAAGATAACAAATGTGAAAGTAGATCATCACAAAATTCATTTCAGCTAGAAAGGTAACATTTGCAAGGCAAATGCATGATGTTAACCTTCATATGGTCTAGCCTAACAAACTACTGCTCTGTTTATTCAAACACATTTCATATATATGTATATGGCGACCAGCCTCTCCAACTCTGTCTTGCTACTTGCTACATAATGTAACCCAACACCTCAGGGTGTCTGCTACAGCACCAGTTACCATGGTGACAGACATCTTGTCCAGATCATTGACCTTAATATGTGTTTGGAGAAGAAGAAAAAGAAGAAGAAAAGGAAGAAGAAGAAGAAACAGAGCAAAAACAATATGTTTTTCTTTGCCAGAGCTTTTGTGGACTGGCAGACTTCCCCTACGGCTTTCAGCTACGGGACTGAGTGAGTGTGTGTGAGTGAAACATAATGATGCAACTCTTGCGAGCTTTTTAAAAAGTGTTGGAAATATCCCTGTTACAGGTACACGTAGCATCAACTTACACAATTTTGGCATGTGCCTTTTTGCTGAGCACCAGTCCAAGATACAGCTCACCTGCCAAGAACACAGCCAGTATGTTAGACAACATGCCAAGTACATTCAATACTCGCAGTCATGACCAGTAGCATTAACATTAGCAGCTTATTAAAACAAGTTGCCATGTAGTACACACACTACACACAGGGCTATTTTTCTTACTAAGGTTAACAGGCCCACTGATTAGTAATCCATGCAGAATGTCTAAATGCTCTCAACAGCTAAAAACAACAACACAAAAGTCAGTAAACAGCATGTAAACTGGGGATCGCACTGCCAGCCAGCCAACCATAAAGGTAACAAGGTCCTTCCCGATTTGAGTGGTTCAAACATACAGTCTGGTCTTATGCAGCTCGTACTTACTGGTTACTAGTATGCAAAACAAACAAACAAACAAACAAATCCTCACCTTGTATGGGTGGCATGTCGTCTGTATATACCGCCTCCCCGGTAACCTGCTTCAGCGCGGACAGGTGCATGATGGGACGGCCTACAGCGTCCTCCCTTGCCTGACCTTCAGGAACCTCCTGTATAGACAGTTGGTCAAGGTCACTTCATTTTTAATTAACTTTCAAGAGAAAACAGGAGAAATAGTGTTATTCTACAAGCTTTCAATTTTATCATTAATATCCTTTTCCATCCAGACTATCAGCATTTCAACATTTCACGTTGTAACCAAATACTTTTCAAAAGCATTTCAGTTTTCCATGTCCAACCCTCGAGCGATGAGGAACACGAGACGTTAAACGGATAGTGAGTGAGTGAGTGAGACCAATTGTTACCTGGTACATCTGTGTGCCCTGTGGCGGCTCCCTGTGGTACAGGCTGCAGGCGCTCCTGTAGGGTGGGGGAACATCCTGAACGGGAGAAAAAGCAGAGATGTGGTAAAGGGGGCCGTCACATTGTGCGAAAATCGAGTCGGCGAGCTCTAAACGACATATACGGCAGTAGTACGCCCTATGTTTCGTCGAGCATCGCGCGAATTTTAGGGATTGCTGGCGATTTTTAGGAGTCGGCCGAAGCTCGCTGACACGAGAAACGTGTTCTTAACATCAGCGACTAGTCGCCCGATTTTTGAGGTCATAGATGTATTCCCAAGCGATCGCCCGAGCCTCGCTCCATGTGACGGGGATGATTTTCAAGCCCGAAATACGCGCGATCCTCAGTCGATCTAAAATCGGGCGACCTTTCGGCGATCAACAAATACGGCCGAAGCTCGTCGACAATGTGACGCAGGCATAAGAAATATATTCAGTAGCTACCACATTGAAGCAAGCTCTTTTAAGTCAAGAATGCTGCACAGACCCACTGTCATGAAGACTACATAAAAAGGAACAATTAGGGCCACACAACAGAACGTCGACAGAACGTACTGCACCTGTGTGAAACCCGGATTTTTCATGGCTTTTGTTTGATCTTTAGTCAACGCTGCATTCAGAATTTTGACAATATATGTTCCGACACAACATTTGAAAACTATACTAGACAGGATGTCATCCTTGAAAACATGAATACGACCTTAAACAGAGCCGTTCTTTTCATTAGTGCTATGCACAATGCATTACGAGTTTCATGCAGGTGCAGTATGTTCTGCTGACATGCTCCACAGAACTACCCCACCTTGGCGTGGGGTCGTGTGGCGCAATGGTAGAGTGTTCGACTCGGAACCAAGAGGTCCCGGGTTCGAACCCTGCCATGCCACCGATCTTGTGCCCTTGGGAAAGGCACTTAACACGACTTTCCTCACTTCGCTCAGGTGAAAATGAATACTGTATTCATTTGTCCTCTGTGTCGGTGGCAGCAGAAAATAAGTTGAAAAACTTGAGTGTGCGTCACCACGTCTTGTGATTATATGTTGGAATATAAAAATAAAAAATAAAAAAAACTACCCCACCTTGAGGTTGAGCCTCTGCTGTACAGACAGGAAGAACTTGAAGAAGAAGCTGGTGGTGAGGGTTCGTCGGAACTCCACCATGCCGCCTGGAACAGACGGGGGCAGGGGCAGGTCGTCCTCCAGACCGGAGCAGGCCTCGGGAAGCAGATCGCTGTCCCACTTCCTAACAATACAGACAGAAATTTCATTTTCATTTCATTTATTGGTGATGCGAACAGTGCATTACAAGTGGCAGCCAGGCAGCTGTTAAAGGCTGGTAGCGGCTGCCACTGATACAAACAACACAAAACAAATCATTACAATATACATTATACAGGACCTACAACTAAATGTCAATATATCCAAATAACAATGCATAATACAATAACAGTACATGTACATTATACAATAACCAAAGTACATCATAATTATCATAGAAATATACTAAACATATGAATACCAATAGCCAAGAAAGAAGAGAAAAGATGGAACGGTTTAGTATTATTTAAAAGTTAGTGATTAGATGAGAGGTGGTTCCTGCATTTGGCCTTAAAGATTCTGATGGTGGCGGACCCTGTGACTTCACTGGGTAGAAGGTTCCACAGACGTGCGGTATACAGGAAGAAGCTGTTTTTGTAAGTGTTTGAAATTCCCACTTAGATCACTGTCCCACTTCCTAACAACACAGACAGAAATTCCCACTTACATTCTGGGAGAAAGCAAGCCATAAAAGAAATCATTATAATGGTAATACAGGCATATAGTTCAGGACCAGTTAGAAGAGGTGCCAGTTTGAAAGTACAGGCCATTAAAGAATGCCTGTTTGCACTTTTCATTTACCTCCTGCTATTCTGAGTATGCTCTTCTACAGAGCTGCTTGGAGGTGAAGACTAGGTGACTGCTGCTCACCCGTGTCAAGGACCCCTGCAGCAGTATAATCGAAGGCTGGATGCTACTACTACTACTGTAACAGTAACTTTACTACTTCTATTCTATGTCACTGACAACAATACACAAGAGCAGCTTCTTTCACTCACAGTCCAATGAGCCTTTTGGCAGTGTTCCGAGCCATGATGGTGGTGGGAGCCATCCCTCCGAAGGACAGGGCCGCGTCCTGAACAACGTTTGTCCCCTCCTCAATCTGGACCCTGAAGGCTGCATTCACTATGGCGATGTCGTCGTCCCTCCTCCGGGCTTGCTTGTAAGCCAGGAAGTACTCATTCTGAAGACGACAGATAAAGAAGCATTGCAATTGGTTATTTTTGTCCACTTGTAAGTACAATATTTTAAAGATAAATTTTGTGTGATCAAATGTTTTTAGACAGCTGTACATATTGTAAACTGCAACATAATTCAGGATGTACTCCTGTGACGTTGTTTTTAGTAAATTAAGTTCTTAACTTTCTTGCAATGACATACTAGTACTACTTGAATCGTACCTGAAAAAGGCATCAGATTTTTCGTTTTACTTTAAATTTATATGCTACAATAAGGAAAGATTTGGTGAACTTGCGGCAGTGATTTTCCATGATGTGTTACTTGTTTTAATCCTTATTTGTTATGTAAGATGCTGATAAGTTCTGATAAGATTTGAACTATGTATTTGTGTGAAGAAACCGCAATTCAGCCCTGGTGCTACAAAGGTTTTTTATAAGTGAATAAACCATTCTCTCTCTCTCTCTCTCTCTCTCTCTCTCTCTCTCTCTCTCTCTCTCTCTCTCTCTCTCTCTCTCTCTCTCTCTCTCTCTCTCTCTCTCAAAAAAGAAATCAGCAGCTCTTTGAGACGAACACACCTCCTTGGTGAAAGGAAGATCCAGAGACACCATGACCTCCTCGGGAGTGAGAGCAGTCCTCCTGTAGCCGGGGAAGAAGGCGTGGTCCATCCTGACGACACGACTTCCTCCCTGGTGCGACGCGACAGTCACAGTGCAGCCGGCTGACAGGAAGATGGGGTTCAGGTCAGAGATGGGGCTGGCAGTCACGATGTTCCCTCCGATGCACTGTTGGCAGAAACAAGTTTTCAAGTCAATTTCTACTTTTATTCTTTGGCTCTCAAGCTTTTTAAGGGTAATTCTTTGATGAACCTAATCAAATGGCGTCGTGTGGCGTAATGGTAGGGCATTCGGCCCGGAACCCATGGGTCCTGGGTTTGATTCCCACCTACATGTACATGCCCCGACATTGTGCCCTTGGGAAAGGCACTTTACACAACTTTCCTCACTTCACTCACGACAGGTGAAAATGATTACCTAGCTTTGGTTAGGGACGTCCCTCGGATAGGACGTTAAATGGAGGTCCCGTGTTTGAGGAGAGCCACACTTCGAGCACGTTAAAGAACCCACCACACTTATCTAAAAGAGTAGGGGTTCTTCCCGGTTTGAATGGAACAAAACTTTGCAGTCTTGTACGTCTTCATACGTACCGTACTTGGAGCCCTCAGCCTATTGAGGTTAAGCACGTAATAAGGAAGAAGAAGAATAAGAATGTCACCTCCAATGCAATAAATATACAATTCATCTGACAAGCTATTGACTGACCAACACTAGACGTACAGTGGCTAAACTGTTATGATGAACCCTACCCCGACATTCCTGATCTGGTAACCTGCAAACCACCTCAGCATCTCCACTATGGCAGCAAACAGTCTGGTCTGATGTTCTATCAACACAGCAAAAAATAAACGGTGAGACATGGGGATTCTTACTTATGACAGGAATCCAGAAAAGTATATTACTACAGTCAAGCCTGCCCAAGAAGGCCACCCAGGGGACTGAGGTAAAGTGGTCTTCCTGGACAGGTGGCCTTCTTGGGCAGGTGGCTTAATGCTTGTGCCTGTGGAATTAGAAAAAAACAATTGGGGGACTGGTTGTTGTAGGCATCTAATTTGACAGGTACTAAACTTCTCACACTTAAAGAGGCTGTTACATGATGTTAGTCAGCCCAGATGATCTACCATATTCCTTAACTACACCAGTCAGATTCTTCTGTTAACTGGTGTTTTAAACAATGATTTACATCACCTATAATTGAAACCAATGCTTAATAGTGTGTTGCTATCATGACAGTTAATTCTGACAAGGATAAAAAGTGTCTAAAACAAGTGCTAGATACACCAGATATTTTACCTGGAAGATCATTTATGGCCTCAGCCAGAGTGTCGTTGAGGTAAGTAAGGGTGCATCCAGCTCCGAATGTGATGCCATGTTCGGTGTACCTGTGGAAGTTGATCTCAGGCAGGTGTCCAGGTGCGATGATTAGGGGATATTCACAGTTCTTAAACTTCACCTCCACACCTGCACAAAGACAAATTTTTGTCATTCACAAGAACAATCTAAATTGTTGCTGTCTAGTGCACAAGTTTACTTTGAAAAATGTGGACTCTGAGAGCTTCTTTGCATAGCAAAACTTTGATCAAGGAGGTTATAGGTCCACTATAACCTCCTTGCTTTGATATACAGTATCTGAACTCAAACTAACTTCTATCTGCTGGATTATTCATGAATAATATTATTAGTTTTTACACTGCTCCACACCTCAACATAGGACATATTGAAACTAATCATAAGTATCTCTTTTGATACACACCAACTTCCGAGTTCCCAACTACCAGCTTTGCATGTGGACTCTTTGTCTTCAGTTCCAGAACCTCCTTGAAAGTTGCAGGTTTGATCCAAGTGACTCGCTCTCCTACAAACTTCACAGTTGTTTGATCACCGCCCTCAGATTTCTACATAAAACATACAGGGTGGTAAAATAGGAAATGACTTGCGATACTTAATACTTAAATATTAAACCTGCCTTACATATTATCTAGTTATCTAGTAAGAATATGGTCCAAATGATAGTGAAGAAAGACATGACATAACGTGTCGTCTATGGTATACAATCAATGGTACAAGACCCTGGATCTAAACAGACACACGCAACTATTTGAATAACCCGTGAAGACTTAAAAAGGATAATAAACTAGAAAAGTAACATTTGCAAAGCAAGTGCAGAATGTTTACCTGCACATAAGGTGTGCTCTGTTAATTCTTACTCAAACACATTCACATATATGGTGACAGGAGTCCTCCTACCATAAAATTGCAACATGATGTAACCCAACACCAGTTACCATGTTAAGAGACAGTCTGGTTCAGGTCATTGACCAGGTCAGAGGTCACTATTTGGAGAAAAAGAGGAAACTGAGCAAAAACAATATGTTTTCCTTCCTGCCATTTACCATCAGCTCGGGTGGGAAGATTGGCTCTTGGGTAGGGTCAAGGGGCCTGAACTCTGACACCTGGAACAACTCTGTGGACACCTGAGGAATAGGTCAAGATTAGGTTACGTGTAAAAAATGGAAAACCATTTTAACTAGAAAGGTAACATTTGCAAAGCAAATACATCATGTTTATTTATTTATTTCTGTCATTTTTATACAGGGTAGCCCAATTAAGTGCATAGCACTTCTTTTCAATGGGGCCCTGTTTTACACAACAAAAACACAACAGTCACATACAAACAGTAAAAATTGGCATACAATAAATAATGATAATGGCAATAATAATAAAGAAAAAAACAGTAACTAACCAATAACAATAATAATCAATGATAATAACAAAAGTACAAATTGTCCAGTCCAGTCATTGTCCAGTTTAGTATTTGGTATTTGGAGGGGTCAGAGGTCAGACCATGTTTTGCATCTCATTTTAAAACTGGAAATGGATGGGGAGGTCTTTATGTCATGTGGCAACCTGTTTACCTTCATACAGTCTAGCCTAACAACCTACTGCTCTGTTTAATCTTACTTAAACATATGCATATATATGGTGACCAGCCCCTCCAACTCTGTCCTGCAACTTGCTACATAATGTAATCCAACACCACCAGTTACCATGGTGACAACTGTCTGGTAGGTCATTGACCTTTCTTATTTGGAGAAGAAGACGAAGAAAAAAGAAAGCAAAAACAGTTATCATGTTTTCCTTCTGTGAAGGGAAAAAATTACAACAGTATGAGAAAAGCAGGAGAGTAGCAGTATCTTACAGCAGAAATATTCCACACCAGCAACAATACAGTCTTAGCAGCATGACTCACGTCCTCATTCCATCCATTCCCATTGGCTGCCTGCCCATTGGCTGCCTGCCCATTGGCTGTGTGTCCATTGGCTGTGTTTCCATTAGCTGTGTTTCCATTGGCCACCTGCCCATTGGCTGCGTGTCCATTGGCTGCCTGTCCATTTCGGCAGCAGCCATTCCCTGCCATTCCTCCACAGCAGCCCTGGAACTCCTGGAAATAGGAGATAAAGGAGAAAAGCTATCCCTGACACTGAGCTCTACCTGTACACAGGAGAACTGAGAGTGTGACTGGTGCTGTCTGCCATCAACAAAGTCAAACATAACCTTACCTGTCCATGGTGCTGAATGCTATGTGCATACATGTAAATAGACCTGTCCCTAGCATTAAATATCATCTACACACATTCAAACACACCTGTGCCATCCACACATGTGTGTGTGTGGTCACACGCACACACACACACAGCTGTCCCTGGTGCTGAATGCCATTCACACGAGATTACCACACAGCAGGCTACATGTATCCGTACCTTGGTGAAAGTCTTGTACCCCTCCAGGATGGGTCTGTAGCCAGTACACCTGCACAGGTTACCTGTAGGAAGTGGAGACAATTTATTGCACATTTTTGCATCTATGCACTTTTGAAACTCTTCCCATAGATATCTGTCTGACTATAGCATGAAATAGAGAATAAGCAGAAGTGCTGAAGGAAGACTTACAATGAGACCCCATAGAGCTCCATAAAAGTCCCCATGATTGCCAAGCAGACTGGAGCATAAAGCAGAGTTTAATGCAGGTCTAGTAGAAGAGTTCCCTTGAACAGAAGACACCTGAGATAGCAGAGGTAGCAGATCTCAGTTTTAAAAAAAGCTGTAGAAGAGTGCAGCGCACAAAAGACTCCATCTGGCAGATGCTCTACACACTTCAGACATGTTTCACAGTGACAGATCTTACAGTATCCTTGTAACATATTATCATATATTGTTTTGTTTAACCTGTATATAATTTGTGAGGATTATGTATGTTCATTCTCTTTTAATTTTGCTGTCAGTATGTTTGTATGTTTATATGTTTTGAACCCTGGAAGATTAGTCATTGACTAAAGGGTATCGGAATAAACAAATAAACGAACGAATATAGCCAGATGACGTCAACCAATTAGAAGTCCCCATTTCATATTGGTTATGATAACCTTACCAGTGGTAAATAATGATCTCACAAGCGGTGTTTAAATCCCATAAACACCAGTGGTGTTTAAATCCCATAAACACAGCAACCAATAGGACGAATCTCACAATATCTTTACATAATGCACAACATTGTACAACATTGCACAACATTGTACAAAGTGTGACCTATCGGTACTGACGCCCTTCTTTATGTTATATTGAATGTATGATGTGGGAATATATTGTTTAATATGTGTATTTATTTCGGCTTCTCTTCATAGATCATCTAGATTGCTTGTAGTTTTAATTGTAGATGTAAGTGTACAATGGGTCTTCTGACGGTGTTTTTGTGTCAGAACAACATAATTCAGACAGAATATTGTCTGCGAGTTGTTTGAATAAAGTTTGAATTTGAATATTCACCCTGGAAAGCTGTCTCCAACTGGTCCATGTTGGGGGTGGGGTGGTTGCGCAGTAAGGTGTACATGGACATGACAATCCCCGGGGTGCAGAACCCACACTGCGAGCCATGAGCCTTGGCTATCCTCTCCTGGGGGCACAAGGATAGGGAAAATCAGCGACTTAACTGGGAAACACTTTACAGGCAAATTAAACTAGGGCTGACCATACTGCACTATTGATGACAGGTAGCGGGTTACCTTTAAATAAGATTTTGTAAGGATGCCACCACAAAAAATACCACATATTGCATACAACAACAAAAAGTCTGGATCTAAGGCGAGGGGTCGACCTAGGACAGAGAGTGTGAAGGACACCCTGACTACAGTTTGTAGGTATGGCATACCTACATATGTATAACTACTAGAGCCTCCAGACTAGCCTTCAGCCGCCAACTGTCCCTCCCCACGACACCCCAGACGGTAGAAGTGGATGGATAAAGTAAGAAAGTAAGTACTAATCTCCAAGCAGATCTTGGGGTTGGGTAGCAAAAGAAGAAAGGCAAAAATACAGTATCAAATTGGCCAAGCTGTAACCATTAGCCAGACAGTATCCATTTCCCAACCCAAGTGTCTGGCTAATGGTTACAGCTTGGCCAATTTGATACTGTATTTTTGCCTATTTTCTTTTGCTACCCAACCCCAAGATCTGCTTGGAGATTAAGTACCCGGTAAGTACTGATTCTACTAGACTTCTCCTGGTGAGAATCTGACCTGTACAGGGTGCAGCCTGGTCCTGGTGCTGCCGATCCCCTCCACTGTTGTGACAGCTGCGCCGTGCAGGGAGCAGATGGGAGCGAGGCAGGCGTTCACAGCAAGGTGGCTGCAGGGCAATGCTCAGGAAAACACACATCTTTTATCCTTTATTTATGAACTGCAAATGACTAAAAATTGAACCCTGTGGCCTGTACAAACTACAATGTCATGTAAGTTAGTTATAACTAAAATACAAGTGGCAGAGTAATTTTTTCATGTACATAACAACAGTAAGAGGACAATAATTGAGTTGTAAATATCAATTTATAAAACAGGAATCTCAGTGATAACTGAAAGGCCGTGTCATTTATGCTCGTGACCAGATATGGACCTTCTCTCTATAGTGGTCACCTGTCTATAGTGGTCAAATTTGCTCAGTCCCTTGAATGACCACTATAGACAGGTTTGACTGTATTGTTGCCTTTATCAGCTCTAATTTACAAGTCTCAGGGTAGCCTGCAACGATCATGCAACCTGCCTAACCCCCCCCCCCATACACATTTGTTGAGAACTCCCACTTTTTAGTAAATCCTGTTACCCAGCACATCGGCAGAACATACTGCACGAAACCCAGATTTTAATTAGATGTTTGGTTGACATTGCATCAGAATTTTGCCTGTTTCAGCTTATATTTTTTTCCAACACACTATTTGAAAACTATAGACGAGATGTCATCCTTAAATATGCCAATACAACCTGAAGAAAGACATTCTGCCAAAGTGCTATGCACAACACATTACAGGTTTCGTACAGGCGCAGCCCCTTCTGTGAATGTGATCTGCTACGTATACCCAGGAATGTCCATGATCCCTATTTGTTTATTTGTTTATTTGTTTATCAGCATGTATCTTATAAATGGTATGGTATATATTGGAAAAGGATACAGCACTTTCCTCTGTGTGGGGCTGTATCTGGATACCATGACGGTGCAGGCTCCGCACCCACCCTCACCACACCCCAGCTTCGCTCCAGTCAGCCGTACTGTTCAACTGTTACGGAATCTCAACAACAACAAAAAATTGCTCGTCCAGACAGAACCCATCCTATTTTCTCATACGTCACAGGTACATTATGCACTATGAGGAAATGGCGGGTTTGGTTCTCCTCTGATCACCAGAGGAAAAGCGTAAATGCGGTTGCCCTTCTCTAACTCTCTAGAGGGTGTTGAACTGTCCTCGGTCATGCGAGACAGGAACTTGTGGAGGCACTTGGCAAGACAGTATCATTGGCAGGGCAGTGTCAAAAAAAAAAAAGATTCCAGTGCAAAAAAAATGTCAAAAACTCGTCAAAAATAAGCCAAAGCCTAAACCTCTGCTTTGAGAGTACCATTCAGTTTCCAATACAATATTATTATTACGCAAATTTGCCCTAAACCTGTTAGCTTTAAAAACGTATTTTTACAAATCATCAATACTGGGTGCAAGTTAAACACCTGCCAGGAAAAGTATAGTTCAGAAGGATACACTTGGTTCTCAGGTAGGTCAACAGGGTCATCTCTGGGTCAACATCCTGGTCCACAACCTACAGGGAGAAAAACTTTATTTGTTTGTTGTGCCAACAGAACATCCCCTCATCTACTGCCATAAACATGCCTACTCCCCACTTATAATGATTTCTCACCATGAAGGGTAAAAATATTAAAATAGTGTGAGTGTGCAAGGAAATTTTACAAATCTGCTGTGTTTCATAATAAGTAGGACTATTCAAACTTGTGTCATATGTACCCAGGAACATTGACAGATATAAATTATGCAAATCAAGACCTAATTAACATATAATTGAGAAAAAAACAGTGGTAAATGGTGAGAATTTCATACCAGTGGCATTTGGAAGTTAAGTGAAGGAAGTTAACATTATTAAACACAACTTATGCAAATCAGGACCTAATTTGTATGATGAGGAAATGGTAGAATATGAGACATTGGACAAGCCCTTTTAATTGGGTGGGGAATATGATCAACTGATATACGTTATGCAAATGAGGACCTTATTTGCATGACCAATGCGGAACATTCATAATTAATTCGTCAGTTGTAAATGTTAAATTCTTTGGAAGAGGTATGAAATTGTGTCTTCATTGATCTTCCATGATATTAACTTTGTAAGTGACAAAACATTTAATGAGTACTCTGCTATTTGCATTGCTATGATGAGTAGGAAATGCTGCTTTGTACAGTGGCCCCTAAGTACAGTATTTATTTTTATACCACTTTTATTTTCTGTGGGTACTTTTATTTTCTGTGGGTACTAAAAATAAAAGTACCCACAGAAAATAAAAGTACCCACAGAAAATAAAAGTACCCACAGAAAATAAAACTGACATAAAAATAAATACTGTACTTAGGGGCCACTGTAGCTTTGAAATTATACCTACTCTGACTTGAGTGTCAACGTTACAAAACTTATTACGTCCTTTACAACCATGGGTGCAAAGGAATGTTTGCTTACACCCCAATCACATGGTGCCCTCTTGTACACATCAAAGGAATGTGTAAGACATTAACAACATTAACTCCAAAGGTCTAACTTACAACAACAATCATGACTTGTCAAAACATGCTTAGGACAGCAACTGGAAGTCAGGAGTTGTTCTAGTTGATATCATATTATAGATTAGGCCACACCAATTTGATTTGTTGGTTCTCGGATTTCCCTCTTCATTTTTTTTCTATTTGCAAAAAAAAAAGAAAGATTCTGGTTCTAAATTGACAACTCAAAAATGCTCATATTTTGCCCCAAACAGTTGAAGAAAGTCCTTTTCTTCTACTTGTTACAGTTTTTCCATCTATTAATGCAGTGGTTTGATTAAAAGTTCAAAATTCACTGATTAAATTTTAACCCTGCCTTTTATGTTGACTTCATGGCTCCTATTGTAGCATTTGGGGCTATAATATAATGCCCAGGCCTGTGTTTTAAATTTGTTTTTTTTCACCCTGTCGCGAGAACTAACAAATTAGATTGGTCTGACCTTATTTTGATCGAAAATGAAATGGACCGCTTTTTAAAAAAAATTGTTGGCTTTGTCCATTTCAAATCTTGGCTGGTGAACAGACTGTTGTGGCTCCCCAATCTTTACAGCGCTAACTTAGGTATCACCAGCACGCCGGCAGAACGTACTGCGCCTGCGCAAAACCTGGATTTTCGTTGGATTTTTGGTCAACGTTGCATCAGAATTTTGCCTGTTGCAGACCATATCTTTTTCTACACAACATTTGATGTCACCCTTATATACGCGAATTGACCTTATATGAGACGTTCTGCCGAAGCGCTATGCAAAAAACATTACGGGTTTCGCACGGGCGCAGTACGTTCTGCCGACGTGCTGGTAACACCTGGAGTTATGTAGGGCTTACTCTACAAAAGCGAGATTTACCAAAAGGGATAAATTTCAGGCTTCAGTCTGCTTTGTACGTACAGCAATGTCTGAATAATAGCAATAGATGCCAGGTAAGTCTGATGATGGGACAAAATGAAGGGTTAGGTCTGATAATTTTTTTTTTCCCAAAGCATCAAAGGCCAAAAGCAACCATTATCAGACTTAAATGTTGCCAATGACGTCACAGTAAAATGTTGCCAATGACGTCACAGTAAGCATGGCAACCTATTCAGAAACTGGCACTGCGGCTCATGAAAAAAAAAAGTTCTTTTGAGAAGCAAACCAAAGCAAACATTAATAACTTGCAATTGTATGTAGTCACGATACATGCAATTATTCTCGAAAGAACATTTTTCATGTGCCATGGTGCCAGTTCCAGGGAAGGTGGCTGGAGTTCTAAGCTTGTGCAATATAATAATCTATGATCAGAACGATCAGAACCCCCCCCCCCCAAGAAATGCTGACAGCTCACTGAAATACCTGCAAAGGAGGCTATACCATGCTTACCATAACATTATTGGCAACATTTAATTGAAATTAACTGGCTGCAGAAATCAAGAACTGTAAGGATGATTTGCAATATTCAAGACTTAGATCACTATTGCTGCGTTTTGGGGCACACCTCTAATGGATTTTCAATAAAGTCTCAAAGTCTCAACTAATTTGGCCCTTCTGTGCTGGGATTTAATCTCCAACTAGCCTGGCCGGGTAGCAGATCTTGGGGAGCGGACCAAAGCTAACAAGACTGGACACCAGGCTAATCTCCAACCAGATCCAGCAGAGGCAAGACACTATCAAATTGCATGGTCAAGCCCCAGTTGGCCAATTTGATAGTGTCTTAATTGTCCCAAGGGCTCTGTTTGGAGAGTACTGGGATTATTCCAGCTCCACCCAGTACTCCTCCCCTGAGTTATGAAGACAGATGTGTTTTTGTGAACCTTGTGCCCTAGTGACCACTGCTGGCTAGGGACCAAGCTACTGTTGTGTTATGTAATCACGTAATGGTTAACAGATGGGCAAAGAAGTAGCCATCAAGTGCAGATAAACATTGCATAAGCCCATCTAACGCCCCATGATCTTGAAACTGCACAACAAGATGTAGATCACTCCTTCAATTTGATTTAATTCAAGGCAAAAGGACATGATGCCCCTGGTTAAAAATAGAGATACAAGAACACCAGGTAAGGCCACACCAATGTAATTTGTTGCTTCTCGGATTCGCCTCTTCATTTTTTTCTGATTTGCAAAAAAAAAATTCTGGTTCTGAATCAACTCAAAAATGCACATATTTGCCTCCAACAGTTGAAGAAAGTCCTTTTCTTCCTAGTTATTACAGTTGTTACATCTACCAATGCAGTGGTTTGATTAAAAGTTCAAAATTCATTGTTTAAATTTTAACCCAGTCTTTTGTGTTGACTTAATGGCACCTATTCTAGCATTTGGGGCTATAATAGGATGCCCAGGCCTGTTTTTATTTTTATTTTTTTCGCCCTGTCGCTTCATATTTTTTCTGAAAAAAATCAGAGAAGCAACAAATAAAATTGGTTTGGCCTAACGTTATACACCTGTTTTTCCTCTTTTTTTTTTTTATAGGGAGTTTGAGTCATAAAACTACAAGGGGCGTGATGAATAGGGCAACGCTCAGGATGTGGCAGGGCCTGGAATGTGGCAAGGAAGGTAGGGCCAGGGGGGGTGGGGCACTCCCTGGGGCCCTGTTGACAGACAAAGGTAGCTGTAATTGTGTTAATTGTGTGTTAATAGGTGTGATTCCTCAGTCTTCAGAATATTCAACCGTGATCTCCAAGCAGATTTACCGGTAGCATGACCAAAAAAAATGCAAAAAGCCACCACGGCATTTTTTAATGCCCGCTGTCAATTCCCACCGGTACTAGAAATCTGCTTGGAGACTGGACAACCGTGGTCTTGAAAACATGTTTGTTTTTTTTCTTGCATGGGGCAAGTCAAAAGGAGACGCTAGCAAACAAAAATATGGAAACGTTAACGTTAACTTTTAAAATTACTGAAAATGAAATCGGATGGCTTTGCTTTTGCCCATGACCAGAGGGATCTGTCCAATTAAGGCTAGCCTAAACATCGTCTTAAGAAGTGTACAGGTAACTTTTGTACACTGGTAAGAAAGTCTGCGAGGGCGATGACCTCCTGGGCAACAAACTAGGTCACTAGATAGCCTTACAGCAAGGTGTGTAATGTCCTTGCTTACAGTAAATTACACAACACAGTTTAATAGATCTATGTATTAAACAAAGGTTAGGTGTAACAGGTAGTTCTGTGTAATATACTTATGGTCACAATATAGTCTAGTAGTTATATAATAGCTGCCTCCACGCCACGTGCCTGCGAAGCTGGTGTGTTACGCCGAAGGGCGGTTGTACTGGCTATACAGATACGGATACAGGTCGTCTTTGACAGCAAAACAACATGTGACGCAACTAGCTCACCTTTCTGCCATTGACGAAGAAAACAAGCTCCGATTTCCCCCTGGCAGCTCCTGCTGTTTCCGTCTCAGGCATGGTTTCCGCGGCTGACGACTGCTCTATTCTGCGAACTTTCGGCTGCGAAATTGACCGCTAAACCGGCGACGATATGTCCAGGTAGCTCACCAGCTTCAAAGGTTGCGGGTAGGCGGTTACTGGTACTCGGTCAAACTACCAAAGTCCCCGGAACTAGTCAGACCACTGACACGGTACAGCGGAACAAACGACTTCGGTAAACACTGAACTTACCAACTTGGAAGGTACGAATTTCAGCGATCGGCGGGGGCAAACACCTCGTAGTATTTTGCAATTTCTTACATCAGTATCGTTTCCATCTCGCGGATTACATAGTATAGATAAATAATCATGTAACTGGTTGTTGTGGTAACTATTTATTTGATTGCAAGTGGTTTTAGTGCAGTTTGGATCAAGAAGCCCCCAACCCGTAGAGGCAATGGTAGGCTCCGCTTTTTGGAGGCGTGCCAATGGGCGTTCACTTGTGTGGCACCTGTCATTGGTCAAACGTCTGCGTGCTATATGGCACGCAGGGGCAAAATGATCCTAAGTGTGGGAGCTACTCTCCAAGCAGAGGTTTGGGTTTTGGCTTATTTTTGGCGTGTTTTTAGGCTTTTTTTATCGGGCATTCTTTTTTGCACTGGGATGGGGTTGGGTTGGCGTAAGAAAAGATCCCAGTGCAAAAAAAGAAAGCCCGATAAAAAAGCCTAAAAACACGCCCAAAAAGCCAAAACCCAAACCTCTGCTTTGAGGGTATGGGAGCGCATTTACTTAGAACTCAGGTAACAGGTCAAGTAACAGGTCATTCGGTGTAATAATAATATAGCCAGCGAAGCTGGTGTGTGTACACTGTACAGATACAGATATCTAACTGGGCCCGTTACCGTTATATGCCGTTACCGTGAGACTCTATCGTTAGATCAACGATAACATAGTTGTCTGTCAGCTTCTGATTACAACTGCGATAGCTCGGAAAGTTCTCAATAAAAGGCCAAGTAGGAGGGCTTGCAAGGAAAGAAAGACGGGTGGGCGTGTCTCTGATAAACTTACAAGAGGGCTGTTGTCACAGGGTAGCGACAGAAAAATAAAACGGGTCATGTGACGGGTCACGATCTTCTAGCCTCCTTCGCAGTCTTGTGAGCGGCGTTGTTTTTTTTTCGGCGACCGACGCGCGAGTTATGTCGCGGAGGGACGGTTTTGAAGCCAAGGGAGTTTGCCGGGAAAGAAGGATTCGCCGCGGTCGCCGAAAAAAATAACGCCGCTCACAAGACTGCGAAGGAGGCTAACGATCTTCCCCACCAACCTCTGCTTGGAGCGTACCTGATCTTACTTATTCTTAGGGTAGTTGGCAGTGTTTGAAAGTGCTAGTGTCCACCAGGCCTTCCTAAAGGGGGTTAGTATTGTTGAATATTTGGCAAAATCAGGTCTGACTGGCCAGGGAAGTGGGTCCACCATTAGGGATTTCTAAGTGTTTCCTTTCCCCCTGCAAATGAACTCTACGGCGGACAAACTCCCCTGGCCAATTATTCCCCCTGTTTGGCTAAATTTTACTGTTTTTGAACCAACATTGTTAGTCTGGTCAAGGACATGTAATGTCCTTGGTCTGGTGGAGACTAGTAAAGTGCCATTTTTAATTGCTTTGTCCTTCTTTAATAGTGGCTGAAGGGGGCTAATATGCGAACTATGCGCAGGGATAAAAGGGTCCTTCATTTGGAGTTTTACGACCAACAGATGCACAAATTGGTTGAATAGATCTTTGATGGTACGAAATGCCAAGGCTATGTAACACGTCAGGCCGATCGATGACTTGCACAGACCTGCTAGAAGTTAGAACAAAAGGTGTCTCTGTCCCATTATGTTTTAGCGAGGACATTACACAATCATCACGGTCCTTGGTTTTGAACCTCCTTGGTTTTAGAGATTGGAACAGACATTGTGCAAGTTTTCCAGAATTTCATGACACTAATATTTGGAAAACAATTTTAGGCTCAGGTAACACAATGTGGTTTTCTCACTGAATTTAGACACAGAATTCTGAAAATCTAGTAACTATTTTGTCTGAAGATGGCCCCAGGTCATGTTCCCATATTGTGAAGGCAATACTAATAGACCATACCAATTTTATTTGTTGGTTCTCGGATTTTTGCAGATCAATGTAGCGGGCGGGTGAAGAAAAAACGAAGAAAAAAAGAAAAGAAACAGGTTGAGGAATATTGTGATAGCACAAAATCCAACCATATGAGTCACAAAGTCAACTTACTAGCTTATAGGCTTACTAGCTCACTTACTAGCCTATAGGCTGGTTTACAATTCAAACACGAATCTTGAACTTTTGTTCAAATCACAATGGAATGGAAAAACTGTAAAAGTACAAAGACAAGGACTTTCTTCAACTGTTTGGTGCCAAAATTTGAGCACACCTGACTGGTACATATACGTTTTTTTTGTTGTCAAATTAGGAAAAAGTGAATCCAGGAACCAAAAAATTAAATTAGTGTGGCCTTATCAAGCCTTGTCAACCTACATTCCTAACGCTTGTGAACATCTCTGACAAATGAAAAGTTTCCATTGGTGTCCTTTAATGAGGTAACATCAACCAGCATCCTATGTGACTAGCAAACAGATGAGGTATATGTATTTATATACATATATAGTTGACAAGCAATAGTTGCCAAGGTGGCAATTGTTCAATTAATTCAAGGCAAGCAACTTCTCCCAATCCTTTTACAGTATAGTACAAGCATTTCACGAAAAGAAGATGGTTGTTGTCTTTCTTCACAAGGAAATGAGCTTCCACCTTAAACATACATAGAGCTGAAGCTGAAGTTACCTAAGTGTACACACTGACATAAAGTAAAACAAAACAAGTGTGATTGTTTTTCATGGGAACAAGGTAGCCATTCAAGCATTACCCAGAAAACAAAATGATATCTGGAAAGGTTTCCTTTTCTTCTTCACCATATACCAACTTTGAAGGCTGCCTTTTGTAATCAAATTCAATACATTACAGTTGGTTACAAATTGGGTACTTCCCTGACACAGTTATTTGTACAAATGTATTTTGTATTCATTGGCAAAAAATGATACATGTCATTGTGTAGAGGTAAATGAGCAAAACATCAGAATCAAGACTGCCTAGGTGTACATTCCTTTGCTCAATTCATCAGACTTACTTGGTGCAACCAGAATTTTTTTGCAACCAGAAAATTTTAAGACTTCAAGGCTTGGCTGAAGAATTGGAAGTATATGTTTGTACTTACGGGACTTTGTTTCACATTTTCAGGTTGTGCAGAAACCCATTGGCAATCTGGTGAGCACCAGGGAACAGCTTTTAAGTACTAAGTCGGAGGCAGCATTTTTTAAAAGAGAAAGTGTAAACTTGATATTGTTTCTCTTTACTAAATTTCTGAGTCGTTATATATGGAGTGGACAAACTTTCACCTAACTTCAGCTTTCACCCAGCCTCTTTCATCTTATGTTCGTTGTATATTTTGTATTTGTCTTCAATCTGTATTCTGTATGTCTTATGTTGAGCAAAGGATCATATAAGCACGAATGTGCTTGCTGTCTAATGCTCAAAAATCTATGTGAATAAAATAAAACTTCAGCTCCAGCTCTGTACATATCCGTGACGATCAGACACACACATCATATGCCATTGCAGCATGTGGCTACTTTCGGGGACACACCTGGGAAAGGAGTGGCCCAACGTATACGGTTCATAGCACCAAAAAATGGTTGCGAATTTCTCAGCAACTCATGCTGAACGACAGTTCTCTGTGCGGCACCACACACACAGTTCATGAGGTATTCAGAGTTGATCCTTTGTTTTTGTTTTTTTTACATTCCTATCTATGCAACATCGTTTGACAATCAATACCTTGTTTCATTCTTTCACCCTCGTCAATGTAACTCTAAAGGGGAGTGCAGGCATACAGCACGGAGTTGATATCCCTATAGTGCTCCAGCGCAGAATATTTGACACTTTTAATGTGAAAATATCACTCTAACATGAGATCTTGACATACTTCTTTTCCATCCTGGAGATATTCGACTGTTGAATCTGCCTGCACTTCCCTTCACAGTTCCCACTGACAGATTCACAACATGATAAACTCTTTTTCACAAAGCAATTATAATAAATCCATCTCAAGGTTCATTTTCCATGGCTGCAAACTGCACAGTTTCAACTTCAGTTTTCTGTCTGCGTTACCAGTAATCATCACGCTCTTCCTTGCTTGGCAGCCACACATTAACGTTACAATAATCGTGCTGCAGTTTCTTTTCATAGTCCAAAATACAGCTTTTCTCAATGGCATTAAAATCCTCACACACACACACACTATCAACAGGAGTCACCAGGAGGTAGCAAAGTTTCAGTGAAGGCAGATTGACAGATTGACGTTTAGTGCTAAAAACACTCAAGCTGGTTAATAAATCATAAGCATTTAGTTCATGCTGGCTAACATATCCTACGGAACAGTTCATACTAACAACGTTCTTACTACTAAAAAGGCTAAAAGATATTACAGTATAGCTTCCATGGAGTAAACTTACAAGTTGCACTGACACTAAGTCATTAATATGATAAACATCTGCTTTAGACATCCTTGTTTTATCCAACCCCCATATATGTATTTCCTTAGTTCTCAAATTGCCCGTTTAAACTTTGTGACTTGCAAAAAGTTACAAAGTAACCAAGAAGAACTTTGGGTGGTTTGGGCTTGTAGAAGAGTTTTCTTCATTCCGTCTGTTGAACTTCTATCCAGGAAAAAAAAACTAACAACCAAGGATTTAATTGTGGTTATCATTTTGCATGGACTGTACCATTCCTTCAAACATGTGGGGGGTGGCATGCCAGGTAAATGACTGTTCAGTGCAACTGCTCTACATTATCATAAACCAATCTGAAGCTTCGAGCTGGAGTACCCTCTGGGCAAGTGGAATATCCAGTTTGCTTTGTATCTTTAATTCTCTGATGCTTTCTCATTATCAGCAAGTTGCTATGGCCAGCCAGTTCAGATGTTTAAGGATGACTAGGCTTTACCAAACACTTTGCTCTATCCATTCTAATCTGGCTTTAAAACCTACTCCCAAAATACAACAAAGTAACAGCTAACAGCTTCCAGACAGGCCAGTCAGCAACATACACTTTCAAAATATTAAACTTCTTGAAGAAACTACTACACCTCAAGAAAACACAATGTTTGACAAGTACTTAAAGGAACTTGATCTTGAAATAGCTGTAATTATTCAATACAACGTGATTGTAAAAAGCACAAGCGCTAATTCTACAAGCAACATGACGTGATAAACGACATCAAATGTCCAAGCATGATCACAACTCGCCTCTCGTTTACAAGCAGTGATTCTAAACTTTCCGATAACCTATACGTGATATGTGTGAATCTTGTCTCTGGGTTATCCATCATTCCTCACATTACTTTTTTTCAGAGACTGCAAGAACTGTTTAGATGAGCAGTTTGACTGTGAACCTTATTTCCCATTCCTGTATCTTGCTGACAAGGTGCTGGGAGAGAAGAGAAAGCTTAATATGCACTTTTCACTTGAAGTCTTTGAGACTTCTGAACAACTGGTAACCTATAGACAAGTTCCAACATCATTTAAATCTATTCCTCGTTATTATCATCCGCCAGCCACATGATTTCTGGGCAATGATAGGAGGGAGATGTGCCCTTCAAAAGACTTGTTGCTATAATTAGATAGGAAGGCTCAGCCTGAGATGCAGCATAGAAATGAACAAGCAAGCTTAAGGCAATAAAACTCTGATATATACACAGTGTTTTCACAAGTGGATAGCCAAACGCTTATGAGGTAGAGGTACAGATTGCTTGCTATACCTACTGCTGCACTGTGAGTCTAAAGTAGCCTCTACCAGGCTTCAGAAGAAGCTGGAATGAGTACAACAAGTTGGCCAAATAGACAGATAACATGCCAGATGAGTTGGTCTGCTAAAGTAGTACAGTTTGGAGCAGCAAATGTACTCCTTTAGCAGACCAACTGCCCTGGCATGTTATCTGTCTGTTTGGCCTATCTCTACTCTTTCCAGCCACTTCTGAAGCCTGGTAGAGGCTAAGGCTACAACATCCTGTGTCCACTATGGACGAATGCCTAGTACATGTACTTCACCTTTTTCTTTCGTAAGAAAGCTAACTGTTCCACTTTTCTAGTACATGCGAGATATAAGACAACCCAACGACTACCCAGGCATCCCAAACAACTGCCTCATTGTTTGTGGAACTGGACACAAAACACACCGGTCGTCCACCGAACTCTGGAATGCCGATATGCCCCGAATCCCCCGACCTTTCTGTACCCGTCCCAACCTGGGCACTTCTTCCACACTGCAAGGATTAGCATGTTCTTCTCCATGCAACTAAATACATAGTTATAACACCATTAACCATGATGAGGTATATGAGACAAAGTAGCAGCAATCACACCAGAGGTTGCCAATTTCATGCCTAGTAGGTAAAATCGTCTTCTTGTATATTACGTCTCCCATTGCATGGGGACTATAGGACCACACACATCTACTCCAACCAGCCACAAAAGTACCGCCTGTATGAACCTCCGGTCTCCAGAGGTAGTTCTCAAAAAGCCAGCCGTCCAGTCAGTCAGTCTTAGTAACATCATCTATGTTGTATTAACTGATAACCTCACAATACATTAGCACGTCGGCAGAATGTACTGCGCCTGTGCGAAACCTGGATTTTTCACGGTTTTCGTTGGATGTTTGATCAACATTGCACCAGAGTTTTGCCTGCTGCAGACGATACCTTTTCTGACACAAAATTTGACAACTATAGACGGGATGTCATCTTTAAATGCGCAAATACGAGATGTTCTGCCGAAGTGCTGGGCACAGTGCATTACAGGTTTCACGCAAGTGCAGTACGTTCTGCCGACATGCTCGCTACATCACAGTCCCACACATGTCACGGTAACATTGCAGGAAATTTGTGACGTTGAGTGGAGCTGTTGTCCTAACGTTCAAACCACACAACCATCGTGAAAATGGTTGGTCTATCAAACGACGGGCCGTCACCACACAACATACAGTGCTGACACTTCACACACTGGCCCTATACACACTGTAGATCTAACGCAGTTTGTTTGTGTTGGAACATCACACTCCCGCACACCGACACTGGTGGATCTGATTTATCCTACAGGTGCACTGAAGGCTTTTAGAAGCATGATATTCCAATGTTCTGTTGTTGATATCCCTGGTGACGCTGGGTAACAGAAATGTTTATTGTGGCTAAGCTACCAGCCTCATAGCCCCCCCCCCCACAAGAAGCTACCAGCCTCGTAGTCCCCCCCCCCCCACAAGAAAGGCCCAGCGTGTGCCCATGGCTAGACTGTAACAGGTGGTGAAGATGTGATAGCGTACTCTACAGATGGACGCAGGAAGCTCCACATCTGATCAGATCTTGGCTCCTTTCAGCGCCCGTAAAGCCTTGCGTGCTGCGGCCGACTTGGCGATGCGGTAGTTGCGGCCGACACCCTTGAACTGCCCCTTGCCGATGACTGTGACGGTCACCCGCACCTTTCCATCGTACGTCCTCTCCGACGGACTGTCGGGGGAACAAAACAAAATGAATGAATACATAATTAAAGATCTTTATCATACATTTTACTCCACTGGGATAACTACAGGCCAGATGCTGACAATCATACAGTCATATAATCTACATGTAGACAGCTAACATACTCTGGTACCTTTGGCTTCGTCCAGCGTCTTGATAATTGTATATAATAATTAAATATAGGAGGCTGTAGGATTAATCAAAATCGGTTTACGAAAGATGTAAGGAATATAAATTTAATAATGTTATGTCACTGTAATCAACTCAAGCATTCACATCTGTGAAGGCTACGAGCAAACTCTTTACATGCAAATTTGAGGGATGAACAGGTTGAATTTGAAGACATCTTCAACTAAAAGGTAAAAAGTTAGGTAATAAGGTGGTCCCATAGCCTTTATCAGGCCATAGGGACACGGTATTGGAAGGTGGAGCCCATCCCTCTCCTTCCACTGCCTTTTACCTCCCCAACCAAAGTCAGGTATCCATTTTACACCTGGGTGGAGTGAGGAAAGTTGCATACAGTGCCTTTCCCAAGGACATAACGTCTTAATGGGAATGCCAGGAATCGAACCCGTGACCTCTCGATCTCGTGTCCTCTAGCTTAACCACTGGGCCATTCGGTGCTACAATGTACTTAAACTTGGGTAACACAACCTATTAAGAACACACCTGAACTTGGCTGTCTCCGGCTCCATCTCCAGCAGTTCCCGTACAGGGGACCGAGGCACCTTGGCAGAGAACTTGTCTGTAAAAAAACAACAGTGAAACAAACAACATAGTTTTCTTAGTTCCACAACCGTATATTTTACTGGGCCAACATTTCGACGATGACGACTTACCTATGAGAGACACAAGAAAACAGTCACTCAAGCAACTGGATAGATTTTGAAAACTGTGAGATGTTTCAAGTAGCATCACCTACTTTTCGTCAGTGACAGTGGATGCTACTTGAAACGTCTGACAGGTTTCAAAATCTATCCAGTTGCTTGAGTGACTGTTTTCTTGTGTCATTACCTGGATGTCTAACCTTTCTAACCTTTATTGGCTTACCTATGAGGGGTTTCATCATCCTGTAATACACTCTCCAGACTGTCTCCAGGGACATGCCGCTGTCCAGATAGATCGCCCCTGCCACAGACTCAAACACGTCTCCTAACGCCTTCGGCACCTCGATGTCCTCACTCTCCTCCTCACCTTCATCGTTGATGTATGTCTTCAGCTGGACAACAAAGAGCAGATTTGACTTTATTAATATATTAATATAATCATTAACATAATTACTAGAAATGTAACATTTGCAAGGCAAATGCATAATGATTTTAGCATTACCAACTTCTGAAGATAATGTTTACCTTCACATGGTCAAGGCTAATAAACTACTGCTCTGTTTATTCTTACTCAAACACATTCACATATATATGGTGACCAGCCCCTCCAACTCTGTCCTGCCACTTGCTACATAATGTAATCCAACACCACAGGGTGTCTACTAATGTCAACATTATCAAGGCTTTGGCAGTGCTCTACTGAAAATCTACCAACTTTCTGGAAGCCCAGATCCTTTCTTGATGATATGAAAGAAAATACAGATCAATTTGTAGGCACACTTTATAACTTCTAACAATGTCAAACAATATCAAGGCTTTGAAACTATAGTAAGTTTCTGGAAGCCTATCTCCTCGGTTACCTGAGAGTCCATGCCCTGCTCTTCCCCCTGTTCCTGCTGGAACTGCACGAAGTTGCTGATGATGTTGAACAGCTCGGGGGAGACGAACTTCAGGTACTTGTGATAGTCGTACCTGTGCAGAGAATTTGTATTTTTGTTAATTTTTTTACCCTCTTTTAATGTCTATTTATATCACTTATTATGAGTACAATATTATAAAGATATTCACATGATACTGTCAATCTGTTAAGGCTTTTAATCAAATCAAATGTTTTTCAACAGCTGTACATTGTAAATTACAACACAATTCAGGATGCACTCCTGCTATGTTGTTTTAGTAAATGCTCTCTGCACTTCTTACTCAATTTATTGTGCAAGGAACACCCCTGTGTGGGAGACCCAGACTGGGCTGTTCTCCAGCCGGTAATCTTTGTAAACCTGTGCAATAATACTTAGTCTAGTAGTAACAGATATATTGTGAAACCAGAATGTACATATTGATGGCTGATGCACAGCCCCCCCCTTTTTTTTAACCTTGCGCTCTAGATCAATGTCGATCTGTTCTAAGGGGCCGACCGAGGTGTACGCTTTTTAACCCTTCATCTTGTTGTATTGTTTTAATGACGGTGTAATTGATTCAATAAAGATGATGTTGAAAAAAAACAAAAAAACAAAGTCGTACTTCACGGCCAGCGAGGCGAAGATGGTGTTGTTGACGAGCGCGGAGCGGAGGTCGGTGAGCGCGCCTGGCGAGTGCTGCTGGGGGTCCTTGAAGAGGTGGTTTGTGATGAGGTAGTCAAGGACGGCATCGCCCAGGAACTCCAGTCTCTGGTAGCAGTCGGTGATGGTGTTGTAGTGGTAGGAGGGGTGGGTAAAAGCCTGCAACACAGGAAACTCATTTTTTTCCTAGAACTATCGTAGAGTGGAACTCGCTGCCACCAAGTACAGTAGGGGCATCGTCACTTAGATAGTTTTAAACAATGTCTAGAGCTAGACATTCAAAGGTTAGGTGTAACAGGTCGTTCGGTGTAATGTAGCCAGCTTCCGCCGCGACGCGTGCCTGCGAAGCTGGACAGGTGTGTTACACCGAAGGGCGGTTATATCGGCTATACAGATACAGATACAGAAGCTGGTGTGTTACACCGAAGGGCGGTTATATCGGCTATACAGATACAGATACAGAATACAATTTTAGGGTTGGGTGAAAGCCTGCAACACAGGAAAGTGGCAGTCTTTAGCGTTTACGGCTTTAGGCTACACCAATTTAATTTGTTGGTTCTCGGATTTTTTTTAGAAAAAATGTGAGGCGACAGGGCGAAAAAATAAAATAAAACAGGCCTAGGCATCCTGTTATAGCCCCAGATGCTATGATAGGAGCCATGAAGTCAACATACCGGTAAAAGGCTGGGTTAAAATTTAAACAATGAATGTTGAACCACTGCATTGAGATAGATTGAAAAACTATAACAAGTAGGAAGAAAAGGACTTTCTTCAACTGTTGGGGGCAAAATATGAGCATTTTTGAGTTGAATCAGAACCAGAATATTTTTTCTTTTCAAATCAGAAAAAAATGAAGAGGCGAATCCGAGAACCAACAAATAAAATTGGTGTGGCCTTATGTACACCTAAACATCCACGTTGTGAGTCAAACTACTATAAGGAGCATACCACCCAAACAATGACTAGGTTTTAGTACTGAATTCCACTGCATACAGAAAAGAAATTAAACCCAACAATAATACATGTGTAATAGAAGTAGCATTCACATGTTATTATTTACCATCATTTTATCATTTCTGAAGTACTTGCAATTAGCCCTCGGGCATGAATTTGCAATTAACTTAATATTATAATTATCATTATTATAATGTTTCAGCCACTGTGAACATGCACTTTTCTCCAGATGTAGGTGAGCCTGTGACAAAATGTAAATGTCAATATAAATGAAAATGTAAATAAAAATATAAATGTACACACCTGCAACATGTAGGCCTTATCATTGAAACTGTACAGAACAGTTTCTTCAAACTGTTGGTACCCAGACAGCATGTGGGACAACTTGTTCTGGGCATGGGATACATGGTGGAACAGCGGGGGCTTGGGCGGCGCGATGTACCCATACTCCTCCGCACAGCTGACCTTCATGAAGGTCTCAAGGTCACACACAGTGCTGGGGTTCTGGTCCCAGTCTTCGTAGGACGAATCTAACCCGGCCAGGTCGTCAAAGGGGTCAGCGTCAGGCTCCGTAAAGTCAAACTGGTCCAAATCTTCTGTAGGGTCAGCGTTAGTTTTGGGCAAAACCTAAAATGGTTGAGATGAGACTTCGATGTAGACAAATAGAACTAATAATTTTTTTTTTGAAATATTAAGATTTAAAGGTATCCGATGCAATTTCAGGGTAGAAAAACAAAAAATATTCTGGATGAGGAAATCTGTCTGATCTTGACAATTTTACTGCCATTTCTTAGCACATTTTCGTCATCATTTTATACTTCAAGCATTTAAAATAGCCAAAAATAAGCTAAGTGAGGAGTCCCTTAATTTTTTGGTACCACCAATAAATAACTTGAACGAGCCTATGGTGGGAAACAAGCAACCATTTTTCGTCACATAGCATTTTTGCATCAGCATTTTTGCATCACAGATATCAGTATGCTATGGGATAGGATAGGGTTGATTCAACTTACTACATTAAAAAAATTACCAGCAAATCCAGTTTTACTGCCCTGAAATCTCTTTGGGTGCCTTTAATTCAACTTCATACAAACTGCACCGATGAATCTTAAAGTTTTTTCTAACAAAAAAGCAGCAGATCAATCTGGCATGAAATATAAAAATAAAAAATAAAAAATTGCTGGCACAGTTGGCTAAAAATTACCTTGACTCCAAGCCAACACAGGAAGAGCTGTGCTGCTCGAGGCCCACACGTGGTGAGGTAACAGCCTAGCAGTGCCTCCACGCAGTCGGCAATGCTCTTGTCCGCGATGCAGTGCTCCATGTGCAAGTCGTAGGAAAGCAGCCTCTTCATGGCATCTCCGTTCACCAGTACAGACGCCTTCAAAGGGGCAACGTTGTAGCCAGTCACTTGGGCGATCGGAGTCTTTGAGGTAGTCATGCCGTTTCCCCCCGGCTCCACTTCCACGCAGGAGTCCTTTAAAAAAATGAACGAATGGTTTACGCCAAAACGCCAAAAAACAGTTACTCAAGCAACTGGATATGATTTTGGAAACGGTCAAAATCATATCCAGTTGCTTGAGTAACTGTTTTATCACCTGGATGTCTAACCTTTACCGACGAATGAATGGTTTCTTTCGTAATATTCATCGCAGCCAGAGTGAGGCTAAATTACATCTTTCTGACAGGCTTGACACATATACATGTAACGTAGTAGAGGACTTGACACACATCTGTATTAAAAATATGTCTTTACTTCATTTGCATATCAATTGATAGTTCGTGGTTATAAACCTGTGTTTCCTAACAATTCACCAGTGTCACTGACGAAAGGTAGTGGATGCTACCTGAAACGTCTGACCATTTCCAAAATCATACCCAGTTGCTTTTTGGCATATTTTATTACCTTGATGTCTAACCTTCACCGACTTACACTGAGAGCTAAAAAATGTCTATAATACATCATATGCTATCATGCAGTAACCTATGTCGTATGAAACCTGACCTCTGACCTCCACTGCTGAACTTTTGTTATTTTGACCATGGACCGGATAGGACGATGAGTTTTGAATTATTATTTTGTTTACTACGCATTGGACCTATATGTTTGTATGTTTACTGCATGTTGTCCTTTGTTTTACTGTATGTAACATTGTCTTGTCCACAAGCTGGGCCCCCTTGGAAAACAGCCAGTGAAGGCTGAACGGGGCTACCCAGCCGTCTTGAGATTAGTGAATAAATAAATAAATAAATAAATAAAAAAACCTTAGCGTTGGGAACTGTGTCCTCTTGGTCCTCCCTGCAGTTCTGGATACAGAAGCCGGGGGGCAGCCAGTTCACCGCCGGGTCAAAGATGGAGGCGACCATGCGCGAGGCCAGTCCCTTGCGCTTGCCGAGGCGGTACAGGTTGAGGTTGGAGACTTGCCGGCTGCGCATGTAGGACAGTTTGCCCTCGTGCACGCGCGAGTACGTGCAGTACAGGTACGTGGTGATCGCGTGCTTCAGGAAGGAGTCCCCGATGGTTTCGAGGCGCTCCAGGTTGAAGAAGTCTCCGGCGTTGGACAGGGTCAGGGCCTGCAGGATGAGGCTGGGGGAGGGACCGGGGTGGGCGTCCAGGTCCAGGTCAAGCATAGGCTCCAGAAATGAGGTAGATTCAGGGACGCTGTTGAGATCAGGCATGTTGTACACGGGACTACTCCCCCCACCGATACCATTGCCTGAGGTAGCATTGTTGCCTGGGGCGACGCTTCTGTCCGGCTTCACTTTCCTATTGTGTACTGGTTGCTCCCTCTTTTCGCCTTCCTCGGGCGTGATCTGCCCGTTGGTCAGACTCATCTTGGCGAGTCTGTTGCCTGGCGACGGCAAGTTCTCCCCGGGGACCACCAGGATGGGGAAGTCATCGTCCAGGAGACTCGCCTTGGACAGGTCCAGGTCGTTCAGGTCCAGCCTGTGGTTCACTTTGGCACCGTTCTGTCCCTTCTTGTCTAACGCGGGCACCAGCGGCGTGTCCAGCAGCATCACGTTGTCCTGGAATGCACGCCACTCCTCCTCCGATATGTCCCACCTGTGTTGAATATGGGTATGATAATAATAATAATGGTTTATCTGAATCTCAACCTACAACACATTAAGTACATTACTCCTTACCGGTAGCCCCTCCCTCCCTTACTCTACCAATTGCTGTATTTTTGATATTGTTTTCAATTTCATTTCTCAGTCTGGAATATTTAATTTATCATATTAACGTCATTCATTTTATGTTTATTGGTGCGCCAGCCTCTTTCATCTTATGTTCGTTGTATATTTTGTATTTGTCTTCAATCTGTATTCTGTATGTCTTGTGTTGAGCAAAGGATCATATAAGCCCGAATGTGCTTGCTATCTAATGCTCAAAAATCTATGTGAATAAAATTTAAAAAATAATGGTTTATTTGGCTCAATTAAAACAACATTCCCCACTTGGCAGCCTGGGGCTGAATTGCATGGGGATTCTTGTAAAACAGTTTTTGTACGTCCTTAAACCATTAAAACTCTACAGACGTGTTCAAATCAATGTATAGACATCAACTAGGTTAAAAAAACAACATTATTATTAACAATATAACGTCTGGTCCAGGTCATTGACTTTCTTTGTTTGGAGAAGAAGAGGAAGAAGAAGAAGAAACAGAGCAAAAACAAAATGTTTTCCTTCCGCGAAGGTAAACATAAAAATGTCCCACCTGTCCCCAAAGTCGTCTTCCATCTCGTCATCATCATCGTCCACGTCGTCGGGATTCCACGCCGAGATCTCGAACCAGGACTCCTCCTCCTTCTGTTCCGGCGTTGTGCGGTTCTTTTCCAGTCTGGCAGGAGGCTCGCACGGCTCATACACCTCCTCACCTGCAGACAGACAAAAAGGAAAGTGATCTTGAACCAGTTTTAGCTCACTGAAGAGCTACTCTTCCACTGGTCAAAACAGAGAAGACAGGCGCTATGTACAGTATTTACAGGTTCATTGTACCGGGGAAATTCCCCTAGCTCTTTTCAACAAGCACAATGAACAGTGGATCACAGTTTAAGGTCCCGTCCTAAGGACTGCAACCCTTTTCAGTAGCGTGCATGTCGGATGAGCGACAATAGCTAGGATTCGAACTCCCAACCTCTTAGTCCTGAGGCAGGGTTGCTAACCACTGGACTACGCGTTCCACGCTACATTGGTAAACTACATAAACACGGGAAAGTGGGGGAAACTCAATACTGTACATTCTTTTCTGGTTGAGTAAATAGCGACTTATTTTGAAAAATACACTTTACTTACCTTTAAGGTAATATGACTGTGTGTTGATGGAATTTATATATATAGTGAATATGGGCAATAGGGGCTCAGGCCACACCAATTTAATTTGTTGGTTCTCGGCTTCGCCTCTTCATTTTTTTCTGATGGCCTTATTGCTGAACCAAGAAATAAATTTTAAAAAACACTTCCTCACCTTTCTTCAGGTGGGGGAACTCCAGCCGCGGGTGCATGTACCCTTCTGGCAGGACGGCCTGCCCGATTCCAGCCTCCTGTGCAATCTGCACCCGCAGTTCCTCCGCAATCAGCAAGGTGGTGACTCTGTACAGCACGCTCGGCAGACAGACGGCTTTCCGCCAGAGAGACGCCGGGACAGGGTGGATCTCGCACAGCTCAGGAACCAGGATCTGCTTGCTCTAGATGAAACAAAAGAGGGAAATGAAGTCATAACTCATAAGAAACCAAATGAACACATAAAATGAAATTCATGTACATGTATATGTATCTGTAGTCTGGGCCTCACTGAAAATCAATTTGACAAAAACTGAATGAGCCACCCAGCTTTCTGAAGATTTAAAAAAAAAAAGTTTTTTAATTTAAAAAAATAAATGTATGAACTGTATTGTGTTTAGAGCACCTAAATCTATCATGATCATCATGAGCAATGATGAAGCTACATCTAAGCCTACTAACAGTTTTTTTGGACCAACGCCAGGCTTGGACTGACTATTGCCTCTTCTTCTATGCACATACATTTACAAGTAATATACCATACTGTAGGATAAGTCAGTAAGGACACAAAAATTGCCTATGTGATTGTTGTTGATGTCGCTCCAGCAGAAAACCAGCAAGTAAAACTTATGAGTCTTTGTAATATTTAACCGTGTTTTTTTTCAGTTGCTCATTATACATGTAAGTGTTGACTAGTTCTGCTAATTCAATTCATTAATGCTGGAGAAGAGTGATGGATGTCACTCGAAATGTCCGGAAGTAATCTGTATCTGTATCAGTATAGCCGGTATAACCGGCGTAACACACCAGCTAATCTACGTAATTTCTGAGCAAACCTGTATTTGACATTGATATTTAGTGACCCGGAAGACGACTTAAAACATCCGGAAGTAAGCTCCGTAATTTATCCAGTCACTGACAAAAAGCAGTGGATGCAACTTGAAACGTCTGTTTTCAAAAGCTTAGCCAGTTGCTTGAGTAACAATTTCCTTGTGTATCTCATTACCTGGATGTCGAACCTTCATCGACGTATCCAGAAGTAGAGTTTGAAATGCCTAATATGTGCAAACCTGTAAGTTTTCCCGTTTGGCCTTCCTGGTCTCCGCGCTGCTGGTGGGCAGGGCCTTGCCCTTCTGGTTGAGGTGACGCGGGGTCAGCAGATTCAGGCGCGACGACGTGTGGTCCACGTCCAGCAGAGGCTGGTCCAGGTTCGTGATGGCCTCCCCGTAACGCTTCAGGTAGTACTCGTCAAAAGTAGCGTAGTCCGCCGACGGGAACTCGCTTCGCGGGTTCAGGGTGTAGCATATCTCAGCAACGTAGAACCTCTGAGGTTGATCTGCATTCCTGAGGAATGGGTGTCAATCTATTAGCAACGTCGTCGCCAACAACAATTCAGAACTAGAAAGGTAACATTTGCAGAGCAAAATGCATATTGCTTACCTTCACATGGTCTAGCCCCACAAACTACAGCTCTCTTTATTCTTACTTATAAACATACATATATCATATATATATGTTGACCAGCCCCTCCAACTCTGTCCTGCCACTTGCTACTGTAACATAATATTACACCAGTTACCATGGTGACAGCCATCTAGTCCAGGTCATTGACCTTATTTGTTTGGAACAGACGAAGAGGAGGAATAAACGGAGCAAAAACAATATGTGTTTTCCTTCTGCAAACTTAAGGTAAACAACAAAAAAACATGATGCTATAAATTCTCTTGTCACCATATTCAGAGATTGTTGAACTGTACTACAGTCCAAAACCGAACTTTCTTTGCACAATTTGTTAGGAGGTTCCTTCCCACCTGTAGGAGGGTGTGACTACAGCATCGATGAAGTCAGCTTCACGGAACTTGAACGGATTGTTGTGTGAATACTTGGGCTTCTCCTTGTCCAACGATTGGTCAATATGCTCCAGGAAGTTGAAGTCAATAAACAGCTGGTCAGCATTGTCAGCCAGAAGACCTTTAAGGTAAAAAAGAACATTTAGAAAGTGTGTTTACCGCAGGGCTCTAGCCAGCTCGAAATGTTTTTCCGTCAGCCCAGGTTCGTGATCGGATTTGGGTAGAGGAGCGCCATAGGCAAATCTAGGGGGTCTGGGGGCATGCTCCCCCAGGAACTTTTGGATTTGCAAGCCTTCAAAAACGCAATTTCCTGCATTTTGAGAGGTAAATTATGGGGATTAGAATGGTTGGTGGTGGTCCTTCAGATGTTGTTATATTTTACCCAATATATTTTTGTTGATTTTGTCTGTCAAGGTTGACAGATTGGTTTAAAAATTTTTCCATCTGCCACCGCAAAGTTCCGGTAATTGACGGAAAAACGGGTACTGGCTAGAGCCCTGGAATACAGTATATACAAAGGGAGGGTTACAATGCTTTGGGCTGAAGCTTGCTTAGCTATTCTTTTAAAATAGGGACTGAAAAGGCAGTCCACAAATGTAACTGGTATGTTTTAAGGGATTCAACCATGAACATGCAGGATTTAGAAAGGATGGACCACCAAACACTACAGCTGATCTTGTATAATATTCATTGTTTGTATTAATCGTTACGTATATTAGGATTAAATATACCATAGTTTATTTAATCAGCCTGTTTTAATGTTAATGTAAGATATTGTAATTTGCTATGTATTGTATTGGTCTGTATTGTATTATTCCACTCTACGATAGTTCTAGGAAAAAATAATCAAACAAACGAAGGAGATTCTAAACAAACAAACAAACATTCAAAACAAACAACAGTTATACCTTTGTTGAGGGGTACGACAAAGTACCAGGAGTGCAGGTCGGTGGGGACGTAGTAGAGCGGTTTCTTCTCCAGCCGCAGCACGTGGGAGAAGACGTAGCCGTGGAAGTTCTGCACCAGGCGCAGCTGGTTCTCGTCCACGTGGATCCCGCTGGCGCAGAGGCGGAGGGAGATGGACACCTCGCCGGACCGGGTGTACACGGGGAAACATGGGATCTGTTCGGGAACAAGGACATCGCAGAGGCTGGTGAGGAAAAACTGTTCTCAGAACTACATATTCAAGCAGGTACATTGGTCATGCCATTAAGAAACTGCAGTGCTAGTCAAAACGGTTTTAATACACATGAATTTAAATACTATGCCAATTCCCTTCTGGGCTGGGTGGGCACTATTAGAAACTTGGCAATGCTTTGTTTAAAGTTGATAAAAAAGGTAAAGGTTAAGGTAGTCCCATAGCCTTTCTGAGGCCGTAGATGCAGTGGGCTGCTAATCCACTGTGTCTAGGACAGGGTATTGGAAGGTGGAGCCCATCCCTCTCCTTCCTCCACCTTCTCCTTGAAGTTGACAAGCTAATGATAAACTAATAGTTAAATGTGAGTACAGCCGACCTGAGGGACGTGTTTGGAGGTGAGGAGGCCGAAACAGCGGGTGGTGGCCTCTGGAGGGTGGAGTTTGCGGCCGCGGATGTTCAGCTCCTCCGGCAGGGGTTCGGTCAGGACCATGTCGATGATGTACAGGTAGCAGGAGGCTCCTGGAACCGGCAGGCTCTGTTGGAACGCCTTGGGGATCTGGGGAGAACAAAAATAATAAATTTTAAAAATTTACGGCTCTTGGTGGCAAACGTGCATATCTTAATGGATTGGCAACACCAAATCTGTGTGTGTCCTCATCAGTGTTAGGACACACTATCAACGAGTAGGCTCTGTAGGAAGACCTTGGGGATCTGGGTTGAACAGACATTTTCGAAAAGACTAAACTTACACTGAGAATACAGCGGCAAGTTTTTTTTTGTAACATTGAAAATTACCTGCACCACTCAGAATTTAGAAAGTACGGATCACACTAAAAACGGTTAATCTTTGTTATTAAATTTGACTTTTGTATTTTGTCCCAGCCAATAGAGAACTGTAAGGTACGGTACCTGCTTCTTGTAGACCTGGTGGCGCTTGGTTGTCCCCGGTCGGGCGTGCCCATCACTGTCCTCCACCTCAAACTCCTCCTCCTCCTCCTCGTAGTGGATCACCTCTTTCCCCACAGGTAGCAGGTTATCGTCCAGCTCACCTGAACAATTCAGGACAAAAACATGTTCTCATCTCATCTTTCATCTGTCCCTTAGTCTTAATTATTCGACCATTGGGACATCACGGATGATCTGACAACCAGTTTTCTTGGTTTGAAAACAGCTTACACGATCATGAATCTGATTCAAACCATAGTGTCTTGAATCTATGGCAACCTCTATGTTTGGGACTGCATTTGCAATATGCGACACCTAGCTGCAGTACGAATCAGAACCAGTCATTGTTACCCTGAAGAAGGTGTCAGATGGTCAACAAAACATCGGATGTAGAAAAACCCACTGGTTGTTGAATAAAGAACCTTCTCAAACAGTCTCTTGCCAACCTGATGAAATTACATGTGTTCATGGATATCTGTAGAGTCTTAACAGCCTGGTATATCAACTGACAGGCCTTTGGCATAACGCGCCAGCTTAGCAGGCACGTGGTGCGGCAGCAGCTGGTCATATTACAGGGCTCGAAATACTTTTTTCAGCCAGGTGGCGCATGTTGCCACCTGAGTCAAAAGCCAGGTGGCGCCATCAGTATTCAAGTGGCAACACTTCCAAGTTATCATTTTCTTCAAATCTGCTACTTATATCTATTACGTTTTCTTCTAGTTATTAAATAACTACTTAAGTTTTATGTTATAAAATAAAGTAATGTAAAGAACACAAAAGCTGTACACGCATTTTCTACCTGGAACTTGGAGCAAGTATTCCAAAGGTGTTACTGATATTAATATATTAAAAACTAAACCTAAGCTAGTACCTACCCAATCATATTTCACCAATTCCCAAACAAAATCACATATTAACCCAGCTAAACAAATAAAAATGTGATTATGTAAAAAAAAGAACTAAAAATCAGAATTAAAGTTTAAATCAAAATTGAAATAAAAATTAAAATAAAAATTCAAATTTTTAGCTCAACAAAAATGCTGCCAACAATTTCTAATCTTGTACAAAAAACAAGTAACATCGCGATATTCAATGAATCAATGTTTAATCTTGCACCCAGAATTCTACCTTGGCCACCTAGCGAAATTTGAATACACTGCAGTGTGGGCTCAGTTCTCATGGAATATCGCGAGATATCGGGAGATTTTGAAATACAAGATGGCCGACTTTGTTTACTTGCGTGCCGAGCGCTACATATTTCCTTGTTCAAGGCCGCAAAAATGTGCCCCAAACTCGTAAAAATGGATTGAATACAAGTACACGCGATCCAGGCGCAACATCACAGGGCTGCCGCCGTGGGAATGCCACGCCTCTACATGGCGGCACACTTATGCGGGTGGTGTTACGTTCGCCATGTTCTTCGTTTGCGCAAGGATAATGTTACATGTAGCAGCTGGGGAAGAGCGGTGTCGCAGCAGTGACGTCCCTACCGTAAATTATAGGTGGCGCGCTGCGCCACCTGAGTTTAGGAATAAGTCGCGCCAAGCAAAATCAGGTGGCGCCGCGCCAGTGCGCCACCGGGTATTTCGAGCTCTGTATTACACCGAACGACCTGTTACACCTAACCTTTGCACAGCTAACTGTAAGCGTTGTTTACTGAGGATACCCCTGCTGTACTTGGTGGCAGTGAGGTCCACTCTACAATGGTGCTCGGGAAAAACTAACGTCTAGATATCTGTGAAACCTTACCAGCCTGGTGCAGTAGCTGACAGGCCTTGAGAGCCACGGCCTTCTCGGCCAGTCGGCGAGTTGGCATGGCGGGACCCTGGATGGGGTCACGCAGGGACGAGTTGATGGGGAGGTAGAGCGTTGCCACGTACTTGGTGCCGTCCGCGTCGCTCGTGCTGTCGACCCGAGACTTCGGGGTGAGGTGCGTGAACACATCGCTGGGCAGCTTGGAGCAGTATCTGTTCGGAAATTTTTCAAATTCAGTCTGGGAGAGGTACATTTGTATATCCAGGTAATGAGATACATGTACACCAGAAGACTGATGAAAAGTAGTGGATGCTACCTGAAACATCTGACAGTTTTCAACATCTATCCAGTTGTAGAGGAAAAACAGATACACTACTTGAGAAAAACTGAGAAACCGTAGTCTTCCTTTGTAAAACAAGTAAATGAAGCAGTGTTAGAAATTTCTGGGGCACCATGACAGGAATAAAAAGTAACTGGTTGAATAAAGAACATTCTAAATACTTCTCTTGCCAACCTGATGAAATTATTCACGGATCAGAGTACAGAGCTGACTCACCTGTTGACCAGCCCAATGGCTGACGTCATGGTGACGCGGGGACCACCGTCCACCTGGCGAGGCATGTAAGGAGGGACCATGTCGTCACACAGGTGCTCCCAGATCTCCTCCTCCTGGGGCATCTCGTGCTCTGCCCACTTCTGACGCAGGATCTGACAGGGATATATATATATTGGTTTATTTCAAACACAAGCAAACAACACGAGTAATGCACAACGCCATCACTTCGCAGCCACTCAGGCTGAATTGTGTGATTGGAAGCGTTACAATTAGTTGAAATCTTCTTAAACTTCTTTCACGCCTTAAACGTCGTTCCGTGTCTTAAAACAGTAAATTAATACAAACATAACATTACAGTTGCTAAGGTTCAGGGCTAATCAGCTACACATCGCTGTTGAAAACGTGGACAAGATATGGTAGTGTGCTCCCCTTGTATCGTTCGGTGCGCGCTGGCAATTGGTCAAGTTTTGCTTGTTGTCTCGTCACCCTCCCACTGACACTACCCCTGGTTTGTGGCAGCCAGTGTCGGTACATTGTAGATGTTAGTATGTTTTTGGCAAACTTTCTACATAGAGCCACTTTGGATCCGGGCATACAAATCATTACCTTCGCCAGAAGAGGTTTTTACTCTTAACTTATGAAATGGTTTGACTCGTCGACACACTTTTACTATATTTTAATTAATTGTCATGTAATGTTTACTTAATATTTTTTTACTGATAGAATGCTGTTAATTGACAGAATTGTTTTTAATTGACAAAATGTTAAATCAACACAATTCATGTCAGTCTAGTTGATTGAATAAAGTTTGATTTGATTTGAAGATTATGTTTTGTTGGTATATCTCTGTAGCATTTGTGTGTGTGTGTGCGTGCACACGTGTGTGTGTGTGTGTGTGTGTGTGTGTGTGTGTGGTTTAGCACAACAACACAAGAAGGCATAAATGGATTGTCATGAAACTTGGTAGGTAGGTAGGCCTTGGTGAGATCTCAAAATAATTAAATTTCAGGCCATCTGGGCGTTTGTAGTGATACTGCAGTGGAACTTCTGTTTTTGATATCTTGTGATCTGGACATGCTACCCTGGTCTTGGATTCTAGATCTCTCTTGTGCTAGGTTCTATGAAAATAGAGGTACACATTGTTAAGCAGTCAAAAATTTGCACCTTCTCTATTCCCTTAAACTGCACCAGGTCTTCCTTGAAGCTGTCCAGCTCGTGCTGCTGCACCAGCATGACGTAGTGCGACCCCTGCGCCCGCGCGCGGCCCTTGGACTGCACATAGGACCGGTAGTCCCTCGGCAGGTCGAACCTGAAAGTGAAAGTGAATGTGATCTCGAACCAGTTTAGCTCCTCAGTGATCACTGAAGAGCTACTCTTCCACTGGTCGTGACAGAGAAGACAGGCGCTATGTACAGTATTTACAGCTTCATTGTACCGGGGAAATTCCCCTAGCTCTTTTCGACAAGCACAATGAACAGTGGACCACGGCTTAACTCCCCGTCCTAAGGACTGAGACCCTCTCCAGTAGCGCGCATGTCGGGTGAGCGACAACAGCCGGGATTCGAACTCCCAACCTCTTAGTCCAGAGGCAGGATTGCTAACCAATCATCATCATCATCATCGCTGCTTTCATCTGTCGACTATGCGGGCCTCCACAGCTTTCCACTGTCTTCTGTCCTGTGCTATCCTTCGTGCTCCTTCCCAAGTGATCCCCATCTCTTCTAAGTCTCTCTTAATGTACAGCTTTTTCCCAGGTCATTTGTTGGCCTCCCCTCCTTCTTTCCCTCGCTAACCAACGCACACTACTTACCTCACCACCAGGTTGCACTTGGGGACGTCCACGCCCTCCTCCACCACGCTGGTGCCGATCAGGAGGTTGTTCTCGTGCATGCGGAAGCGACGCAGGATCTCCTCCTGCCTCCGGAAGGCCATCTCGGTCTCGCGGCTGCGCATCCCCCGCGAGCTGAGGCCGTGGCCCGTGATACAGCTGCTGGAGATGTACGCCAGGTCGGGGTCACTCTTGGAAAATTCCTGTCAAGAAAATAACCAGGAGATTTATTTATTTATTTCTGTTTTATTTTGACAGGGTAAATACACTCAATGCTAAACGCATTGCTTTTCAGGCATGCCCTGTACTATTAGATGGAAGTTTTGAACAGTTCTTTTTCGACAGTTCTTTTTGGAAGTTAGTTCTGAGGCCGTGGCCAGTGGTATAGCTGCTGGAGATATAGGCCAGGTCGGGGTCACTCTTGGAAAATTCCTGCCAAGAAAACAACCAGGAGATGGAAGTTGGTTTTGAACAGTTATTTTTGGAAGTTAGTGAGTCCATGGAGATGTACGCCAGGTCCGGGTCACTCTTGGAAAATTCCTATCAAATTCACAGAAAAAAAGCAGGGAAGTTAGTTCTGAGTCTGTTTGCCGGTGGTATAGCTGCTGGAGATGTACGCCAGGTCGTGGTCGCTCTTGCCTTGGCAAATTCCTGCCATTGCAGAAAACAAGCAGGGAACGGAAGTTAGTTTTGAACAGTTCTTTTTAGAAGTTAGTGAGGCCATGGCCAGTGATACAGCTGCTGGAGACGTAAGCCAGGTTGATCAGGGTTCACTCTTGGAAAATTCCTGTCAAATTCACAGAAAAAAAGCAGGAAAGTTAGTTCTGAGGCCTTGGCTGGTGATACAGCTGCTAGAGATGTACGCCAGGTCAGGGTCACTCTTGCAAATTCCTGTCATCGCAGAAAAAAAGCAGGGAATGGAAGTTAGTTTTTTTGGAAGTTAGTTCTGAGTCCGTGGCCGGTGATGCAGCTACTGGAGATGTAGGCCAGGTTGTTTTATTTCTGGCTGTAACCTTTTTTGTACCCAGGGACATCTGAAAAACAGATCATGGACCTGAGTGTGATCTACTGGCAACATAAATAAAACTAGAAAGGCCGACATTTGCTCCGGAGCAAATACAGCATATTTCAGCCATTTCCTTACCATGTTTAAGTACCATTTTACACAATTTGAAAGCTGTGTATGCCAGCAATGTGAATATCATTCTGTTTGCATGTGTCCAAGGATCCCCCGTACGAAATATCAGGTCATTTGGTTTCAATATCAGGTCATAGGAGCCAAAAATGTACATTTTTTGTCTGAAAATAGCAAAAAAGTACCATTTTACACAATTTTGAAATGGTGTATGGTAAACTTTTGAAGAATGTTCTGTGGGCATGTGTCCAAGGTACTCCTGTAGCAAATCCCAGGTTATTTGGTTTTAATATCAGGGCACAGGAGCCAAAAATGTACATTTTTTGGCTGAAAGTAGAAAAAACGCCCCATTTTACACAATTTTCAAGTGGTGTATGTCAAAAGTGTGAATGATGTGCTGTGGGCATATGTCCAAGGTATCCGTATACCAAATTTCTGGTCATTCAGATTTAATACCAAGGCACAGGAGCCAAAAATATACATTTTTGTCTGAAAATAGAAAAAAAGTCCCATTTTACACAATTTTAAGTGGTGCATGCCAACAATGTGAATAACATTCTTTGGGTGTGTGTCCAATGATCCCCCATACCAAATTCCAGGTCATTTGGTTTTACTATCAGGACACAGGAGCCAAAAATGTACATTTTTTGTCTGAAAATAGCAAAAAAGTCCCATTTTTATAATTTTAAAGTAACATATGATAAAAGTGTGATATATGGTCTGTGAGCATGTGTCCAAGGAACCTCCCTACCAAATTTCAGATCATTTGGTTTTATTATTCGGACACAGGAGCCAAAAATGTACATTTTTTGTCCAAAAATAGCCAAAAAGCCCTATTTTACATAATTTCAAAGTGGTGTATGTCAAAAGCGTTAATGGCGTTCTGTGAGCATGTGTCCAAGAATCCCCCATGCCAAATTCCAAGTCATTTGGTTTTAATACTAGGACACAGGAGCCAAAAATGTACATTTTTTGTCCAAAAATAGCAAAAAAGCCCTATTTTACACAATTTCAAAGTGGTGTAGGTCAAAAGCGTAAATGACTTTCTTTGAGCATGTGTCCAATGTATCCCCATACCAAATTTCGCGTCATTAGGATGTAGTACCAGGGCTCCAGATCCCAAAATGTACATTTATTGTCTGAAAATGACCAAAAAACCCAAATAAAACATTTTTCAAAGCCTGTATCAAAAAAATGAAAAAAACGTCTAGAGGTGTTTGGTCACTCTACCGTCATGCCAAATTTCAGGTCATTTGGCTGAAAAATGTCAGAGTTGAATCCATTTAAAGAAATGACAGGAGAAGGAGAAGGAGAAGAAACATGAGGGAATACAATACATTTCATCCATACCTATGGTATGGCTGAAATATAATGAAATGAAAAAAAAAAAATCAAATGACTAATAAACTGGTGGATGTACCAACTACCAAGTACGTAATACTAGCTCAGAAAAGAACAAGAAATAGTCATGCTTTCAAGTACCAGAGCTATCAACCAAGGATTGAGGTGTTCAAAAACTCATTTTTTCTTAGAACTATCGTAGAGTGGAACTCACTGCCACCAAGTACAGTAGGGGCATATCATCACTAGATAGTTTTAAACAATGTCTAGAGTTACATTGTAGACGTTCAAAGGTTAGGTGTTACATGTTGTTCGGTGAAATGTAGCCAGCTGCCGCCGCGCCACGTGCCTGCCAAGCTGGTGTGTTACGCCGAAGGGCGGTTATACCGACTATACAGATACAGAAGCTGGTGTGTTACGCTGAAGGGCGGTTATACCTGCTATACAGAATACAGATACAAAATTCACCTGCAAGAGCTTGTTGAGCACCACGGCGGTGTATCTCCGCTCCACCAGCACGATCCCACACAACTGGAATGAGGTATTTGGGTCCTGATTATCGAGGTTGTCCCGCCGACGGGAACTGTGATAGTGATTCTTGCTATTCATATTGCTCACACTCTTCGAGTTCTGAGGTCCGTTACTACGGGGGCCGCCGTTGGTCCCCCTGTGGCCGCCGCGGGGTCCGTTCCTGGACGCCTCGGGCACGCCGTTGCTCTCGCCGTTGCTCTCTGATTGCACTTCGTTGGGCTTGCATTCCCGCAGCACCTGAATGAACGAATGAAAGGTTTATTCCTCAAAACACATGGCAGCCAATGGCTGAATTGCGTGTTTCACATGGCAGATTAAAAAGTACACTTAAAGGGGGGCAAAACTAATTTTTTTTTAGTCCACTGCAGTATAATAAATATACCACAAAGTACAATTCTTATTTGTTTTACATTAGTCCATGACAGATTAGCGTTGTTACACCATTTCAAACTCGCACCTTTAATCTAATTTAATCACTGAGGTCTCACGTCCTTTGACCCTTGTGACGTCAGGTCGCAGGCTACTTAGTGCTGTGAGATGCGTGGTGGCTGCGACCTGACGTCACAAGGGTCAAAGGACGTGAGACCTCAGTGATTAAATTAGATTAAAGGTGCGAGTTTGAAATGGTGTAACAACGCTAATCTGTCATGGACTAATGTAAAACAAATAAGAATTGTACTTTGTGGTATATTTATTATACTGCAGTGGACTAAAAAAAATTAGTTTTGCCCCCCTTTAAACAGTACATACTTAAACACATTAAAAGAAAGTAATTCCTAAAATCTACAGGTCAGTCGGGTATATGTACAAGTCACAATGTTCTCTGCCTATGCGTACTGTTTTACTATCACTGGTGCTGCTTGTTTAACAGATAGGTCATATGGACAATCGGACTGTTCTGGAATCACCTCCAGCAGGCGCCGGACTTTGGGCGTGACGAAGCGAACGTCGACGTCCTCCGCGTCCTTGAAGGCCTCGTCGCACAGCAGGTGGACATGGTGCATGACGGTGTGCACCCACCGCAGGAACAGCTGGTGCTGGTCGCTCCACTCATGCCTGGGGAAAGGACCAAAACCAAGATGATTATCTGGTGTGTTATGCCAAAGGGCTGTAATACCGGCTATACAGATACAGAAGCTGGTGTGTTATGCTGAAGGGAGGCTATACCGGCTATACAGGTAGAGAAGCTGGTGTGTTACGCCGAAGGGCAGTTATACGAGCTGATCGCTCAACTCATGCCTGAGGAAACGCACAAAAACCAAGATGATTATCTGGTGTGTTATGCCAACTTGCTGGACCGCTCTGATTGCCTCATGTGTCGGACAACACGGGAGCGCCTAAGTCTAAGTCTATGCCAAAGGGCAGTTACACCGGCTATACAGATACAGAAGCTGGTATGCTATGCTGAAGGGCAGTTATACCGGCTATACAGATACAGAAGCTAGTATGTTATTCTGAAGGGCAGTTATACCTGCTATACAGATACAGAAGCTGGTATGCTATGCTAAAGGTCAGTAATACCGGCTATACACATACAGAAGCTGGTATGTTACGCCGAAGGGTGGTTATACCGGCTATACAGGTACAGAAGCTGGTGTGGTATGGCGCAACAACAGAGTACTCGACTCGGAACCAAGAGGTCCCGGGTTCGAGTCCTGACATGCCACCGACCTTGTGCCCTTGGGAAAGGCACTTTACACGACTTTCCTCACTTGACTCAGGTGTAAATGAGTACTATGTGTTAGGTGTGCACGCTACCAGCATATTTGCTGCCTAGTGCACACTTTGTATTGTCATGTTACAATTTCTGAACAAAAAAAAAAAAAGAAGCTGGTGTGTTACGCCGAAGGGCTGTTATACCAGCTATACAGATACAGATACATCTAAGCTGGTGTGTTACGTCGAAGGGCAGTTATACCGGCTATACAGATACAGAAGCTGGCGTGTTACACTGAAGGGCAGTTATACCGGCTATACAGATACAGAAGCTGGCATGTTACGCTGAAGGGCGGTTATACTGGCTATACCGATACAGATCCAGAAACTGGCGTGTTACGCCAAAGGGCTTGGAATACAAAGTAAACAATGATTCTTCTTTGTCCCTAGCCTTAACATCTACACGGATATAATGGCATAACTTCTTTGTTGGTGTGTAAAATTAAAGAATGTGCAGATTTGAGATAAATTCAGTAATTCTAGAATGTGTTTTTTTTCTGCCTCATTCATAGGTTACTAAGAAAACACGTACTTGATGAGTTTCTCCAGCTCGCGGTTGATAAGGATGGCCGCCCTGCGTGTGGCCCAGGTGCCCAGCACCTCCAGAATAGCCCTGCACTCCTGTATCGCCTGCTTTGGCACCTGGCACGGGTCACGCTCCCCCTCCTCCACAGTCACACGCACTTTACAACTGGAAATAAAGGCCAGGGCATCGTCCACGAGAGTCTGCAGCGCCTGTTGTTGGAGATGTGAGGAAGAGAGATGCAATGCTAGGGTCACACAGATGTGAGGAAGAGAATACAGTTATGATTTGGATGCAAACAAAGATAAAATTTTCTGTTAAGACAAAGTTTGTATGTCATAACGTCAGCTGATTGTTTTCAATATTCATGCAGATAGATTGACTAAATACATAGTAGATGTAAACTTCTGTCAGAGAGAAGAACAGACCTTGAAAAAAAATGTAACCATGCACACCACAAGTTTTGGTTGCTCTGGGGAGCTTTCAAGACGCATTCTGTCTCTTCATCAGCCCAGTAAAGTCAGGTCTCATGACTTGGTTTTGATTATCACGCGACAAGAGACAGTCATATACAGGTTTGAGGTAGTGATGCCCCCTGTCTCTTTTCAAGGTACTGCGTTGTCTGCGGATCTGGACTGCCTCCCAAACACCCCTTGCAAACCAATCAGAATTGAAGAACAAACCTGACTGAGGCCAGCCTCATTCTGGGCAGGCCCGGATTCGATGACGACTTCGTTGGGCTGGGTTGTGTACCTGTCCACTCCCACCAGGTCTGTTGCTGTCTCTGCTGTGCTCCTGAGGGCAACAAGGTGAAGACATCGAGGTTTCAGTCATATGGTAAAGAAACAATATAAGGCATCAGCCTGTTTGTCAAGAAAGAAATTTTGTCAGTCCTGTATCAGTGTATGGGTCCTACCGACTCCTACGAATTAATCAAAATTTTTGCCACAAATTACGAATTATGTTGAATTCTCAGAGCTGATTATGAATTATGTTAAATCATGTCAAGGCTTGAATTACATTGACTATGGGCGGCTGCCTACAACTTACAAAAGATGCCACGAATGAGACTGTCTCATTTCTGTGCAAACAGGGCTTTGATTCTAATCATCCAAGCTACATACAAGCTGCACCTTCTTTCATTTATACTATATGTACGGACCCAAAAAGAGACAAACTACAAATTTTGGGGATGTTACATGTATAATGCTAACATTTACATATGTTAAAACTGTAACAGAATCTGTTTTAAAAATCGGACTATACAGTCACAGCAGATGCTGTAACAAACTCACGGATACAGACTGAACCACGGTGCGGTACCATTGTCTCTGGAGACAGACAGCTACCAACATATAAGGCCACACCAATTTAAATTGTTGGTTTTCGGATTTTTTCACCAACAAATATGAAGCGACAGGGAGAAACAAAATAAAAATAAAACCAGGTCTGGGCACCCTATTATAGCCCCAAATGCTACTATGGGTGCCATGAAGTCAACATAAAAGGCTGGGTTAAAATTTAAACAATGAATTTTGAACTTTTAATCAAACCACTGCATTGGTAGATGGAAAACTGTAACAACTAGGAAGAAAAGGACTCTGTTCAACTGTTGGGGGCAAAATATGAGCATTTTTGAGTTGACTCAGAATCAGATCTTTTTTTTTCAAATCAGAAAAAAATGAAGACTGGGGCAAATCCGAGAACCAACAAAATTGAATCAGTGTGGACTACAATGTGAATAGTTTTCTCTCACCGAAGGGTGACCTCCAGGCTTCTGACCCGCTGCAGCAGACTGTCGGGCGCACACTTCCCCTGCAGGATGGAGGCCGTCAGACCCAGGACCCGGGGGTAGTCCTGCACCTGTGGTCATGGTTTGTCAAAGGGAAACATTGTTTATACATTACATCTACAGTTACGCTTGACAAAGTTCACATTTTGGATACGGAGCAGGATTACTTTGTGAGGGGAGTGAAGGAGGCAGTCTACATCAGGGCCCATCAACCCTCTTTGAACCGTGACGGTGGGAGATTCCGTCTTCCCGCCACTTACGATTCACTCCTGACGTCATCACACTTCCGACTTCCGGAACGGTGTCAGCAAGTGGATCATTCATCTGACGAAGATTGATAAGTTCAACCGGAAATTTATGGTGAGTTCCTTTATTGTGTTGGATCAAAGCTAAACTTTACCATTATGGAATCTACCAACACAGATGAGCTTCCATTCTAAGAAAACATATTGTTTTTGCTCTGTTTCTTCTTCTTCTTCTTCATCAAACAAGGTCAATAACCTGTCACCATGTTAACTGGTACTGTAGCAGACACTCTGTGTGGTGTTGGATTACATTATGTAGCAAGTGGCAGGACAGAGTTGGAGGGGTCACCATATATATGAATGTGTTTGAGTAAGAATAAACACAGCAGTAGTTTGTTAGGCTAGACCATGTGAAGGTAAACATTATGCATTTGGTTTGCAAATGTTACCTTTTTAGTTAACAGATAACATTTACATGTCACAACAATAGCAGCCCATAGGCTGAATTGGAGTGTGGACATTACACTTACAGATTAGGAGGTTGGATATAACAACAGAACATCTAAAATCTGGCAACAGTCAATGTAACACTGTCACAGGAAGATATCAATTGCACAATGAGTGATTTAAGCAAGCTTTAAATTAGAATCTAAGATAAAATACAAACCCTTCAATGAATGGAATAAATTAATCAGTACAATATATATACTGGAAGAAAATACATAATGATACAGTGTAAAACAAGTCATTATCTTGAAAGTCATCATGGCTCGAGTTTAAACTGTAATTTCCAACATATTTTCAACATATATATGAAATTCGACTTACCCAAATTTTCAACTGTACAACTCGAGTCTTTATCAAGGAATGAGCAATCCACCGCTTCCGTGACGTCACGTTATGCAGATGAGACACGTGACTCCGTGAGCAGTGGATCGTAAGTTGCAGAAAGTCTCATTCCTTGATAAAGACTGGAGTTGTACAGTCGAAAATTTGGGTAAGTCTAAAAATCATTATTAAACCTAGAAAAAGAATAAACTCCCACCCGTTGTTAGAACTGCATCGTCTATACAGTCCTTCATATCACTGTGTGCACAGTTACGTGACCTCTGACTCTCCACCCTTACGACCCGGCATGGCCTCGACTACGAATTTGGATTACGATTGTGATTTCATGTTTTGATCCCGTCTTTGTCTTGTACATATTGTTACATTGTGTTTGTCTATGTGTACCCAGGGCCACTCGGAAGAGCAGTGCTAAGTCACTGAGAGGTGCTACCCTGGTAAAAGAATACAGAAATAAATAAATAAATAAAATAAAAATATATAGCTTGACAGGATATATACCTGGCAGGTGTCAAAGCTCTTCATGATCTCCCTGTACGGGTGGTGGCCGACAGCGTGATGGCACTCGTCGATGATGAGCAGGTTGACTCTGGACAGAGGTAGGAAGCCGTGCTGCAGCAGGTCCAGGAAGATCTGGGCGGTCATGACCAGCACGTGGTGGGCGTCGATCTCGCGCTGCCAGCGGTCGCGCGTCCACAGGTCCACGCCCATGGCGCCCACGTACTCGCCGATGCTCAGGTTGGTGTGGGTGGTGATAACGGCGGCTTGTTGGGACACCAGGGGAACTGCAGCGGTAACACAGAAGAAGAAGAACTTTAAAGAAGAAGAACTTTATTGCACGACAATTGTAGCAGGTAAAATATATGATAACACATACATTGCTAACATTTATCTACAGTACTAAAAGTTCTAAGAAGCTAATCTACTTTTATAGATGACAATAACGGCACTCTAATTATACTACTCCAATTCTAATGATAATAACATGATACTGAGTCAGGAATTGTCTCGTTTTTGCAGCGAGCTGTATATAAATTGGCCTACATAGGTGGATATATGGACAGGGCATGATAATAGCATATTGAATATCTCTGTCTTTATATGAGGTAGTGTTACATCTTCTTCAGGAACTGCAGCAGTAACACAGGAGTTCAGAACACAATTTTAACAGGTGGCAAGGTCGTCTTGGTGTGCTCACCTTGCATTTAGTAGGTCGTGAGTTCGATCCCCGGCTGAGTCAAACCAAAGACTCTAAAAATGTTACCTACTGCTTTCTCTGCTTTGCACTCAGCATTTGGGAAAGAATATGGGAGTTGAACACATACCACAAGTGGACTAGCCCCCTGCTGTAGTGATTGCACAACTGTGTGGCCCAAGGGCTACAAAAACGGAGATGGGCACCGCCCTATGCACCATATATAAGTGCAGGAAAGAACTTTGCATCGGTAACAAAAAAGGAATCGTGTGATCTCGATCCAGTTTTTAACTCACTGAAGAGCTAATCTCCCACTGGTCGTAACAGAGAAAACACTCAGACGCTGTGAACAGTTTTTACAGGTTCATTGTACCGGGGAAATTCGAAAATTTAGGAAATTAATTTTAATAAAAATATTGAGAGTTCTGGGTCTTCTCCATGGTTTTGAACTCAAGCTTCAGGATCCAAATAGGACAGATGTGACAAGCAAACTGCATACAAATAGCTCTACATTGTAGGTACTAACGTTGATGTTTCTGTTCCAAGTGTAACTCACCAGATAAAGGCTTTCTGTCAAAGCAAAGAGAAAAGCTTTCCTCGTGCAGACAGTATGAGGGTAATACATGTTCACATCCAGCGAGAAAATCGACATGCCATTAAATGCACCAAAACACATGGGAATGATGAAAAATCACGGTGTACCAAACCTTGGACAGCAACAGAAGATTACCCCAGGAAAATGATGTCAAATAAGCCCATTACTGTTGCTTATTGCCACCCAATTTCCACTTGAATGAGGCACTTACATCAACGCTTATCCAATTTGACTGAGATTAGGGTGAAATGACAATCATTTCCCACCTGGCCCAAGCTGATCACGATACCTTTCTAAGCAGCCATCATATGCTGGCAGGGCTCAAAATACTTTTTTTCTGCATACATGTAGCTGTACTGGTGCAGGTAACATTGAAAATTATGTGCACTAGATAGGCAGACATCCTATGGCTTACAGCTACAGGACTGAGTGAGACAAATTTTACCTGCACGACTCAGTATTTAGAAAGTATAGAATGATCATACTAAAGTCTGTTAAGAAACCTTTGCCATTTATTTCTTTTATACTTCACAATCAATGCGGCAAATAAAAATCCACATACACCAGACCTACATGTATATATAAACCTAGTACCTGGACAGTGCAGGTTAGGTGCAAGTAGACATCAGAAATACATGTACCTGCACAGCTACAATTTTAGCTGGCATTTCAAGCCCTGTGGGGTGTTTCCCAATTGCCCTTTTGCAGCTACAAGACACACTGTCTTCAGGTAGTCATCTTCTACTTCATAATGGAGTCAATTTCTCAGCCTTGCCAACAACAGGCTGCAATCAGTTCACAGAAATAGGTACCCCCTATGAAAGCCCAAGCTTGCCTGAAACAGTTGATTTTGTTGTTTCTCCCTGCACTGGAGTTCATACAAATTCTGTGTGATGTATAAAATGACTGTGTATGACTTTGGACCTTTTCTATTGCAAAATTGAACCATGTTCAAATGGTCAGTAAAATAGGATTTGTCAGCAGAACGGGTCATGGTCAAAACTATTATCACATGATTATATGTAATGAGTGCCCATAAGATACCATAACTGTCAGGGCTCCAGACTAACTTTTTGACTTAGGAGCACTGTGCTCCCAACCCAAAACATTTGGGCGCACCAGCAAAAATCTAGGCGCACCACCAGAAAAAAATTATCCTATTGACATAATTTGCAGGACTTCACGAAATGTTGAATACTGTGTTCAGGGTACTACACTGCCCGCAAAGGTAAAATAATACTTGCTGCGATTTGCATGTATAGAGAAATGTAACCTTTTATTTACTTTATCAAACCAAAAAGGTCAAACCTCCTTGATTGAACATGAGAAAATTGTGTGAAATAGAGGTACCAAGAAGATACCTTAATTATAAAGCTGCAGAAAAATATTACTCTCATTTCCCAAATAAATTAAACATACCGTCCGGAATAAAAGTACCCCCCAGAAAAACTTCAAAATCTAATAAACATACCCCCCCCCCAAATAAATGTACCCCCCAGAAAATGTCCAAATTGACAACAACGTTCATTTCAAAATGCTCTTACAGGCCATTGAGGTGTATGTCACTTGCAGTCTAATCTATATCTGCTGGACCTAAACCCATGTCATACATTTCATTTTACATGCAATTTGAAGAACACATGCAAAATTACTAACAGAGTCAGTAGTAAACAACATTTATACAGTTGTATGAAATTTAAAAAAAAAATATTTTTCAGCCTGGTACAATTTTTATATAGCAATAGCAAAGAAGTAATTAATTTTGGCCAAGAGATAAAATAGCAGCGGAAACGCGGTGCTAGATTTAATTTGTTTCATTATCGGCTCTCTACCGATGTCGGTAACCCTGCAGTTCTCACTGATGTCGCTAGAGGGCGTTGCAGTAAGATCGCAAAAATCCAAGATGGCCGCTGTTGTTTTCATTCGTCTCGGCCGATCACTTCGCGCGCGTTTTGGATGGAATTTTGCGTTTATAGGCGCATTAAAACAAGTTGACTATGGATGGAACTTCTCTATGAACATTTCTTAATGGAAAATGGGTCATTGTTACCACAAAATTTGTAGCTTTACCTGGGTTTGTAAGCCCTTATTTTGAAAAATGATTTACCGTAACTTGATTTTTTCTAGGAGCACTGTGCGCCTGTGATTTCAAATCTAGTCGCATTCTCGAAATTCTGGGCGCATATGCGCCTAAAACAGGCGCAGTCACGAGCGCTGACTGTACACCAGAAACAATCTGGCAAAATGAATTGCACAATTGCTAAGTCCGGAACTGGTACAGTGAACGGGTACAATTTGTAGCTCTGACAGTAGCCAATGTAGCCTCCTGTGCAGGCCTCCTTGAGCGGGCGGGAGTTTAGATACTGCGTTTTGTAGAATTTTTAACGCGTTCTTTTGCCGGCTATCCTACAACCAGCTGCCCAGAGAAGGTTCTGCCCACTCACGGAGTGTTAAAAATTCTACAAAACGCAGTATCTAAACTCACACCCACTCACGGAGGCCTGCACAGGAGGCTAAGCCAAGGATTGTTTCTGTCAGCACGTCGGCAGACCGTACTGCGCCTGCGCAAAACCCTGATTTTTCACGTTTTTCGTTGGATGTTTGGTCAACGTTGCATCAAAATGTTGCCTGTTGCAGACGATATCTTTTCCTATACAACATCTGAAAACTACAGACAGGCTGTCAACCTTACATGCTCTAATACAACCTTATTATATGAGACGTTCTGCCAAAGTGCTATGCACAATACATGTACATTACGAGTTTCGCGCAGGTGCAGTACGTTCTGCCGACGTGCTGTTTCTGTCTAGTGTCTGTCTACCGCTCTCTCCGTCCACAAACATGGCTGCCTGGAATTGTGGGATAATGGCCTAAGTAATGGTTCTGTCTTCACGGCTGCCACGCTGACTTATGGGCCCATTATCTCCAATGGCCGGCAGGACAGTTGACCGAGTTGTCTTGTCAGCGGCAGTCAGGGTCAAGACAGCAATAAGGAAGAGTGTGACATATCACCTCTGCATAGGTGAAATCTCACAGGTAAAGTGTACAAGAGGGTTCCTTATTCAACAACCAGTGGGTTTTTACATCTGACATTTCGTTGACCATCTGTCACTTTCTTCAGAGCAACCTGGTATTATACAACCTCTTGCCAACCTGATGAAATTGTTCACGCCTCATATAGGTAAAAGTAAACTGCTGATAGAAGGCCAGTCCAGGCGGAAGTACATGTATAGTATTGGTATTCTGATATACTGTAAGTTGGAATTAAAGGTAAAGACACATACCTTCAAATTTTCGATATCCACTGTACGTCTTGATCATGGAGTTACCAGTAGTCTCGTGAGAAAACGAAGGTTGGGAGCTGCCAAAGTCCTACTTACCCCTGCTCCATAAGGAGGAGGAGGTACGGGTCTTTACCTTTTGAAAATCGTCACTGATTGATGAATATTACTACTACTACGACTGCAACTACTACTACTACTACTACTACTACTACTACTACTAAGTAACTTACTCACCATTGTTGACTAGGAAGATGGTCCTCTTCCCCCCCTCCCCGAGGGCCGCCCTAGTCTGGCTGCTGAGCTCTTTGATCAGCATGACTGCCACGAACGTTTTCCCCGAGCCTGTCCCCAGACACACGATGGTGTTCTTCTCCATGGCTGCATCTAGAAGCTCCATCTGGGAACGCAGATCAGGATACACAACAGATACAATGAGGAAAGGTGCCTTTTGTTCTACTAGGTAATTTATAACAGGACAATCACGATTTCACTAAGACATCATCCTAATGCTGAGGTCACATTTCCAAACTGGGGCCCGGCCGGGCTGTTTCAATTAACGAAAAATCAACAATGTATATCAAAGTGTGCACTAGGCAGCAAGTATGCTGAGTCAAGTGAGGAAAGTCGTGTAAAGTGCCTTTCCCAAGGGCACAAGGTCGGTGGCATGTCAGGACTCGAACCCGGGACCTCTTGGTTCCGAGTCGAGTACTCTGTCATTGCGCCACACGACCCCACAGAGGGAGAATAGTCAATCTTGGAGTGTTGCAAATGCATCCAGATCAGTTCTGGATGTTCAAAGAAAAACAAGGCCTTCCTAAGGAGGTTAGGATAGTAGAATCCTAAAAAAGGGTCTGACTGGCCAGGGGAGTCGGTCTACCATTAGGGTTTCATTTGCCTCCCCCCACTCCCCACCCCCAACTGCACGGGCATATGAATTCTATGGTGGGCAAACTCTCCTGGCCAGTTATTCTCCCTATTCGGCTAAATTTTACTTTTATTGAAGCCGCGTTGTTAGTCTGATGAAGACGACTACTGTCCATACCAGACTTTACCTCCATGGATTCAAAAAGCAAATTTCAATACATATTGACATGCGACAATCCGTATAAACATTAGAAATTCATTGTAAAAGTTCACTCCTATACTAGCCACCCACTCATGTATTAGTTAGGTTAGCAATATGAAATGGTAGTTATGTAGTAGTAGGTGCCATACTTTGTACCCTGTACAATTGTTGTGCAATTAAGTTATCTTACTGACCTGGTAGAGCCTTGGTGTGAAGATGGACAGGTGCTGAGGGTCCCTCTGCAGGTGACTTGTCTGGCGCTGGGTGGTGTGCAGGGCCGGGGGAGGGGCCACGGAGGCAGGGAGGCCCGTCCCTCCCCCTCCTTCTGTCAGGCTATCTGACATGGTTTACAGGCTTATCTTGTCTAGTCTGGAAGGGAACAAAAGACTACATGTATTTATACTTGACAAAATATTCAACCATACACACAACAAGTTTTGTTGCTCTGGGGAGCTTTCGAGACGCAACTCTGTCTCTTCATCAGCCCAGTCAGATCTCGTCTTGGAGTTCTCTTGTCACGTGACTTGGTGTTGATTATCACATGACAAGAGACAGTCATATACAGGTTTGAGGTAGTGACGCCCCCAGTCTCTGTCTACATGTATTTATGTTTACCTTAGTTTGCAGAAGGGAAATATATCTATTTTATTTATTTGTCAAAAATTGCATACATAGCAATACAGTGGAAGCCCTGGCAGCCACGGCTGATATCGGGCCCCAACATACATACAGACATGTACACAACAAAGTAAGGTCATAAATTATAAAGTTACAAATACATATACTTACTTACTACAAGGGAAATATATTGTTTTTGCTCTGTTTTTCTTCTACTCCAAACAATAACCTGGACAAGACAGCTGTCACCATGGTAACACGTGCTGTAGCAGACACTCCTAAATTCTGATGAGTGGTAAATTTGTGTGGCAGGTAATTTTCCAGGTTACCTACACCAGTGCAGGTATGCAGAAAAAGGTATTCCGAGCCAGTATTCACATACAGTAAAATGGTGCTTTGATGTCTGTGTGTTGACATGACAATGTTGTAAACATTAATTAACAACCATTGGCTGAATGCGTGGTATTTCTGGTTCATAGGATGACCTTTAACTTTAAGATCATATAAGGAAAAGTTATTACCTTGTTATCATTCTGAATAAAAAGTATTAAAAATACTGACACTGCCCACAAAGCTGATATGCATCGCAGTAATTCCCAGTAGGGAATTCCAACATGTTCATGTTCGTATAAGCGAAGTATCGATCATACTTGCAGTGTTGTACAGTAGTTAATTAAGCACGTCGGCAGAACGTACTGCGCCTGCACGAAACCTGTAATGTATTGTGCATATAGCACTTTGGCAGAACGTCTCATATAAGGTTGTATTAGAGCATATAAGGTTGACAGCCTGTCTGTAGTTTTCAGATGTTTTATAGGAAAAGATATCGTCCACAACAGGCAAAATTTTGATGCAACGTTGACCAAACATCTAACGATGAAACGTGAAAAATCAGGGTTTTGCGCAGGCGCAGTACGTTCTGCCGACGTGCTATGTAAGCAAAGTATCAGTCATACTTGCAGTGTTGTACTAGTTAATTACAATAGGAGGCCCCGAAATGCCCAAAGCTAGAACTTCTGTCTAGACATATATCAACGGCTGACTGGCTGTCAGACAGTACATGTTATCTACTGTGCACCAACTTCCACTGACAGCCGATCTGCAAAATAAATGGTCTTCATTGTCAAGTCTGGCATCCTGCTGTCAGGGTTGGGATTAACCCTGGCCTAGTGACATTTCAGCCTTTTCAGGGGCACCGAGTGGTGGGCATTAGGCTGCCCTGGGGCATTCCGACAGTTGTAAAGGCCACGGGACGACAGAAGACTAAAGGTTTTAGCTTCCCAGCCTGGCAGACACGGGGTGGATTCCCATTAATTTCCATCGATTTTTGCACGTCGTATACATTGAAATGAATTCAGGTTGTGTCCTGAGACGCTATTCGAGAAAGAAAGAGGGAAACAATCTGAAAAGTACACATAGCAGGGCTCGAAATACCACCTGCCTATGCAGGTAAAATTGGAGCCGTGTGCAGGTTCATGTATTATATTTATATATTTCTGATATACCTGCACCTAACCCGTACTGGTCCATGTACTAGGTATATGCAGGTTAGTGCAGGTAAAATTGGAGCTGTGCAGGTATTTCTGATGTCTACATGTACATGTACCTGCACCTAACCTACACTTGTCCATGTACTGGGTTTATACAAATGTAGGTGTATATGGATTTTCATTTGCTGCAATGACTGTCACCGTCATTAAGTGTAAAAGACATAATGGCAATGGTTTCTTAATAAGTTTTTAGTATGATCCATACTTCCTAAATTCTGTATGGTGCAGGTAAAATTTGTGTGGTGTAGGTATTGTCAATGTTACCTTCACCAGTGCAGGTATGCCAAAAAATGTATTTCATACCCTAAATACATGTAGTGTGTATCAGTACTATCACAGAATACTGGTGTATCTTTAGTATCTTGGATTCATTTTTGGTATCATCACGTATCTTGCCATTTACTAGAAAAAGGGAACCAACTTTATCATTGCCACACGTACCATCAACCAAAACAGCCTCTAGTCGACTAGTCCATCACTAGCATGCTAATAGTATACTATAGTAAGGAATACCTCTTTTATGATATTCCCATAGGTCCTACCTGCCTATCAAAAGGATTGTGGAAGTCTTCTCTAGAACATTCTTTGTAGGCAGAATAGACGGAGGAACAGAAAAAGCATAGCTGAAGAATATAGCCTGAGATAAACCTACGGACAATGGTCTCAGCTAACCTAGAATATTGAACATGGGGGGGGGAAGATACATATTATGATGAGGGGATAGAGGCTTTGAATTAATAACAAATATTATTGTATACTTGTCCTGAATTGGCTAAGTAAAGATTTTACATTTGGTTTCCTACTCCAAGGCCAATGAACCAACTTTCCCTGAGCAACAACCGGGGGTTGGCCTGTGTACTGGCCCTGACAACAGTTCTCATTGGCCCTGAGAACAGTCTGGCATCCAGGCTAGTACAGGGTCTAATTGGGGGGCTGGCCTGTATACTTGCCCCAAAAACAGTCTGGCATCCAGGCTAGTACAGGGTATAACTGGGGGCTGGCCTGTGTACTGGCCCTGACAAGAGTCTGGAATCCAGGCTAGTACAGGGTGTATTCGTCCTGACAACAGTCTGGCATCCAGGCTATCCTCAGCAGAAAGTGTGACCAGCACCCTCCTGTAGCATACTGACCCTGACCAGCGGCCTACAGCTGTCAGCTATAAATGAGGGGTCGTCTGTCTAGCCTGACAGCTGACCAGCCCACCCCATTAGGACTTACTAATCTAATACTACCGAACCCTAGTTTGATATCTGTCCTCCTTCAAGGCAAAAACAAAAGTCAAGGAAGAAAGAAACAAGATTTCATATTGACTATAGTATACATTCCATAAGAATATAGGGTCAATGTATGTGGTTTACAAATAAAGTAAAAAGTACACCGTATTATAAGTTATTGACAGCACAATTGTGGTACAAATGCCGCCAAACAAAGGAGCAAGACTACTTTACTGAAATCAAGGGCCTGTTTTCAAGAAATCTGAGGGACCGGTTGACACTTACCATGTTCATCAAGGAAAAAAGGTTCATGATACGAGCACATGTTATATTACAGTGTGGACAGTGTACAGAGCACTGTAAAATTAACAGGAAATTCTGCAGTTATCTCAGAGTCTGTATCTGGTACCTGGACAAAAACCCGTAATGTATTGTGCATAGCACTTTGGCAGAACGTCTCATATAAGGTTGTATTAGAGCATATAAGGTTGACAGCCTGTCTGTAGTTTTCATATGTTGTACAGGAAAAGATATCATCTGCAACAGGTAAAATTTTGATGCAACGTTGACTAAACATCCAACGAAAAATGTGAAAAATAGGGGTTTTGCGCAGGCGCAGTACGTTCTGCCGACGTGCTGACAAGATCTAGGTATATCAAGTCACTCGGAATGGCACTGTTTGTTTCAGAAAGAATGGAGAGAAAAAAATAACACGTTAAACTGGCCGTAGGTTTAGACTATTCCCTGGCACACGTAAGGGTTTTGCGCAGGCGCAGTACGGTCTGCCGACGTGCTACTAGCCAGTCCCCTACCTGGTTACAAATACAATACAGGGTAAACATGTGCAGCCTGGAACACACACAGTCACACACACACACACCTAAGGCTAGAGTATAGCTTACAGCCACCCATATCTGCAGATAAGGTCTTTTCTATCCTGTACTCTTCTTCATGCCACTGTCTGGGATTCAAAGATTCTCATATTTTGGTGGCTACAAGACAGTATCAAATACGCAAGACAGTATCAAATTGGCAGGACAGTATCAAATTGGCAAGACAGTATCAAACTGGCAAGACAGTATCAAACTGGCAAGACAGTATCAAACTGGCAAGACAGTATTTACTGATCAAAGTGCTGGCAGAGGTTTGGGTGGCATAAAAAAGATACCAGTGCAACAAAGAAAGCCTGATAAAAATGCCTAAAAACACGTCAAAAATAAGCAGAAGCCTAAACCCCTGCTTGGACAGTACATTTGTATACATCTCACCTCACCTTACCCAGGCACAGCAAGACCACAGCCCCTGTTATCAATGCCAGATAAGCAGGTCTATCATACAGACATGCAGCCGAATAAGACACACCCAACTGCCACGAAATGGAGAGACTCGCATCAAAGGCAACAGCCAGACTCCTGTCCAGACAGGTCAGGTGAATATGTCTGTTTGTCTCGCTCTTAACTTTCAGCCTGCTAAGGTAGCCTTTAGGCACCAAATCTGTATTGGTTACAAGCTCAGGCAGCAGGGAGAAGGTTAAAAAATGCCCCCAAGGTGTATCAGGTGGCATTACTAATAATATATGCATTTTACAGCTCTATAAATATCATTTCATTTCAGAACAATTTTGTCTCTGATATTGAGTTAAGCACAGAAAATGAACAGACCGAATATGCCTGGTCAGTGCATATTATGCATGTGTAGAGGCTGTATTTCAAAGTCCGTAGTTATCAGTGGCCAAATGGATGCAGGTGACATTTTTACCTGACGATTTTTATTTTCATGATTTACGCTACTAAACTGACACTACCAAAAGGAAAATGGGAACCTTAACAATGTTGGTATATAGACACAGCCATGTTGTTTAAAGCATTAAAGCACGTGACTGAGATAGAAACAGGCTACAGTCTGACTGTACCATGCAATATAAATCTAAACAATTTTTTTTAACACAGACCAGACTGGTATATGGACTGTGCACATACATATTGGTAAGGCTATCCACATAGAATAAAGAGACTCTTTCTACACAACCAAGTGTTTTATTCAGCCGACGTTTCGGTGACCGTCTGTCACCTTCCTCAGGGCAATTCTGACTGGTTCACATTGCACTGCAGCATAGGAATAAAACACTTGGTTGTGTAGAAAGAGTCTCTTTATTCAGTGACTTACCAACCTGATGAAACTATTCACGGATACTATCCACATATAGGTTTTAAACGTAATCATAACCAAGACATATTCCACTTGTTATGTAAGCTGGCAACTTGATAATGTGAAATGTGTATACATATATATGTATATAGCTTTCTAATCACACTTGTAAGTGTCTATAGTTCAGCTAAGCTTCCCTCCAGACAGGCGGCTCTTGCACATGTTTGCCTACAGGTGTTGTTGTGTCTGGCGTAGGCACAATGACCACACCTCAACTTTACAACACATCCAACCTACAACCTATTCATGCAAGAAATGTGGACAAAATCAGCACGTCGGCAGAACGTACTGTGCCTGCACGAAACCCGTAATGTATTGTACATAGCACTTTGGCAGAACGTCTCATATAAGGTTGTATTAGAGCAAATAAGGTTGACAGCCGGTCTGTAGTTTTCAGATGTTGTATGTTGAAAAATGTGAAAAATAGGGGTTTTGCGCAGGCGCAGTACGTTCTGCCAACGTGCTGACAAGATCTAGGTATATCAACAGTCACTCGGAATGGCACTGTTTGTTTCAGAAAGAATGGAGAGAAAAAAATAACACGTTAAAATAAAAACTGGCCGTAGGTTTAGACTATTCCCTGGCACACGTATAATGTAACAAATGAACCTTCAGACTGACCGATCTATTTTTAAACGACAACTTTGCCGTCTACGTTTCTTTTTTGCAACACCGTAGCTATGGCTTCTGTGGATATACATTGTGAGGGGCAAATAACGTTATCACAAGCAAAGTCTCAGGTAGTCAAAGGCACCGTTGTGAACCGCATGGAGATCCTCATGATCAAGTTTAGGCCCAGTAAGCCTGGCGTTCGGCACAAAAATGCAAATCACGTTCACCCATGCCCAGGGGTATAATGCGGGTTTGAAAATAACACCGCCACACCAACATAAACCTCAGACTCAGAGTACAAACTGAACGGTTGACTCAACACTGGGCCTACTCACCCAAGCCCATGGCGGGAGGCCACACACACTTTTGGGAAGTCAACGGACGTACGGAAATATGCCGGCAGGTTCGCATCAGCACGTGACCTGCGATGACCTCTGACCTATAGCGTGGTGGCAGACAAACAGCCCTGCCATCGCCATTGTTGTACGTTCAAGGTCACTCGTCTGTGTATATTCTCAAAGTACAAAGAATGGCACACATGGAACTAATGAAGCTCACACAAAAAAAACTACAACCTTTTATATCACGTTACCGTCACTACTTACAGACTTTCTATAGTTACCTTACACAAGAAAACTGTCAGCTACTCAAGCAACTGGATAGATTTTGAAGACTGTCAGTTGCTTAAGAAACTGTTTTCTTGTGTATCTCATTACCCTGATGTCTAACCTTCATGGACCTTACTTGTACTCTTGTCTAGGTTGGTCCCACATGAAAATTGCATGTAGTAATAAGTTAGACAGACATACTGAATGCTGCATGTATATGTATACAGTAAAATTGTAGTACAAGTTGTTGTTCAAACATGCATCTTAGATTTAGAAGTTCTCAATATTATGAAAATCCTGCTAACGCTTTCATAATATGTCTGCACTAACATGCATCTGCAAACACAAGTTTAGTAATTCGTATTTCACTAAGTATAACTTTTTTTTAGCCATTCTCTATTTTGGGAGCATATTAGGCTAAAAGCAACATTTAGATCAATGTGCAAGTGCACCATTCCATGTATCACAAAATTAAACATTTGTTGGTTCAAGAAATGAGAGAAAATCATTCGGGGGAAAAAAAGAAATACCCGCACAATTAATCTTGTTACCCAGACTACCGGGAATAAATGCCGCTGCCAACTCTTATGTTCTTCACATGTAACAGACTAAGTAGAGTTTTCAGCTTTAATACCAGGAGTACTATATTCGGAGTACTGTTACTCCATTTTTCAGGAAATTCTAGATACATCTAAAAAATCCAGCCAATGCAAATAGGCTGCGAAAGGATTAACACCATCTAGAGTACCTTTTTTCAGTGTTCTGCAATATTGCAGAATGTCAAAATTTTGTTATAATACCTTCTGCAAATACACAAGCCTCCATACTAAAACCTTCTCAACCTATATAACAATGCCTATATATATAGTAAGTAATAAGCAAAATATGTTGTTTGCGCTGTACATCTGGGTGAAACTGTAGCCATATCCATGGAGGCTGATACCATTGAACCCCTAGCTATAGCCTGCTTTTTACAGTCTGCAAAAATTGCAGGTTGCTTCATTTTTCTTCTGCAGTATTGAAACTGTCTCTGCAAAATGCAGACAGACTGCAGATGGGTATTTCTAACACTGAAGGCCCTACCCTAATGATTAATGAAGTACTTGGTGAATGTGGCGACTGTCTGTCTACAACTTTTACTGATAAACCCTGAAGATCAATCTGGGTCTCAGATCAACTCATTCAAAACTGGGTGGTCCAAAGATATATACATAACCGTTCTATATATAGAATACAACACAGTGTATTCCGTATTGCCCGCAAGTTGGATCGCCCAACGGCAATATCAATTCCAACGTCCGAATCCTGTATTCGAATTTTCGAAAGCGGCGCACACAGTTGGGGCGAAACGCGTTCGAATCATTCCTGGAAGCCCGGTTTATACGCCCGGTCGTACAGTAAAATACAACACAGTCGGGAGCACTATATCGCCGCCCGGGTATGATATAAATATATATAATATACATAGGAAAGGAAGATTTCCAATGCAAATATCTAAGCTCAGTCTGGGTGTCTGATCTCGCTTTTATAACCCAGCAGGTGGGAATATCATAATTACATGTAGTTTGTGGGAGATTTATTTCTAGAAGCAAACGACAAGTGCAGCTATTCTCCTTTTGCTCGTGGGAATAATACAAGATGGTTTTAAAGAACTGAGTGGCACACCCAAACAGCATTTATCATATCAGACTAACTTTAGATTTCATTGTAGGTCTTATTAACAAGGTCTGAATAAGACCTAATAACAATTTCATATCTGACATAATGAAATTGGTAACATCTGTATTCATGATATTCAGGCAATTTCATCCTATTCAGGTAATTTGACAAATATAAAAAAAAAACTTTCAACATAATACATTAGATCTAACACCAAGCACAGACAAAGCACACTTGCTGTATAATGTTCGGTAGAAGAATGACAATACAAGAACTTGCTTGCCATAACAACTGTGGTGAGTTCCACTTGTAGCATAAATGCAGAGCCTAAACAGGCTTACCCCTCTGTGGTCAGGTTGCAGCCACAACTATGTGCTAACAACCTCCTTTCCCTCCAGTAAGCAGCCCAGGGTCTCTACATCATGTATATACAGCTACCTGTGCATGTGGTGAGTCACAACTTTGACAACTAAGTTCCAACATTACACATTATGTATCACAATCTATACAATTATGTATATGTCACAGGGAGACTGGAATCCAGGGAAGACTGGAATCAAGGTTTTTAATGATTGTTTCTAACCGTAAAATGTTTTGCATACTACTCACTAGTGACAGTAACCTTAGTCTATAGCTAACTTCAAAAACTAGTGAGTAGTATGCAGCACATTTTAGGGTTAGAAACAATCATTAAAAAAATCTTGATTCCAGTCTCCCTTGGATTCCAGTCTCCCCTGTGACATATATAATTTTGTCTTCTCATTCAACTATAATGTCAGAAATGATAACCATCTTAAAAAGCTGACTTACAAATGTAGAAATCATCCTGGTACTGCACCATTACACAGCACTACATCAAGACAATCATAATCTTAAAATCATATCTTAAACAAAACATCACCTTCATCACTGTGGTAAAATAACAACCTAAAACTTCTTCTAATGTGACCCTTATCCTACTAAATGTTGATAATAATATAATAATATAATATGCAAAGGGTCCCATTGCATAAATGATTTTTGTCATCTATTCTTTTGTCTTTTTCTTAATCTTATCATACCTGCCAATTATTGAATTAAGGACCATACTTTCATCTTTTGACAGATCAGATTTGATAAGTAATTAAAATCAAGTCAGAAAAAATACAATTGTTTTGTTATATGGCACAGATATCAGTTTGCTTCCTGAATGATTTTGGATCTTTACAGTATTTCGCAGTATTTCACAGTATTCCAAAGTCTCCCGAAACACACCACTGTTGCTGGTTACTGAAATGATACATTTTCTAGAGAAAGTAGATGCCCAGGTCTTGATAATATCAAGTTGAACATATCTATATGCTGACATTGTGATATGGATTTCGTCATTCTCTCAGTTCATGATATCTCAACAATACAGAACATGCACAAAACATTACAGGCAAATCACAACATGAAAGGTGAAAGCCCAAAGCAACCAAAATGGCTAATTTAGTAAAAATTGTCTTCACCTCATTCACATATCATACATGTATTTAGTTTTGTTCATAGTCATAGTTGACCATACAAAAGTCTCAGTCTGTACTTTTTGTCAAGTGAATAAAGAATTGTAATTGTATCAATTAATAGTTTTCAGATAAATACCTGTTCAACTACAGATTCCGTTAGTCACAATGATCCACTCCTTGGATGCTACTTGAGATGTCTGACAGTTTTCAAAATCCATCCAGTTGCTTGAGTAACTGTGTTTTTGTGTATCTCATTACCTGGATGTCTTGAGTAACTGTGTTTTTTGTGTATCTCATTATCTGGATGTCTAACCTTCATCAATGGAATTAAACCAAAGTCTTCATGGTCAGAAGAGGAACAAGGGACTTCTTATATGTTGGACAGGAATAATTGGCCAACGAAGTCAGTCATGACTGGTGGACATTCTTCATTTGCAAACATGTCACACAAGAACCCTTTTCAAGTTTTATCTCGCTGCCAAACCCTTGCCACAAGCTAAACTTGAGCCAGCACGTAAACTGAAGAATAATGTCCATGTCTCTATATTAAAAGATCTACAGATTGGCAAAATAAACAGCAGCAAACTCACGAATGGAACGTAGCCTTTCATGATCAAAGGATGCCTCTAGTTTCCTTTCCACGTTATCACCACAACCAAGTTCCATACCCTCAACACGCCAAAATGAAGCAGGATCGAAGGACCTGCGTTCATATTTTCTCCCTCCTCTCAGACTCAGTACTACATGGCACAGGGAAGTACCTGTCAACTCTGCACCAGCAAATATTGATGCACACAGCTGGTAACGCACGGAACCGGGGATGGAGAAATGTCGCCGTTTACAACCGTCTCCTTCGGCATACGTAGAGACTCTTGAACCTGGCCCCTTTGCCTGTCTCGGTCTTACAAGGCTCCCTTTCGTGATCCATACAAGTCTCGGCCAAAAATGGCTGCTGAAGCCTGCTACCATGGCATGATGGGATAGCTGTAGATATGGCGTTGGCAAAACATGAGGAGCTGCGCAACTCCTCTTTTCTACTGTACTTCCTTGAGATTAGGCGGTAGTTGACACGGGGAGCGACTTGAGAGGAAGAGGGGGCCTGCCAGCACGAGAGAAGGAACTGAACAATGTACTTAAAGATTCCATTTCAAGTTATATGGAGTTCTTGGAGTCCCAGTCATGGCGCAGCTCAGAGGCCATGTCTAACTGGGATACAGCTCAAGCCAGACAGCCAAAAGACACATCTTAAAAATTACGAGCTGAACGTACGTGACTTTGGCACTAATGCTGTACCTGTGTCACTAGACAGTTCTGTTTTCTGAAGTCAAAGAACAGGTAGAGACAGGACTAGAATTACTAATTTTCGCGCACCATGTATAAGAATACACCGCCACAGGCAAGAATGCCACCAAGTCCCCTCCCGGCTAAACTGGCTCCCTCCTGCCGCAGCAAATGCAAGCCATGGAGAGCCCAGGCCTTCTCCATGACACACGCATGCGACGGCACCCTTTACCTTGGCTGGAAATCCTGTTCCTGCATCACCCGTAGCCGACCAGCAAAATGGCTTCCCCCCGCACCAAACAACGTCCATGAATGGGGAATTTCAATATCAGTTGATCTTTACCAGGCTCAGGGTCGGCCACAAGCAGGGTGAACGTGACCTCATTTGCTATGGGGACCCAGTTGCCTTTCACATGGACCTGTTTACTCAAAGCTACACCCATTAACGTGGGTGAAACACCACTCTGCAACAGGAAAGATTTCCACCTTCTGGCTGAGAATTTCTGAGCGAGGTTTGCTGGACATACGAGGCATTTCACCAGCGACCCTAGCTAGCCTGCCGGAACTTTGCAGGAGGAGTGAGGCCCTCCCCGTGCATTACCTACACTAAATGGCTTCACCAGAGACAATTGTGCAAAACAATGTAGGAGGTCAGGGGAGAGACGTGCATTTAGGGCACCAGACTGGCTCCCTGCAAAGTACCGTGTTAAACTTGCACTTGGACAGAACTTGACAGGGCTGTATATGTACTATATCATTATGCAGTACAGATCTCTCAAACAGCATTCAAAAACTTACACGATTCTCAATCAGAACAAGCTTACTCTTACTTGGGAAAGTTTACCGACTGTCACTGAAGCTGCAATCTTTCACGTTTATGTCTGCTGTCAAGAAAAATGTCCCCTTTTTACAGGTTTTTGAACTATTTTTCTGGGTAAAACAGGTTAACCCGCAAGCCTGACAAGGCAGCTGAAATTTAAAATAACTGACCCTCCTTCCATACCCCTTTGGTAGCCTCCCAACTGTCACCCCACTACCCTGGCGTAGATAGTACCTGTACTACAAGATGACTAAACCTGAACTTGGCCCGCGTTCACTCTACTAATCCAGAAAGAAAATTATCCTCCTCGTTCGAGAAAAGTAAGCCCGTTTTCAACTGTGGGCTGCTGGCAGGATCCTGACGATTGCATGTGACGTCACGATTTTTCAAATTACGTCTAACGATTTCTCTTCCAACTGTTGAACTTGATGTCGGTGACAACATTTTTAACCAACTTCGATTTTAGTTCACTTTCTGGATTATTTAGTACCCGTACCATAACAATGTCTGATCAGCTGAACAAAAACAAGTTTTCCATAATTTTCTGGTCAAAACTTACAACCTACCCTTGACCCCACTACCTGGTACGTACACACAGTCACGTTCACCAAAACACTGAAACTGTGTCAAAACAACAAAACCCTCAAGTCAGCCCCTATAACGTTATCTGATCACAGAACACATCGCTAAGAAATCAAGGAGTATAAATCTGACATTTTACGAGGTCGTTTCTGCTTGCCGTCCTGAAGCATTCTTGTTACTGGCTTTCAGAAGTTTACGAGGGGGCCAAGTGATTGTGTGCGTGTGTGTTGGTGTTTTGTGATGTCTGGGGCTTGTCTAGACAGAGCGACATACATTACACACACACACACACACATACATACACACATGCAGGCTAGGTCGGACTGATACCCAGGGCACTACAAGCTTCTCTCCACCCACACACTGCTTACCGATTCTAGGTATGGATGGCGGTGGCACCATGGTTTGCAGAATGAGGTAGACAGTTTCGCGCCGACGGGAAACGGGGACAGAGTCAGCCCATCATAGTTGTGACCTGAACACACCTCCGCCGCTAAAACCCACAAGCGACTAACTCAACTTCTCTGGATCTGTACCTGGCTTCAGGCTTGCCGGAGCTGGTGGGCGTGCCAGTGGGTTAACCAGTTTCCGATTCACACGTTCGATTCGGTTTCAGCAGGCCGGGTAGCTTCAATAATAGCAAATAAACATTCCAAAGTACACAATATCATGTCTGTGATTCAATATGAATAGAATCATGTTTGATTCCGTTGATTACAAAGGCAAACATGTATCTGTAGGAATGCAACCTAACCTCCATGCACACCCTCAGTATTGACCGCCCAAAGGGAACATGTTACACTGTTAGTGATTGGTGAAATTTTGCCGCCTATTGACCAATCAGCGTTCTCAAGACAGTTTTGTGTGGGCCCCGGTGAAGGGAATGCCGGGAGTCGAACAGCTGATTTCTGGGGGAAGTCACAGATGCACAGATGAGGAGGAGGTGAAATATAATAGGGATGGAGAAAAACATAAAGATACTCCCAGAGGACCTGCCAAGGTTTAGGGTACAGAATGTGAGTAGCTGACAGTCTTTTGCACAAGAAAATGTCAGAAAATGGTAATCAGTTCCCAAATTGCAGATACTTCTGACAAAGTTTATAAGACATCATGATGGGTATTAATACATGATAGCCAGCTAAGTTTTTTATGTGTTACCACTCCCAAGTTTTTACCTGGCTCAGATGAACACTGTTACAGCTCTGATTTTATAATCTCCAAGCAGATCTTTTGGTGGCTACAAGACAGTATGAAATTTGACAAGTCAGTATTCCAATACACCACCGATTAAGGCTGTGGAAAAAAAGATACCAGTACAAAAAAGAAAGCCTGATAAAAACGTTGAAAAACATGTCGAAAAACAAGCCGAAGCCTAAACCTCTGCTTGGAGAGTACTGACATTATGATGCTGTACAGTCCCCATTCTCCTGTCTATCCCCCCCCCTCCAGTCTTTGATAAAATTAGCCCATTTTATCAAAATTCAAACCTCATATTGAACGGTTTCTGTTCCTGTTTTGTTGATTTCAGGTACCACCCATGGCATACTACATTCCAGACTTTATAACAGAGGAAGAGGAAAGATACCTACTGTCCAAGGTAGTACCATGTCTCTGGCACAGGTCTTCTGCTGTCTGCTTTTGTTGCCTTTATATAATTGAAAGTGTGCAGTCAAACCACTGCAACGTAAAAGAACCCAATACACTTATCGAGAAGAGTAGGGGTGACCTGGAGTGCTTGGCTATAAACACCGTAGCAAAGCCACATTGCACTACTAGCTAACGAAAAAGCGTCATGCTTCGTCCATCAGTCTTTTTTAAATATTGATAGGCATATCCAAATTATAGGTAGGCATATGCAAATTATTGGTAGGCATATGCAAATTATTGGTAGGCATATGCAAATTATTGGTAGGCATATGCAAATTATTGGTAGGCAAATCACCTAATTACCACCCGCTTTTTGCGGCTGTACTGTCATGGTGAGCACTTGTATGGTGGGTCTGCAAAGTTTCTTCCTTCAGACTGAAAAGTAGGACCAGTCCCCCTCAGTGACATAGACTCCCTTCTATAATTGGGAAGGCAGACGACTGCTGAAGGGATACCATGTGTGGAAGTTTCTCGGTGTGGAAAGTTCAGTGTCCTCAGAATCTCTTCCAGCTCTGACATAAACCATTTGGTCCTTATAGAGGGTCTGCATGCTCTTTTCCGTAAGGCGTAGGCGGGCCTTTTAAATTTCCCGTAATTCGTAGGGAAGTTATTTTATTCAGCGTAATTCGTAGTGAGGAGGTGAAAATTTTGCGTAAAGCGTAGCCAGTGCATTTCACGTAAAGCGTAATCGAGCCAAAAAATTCCCCGTAAATCGTAGTTCAGACTCCCAATTTTTCGTAGGCCGTAGTGGATGAACTTGCGGTTGACCTGTTGGGTCATCCTTGTACGCAGGATTTGCACGTAAAAAGTTGCAGAATATACCGTTTCAGAGGGTCAAGATTTCAAAATTTTCCCGGGGAAGCATGCCCCCGGACCCCCCTAAAATGTATGCGATGAGTCACGCCTTCGGCGCTGCAGTAAAATATTATTTTGCCCCCTCCCATAGAAGTAGAGTCGCTTTGCTGCCATCTCTGCTTTCCTTCTCCCATCTGGGTCCAGGTGTGGTGCACGATGGCTCGACCACATAACGCCCGTGATGGTCTGCATTTTATCACATTCTGGGTTCATTCTGACCCAGTATCAGTGCAATTTGGAGTGTTTAAAACAGCGAAGTCACTGATGTAAATCAGTTGACAAACAAAATAGACCAGTCAACTCTGCCTGAATTCGAAGCGAAGCGCCAGAATTTAGCGTAAAGCGTTGCCGGCCTTCTTAAATTTTACGTAAAGCGTTGCGGGCCTCGATGAATTTAGCGTAAAGCGTAATCAGGACCCCCCATGCAGACCCTCCTTATACAGCATTGCAGGCAGGGCTGTCGCCAGCACCTGTTTTTCTGTCAATTACCAGACCTTTGCGGCGTCTGACGGACAATTTTAAAACCAATCCGTCAACCTTGACAGACAAAATCAACAAAAATCTTGGGTAGAAATATAAAAACAACCAAAGGACCACCGACAACCACTCTAAACCCCATGATTTTCCTCTCAAAATGCAGGAAGTTGCGTTTTTGAAGGCTTGAAAATCCAAAATTTCCCCGGGGAACATGCCACCGGACCCCCTAGATTGCGAGCGCCTTTGGCGCTCGTGTCACGCCTACGGCACTCCTCTCCCAAATACGATCACAAACCTGAGCTGACAGAAAAACATTTCGAGCCGGCTAGAGCCCTGCTGGGCACTGAGATCATGTATAATGACTACACTGCAAAGGGTATATTGTATTTGAACCCAACCCTCTCTATTTGGTAGGATTAACCTCAGTTTGATTTGTAACTATGTAAAGTCTGTCCAGCAAGAAGTACAGAGGAAAACCTATTTACCTCCTTTTCTGGAATACATTTTGTATTGATCAGAAATATATATCATTCTGTTTTTGAAACTTTCCGTCGATTTAGATATTTACAATACCAGTCATACTGGTCCTTCTTATTTCAAAGTTTTGTTCTTACTGTCTAATATGAGAGAATACATCCAACATATCCAAATATATATTAATATCCAATAGGTGTATGCAGCACCCAAGCCCAAGTGGACACAATTATCCAACCGTCGCTTACAGAATTGGGGTAAGAACTAGACAAAAGATTGACGTACCTTTAAGTTAGGTGTTTAGTTGTTTACTGCAAATGTGACATTTTTATCATGAAAAGGGACTTTTCTTGTAATACTGTTCCATATTAATGAGATATAACAAGAGCCTGACTGTTAGTGCTGCTTTATGCTTTGAAAACTATTTTGAAGAAATTTATGAAACTTAAACTATCACAGGTATTACTGTAATAATAGTATCATCAGAAATGAGAGAAAACATCTGACAACACTTGACTTTTGTTTTGTTCTTTGTCTTTCTTGCAGGTGGGTTACCTCATCCAAAGGTTTGTCCTCTCTTCTGTGTTAAATGGTTTTGAAGGTGTTTGTGGATTTTTATTTGCTGCATTGACTGTTACCACCTATGAAGTACATGTATAAAAGAAATGATGCCAATTAATGACAATGGTTTCAGTTTTCAGTATAATTCGTACTTCCTAAATTCTGAGTCACTCACTCACTCACTCACTCACTCACTCACTCACTCACTCACTTGCATACTCACTCACTTTCTCACTCACACACTCTCACTCACTCACCCATTCACTCTCTCACTCACTCACTCACTCACTCACTCACTCACTCACTCACTCACTCACTCACTCACTCACTCACTCACTCACTCACTCACTCACTCACTCACTCACTCACTCACTCACTCACTCACTCACTCACTTACTCCCATAGCTGGAAACTGTAGGAGCAGTCTGACAGTCCACAAAGGTTGCAGGTAGAATTTGTCTGGTGCAGGTATTTCATGCAGAGAAACATATTTTGATCCCTGCAGTACCAATGTTTATAATTCTGGATGTGAAAGCTTCCTACTACTGCCTGTGGTGTTATAGCAAGCCTCTAGATAGCAGCACGTTGGCAGAACGTACTGCGCCTGCGCAAAACCCTGGTTTTTCACTTTTTCGTTGGATGTTTGGTGAACGTTGCATCAAAATTTTGCCTGTTGCAGACGATATATTTTCCTATACAACATCTGAAAACTACAGACAGGCTGTCAACCTTATCTGCTCTAATAAAACCTTATATAAGACATTCTCCCAAAGTGCTATGCACAATACATTACGGGTTTCACGCAGGTGCAGTACGTTCTGCTGACGTGCTGTAGATAACTGGTGACACATTTAATTTTGACCCCTATCTAATAATGAGGACAGGACAGAATGTGTTTCATATCAGAGCCTGTTGTGGAGGATCGCTGTTTAAGTGGCTGATGCCAGCTCCCACAAGATGCCGTCCTGTTCTAATTGGTCCTAATGAGTAGTGCACACGGCCTGTCAGACAGGCAAGCGTCCTGTCCATCTTCTGTCTAAGGACAAGTGTTCTGTATCTGTATCTGTATAGCCGGTATAACCGCCCTTTGGCGTAACACACCAGCTTCGCAGGCACGCGGCGCGGCGGCAGCTGGCTACATTACACCGAACGACCTGTTACACCTAACCTTTGAACGTCTAAGTCTAAACAATGTTTAAAACTATCTAATGACGATACCTCTACTGTACTTGGTGGCAGCGATAGTTCTAGCAAAAAATGAGTTTTTGAACACGTCAATCCTTGGTTGATAGCTCTGGTACTTGAAGGCATGACTATTTCTTGTTCTTTTCTGGGCTGGTACTACATGTAGGTACTGGTACTGTTAAAGGCACCCAAAGTGATTTCAAGGCAGTAAAACTGGATTTTCAAAGTCAATTTTCTGATAATTTTTTTTAAGTTGAATCAACAATACCGGTATCCCATAGCATACTGATATCTGTGAGGCAAAAATGCAATGTCGCTGATGGAAAACGGTTGCTTGTTTCGTATCGTAGGCTGGTTCTAGCTATTTATTGGTGGTACCAAAAAATAAAGGGTAGCTTGTTTGGGGGCTATTTCAAACACTTCAAGTAATGAAATGATGACAAAACTTATAATGCTAAGAAATGGCAGCAAATGTCAATATCATACCAATGTCCTCATCCAGAATATTTTTTGTTTTGCTGCCCTGAAATTGCATTGGATGCCTTTAAAGTTTCAGGTCTGCTCTCTGCTGACCTGTTGTTCACTGAAAAACTCCTCATCTGTTGGCAACGTTGATACACTTTTGATACAGATCTTAAGCATAACTGTGCATGCCTATGTGTAGGAGATAGCTGTGGGCAAGTACATTTGAGTTTGACCAAAAGTTCAAGAAAATCATTACCAAAAAAGATACAGTATGAAATGGAAACTAAACTTTAACTGCCAACACTATCTACAAAGAATTAGGACTTACCCCAAACAGAGACGGGGGGAGACACAAGTTATCTGGCACGTCTTACCCGTTACTACGGTCACGTGTCTCTGACGTCACGTTTCAAGAGTAGACGGGTCCATTCCATGAACAAGGTTGATGGAGTCAATCGAAAATTTGGGGTAAGTCCCAATTCTTTGAAGATAGTGTTGGCAGTTAAAGTTTAGTTTCCATTTCATAATGACTTGTACCAACACAGATGAACTTTCATGCTAAGTTAAAAAAATACAGTAATACAAGGAAAGTCAATGTAGCTCAGGCATTTCCAACCTAGAGACGAGCTGCTTGCTATACAGTAGTAGGCACAATGGATTGACATGATTTATTGTCTTCCCACAGGGCATGGTTGTAGAAAAGCTGCCTGAGGTGAGTCCAACCGTCATTTATTTATTTATTTTTATTTCTGTATTTTTTTACCAGGGTAGCACCAACTCAGTGACTTAGCACTGCTCTTCCGAGTGGCCCTGGGTACACATAGACAAACACATGTAACAATATGTACAAGACAAAGACGGGATCAAAACATCAAATCACAATCGTAATCCAAATATGTAATCGAGGCCATGCCGGGTCGTAAGGGTGGAGAGTCAGAGGTCACGTAACTGTGCACACAGTGATATGAAGGACTGTACAGACAATGCAGTTCTAACAACGTCATAAGCTAGCCAAGCCTATTATAGCTGCTGATGGGTCACTTTCGTCCTCTCTGCGAAAGAGACTTGGCAGCTAGAATAGGTTCAGAAAGCATGCAAGTCATATTAGCTAGCCAGGTATACAAAACTAGTAACGCTATAGCTGCCTAGTCTCTGTCGTCCTCCCCGTGAAAGAGTCTTGGCAGCTAGAATAGGTTTGGAAAGTGGGCTAGTCATAAGTAGCCCAGTATCCAAAACTATTAACACTATACCAGTAGCTGCCGAGTCTCTTTTGTTATGGGTATGTGGATGAAAGGTAACATTAACTTACCTAATCAGTTACCAAAGTCAGTATTAGAACACCACGTGATCACTCTAAGGTTATAAATAGAGCATACAACACGGTGTATTCCGTATTGCCCGAGGTATCGGCCCGACCGCGATCCGACTCGCGGGAGGGCCGAGACCGAGGGTGATGCGGAATACACCGTGTTGTATGCTATTTATATCATACCCACCTTAGAAAACACGTCTTTCAAGGCGAAATGAGCGAAAATTTGGTGTCCCTAAACAAAAAAAACTGCTGCAACATCCATTCGAACGTCCGAATCCTGTATTCGAATTTTCGAAAGCAGTGCACGCGGTTAGGGCGAAACGCGTTCGAATCGTTCTATGGTAGCCCGTTTTATACATCCGGTCGTACGGGAGAATACAACACGGCCGGGAGCACTGTTTCGCCGCCCGGGTATGATATAAAGCTACTTATCACACACGGGCCAGAAATCCCACTTTAAAGTCTGGCCCAGGGTGATGTAAAAACTGGTATGCTGCTGAGACAGTTATCAGGACAGTGATGCAGTAGCCAGGTATACTGAAGCTTTGATTTACAAATCTATATATTACTGAGGATATGCTGTGACCATGAGATATTTCTGCAACATCGTAATATGAATGCATTGTACATATTCCTTCCTTCCTATCATGTCTAGGTCTAGGTCCTAACTGATGAAATGCCTAAAAATATTGCTTTAAAGAATTTTGCATTGTTCGTAAGCATATTAAGAAAGCAGTATAAAAGAAACTGACTTATTAAAACTCAGGTGAAGTCAGTGTACTATTATGGAGTCAGTATTGTAAGTCCTCTTCTTTCCAAGGCTATGTTTTTCTGTGTTTCATATATAAGTGAAAACTCAACCACAAAAAGACTGAGGAAATTTGATTAGTCTACAGTATAATTTCCAGTTGTATGTATTCTCCAAACAGTGTACATGAGAAAGGCGGCGTGGGAGGGGTATTGTCTGCTGTTGAGAGAAGGCGTAATGTTGCAAGCCTGGCGTTATTTTGTTTACCGAAGGAAAACATATTGTTTTTGCTACGTTTCTTCTTCCTCCTCCTCTTCTCCAAACAGTGACCTCTGACCTGGTCAATGACCTGAACCAGACTGTCTGTTACCATGGAAACTGGTGTTGGGTTACATCATGTTGCAATTTTATAGCAGGGATTTAGACTCCTGTCTGACCATATATATGAATGTGTTTGAGTAAGAATTAACAGAGCAGACCATATACGAAGGTAAACATTATGCATTTGCTTTGTAAATGTTACTTTTCTAGTTTTATTGTTATTTTCATGGTAAATGCTCCGCAGAACTTCACTCGCTAGTAACCCCCACTTCGAACATTCTCAGCAAGGACACGTTTTGCCACTTCCACTGAAGCAAATCACCCTTTCTTCCTCCATACACCACCTCTTAGGAGGAAGTTCCACGCTGATAGCTTCTTTCCTAGAACAACATCACTATGGAACAAGCTACCACGTGATTGTTTTCCATATGGGTATAACCTTAAACTTTTCAAGTCTAAGGTCAACAAATATCTGTCCTCACTGTCTGTACAGTAACCCAAAACATTTGAGTGGCTCCCATGAGCCTTGTTTTGTGGTTAACACGAAGTAATTAAAAAAAAAAAAATTTCAGTCCAACTTCTGGGCCATGTCTGTCACATGTCATTCCACCAGTCTCCAACTCTCCATGTAAATATTATGACATTGGAGGTTTACCGTTGCTGTCTCTACCGTTAAAAGAAAGACGTGCATATGCAGAAAATGTAGCCCATCTATTATTGATAGTCAAAGATAATAAAGCTGAAATTTAACACTCGCCATTTAGGTCACACTAACATTTTTTTTGGGTTTGGAACGCGGAGAAGTGGCAAGAGCAGCAAATTTTGAAGATAGTGCATTTATCTTACTACATGCAGTATGCACTTAACGTTACCAGCCAGACTATATCAGTTTCAGGCACACTGAAATTTGTATAAACTTACCAGAGCGGTATGTCGCATTTTTTCATTCATCGCAGAAGTAAGCCGTATTGACCTTTTAATTGTGTGCAGAATGGTGCAACTACTCACCGGATAGTCAAAGTATTTCAGACATCTTGCTCCAAACCCAACTTGCCTACCAGTATTCATGGTGTGAGTATGACACAAGACATATAAGACCTCATTCATGAAATTGGGCAGGCCCTACTAAAGAAAGCAGACACTTAGTCCTGCTGCTCACCTGGTGCAAATGTACCCTTGTTGTAGCTTGTTGTATCCTTGTTGTATCTTATTGTACCCTTGTTGTAGCTTGTTGTACCCTTGTTGTAGCTTGTTGTACCCTTGTTGTAGCTTGTTGTACCCTTGTTGTAGCTTGTTGTACCCTTGTTGTAGCTTGTTGTACCCTTGTTGTAGCTTGTTGTACCCTTGTTGTAGCTTGTTGTACCCTTGTTGTAGCTTGTTGTACCCTTGTTGTAGCTTGTTGTACCCTTGTTGTAGCTTGTTGTACCCTTGTTGTAGCTTGTTGTACCCTTGTTGTAGCTTGTTGTACCCTTGTTGTAGCTTGAAGACACCAAGAACAGGAAGGGCTTCCCTCAGCTAGAGCTGTACTTACGGTAACAGCAGATTGTCCCACACTCTGACTCCTGACCTCAGTTCATTTATCTAACCTGTCTGGGTGTCAGACGGTGACCTGAAGTGACCTCAAGCAGGTGTGCTTTTACACTGCGCATTCAGGATCACACTTGTTGGTTTTTAATGAAGTTTGCCATATATTCAGCAACATTACATATTCTAATTTAAAAAAAACATCTAGGTATATTGTTAACTACCTCAAAGGGAAAGAGTATGACGGTTGAAGGTAGACATCAGAAATACCTGCACAGCTCCAATGTTACCTGCACTAACCTACATATGCAGGTGGTATTTCCAGCCCTGCATACAGCCCATAGACAGAGTTATGTCTCTCCCACAGTGTGTAAACCTACCTGAGGCATGGGAGTCTCTATCACAGGATCTTCTGCCAGGCCTAGGAAAAAAAATGTTGTTTCCCGACCGACCCTAGAAAAAAAACTGCCGACCCGAGACTTTTTAGTGGTGACCCCTGGAAGGGAAGGGGTCATAAAATTTTCGAGCTGATTGACCTTTTCTAGCTCCATGATCTGACACCTGAGTGATGAAACGTTGTACAATCGGTTTTCCAACATTGACATTGAAAATATAAGTGTCCTCATGCAATTTTTACTTTCATTGTTAAAATACTGTATCGTATAAGTTGGATCACTACAGACTGCCAAAGTGTAAAAAAGAAGAAAAAAAAGATAATCCCTACCTACGGACCCTAATTTTTTCAGGACTGAAACAGGAAACACAACTTTTTTTTTCCTAGGCCCCATTGCCTTTTAACAGATCCATCTCCCAGATTAAGACGTCCTCGTAGAAGGTCCTTTAAGGCGAGAGGAGCAGTATAAGGAACCTGAGATGGGCTTACCATAACTGTCAGTCAAGGCTGAAACGCTGTTTTGTCTTCCTGCTGGGGAGATTTCTGTCATGCTCAGGCCCAGCCAAGTCACTGCTTTGTTTGTGGTGATACCGGACCAAAATGATGATTCTGTCAAATGATTTCCTTTTTTTGCCTTTTACAACCTTTTTTTTTCTGCCTCTGGACTTAAGAGGTTGGGAGTTCGAATCCGTATGTTGTCGCTCACCCGACATGCACGCTACTGGAGAGGGTCGCAGTCCGTAGGACGGGACGTTAAGCTGTGGTCCACTGTTCATTGCACTTGTTGAAAAGAGCTAGGGGAATTTCCCCGGTACAATGAACCTGTACATAGCGTCTGTCTTCTCTGTCATGACCAGTGGAAGAGTAGCTCTTCAGTGAGCTAAACTGGTTCAAGATCACTTTCACTTTATCTGGCTAACCTCACACCATCTTCCCCCTCCTCAGTGGCTACAAATGTGTGCAGACCGTATCCACTCCTTAGGGGTGTTCCAGGACAAGAAGCCCAACCATGTGCTGGTGAACGAGTACCAACAAGGACAGGGCATCATGGTAGGGTTTTTTCAGTACAATCACTAACTTGTGGCTAGAAGACGTGTTTGGAAAGGGAAAATGGGGGAGGGCTTCAGTCTGAATGATATTGAAATGATCGGTACTTTTTATCTGTCTTTTCATTTAGTCAAACGTTTGGTGCACTACTGTTTTACATGTACAAATGTAAATGGGTTTGTAGTTTTTTGGTTGCAGCTTGGATACAGACTGCCCTCAGTTTGCAATTGACTGGGAAGAAATTTCCTGCAATGGTTTTCTTAAAGTCAGAGCAGTGCAGACTGTAGTGGTATCTTACATCCATGAATAATTTCATCAGGTTGGCAAGAGACTGTATAAGAAGGTTCTTTATTCAACAACCAGTGGGTTTTTACATCTGACATTTTGATGACCGTCTTCTTCAGGGAGACAAGCTGCAGTACAAATCAGAACCAGTCGTCGCTGCCCTGAAGAAGGTGACAGACGGTCAGTCACTGAAATGTCGGATATGTAAATCCTTGGTTACATTGTCGAATAAAGAACGTTGTTATACAGTAGCGGTGATCTCCAAGCAGATTTCTTTGAGGGCCAAGGCACTATAGTTGGCCAGCCCATACGGGAACCAACTGGTTACGGGCTGGCCAGCTACATGTCTGCCATGTCACCGATCTTGCGCCCTTGGAAAAGACACTTTACACGACTTTCCTCACTTCACTCAGGTGGAAAGGAGTACCTAGCTTCGGTTAGGGAAATCCCTCGGATAGGACGTTAAATGGAGATCCCGTGTTTGGGGAGAGCCACACACCACACACGATAAAGAACCCACCACACTTCTGGGGCATGCCCCGGTGTGTGATGGTGCAAATTCTACAGTGACTGGCCTATAGGCTAGCCCTTAATAATAGCCCAGTGTTAGTTGGGCAGCCTTGGCTGTGTCTTCAGCCGAAATGAATAAATAATTAACTATATGTCTTGCCCCAAAGAAATCTGCTTGGAGATTAGTGTCTTCATGGTGTCTTTATGGTGTTCACAGCCACACGAGGACGGTCCACTGTTCTACCCGACTGTCACCACTGTGAACCTGGGGTCCCACACGCTGCTCGACTTCTATAAACCCCTCCCTGGGGGAGAACAGGTCAGTCTGCACTTGTAGCAGCCCGGCCAGAAAACGTGGCACTGGAATATACCGGGTACATACTACAATGTACCGTTAAATAGTTATCAAGTGTGACAATGTGTCAGCTTTCTCAAAATAAAGTACATGTACATGTAATAAGAAAACATAATGCTACTTCTCAAGAATAAACTGATGCAGGCTAGATCTTGCAAGGCCAAAGTTCCAACCAACCTCCGACCAACTTCCGACCAACCTGTACAACACCATTTCTTCCCATTTTAATCAATACATGTATTCACTTTTTAATCAATATGTGTGTAAACCCCTGTTTGTTGCATAATTGTAACCATTGTAACCAGACCTCAAAATTCAGCCTAACTCAATCTAGGCTGCCAGCAGGTTCCATTTATTTACTCAATAAACCAGTCTGGTGAAGAATTATTTCTCTCTCCCAGGCTGACCTGGAGGCATCGGCGCCCCCCAGTGATGAGCAGCGGTACTGCATGTCGTTCCTCCTGGAGCGCCGCAGCCTCCTCGTCCTGCAGGAGGACCTGTACCACCGCTTCCTGCACGGCATCGCCGAGCGAGCCTCCGACGCCATCACGGACAGGGTCGCCAACCTGCCGTCCTGCGGCGCGGCGGCAGGTGACACGTTAACGCGGGACACGCGGGTGTCTCTAACCGTCAGGCACGTGCCCAAGACTCTCAAAGTGCAGCTGAGGTTGGGGAGGAGATGACACGAAACGGCTGGTCTCGATTAGGACAAGATAGTTTGTACTTACAAGTGCAATGGTCTTTATGAATGAGTTTAAACTGTAATTTCCAACACAAGGAATTGGACTTACCCAAATTTTCGACTGTACAACTACAGTCTTTGTCAAGGAATAAGAAATCCACCGCTTCCGTGACGTCACGTTATGCAGACTTTCTGCAACTTACGATCCACTGCTCATGGAGTCACGTGTGTCATCTGCATAACGTGACGTCACGGAAGCGGTGGATTTCTCATTCCTTGACAAAGACTGGAGTTGTACAGTCGAAAATTTATGTTGGAAATTACAGTTTAAACTTGTACCAACACAGATGAACTTTCAAGATAAGTGCAATGGTCTTGCTGTATCCAGAACTGTGCTTTATCCAGAACCATGCTCAGGCACGGTATTGGATAGTCCATGCATATCCAGAACTGTGCTTTATCCAGAACCGTGCTCAGGCACGGTTTTGGATAGTCCATGCATATCCAGAACCGTGCCTACAGCAAAATTCATGTTTTTGGATACGTGGAGACTATCCAGAACCGTGCCTGATCCTAACCCTAACCCATTCAGGCATAGAACTAGATAGGCATGGTTCTGGATACAATAGGTCTTATTACCATCTTAAATACATTTGATAATCTGGGTTGCTATGTTTGATATTCATGTAAACTGTAAAATATCCAAAGACAAGCTGGATATACATGTATTCCAGATTTAAGTAACAGATACTATTGTGGAAGGCCCAAGGGAATATCACCAAAATTATCTCAATATACATTGTATAAAGAAGAAACTCACACTAGAGTCATTGGCGGTGATTAAGATCAATTGTATTAGTTTGTACCGTTATTCATGATACTTGTAGCTATTTGTCTCGTGAAATAATCATGATCATGTCTGCTTGGCTACATTGTACAATATACCAGGCAATTGTTCTTTTCAGAAACAAATAAATATGTGATTCATAACGAAGTACATGATTGATAACTTGTGGCTGAATTTTTAAGTATTCCTAGGAACTACAGTGCTTTCAGTCTATCCTCTACTGCTAAGCTTGTACAGGTTGTCATTACGCTCTACCTAATAATCTCACTGTCATACATAAGGAACCAAAATAAAATCATGTGAATTTTGCAGCAATTTCTGCCAAGTGGTTTCAAGTAGGTTAAGTAACGTTACATGTATTTCCCTTTCTTACTTTAGACACCATGATGCTTGTTCATCAGAGTAAACTTTGCAAAGTAGAAAAGTAAAAGAAGAAAGCGTATAATGTACTTCAATGAAGGTTAGACATCCAGGTAATGAGATACACAAGAAGCAACTGGATAGATTTTGAAAACTGTGAAACGTCTGACAGTTCTCAAAATCTATCCAGTTGCTTGAGTAACTGTTTTCTTCTGTAGCTTATAACGTATGATATGTTTCATTGAACATTGTGGCACAAGGGACTGTGCTCTTCAAGAGTGTGTATGGTGATAATACTAAATGGTCTGTATTACTGGTCAGTGTTAAGTATGATATACTGTGTAGTGTATTATTTGCTGAGGGACTTCCATCAGTTGTTTTGCACTGGTTCCTTGTCATGGCTGTGCAGTTCTTGCAGCTCCCATGTCCCCAGTGTTGTGATGAAACGTCATCCAATCCCTCTAGATCTTCAGCTGGGTTCCCTCTGCAGTGGACAGAACAGGAGAACAGTCGGTCACTCTCTAGGACCGTACATTTGTCCGGAACAAAAGACCAATTATTTATAGTAAGATGTTGGGTCAGGTGTCGTCGGTAACACCTGAGGAGGCCAGGTGTTCCCGGCATAAAGTGAAGGGGTCACCTGTGTTAGCTCAGGCACAATAGGGTATGCAGGTAAGGTTGCCTGTGTAGCTGTCGTGACTCAGGCCATGTCAATTGATATGTGCTGCTGGACTTTGAAAGGAAAGAGAGAAGAAAGTCTTGCAGGACCCCCCCCCCCCAGAAGTAAGCAAACATCCAAGAGAACTCAACAGACTACATTCTGTAGTTGATATTCATTACAACTAATATTCGACATGTACTGTTATAAAGTATCAACAAGGCACATTTTAACCTGCTGCCTAACCCAGTAACCAATACAAGTTTGGTGCCAAATGGCTACCTTAGCAGGCTGAAGGTTAAAATTTCCCTACATACAGAACATTTCAAGGAACTTTTTTACCTGTGCTACAGAACATGTTCTAGAGCTAGTAGTACATGTACTTCAGAACCCAAAAGACTGTCTCCAGAACATGCTCATAAGGAAAGGGGCATATTCTAGAACGGTTTTATATAAATAAAGGTGCTAGCACTAAAGAAAATGACACACTGTAGAACTACTGAAGAAAGGAACACCTTCCAGAACAGACCTAGACAGACACATTCTAGAACTGTCCAATGGAATCTAACAAACCACATCATACAGTGTGTTTCTTGATAACCCAAGGGAACATCTTAATGATGTATCTTGATGTGTCTTGTAATCTCCAAGCAGATCCTACGGTGGCAAGACAGAATCCATTGACCAGAGGAGTGTCCATTAGCCACCCTGTAACCATAGCCTCGGTGGCTATATATAATTATAACGTTAGTAGAGTGTATTCGTTCCTCAAGCTAACTGACATCTAGCACACGCAGTCGTCCCTCAGTAAGTGTGCGAGATGTCAGTTAGATTGAGGAATGAATCCACTCTACTATATTTACTGTATAGTCTCGGTGGCTAATTATACAATGGTCACTCCTCTGGCCAATGGATACAGTCTTGCCACCGTGTGATCTGCTTGGAGATCAGTGTACTGTACAAAAGAACACTAGCGTGATGTCCTTACGTTTCTCGGGATAGTGCCTGCGTTCTCGGTGGGTCGGGGCGTTGACCTGGAAGGTGCACCTAGGCTCGGTCTGCTCATTCCTGTTTGGGCTGTAGAATAGAGACAAAAGTTGTTTTTTTTTTAAATTTTGTTATTGCATTTCAATTAGGCAATACATACGAGTACAAATGTGAAGACATGGAAAATGAGAACAAATACAAACATAAACCACGGATCCGAATAAAAATTATACAATCATACTTAATACATAATGAATAGGAAAGCAAACAAAAGCATAGGGAAAGGCGACTATTCAAATAAAGACAAAAGTTAACAGATGAAGCCATGCTAAGTCATTAGCTAGATTAACAGAACTTTATTGCACGACAGTTGTACATGGTACAATGTACGGCAAAGACTATTGAACATAGTTCAGAAATAAAGAAAAGGAAATTGACATCTTAACAGATTGGATCCATCACAGTATAACATTAAAGTCTAAAAATGAGCAACAAAAATTATGAATCCTGAGAAAACCTTTCACTATGTTCCTCCCACACAGGACACTTTGCTTAACAGTAACTGTATTCGTTTACCCAGAAAGACAATTTTTGGGGGAAATTAGGGGCTCATTTGCATATTTGATGAGAAATTTCCTTGTGTTGAGTGGGTGAATATTGTAAGGAGCATTATCATCACCTGGTTTAATGAACAAATACTACAGTTCCTTTTTATCCTCCTTGGTGTTACATGATGGAGTTAAGTGATAAAGGTACATAAATTAGTAATACGTACGATAGGTGGCCATAAATATTATGCATTTCATTTGAGAAATTCATAATGATCAAGCATGCATTGGATTCGTCACCCAAAATACGCGCGACTTCGAGATGACATTATTTATAGCATGTTCAAGTCGTCTGCATTGCGTGCTGTTTCGTTTGAGTGTGACACTAACTCTTTGTTGCAGAAAATAATGATTTGTTACAGTCAGAGAGCTGGGAACGTAACTTATAGCAGGTCTAAATGGTGGAAATTTGTCCTTGTTGTTGTTGCAAGCCCTTGGGAACAGTGAATTCCAGTGCATTGTAGCCGAAGCCTTTATCTGACTCCCTAGGTTGTTGAAAAAGAGAAAAATTTGACTTAATAGTATAGTATGCCAGAGGTTGCAAACTGTACTGATCAGTGCTATATGGCCAATTTCTAATGATTTTTCTAGTAACTTCAGGGGAGTCTGCTAGAGGCTACCTTGTAGCAACAAGGTTGCTATAGTGCCGCAGTTTTCTTATTTTGACTTGTATACGTAGCTACAAACACGTAAACATGCATGTAACAACGGTGTCTGTTTGGGTAAAGCAGCGTTGTGTGTCAGAAAATTTTAAAATGCCGAGCTCTTTTCCCATGACCGTTGTCTGGCCATGCCAGCCAGTTTGCAAATCACAGACCTACATAACCAGTTCATTCGTGATTTCTGTATCAAAAAGACTGAAAAGTACTGGCGGATTGCAGACGATATAACGTTATATAAATCTAGCCTCCACCAGGCCTTCCTACGGGGGTACGGATCGTAGAATTCGGCAAAAGAACGGGGAATAGCTGGCCAGTAGAGTCAGTCCGCGGCCAGTCAAACCCCAAGGCGACCAAACTCCCCTGGCAAATATTCTCCCTATTATGGCCAGCGTAGTTAGTCTGGTAGAGACTAATACAAGTCCGTTGTTATGCTCTAGGTTTACCTGAATACATCGCTCCTGAACGCCTGCTGTGCATGTTTTCGCTCCGGACGACACCAGATTCGCAAAGCGTTGGAATCCACCGTGCACCAGGATTCCCTCTGCTCCCCCACCTGCCGAAGCTGCTCTTGGTCCCAAACTTGATCCATCCTAAAAACGCGGAAAGTCAAAGCTAGCTGCGTTACAGTGCTGCACGTGAAGTATGAATGGAGGTCGCGTCGCCCCAGCTGGGATTGTTTACTTGTCTCAATGGCCGTCGCTATGGAGACAAAGGCTTGCTTACCAATGGCGACGTTTAGCGACTCAAAATAGTACTGCAGCCTGGCATTTGCGAGCCAATGTCCTTGCTATATTATGTGAGAAACATAACGTTATGACTTATATCTTTACAAAAGTTTGACATATTTGTATTTTATGTATTTTGATATATAGACAAATCCAATGTCTGGAGTTGGCAATGCAAATGTTTTTTTCCTCCAATACAATGGTGTGATTTAAAGCTGCATTATGTAACATTAGGACGATACAAAAAGTAAATTTTCTGGTCATTTCTTTACAAAGTAAGTTGAATCAAACGTTAGAGTTTATGTGGTATACATGTACTTTTCCCCAGCTGATTCCTTTTTCTTGGCAAAATTACATGACAAAAATGGTATGGAAATAGGACACATAGTAACATTCAAACGCTTCTAGGGAGGTCCTATAAAGTTGCTAAGGCAGGCAACCCAGATACACCAAGGACATTATATCAAGATATATATATCTATATAATGTCCTTGGATACACATACTCCCATAAGCCTTGTTCTCATTGATGTAGATGTAAGTGAAATTCCCAGACCAGTTGATGTATGTAAAAATCTTAAAATTTCAGTCAAGCTGTTTGACTCATGACTGTTTAAAAATGTAAAATTGTACAGCTATTTGAAACCCCCACTTTATTTATTTCATACATCTGTAGAAAATACCCCACCTATGATCTGTGTTTTTTTTTCTATCTTTTCTTAATGCTCAGTGCTTTCTGAAACAGTCCTTTTAAATACTTCAGTATAGACCATCACAACTGATACTAACCTCCTTGCTGATACCATATCTCAAAATGGAGATGCACATTCATCATGAAAGTAAAACATGGTTTGTTTATTCAGTGGCATGAATGACAAGGCAGTCAAATCCATATGGTAGAGAGTAAATTAAAAGACTATCCCTCATATACGTTCTGATACGTACTGTTTGGGTTACTTTGGTTTTGTGTCAATTAGTAATTTGCTTAAATTTATTTGTTACTTTTGTTGTATTCTGATGTAAGTGCTTTTGTTTGGGGTTTTCCCCCCAGGGCACACTGAAAAGCGCCCTCAGGCGATATGTTCCCCCTGGTAAAATAAATAAAAACAAACAATCAATTAATCAAAGTGATTTTTTCCAATTTCGAGCTACTGATAAACTAAAAGCTGAAAATTATTCATCATTGACAACAACAAATAAAAATTAAAAAAACTTGGGCATATCATCCTATGCAATACAAGTCAGAGTCAATAGGCTGACTTGATGGACTTGTTTGACTGACACTTTTCAGGGCTTTAACCTACAAAGTCTCACTACATTAATACTGTTATCGTTCCTTCTAAGTGACCTGTATCCTAGACTCGGAGGAGGTAACATTGTGAGTTCGGGCTGCATACCGGTGCTGTGTACCGGTACAGTACTGCGAAAATTGATTAGGTACAGGTCCAAAATACCAAATCACGAAGTACCAGTACATACAGATATGGCACAGAGGTGACCAAAGGGACATCTAGAAGGAGCATAACTAATGCAACAGATCTTTCAAGGACAGCTAGAGTATTGTATGGAACAAGAAACAGTCCACATGGTTCTGTTTTGTTTCAATAAGCCATAAGGCCGCGTAGTTCTGTCCTGTTTTATTTGAATAAAGATTCCGTCAAGTTTACTACTGTTTTTAATGTTATTGAGGAAGTTCAGAAGAACATATGTTGTCAAATTGTTCAGGTACAGGTAGAGGTTTGTACCTGTACCTAAACCCCTGTACTTAATGTCACATTTAGGTACGCAGCCCTATTGTGAGTTGAACAGAAAGTAGCGGACTACAATCTAGGGAAAGCTTGACTCTACAGTTTAAGCGGGATGGTTGGCCACAGTTTGGGTTGTCTGAGGTCACAGCAGGTGTCAAACGCCATCTGCATGGCTGTCTCCAAGCCGTGGATAATGGGTGCCCGCGTGCCGTACAACCTCTTCATCTCCGCTTTACGCTGCTGGCCTGGGATGGGAGATGGAAAAGACACTGATAAACCACTTTGTAAGACATTCCATGTACATGTATTTTGATATAGAATACATCAACCAGCACAACTTACTATAAACCATATTTACACGTTAATGAAGTTAACGTAATGGATAAAATGCAAAATCCTGGGATAGGAGACGGAAAAGATTTACATAATAACATTGATTCAACATCACCAAGAAAGAGACAAAAAGAACCCAAGTTATAGATTAAGTTTTAGAAGTCTTGTCAATATACATGTATGTACAGTACGTGTATTTTGCTACAGCATGTTGTACTTTTGTATTTGTATACCTGTACTTAGCCCAATAGGGCATGAATGTACAATAATTGTTAAACCACCTGATGATATACATCTTTTTGAGATAGCTAAGATTAAAACATCCACCAGCACAACTTACTACAAGCCACATCTAACCAAAATGTGAAAACAAACCACACAATGGCATATTTTCTCTTTCGCTTCCTGAAGTTTTTCTTAACAGATGTCCTTAAAAAAAGCTTGCTGTGTGTCTATTGAAGTTTTCTGTTGTTAAGCACAGGCTCAAACCTCTAAGACTTTACAACATCACTCCAAATCCTTTTTAACCTTCAGCATGTTAAGGTAGCCATTTGACACCAAATTTGCATTGGTTATGGGTTACTAAGCAGCAGGGAGAAGGTTAACAGGTTTTCCCCCAGGGTACATAGAAAAACACCTATAGGTGATAACCATATGTTTCCGCTGTAGAAATAAATAAATAAACTACAAACTTAAGGTAACATTTGCAAAGCAAATGCATAATGTTTACCTTCACATGGTCTAGCCTAACAAACTACTGCTCTGTTTATTCTTACTCAAACACATTCATGTGTAATACTATAGTGACCAGCCCCTCAAATCTGCTACAAAATGTAACCCAACACCACACATATGTCTGGACCAGGTCATTGACCTTATTTGTTTGGAGAAGAAGAAGAAGAAACAGAGCAAAAACAATATGTTTTCCTTCTGCGAAGGTAAACATAATAAACAATACACAAACAAACTGACCAGGCTGCTGAGCTGGAGCCTCCGTCGTGGCCCTGCCGTACTTCGGTAACCCCAGCTTGTCGGCCTGGATGTAATCCTCCTCCAGAGCAGCCTTCCTCGCCGCCTCCTCCCTCTGCCTCCTCCTCTCCTCGCGATGTCGGGCCGTCACCGCCATGAACTCACGGAACTCGGGAGAAATCTCTGCGACGTCGCTCGTCCCTGTTTCACCGGTGCTGTCCATCGTGTCCGTATCATCACTGTGCTTCGCAACATTCTTCCTCTTGTGCTTCTTCCTGCGTCTCTTACGTTTAGTCCTTCTACGCTGGTTTGCATTTGAGTTCGGAGGACCTTTTGAACTTGAAGCACTTCTTCTGTCCCACGAGTGACTTCTGTCCCTGGAGCGATGCAACCTCCTGTAAGGATTGGTCCTCGTTTCACATGGTTCCGTTGGAGGATATCCTGAAACAGTGAAACAGTGATGTTATGCAAGGAACAAGGGTGTCACAGTGGCCTGTACATAACAGTTTTGCCAGGATTATTACTTTTCTTAGGCTGGTGTGTTACGCCAAAGGGCAGTTATACCGGCTATACAGAAACAGATAAAGAAGCTGGTGTGTTACGCCAAAGGGCAGTTATACCGGCTATACAGATACAGATACAGAAGCTGGTGTGTTACGCTGAAGGGCAGTTATACCAGCTATACAGACACAGATACAGAAGCTGGTGTGTTATGCCGAAGAGCAGTTATACCGGCTATACAGACACAGATACAGAAGCTGGTGTGTAACGCCGAAGGGCGGTTATACCGGCTATACAGACACAGATACAGAAGCTGGTGTGTTATGCCGAAGAGCAGTTATACCGGCTATACAGACACAGATACAGAAGCTGGTGTGTAACGCCGAAGGGCGGTTATACCGGCTATACAGACACAGATACAGAAGCTGGTGTGTAACGCCGAAGGGCGGTTATACCAGCTTTACAGACACAGATACAGAAGCTGGTGTGTTATGCCTAAGGGCGGTTATACCGGCTATACAGATACAGAAGCTGGTGTGTTATGCCAAAGGGCAGTTATACCGGCTATACAGACACAGATACAGAAGCTGGTGTGTTACGCTGAAAGGCGGTTATACCGGCTATACAGACACAGATACAGAAGCTGGTGTGTTACGCCAAAGGGCGGTTATACCGGCTATACAGACACAGATACAGAAGCTGGTGTGTTACGCTGAAGGGCGGTTATACCGACTATACAGACACAGACACAAGTGGATACAACTGTATGTACAATTGTTACAACTTGTACAAGTCAATCATGACTGCTAAAGCAAGTACACTACATGTACAACCTAGCACTAAAGGGAAAGAGTAATTTAAAGCATTTTTGGCACCTCCTGATAGTTCTTGATACAAAAGTTGTCAACATCAATTTGTCCCTGATGACATCCACTGCTACCGATAAGTAGACTGGGACTTAAGTCTTTCAAACTCCTGACCAGATACTGGTACATGCAAGGACATTACACACGTGTGTAATGTCCTTGGTACATGGCTAAGTTCTGTATCTGTATAGCCGGTATAACCGCCCTTCGGCGTAACACACCAGCTTCTGACTGTATCTGTATAGCCGGTATAACCACCCTTCAATGTAACAAACCAGCTTTGCAGGCACACAGCGCAGCAGAAGCTGGCTTTGTTACACTGAACTACCTGTTATACCTAACCTTTGCATTTCTAACTGCAATCGTTGTTAAAAGCTATCCAATGAGGATACACCCCTACTGTACTTTAGCCTGGGTACCATCCTCCGTAGTTTTTGCCGCTCCTAAGCGACCTAAAATAGGAGCAGCAAAAACTACGGAGGATGGTACCCAGGCTAACTGTACTTGGTGGCAAAGAGTCAAATGAATGTTAGACTGTAAACAAGTGGCCTGTGAGGCTGATGTAGTCTCACCATTTTGCATGACGTGTTGCCACACAGCCTGGACCTGTGCCGGTGCCTTCCTGTGCCGCTGGTACCATCCCATCATGCTGTGCCAGTGCTGCCAGTACTTGTCGTACCTGGGATCATACTGCCAACACCCCTGTGTAACAACGTAACAGAATATAACAACGTAACGGAATATGTGTTGTACTCTTGCCGGAACTCGCAATGTAACAGAATATGTGCTGTATTTTGCTGGTTCTTGCCCCTACTTTGGGCAGGGCTGGTCACCTGTTCGATCACGTGTGAGCACACGTGTCTGCGTCGTGTTCGAACAGGTGATCTATACCTGTGTTCAAAGGAAGGGACTCGAGAACTGGCCGGTTATAAGTTAAATACAGTGAGTTGCGTTTGAGTGTTCATACTATTCTGACGTGTATTTGTTTTACCTGCATGGCGGTGGGAGCACCGTTATCCTCGGACACACTGTCTTCTACATTACTGGGGTCCCCCGACATGTTGTCCTCTGCTGGAGAATCCTCTTCCTCTGAATGGCCTGCCATCTCGACTCTAGGCGGGTTCAGTTCTGCCATGTTGTAGTTACAGACAGGACCGCCTGGCAAGCGGCTTGTAGCTAGCTAGCTCCACTGGGCTGGACTGGGCCTTACATTCACAGCATCCTGGTGTGGTGTTCAGTCCTGATCGATAGAGAAATAATCATATCCGAAGTCCATTCAAACTTTAATAAATCAAGGAAGCAGTACTACTACACTTGAGGAATCATTAAGGGCGCAGCGCACTCCCCCCTGCGTGTCTTACCCCAACTGAGGGGTGTTACGCAGTAACGTTACCTTTTCAAGATCAAGATCAAGAATATAGGGTTTAGAGAAATGGTCTTAGATCTGAGCGCACAACAAACAAAAGCTAGCCTGGTTACCAAACCTGTTTTAGCTGCCGAGTCTCAGGGATTCGGCAGCTAAAATATAGGTTTGCTAACCAGGCTAAATAATGTTGTTGTTGTTGTTGTTGTTTCCTTGATTAACGTCTAATAACTCGCTAGACATGGTCTCTTGGTGCTGGTTTGCGCTAGGTTCAGTTCAGAGAATAAAAATAAAAGCATCACGCGCCGACATATTTTTTTCGGACTACCTACTGCCAGCTGCCCCCCTCCCAAACGTTGCAAACGGTGGGAAATATAAAGGTAAACAGTGTTTTGGGAGATATCGTTGTATCAACATGCAATACAACAAGCGATGTCCTTTCCGCAAGGTCCACATGCCATTATATGACGGGAAAAAGAAGCAAAAGAGGACGTACAAACCTCAAGAAATTATCCTGGCTCACACTTGGGTTCGTCGTTGTCAAAATCTGAATCGTTCAGGTCATCGGAAGAACTTACTTTGTTGGGTAGGGGCGTAACGTTAAAGACCGCTTTCTTTTGAAGTTATAAAGGAATCCGCTAACTACATGAATTGAATAATACTTGCGAATACTTTTTAATAACATAGACAAATTCTGTTGAATTTGTAGCAATAGATATGATCTCAAAGATATGATAAAACACGTATTTCCAAAATTATCAATGGGTTCATCTTGTAACCTTTAACCTTTAAATGTGTTTTTTTTCTTGTCCAGGTCCACCGAAGTTTAGTACCGTTACGACAGTAAGTTTACGACCATTCTTTACCATAATACTTCCCCTCGTGAGAGATTCTGTTGCGTGATATCATGAGATCTTTAAAGGGAGGGTTTCAGTCATTTTGGGATCGACTTGATAAGCAACCGTACATCACTCATAATGAGTTTGAAAGGGTTGATGAGTCTGGAGGGATTTTTATGATTTTTATGATCAGTTTTGCCACAGGAACAGACTCGTTCCGCACTGGAATGCCAATGCAGTCCAGTGCCGGGGCCGCTTTGCTGTTGCCCATCATTTGCTTTGATACTGATAGCACTGGAACACCAGTACGGAGTTTTGGTAGACGTGTCAGTCACACGTCCATCTATTTTTATCCCAAATACTTGACGCCCTGTGTTACAACGAACACTGGTATGCTGGTTGTTCTGCATGCTGTAACGTTACACAACTGATCACAACTGTCTTGTTACAGGAGTGACGGAGTCGAAAATGAACCGGATGGCTGAGGATGAGTTCTCATCAAGCGAACCCGTGCGGGAATTCCGCACCAGTGACCACCCTGGAAACGTTTTGCAGAGCCTGAAGCAGCTGAGGGACTCTGGCAACCTCTGTGATATTGTGCTGGTATGACAACCTGTCTATTTGTTGAGTGTCATTTGTAGTAGCTTGGTTACCAAATCTATTTTAGCTGCCAAGTCTCTTAAGTCCTCTCCTATATGCAGCTAAAATAGGTTTGGTAACCAAGCTATCGATGCAATTTATTTGTTATCATTGATAATTAAATGCAGTGTCACAAACACAAAACCAGTGCACTTTTTATCTGTACCCTGGCTGGTGTGTTACACCAAGGGGTGGTTATACCAGCTATACAGATACAGGAACAGGAACAATGTTATATTTAATATTTCCTGCTTGCTTACAAACACAATGAAACTAAACACTAGTCATGTAGTCAGCTGATAGTTTCCGGTAGTTGGGAAAATGTGGGGCTCGCTAAAGTACTGATACTGACGATGTGGTATGATATTAGGGTCAAGATGCTGTACTAGGTAAAGACAAGACATTTAGTGAATCCAGTGGTTTTCCAACGACTGTTCATGTTTTCCAGGCTGTGGGTTGTAGAGAGATATTTGCCCACCGGGCAGTCTTAGCTTCAGGCAGCCAGTACTTTGCCTCCATCTACCGCAGTGACTACACAGAGACACACGCCAGCAGGATTGAGCTGGGGTCCCTGGATGCTGGAGGAGTGGAGACTGTGGTCCAGTATATCTACACAGGTAAACACTACAGTACATCTCACCTCTCAGGACCAGCTTTAGATGCAGTGAAGCTTAATGTTAGCTTATCACATTATCACTATCATTATAATTATCTGCACTTTTTTGAAGCCTGTTTTTTTCTTCAAACAAGTGCACTTAAAGATCAATCATGCTGGCGTTAACACAGACTCGATCAAGTCTTGTTTGACTATGTTTAAAAGTTTTCTACAGATGTGCATGGGACTATGTCACTTGCCATTATGAGTCTAGATTAACCCTTTATCAATAAAAGGATTTATGAAATGGAACTAAACGTTAACTGCCAACACTACAAAGAATATTGGGACTTACCCCAAATCAATAAAAGGAGTTGCTTTATTGAACTTACCCTTCTAAAATAAAATCCTCCAAAAGGGGGAATTGGCTGCTAAGATGGCACGTTATAAGGTTAAATGTGGACAGGATCCTTGTCATTTGTCAACAACCAAGAACAAGATCTATTTTCAAAATAGTGTTGTCTTCCCTCCCCTATGCTGCTGTTGTTGTGACATACAGGAGTTCTGAGACTGACCCTGGGGAATGTCCACGTGGTTCTGGCAGCAGCCACACACCTGGATGTGCCTCACCTGAAGGACTACTGCCAACAGTTCCTGTCCGACATCAGTTTGGGCACATGTCTCAGTGTGTGGGCAGTGGCTGACTTGTACGACATGGGTCAGCTCAAGGAGCAGGCTCTCAAGTTTATTCTGGACAACTTCACCAAGATCGTGCTGATGGAAGATGTTCTCGAGCTTCCCATGGAACGTCTTCTTGAGCTGCTGCTCGAAGATGCTCTGTTCGTGGACAAGGAGGAGGACCTGTTTGAACTTGTTGTGAAGTGGACGAAGTACGACATCGTAAATCGCAGGGCCATGTTTCCCACACTCCTGGCCTCTATACGTATTCCGCTGATGGAGCTGGAATATGTCACCAACAACATGAAGTCCGAGCCATTGCTGAAGGAGTTCCCTGATTGCCTGTCCCTCACGGATGAAGCAGTCTCATACCTGATGAGGCCCCAGTTGTCGGAGTTACCTCCAACACGTCTCCACACAAGCCCGCGACTAGGTACTCTTAAGGACGTCATTGTCGTCTGCGGGGGGCAGTCAGAGGCTGTATTAGAGGACGGGAGCAGGTGGACAATTGCAAACGTGCCGGCCTTGGCGTATGTCATCGACGAAGACCGATGGGTAGATCTGAAGGGAAGCCCCCCACGAAACCCAGTTGAGATGTTTTACCTCTCAGACACCATCTATGTGGCTAACAAGGGAAACCCTAATGTAAGGGACGCCTCCACACACAGGTACCGCTTCTTCTCTTACAACACAAAGATGGAGTACGGAGCCCGGTGGGTGCTGCCCCAGGGGATGGATCTTGAGCTTCCTGGCGTCATGTCCAACCTGATGCGAGGCGGTCTTCTGACGGTTGCCACGCCTCAGACTGTGTTCCTGCTCGATACCTTAGGTTGGGACTCAGCCACCAGGGCACACCTCCGAGTCATGTTTTACTTCGACACCTTCACAAGAAGGTGGCACCAGCTGTCTAACCTACCGGATGATCTGATCATCGGGTACTTGAAACCCCTTGTCGTCACAGTGGGAGAAGATCTGTATATTCTAAACGGTACCACGGTGTTCAAATACAACCGGAGACTTGGCTGGACGCGTGACTCGTTTTACTCCCTGCCCTGGCACGATGAAGTAACAGTACTACAGACATGGCTGAAGGCAAATTACAGCGGGCTTCACTACGACACCCTGCCCGAGTCCTCGGGTGACCTGATGGACATCACTGCGCGGATACGCCGAGGGTTTCCAGAACCGGCCCTAGAAGGGTGCTCTGTGTGTGTCTATAAGAAGGATATCTATGTTATTGGGGGGCTGAAGGATTATTTTATGGTGGACACGGTGTACAAATATGACAGTAAGGAGCAGCAATGGCGAGAGCTGTGTAAACTCCCCACTCCACGCTCCTGTGCCATGTGCTGCCATGCCCGGGTGCCGTATAAAACTATCATGCATGCAAAAAATCATGCGGACTGCGTTGTGCCTGTGCAAGTCAAAGATTGACTACATCTTGGCAGGTCTTGACACCTAAGGTTTATACCACTGATCATTTCAGAAGCCTTAAAACAACTGTAACAACGTAATTTAAAATTCACAGTTGATGAAGAACCTTGTTTGCCTTGCATGGTAAGTTAGTCAAACCGTGGTATGACCGTGGTGCTCCCATATTTTGTAAGTTGTTTTTGCAATAATTACTGACATTGGCCCCAACTCTGGTAAGGTGGATGTGATATCGAATGGTGTGTTAATGATGGGACAAATCCAGTCCTGTAAGTGACCAGTTTTGTATCTTAATGTTTGAGATGCTGTGGTATTTTTGTAATGGTAAAGTTTAACTTTAATCCAACACAAGACGGGAACTCACCATGAATTTTCGGTCGACCTCGATCAGATGAATGATCCACTCGCTGACGTCGTTCCGGAACTCGGAAGCGTGATGACGTCAGGATGTGGTATTTTTGGTAATGACATAATTAATAAGGAGAGACTTGGAGAGTCACCTTTGATAATGATTACGCACTAGGTTCTTCATCCAAATGATAAATGCTCAAATATAACAAACAAACAAACACACACACAATCACACACACACACAATCACACACACACACACACAATCACACACACATGCACACATTCAAATAGTTGACAATAGTAACAAAATACTTTATTGACACTGCGAGACTTCAATGTTTTCATGCAAGTTCTGAACCAGGTAGTGTTGACATGGTATAACCATGAGCAATTGTTTCTCATCAAATGTACTTCAAGATGCATAGATAGGGAAACACAGAAGATACACGAAATGTAACGTTACATGATGTAGCTACATTTTGTAATATTTTTTTTGTATAATTACGTATTTTGCACATTATATTACATGATTGTCTATTGCATGGCCATAACTGGCAGTGATAATTTTAAGAAATTAAGAAACTCCGTACAATTGTATTATTGTACAGTGACTGATGGCTTACATACAAAATAGTTACAGTAAGAATAGGTGGCATACATATAAACATTCGTAGAAGTCAACATGTGCCCTTAGATATTTCATAAAGCTCCACACTTCTGGTAATATGATAAGTTTGAAACGTTTTCCTCCTAATATTCCCCCCGTAAAACTAATAATCTTTTAATTGTGATTAACACTAAGGTACAACCTTAGCCTATAGTACATACACTATAGCTACTTACATGTACCCGGTACTCAAGTTACAGATATCATTCCTTGAAAAGTCCAAATCAACTCAGGATATATGTAACTTTACCAAACTAGAGACAACATTACCATCTTATAATGTACCTTCCAAATTTACAACAGATAAGAAGAAATCCTTATGTAAGGATGTTGCCAGTGCCTATCAACCAGGGTTTTTAGCTTGGATTGTGTAAGATTTACCATCAAATCCCCCCCCCCTCCCAGTCATGATATTATAATTCCAGACCAATGATGTAAGTAAGACGGTCTCAAATCCCCGTTCACTGGCCTACACTTTTCTGCTAGCTGGCCCAGACTGGATGGGAGAGAGGACAAACAGACACACAATCCTGGCAGCACAAAGGCAAAACATACTGCACCTGCGTGAAACCACGGTTTCTGTTGGATGTTTGGTCAACGTTGCATCAGAATTTTGGCCCGCATAAGATATATTTTCCGACACAACATTTAAATTATTATAAAAAAACTACAGATGGGATGTCATCCTTAAATATGCAAGCACGACCTAGAACAATAAGTTCTGTAGAAGTGCCGGGTTTTGCGCAGGCATCGTACGTTCTGCCGACATGCTAATCCTGGGCATATCCACAGTCATCCATTCTGAGACGTCAATGAAGGGTTGGATCTCTCATTCCTTGACAATGCCTGAAGATGTAACGTTACTGTCGAAAATTTTGGGTAAGTCCAATTTCCTGTGTTGGAAATCACAGTTAAAACTCGCTTCATAAAGACATACATGTTACAATCCTGGTGATATCCACATCAATCCCGAGACATCATTCATTAGGCTTCACGTCCACGACCGCCTGTTGGTCGCCGGTTCCAAGCGGGTTGACGGCCGTGCACACATAGGTGGCGGCGTCAGCGTCTTCTAACAGGTCGATCACCAGCAGGGAGTCCTTCGTCCCGCTCCTCACGTGGGCGCGCGGCGGGAGAGGCTGACCGTCTTTCCGACCCCAGAATAACTGAACCAAGAAGAAATCGAAGATCTCAAAGAATGTTTGTGTTGGAGCAAAGTTTAAACTTTACAACTATGGATTCTATCAACACAGATGAGCTTTCGTTCGAACTCAAGGAATTGCTGAAAGTTTTTGACTGAATTACTCAGTCTTCCTCAGCTTTCTGACCCAATTGCTACAAAATTTTGGCAATTCTTTGAGAACAGTTTAAAGTTTCTAATAATGTATTTTACCAACATTCATGCTAATACGGGCCATTGTAGGTAAATCTGTTGAGACAAGATATATTTCTAATATTTGTAAAATTTAATTGTTATGTAAAAAATGTGCCTACAACTTACGTGCAATAATTCTTTGCTACAAAATTTTGGCAATTCTTTGAGAACAGTTTAAAGTTTCTAATAATGTATTTTACCAACATTCATGCTAATACGGGCCATTGTAGGTAAATCTGTTGAGACAAGATATATTTCTAATATTTGTAAAATTTAATTGTTATGTAAAAAATGTGCCTACAACTTACGTGCAATAATTCTTTTTTTTTAAATGAATCACCAAAATGTCTGATGTACATACTATTAGCAATGTGTAATAGCCTTGCGCCCTCCTCTTGGTATTGATAAAGGGCTGACCTAGGCTTCACCCAAGAAATTGTTCATCTTTGTACTTATTTATTGTAATAAAGATGATTTTAAATGAACTCTATTCAGCAAAGGACTAATTTGACTAATTTTAATTAAGTAACCCCACCTTAACAGGCCTGGCCCCGCTGACGTCACAGCTGAGAGTGACTGACGCTCCAGGTTCCGAACTGAGAGCCGAGGGAGAGATCCTCACTGTGGGGGCACCGACTGGGCGACAGAGGGAGGACAGACAGAAGACACACAAGACAGAGAAGAAATCACAGTGGTTAGTATGATGAGTATTGATGCAAATGGCCTTTAATTAACACACTTGCTTAGCATATGAACAGGCCTTTCTGCTTTCTCACATGGATATGTTTGATTCAAGATGTGTAGCTTGGGTGCAATGAGACCAGCAATTCACTAATCAGAATATAATATTAACTTGTAAGAATCAAACATGTCAATGAAATAGCATAAAGGTGAAACCCTCCTGGTGTGTTGCACTGCACATGGACAAGTGATGGGCTGTTTGCTTTTCTACATTGTTGTACACCAAGAGGTGAACAACATGTAGTAAAGAATTTAGCCATTATATGTCAAAACAGTGCAGCACTTGGTCATGTATTTCAATACAGCACATCATAAGGTGTCTGCATAGAAAGGTTCACAGGAGGTATGGCGATGGATGAGAATTGAAGATGATATACTGAAGAAGGCAGAGGACAGCTCTGGGGAGATTTTCTCTAGCTGACAGGGTGATGAAGAAGAAGATTCGGATCAGTAAAGCTGGTCATGCTTTCTGGGCAGCTGTTGGGGAATAAATGTGTGGCAGAATTTATAAAATAAGTGATGGCCGGCTGAGCAGGTCCCATGCATGGTGGTGGCATCTAACTCGATCTGTGACAGAGGGATGACAATCACCTTGTCATGTTGGCAGCTGAGTTAGATCCAGTGTGATCAAAGCCTGTCTGAGCCTCTGCAAGCTTAACCTTCTCCCTGATGCCTAACCCCACAACCAATACAAATTTGGTGCCAAACAGCTGACCTAGCATGCTGCAGGTTAACTGGTCAGACCCTGTCCTGTAGTGTGATAGTACAAGACTGCCTAGGTGTGCAGGCTCAATGCAGGTTTAACCCCAGTAAATACTTTTATCATATAACATTTCACTCACGGTTGGATGTCTACACTCTGATCAACACGCTTGTGTAAAGCATTCGTGTAAGTTCTCAAGATGTCTGTTTTGTTGCAAGGCTATTACCAAATTCATCTTTTTTTATAATATCTGTGTTGAAATTTTTTTTAGAGTCTGACAGAACAACGAACGATAACAGAAAGTGATACATTGACACCACGCTCTAGCTCACCCCTTTTATTTCAAAATCAACTGACGTAAGAGTGTTTCCATCCTCACAAATTCCTTACAAAGTTTAATTTTGGCTTAAGGCTGGAGTTAGGGCATTTCTACTGTAGCAAAGGTGAGAGAAAGAAGGGTCTAACATCAGCATACTGTACATTTAACTATCAGAAATTGAACTCATCATTGACGAGTGAAGAAAATTATTACTACAAAACTGGTCATACCCAGAGGCTGCAATCAGGTAGAAACGTTCAAACAAATGCAATGCAACATCCCCTTTGGCCAAAGGACAACATCATCATACAAGGTCCAAAAATAGGGTAAAAATCACCAATATAAATACACATCTCTTTCTATAGAAACAGGGAAAGTCATACTCATGGCAATGCATTTTGTTCATCATCTAACCTATAAACTTCAACTATTATTGTAACCAATAAAAAACTTAAGTGTTGTGGCAAACTTCATTGATAACAACAATTTTTCTACAACCTAAAAAAATTGTGTACCACCAGACATAATCAATGGATTTTTTGGTAGAGATTTTTTTAAACACATTCAATTTTTTTATGTATTTTCTTTAATAGATGCCCCTATAGGTACCCTATATTCCTTTTATGGTTGTTTAACCTGCAATTTACTACTACTGGTAGAGAGAAAGATACACTTAGTCCTACACCTACAAAATCATTTCAAACCATAAAACACGTTCATAAATAGACCATTACACACATCCTTCCCCAATCTAACAATTTTTGGACCTTCCCTCGTTTACTACGACACTAAAGCTGCATTTATAGACAAGCTGGCTACATGGCCGCCCCGTGGCTGTGCACCCCTGCTCCCTGGCGGCCCTCCGTCGGGGTCACCTGGCTAGATGATGGACAGGTGAGCGTCTGCGGTCCGTCTCACTAAATGGCTGTCGGACAGACCAGGAAGGAAACTTGTTACTTCTAACGGAGGCAGTCGGGCCCACTTTGGGTTACCATATCCGTTTTTTTTTTTTTTTAATTTTTTATTATTATTATTATTTTTATTTTTTAATTTTAATCAGAAATTGTAACATGACAATACAAAGTTCGCACTAGGCAGCAAGTATGCTGATAGCGTGCACACCTAACACATGATACTCATTTACACCCGAGTCAAGTGAGGAAAGTCGTGTTAAGTGCCTTTCCCAAGGGCACAAGGCCGGTGGCATGTCAGGACTCGAACCCGGGACCTCTTGGTTCCGAGTCGAGTACTCTGTCGTTGCGCCACACGACCTCACGTTGGGAACATCCACGAGTGACTTTTCTTTAAAAACTGCTCTCCTCGAAACCAGATATTGTTCAGTTGCTTTATGTCCTGCGACAAGTGATTAATATGATAAAATTCCCATAACTTTCAAGAGAACTTTATTAGCAATTCCAATAACTTTCAAGACCTTTCATATAATTACATTACGTCCCAAGCCTGCAATCCTTATTTTCTTGATTAATTTTATTTGCAACTTTAAATGCTGAAGAAATCATGTTTTAAATTGTTCTGTCTTTTTAATATTGATACAATGCTAAAAAGACTGTTATATCTTTTGCTCTTAAAACATAAATTTTTATATTCATTTACTTGTGCTTCCCCTCAACCTTAATGTCTCTAATTTATTCCAGAAATTGCGGAAGAAGGAAGTTTAAGAAGTGTCCAGTATCATTCTCATACAGGTATTTCCTTTGACTTCTTACCTGGATTTTTCTTGCACGTCTGTCCTTGGATTCTTGGGTTGCCAATGTAGCCCGGAGCACATCTGTGAAAAAAAGGCATTTCTCTGTTTTACTCTCAGTATTGTTTACAAATGTACAAACAGCTTAGGTAGGTAATTTGGTAAAATAGGCACACAACAAATCCACGAACTTGCCAAATGATCCCACAAAATGGGTACATCTTGGTTCTGTGTTGTGTATATTAGCAAGATATACAAATCTTTACATAACATTAAGACAATTATACACAATCTATTCATGAACATACACACCATTTGCCTGAGACATTATAGGCAGAATAACTTAGAGAATATGTTAACTTACTTTCCTGGCATGGATGAAGGTTAAACTGTTGTGGGGAATCCATAGTATATGAGAGATCAAACTCTTGCACACAACTAAACAGTTCAGCTAGAGTATATACCAACTCTAACTTCACAATGACAAGCCCCCAAAATGTCATAAAATGTCATCTTTTCTAGGTATTTGATCCTAACTTGCATCATCATGGTATCTGCAGTTTCTGTCTTATATTAGTTCAAGGGAGCAGCAAGAGTTCAACAAGATTTGTGTACAACTTGGCTAATTAAACTCACTACATAGGGTATGAATAGACGACTAAATTGGGACAATTGGGTGGAAAACGTACTTCTCTCATTTTAAGAGCAAATTCCAGCAATGGGAGTCTGGTGTAACCAGTGGAAAATGGAGTACTTACGTTCCACAGTCCCTGCCCATGTAGCCCGCTGGACAGGCTGTGCAGGTGGGTTTGCCATCGATGTCCAGCACACACGTGGGGGAGAACCTGCCAACAGGAAAGGGCTTTAGCAAACATTATCATTTAGGTGCAATGATAATAAAAAAAATCAGAACGAGTAAATCTGGTTACTTAATTGCTCACTAAGATTTGGTGTATACACTAGGCAATTGCTTTGTAAGACTTGGTGTAGGCAATTGCTTTGTAATATTTCTTGTAAGATTCCGAAATGCCCTAGGTTTTTTTGGTTTGTAAGATTTCTTGTAAGATTCCAAAATGTGCCATGTTTTTCTATGTCCAATATTTGGCCACTACTGCCGGGGCATGCCCCTCCTCTTTTTCGAAAGGTGTGGTGGGTTCTTTAACGTGCGTGGGGTGTGGCTCTCCCCAAACAGTAAGGACTACTAGTTGTACTAAGAGCTTTTTCAGGAGGAACTACTGAGTCCTCTCTTGTCAATGACAGGCAAAGCATAATTACTGACTGATAATTCCACAGATATCACAAAGTGACGAAGCTTACTGATTGGACGGAAGGGCCAGTGGGCATGGGCACCGCTTGCAGTCTGTGAAGGTGCCAGTTGTGGCGTCTCCATAGAAACCAGGTTTGCACTGCTCACAGAACTGGCCGACCGTGTTGTGCAGACAGTTCTGTAGAAGATAGGAGTAATGTCACAGTCATGTTCAGTTGCAGTGTGTGTATTCTAATCATGGTTGATTAAAATAAGGTTACATCACAGTCATGTCTGTCAGTCACTTCTGGTTGCGGCATATTGTAATATTTATTATGAATTGCACATTTTATCATCATTGGCACTTGCTGCTAAGAAGCTTATTAATACTTATGGTAGAGAAGACTTCTTACTCAAACACATTCATATATGTGGTGACCAGGCCCTCCAACTCTGTCCTGCCACTTGCTACATATTGTAGCCCAACAACACAGGGTGTCTACTACAGCACCAGTTACCATTGTGATAGCCGTCTGGTCCAGGTCATTGACCTTATTTGTTTGGAGAAGAAGAAGAAATGGAGCAAAAACAAATATGTTTTCCTCCTGTAAAGGTAAACATAATAATTATGATGTCAATGAAAAGCTTCTGTAGAATATAAGTGAATCCTTACCTGACATCTGCCATTGGGGCAAGTGGATGAGTGGCCGTTGCACATGGGGCAGGCAGCGGGCTCGTGGCGCTTGCAGTCCTTGGCTGTTCCCTTGGTGGCATCGCCGGTGTAGCCGGGTCGGCACACCTCGCAGTGGGGGCCTTCTGTGTTGTGGTTACAGTTCTGGAAACGGAGGGAAAGGAAATGTAATGTGCCGCTTAAATTTACAGACGTCAAAGCCAAACTGTGTTCAGTCAATGTTGTGACATAAGAAAGAAAGAAAGAAAGTGATCTCGAACCAGTTAAGCTCACTGAAGAGCTACTATTCCACTGGTCGTGACAGAGAAGACAGACGCTATGTACACTAACAGTATTTACAGGTTTATTGTACCGGGAAAATTCCCCTAGCTCTTCTCGACAAGCACAGTGGACCATGGCTTAATGTCCTGTCCTAAGGACTGCGACCCTCTCCAGTAGCGTGCGTGTCGGGCGAGCGCCAACAGCCGGGATTCAAACTCCCAACCTCTTAGTCCAGAGGCAGGGTCGCTAACCACTGGACTACACACGCTACCGCATAACATTTGTGTCAAGGCAACTGCCAGTTGTTGAGAAATGTGAAAGTACCTCGATGCCATCACACAGGATGCCATCACACACTTGAACACAAAGACAGAATGATAAGTCCAAGCAGACCAATGATGAAGAGACAAGAACCCTGTAATGTCACTATGTTGAGAACCTACCAGACACTGCCCTTGGCTGTCACAAGTCGAGGAATGGCCATTACATTCGCACGGTTTTGTCCCAGGTTTGTCAGTAGGCTTAACCACTGGCTTTTCAGTAGGCTTAGCGTCCGGTTTGTCTGTAGGCTTAACCTCTGGTTTGTCAGTGGGCTTAGCGGTCGGCTTGACTGTCTCCGTAACCTTAGGTTTGCAGTCATTTGGTGTTCCCTGCTTAGCGTCTCCCCTGTAGCCAGGGGCGCACCGTTCGCAGTTAGGGCCCTCTGTAAAATGCTTGCAGTCCTGGAGAGCACAGTGGAACAGCATGGCAGAAAAGCATTTTAAAATCTAGAATCTAAAATTCAGAGTCAGCAGCTGATATAGGTAAGTGGTTAGAGCGGAACAACATTAGTTATTGAGTATTGTGACTGACATTACATCATGGCTAACTGCAATCAAATGGTGCTTTCATGATGTACTTCATGCATTTCTAAAGCTATTTCTAAATATTATGCATTGCAAGCCTACTTATCGAGATGTACATTTGTAACTTTAGCTACTTTAAAAAATGGCAAGAGACAGTATAGTGTTAAAATGTTAGGAAGTACAAAAGAGAGTGTCCTAGAAAGTGCGTGATGTGCAGCTGTACTGTCACAGGTGTCCATCCATGGTGACTGAGTCAGTGCAGCACGTTGGCAGAACGTACTGCACCTGCACAAAACCCGTAATGTATTGTGCATAGCACTTTGGCAGAACGTCTCATATAAGGTTGTATTAGAGCATATAAGGTTGACAGCCTGTCTGTAGTTTTCAGATGTTGTATAGAAAAAGATATCGTCTGCAACAGGCAAAATTTTGATGCAACGTTGACCAAACATCCAACGACAATCGTGAAAAATCAGAGTTTTGCGCAGGCGCAGTGCGTTCTGCCGATGTGCTAGTCAGTGCAGGGTGCGGAGATAACTCTTCACTTTCAATCAGTGTTGAAGTTTGAAAGATCAACAAATCCAAGCTTCCCAGACACGGACTTCTATACATAAGTCCTCTGTTACATCTGCTGGATCACACCAGCTGGTACGAACTGTTGATCTGTTATGTTCTCACCAGACATTTGCCAGAATTGTCACAGAGGTCAGAGTGGCCATTGCAGAAGCATGCTGGGATAGGTTTGCAGTCAAAAAAGGTTCCCTTGGTGGCGTCTCCTTTGTAACCAGGTTTGCACTTCTGACACGTGTCCCCCTCCGTGTTATGTTTGCAGTTCTGTGCAAGGAATGTTGGCAGTTAGCTGGGCTTAAATGTAGCAATATCTGTAGCAAAGCAACTATCGTCAATACAGTGTTTACCATATGAATGTAGCTAAGGGTTTAAATGTAGCCATGTTTATTGGTAGTCAAAAGGTAGCAAAGCAACTATCAGTCATACAGTGTCTACCATTACGAATGTAGCTTAGGGTTTAAATGTAGCCATATTTATAGCAACGGTAGCAAAGCAACTATGAGTGATACAGTACTAGTTCTTACCATATGCATGTAGCTAACAAAATTAATGTGTTCTTAGATGTATGGTTCCCATGACAAGCAACAGATTCTTGAAAGATGAAGATGAGTGCACATATTCAGCATCAACTTTGTAAAATTTTCATCATCCTTACCAAACATTTGCCTTCACCGTCGCACTCGCTGGAGTGGCCGTTACACTCACACGGCACCCTGGGCTTGCAGGCGTCTGCCGTGGCCAGCTTAGCGTTACCGGAGAACCCAGGTCTGCAGCGCTCGCAGTTTCGTCCTTCCGTGTTGTGCTCGCAGTTCTGCGCAAAAGAAATGCACAGATGAAGATCCATTCCAACAGATTTTTCTAGGAGATTGTAGGAAATAGTCTTGAAATCTACAGATGTGACAGAAGTGAAATAAAGTGAAAGTGATCTCGAACCAGTTTAGCTCACTGAAGAGCTACTCTTCCACTGGTCATGACAGAGAAGACAGACGCTATGTACAGTATTTACAGGTTCATTGTACCGGGGAAATTCCCCTAACTCTTTCCGACAAGTACAATGAACAGTGGACCACGGCTTAACGTCCCGTCCTAAGGACTGCGACCCTCTCCAGTAGCATGCATGTCGGGTGAGTGACAACAGCCGGGATTCGAACTCCCAACCTCTTAGTCCAGAGGCAGGGTCGCTAACCACTGGACTACGCACGCTACGCTAAATAATGATTAAATGACGAGACTGAGTGCAATTTTCTCAAATGTTCAGCTGGTTTCCCACCTGCTGCTGGGTGAAATGGACAGAACAAAGTCATATCAGAAGGGTGACAGGTCTTCATATGGGAATGATGCAGCCTTGATGATGATGATCTAAATAATTATACATGACAGATGACATCAGGCAAGGTCTTGTAGACTGCCACCAGTTATCTCACCTTAGAGAAGGTATGGTTCTCCATGTGGAAGAAAAAATTAAGTGCATATAAAACAAAGTTAGAAGGTGCGCTAGAGAGATGGGTGCCCATGGCTTGAATGATGTCGTGTGCTCCATGTGCATATAGGGACAGACCAGGAAAAATCATGAGGGAGTTGCGAATGCTGGAACAACTTTTTGAAAATTTTGCTAGCCTTTTAATTTTTGTTCAGCCAACTTTCTTCAAATGTGCCAACTTCCCATAAACAATTTTTTCCCTGCTCAATCCTAAGTGCAGTGCTGTGCATGGGGACATTGTCTAGTGATTGGTAAAATACAGTGATGTGAAAATAAAGGTCAGTATATAAAATCGTTCTGCCGTCATCTAACCAAGCAGTTTCCATCCTTGTCGCATGTTGTTGAATGTCCGTTACAGCTGCAGGGTTTGGGCTGGGAGATGGGCTTGCAGGCATCCTGTTCTCCACTGGTGGCATCTCCAACAAACCCAGCCTGGCATCTCTCACACTGGGGGCCTTCCGTGTTGTGCTCACAGTTCTGGTAACAGCCGGGCCAACAAGACGGAAGAATCAGTCCCCTACTCTACTAATTGCTGTATTTTTGACATTGTTTTCAAGTTCATTTCCCAGTCTAGAAGATTTAATTCATCAGATTAACGTTATTTATTTTATGTTTATGTGCGCCAGCCTCTTTCATGTTATGTTCATTGTATATTCTGTATTTGTTTTACTCTGTATTTTGTATGTTTCTTGTTGAGCAGAGGGCTGTATAAGCACGAATGTGCTTGCTGCCGAATGCTCGGTAATCTATGTGAATAAAATAAAAATAAATCAGTCAACGAAAACACTACACTAAGCAGAGTTTGGAAGGCCCAAACACTTACTATAAAAGAAAACACTAAGCTTCATCATTGATAATATCACTAAGACATCTGTAGGATGCTCTTGTCTTCAAACTCTTACAGCATCAATTGCTTTCATGGGAGCACTTCTGCAAGCAAGGAAAGTCAAGTTTCCTGTCCAATTTGTGAATGGATTGGTCAACAAAGATGTGGCACATCCCTGATGGACGTACAGACACCTGCAAGAGAACAAACTTGGACCATGTCAGCCTGCGGAAAGAATGTATCAAAGGGTTGAAGTTGAAGAAAGTTGTTTAATGATGCACAAATGAACCACCACATTTCTTTGGAATAGCCACGTGAAAGGTGTTGTCATTTTCATTCAATTCAAAACTTGAAGGATTGTTGTTGGTGACTTGACTTCAGGATATAAAGATGATGACAAAAATAGAATCAGTTAGAAAGAAAAAGAATAGCAGATATCATTGGCACATAGGAAACTTGTGATGTGTAATAGAAATATTGTGCATGTGAAAATTCCTACATTAAGAAACATGGAATTTACAACTACTAACTTAAAAGGACATGGAACTACACCCTACTACAAACTATATGTACTACTGGTATGCTATAGAATAACCTGGCACTACAGACTATGAAAAGTAAAGAAGAGGCCAGGAGTTACAAAACTGTACATCATCATGAGTGTTTAGAATGTCTTACCAGGCAGAAACCCATTTCATCACACCTGTCAGCATGGTTGTAACACTGGCACTGCGGCCGTGTGGGGCTGACAGGTCGACAGTCCTTGCGCGTACCCCCCCTGGCGTCACCTGTGTAACCAGGCTTGCAGCTCTCGCAGTGCTCCCCATATGTGTTGTGTTGGCAGTTCTAATGTGGAAATAGCTGTTTATGCTTCGTTGAAAAACGTTATCATAAAGGCAGATCATGTTTGAACATTTTAATGAATTTCTGACTGCATAGGCATGGTTTGATAGTACAGCTACTATTTGATAGTACAGCTACTATATAAATATAAACTGAATTGCAACAGACTAGAGGACTGCAGAAGCACCAGAATCCCTGTACTAGGAGAACAAACGAAAAGTGGACAAGGGACCAGATATATATATATATATAATATGTAGAAATACAACACCGGGCAACAGACAGAACAAGAAGCTAACTTCAACAGAGACATGAGCCCTACAACAAGACAAAACTGTAATGTTACCAAAAACTCTACAGACATGGGCCCTACAACAAGACAAAACTCTCCAAAGAACTCTATACAGACGTGGGCCCTAAAATGGGACTACACTCATCAAAATGCTACTAATACACAACTAACAGATCAGTGGCCTACTCCAACAGTTCAACAGTTCTAAAAGTCTGGATGTCATTCTGTGCTCCATGCTTCTCCGGAATCGGTTCTAGTCTACGAAGTTATGCCTCAAGGCTGAAGGACTGACTATCACATGCATCAACTGACTACACATTAAACCCAACGCATGGTACATTACACAACTGTCACATGACAGGCAAATGACAATGATTATAGACAACATTACTCCCAGAGATAACATTAACAACAAACAGACAACGGAGGGCCACATGTTTTGGGGGTGAACATACATTTTAACATTGACTTTAGTCACTGTTAGCCATGGAACAAACACAGATGTGTGTTCTGTCTTACCAGGCACCTCCCATACTGATCACATAGGCTGGAATGCCCGTTGCAGGTGCACATGCGACAGTCATTGTTAGTGCCTTGTCGGGCATCACCGAAAAAGCCAGGCTGACACTGCTCGCAGCGATCACCCATGGTGTTATGTTGGCAGTTCTGCAGAGGGAAAGCACATGTCCGGATGATACAGTCCTTTTCCCACATGTGTGTACTGGGCAACGGGTAACTAGAAACATGCAGTGCTCAAACTAGTCTAGAGCTGGCCATTACATCCTTCTGATGAGTGCACAGACAATGAGACTTTACGTTTCCTAATCTAAGCCTCATTATATAAGCAACAGCACTAAGCACTAGCGGTGAATCAAAAGGCACTGCTGAGTGAGGTGACTCTAACCTGCACCAACAGGCACATACGTTGCAAGAAGTTGAAGGCAGTTGGCAGTGTGAGTGCAGACGGAAAGCATCTTTGTGTCAAGCCCTGGCTGTTTCACATTTACTGGCTATGAAGACAGCAGCGAGTGTTTACTACCTACTGCACTAAGTTGTGCATAAAGAAGACTGAGGCAACAGTGCAGAGATGTAATTATATGTCTTGGGTTTACCAAGCATCTTCCGTACTGGTCACAGTCGTCAGAGTGGCCGTTGCATTGGCAGGCCAGGGTCCTCCTGCAGTCGTACGGAGTGCCCTGGCGAGCGTCCCCGACAGTTCCCGGCACACACTGTTCGCAGTTGTCACCCATAGTGTTGTGCCGACAGTTCTGTTTGTCAGAACAACAGGACAGGCACTGAGCACAACAAGTCACAACAAATCCATGTGACCCCCATAGGATCCTATGATGCCATTGTGATGTATTGAGAATAGTATTGTTGCTCCCAACAACACATCTGGTTAATTGAAACACAATGGTGGGTGCCCAATGCCTGGACCCAGACATAACAACAGTGACACATCAATATCTGGATGAATGTGGGTGGTTATGTGTTATCAATTTAGAATTCAAGTCTGTCATAGCATGGAACCTGATATCATCAAAAACAGTGTGGGAATAGCTTAAACCAACAGCTCAAGTTAGATGTGTTGGGCTAGATAGGACAAGCGTTTTGGTGTAATATGATCAGCTGCTGCAGTGTTCCTAAGCTGGCATGGTATGCCTAAGTGTACATATACCACGCCATTAACAAAGGCACGAATACAGAAGCACAAATTTTAGTGTAGATCCTCAAGGTGTAGGTGGTTCAGGTGCATTTTAGACATATGCAGGTGAGCCAGGTGCGTGCTTTCCACCTAAAGGTGTACTGAATCCTTGAGCTGGATCGACAGGTGTCTTTCAGCTTGCTGTAGAGAAGCAGGTGAACCAGATCAGCAGACGTTTTCCAGCGTGTCTGAGCCACGTGCAGGTGTTTCAGGTGTCTCAGAAACATGCACGTCTCCTTAAATTAACTGGCCTTAGCAGCCACAGCTTACCACACAGACCCCTGTGGTAGGATCACACCGATCAGAGTGCCCGTAACAGACACATGGCCTTGTGCCGGGCACCACCCTGGGCTGGCAGTCACCGGGTGTTCCCTGCCTCGGGTCTCCCACATAACCTGGCTTACAACGCTCACACTGGGAACCTACTGTGTTATGTTGACAGTTCTGAAAGGAAAACTTGATAGTTAATTGCTGGAGAAGAGCCTGTAACTGTTCTGACTCTGCTGCTACAGATGATTGTGGTGCTCTCCCTGGTGCTGAAATGTGTATAGCTGTCACAATGCCTTCCAACAGGACCGAACGATGATACATACGGTTGATACATACTGTCTTTTCAAGAAGGCCAATGATGGGATATCAACCATTGCTGTCATCTACCATTTTCCCATCTAAAGTAGAACTTTGGCTGCCATGAAGTGCCCTGTTGAAAATGCCTTCAGGGAAATCATCAAGCCTCGCACCAGCTAATGAACCTATAGCTACATCTGTACGATGCCTGTGAAACGTACGGTGTATCAAGACTTGCCAAGTGTGAACCTGCTGTTCCTCACCAAATGTCCCGACTTACCAAACATTTGCCCTGATCGTCACACTGATTGGAGTGGCCGTTGCAGTTGCATTGTGGAGCCTGTGGCTGACAGGCGTCGGGTGTTCCCCTGCGAGCATCTCCAGTGTATCCCGGCTGGCAGAACTCACACTGCGTGCCAACAGTGTTGTGCTGGCAGTTCTGCAGATGGAGGAGGAGAAGCAAGCAGTCAGCAAGCAAGCAGGTTATCATGCAAGTTACAAAGGGTATTAAGAATACTGCAGTTAGTCAGGTATATGTGTGTTTCATTTAAAAACAACAAAGGTCAGTCAGAAAACTCAAAGGGGGAGCCTCAGAATGTTTTTATCATTCAGGCCATTTGAGCAAATGTGATGAGTCCTCTGAAGCATTCATAATTAAATAGTTTTATAAGGTTTGCTGATAGCTAGGTTTGCCAAGTGTTTCAGGTGTCTCAGAAAAGGGTGTTAAGAATACTGCAGTTAGTCAAGTATATGTGTTTCATTTAAAGCATCAAAGAGTCCTCTGAAGCATTCATAATAGTTTCATAAGGTTTGCTGATGGCTAAGTTTGTATGTAGGTTGTTTGTAGGTTAAGCGACTTGTTGTTTTGGCAGAATGACAGCATCATATTTGGTTCCTATTGTGTACACTGGAACAGTCAAAGCAGAATTAGTACATGGTGAGCCCAAAAAAATGTGGCCAAAAAATAGAGCTCAGAAAAAATGTGGAAAAGCAGATACAGGGTGCATTTGACAGAGAGCAAGCAACAGGAACACTGCCAGAGGGTGTTGTTGACATCGAGCAAAGAATTGCTGTGTGCTCTTCTGGTGAGCTGACTAAAAGATAAAAACAGCAACAACAAACGCAAGTTGTTCTGCAGTTCAAATACTGCTGGTAATATACATCCTTGGAAGAACAATGCTGACAGGTTCAAAGACCTTTTTTGAAAGCGAAGCAGTGAAAAGAAAACAAGAGATCAAATCAAAAGGAAGAAAGCTTGAGAAGAAAGTAACTCATAGATTTCAGAAGGCCCAAACAGCGCATCACAGTGGTGTCTCAAAATGTCCATGACTGCCTCAAAACGGCAAAGTAACCAAGACATGACAGCACAAAAGGCAAGACAGCTGGTCCGTAAGATGGAATGTTTCTCAGAGCTGCTTCCTCACCAGGCAGCTTCCCCTGGCATTGCACTGGTTGGAGTGGCCATGGCAGTTGCAGGGCAGCTGCACAGGCCGGCAGTCCGTAGGCGTTCCAGCTAGCGGGTTGCCTGTGAACCCTGGGCGGCACAGCTCGCAGTTTCTTCCCATAGTGTTATGCTGGCAGTTCTACAGGCAGTGCAGGAGGCAATGGTTTACTACGATAACCCATTACAACAAAACAACTAATGAAAAGTAAGTAACAGAGTTTTAACAAATGGTGGCTTAGTGCCAAGATATAGATTAAGGCAAAGAACACATGGCTGGAAAAACTCCGAAATAGACAACAACAAAAAATTCAGCGTGCAGGCAGCAGACTCCCTGCTCACCACACAGATGCCCTGGATGTCACACAAGTTGGAGTGGCCGTTACATCGGCAAGAGGGTCTGCGTGGAGGTTTGCAGTCGTCTGGAGTGCCTCTGGTTGGATCCCCCGCTAAGCCTGGCAAACACTGCTCGCACTGGGAACCCATGGTGTTATGCTGACAGTTCTGTGGAATGTTACATAATGACAGAGAAAGTCTTGGATTTTAGACCTTACAACACCTGTTATTAAGAGATTTTGTGCAACCATCAGCTTTGGTGATACTAATAGACGTACACCATACAATATCTCCCGTATCCAACAAGATACAGTCAGTGTGATGTCTGGAATGTGTAATGTAGTGTGGATTTTTGAATGAAGTATTTGTCATCAGATGAAATTACATTAAATGGATGTTAACATCAAGATGGAAGTAAACATAACATCTCCTAGATTACAGAGACTCTGTGATGGCACTCTCTTTTACTGGCAGGGAAATGTTATCATGTAGGGAAGGAAATGGTCATACCAAGCAGCGTCCATTGTCATCGCACTGGTCTGAGTGACCATAGCAGTTGCACGGACGAGGTTGTACAACGTTGCTGAGCCTGCAGGCGTCTGCAGTGCCTGCCCGCGCATCTCCTTCATAGCCCTGAGCGCAGCGCTCACACTGGTCTCCGTGAGTGTTGTGCTGGCAGTTCTGCATGGGTTATGCAAGGGGTGGGGTGGTGTGCACAAACAAGTTTGCAATGATCAGATGGCGGCCAAATTTGTAGCATTGACATGACGCATGCTTACAACATCTTTTTTTAAGTACTAGTATTAAACATTATAAGCTTTATCAGCAGCTAACTGTTTTGGAAACACTATTATTAGAGGGACGGGTGCAGGGATGGTTTTATATTTAGTGTTCATCAATTTGGTAGAAGGGAAGTGGGAATCATTCTTGATTGCAATGACATCTGGTGAAATAACGTAATTATGATCATTGAAGGAGGGATACAGGGGAGACTTTATATTAGTATTTGTTTGGGGGGGGGAAGTGGGGAAGGGAAAATTTTTTTTTTTTAGTGAAATCTTTTAATAACATACTTGTATAAGGGGCGGGGAAGGCTTTGTACTGACATTCTTTACTTTATAAGGAGGGAAAAGGGATTTTTATAAGTTTTTTATAGGATTTGGTGAAGTTCAATGTTACTACTATTAGAAGGTAGTGTGCAAGGGGTTGTAGTCTGGTATTTTTTATCTGGGTTGCAGGGAGGGGATTATTTTAAGTTGATTGATTAGCAACTGGTAGGCAGGTGGTTCGACCCTTACCAGGCACCTGCCCGTTTCGTCACACTGGTCAGAATGTCCGTTACAATTACAGGCTTGCTTCACAGGCGCCCTAGGCCAGCAATCATCGGGCCTGCCCTGGCGAGCGTCACCCTCGTACCCAGGGGCACACTGGCTGCAATATGCGCCTATTGTGTTGTGCTGGCAGTTCTAGTGAGATGCAGCAGTGAAATGAATAAGTGGGTATCCACACAAACCTGTACCTTACAAATTAAATCCAAGCCAACCAAATCTTCCCTATCCAAGCCATATGAACTACGGAAAATCAGTTTCGCCAATCAGCTGAAGTCCTTCAGTTTGTTGTTACATTTGTACAACAATGTAAGACTTTTTGGCAGCCATGTCGCCAAGATTACTGACTCTGATAATAGCAACTTTTTCCATTGGCAGGGTGATTATGACATGCTTGTGGCATTCATGGTTGTATAGTTTTATTTTACATAGTTGTGTATGGAAGGAAATGGTCATATCATACCAAGCAGCGTCCATTGTCATCGCACTGGTCTGAGTGACCATAGCAGTTGCACGAACGAGGTTGTACAACGTTGCTGAGCCTGCAGGCGTCTGCAGTGCCTGCCCGCGCATCTCCTTCATAGCCCTGAGCGCAGCGCTCACACTGGTCTCCATAAGTGTTGTGCTGGCAGTTCTGCATGGGTTATGCAAGGGGTGGGGTGGGGTGGGGTGCACAAACAAGTTTGCAATGGTCAGATGGCTGCCTTTCGTGAAAACAAACAAATGTAAGCAGCAAGCTATTAAAGCTTTGCAAAGAATGCTTATAATCATACATGATGACCTATGCTGCAATAAAAGATGTGTTACATTTCTCATCAAAAGCAGACGTGATTTCCAAATGTGCAAGTATGAACTGATAGCAGATGGTGGCTTATAACTTTGTATAAGGTTACGATGAATGTATGGTGATGAACAAAGGGATTTTGACCTTCAGAAGCAGGAGACCAGGTGGAGGGGGGGGGTGAATCTAAGAGGGGGGCCTCGGTAAGGCATGCAGGCCCAGGGGAGGGTAGTGACAATGCAGACAAAACCGTGGAGACACGGGGTTCAAATACAATGGCAACCTTATTAAGGGCAAGGCAGCAGGGGTGTTCACAAGGTGCTGAAATGTGGTGATCAGGCAAGGGAAGGGGCTGCAACCAAGAAACAACCATGATGTGTGGCAAACTGAGGTAGAGGGCATGACCTTGAAGTGATTGGGATGTTTGGAGAAAAAAAACATGGAGGACAGGAAGCTATGATGCAGGCACAACCTTGGAAAAAGACAAACCGGGGCAAAGTAAATGGCCTTGAAGGAAGTAAGGGTTGGTATAGAGTTCTGGTATGGAAGGATGACATCACGTAGAGACAGCCTTGAAGAGAGAGACTGAGCTGAAGGCACAAACTTGAGTTGACAGGATGAAATGAACAGGAGATGCTCATTCATGTGAGGATGAAGTTAAGGGATAACTTTTAATAGTGGAAGGTGACTGACATATGCGTCCAACCACAGAACCATTCAGTGTAACACTATCAGTTTGTCAGTAAGCATCTGCTTTCTTGGAAATGATTATGGTCACAGACAACATGAACATTGGAAATCAATGCAACAAACACAAAGCTTGATGACAGCACAGTCAAAATTAAACCCATATATAAGCAATCCCCAAAATGTATGCCCACATCGCAGCATCAGCTGTTCATAGACATGCTGCCTGCAACGAAACACTTGATCATGAACAGTCTACCCATCACCTCTGACTTCGAAACTGATGACAAATATGATCTGAACAGTTGGATCTGCCTTATATCATCAGTGGAAAGTGTGGCACTGGTGACGAAGGCACAGTAGTGCAAGTGGAAATACTGGTGCCACTCCTTCCTGACAGTCTGCTGTTACTGTATTGGAGTTCATACAACAGATGCATATTAGAACATGACTTTTTGTGTGTGCTACAAGAGGAAAATCAAGTCAATACTCCATGGTGTGATGAAAGCAGTCGTTGACCTTTACCTGAAAACCTAATGAGCATGTTGCACATTATGTTGTAACATAGTGTTGCAATGCAGTTAGAGTCCTGAAAGAAGAGTCAGGGCTACAGTCAGTACATTTCAGATGTATTCTGATGGTACCTGGGAAACACAGCCGGTGATTTGTATTTCTGATGGTCATCGTATACGTCAGCAGTTGCCACTTACTATATATAATTGTAGTCAAGAATGAACCAAAGAAATGAATACCGGTACCTTTAATTTCCTTCTCATGCATCTACATGTGGTACCACTGTAGCAAAATCAAGTCTGTTATAAATGTGTACTTTTGACATCAAACTGCTGGCAATAGTGTCTTTGTATTAAGTGAAACTAAAAAGAATCAAATTTCAGCATCTAGCCCCACTGCAGGTCAATTGGTCATGTAATTGTCCTGGAGTGTTTTTACATGAATTAAGTGTTTTATTCAGCCGACGTTTCAGTGACCGTCTGTCACCTTCCTCATGGCAATTTTGACTGGTTCACATTGTTCTATAGCAGCGACACCTATGCTGAGTGCAATGTGAACCAGTCAGAATGTAGAAAGAGTCTCTTTATTCAGTGACTTACCAATCTGATGAAACTATTCACGAGTGTTTTTACATGTTTCCATGACTGCCAAACAAAGACAACGAATCTTATGAAGATTGCGAGTGAGATGTACATGTACATGTACAACAAAACAATTACAACGAAATGAAAGACAATGAAAGTGCAAGTTGTGCTTTCTCACCAGACATCTCCCCTCATCGTCACACTGCTCGGAGTGTCCGTGGCAGTTACACCTGGGCCGGGGGTCAGAGGCCAGGCATCCGGCCCCAGTGTACGGGTTACCCCGGAAACCAGGCTGGCACATTTCGCAGCGGAAGCCCATGGTGTTGTGTTGGCAGTTCTGGAATAAGTGCACGATGTGGTGTCGTTTAGCAATCTGGTTCTTGGAGATGTTTGATAAAGGGAAGGTAGACTGTATATTGTAGGAAAACATTTGCCCAATATAATCATCCGCCATCACTGTCATCTTTGGGCTATTTCTTTTACGAAACGGTGTATTCTTAAAGGCATACCGGCATCCAAGAACCAGGTTCTTGTTAGCTTGCCATGAAGCACAATATGGACTTAGACAAATAATGTGGACTCACAGATTTCGGATCACGCACATACAAGAATGTTACAGAATATGGAGTACTTGTGTCTATCTACTCCTTGTGATAGAGATATCCTTGTGACTATCTAACAGTTCCTTCAGGCTAAGATATGGTATTCAAAGATACCTCTGGAAACCAATATCCACGAATTTCAGTAACTTTGTTTTTCAATTACATGTATAATTATATTTTCTATCACAGTCTATTATCAATCAATGGTTTGTGCTTATAAACCAGCAATTCTCCTGCAGTCCTTTAGTGTCACTGACGAAAGGTAGTGGATGCTACCTGAAACGTCTGACCGTTTCCAAAATCATATCCAGTTGCTTGAGTAACATTAGTAATATTTTCTAATAGTGTACGGAAATTTCAATCAGACAAATGAGAGCTTTTATATTGCATTCTGTCTTCATATATGAACCTTCTCATTGTCATGGCTGATTAGATCAGGATGTCATAACTTGCCCATGATGCTGTTAAGGCAGACATGCACATGGTTTAGCATGGATACAACATCTACAGAATAATCAAGTTTTAACGCAGAAAAGACAAGTGCATACTATTAGCATACATTTGTCACTCTGTAGTCTGGTTGCAGATACAACAATCCTTCGTAGTTTCAACCGGCTCCCTACTGTCGCTGGCTGTAACGGTTACTAGCTACATCTTGTGAAAGCTTCTACTTTTGACATATTACGTGTTCCTTAGATATAAGCCAGTGACAGTAGGGAGCCTGTGGTAACTACGGAGGATGGCACCCAGGCTAGAGGGGGCGCTACATGATGTAGAAAAGCTGTCATAGATTTTGGTTAATCATAACACTATGATAATACTGCAGCTGTGTTGGCCCCACAGTTTCCAGCAACAGCAAAGTCCAGCAGCTTCTAATATTACATTGAAAGTACTGCAGAGAAAGGTTACTAATAGATGTTCCTTCAGTCTGTAAAGTCAGTTACACCGCAGGCATTTATATCCCATTAGCAGCTCTTGTTATGATCCAGCCAGAATTATGTAGTTACCACCACGAAAGAACCTTAAGCCTGTAGCAAAGAAGTCAAGATGTCAAACAAGTTGGAACTTCAATATCAAATGTCTTTGCATATACATGTAGTGTAGCTACTTTCTCCACTTCAAGGAATAGTACACATGTATACTTACCGTCAATATAAATGGATGTCAGGTTCTATGATTGCCAGGTTTGCTGTTGTCGTGTTGTTTGTTTTAAACAGCGTTTATTACAAGTGTCTTGATTTGGTCATTACGCGGACCATGTGTGGGTACTTACAATACACCTCCCAAAGGCATCGCACTGTTCCGAGTGTCCGTTGCAGTCACATCGCACAGGTTGGACAGGTTGGACTTGGCGCGGCAGGCAGTCGTTGGGCGTGCCCCTCCTGGCATCGCCATAGAAACCAGGGCGGCACTCCTCACACTCGAACCCAATGGTATTGTGCTGGCAGTTCTGAAAATCAAAAGCGCATCCAGATCAAAGCACTTACAACAAGCTGCCAGGGACCCAAAATCAAATCATTCCAATGTACATATAAATGAAGATCTAACTACCCACACACCAAATACATTGTATCAAGACAATCCACCCAAGCATTCTAGTTATCATGTTCACACACACACACACACACAAACATACACGCGCACATGCACACATACATGCACACACACACACACACACGTACGCACGTATGCACACACACGCACGCATGCACACACACACGCACGCATACACACACACACACACACACACGCACGCATACACACACACACACACACACACACACACACACACACACACACACACACACACACTCCCCAAAACACAACCTTCTTACTTAGAGGGTAATCATTGGACCCAGAGACAGTGTTAGATTAGAACACAGACCAATTTAATAATATATGGCTTGAGATTCTGTTCAGGCTCTGACATTAGGCTCAAACTTGGATCGACAAATCTTGACTGCAATTCCATAATTAGTGCAAAGCTTAAATCCTTACCATGCACCTGCCCAGGTCATCGCAGAGGTTGGAGTGTCCGTGGCAGTTGCAGCGCCGCGGCCGTGTCTGGTCCTGCGCACAGTCGCTAGGGGTGCCACGCCGGGCGTCCCCAGCAAAGCCAGGAGCACACAGCTCACACTGCACACCGTACGTGTTGTGTTGGCAGTTCTGGATTAACATAAAAAGGGAGATAGATAGATAAACAATGTACATGCTGCAAGGAAAAAGTCTGAGCACAGTTGTTGTTTTTGACCTTCAGATTACATTGCTCGTTTGTGCCTTTATTTACACTTGAAATGTAAGAAATGTATCTAATAGCATTACATTTACATTGTAAACTGCTGTGAAAAAATTGTAGGTATAGCCACAATAGAACAGTCATGGAGACTGGTAAGGAACCAGCAAAGTAAAGGAGAAAATTATTACAGAAAGTTGGTGATTTAACAGTACTGTTTGTTCCTTATCTAAACATGACACTTGGATACTAAATAGCAACATGCTATTATGTACATGTGTAAGCTGCTGGTCTGGAGTCATTCATGAAGGTGAGAAGGATAAAGATCACATAAAAGCAACTCCTTTGAACATAATGCTAACAAGATCTAGTTCTCTATACACTAAATTACTACATTAATACAGGTGTAAATGTGCTAAAAAGGGTCATCACAAGATGGGCCTAATGAAGAGGCACTAAGTCTAACAAACAGTGGAAAAACAAGTTTTAGCAACATAGGATACGGACTATGCCCTCCAGTTGGCGTATCAAGACTGAAGTCTTTGCCTTTGGCTCTAAGTCTAACAAATAGTGAAAAAACAAGTTTTTGCAATATAGGATGTGGACTATGCCCTCCAGTTGGCAAATCAAGTGAAGTCTTTGCCTTTTTTTTAAGGACAGAGTACCTCCACCATTAGGAGAAACCTCACGGTAGCAAGCCTTGCCATGTCAACATAACTATAACTAGACCAACAGTCATGAGGACCTATTGACTGTAGTTCGATCTTTTCCCATAAAGTTTTACATGCAGGAAGTCTGGCCACTGTTCTAGAGATAGAGTGACAAAAACAGACTATACTCAAATGGTGGGACATCAAGGATGATAGCACTTTAGCAGACACACAGGAGTCACTACTTGAAATGGGACCAATCTTCATGCATCGAGAAGGGACATACAATGCATCTTCCCAGAATGTCACATTCATTAGAATGCCCGTGGCAGTCGCATTCTGGTACCACTGTGGGTTGACAATCATAGGAGGTCCCCCTTTTGGCATCCCCCTGGTACCCTGGCAGGCAGAGGTGGCACCTGGCGCCCATGGTGTTGTGCTGACAGTTCTGCAGAGGGAGCAACAGCACAGCAGCTGGTGTAGCTGTCCTGCTTCCACAACACTTGGAAATACAGCATGTACTACCTACAACTTAGTACAAGGCTACAGCCTACTACTACTAGAGCCTACTAGCTACAGCCTACTACTACTAGAGCCTACTACATGTAGCTACTAACAGCCTACTACTACTAGAGCCTACTAGCTACAGCCCATCTTTCTATCAATGGCACAGCAACTGGTACAGCTGTCCTGCTTCCACAACACTCGGAAATACATGTACTACCTGCAACTCAGTACACGACTGCAGCCTACTAGCGGCAGGCCAGATATCTTTCTATCAATGGCACAGCAGCTGTTACAGCTGTCCTGCTTTGGTAACACTTGGAAATACTACCTACAACTTAGTACATTAGGCTACAGCCTACTAGCTACAGCCCATCTTTGTATCAATGACACAACAGCTAGTTTTCTGCTTCAGTAACACTTGGAAATACCCCCTACAAGGCTACAGCCTACAAGCTACAGCCTGTCTCTATATCAATGGCACAGCAGCTAGCTGGTCTGCTTCTCGGAAATACTACCTACAATGCTACAACCTACTAGCTACAGCTTGTCTCTGTATCAATGGCACAGTACCTAGCTGTTCTGCTTCAGTAACACTTGGAAATACCACCTACAACTTACAAGGCTACAGCCTACTAGCTACAGCCCATCTTTCTATCAATGGCAAAGTGCATGTAGGCAACTATTTTTCTGAGTACTAGCTAGTAGCACTGGTAACACTATATTAGAGGCCAATGTCTACAAGATGTCTGTCTTTACAGACTTCATTTTCAGATAAGGAATGATTTTGCAACTACTCAGTAGCACAGACGTTATGTTTCCCTCTTGATCCTACTCTTCAAGCAGAGGCTTATTTTTGGAGGTCTTTTTAGGTGTTTTTATCAGGCTTTCTTTTTTTGTACCCGTCCGATATCTTCTATCCTTTCTTTGCCAGCCAAATGGTGGTGTATTGGATACTACCCTGCCATTTTGAGACTGTCTTGTAGCCACCAAAAGATCTGCTTGGAGATTAAACTGATCCTTGAAAAAGACACTAAAAGAGAATTGTTATGAAGTCATGTAATATCTCACCAAACATCTTCCACTGGGGTCGCACTGGTCAGAGTGGCCGTGGCAGTTACACTGTGGCTGGGCCGGCTGACAGTCAGTTGGTGTTCCCCTGCGACCATCGCCAGAGAACCCGGGTAGACACAGCTCACACTCACGGCCGTAGGTGTTGTGTTGGCAGTTCTACATGCAACATTAAATGTTGAATACCAGTAAGACAATCATCTTGGCTATCATATTCAAGTTTACAACCAGGAATATAATCTAGGGATTGAAGATTTCCAATTCTAATATTATTAATTTCAGTAAACTTTTGGCTCATTCAACTTTAAAATCCTAATTATGTCTCAATTCTTTTTGATTTTTGTCATCCAGGTTTCTGTTGTAGGTGAAGAGTTTAGAAATCAAGAACTGTCTACATTCCTCAAAAATATAATGTTGAATAAAAGCAGAAGAGATTGAACTCTCAATACTTTGGATACAGAATCATGTGGTAATTATGTACTTTGTGGTAATGACTGTAGCTTAAAGCCTCCTTTAGGTCAAACGTGAGTTCCAGACCATTTCTTACTGTAGACACCATGATGAACTTACCACACAGTTGCCATTAGCGTCACACTCAGTCGAGTGGCCGTGGCAGTTACAGGCCGGCCGTTCAGACACGCAGTCGTTAGCAGTTCCCCTTCGAGCATCGCCAGCGAAGCCGGGCAAGCAGAACTCACAGTTGGCCCCATATGTATTGTGCTGGCAGTCCTGTTGAAGCAGTGCATTGATATGGATGATATGATAAAAAAATTTTCATTGATATGAAAAAAATTTTTTCATTGATATGAAATTTTTTTCATTGATATGAAAAAAAAATTTTTCATTGATATGAAAAAAATTTTCATATGAAAAAAAATTTTTCATTGATATGAAAAAAAAATATGGATGGAAGCAAATAGCATCGTTTGAGTAGCATTTCTTACTGGTAGGCTGAAGCCTGTTGATGTCAAGGAGAGCAAAAGCCTACCAAGACCTTGTCAGTCCTTGTTGATTCATAGAAATGATGGGAAGATTCCTACTATACCATCACAGCTTGAAAGTATCTCTTTGTGATAACTTAACCCTCTAAGTGTCAGGGAATATCAGAACTAGGCTTTAAAACTGGCTCATGATACTGGGAGGGTTAATGATCTAATGGTATAACTGAATGATGATATTCTCTACACAAACCTATCTAATACAACCACGGCATAATCGCTTCCTCCCTCTTTGATATTTACCACTGTGACAGTAGCACATTGTCATAAGCTATTACTCGTTAGGTGTGATTCTTTAAAATACTGAAGTATGCTTCTGCACTTCCACGATGCATAGTCCTAAGACACATTTACAAGATGCTTAGCAGAGTGTCACTAGAACTAGAAAAATGAATATTTGTCTGAAATTCCTGGTTTACCTGGCAAACGCCCAGGTCATTGCAGGTGGTGGAGTGCCCGTTGCAGTTGCAGACCTGTGGCTGTGTCTGCTGTTTCTGGCAGTCCTGCGGCGTGCCCCTGCGAGCGTCCCCAGTGAATCCCGGCATGCAGTACTCACACTGGCTGCCATAGGTGTTGTGTTGGCAGCTCTACAGAAACAGGAAAACAGAACCATTAACTGCAGAACCTGCATATGACTGAGCCAACGTCCGTCACACAAGCAGCAATGTGGTCATCCCTGCCTGCATTGAGGTTACATGAATTGTCTGTAAGGTTAGTGTTAGCAATCTATTATGCCTGTGTCTTTGGCTTTAAGTGGCTGAATGTACATGTATCAGAGAGCTTTTTCGAGCAGTCTGAAACATGTCAGCCACTCATAGCACCTGCAGGACATAATCCTGTAGCTGTCATTGCAATCTGCAATGTTTTCTTTTTTTTAACCCTCAAAGTGTCAGGGACTATTAGAACTAGACTTTAAAACTGGCCCATGACACTGGGAGGGTTAAATGTTAATTTGTTATGCCTTCTTTTTACTTTATCAAATTGGAGTCTGGACCAAATTGCTGTATCTATGCTCCTACCACACAAGCACCGTCTGAACTGCATTGGTCAGAGTGGCCGTGACAGTTGCATGAAGGGGCGGTGGGAGCTTGGCAGTCATTGGGCGTTCCCTGCGTCGCGTCTCCTGTGTAGCCAGACAGACACCGTTCGCAGTTTTCGCCTTCCGTGTTGTGCTGGCAGTTCTGGAAGGCCAGTCATGTCTGGTTTGTAACATTCCAAATGGGTTTCACTAGCGACCTTACCAGAGGGGGGGAGGGGGGCATGCCATGACCTTGAAGTGCTTTTTATACTGCAATTGTTAATGCAGCTTGGGTACCTTTTTGCTAGGATACAAGGTGAACGTTAATTAGAAAAAGGATTAGAAAAAGGGGGAGAGAAGGTAGAATCGTGTCGATTCTCTGGGAATAGACGGTAAGTTCTTCCTACAGCAGGGGCTACAAAGATTATTAGTATATGCAGTTTTTCACAAGTGCACCTAGGGCCGAGCTGCACTTATCATTAGCAAACTGCAGCAGTGAAAAGGTGAATGGCAGGGCATTGCCAGGTGCAGCTGCTATCAGACTAAGCATTGTGTTTTAGCTTCAGAAGTTGCTGGTTTAATAGCAGTAGTTAAAACCTGCAGCTGGAAGAGAGTGGCTTAGCTGCACTGGAGAAAGCAATGAGAGGGAGGCATTTCTGGTAAAAATGTGGCACAATGTATAACCATTAAGCACAATTTTGTACATATCATTAAGATCTCTGTACTTCAGTCTGCAACACATCTTACTTTCTTGTTTTCAGATTTCATCTCCTATATTCTTTGGTACTGGGCTAAGAACACATTTGGCACTGGACTTCAGAAATCATTATGCTGTCCCTGGTGCTGAAACCATAGTGCTTTACTCTATTATCTCCCATAGAGCTCAGATTGATACCTCTGCCTTGAGAGGTGCAGTTGGCTACATACATTCTCTATAAGATATGATTTCCAAGGATGCTGTATCTATGAGTTAACATTGCTTGAGCCTGGGATGGGTTCTGGCATATATATGGCTAGTCACTCAGCTTAGAATCCATGATTATTTGCGTGATGGCACTTAAACATTTTCGCCTTCAAATAAGCTGATTTAGCTGGTGTGTTACACCGAAGGACAGTTATACCGGATATACAGATTTTATAGATAATCTTACCTGACACCTTCCGTACTCATCACAGCTGCTGGAGTGGCCGTAGCAGTTGCAGGCAGGCTGGGCGGCGCGACAGTCGTTGGGCGTCCCTCGTCGTGCGTCTCCGTCGAACCCTGGCATGCAGAACTCACACTGGGATCCGTACGTGTTGTGCTGACAGTCCTGTCATTTGAGGGCACAGAATGAGATAGTGAGAAGGTAGGTTAACGAAGGAAATTCCTAGCTATGGCTCCTAGGCAATCCTTACTCCGAGGGTTGCAAAATTATGAAACTTCTAGCATATTTTAATCTAAAACAGCACATTTGTTGTTTGATGACAGACATACCCAATATCATTTCGTTTGTAGAGTTTGAAGGAAACAGTAAATATCCAATAAGACCCACCTGACAAAACCACAAAACATTCATTTCCCAAGTCACATGTACAAGATTTTACTACCACACTGGCCACACAAACACTCATCCATACACTTTGGACACACTCTGGAAAGTAAGTCACACATTCAGTTGTCATCTGGTCTCTGTACGGTTGTAATTGCACTGTTGTAAGCAATAGGCAGAATTGTTATAAAGTTATCAGGCTGCACAGTAGTTACAGGCCCTAAAGATAGATCATTAGCCATAGAAAAGTAATGTTAGCTATCCTGCAGCTGTCAGCACTTTGATACAAGCTGAAAAGGGGAAGGCAGTTATTTATTCAGAGGATACTTTCTGGGAAGAGCAGAGTTACAGCTGATGCAAATTAAAGATAGGGAAAGAGAGTTAAAAACAAAAAAGGTAGGAGCAGTTATAGCAATAGGTAAGAAAAATTCAAGACAAAAAAATAAATAAACAACAATACAATAATATAAAGTACAGAACGAAACTTACTGTGGACGACAGTGACAAGTAGTGCCATTCTCATTACTCTCATGACTACACTATGTTCTCTGAATTAGTTGTAATGAACTGAAATGTGCTTCATCATGCTATCCACTAAAGGTGCCTTTTATACACACTGTGGTGCAACTAAGTACACACAAGTCACTGTGCAAATTAGTGCTATCAAGATGTGCTAAGACAATCACAAAATGTGCCTGGTACATGTACAACAGTATATAGCAAAAAAAAACCCAGCACTTTCCAACGGCTGTGTTATGTGTTTTGATATGCAATTTTTGAATCATCATGATGTAGTAGATAGTACATCCTAGTACCATTTTATAACATTTCCATGGCACTGTTTACCAAATTGAATACAAATGGCAAAATGAAATAAAATTAGTGTATTGAAACTACCTTTCTTCACAGCACTTGGAAAGTGTTGGCTACTATTTGGCTGTTTGGTGCTCAAACAAATATTCCACCAATATATTACTGTGTAAATATACATTCTTCATAGCACCATGATGCAGTAACTTTTTGCTATCTCCTGTAGCCATCATTTATAATCACCAGAAAGAATGCCTGTGCTATGAAAAATTCCAAATCCCATATACGTGATTTGCAACCACAATTTAATGCATCTGAGCTGGTCAGATGATACCACAACAGAGGTCTATACAGTAGCAGTGTAGCAGTACATTTGCCAGCAATATCACCAACATTGTCTAGCATTAGATGATGGGACTGACTAATCATAAATGTACAAAGGATTTTGATAACATTTAACAAGACAATGTTTTGCCATGTTAGCTACCTTTCACCAAAGAGACCTCTGGATTTAATCCCCCTTTGAGATGATGGCTACGAGAGAGATGGTAGAAAATTCTGCATCAGGTGGCATTCCTAACACTTTGTCTGGGAAGACAGAGCTTTGGTTTTCCAACCATGGATAACTAACAGCTAACATTTAGACTTGTTAGATACAATAGTGAGTTATCTTACCAATCACAAAGCAATATCTCAAGTTAAGTGAAGGCCAAGAAAAAACATAGAACACCACTGGCAAGCATAATAGAACAACATGATCGGTGGACATCAAGTACAGTAACAGCTGCATTGACATGCATCTATTTGCAGTTCAACATACAACATAACTTGAATCTAATTACATATAGTTACATACAAGACCTACAACAGTGAGACATATGAAACATAATACATTGTACTATTATATTACACAGGAAAAGCAAACAGAGAATACACCTATAGTATGTTTCGCATAAATCTTTTCAAGTCAAAGCAGATATTACAATACCAGTTCAACATTAATTTTATAGACTGAGAAAAACATCACCACAGTTGAACTCTTAGTGCTGTTGAGAAAAGAAGACAGTGATTTAGTGATAGATACAGTGAAGAAACAACACAGTTTAACCCATTAAAATAAATGTAACAAAACATGACAACTGTCAGTTACCAGTGCCTTTGTTGCAACATATTTAGAAGCTTGTACCTCAATAAAGCAATAATTATACAATTTCTCAAACAGTGCCACAGAAGACAAGTGCTTTCTTATCAATATTAGACTGAAGAGACAACAACAACACTGCTGTTTGATGGGATAGAAGGTAGCATTAACACACAAGTTTGCACATTACATTTTACAGACAATTTGTTGGCAGATCAATATGCTTTGTTCAAAGCATTGGGTGTGCTGTATTAGAAGGTTCTTTACCCAACAACCAGTAGGTTTTCACATCCAACGTTTTGGTGACTGTCTGTCACCTTCTTCAGGGCAACAGTGACTGGTTTTTGGGTACATTATGTGACAACACTCTACGTTTGGGACGGTATTTTCAATATTGCAGCAGCGGCACCTAGCTGCAGTAAGAATCAGAACCAGTCATTGTTGCCCTGAAGAAGGTGACAGACGGCCACCGAAACATCGGATGTGAAAACCAACTGGTTGTTAAAAAAAACTAAAAACTAAAAAACTTCTTTTACAGCCGCTTGCCAACCTGATGAAATTATTCATGGAAGCATTGGTCGCCTTACCAAACATCGCCCGCTCTCGTCACACTTGTCTGAGTGGCCGTAGCAGTTACACGTAGGCTGGGCCGCTTGACAGTCATTGGGTGTTCCAACACGAGCATCTCCCGAGAACCCAGGCATACAGTACTCACACTGGGGGCCGTATGTATTGTGCTGGCAGTTCTGAAACAGATTAAGCAAAGAAATATAATGTTAGGTATTGTAATGCAGATGTACATAACGCAACTCCATCAGGTGTTGCACTGGCATTTCTGTAGACCATAAAATTGTGACCAACAATACAAAGGGAAAAGGATAGAGAACATAGTATTAAGATATTGTTTCATCTCATTGTGAGCATTTGGGTTTAGGCTCAAATTGTTAAATTACATTCAAAAACTTTAACCCTGTAACCACATGACCCATTCTGTCAGTTGCCCACAACCACAGGTTGTGCTAGTTATGTTTACCGAAGGAAAACATATCGTTTTTGCTACGTTTCTTCTTCCTCTTCCTCCTCTTCTCCAGTGACCTCTGACCTGGTCAATGACCTGAACCAGACTGTGTTACCATGGTAACTGATGTTGGGTTACATCATGTTGCAATTTTCTAGCAGGGGGGATTTAGACTCCTGTCCTTGGTTTGAGTAAGAATTAACAGAGCAGACCACATGTGAAGGTAAACATTATGCATTTGCTTTGCAAATGTTACCTTTCTAGTTCGAAATACCTTTGCTCCACTGGAAAACGTTCTTATTATTAATCTGAATTAACTCTCTCAGTCATCCTTCAAAACAGTGTGTGTGAGAGTGCAGATAATTCGGATGTAAAAACAAAAACAGGAATGCTTACCACACAGTTACCACTGGTATCACACTGGTCAGAGTGGCTATGGCAGTTACAGGCTGGCTGGGCCTGCTGACAGTCATTTGGTGTTCCTCGTCTGGCATCACCCGAGAACCCAGGCATACAGTACTCGCACTGGGGGCCGTATGTGTTGTGCTGACAGTTCTGAAACAAAGAGAAATATAATGTTAATGCAGATATACATGGTGTAACACCCTCAAAATTCTAGTCAAGTTATTACATATAATGGAAAATGGACAAGACTATTGGATATAATGGGAAATGGTGATCCAACTTTACCTCCAAAAACTATTTGTTTGACATTTTCCTGCGTGTGAAGGCAGATCATTGAGTTAAAATCTCTAAGCTCTCCTTCTAGTGAATCATGTACCACAGCAGGCACAGTCTGTTACTACGACTAGCAGCCCAGATGTGACGACTTACTGACCTGGCAATTTCCACTGGCATCACATTGGTCGGAATGCCCATGGCAGCTGCATGTTGGTTGCGCCCTCTGGCAGTCCTGAGGGGTACTGCCGCGCCCATCACCAGTAAACCCAGGGAGACAATACTCACACTGAGGCCCATAGGTGTTGTGTTGGCAGTCCTAGGGAAGGGACACATCATACAAGCCATGACATTGTGTATATAATAAGCAACACATTTCCCTTGTCTGCTTCAATTTTTTAACTTACCAGTAGCAGTAAAAGGTTGATAGATCTCACTGAATGGAACTTCTTCAGAAGCGTTGTTTAAAACTGAATAAGATCCTGCAAAACTTCTTCATGCCCTATATCACTGTAACACTAACAGTTGTATTCTTAAAACAGATGTCTGCATCACACTGGGTACTGCATAGTGCTATACAGAAATTTCAGAACGTTGTGAACCTACTAGTCGACCCTGCATGGAAAACTTTCATTGGTACATTGCAGGCAGCTTGAACTTCAAATGGTGTGGCAAAAGATGTGGCATTCTTATTGATTATACAAGTGGCATTGATGCGGCGTTCTTATTGATTATACATTAAGTTATCTAAATGGTCTAGCCAAGCCCTCACCACACAGTTGCCACTGCTGTCACATTGGTCTGAATGTCCATGACAGTTGCACACGGGCGTGGTCTGTTCAGGTACACAGTCACCAGGTGTCCCCACACGGGCGTCACCTGTGTACCCCGACAGGCAGGATTCACACTGAGGTCCGTACGTGTTGTGTTGGCAATTCTGTAGGGATCAAGAGTATACTTTAGTATACACCTTTGGCTGCTGGGTCATTTCCTAATGTTGAATGCTATGAAACACATTTCAGCTTCAGGCAAACCTGCCCAAAAAGACCACTTTACCTCGGCCGAACCTGCCCAAAAAGACCACTTTACCTCGGTCCCCTGGGTGGTCTTCTTGGGCAGTTTTGATGCTACATGACATTGTGAAAGAATGAGTCACGAAACCATCACAAAGCAGGATGTGTGCAGGTTTTTCAAGCAAAAACTTTGACTTGAGTCTCACCATACAGTTGCCATCATCATCACACTGGTTGGAGTGGCCATTGCAGTTGCAGATGGGTTCAGGAACGTTGCGCACACAGTCTGATTCAGTGCCGGCTTTTGCGTCACCCGAGTAACCAGGCAAACAGAACTCACACTGCCGGCCGTATGTGTTGTGTTGGCAGTTCTGTGGGAAGAAAGAATGCCACAACGGTCTTCAATGTTACACCATATAATGCTAATGATTTGCAGCACGTCGGCAGAACGTACTGCACCTGCACGAAACCCGTAATGTATTGTGCATAGCACTTTGGCAGAACGTCTCATATAAGGTCGTAGTAGAGCATATAAGGTTGACAGCCTGTCTGTAGTTTTCCGATGTTGTATAGGAAAAGATATCGTCTGCAACAGGCAAAATTTTGATGCAACGTTGACCAAACATCTAACGAAAAACGTGAAAAATCAGGGTTTTGCGCAGGTGCAGTACGTTCTGTTGACGTGCTATGATTTGCTGGGATGTTAAATATACAAGGGTTCCAGGACCCCTTGGAACAGACAGTTCAAGGAGCTTTCCTTTTCCACTCTCTTTGCACCTGAATGATGAAATGCTACATCCCAAATGTATTACGCCCAATGTTTCATCGAGCATTGCACTAATTTTAGGGATTGCCGGCGATTTTTAGGAGTCGGCCGAAGCTCGCTGACTCGTGAAACGTGTTCTTTCACTAGTCGCCTGATTTTTGAGGTCATAGATGTTTTCCCAAGCAATCGCCCGAGCCTCGCTCGATGTGATGGGGACGATTTTCAAGCCAAAAATATGCGCGATCCTCGGTCGATCTAAAATTGGGCAACCTTTCGGCGATCAACAAATACTGCCGAAGCTCATCGACAATGTGACGCAGGCATTAGGAAGAGTCATGATAACAGGAGACAAACATGATGCTTAGGTCTCAGCAAGCAGTTTACAAAGTTTGATTCTTAGGTCTCACCAAGCAGTTTCCACTGCTGTCGCACTCGTCAGCGTGTCCGTGGCACTCGCAGGCCGGCTGCGTCTGCTGCTGAACACAGTCGCTGGCCGTTCCTCGTCTGGCATCACCAGAGAACCCAGGCAGGCAGTACTCGCACTGGGCGCCGTATGTGTTGTGCTGGCAATTCTGTGGAGGTCATTTGATCAGTGGTTTGTGCAAACAGTTTTTCTCTATTAGCCTCTACTAGGCTTCGGAAAGCGGCTGGAAAGAGTAGAAATCAGCCAAAATAGACAGATAGCACGCCAGTGGCATTAGTCCGCGAGAGAGTACAGTTTGCCGCGTCCGAACTATCTGTCTATTGTGACCGATTTCTACTCTTTCCAGCCGCTTTCCGAAGCCTAGTAGAGGCTATTTCTCTATCACAGTTATCACTTTATGTAATTATAACAAGAACAATTGCAGGGAAATCTTGATAAAGCTTTATACTGCATTGTATAAAACTTAATCAAGATTTCCCAGCTATAGTTTTTTTTACCTTTTAAAGGTGTCCATCTCTAAAACTTGTACTTGTGATGTACTTACAGTTACAAGCACCATATAACAGTAAAACTTCATCTCCAGGCTGCAGAAGTACAAATAATTGGCCCACAGACGATTGTCTGTTTGGGAGGGATTGTACCGGTAATGGGGTCACCTGAGGACATGAAGGAGGGTAGGACTAGGAGTTCAAGACATGAGAACGGGGTCGGAGTGTAGGGAAAAGACCTCACCATGGAAAAGGGATTACACATAAGACATGGGGATGGAATCTGGATACGGGGACACTATCTTGACATGGTGACAAGATATAAGCATGGGAAAGGGATCCAGTCAGGGGGACAAGATCTGGGCACAGGCTGGGGAATGTTTCTGGGCATGGGAGGAAGATGTAAACCATGGGAACTAGAAATGAAACATGACCTGGACAAGATACAGAGGTATAGGTAAGCAATCCAGAGGGGGAGGGGGGTCTGGACATGGGGTTGATCTGAATGAGTGGCAGAGACCAGGGTATGGGGAAGGGATCAACAAAAGCGTTTCTTCTGAGGAATGACGACGACATTGGGAAGGGTGAGTTAGCTGTCTCACCGCACATCTTCCAGCGCTATCACACTGATTGGAGTGTCCATAGCAGTTGCATCTAGGCTGGGGTAGCTGACAGTCGTTGGCTGTGCCCGTGCGAGCATCCCCAACATAGCCAGCCTGGCAGTACTCACAGCGGGCCCCATATGTGTTGTGTTGACAATCCTGGAAAATCAAAGCACTGCTGAGCTCCACACTTCCTTGTTTCTTCCTAGATGTTTAGGAAGACTTAGACACAGATACAGAAGCTGGTGTGTTATGCTTAAAGGCAGTTATACCAGCTATACGGATATAGAAGCTTGTGTGTTATGCCCAAGGGCAGTTATACCAGCTATACAAATACAGAAGCTGATGTGTTACGCCGAAAGGCAGTTATACCAGATATACAGATACAGAAGCTTGTGTGTTATGCCCAAGCCAAGGGCAGTTATACTGGCTACACAGATACAGAAGCTGGTGTGTTATGCTGAAGGGTGGTTATACCAGCTACACAGATACAGAAGCTGGTGTGTTATGCCAAAGGGTGGTTATACCAGCTATACAGATACAGAAGCTGGTGTGTTATGCTGAAGGGCGGTTATAACGGCTATACAGATACAGAAGCTGGTGTGTTACGCTGAAGGGCGGTTATACCGACTATACAGATACAGAAGCTGGTGTGTTATGCCGAAGAGCGGTTATACCAGCTACACAGATACAGAAGCTGGTGTGTTATGCTGAAGGGCGGTTATACCAGCTATACAGATACAGAAGCTGGTGTGTTATGCTGAAGGGCGGTTATGCCGACTATACAGATACAGAAGCTGGTGTGTTATGCCGAAGAGCGGTTATACCAGCTACACAGATACAGAAGCTGGTGTGTTATGCTGAAGGGCAGTTATACCAGCTATACAGATACAGAAGCTGGTGTGTTACGCCGAAGGGCGGTTATACTGGCTATAACGGGGGGTGCCCTAACTTCGCACCTGCCCTAACTTCGGACGGATTTTTTACTGATCTTATTATGCAAAAGTATGCCGTGTTTGTTGCCACTGACTTTGCTAAATAAAAAGATAAGTAAACATAGTCAATGCATACAGCTGTTATTTGCATGCAAAGTATAGTTCTATATATTTATTTATCGTTTTGTCGAAAAACAAAATTTCAGTCGTTTTCAGCAATCATAATGATGGCGCTGAAAAAGGGGTCCCTTCGTAGTGGCGGCTCGTGCCAGATATAAACGACCTGTACCAAGCAGTCACATAGCTGCCACATACATAACAAATAAAACTTTACGAAACAGTAAAAAATTTGGGTCTCCAGGTTTTTGTGTAGTAGAAAACCAACCTGAGAAAACAACGTCAACACTACGTCAACACCACTGTCGTCTGCATTTCCCATGATTCCTATGGGACCGCGTTGATTGCGTAAGACGGGTTTTTGGTCAAACACGGACTGAATTGCGTTCAATACAGCCCTCCTCACGTGAGGTGACAGGTACACATAATCACAATTATACTATCAAAAGAAAGCTTAAATATCACAAAATTTAATTCTTGTTTTTTTTTACTTAATTTCATCATCAACGCCTGAACAGAGCAAAATTACGAAAGCGTTCGAAGTTAGGGCACACTGTCTAGCGTAGCACATTCACGAAGGTAAATTTACGAAAATGTCTCACAGCGTTTGCCGCTTATAACGCGGAGCGTGAAGGGCTCATGAATAGTATGAATGCATTTTTCATTCAAGTATACTCTTTACATAAAGGTTTTCAAAATTCATTCATCAAAACCTGACCACTCTCCGACAACTAGCGATAGAGCGCTGTGAGTTCGAGCGCGTAAAAAAGCGTTCGATGTTAGGGCACCCCCCGTTACAGATACAGAAGCTGGTGTGTTACCCCGAAGGGCGGTTATACCGGAAATACAGATACAGATGTTCTGTAATGTCACATATACTAATCAGCTGCCAAAGTTCAATATCATGTATTAATTATAACATGCTGATGAAATTGGCCATTATTCGGCACATTATGATACAATGAATAGAAGAGGACAGAAGAAAGAGAACCTCAGAGAAACTCAGAGGCATGAAAGATGACTTGCTGTGACATAAACACATGGCTGAAACCCATTTCAATGGGCTTTCTTTCGGGTACTGGTTTGAACACGTTTGTTTCACATCTGGGAAGCTAGCAGTGCTCACCACGCAGTTGCCTGCACTGTCACACTGGCTGGCATGGTTGTGGCAGTTGCAGACGGGCTCGGGCGTGTTCCGAACACAGTCGTTAGCCGTTCCCCTACGAGCGTCACCAGCAAAGCCTGGCAAGCAGTACTCGCACTGGGGACCATATGTGTTGTGTTGGCAGTCCTGGTAAAAGATAGACAGCTGGTAAAGGTGCTGCTTACTACTGGGGAAGGGGGGTGGGAGGTGGCAGGGTAAGAAAAAGTAAAGGGAAGATTCTGTTACACTCCAGATGAACTGATAGTGATAGCAGCTGATTTGTTGAGCTAGGCTATGTTTTTATAAAATTTTGACCAACTCTCGTTCCTGGACAATGTCTTCTGAGAAAAGTTCTTAACTTTCGGTCAAAGATTTCTTACTCCCAAGACACTTTGAATATTCAAAGATTGCTATCTTTTAAGGTTTTCCCAGCAATGAGTTACTAAAAATAATAAATACAGTTTCAGTGACATAGACAATCATTAAGGCACAAGCAAATTTTGCACCAATTTGTAAAGCGAAAAATTAGGAAGGTCTACTTGTACATTGTACATGTCTGTGTACTGAGCAAAGAAGTACATGCAACAGCCACATTACAAACTGCTGTCACATCCAACTTTTCAAGTAGATGACATGGTACACTCTCCTTTGGAGGATAACAGAAAACATGACGACGGAGGGGCACAGCAAACTCAACAAGCAACAGGAGATCTTGCTTTGGGGAACCAGGATTGCAGCAAAAACATTTGCAGGGAGCACGCAAGACAGGGTGCAGGTAGCTGACGTGGTAGGCTGGGTTTCAATCCCCAAAACCTGGTGGTCTACAAGTTAGAAGAACTGCTAACCGCTAGACTACAAGTGTACAGGAGTCCATTCTAGTTGCTGAGAAGGCTGGGGAAAGAGGGGAGGAACCACCTGGACAACAATATGACTGTTACAACAAATTGCAAGTTGTGGAGCACAAAAAGGGTTTTCAGGGTAGGAGGTTGCTTTTTGTAACTTAAACTGTACAGGAGTCCATTACAATTGACTCATAGCTGAGAAGGCTGGGCAAGACTTGGGGAAAGAGGAGAACAACACAAAGTCCAGGACAACAAATCGCGAGTTGTGGAGTACAATAAGGGGTTGCGGGGTAGGGGGGTTGCTTTTTGTACAGGAATCCATTCCAATGGACTCATCACTGAGAAGGCTGGGCAAGACTTGGGAAAAGAGAGAGGAGAACAACACAGAGTCCAGGACAACAATGAGAACAAATCGCGAGTTGTAGAGCACAACAAGGGGGTTGCGGGAGAGGGGGGTTGCGTTCCGTAACCGGCGATGGCTCACCAAGCAGGTCCCATCAAGCTCACATTGGATGGAGTGTCCGTGGCACTCGCAAGCCGGCTGTTCTAACTGACAGTCGTACTGAGTTCCACCGGTGGCGTCGCCAACATAGCCGGCCATACAGTACTCACACTTGGCACCGTATGTGTGGTGTTGGCATCCCTGCAGGGGGTATCAACTTTACTGCATTATTAGAATCTCTGTTCACGCAGTGTCTCGCAAGAATGATATCAGGGCTCTAGCCAGCTCAAACTGTTTTCTGCCTGCCCAGGTTCGTGATTGGATTTGGACGGAGGAGTGCCGTAGGCGCAGCACAAGCGTGGGCGCTTGCAATCAAGGGGGTCCAGCGGCATGCTCCCCTGGAAAATTTTGGATTTTCAAGCCTTCAAAAATGCAATTTCCCACATTTTGAGAAGCAAATTATGGTTGTCGGCGGTCCTTCAGATGTTTTTATATTTTTACCTAAGATTTTTGTTGATTTTGTCTGTCAAGTTTGACGGATTGCTTTCAAAATTTTCCGTCAGGTGCCGCAATGTTCTGGTAATTTACAGAAAAACGGGTGCTGGCTAGAGCCCTGAAAGATATAACGTTACCACTAACAGCACATAATAGATCATAGCACTGTGAAATTTTTATGCAGTTTTAACTATGCAAATGAGGACTCACCACGCAGTTGCCTGCACTGTCACACTGGCTGGCATGGTTGTGGCAGTTGCACACGGGCTCGGGCGTGTTCCGAACACAGTCGTTAGCCGTTCCCCTGCGAGCGTCACCAGCAAAGCCTGGCAAGCAGTACTCACACTGAGGACCGTATGTGTTGTGTTGGCAGTCCTGATGATCAGAATGATATGAAATAAACAAGTGTTAGATTGAGCTTTTAAAGCACCATATAGGTAGCTAGAATCAGCAATGTACTGAATCTATGGACTTTTACCACCGGTAAAGGTTAATCATATACATATATGCCAGTCTAACCATCAAGTTTGGTTCAGCCTGGTGTGATACATCTGCTGTTACTCGCTTCAATTGCTTTATGATGAGACAACACGACTATCTTGGTCCAAATTCTGCTATTTTGATTCTGTACATTCTTATTCAACAAAATCTTTTTGAGTAGGGGCATACCCCTGTGTGTGATGGTGCAAATTCTACAGTGACTGGCTTCAAGGTTAGCCCTTAATAATAGCCCTGTGCTAGTTGGGCAGCCTTGGCTGTGTCTTCAGCGGAAATGAATAAATACAAAAAAAACCTGGAACGACGTCAGCGAGTGGATTATTATTCTGACGAAGGTTGACGAGTTTGACCGAAAATTCATGGTGAGTTCCCTTCTTGTGTTGGATCAAAGTTTAACAGTACCATTATGGAATCTACCTACACAAATGAGCTTTCATTCTAAAAAAAATATTTTTGAGAATTAAATCTCCTCACTGCACAGTTGCCGTTGGCATCACACTGGTTGGAGTGGCTGTGGCAGTTACAGGCCGGGCGCTCCCGCCGACAGTCGTTTTCAGTTCCTCCGCGCCCGTCCCCAGAGAACCCGGGCAGACACAGCTCACACTCGCGGCCATAGGTGTTGTGTTGGCAGTTCTACGTGGAATCATTTCAAAGCATGAATCAATGCATTCCCTACTTTTATATCATACCCGGACAGCGATACAGTGCTCCCAACCGTGTTGTATTTTACTGTACGACCGGGCGTATAAACCAGGCATCCATAGAACGATTCGAACGCGTTTCGCCCCAACCATGTGCGCCGCTTTCAAAAATTAGAATACAGGATTCAGACGTTGGAATGGATGTTGTAGCAGTTTTTTTTGTTTAGGGACACCAAATTTTCACTCATTTCGCATTGAAAGACGTGTTTTCTAGGGTGGGTTCGCGGTCGGGCCGATACCTCGGGCAATACGGAATACACCGTGTTGTATTCTATATGTACAGTACTGTAACACTATAACTTTAGCAGGCAGCTCTCCTGTTGGAAACTGTATGTGTTGTGCTCCAAGTCCTAAGTAAAGGTAGGTGTTGTGTTGGCAGTTCTACGTGGAATCATTTCAAAGCATGAATCAATATGCTCACTACTTATGCAGTACACTAACTTTGGCTAACAGTTCTGTTGGAAAATGTATTTGTTGTGTTTTAAGACCTAAATAATTACTGAGAGGACTGATGCTTCTTGTAATGTCTCCTTGGGAAAGGCACTTAACACGACTTTCCTCACTCCACCCAGGTGTGAAATGGGTAGTACTACATGTAACTGACTGCAGTTGGGGAGGCAAAAGGCGGTGGAAGGAGAGGGATGGGCTCCACCTTCCAATACCGTGCCCTAGACACAGTGAATTAACAACCCTATGGCCTAAAGAAGGCTATGGGACTACCTTTCCCTTTTTATAACATGACGTTGTGAAGAACAAATCTACCTCTGTACATAGTTTTTATGAGGCTGTTTGCTGGAATAATGATGCCCACTCACCACACAGTTGCCATAGGTATCGCACTGCTCAGAGTGGCCATGACAGTTACACTGTGGCTGGGCCTGCTGACAGTCAGTAGGTGTTCCTCCACGAGCATCACCAGAGAACCCAGGCAGACAGTACTCACACTGGGAGCCATAGGTGTTGTGCTGGCAGTCCTGTGATTGAAAACGTGTACATGTACCTCAATGGTTCATGTTTTGCCAGTTGATGAAAACTGATTAGAACTTAGATGACAAAGCATTGTGCACATACAGAATACAACACGGTGTATTCCGTATTGCCTGGGGTATCGGCCCGACCGCGATCCGACTGACTCGCGGGAGGGCCGAGACCGAGGGCGATGCGGAGTACACCGTGTTGTATTATATTCACATTATACCCACCCTAGAAAACACGTCTTTCAATGTGAAATGAGCAAAAATTTGGTGTCCCTAAACAAAAAAACTGCAACAACATCTAACATCCAATCCTGTATTCGAATTTTCGAAAGCGGCGCACAAGGTTGGGGTGAAACACATTTGAATCCTTCTATGGACGCCCGGTTTATACGCCCGGTCGTTCAGTAAAATACAACACGGTCGGGAGCACTGTATCGCCGCCCGAGTATGATATAAATAGAGCATACAACACGGTGTATTCCGTATTGCCCGAGGTATCGGCCCGACCGCGCGTCGGATCGCCCGACGGCCGAAGGCCGGAGGGCGATCCGACGCGCGGGAGGGCCGAGACCGAGGGCGATGCGGAATACACCGTGTTGTATGCTATTTATATCATACCCACCTTAGAAAACACGTCTTTCAAGGCGAAATGAGCGAAAATTTGGTGTCGCTGGCCCAAAAAACTGCAGCAACATCAATTCCAACGTCCGAATCCTGTATTCGAATGTTCGAAAGCGGCGTACACGGTTGGGGCGAAACGCGTTCGAATGTTCTAATTTTTGTAGCGGCGCAAGCGAAGCGCGTTTGAATGTTCTATGGATGCCCGTTTTATACATCCGGTCGTACGGGAGAATACAACACGGCCGGGAGCACTGTTACGCCGCCCGGGTATGATATAAACTTCATTACAATCAAAACTTTCCAGAAAGAGAATTCCCCAACAGATTATAAATATTTACTTAGAGAACTTCAACACAAAGGCCTTACCACGCAGTTGCCACTTGAATCACACTGGTTGGAATGGCCATAACAATTACAGGTGGGCTGAGCCCGTTGGCAGTCGTCAGCGGTGCCTCTACGAGCATCTCCCTCGAAGCCTGGCATACAGTACTCACACTGTGAACCGTATGTGTTGTGCTGGCAGTCCTGTATTAGAAAACAAGCGTCTTTTGTGACTGTCTGGCAAGTTGCCTTTTCATGCTTTACTCTAACTTTATTTCAGGCATCCATGGCCCATATAAAAGAAAACATACAGATATAAATACACATAATAACAACAGACTGAGTTAAAATATGACTATGAGTACAGGCGGACCCAGACATTGCGGAAGAATCTTTAAATAAAGCTTTACTCACTGCATCTTACTTACTTGCTTACTTACTTATCGTGTTGGAGTTGTGTGGATGAGCATAACTCTCTTTCTCTACTCCTCCCCGTAGCTTTACTTACTGCAACAATGTTAACCAATAAGCAGCTCACAGATACAGCAACCAGCTACAAAATCAAGGTCTCACCACACAGTTGCCGCTGGAGTCGCACTGGTCGGAGTGTCCATGGCAGCTGCATGCTGGCTGGGCCCGTTGGCAGTCATCGGCAGTGCCTCTACGGGCGTCGCCCTCAAAACCAGGCAGGCAGTACTCGCACTGCTGACCATATGTGTTGTGTTGACAGTCCTGCAAGCAATAACAAAACTCTGTTAGCCTTAATTAATTACCAGGTTGTCTCATCATTGTTGAATCAGTTGAAGTCCCTCTGTCTGCATCTGAGAATGGAGACTGCTATTATATAATAGTTTATGGGGGTTAGTATGACTCGGCTGCAATGATTGTGCCTGTTGCAGGCACCGTAAGTGGGATCAACATGGTTGATACGATGATTGTGTCTCCAGCTAGCAGGTTGGATGCATGTTCTTCTGAGATAGAAAAATTCCGGAGCAGTCTTTGAAAATGGAGGATGGAATGAACAATGCTCCATTGGAGATGAGCTCATGAGATGCTGTGGATGAGTCTAGGGAGTCAAATCTTGCAAATGATGTCGAATTCATATTGGCTTTCTTTATTTTTTTATTTCTTTATTTGAATTTACCACATGCAAAAACAAGTGGAAGGGAGGACAAAACAGGTGTATCAACGCCTTTACAAGTTGTCCTCCCAAACCTGAAATAATAATACAAAACAATACGTCTGATGATGTCCTGATGGCATCCATTTGGTGTTAATCTTGACATGTAGCCATGTTGACAGAACATGAAGTGGTGTGTTCCAATGTTGTGGTACTGACAGGTAGTGATCGATGAGCTGCGGCCATAGATATGGAGTCTGGATGTGAAACTCTGAATAACCGTGCATTCAAAGTTGGGGTTAAGTCCAGCATGGAGATGGCTTGATGGCGTAAAGGCAGAATCTGTGTTAGCCTCACCACGCAGGTCCCATCACTGTTGCATTGACTGGAGTGTCCGTGGCATTCACAAGACGGCTGTTCTTGCCGGCAGTCCTCCGCAGTTCCTCTGCGAGCCTCGCCAGTAAAACCAGGCAGGCAATATTCACATCGAGGCCCATAGGTGTTGTGTTGGCAGTCCTGGAGACAGAGCCTGGGGTTTATTTCATGGTTCTTTACAATTTATGATGGGGTGTTGGAAAATAAGCTTGCCTTTGACAGTCACTAAAAGATAGTATTTTACACTATTCAGCCGTTTTCATTAAATTTTATTGATTTGTGCATTATGACTTTACAATCTGATATCTATAGAGTGAAGTTGCTTTGTTCATTCCAAATAGAAAATTTTCATTGACAAGTTAAACTGTCTTGGACAGCAAATATTAATGTGAATTACTTCCATTGATACCTTAATTTTTCGGAGAGTTAGTAGCAGGTGACAGCATTAAGCTGATGTTCAGCAGCAAATTTCAGAAGAAGCAGATTAGGGCATCGGTGGTGCTGAGGATTTTAGCGAAGCATTTACCTCTCTCTTTCTTGAGAAAGACCAGCACTAAGTGATATTCTTTTCCAGAAGGGTGAAGACAGAAATACTCAACTAGAAAGAGAAGCCATCACTCAAAGCAGGGTAGGACGTAGTGCAAAGCAAAATCATGGTGACAGAGCAAATAAGCACTATAGAGCATGTGCATTGGGTGCAAGGAGGTGCACATTACTGGCTGGGATAGTAAAGGCCACTGCACAAGGGGTTGGATTTACTGATGGTACATGTAGTAAATGCCAGTAAAGTCAGGTAATGTTTACTTTGTAAACAGTACCGGACTTGACAATGGTAGTAAGTAAATAAAAGTCAAGTCAGGTAATTTTATTTACAACCATTGTTAAGTTCGAAATTACTGGACTTGACTTTTATTTAATACCATTGTCAAGTCCTGTACTGTTTACAAAGTAAACATTACCTGACTTTACTGGCATTTACTTTTTTTTTTTTTTTTACGGCTCTCGGTGGCAAATGTGCAGATGTTGGCACATTGGCAACACCAAATCCGTAGTGTGTTTATGGCACACTTTTAGACAGATTAGCCTAAGAGGCTCGGTGGGCGTCACTCCACCGTCAGGGAATGTCGTGTAAAGTGCCTTTCCCAAGGGCACAACGTCGGGGCATGGTGGGTATCGAACCCGGGACCCATGGGTTCCGAGTCCAACGCTCTAACCATTGCGCCACACCGACGCCACTGGCATTTACTACCATTGGTAAATCCAACTTTTCCTGCAGTGGGAAGGCAGCTCAGGGATACGCTTAAAGCAGTGCAGTGCATAATGCTGCCCTGGTACATCTTCAGGTACCAGCCAAAGCCCATTTACAGTATGCATAGTGAACAGCAGGTGGGGGTAAAAAGCCACAAAGATAAAAAGAAAAAAACAGCAGCAGCAGCATGATGTGGAGGAAATCTTCAAGTAAGACCGGGTTTGCTGACAATGTTGGATTCATCACCAACAAGCTCACCACACAGCTGCCACTGCTGTCACATTGGCTGGAATGACCGTAGCATTCGCAAGATGGCTTGGCAGCTGTGCAGGCGTCGGCTGTGCCAGTGCTGGCGTCTCCCTCGAATCCAGGCATGCAGTGCTCGCACCGGGGACCGTATGTGTTGTGCTGGCAGTTCTGTTTTTCGCAGAATTTAGCAGATTATTCACGGCAACATGTTTTTAATGTTTACTGTCAGCAACAGAAAATCTGTGCATATAACTAGTTACATAGTCTCTACCAGACTAACTACGCTGGCCATAATAGGGAGATATTTGCCAGGGGAGTTTGGCCGCCTTGTGGTTTGACTGGCCGGGGAAATTAACCCTCCCGCGGGCTGACTCTACTGGCCAACTATTCCCTTCTTTTGCCGAATTCTACAATCCGTACCCCCGTAGGAAGGCCTGTTGGAGGCTAGCATAATTACACAGCCCATGAACTACATTTGGAACCTTAGAAAGTGGAAAACAAGCACCTAACTTTGATGTACATTTTCGAGTTTGAGATTTTCGACTGTTAACTCACAGAGCAGATGTACAGGAATAACACCTGTCACTAGCTACAAAATGTCTCACCACGCAGTTGCCACTGGTATCACACTGGTCAGAGTGGCCATGACAGTTACACTGTGGCTGGGCCTGCTGACAGTCGGTCGATGTGCCACCACGGGCATTGCCGTCAAACCCTGGCATACAGTACTCGCACTGGGGGCCGTATGTGTTGTGTTGGCAATCCTGCATTTCAAAGGATGTGCCTTCATACATTGCCAGTTATGATGACTTAAAACTGGAATACCAGTGTGACGACAATAAGTATGAAAAGTTCTATTTTCTTCAGACTAGTTCTGGTGGAACAACAAGATTGGGCGAAAGTCTTCTTCGCTTAGTATCAAGGTCTCACCACTCGACAACAAGCTGGTGCATTACGCCAAAGGGCGGTTATACAATACCGGCTATACAGATGCAGATACAGAAACATCATATTCACACACACTGTTAACAGCTTTCAGATTTTCTGATTTCTATGGTTAACATGATGATAACAATCCTGAGGATGGCTTCGCAACAGCAGCAGCTTTGTAGCTGGGAGGATGTACAATATCCTGCCTGTTCAGGTGGAGTGGGGAACTGGAGGATGACTTGGGGATATTTATGATGAGGGGAGACAGGGACCATGATGCTTAGAGTCTCACCAGGCAGTTTCCACTGCTGTCACACTCGTCAGCGTGTCCGTGGCACTCGCAGGCCGGCTGCGTCTGCTGCTGAACACAGTCGCTGGCCGTTCCTCGTCTGGCATCACCAGAGAACCCAGGCAGGCAGTACTCGCACTGGGCGCCGTATGTGTTGTGCTGGCAATTCTGTAGAGGTCATTGAAGCAGTGAGTTTATCATCGGTTTCTTTCTTTTTACCTCTCGTTAGTTTGCGTAACCAGCTACACTTCTCAACAGCAGGATGAAAGGGGATCACTGGGTCACAACCAGGAAATTTGCAGGGAGATCTTGGGGCTATGAGGGGCTGTAGGAGAAGTGATGTAGGCAGGGGGAGAGTAGGGGATGCTGCAGGGTAGGTTCCTTGGTGTAAAGGGCAGATCCAGCCATGGAAGAGGGATGTCAATGTGGAGGCAAGTCCTGGGCATAGGAAAGGCTCTTTATACAGGCATGATACCTGGACAACACATGAATGCATGCAGGATCTGGTCATCTGGATGTGGAGGCAACATTGGCCAATGAGCTGGGGAATCAGGATACTGGAGAGATTTATAAATGGAAGAAGGATCTTGGTTCGGGACACAGTTTGGACCACTGGGGACAGCAGTTGCTATCCTAGCAGTTCTGTTGACTACCAAATTTTTAGCATATAAACAGAATAAATTATATCAGTTTGGACGCTCAGCAACAGTAAACTTTGCACGTCCAGTCCATGAACTATATTTTCACCCCAAACCAAAGACAACTCTTCAAACTTTTGAGTGACAAAAATCACTTGCCACAAGCTAGGGAATCAAGGTCTCAACACGCAGTTGCCCTTGGCACTACTTTGAGATCAACACAATGAGACACAACAAAACAAACACACATTATATTTATCACATGTAATTAAGTGCTCACCACACAGTTACCACTGGAGTCACACTGGCTGGAGTGCCCATAGCACTCGCAAGCTGGCGCTGCCTGTTGGCAATCATTTGCAGTGCCTCTACGTGCATCGCCCTCAAACCCTGGCATACAGTACTCGCATTGAGGACCATATGTGTTGTGCTGACAGTCCTACAATTAAAAATGTTTTGTCTTTGTCAACAAAGCACAAGACACATGTGGACAAAGCTGGAATCTACCACAAGACATGGTTATGATTTAAATGCAACATACAACAAAACAGTAAGCTGTCAAAACACAAATTACGATACAGAATTGAGGAAGCCACAAGAGCGCTCACCACACAGTCACCACTGGAGTCACACTGGCTGGAGTGCCCATAGCACTCACATGCGGGCGCCGCCTGCTGACAGTCATTTGCAGTGCCTCTACGCGCATCGCCCTCAAACCCTGGCATACAGTACTCACACTGAGGACCATATGTGTTGTGCTGACAGTCCTGCGATTGAAAAGTTCATGTCTTTGTCAACAAACAATACAAAGGTGGTTGAAGACACAATACACTTAAAACATTTAGTGTTAAAATGCGTTTACAAGTGCAGTAGTACACAGTAGCTTGAATGCAACAATGCAACAGAGAACAAACAAAACACTAAACACATACGAAGCTGAATTGCACGGAAAAATGTGTAATGTCAAGAGCGCTCACCACACAGTTACCACTGGAGTCACATTGACTGGAGTGCCCATAGCACTCACAAGCTGGCGCTGCCTGTTGGCAATCATCGGCATAGCCCCCACGCGCATCACCCTCAAAGCCTGGCATACAGTACTCGCACTGAGGACCATATGTGTTGTGCTGGCAATCCTGTGATTGGAAGGTTCACGTTTTTGTCAACAAATAATACAAGGCTGGTTCAAGACACAACGATACACTAACACAACGATACACTAAACATTTAGTGTTAAAATGCATTTACAAGTGCAGTAGTACACAGTAGCTTGAATGCAACAATGCAACAGAGAACAAACAAAACACTAAACACATACGAAGCTGAATTGCACGGAAAAATGTGTAATGTCAAGAGCGCTCACCACACAGTTCCCACTGGAGTCACACTGACTGGAGTGCCCATAGCACTCGCAAGCTGGCGCTGCCTGTTGGCAATCATCGGCATAGCCCCCACGCGCATCGCCTTCAAAGCCTGGCATGCAGTACTCGCACTGAGGACCGTATGTGTTGTGCTGGCAGTCCTACAATTAAAAGCATTTGTGATTGTCAAACAGTGCCTAATTCTAAGTGCATTACACAGTTACATGTACGTTAATACAGCAGTGCAACATAGAGCAAAGCAGTCTGGTGTCAGCAACAAAATACAGTACAGACTAAAACAAATGTAACAACAAGAGTTCCACGACCTCATACGTTCGCCAAATCATGTTAACCCTTCTGGTGCATTTTTACTCATTGATTTCGCAAATAAGAGCCTCATTTGCATGAGTCATATCCGTTGATCATATTCTCCACCCAATGACAGTCTTATCTTAAGAAAGAACGCTATTCTAACATATCCTCATAAATTATGCAAATAAGGTCATGACTTGAATAAATTATGTTAAATGAAGTTCACCTTCACCCTAACCTTCCAAATGCGGCAAGTATTGATTTCCCAGTAGTTACCACTATGCCATTATAGCAATTTCCCATAGATTATGCCAATTAGGTGCTTATTTACATAATTGATATATGCTAATGATCCCCTCGTTCTCAATTACATGTCACAAGTGTTTCATAGCCCTATTATCGAACAAAGCAGATTTATAGAATTTCCTCATTAATTATGCAAATTAGATCCTGGTTTGCATAATTGTGATTTAGTCATGTCAAGCATCACTTCCGCTACCTACATACCAAAAATCACGACAATCCGTCTACTGGTTCTTGAGTTATCCTCCTAAGAAGATTTTTCAACAAACGATCCTGCAGTTCCAGGACAAGCCACTAGGGGGCCCAAACTCATGTCACTTCTTCCCTAGCCCAAGAGCTATCTACCATGCAAAATTCCTGACCCCAGCATGTCCAGATCATGAGATATCAAAACTGGAAGTACTGCTGCAGTACCAACGAAAGCTGCCAGGGGGCCCAAAATCTAATCATTTCTAGGTCTCATCAAGACCTACCCACCTACCAAATATGTAGACAATCCATTTAAGCCTTCTCGAGTTATACTGTTTACAGACACACACACAGACACACACACACGAACGCCTACGAAAACATAACCTTCTTGGCGAAGGTAACAAGAGCGCTCACCACACAGTTACCACTGGAGTCACACTGACTGGAGTGCCCATAGCACTCGCAAGCTGGCGCTGCCTGTTGGCAATCATCGGCATAGCCCCCACGCGCATCGCCTTCAAACCCTGGCATACAGTACTCACACTGAGGACCATACGTGTTGTGTTGGCAGTCCTGTGATTAAAAGCATTTGTGATTGTCAAACATAATGCCTAATTCTAAGTGCATTAGTACACAGTTATGTTAATACAGCTGCAGTACAACATAGAGCAAAGCAGTATGGTGTCAGCAACAAAGCACAGTACAGACTAAAACAAATGTAACAACAAGAGCGCTCACCACACAGTTACCACTGGAGTCACACTGACTGGAGTGCCCATAGCACTCACATGCGGGCGCTGCCTGCTGACAGTCATTAGCTGTTCCTCCACGCGCATCGCCCTCAAAGCCTGACAAGCAGTACTCACACTGGGCACCGTATGTGTTGTGCTGGCAGTCCTGTGTTTTAAAGGATGCACCTTGTATTTTTTTTGCCAGTGAATTGGACCAACATTTCAAGCAACTTAATGAAGACTTGAAATCACCAACAGAAAATAAAACTGTCCACCAACTTTTTCTGGCTGGAAGTACATGTATGTCGAGGTTATAACTGTTACAGAACATAACAAAAAGCCAGGCCACAAGACAGTTAATGCATGCAAATATTAGACAAGCATTATACAAGAGCGCTCACCACACAATTCCCTCTGGAGTCACACTGACTGGAGTGCCCATAGCACTCACAAGCAGGCGCTGCCTGTTGGCAGTCATCGGCATAGCCCCCACGCGCATCTCCCTCAAACCCTGGCATGCAGTACTCACACTGAGGACCATATGTGTTGTGCTGGCAGTCCTACAATTAAAAGCATTTGTGATTGTCAAACATAGTGCCTAATACTACATGTAAGTGCATTAGTACACACTACACAGTTATGTGAATACAGCAGTACAACATGGAGCAAAGCAGTATTGTGTCAGCAACAAAACCCAGTACAGACTGAAACAAATGCAACAACAAGAGCGCTCACCACACAGTTACCACTGGAGTCACACTGGCTGGAGTGCCCATAGCACTCGCAAGCTGGCGCTGCCTGTTGGCAATCATCGGCATAGCCCCCACGCGCATCTCCCTCAAACCCTGGCATACAGTACTCGCACTGAGGACCATAAGTGTTGTGCTGACAGTCCTACAATTAAAAGCATTTGTGATTGTCAAACAGTGCCTAATTCTAAGTGCATTACACAGTTACATGTACGTTAATACAGCAGTGCAACATATAGCAAAGCAGTCTGGTGTCAGCAACAAAAGACAGTACAGACTGAAACAAATGCAACAACAAGAGCGCTCACCACACAGTTACCACTGGAGTCACATTGACTGGAGTGCCCATAGCACTCACAAGCTGGGGCTGCCTGTTGGCAATCATCGGCATAGCCACCACGCGCATCGCCCTCAAAGCCTGGCATACAGTACTCACATTGAGGACCATATGTGTTGTGCTGGCAGTCCTGTGATTAGAAGCAGTTGTGATTGTCAAACATAGTGCCTAATACTAAGTGCATTAGTACACAGCTATGCAGTACAACATAGAGCAAAGCAGTGTGTCAGCAACAAAACACAGTACAGACACAAATGCAACAACAAGAGCGCTCACCACACAGTTACCACTGGAGTCACACTGGCTGGAGTGCCCATAGCACTCACAAGCTGGGGCTGCCTGTTGGCAATCATCGGCATAGCCCCCACGCGCATCGCCCTCAAAGCCTGGCATACAGTACTCACATTGAGGACCATATGTGTTGTGCTGACAGTCCTGCGATTGGAAAGTGCACGTCTTTGTCACAAACAATACAAAGGTGGTTCAAGATACAACGATACACTTAAAACATTTAGTGTTAAAATGCGTTTACAAGTGCAGTAGTACACAGTAGCTTGAATACAACGATGCAACGGAGAACAAACAAAACACTAACGCATACGAAGCTGAACTGCACGGACACAAATGTAACAACAAGAGCGCTCACCACACAGTTACCACTGGAGTCACACTGACTGGAGTGTCCATAGCACTCGCAAGGCGGGGCTGCCTGTTGGCAATCATCGGCATAGCCACCACGCGCATCTCCCTCAAACCCTGGCATACAGTACTCACACTGGGGACCATATGTGTTGTGCTGACAGTCCTGTGATTAAAAGTGTTTGTGAGTGTTAAACACAGTGCCTGCTACTACAGGTGCACTAAATGACAGTTATGTTGATGACAAGTTAAAGCAGTACAACATAGAGCAAAACAGTAATGTGTCAAAAGGTAAAATGCAGTGTACAGACAACATGAGCGCTCACCACACAGTTACCACTGGAGTCACACTGGCTGGAGTGCCCATAGCACTCACAAGCAGGCGCTGCCTGTTGGCAATCATCGGCATAGCCCCCACGCGCATCGCCCTCAAACCCTGGCATACAGTACTCGCACTGAGGACCATATGTGTTGTGCTGGCAGTCCTAGGATTATACACATGTATTTTCGTCAACAAACAATTGAAACGAAAAACAATCGGTGTCTGCATGTTACCTCCAGACAAAACAATGATACCTGACAGCGTTAAATATTTAAACAAAGTGCTTGCTTTCACAGGTGCATTAGTACACAGTGACGTAATATACAGTATTAGGCTATAGAACAAAGCAGCAAGTTGTTTAAAGATTCGACAGGGCAGAGACCCCTGAGGGGTATGTAACAGCAATGCTCACCACACAGTTACCACTGGAGTCACACTGACTGGAGTGCCCATAGCACTCACAAGGAGGTGCCGCCTGTTGGCAATCATTGGCAGTTCCTCCACGCGCATCGCCCTCAAACCCTGGCATACAGTACTCACACTGAGCGCCATATGTGTTGTGCTGGCAGTCCTAAAATTAAATAATTGAATGAGCATCATCACTGATTTGGGACCTTTTCTGGAACAAGCCACAATGCCCAACTGTAGTGATGTATTCCTGAATCAATGGAATACAGCTGCAGTGCCAATGGCACTCACAAGGAGGCGCTGTCCATTTAGTCAACCCTTCTATAATTGTACATGTACCAACTGGGTAACTGACCTTGACCTCAGTAACCCAATGTCACAGATCATTATTGTTAGAACAAAAGAATTTAGACAAAACTGTTAAGCAATGGTTTTCCTACTCTCTACTGTAAATTCAATAGCTCAGGTCACATTGATTATGAGACTTGAATGCATAGGTTGATACTGCATTTGTTTTTTTTACATTGTTGCTACATCTGTATGTGCATCTACTACTTGTGGTACAAGTGGGATGCTAAATGCAAATCTGCAGAGGCTGGTATCAAAGATGGAGGACAATAAAGGGTGCTTACCACACAGTTACCACTGGAGTCACACTGGCTGGAGTGCCCATAGCACTCGCAAGGCGGGGCGGCCCTTTGGCAGTCATCAGCTGTGCCTCCCCTGGCGTCACCCTCAAAGCCTGGCAGGCAGTAGTCACACTGGGGACCGTATGTGTTGTGCTGACAGTCCTGTGGTCAAGAGGGATAAATGTGTCTTGATATGTGTCTCTCAATACTGCACAGGACGATACATCAAAGCTTACTTCATCTTCCTGACGTAAAGAAGAAACCGGAAAATCATCACATTAAAAAAAATGATTTTGGTCTTCCATGCAGGAAGAGAAGTAGGAGGGTTAGGCCTGGGAAAAAATGTTGCGTTTCCTGTTTCCGTAAGGGATTATCTTTTATTTTATTTTTTACTTCGGCAATCTCTAGTGATCCAACTTATACCGGTACTGTAACAATACAGTGTAACAAAGTAAAACTTGCATGAGGATTAATTTTGTGTATAATGGTTACATATCTGTATATGTTGATACATTAGTCAGTTGTCAGATCATGGAGCTAGAAAAGGTTGATCAGCTCGAAAATTTCATGTCCCTTGCAGAGGTCCACACAAAAGAAGGCTAGTGTTGGCAGTTTTTTCTAGGGTCGGTCGGGAAACAGGAAACACAACATTTTTTTTTCGAGGCCTTAGGAGAGTTCGGTTACCACTGCTCGTGAGAGTTCTAGGTGCACTGATACTTACTACACAGTTACCACTGGAGTCACACTGACTGGAGTGCCCATAGCATTCACATGGGGGCGCCGCTGGTTGGCAATCGTCGGCAGTTCCTCCGCGCGCATCGCCCTCAAACCCTGACATACAGTACTCACACTGAGGACCATATGTGTTGTGCTGGCAATCCTGTTGGTGAAAAGCAGTCGTTCTCGGTAAATATTGAATTTTGCCGCTCAATGCGTGTCCGTCATGACTGCAACAGTCTGGTCATGTACGCCCACTGGTCAAAGCCATGAACCAAACACATCAAATGTATGAAGCAAAATGGTGTAAAGGGTCAACAAGGGTGCAGGATTAAAAAGACCATGCCCGGCTCAAATTGTGTAACTAATATGATGGTAAGCAGCTCTGGATGAATACTGAGTAAAAGGAATCATCCGATATAAAGCATTGATGCTGGGGAATATGCTAAGCAGTTCTGGATGCTGGGGAGGATGCTAAGCAGTTCTGGATGCTGGGGAGGATGATAAGCAGTTCTGGATGCTGGGGAGGATGATAAGCAGTTCTGGATGCTGGGGAGGATGCTAAGCAGTTCTGGATGCTGGGGAGGATGATAAGCAGTTCTGGATTCTGGGAGGATGATAAGCAGTTCTGGATGCTGGGGAGGATGATAAGCAGTTCTGGATTCTGGGAGGATGATAAGCAGTTCTGGATGCTGGGGAGGATGATAAGCAGTTCTGGATGCTGGGAGGATGATAAGCAGTTCTGGAAGCAGGGAGGATGATAAGCAGTTCTGGATGCTGGGAGGGTGATAAGCAGTTCTGGAAGCAGGGAGGATGCTAAGCAGTTCTGGATGCTGGGAGGGTGATAAGCAGTTCTGGATGCTGGGGAGGATGCTAAGCAGTTCTGGATGCTGGGGAGGATGCTAAGCAGTTCTGGATGCTGGGGAGGATGATAAGCAGTTTTTGATGCCAGGGAGGAGGGTAGGAAGTTCTGGATGCTGGGGAGGATGCTAAGCAGTTCTGGATGCTGGGGAGGATGCTAAGCAGTTCTGGATGCTGGGGAGGATGCTAAGCAGCTCTGGATGCTGGGGAGGATGCTAAGCAGTTCTGGATGCTGGGGAGGATGCTAAGCAGTTCTGGATGCTGTGGAGGATGATAAGCAGTTCTGGATGCTGGGAGGATGCTAAGCAGTTCTGGATGCTGGAGAGGATGCTAAGCAGTTCTGGATGCTGGGGAGGATGCTAAGCAGTTCTGGATGCTGGAGAGGATGCTAAGCAGTTCTGGATGACGGGGAGGATGATAAGCAGTCTGGATGCTGGGGAGGATGATAAGCAGTTCTGGATGCTGGGGAGGATGCTAAGCAGTTCTGGAAGCAGGGAGGGTGATAAGCAGTTCTGGATGCCAGTGTTCATCTATTGAAATGTGGCTCCTGAAAAAAATCATGCTCTCAAACTGCTAACTGGTGCTGTGCTCTTGAGTGAAGTGCTTTCAATGGCTTATAGCAATGCTTCAGGGCACCTTACCAGACAGTTCCCATTGCTATCACACTGGCTTGAGTGGCCGTGGCAGTTACATCTGGTCTGGGCAACGCAGTCGTCGGGTCTCCCCTTCCTGGCATCACCAGTAAACCCGGGTAAACAGTACTCACAGTTGGCGCCGAATGTGTTATGCTGGCAGGCCTACAGACACACGCCTTTATTAGAACGGGCCTCTACATGCTACTGCTGCGTCAGGGTTCGAAATACCCACACTTGCCGTGCAAGTCATGTTTTCTGTGTAAGACTTACATGTATTGGAGCCTCTAGGTTGCCCCTCGCACAAGTTATCATTTTTTTTGCATAAAAAAAGTTTACAGAGGCCCAGCTTACGGCTTCTGAAATACACTGAGTCCCCCCTCAGCCGGCATGTGAGTGATCCCTTTAAAGGTGGCCTGGCTTACGGCTTGCCTTCTAAAATAAACAGCCGGTGTTGACGGCAACCTGAAATATTGATGGGCAACCTAGCTGTTGGCTTAGGTTGGCCAGTGGGCAACCTGAGAAAAAAGTATTTCGAACCCTGTACGTACTGCATTAACTGTCACATAGAAATACCAACAAGTTTACAATGCTCTCAGTTCAGTTCAGTTCATCCTCTTAACGAGGTGCCATTTACAATGTCACTCCATACGCTTCTATCACGCATGGCGGCCAGGAGTTCTAGCAATGCTCTAGCATGTGCAAACCTGTTATCCATATTGCTGGATGATAGCTTAACATCATTCTGGTAGGCAGGTGTTGGATAGGATACCACATGTAGAGGGTGGCAGCATCCTCATGAGAATTTGGGGTGTAGAAGACCATCTTATGCCTACAGACAGTCTTAAGTTGCATGATGCAATACCATGCATCTTGTAGGAAACATACAGTTACATGTATTGAAGTATGTCAATGTCGTGAACCCAACTCTGTCAGGTACATTGTATAGCATGTATATTCACCTGAATATTCACCTGAATCCAGGTCAGTCGGTACCCTTTCCCAGGGCAATGAGACCATTCATATAGTTCAGACAGTATTGGCAGTTCAGTATGTATACATGTAGATCTACATGTTTGTGCCATTAATCATTAAACACAAGATGATGCCGATGATATTTTTCCTGGTCCCTACACTTTGGAAACAGTTGATGATGGCTTGCTTCCTCAGAACTTCGCCCGTGAGTATCTTGCAGTTTTGGGTGCGCCTGGTGAGCCTCCTCTCCATTTCCCTTCAAATCTTGCTGAAAAGGTCCAATCCAGTGGTCCTCAAAAGGTCCTCGAAGTTTGATTACACCTGCTTGTTACCTCAATGAAGGTAGAGCAAACTTGCAGGAGGTTGCAACATGGCGGGGAGCTTCTGATTTATCAAGGAGGACTGCAGAGCTGCGGGGGTCAACTGTGTGTAAATGTCCACTACGACTACAATTATCCCATTCAACCAACCAACCAAGCAATCAACCAGCCAAGCAGCCAACCAGCCAGCCAAACAAACAACCAGCCAACGAGCCAGCCAACGAGCCAGCCAGCCAGCCAGCCAGCCAACCAACCAGCCAGCCAACGAGCCAGCCAGCCAGCCAGCCAAACAACCAGCCAACCAGCCAGCCAGCCAGCCAGGCAGCCAGCCAACCAGCCAGGCAGCCAACCAACCAGCCAGCCAGCCAGCCAGCCAGCCAGCCAGCCAACCAACCAATCAACCAACCAACCAAACAGCCAACCAACCAACCAGCCAGCCAACCAACCAACCAACCAACCAACAAACCAATCTCTCAAACAGCTTAAACTTGCCATCACTCTCCACCAGTGACAAATCTTCTCTCATCTCATCTTATTTATCCCTTAGTCTAAATAATTCGACCATTGGGGCACCACAGATGATCTGACTACCAGTTTTCTCCACCCTTCTCGGTTTTCTGTTCCTCTTAAGGTTTTGACAGACCTTAAGGACACTTATACCAGCAGTACCTCAATCTTACCTCAGCTTCTGAAGAAACCAACTCATTATAAAAATACATCTTGTACTTTCTTTGACAGATTGCTTCTTACAACCTTTGAAGATCTCCATGACACAAACCAACCTTGAAATGAGGCTTTTGAGTTGCCTCTTTTAAATTAAAGCAGTGACTCTTGATAAAGTGGGGCTGACATCATTATCCATTACAACAACTGAAGCTGGTGTGTTACGCCGAAGGGCGGTTATACTGGCTATACAGATACAGATAACTAAAACATGCATTTCATATGCGAAATTCTGTAGAAAAAGATGTGTATTTCACCTTTACTTGTAATATTATACACATGACAGGAATTTGACACCCATAATGGATATGAACTTGTAATTTATCTTCAGGTTGATAAACTTGTGCAGATGTAAACTCTTACCATCAAACATTACATGCAACAATTTTCCCTGCAGTAACTTTCCCCCCGATCCTTCAAAGAGAGACACACATACCTGACAACGCCCATACTCATCACAGGAGTCGGAGTGTCCGTAGCAGTTACAGGACGGCCCAGGCTGCTCTCCCCGGCAGTCCTGGGGAGTGCCTCCCCTGGCGTCTCCAGTGAACCCAGGCAGGCACTCCTCGCAGTTGAACCCATATGTGTTGTGTTGGCAGTCCTAGAGAAATTCATGCAATGGTCAAGACTAACACAAGATAAAAACAAAGCATCAAAAGGTGGCATCGCGTGGCATAACAGTGAATGGACACGATTACAGATTATGATTATGTTTTGACATTTTGGCTTTGTAAATAGCTTATGTTTTGTCCCTTATTTATGTCCTATTATTTATTTGAGTTTAATTGTCAGCCATACCGATTTCAGTTTGCATTTCTTTGCTGCATTATTTGTATGATTTCTCTTTTGTACAAACTGTATGTTACCTGGGCCACCTTGGAAATCAGCAAGTAATGCTGAAGGGGCTACCCAGGAGTGTTTACGATGAAACAAATAAATAAATAACTAGAGGTCAACGATCTCATGCCTTCGTCAAAAGATGTTATCGTTATCTGTATCTGTATCTGTATCTGTATAGCCGGTATAACCGCCCTTCGGCGTAACACACCAGCTTCGCAGGCACGCGGCGCGGCGGCAGCTGACTATATTACACCGAACGACCTGTTACACCTAACCTTTGAACGTCTAACTCTAGACATTGTTTAAAACTATCTAGTGACGATGCCCCTACTGTACTTGGAGGCAGCGAGTTCCACTCTACGATTGTTCTAGGGAAAAATGAGTTTTTGAACACCTCAATCCTTGGTTGATAGCTCTGGTACTTGAAGGCATGACTATTTCTTGTTCTTTTCTGGGCTGGTATTAGGTACTTGGTAGTTGGTACATCCACCAGTTTATTAGTCATTTTGTACATCATGCATAGTCTGGACATTTTTCGCCTGTCATCCAGTGACGCCCACTGTAGGTTTCTTTTCATGTCCGTGACACTGGCACCCCTTTCGTAGTTGTTCGTGCAGAATCTTGCAGCTTGGTTCTGTACCCTTTCCAGTTATATAACTTAAGAAGGTAGAAGTGATATATTAGTCCCCCTAAATATGGAAGTTGGATTGTGAAAATTACCCCTGCCGATGCAGTCTGCAATCGTGCATTGGGCAAGGGAAAAAACATATGTGCAGGCTGTAAGGCAACACCGCCTGCAGCTACATGGACTATCCCCTCTGGGACTTTCTCCCTCTGGGACAGCCTGTAGCCCATGTGTCACAATGAAGGTAGAGTATCATGGAAGGTAACTGAATTATAGAATTGCTTCATTTATTATGCAAATTAGATCATAATTTGCATAATTGTCATCTAATTATGTCAAGCATCACTTAAGCTACCTACACACCAAATATCAGGACGATTCTGGTCTCATTATCACCTTTCCTGAGACTGAAGCAATGTTTGTTTATTTCGCATAACCGGTAAACCGCCTTCAAGCATAACACACCAGTTTTGTACATGTAAGTACAAGCTGCGTAAGACCGGACTGTAAGGTACTTTGAACCACTCACACTACCACTCTTTTCGATAAGTGTGGTGGGATCATTAACATGCTTGAGGTGTGGCTCTCCTCAAACACGGGACCTCCGGCTTTACGTCCCAACCCGAGAGGATGTCCCTAACTGAAGCTAGGTACTCACTCTCACCTGAGTCGAGTGAGGAAATAGGTGTAAGGTGCCTTTCCCAAGGGCACAACAGTGGGGAAGGGCCAGGACCTTGAACCTTGAGATTCTGAGTCAACAACCCTTAAACCACAAGACCACCTTCGTAGTGTCTCAATCTCAGTTGGACAGGTGTCACTCACCTGGCATCTACCAAACTCATCGCAGGTGTTGGAGTGTCCGTTGCACTGACAGGTGACAACAGCTGTGGATGACTGGCAGTCGTTGGGTGTTCCCTCGCGGGCGTCACCGTTGAATCCTGGCAGGCAAAACTCACACTGAGGGCCGTAGGTGTTATGTTGACATTCCTGCGAAGAAAAACATTACATTTAGGACTTTGCTTTATCACTATTGTGCCAGAAAATTCACAGTCTTCCAACGTAAGGAACCTTAGGACGGGACGTGGTCCACTGTTCATTGTGCTTGTTGAAAAGAGCTAGGGGAATTTCCCTGGTACAATGAACCTGTAAATACTGTACATAGCGTCTGTCTTCTCCGTCACGACCAGTGTAAGAGTAGCTTTTCTGTGAGCTTAACTGGTTCGAGATCACTTTTACTTTCATCAATGTGAAGAGGAACAGTTGAAGCAGATCACCTGGCATCTGCCGTACTCGTCGCAGTTGGTGGAGTGCCCGTTGCAGTTGCAGTCCGGGGTGACTCGTGTGCAGTCGTTGGGCGTGCCTCTCTGGGCGTTCCCGGAGTAGCCCGGCAGACAGAACTCGCAACTGGGCCCGTACGTGTTGTGCTGACAGTCCTGGTGGGGAGAGAGAGACACATGTCGGGTGGTTAACACGCTGAATTTGAAGAAAGAGACGAGACAGAGGAGATTCTTTAACCCCATTCAGATTCCCATCATGCGAGATGACATGCCCCTTCACGCCCTTTCACCATCACATCTCTGCAGCCCAGCTGCATGCAGCTCACAGAAGAAGGCTTACACATGGGCAAAAACCTGACTGTCCCAAACTGCGTATGCACGCAAGTGTACAAAAACTGTGTACGTGAATTTTTTCCTGCATGTAAATCGGCCTGCTTTGATGTACGTAAAGAACATATGTCCAGTTCGTATGCCAGTCCTCGAAGTAATATATGATCGGCAGACTGATATACACACAGGAAAAATTTGACGTACGCAGTCTACGTATGCGTACGCAGTTTTTGTACGTCAGGTTTTTGCCCGTGTGTGTAAATTGGGTCTTAGTCAGTATGGCCAGTATGTCAGTCATCAGGGCGTTCAGTGGTGGACAGTACGTTGCACCCTTTGACAAAGCTGAACTGCAAACCATGCCTGCATGCTTACATGTACCTTGCATATGGCTGAGGAAGCACGTCGGCAAAACGTACTGCGCCTGCGCAAAACCCGGATGTTTGATCCATGCTGCATCAGAATTTCGCAGACGATAACTTTTCCGACACAACATTTAAAAACTATAGACAGCATGTCATCCTTAAAGAAGAAGTCATCCTTAAATGCGCCAATACGGCCTAATAGAACCTTAAATAAGACATTCTGTCGAAATGCTATGCGCAATATGTTACGGGTTTTGCACAGGCGCAGTACGTTCTGCCAATGTCCTGATGATGACAGCCTGTCGGGTATCAAATATGTGATAACCATTAAGTACTTTCATTTAAAAAAACATCTGGTACTTTCAATTGATAGTCATACATAGAATCTATGCATACCTGTGTGGAGACAGGCTGCTAACATTTGGCTAACATTATAGAGTCAGTTTAATTTCAATTAAAAACCTTTATTCATGGGACAAGAGAAAAGTTGTAGGAAGAGTTTTATCTGAGAAGGGAGAAGTTACGTTACAAGGTTTTATTCAAGACAGTAATAAACATTGCAGTCATTATGTATCAGACATTCCATTTTATACCAGAACTTGTTATTCAACAAAAATTAGAGTGAGAAGTCAGAAACTTTATTCTTTGTATCAAGTAGGAAAAGGATTGAAATTCTGTTGCCGTGTTAGATCGTTTGGCTTTAATTCACCGCACCACACACTGTCCTCTGACACATTCGTCCGAGTGTCCGTTGCACTGACAGCCCCCCTGGGGATCCACCGGGGTGCTGGGGGCGCAGTCCTGGGGGGTACCGCGCGTGGCATCGCCTGTGAAACCTTCCATGCAAAACTGGCAGTTGTCCCCGACTGTGTTGTGTTGGCAGTTCTACAGGTGGGAGTCCAACACTTGCATCATGAGTCACAGTGGGGATGAAAAGGGTCAGTGGACAGACTAGGAGGGGGTTGGGTTGGGAGGGTCAGGAGCTTTAGAAAAGAGACTTTGGGAGCTTAGGGAAACGTTTTAGACCTCTTGGATAGATAAGTTCATTTAGATAAGTTCGTTTAAGAGGTTAGAATGAAAGCTCATCTGTGTTGGTAGATTCCATAATGGTAAAGTTTAGCTTTGATCCAACACAAAGATGTTGTTTAAGATGTTGTTGATTTAAAAATCTGTAAGTAGAGTAGACTTTTTATTTATTTAGTTAGTACATTTATTGATTGATTGATTGGTTGGTCAAGTAAGTCTGCTTCACAGATCAATAGTTTGAAGGAGGGATGATGGTTGACTGAGAAGTTGACAATTCAATCGTTTACTAGTTTTAGTCAAAGATGTTAAAAAAGGGACCTTGTTTTAGTCCATTCAAGGTTTGATAGGTTGATGTTACTCTCCAAGCAGAGGTTTGGGTTTTGGGCTTATTTTTGGCATGTTTTTAGGCTTTTTCACCGGGCTTTCTTTTTTCACTGAAATTGGAAACAAAATTTCAGTGAAAAAAGAAAGCCAGAAATTAGAAACAAAATTTCAGTGAAAAAGAAAGCCTGATAAAAAAAGCCTAAAAACACGCCAAAAATAAGCCCAAAACCCAAACCTCTGCCTGGAGAGTAGGTTGATGTATGTTACAGGTGACCATGACCTGTTTTAGTCCGTGTTAGGTATGAAAATGTAGGTTACTTGGATTGTTCGATGGATATTTTTTCAAGATGAGTTGAGTTCAGTGACAAGTTATTTTGATGAATGTTATCAACAGAAAAACAAATAATCACAACAAAAAACAACTGTATGGTGGTGGTACATGTATATGGTGTGTTCAATGGTACTCTGTTTACTGTTGTCAAGTTTTTCTAAAACAGTCTCCTGGCTTTACTGTTGCCAATTTAAAAAAAAGTCTTCTGGCTTATACTTCGAACTTATCACAATTTTTACTCAAGACATTATGACAATTTTTTGTCTCTGTCTCATGTAAATCATTTAATATTTAAGCTTGGTATACCAAACTCTTGCAGACTTTGAACACTTTCCTTCATAAACCCACATTTGGGTGTACAGGCAATGTTTATTCTGCAAGATGAGTGTCTTTCTTTCTTTCTTTTCACTTGACAATTTAGTGTCACAAATCTTGAATGTAATCATATTGAATCTCACCTAAAGTTCACTCTATCTATTGTGTGTTTTAGAAGGAAAGTGTTGCAAGGCTGACAGTTTTGCCATAATGTGTGCTGAAGTGTTTCAAAGCTGATAATTTTAGATATGTGTGCTGCAGCCGAACAGTTGTTCACATACCACACAGCGTCCGTATTCGTCACACTGGCTGGAGTGGCCGTTACAGTTGCACCGTGGCCTCTCCACAGGCTGACAGTCCTCCGGTGTTCCCTGGCTGGGATCTCCCACAAACCCAGGCAGACAGCGCTCACAGGAGGCACCCATGGTGTTGTGCAAGCAGTTCTAAGAGAGAGAGAGATAAAATACACAAACAAGACAGTTCAGTATTAGGCAACACCAATTCAACTTGTTAGAATGAAAGCTCATCTGTGTTCATAGATTCCATAATGGTAAAGTTTAACTTTAATCCAACACAAGAAGGGAATTCAACGAGTTGGTTCTTGGATTTTTTAAAAATATGCTTTATAATTGGAAAAACATGATGATGAAAAAAAAGCCTGAGGATCAGGTTGATGCCTGGGCGAACTCAGTTTTATGGAGTGAACACAGTCGTAGTCAAGGTTTCCTCCCTGCCATCTGCTTTTTTTTTTAACTTGAAATGTCTGAGAACCAATAAAATAAATTGGTGTGGCCTTGATACAACTCAGTTGTGTAGAAGAGAAACTGTTATAGTTATAATTGGTAGGAAATCAACAGAAAGAAATGGCCTTTTAATTAATGTTATGCTTTACTTTCCATCTTTGAATTACCTCTTGCTTACTTAGAAGTTGACATGCATACCACTGGCCACATTTGGACAATGAGTATAAATTTCTCTGTTTTCTCAGTCAACCTATCAGCAGTACAGCGGCCAAAGCTGTCATTATCTAGAGCTCAGCATTGCCATGGTAACAGCAAAAATTGGCTATCCTGAAGTTGTACATGTCGTTGTGTTGGTAACTGCTATAAATTTTCATTTTTCTCACTTAAAGTAGACTGATAAAAACAGCTGCATTGGTTTAACTGGTAATTTTCAAAGTTGTCATTCATTCAAAATCTTAATAAGTTAATGCATAAACTGTGACATTAGAAGTATTCATGTGACATTGTAATGATGACACCTTGGGTCCTTTCAACATGGTATAGCAATAGCTGTCAAAGCCCTGCTGATAACTCCTAAGTGTATCTGACATGATTAATTCTAAGGAGGTTTCAACACGACTGAAACATCCTTGTTGATTCAGAGCATCACATGACAAAAACAATTTTTTTTCCACCGCAATTGACACTAATTAAGATCCCATTTAGGGGAGAGGTAAAACATTGGACACATCAAATTTTGTTTGTTTCTGTCCATGTCCGAGTCCCTACCAAGCACTGTCCGTAAGAGTCGCACTGGTCAGAGTGGCCGTTGCAGTTGCAGGAGACAGCTGGGCGGATAGGCTGGCAGTCCGCGGGCGTGCCGCGGCGGGCGTCGCCACGGAAACCGGGCGCACACCTCTCGCACTGGCTGCCAATCGTGTTGTGCTGGCAGTTCTGGAAGCAACATGAATGGCAAGGCAGGTAAGCAGAGACGTCCAGATCAGCATTCTAACATTGGTTTCTCCTGGTAACACTTCTTCACATCACCTACGAAGTTCTTTCGCTAGCAAGAAGCTCAACACATTGGATAGAAAGTTTCTTATACAAGTATTGACAGCTATGAAATTTTCCCCTTTCTTTCACAAGGCTTTCTAACATTGGTTTCTCTTGGTAACACTTCTTCACATCACCCACGAAGTTCTTTCGCTTACAAAAAGCTCAACAGGTTGGATAGAAAGTTCCTCGTACAAGTATTGACAGCTATGAAATTTTCCCCTTTCTTTCTATGACAGAAAAAAGTAGATAGTGGTTGCACACTGACTATAGCCTGGTTACCAAACCTATTTATAGCTCCTGAGTCCTACATCCTCTTCGCAAAAATTTTGCATCTGTCTGTTCATCCCAGTTGTCATGACAATTCCTTTCTTCCCCCAGTATACATTCCAGGGCTCTCCCCAAGCAATGAAGCAAGGGTGCTCCCCCCTCCCCAAAATCCTAGCACCTCTCCTAAATTTTCAAATTTAGGGTTTTCTCTTAGTATTTTCCCTCTATAAAATTTCTGGGGAGACCCCTGCATTCACTTTTAAGTTGAGTGCGTCTTTAAGATAAAGTGTTGGATTTCTGATCGACCTCCGATCATGAAAGTGCCCACCAGCTTTGAAAAGAATGATCATAATCCATCCTTTGCAGATCTGGATCAATTACAGACAACCCAGGTGAGAATAATACACAGTGACTTGCTAACATGTTAATTTGTGTTATGTTCCATAGGGTTTTTATTACATGTTATATCTTCTACAACTAAGAGTAAGACAAGTTGTTCACATGCACAAGCAAAGAATTTGATTCTTTGAATGTGTGTCAGATGAAACCAATGCAGAACATCGATATGAAAATTAGTAAATAACAGTGAAAAACACACACTTTCTACCACTAAAGGAAATCACAATTTGGACACCATGTGGTGCAGGCATCCAAAAAATGAAAACAAAATCCATTGCTTCACTCTACTGAAATGTTTCCATACCAAAGAATTGATTGATGTTTGTTGTGATGGCATCCTGGCAAAAATTTTGCAGATTCTGTATACATGCCTATGTATACAGGAAGCAACAAGTGTTTTTCTATAGGGAAAAGTGGCCAAACAAAACAAAAATTGTGCCTTTACCACACCTAGAATTGATAGCTGCACCAGCAGCAAAGCATGAGCCAATGAGATATCAATAAAAACCACTTTCAGCACCAAGGACATCACCAGGTGAGCTATACTGTTCTTTCCATTAGGATAATAGACGTACCATCAGCCATCTTCTCACTGAATCAGCCCCCTTTTCATTGTCAGATGAAACTGTGTAGCCTACATCAGCTTGTAAGAGGTTGTACAAGAGGGATAATAGGATTTTGTGTGTGATATCACATCTGGAAATAATTTAGGGATGACAAAAACTATCAAAAGCAGCTTCAAAGTTAACTCCATCCTGGTTTATTTCATTCGAGAGCAACCCCAAACTAATCAGGATGGTATCTAGGCTGAAAATTTCCTCCATGGTAAATTTGTTAAAATTTTCAGATGGATTCAATTTAGAGCACTAACGTTATGTAATTTTGGAAAATTTTAGCTGCCAATAACATCCCTCTCACACCCTCTTATAAAAATCGTCCTTGTGTTGTCAGGGAGACCTACCCTGCACTGCCCGTACTGGTCACAGTCACTAGAGTGGCCATAGCAGTTACAGGTGGGGAGGGCCTGGCAGTCGCCGGGCGTGCCCCTACGCGGGTCCCCATAGTAACCAGGTATGCAGCGCTCACAGTACACTCCCATGGTGTTGTGTTGACAGTTCTAGAGGTGTGGGTAGAACTGATCTTAGCTCATTGTTACTTGATGGCAAGGAAAGTGCAGGATGGACGTCAGTAATATGGCCTGTTAGTGTTAGCTAGTTCTGACCCCCCTATGTTCCGACAAACTTTACCCTTAGTCAGAGCGTGTGTCAGAATGTAGGGGTGTTGGAACCAATTTGTTCGGTGTAATGTAGCCAGCTGCCACCGTGCCGCGTGCCTGCAAAGCTGGTGTGTTATGCCGAAGGGCGGTTATACCGGCTATACAGATACAGAAGCTGGTGTGTTACACCAAAGGGCGGTTATACCGGCTATACAGATACAGATACACAAGCTGGTGTGTAACACCGAAGGGCAGTTATACTGACTATACAGATACAGATACAGAAGCTGGTGTGTAACACCAAAGGGCAGTTATACCGGCTATACAGATACAGATACAGAAGCTGGAGTGTTACACCGTAGGGCAGTTATACCGGCTATACAGATACAGAAGCTGGTGTGTTACACCGAAGGGCGGTTATACTGGCTATACAGATACAGAAGCTGGTGTGTTACATCGAAGGGCGGTTATACCGGCTATACAGATACAGAAGCTGGTGTGTTACGCCGAAGGGCAGTTATACCGGCTATACAGATACAGAATATAGGGCAGTCAACAGTCTAAGTGGACACAAGCTGAAAATGGCAAATATACTGCATAGCAGCTGAGCTGTGTATTTTGTACCAACCAATGTGCAAGCCTTAGCAAGGATGGTGTAAAATGTACTGCCTTGTACAAATAGCCAACAGGACACTGAATGCCAACCGTCCTACACTGCCAGCATAGCGAAACACTTTACAAAGCAAGGCAGCATAAGCATAGCTTCTACCTAAATCAACACACAAAATATACTTCTGTTCAACATTAACTGACATTAACCCTAACATTCTCTAACTAGAAACCTGTGCAACATAAAATTACTTCTGAACAAAAGGAAATATCACATTGGAAAAAAATCCTCCAACAGGTTAGGGTGCAATACAGCTATAAAGATAATCAGCATTTATATATTCTTACAATGATTCTGACCCAACATAATACTAGGTTCTTTGGGTGCAATTAGGTACATCTGGTGCACTTTGGTGCTGTAATTGCAACCAGGTGGACCTAATGTGTAATGAGCAATTAATTTTTTTGTATCAGCTATGTAACATTAACAGGAGAGGAAAATTTATGTTTAAACTTTACCACTGGATAATATTTATTTGTTCAGACGTTTAGATGTCTTTCCAACATCCTTCATCAGTGAAAACTGTTTACAAAAGATGTACAGCAGCAATCAATGCGCAGATGTTAGTGATAAAGGACATCTGAAATGTCTGAACAAATAAATATTATCCAGTGGTAAAGTTTAAACATTTCTTCTCCTGTTATCAACAACCTGGATGACTAATATTCACAAGCGTATGTAACATTAAGTTAGTGATGTCTGAAGTGATTTTTCAAAGTGGCCTTAGACATGTAGTGTAAAGTGTGCAAGTCAGTGTACGGTTTTGAAAACAGCATGCACACTGTGGTCACTGTACGTGTCAAAGTTCAGTCCTCACCAGACAGTTCCCCTGTGAGTCACAGTCGTTTGAGTGTCCGTTACAATTGCATCTAGCTACGGGCTGGCAGTCCTGTTCTGTCCCCCGCGTCGCGTCCCCCTCGTACCCGGGCGCGCAGGTCTCGCACCGATCCCCGGCCGTGTTATGCTGGCAGTTCTGGAACGAACCAACCCATATTCACAGCAACGGTTAGTCATCTCCTCTCTCACACACACATTTTCGTTGAAATGGCAGAGAATGAACTGTATGTATATGAACCGTAATGTTAAATAGATACAGAAACGTAACATCAGATATTTATGGTACAATGCTAAACTTTATTCCAACACAAGGGTACAAAAGGATCAAATTTTCAACGACCACTGTCACCTTCATGAGGATACATATATATATATATATATATATAGGTCAGTTTTTTAGTCCTATGGGTGCAGGGTTCAAAGGAGAGCTGGTAGGCTGGTCAGTAATAAAACTAACCTACGTCCCAGCTACATTTCAAGCCTATGTTGAAAAAGTAAGTGAAGAGCATTCATAACAATTTTGTGTCAAATTCTCACTACATCAGATTCTCTGACTATGATTTATGTCAATGTAAGTGCAACATCGTGTTAGACCAACAAGTGAAAACAGGCATAAAAACCTAGTAGAGAGAAAGAGGGCGACTGACCAGGCACTTCCCAGACACGTCACACTCTATGGCATGGTCGTTGCAGTCGCACAGCGCGAGTGGCTGACAATCGTTGGGGGTCCCCTTTCTGGGGTCTCCCACGAAGCCAGGCAAGCAGCGTTCACATGAGTTGCCCATGGTGTTATGCTCGCAATTCTGTTTGCAGCAAGCACGTGCCGAGTCAAGATGTCCATGTGAGTGAGACGGCAAGCATTTATCACAGCATGGTAATGTTATATTAATGTATGAGTTGTAAAGGTTAGTACCAGTATCTAACAACATAATTGCATGATAAAACAGATGTTATACCGCGGTATGACTACACTCTTGTGGTGCAGTATCTTTAAATGTTAAGGGAGAATAGCTGCAATTAAGTTTGTGATTATCACATATGGCTGTACTCACAGCTAAGGCCCTTTTCCCACTATACCTAGGATAAAATTGTCCAGATCAAGCCAAATACTAAGTAGATTCGCTTGATACTAGATTAGTGCTGTGTACCTAAACCCACGTTTAGCTTCAGGTCCGGATTCAAGTCCAGAGGTTTAGGTTCAGTTCCGGACTTACACTAAACCCACAGTATATACAAAATTGCGTGTTGGCAACCTTGCAATGTTGTCTTGCCGAAAGTGTGGCCACATAACATGGAGGCTGACACTTGACAATGCCTGATGGCAATGTTTTCTTCATTTTGCAGCATAGATTTTGCGATCTATGGAAGGTTTTATGTGGTTCGGAACGAAAAGGGGTATGTGACATGGGTTTTTTTCCAACCAAGTCCGGAACTGGTTCCAGCCATTCAGCTTTTTTTGGACTTGAACCTAAACGTTTTTTCAAGTCCGGAACTGAGTCCAGCGAACCGGTACACAGCACTATACTAGATACTAGCCAATCTATTCGGCTTGATCCAGACAATTTTATCCTAGTGGGAATATGGCCTAACACTGCAGTAGACCACACAGCTGTATGCCAAACATTGCAATGAGTACACCAGTCACATGAGGGTGGATGGCCATGATAGACTGGTAATGATGCATGCAGCTAGCACGTCGGCAGAACGTACTGCGCCTGCGCAAAACCCTGATTTTTCATGTTTTTCGTTGGATGTTTGGTCAACGTTGCATCAAAATTTCGCCTGTTGCAGACGGTATCTTTTCCCATACAACATCTGAAAACTACAGACAGGCTGTCAACCTTATATGCTCTAATACAACCTTATATAACCTTAACAATGTTCTGCCAAAGTGCTATGCATTACGGGTTTCGCGCAGGTGCAGTACGTTCTGCCGACGTGCTCATGCAGCTTGGCTTACCTGGCACCGGCCACTGACAGGGTCACAGTCATTGGAATGTCCGTTACAGTTGCACTGATCTGAAAGAAATGGAGAGATCTTCATCAGAATTGGTAAGAAGAAGAAGAAGAACTTTATTGAACCACAATTGTAACGGATACAATGTATGGCAACATATACATATAAAGTTGGTATTGCTAACATTTATCTAATAGTACTGGCAGTTCTAAGAAGCCGATAATAGTATGTGGTTTTAGAGGACTTTTTTTTATATCAAATGCTGAAAGCATATCTCAAGCATTCATGTTCCAAGTAGTAAAATTGCTTGATTCATAACATTCAAAGAAGCTAAAGCCTGAGATCGTCTCATGTTAAAGCTCAACCAAGGCTTGACATGTCAAGTTCCACAAACTTTCAAAAGTTTTCAAATTTTTTTGTTATTCATTTTCCACAAAAACAAACGACACATATACATACAGCCTCCCTAAATGCAGACCAACATAAATACATAAATACAAGCACAAACTAATAAACTTATATGTAAATAAATCATAAAAGGAATACAGGAAAGAATTAGACTTCCAACATCACAGCTCTCCCATAGTTTACACCAGCAAGACCAACTTCTGTCAGTGACGTAATGTAACGTTATATTAAGTAACTCACCACAACCAACTTCGTCCGAGCGGTCGTTGCAGTCTGCCTCTCCATCGCAGCGGTAGGTGATGGCAACACACTCGTCACCTGACTGGCACTCAAACTGGTTGACGAAGCAACTGGAGCCAGGTGCCACAGCTGTGGGGTAGAACGGAAGAACCGGATTTCAGTAAGGGTGGAACAACTCATATCCAGTGACGTGATTGTTGACAATCTTGACTTTTTTTCTTCAGGCTAGAAAAATATTTCGAAGGCGGTAAACTTGCATGCCCCCTTAGGGGGCAAATTTACCAATCGGCCTTGTGAGGGTGGTCTCATCAGGACGTTTAAAAAATATAAACCGAGTTCCGAGCCCGTTTGACAAGCAAGTCACCGAACAAATCAGTCAAACTTTCAGTCACCGAACAAATCAGTCAAACAGCCAGAACTGTCATTACCGACTCCCTACCAGTGGTAACTATATTGTGATGAAATTAAACGTGCAGTCTGTCCTGTTGTAATGAAGATATAAAACTCCATAACCATACACGACGGAAAATGGCATGCGAACAAGCTCTGACCTTTCTCAGGCTGAAATGACCGGAAGCCTAAGTCACGTGGTAGTGTGACGTCAGCAACGGGTCAAAGTATCGGTCCCCGTCTAAGTCCTGCTGTTGTTACTTCTTTTTCTTGTTCAGTGGCGGTGCTTTAATATTGAAGTTCTTTAATGAGTCACCACTTTGTCTGTTCTTTGTATGTTTGATCATTAAAAAGCAAGAAGCTTGACTTACGGCAGTCTTTTTCGTCGCTGTTGTCTCCGCAGTCGTCCTCCCCGTCACAGGCGTAGATGGCGTCTTCGCACCCACCATTGTCACAGCGGAACTCGTCTGATGCGCACTGCCTCACAGCTGAAAATAGTCACGTTAAATTGATTCATTTTTTTATTGTATTTGTTTATTACCTTACCATTATTTCTTAATTGTTATTTATCTTTCATTTGATAAAACTGTGAAAATTGTAAAATCTTGATAGGGAGGAGATCAAACAAGCCTTTATGGCTTTTCTTCCACCCCCTGCACGTCTACTTCCATTGTTGTAGTATGATTTGTAAAACTTTTATCATGTAACGTTATATGTGCTAATAAATAAATAAAATAAAAAAACAAATAGAATACTGTAATTCACTTTGTCTTTACGCGGTACCTAGCAAAATTTCACGGTCTGCGGAACATGATCTTCCGGCAATGGCGGCAAATGCAGGGAGGAGGGAGCGAAAACCGTGAAAAAATCAGTACAGTAAATTTGAGCATTCCAATGTACTCAGCTGGGGTCTCATAACGACACCCGAGCCTCTACAAGAACGTGAACAACTCTTTGCATGCATGAAACAACTGCCAGGTGTATAAATGGAGAGAGAACTCTTAAGATGGTAAGAATGTATCATTTGAGTGACAAGCACCTCAACTCGTGCGCTCACTGTGACCGGCCCCTTTGCTTTGTCATTGGCACAAAATCTTCCCACTGCGTTCAGGACAGCATGACATGCCGAACTGAAGTGCTTCCCTCTGAGACATGTTAGTTGACGTCAAGACCTAATAACTAGCTGCTAATTCTAAGCACACATCAGCCCAGTTTATACACAGGTTTTCGCGACAACGGGACTGAAGATGTCGGGACTGCCGACATCATTGTATGTGGGTCCATCATTCTGGATTTTACACCCACCTGGCATCTGTCGGCCTCCTACATTCCGGCCACCAACAAGAAAGAAAAAGAATCCCCCAAATCCACACCAACAACGATCTTAGGATCGCCATCTTTGAATTCCCTGTTTGGCCCACCCTTGATTAATTGTAGGTACAAAGCTGCTTGAAGCCCTTCCCCCCAACGTTAAATTCAAAGCCGAGTGTTCCAAATACCGACTGTCCCTCCAGGTGCCAACTATGTAGAACATTAATCATTCGAAAGCAGTCTTACTATCGGGAAGGCATTAAGGATTGTGATGTTTGAAATTATTTCAACGATGTGAATACTTTTACCATTAGTATACAACATGGGCAACTTTGTAGGCAAAAAGGAAAGAATTCCCCTTTCTCCATGAACAGCGGCTAGCCGGGAGCCATCCGAGTGGTAGAAACTAGCCAGACCCTCCTCTGCTGTGACGGGAGCTTAACCGCCACCTGTTCTATGTTCAAGGACGTCAGTGAGGCTCAAGGTCAACAGTTAAATTACTGGCAATATCGTCACTTGGTGGTTTGAAAGGCCGTCAGTACTGGGGGAATACGGAACGCAGGCCTCTGTGACATTAACCTGAAAACGTCTTGTTGCCATTCTTGAATCATGCGATGTAAGAAGAAATGATGGAGACCCACAGGCACGACACATGTACCTGCAGAGGCTTAGTTAGCTGAGAAACCTTGGAATTTTGTGGAATTTTCTTCATACCAAGAATACGGTAAAATTGTAGACAGACTGCTATATTTGTCAGATGTTGATATGGATAGATAGCAGGACAACTGGACTATTTGACCTTTAGTTACAGTTTTCGTCCCTGGGTATGGACGTCTGTCTTCCCATTCCTGCATTCACGTTTGCGAACAACACCCAGAGATGATGATGTGTGTAGTACAGAATAATCAGGAGAACGATAGATAGCTCAGTTGTCATCCTTAACTTATATCCACCACGTTCCAGCGGAGTTGCAGCTCTCGACAGCTCCATGTGTGAAAGACTGAAGAGGACTGAGGAGATTGAGCTGTAGTTGTTTACGATCTGCCATTGTGCGGGACGCTAACGGGGGATGGACTTTGTCCCACCGGGAAGGTTGAGTGACATTGCAGAGGCAAAACCTCTTAAAGGCTCCGCATTTGGCACCATGGTTCAAGTGAACGGAAAACTGTATGTAACGTCATCCATTTTGACACCGAACGGCAACGTGATGCTGTTATTATATATAACAGTTATGGCTGTCCTTTCGGTCAACTCAGTTTCCGGTGCACTGGCTTAGACAGTAGAGACTAAATACACGGTATATAGGTCGGCTCAGGCTGAGCACTGGCACCGCACCAAGAGCTGTCGACTCCTGCCCCGGGCCGTGTTGCTGTCAGACAGAACTGTTGAACTGGGGCGCTTTACCCAGCGCGAGAGTGATCCATAATAAACCCGACGCCCTGGGGCCTGACCAGGTTGAACAGGCAGCAAGGGTCTTCGTGATAGATGAACTCCAACAACTCAAGCAGTGGAGACAGGACAGTACGAAGAGAACTTTTTTTCGGATACCATTGTCTCATGATGATTAAATGATTGTGAAGGAAAATCATCCCTGGCGTCAGGACATAGCCTGGGTGCCATCCGATTTTTACTCGCTCGCCCCGTTAGAAATCGGATGGCACCCAGGCTAGTCAGGACTGTCAGCTACACGCCGCACCTGCATTGTGTAGCCAGTCCTACATTCAGTGTCCAAAATAAAGTGGCATTACTTGTGACGCCGATATCGATGTTTTCTAAACGTCAAATGAATAACAAACAAACCTATTGACGAGTCGATGAAGGTTACACATCCAGGTAATGAGATACACAAGAACACAGTTACTCAAGCAATTGGATAGATTTAGAAATTCAGTATCCTGTCAAAACCTATCTAGTTGCTTGAGTAACTGTTTTCTTGCGTAAAACTATTAACGTAATGTTATTCTGAGAACATTTAACATCTTTAACATCTTTATTGCATTCTTACAAATGTACATCGGCAAGGGGGATCACAACTGCTTCCCCCTGAATTGGGTACAATTTCTCACATCAAAAATGTAGTCATAAGTCTATAAAAAGACATACAAAAAAAGGGAACTCACGGCAGTTATTCTCGTCAGACCTGTCCTGGCAATCAGCATCATCGTCACACTGGTAATCAGCAGGGATACACTCCCCGTCATCACAGGTGAACTGGTCAGCATCGCACTCCAAAGACGTCGCTGCAACAAACAAGGGAACAGCGTGTGAGTTTAACGGTATAAACACCTCCATGGTATTAGCAAGGAGATTTAAACTGAATGAATCTCCTTGATTCAAATTGAATCTCCTTGGTATAAGGTAGAGTGGATTCATTCATCAAGCTAACTAATATCTATACACTGCAACCGTCCCTCAGTAAGACATCTGGAGCCGCATAGTTCCCGTTTAGAACTTAGTCAGCCTACGAAGTTCTCACTTTTATACCTTTCCAGTGCATATCGCCCTGGTACATGATACCATATGTAAATAAAGGAAAGTCCGTCTTTTTCGAGGTGTTACGACAGGCTGAATAAGGGTTCTAAACATGTGAGTTTTAAAGTTTAACATTACATGCTAGCAATGGCTTTTAACAGCATTGCTTTCCCCACCTGAACAGGTACACCTGTCATCAGGACAGACAGGCAAACATATATGACACTGCACAGATATATGTACGTCACAGCAAAACACGATCTGCTCTTGCAAGTAACAACACAAGGACGCCACTGCAACAGAACAATAACGAATATTTTGGACAGAAGCAATCGGTCCGAGGCGAGGTAGAAAAGCCGTGTGCCCGAAAACACCACCTTGATTGATATTGCTCTATTACGAAACGTTGCCCTCACAGCTGCTACATATACATGTAGTACTACTATTTATACCATTATAGCTTTTCTTGCTTTACTTAGTGCAGGTACAGATGGAACAGAAGTATACTAGAAAGACTCAACAAAACCTATTACACATTCAACAATACAAGCATTGGACGCATTCTCAAATGAATGGAATCCATGTTACTTAGTACTTGAGTGCACTGATGTGTCACAATAGACTACGTTGAGAAACATATTGAGACCTAGATTTTGCTTGGACCATCAACATGTTCTGTTCATGTAAAGAATTATCCTGAGGTCAGATTCAGACCAATGGCAGACATTGCTGCGTGAATCCGATACGAATGCTAGGAAGGCATAGATAAATCCCAGCTTAACATTTACCTTAGGTCATTTCCGCCGCTTCGCCTAGAGTTACAGATATACTACCGACCAGCACGCTGTTACAAACATACCACATGATTCTTAAGTTAACCCTATCCCAAGGTATGTGACCCACAGAAATTTTCTGTGATATCTTTAGTCCGTCTAGCACCACGAGACACTTTCTGGCCTTTCATTGGCCAACGCGCAGTTTGTTAATTAAAAGAAGGAAACGCATTGGTAGTGTAAAATGTTTTGGAGTGGGGTGTTGACCTATATTAATGTTCGTCTGACTACACAACATCCAAGCAGATTATACAGTGGCACTTCTGTGGCTAATGGACACTCCTCTGGCCAGTGGATACTGCCTTGGCCCTTGCCACCGTATGATCTGCTTGGAAATTACAATATCTACAAGCTATCTCATTGAGAACGGAGAAAAGTGACAAACGTATCGTGTCAGTTAGCGACTGACATAGCTACTAAGCTCTCCTCAGTACACCTCCCCCATTAGCCTGGGTGTATATCAAGTGTGGCAGCAGGAGTTTGTTTGTATTGGCAAAGAAGGTCAGTGATGATGGAGGGGGGGACAGTATGAAGCATTGTCAATCTGGTAGGTACAATAACCAACAAGATGAGCTAAAGTGGGATCTTCTAATACCTAGGGACATTAGCTCTATTCCCGCCTGTACAATCAAGTCACATGTAGTTGACAGTATCAGTCAACATCACATAGCAAGTGAAAATCTGTGCAGCCTTCCTGAAACTGGAGGAAACTGGACACTGGAGGTATTTAAGTCATAAAAATCCTCATCCAAGCTTTCCCTCACTGGCCTTGCTTGCTGTAGATCCTTGCTGTAAAATTTGTTGGACACACACGCCCCTCCCATATCCTCATCAGACCTGTACTGTCAATGCTAGGAGATAAAAATCCCCATCCAAACTTTCCCTAACTGTAGATCCTTGCTGTAAAATTTGTTGGACACACACGCCCCTCCCCCATCCTCATCAGACCACCCGTGCTGACCCCTGCCTCGTAAATTTATGTTCCTCCTTCTTCTTCACGCCCGCTCAAAGTTCCCACCACAGAATCGTGATTTAATACCAAACACGCTCTAGTCAGGAATGCCTCGGAGAATGCCTTGTTATTCTTGAGGAAGTCATCGGCTGTCGGCAAGTCGGAGACCAGGTCACGCCCACGTCACAACAATCCCTCATTACAATGCACACAGTCACTCCGAGCTATGGAAAGCCAAAGTAGCACAAAGCTAGGTTTACTATATATTCATTGGTTGGAGTGTGCAAATTGGAATTCACCAGTCTTCTGATTAATTCCCAATAATAAGCCCCATAATAATGAATTTGAACTTCTAACTCTAGACATTGTTTAAAACTATCTAGTGACGATGCCCCTACTGTACTTGGTGGCAGCGAGTTCCACTCTACGATAGTTCTAGGAAAAAATGAGTTTTTGAACACCTCAATCCTTAGTTGATAACTCTGGTACTTGAAGGCATGACTATTTCTTGTTCTTTTCTGAGCTGGTATTAGGTACTTGGTAGTCATACATTACATTCCACTTTGTCCAAACAGCAATATAAAAGGATGTTATAGAGTTCCTAATCAAACCACACGTTTCCTGTGTAGTGCACCCCCGCCTGTGAACTTCCAGATGAAGTTAATCGCCTTATCGTGTTGTGTCAACTCAGTTGCCGGGCTGTCCTGCATGTCCTTAGCGGCCCGGCCAGCTGCAGGATGTTACAACTGACACGTGTGCACACTGTTGGGTAACCAAACGGGCTTGAATTGTAGGCAAACATGCACCGAGTATGTATATTGATAGACTCCACCTTCCTTAAGTGGGTATGGATGGCAGAATTCGGCAAAAATAGGGTGACCAATTATTCTCCCTGTTTGGCTGAATTTTACTGTTTTGGAACGGATGAGGAAATATGTCTGATATTATGTTTACTAACAATGCTTAGCACATTTTCGTCATCATTTCATACTTGAAGAGTTTGAAATAGCCCAAAAACAAGCTACATGAGGAGTCCCTTTGTATTTTTTTGGTTCCACCAATAAATAGCTAGAACCTGGATACGATACGACACAAGCAACCGTTTCCATCAGCGACATCGCATTTTTGCCTCACAGATATCAGTATGTCTTTCTGTGACGATGAAAATATAATAGTTTCAGCAAACCCTTTTAAAGATTACGGGGTAAAGTTAAGTTGCTTGTAGAGTCCATTCCAAGTCACCGTGCGGGTGTTTTTTGCCATTGTTAAGATTTAATTTAATATTTTATTAATAGTTGCAAGGGACATCTTATGTTTTACAAACATTTCGAACTTGTTCTTTACTTTCTAAACAATTTCCGTAAATTACAAAACATTCGAAATATTCTAATGGAACCGCACTGCGACAACATGTGCAGCCGGGAACATGCCGCATGATTGGGGGAGGCAGATTCAACATGGCGGAACCTCCATGTTTGTTTGGCCTTGATCCTCGCCACCACATGCTGCACCCGGGCGGTGTCAGGACTCAAACAAGTTTGTGCCAATTTCTGTCTTCCCTCCGAGAGTCTAATCTAGCTGGAAGAAGTGTATTTACATTGCGCATCATGGCCTCGGGGTGAATGGCGAACAGGCACGTGGCTACCCCTGACGAGACGCCTGACCTGAATTTGGAGAACAAGAAGTGTCTTTAAAGTTGAGCGGCCCTACCTGGGAGGCTGCAGCTTGGATTTGTTATCTACAGTCAAAGCAAAGCAAGGGTCTACACGAGGCATATGTCTGCTTTGTGGTTGAGATTAAGCAGTGTTGAATTGGACCTTGGTGCGGCATGTCTGTTCATCATGTGCCACCAGTGCAACAACCCTTCTCTGTTGAGGCCGTCAGGTCGGTACTGGATGCAGGACATGTTTATACAACATCCTTTGTTTACTTACCACAAAACAAAGGGTTCTTTTCCCTCTTGGTACAAGACAAAACCCTACGTCGCGAGTTAGGATATTTTAGAATATCTACATGAGTATTTATTTGCTGCAATCTATACAGTGAGTAAGCAAGCAATGGTTGTGTGGGATAGCCTGGGTGCCATCCTCCGTAGTTTCCGCCGGCTCCCCAATGTCGCTGGCCACCACGGAGGATGGCACCCAGGCTATATGTGGGAAAGAGTTAGCGAGGTAACCACATCGTGACAATGTCACCTTATAGCCAGACCCCGACACATTGGATTGGAACATCAGAGAGACGAGTGGGCTTGGTGGGACCGTGTTTACTTTGTTAGCTGATCTAAACATTAAGTAGCCTGGGTGCCATCCGATTTTGTAACGGCCAGCCCGAGATTTTTTTCGGGCTGGCCGTTACAAAATCGGATGGCACCCAGGCTAAACATTAAGGGCATCGACAAAGAACTAGTCAATGTACTTTCCCACCCCCTTCCCCGGTGTGGAAGCTCGTGTAAACAAGCTCACCGTGATCGAATGATGACTTACTTTCCCTTACACCCATGAGCCGAAGGCACAAGGTCATTCCTAAGCCAGCCAACCAACGGGATAAATCTTAGTAACTATCAGCTGAAATGCTCCAGACGTTAATGGAAGCAAGCTAGTTCTGGGTACTGTAGTCAATGGCTCGAGCTCGCATGACCAAGTTGTTAAATGATGATTGAAAGTCTATAAGTTTTCGGATCTTGAGTGTTAACATACCAGATTTTATACTGACCGATCACATAAGAAAAACTAAGCGGACAGTGCATATATATTGCTATCCAAACACTGACCATGTTACTGTAGACATTAGGGCAAGCGAAAGTCGGAGATGGCAGAATTAGTCTTAACTATTAAAAGAGGCTGGGCTGAAGTACAGACATCAGATATGTGTCCTTGCTGCCACGGTCAAATAAATATCCACATGTCAAGTTTCAAATCAAGCTATCGGGACCATGTCAGTGGCAGCTTCCGCAAGGCATCTGCTTTGTATTAACTGGGCAGCTAATTATTTTCACGAAATTCCAGAAACAGAACAGATTCCTCTACTTTTGTCAGCTCAAGGAGGTCTCCCGGACAGGTAGATCTCTTCTTTCTCTGCCGCCACGTATCCAAAGTGTAGGCGTTGTAGCTTTGCCATACACAATTATACTTCCCAGTTTACAATCTTGAGGTAGAAGCTGGATTCAGTTTGGCAGAAGCTGTCGGAAACCATGTTCACAAAATGCTGCAGCTGTGGACTCACCAGAACGATTTATCGTCAGTTTTCCTGCTTACGGCAACTGTACCCTTTTGAAGCTCAGGGCATAAATATACCGACACATATTTCACTACTTTACATCGGCACTTGTCTAATATTCAACGTTCCAGTGCACCTTCCAATCCAGCCCGTGAAATATATCATATTTTGACCTTCCGCGGATTTGTTTGTTTCTTTCGCATAACCGGTAAACCGCCTTCAGGCGTAACACACCAGTTTCGTTCATGTTAAGTACAAGTTGCGTAAGACCGGACTGTAAGGTTTGAACCACTCACACCGGGAAGGACCCCTACTCTTTTCGTGTGGCGGGATCTTTAACGTGCGTGGGGTGTGGCCCTCCCCAAACACGGGACCTCCATTTAACGCTCTATCCGAGGGACGTCCCTAACCAAAGCTAGGTACTCATTTACACCTGAGTGAAGTGAGGAAAATCGTGTTAGGCACCTTTCCCAAGGGCGCAAGATCGGTGACATGGCAGGATTCCAACCCGGGATACGCCTACGTGGGCGATTAACACTCGGTGTAACATCTGAACCTGTTGTCTGTCCCCCCGTCAACGGCCCCTGTTCTACCTGTCACCAACAGTTACACCGGACAAATCTCCTTTATAGCGCCCGGCGTCCTTCATCTCACATGCTCACCATTCCTGGAAGCCCTGCTTCCTCTGTACATGTCAGATAGCCTCCACCTAGCCTTCCTACGGGGGTACGGATTGTAGAATTTGGTAAAAAAAAAAGGGAAATAGTTTGCCAGGAGAGTCAGTCCACCGGAGGGTTAATTTCCCCCTTCTAACTGCGCGGGCAGTGGCTAAACTCCCCTAGTCAGTTATTCTCCCTATTGGCTAAATTTTGCTTTTTTCGAACCCGCGTTGTAAGTCTGGTGGAGACTACATGTCAGAAGTTCACACAAAAACTCTACTCTTATACTAGATCCGATCGGAGTAGGACTTAGAATCATCGCAAGGGGAGTGAAGATACAAGCAACCCGCAGGCACAGAGTAGCCTCTACCAGGCTTCGGGAAACGGCTGGAAATAGTAGAAATTGGCTAAATAGACAGATAACACGCCAGTGGAGTTGGTCCGCGAGAGAGTACAGTTTGCCGCGTCCAAAATGTAATCTCTAGCGGACCAACTCCACTGGCGTGTTATCTGTCTATTTACTTTAGCCAATTTCTACTCTTTCAGCTGCCTCCCGAAGCCTGGTAGAGGCTAGGCACAGAGTACCCCAGTTGCTTTTTTTCCAGTAAGGGTCATGGGAGGGGTCAAGAGATGATTACACAAGAGTGTTGAGAGAAGAAGATTGCTAAAGGCAAAGACCTACGATTGGGGGAAAATTGACTTCCATTTCACTTTGTGTCGAAAGCTTTCAACAACAGAATCTTATTAATTCATTAATTATTTCCTAAGAAATAACGAGTGTTCAGCTATAAGCATAAACTATGCGTCCCGACGTCTCTCTCGTTCAGAGGTGTCGTCACATTTTTTACTTAATTCCCGAAGTACGGTAAGGTGAAAGACAATCTCCTTGGGAAGAGATAAGAAAGATCAAGGTGAACTCCCCGGAGACCCGGGGAATGGATGGAAGTAATTAACGAGTGGAAAGGGTTTAATGGGCAACATTCCTGCAAGTTCGTTTGCACCAAGAATAGCACTATCAAAAAGAACGGAGAGGTGTTGGGAAAGGGGTCCTAATGCCCTGCACTGTTGCCACTAATATATATTCTGTACGTAATTTCCCCATACATATACTCTGTACGTAGAATGATTTTATTCATACATGTATTTAGTTTTGTTCGTAGTCATAGTTGACCATCCAAAATCCCTGTACGTACTTTTTGTCGAGACAAGAAAGAATTGCTATTAAAACATTCCGGTACACTTTCTATAGGAATGCTGCCTAATAAAACATCGGTAGTCCAGAAGCATGTCCTCTCTAACAAGGCATTAGTGGCGGAATGACTGGATGATTGTACCAATCACGTTAGCTCACAGTCAATTGATAATGGTACTATGATAATGGAGTCGCAGTTGCATGCATCATATGACAATCAAATAGTACGGTACATTTTTCGAGTCCTTCGGAGTGAGCTAACCCAGTTGGTCCGTCGTAGCCTCCTGTGCAGACTTTTCTAGTTACTCTCCAAGCAGAGGTTTGGGTTTTGGCTTATTTTGGGCGTGTTTTAAGGTTGTTTTTTTTATCGGGCTTTCTTTTTTGCGCTGGAATAAAAATAAAGATGCCAGTGCAAAAAAGAAAGCCCGATAAAAAAGCATAAAAACACGCCCAAAATAAGCCAAAACCCAAACCTCTGCTTGGAGAGTGTTTTCTAGTGGCATATGTTTGTTTGTAGGAGCACGGTTGTTACTTTTCGCTGGGAGAGCTCACGGTATCGGGGGGATAGCTGTAGCCTCCACCAGGCCTTCCTACGGGGGCAATCTCAAAGCAGATCTTGGGGTTGGGAAATGGATTCTGTCTGGCCAATTTGATACTGTATTTTTCCCTATTTTCTTTTGCTACCCAACCCCAAGATCTGCTTGGAGATTACTACGGGGGTACCAGTAGAATCAGTCCGCGGGAGGTTTAATTTCGCCCTCCGAAGCGGCCAGTTAATCCCAAGGCGGCCAATCTCCCTATTAACGTTATAGCCAGCGTAGTTAGTCTGGTAGAGACTAGGATAACTGTATCGGGGGGATAGCTGTATCAGGGGGAGGGCTGTATAGGCCGATACACAGCTATCCCACGATATACTAGACCCCCCCCCCCAAAAAAAAGAAACCTCCGCGCTCATCGAAATAATGTGGACACCCAAATAAAGTCAAAGTCAAGTCAAAAGGCGCTAGAAAAGTCTGCACAGGAGGCTAGTCCGAGTAGTCGGATCGGATGCCTGTGTCTGTGAGGACTCGGTGGTGTCAAAGGGCACGCTGCCCTGCATCCATCTCTCCGCTTCCATGTATCACACGGGCTCGTGAAAACTCCCAGCCTGTTGCCAGATCAAATAAAGACTGGAGAACTTAAAGTGTATCCACTTTAACAAATATTTACCGCATCTTAACTGCTATATGTACTACACCACCCGTCCATGTTGATACAGCATTTGAAACAGCCCAGGGGGATCACAACTTGAATACCGTACTAGACAATTCTTTGAGTTGCAAACTAAAGACGATTTGGTGGGAAATATGTGTAATTTGTTTTCCACAGAAGTCGACTCAAAGTGTCCTACTCACGAAACTGTCAGTGTCCACTACCTATGGCAGTTGGGAAGCCAACTACATATCGATGTATTGTAGGAGGGAAGATGACCGGGTACCTATGTAACTAAGTGTTACAGCTGTCTTTCTTAAAGGTGTAAATTGCGTTCTAAGAGACAAGAAAAGCGACGTTGATGTTCACGTAAAGTACGTAAATATACATTTTTGCCTGATGTAAACAGGAAGGTAGTTACGATATGGGACAAGGTACCCGGGTAAAGTCGGACGTACCGCCAGGGCATCTTTGAGGTCGTTGTCACCCTTTGGCAATCTAAACATCTGCAAGTGACATATTATACCTTATAAAATACATAAATAGTCAATTGCATAGCACATGCATCTAGAACAATAACGAACGAAGACATAAACATTTGCGACACTTACTATCAAGCTGTATACAAAACATACTATAAACAACAAAAAAGACAAAACGTTTGCCTCTTGACATTTTGATTAAGTAATTGAGGTGACCTACATGTAAAGGCCAGGACAAATATACAAAAGTGATCTGGACAAATAATAGGTTACGAGGGGCAAAAATGCAGGAAGCATGTCTACACAGATACACACACAGCCATGTCAGTACTAAATACTGAGCGATACTCATAATCAGCAGCAGCGCAGACATTGCAAGCCATGCCATGAACAGGCGGAAACCAAAAGCACACGTGTTATTCTTTCGCCATCCCTGCAGGGATCTCTGTAAGATTCTATCCTCCATCCGTGGACTTGATTTAAGACCTGTTAGAGGTACAGACGGATGCAGTCAATCAGTCAAGATCGTGTTCGATAACAGCTTAGATACAGACCAGTCACGGCCAGACGTGCTGTTCGACCCTGCTGCAAGGACATAGCCTCTACCAGGCTTCGGGAAGCGGCTGGTAAGAGAAGAAACTGACCAAATAGACAGATAACACGCCAGGAGAGTTGGTCTGCTAAAGAGTACAGTTTGCCGCTCCCGGCTACTCTTTCCAGCCGCTTCCCGAAGCCTGGTAGAGGCTAGCAAGGACCTAGCCTGGTGTCCAAACCTATTTTAGCTGCCGAGTCTATTTTCTTCCTCTCCAATCCTCTGTTTGCGGAGAGGACGAAAGAAACTCGGCAGCTATTAGAAATAGGTTTGGACACCAGGCTAGTAAGGGCCCCCAGATTGTGGACTAGAGCTAATTTGCTTTTTTGTGAGACTTTGAAGACTGGAGCAAAACCTTCTCATACTTTAGTGTCTCGCATTTTAGTACAAATGCAGCTTTTTTATGAGAGAGTGAAGAAAAAACTGGGGTAAAACCATCTCATACTTTAGAGACACGCATTTTCGTACAAAAGCAGCATACAACAAGCCAACGCTGGTAGCTGGGTTTAGCCGATACTAACTGCAGACACCGTGCGCACTCCAAAATGTTTAACCAAGGAGGTTAGAGGGAACCCCTCTAACCTCCTTGGTTTAACAAGCAATGGTTACGACGGATATGTGTTACACAAGCACGATATGAGACGAGCACAAGGCGTGCCGACATGCCTGCGGATTTCTACTTTGCAAACGAACTTTGTGCGGATGGGGAGACGCGGGAAGACGAGAAACGGAGACTGGTAGTACATCCAGCACACACATATCTGACTTACTCCTGGCGACCACTTGTATACATTCTGATCCGCAGCCGTTAAAGCAGCACTTCTCCCCTCCCCTGCAGTCGGCGTCGATGTCGCAGGTCCGGTACACCCTGGGTCTGCGCAGGCACTCGTCAGCCGTCAGACTGGGCCGCGGACAGGTGCCGGGTCTCTTCCCGAATATTCCTGGACGGTGAAGCGGTGTGTTTGGTACACGGGTAGACAGAACGACCGCGCGCGTTACGTGTCCCTTTATAGTAAATACCCAGCTCTATTTGATAGTACAATACATACATACATACATACATACATATCCGGGCTTTGATTATTCTGCTGTCGGCTTCCCTGTCTCAGGGGTGGGCAGCAGTCGGCTAGACTGGACTCCATGTCTCCATGCGACCCTGTCCTGTGGGTCAATGTTGGACAGTCCACACATTCTAACCTCTAACCTAATGTCATTTTGGATGCACTCCATCCATGTCTTCTTTGGTCTACCACGACCTCTGTTGCCTGGTAACTATAAGTCTGTGATGGTGTTGATGCCACTGGCACGCTTAATGTGTACAATGTACAAGAAAAACGTATACATGCGGATTTGAAGGTGAACTAAACTAAAGCCCCTGTCACACATTCAGGACCTTCCCACGACTTTGCTCCCGACCACTCCCCAACCAGCAAGGTCGGCGCTGGGTCGGGAGTAGCCTGGAATCCATCCTACTCTAGTTCCAGTTCGCTCCTCTGATCGCAGCTAAGAAGAATATGACGGCTGGCGCAGACGACTTTTACCGACTATTAGGCAACCTCGCCGACCGATGGTCTTGCTCACGACTAATGTACTTCCAACCAAGGTTTGGAGAAGGTCGGGAGGCCATGTTCGGCTATGTGAGACCAGTTGTTGAAAGCTAACGTTATGATTGTGCCCTGAGCCGTTTGTTTCACTAAAATGCCTTAAACGGTTCTTTGTTTTGTAATTTCTGTATACATGTACAGTCCGAGTACTAGTATATGCCTTCGCCTTTAAAACTGCAGTTGAACATGATGACGTCACAGGTTTTAATCCTGACTGACAGGGCGTACCCAAGTCGCCTGCCGACATTTTGAGATGTCCGATCTGCCATAGGAATATATATATATATATATATATATATATATATATATATATATATATATATATATACACATGCTACGTCATGAACATCCATGTACATTCAATTTTCAAATTTGAGACTACCACGTAACGTTATATATATATATATATATATATATAAGAGAACAAGAAAATTGAATGTACATGGATGTTCATGACGTAACAGGTATCTCGTACGTTTGAAGTGAACGTTTCATGCTTTCCGAATGTGGCGACGAGACCAGCCAAGTGTACAGGAAAACTTACAATCTGTTATAAACAGCGTCATCCATCCAGTACTTTAACATACAGTACTTTACAGTGTACATCCAAGATGGCTTATGTGTTTTGTATCATTGAAATATAAGGGTCCGGATCTGCTTGGAGATAAACTTTTCTCCTGATTTACATTCGGCTTCCGCCCGCTACACGATTTCCTAACCCTGAGGCCCCAGATCCCTAGGGGGGGGGGGACCAATGATGTGCTAATGTGTGGGGCCAATTATCGCTAGTCTTTCTGTAAACTGTGAATGTATCCAGCAGTCACTGTTTACACTATAAGACTAGCGATAATTGTGACAAATCAGCGCGATTCCAGTTTTAAGTCTCACCCTGGCGGACCTGCCGTTATCGCCTTGTGGACGTGTGGCAAGAATTGTAGCGAAAATGTGGCGAAGACATGTATCAAGCCACGATAAACTTTATAAGGAAACTGTGCTCCCTCCCCGAAGACAAGATCTAAAGGCGCCAAGCAGGCTCGACGTTCCGTCAAATGATAGGTTATCTCGATGGGATTTTATGCTACTCTCCAAGCAGAGGTTTGGGTTTGGGGCTTATTTTTGGCGTGTTTTTAGGCTTTTTTATCAGGCTTTCTTTTTTCACTGGGTAGAAACAAAATTTCAGTGAAAAAAGAAAGCCCGATAAAAAAGCCTAAAACACGCCAAAAATAAGCCCAAACGAACCCTAAACCTCTGCTTGGAGTGTAGTTTTATACTGTGGATGACGTCCTCAAGTCACCGAAATTTTTTAATATATTTATCTGGCGTTAAATTTGACGGGAAGAAAGCCAGTTTCCATCGTAATTTTACGACGAAATATGGATGTAAAACGACGACAAAAGTGTCGATGATCTAATCTCTCCAAGCAGATGTTTTGGTGGCTACAAGACAGTATCAAATTTCATTGGCAAGAGAGTATCAAATTGGCAGGGTAGTATCCAATACGCGAAAAAAGATACCGGTACGTATGGAAAAAAAAAGAAAGCCCGATAACAACGCACAAAAGACGACAAAAATGGGCCGAAGGCTAAACCTCTTCTTGGAGGGTACTTAGTATTGGTACTCTTGCGTTATTCACGCAATGGTGCAAAACTTCCTGCATGGACGACATCCATACAGACGACATCCATACACATGCATTGGGCCGGCCGCTGCCACACCGTGCACAGCTGTTGTACAGGCCCGGTCCGCAGATCGCCTATCGGCAAAGCTCATACCACATCCCCGAAGAGACCCGCGTGGTGCATGTAAAACCGGCTTTTCCACCAGCCAAAAACAAACACGTAAATCCGACCCGTGTCATTCCCTAATTGTATTGGCACAACAAAACGACAGGCCGGCGATGGCTTCTTTACATGATCTTACATGTGATTTGGTTCTACCATGGAACCTCCATGGTTCTACCGAGGAGGTTTTAGGCTAGGTTCTACTGTGATGTTGGCGATTTATCGTCTCTGTTTTTACTATAATGCGAGGAATGCGGTGGAATTTAAATTATGTATCGTTTGACCACAGCAGGTCTTCAGGGGCCTGTGAGCGAGGCTTCCCTACCCTATAATTTACTATCTGCAATGGTCTGGGAGCGAGATTATCTCTTTTTTTTCGGAGAAGCAACATCTAATAGCTTGCGGGTTGGATACTCTATCTGCTATAGATTAGTGCTGGCTTCGCGGAACTTCGTGCGGCACATGAAACAGCGACAGTTTGCAGCTTGACAAGAGAACAAGCCTGAGTGCCATCCTGGTTGGCTTTCCGTGTCTGCCATGCTGCGTCTTTATACGAACTTACTGTCTTACAAACTCTTTTCTCTCCTCTCGAAAGGGGTGAGTATGGTAGTCTCTACCAGGCTAACTGCGCTGGCTATATAATAGGGAGATATTTGCCAGGGGAGTTTGGCCGCCTTGGGGTTTGACTGGCTTCGGAGGGGGAAACTAACCCTCCGGCGGACTGACTCTACTGGCCAGCTATTCCCTTCTTTTGCCGAATTCCACGATCCGTACCCCCGTATGGAGGCCTGGTGGAGGCTACGAGTATGGTACTAGCCACGGAGAAGCAACTAGGAATGGCATCCAGGCTAAGCCTCCTCGTCTTTTCTTATGGCAAGGACTCTGGTGGGTGAGGCTACCTCTCCTATAAAAGAACAATCGATGGATTGGGAGAGAGACTGCCCTAATTAAAGGATAATTATCTGTTGTCTGTATACATGCCCTGAGAGCGAGACTATCCTCCCCGCTGTGGCGTGCTCATCAATTATCGCGCCTGGTGCTTGTGTGTGTTTTTCTTTGACACGGGCGAAAATGAATTGTTTGGAAGTCCAAGTGGGGCCACGGTCGGTTAACAAACACCTGGAAGCGACGACGGATGTACGAAAATTTTGTCTGGTCAAGATCACACTAGGGGAGTAATCTTCAAGGAGATCTTTTGGTGGGTGCAAGGCAGTATCAAATTGACAAGACAGTATGAAATACGTAAGGTAGTATCCATTCGTATGTTTGGCTGGCGCCGGCGAAAAAGATACCAGTACAAAAAGAAAGCCCGATAAAAACGCCTAAAAACACGTCAAAATTAAAAATAAGCTGAAGCCCAAACCTCTGCTTGGAGAGTACTACTAGGGCGGTTGGATCATCAATGGATGGGACATGGGACGTAACACGTGTTTCAGTGTCCATACATATTTGTTTAACAACCTGCAAAACTTCCGAAACTGGCACGTTTGGGCCCAGTATAGCCTCTTGAGCATTTGATATGATTTGGGTACAAGTCGGCAGTGCACACTGATTGCGGCTATTGACCTATTTCGGTACAACTCAACTTGAGGTAGAATGCTGGTCGCCAACTTTCAGTACGAATCGCGTGATGCGCGGCTGCGTTGGACAAGTCGGACCGCTTCCTTCGCGTTTCTTTTTTTTTCGAGACGGTTTCCCTCCGTCCATCTGGATCCAACTAAGGTCCCAGACACGACGGTACCTCGTCAGGCCGCCTGCCACGAACCGTAGCCAAGTTTGAAGAAAAAATTAAGGACCGACGCGCCGGGTATATCATCCATGGATCAAACGGAAGGGAACCTGAAGAAAGTCAGATTCGGGTCAGACGGATTTCCTCGCGCAGAATTGTTAGGAAATGTTGATAGATGCCGGTGATCCGTCCGAATGTTTACACCGCACGTTGTCATTTTGCGGCCTTCCGTTCCTGTCGTGGCGGAAGCAGCAAGCCGGGTCTGCATTTCATAATAATTGGACCAGCCTGGCCTCTTTCTGATCGGGCCGGAGACCGCAGAAAGCAGCAGAGTTATGCAAAGACTGTGACACTGGTGTACCAAATACCGCCAACAGAGCAGCCAGCACAGCGCAAACAAGGTGTAATTATTCCCCGGCCGGTTTTACATCACACAGAAATGAAATTAGAACATACGCGCTAAAAGCGATTGTAAATGGCTCCATATGGAGTATGCAAAAAGCTAGAAGACTTCTCAAGAGACAAATTTGCTCCTATGAATAACTAGCATCTATCCCCACGCACGTGGACATAATGTTTAAATAGACTTACCGCAATTCTCTTCATCACTATCGTCAGGGCAGTCCGGTGTACCATCGCACTGCAGGATGGACTCGATGCAGGACCCGTCTCGACACTCGAACTGCGACGGTCCGCATGGAGTCTGTGCCACCGCCGTCCCCACCGCCAGGGCCACCACCACAAGCCACAGGGACTGTATTCTCTGTATCCTCATGGCTCACCTTTTACACACACACACACACCTGGTCACACTGGTCCAAGTTTTTTTTCCTGGCTGCGGAACAAAAAAAAGAAGATCCACCCAAACTGACCGGCTCAGAGCTGTCACCGCGCTGGACTCTGTGCCAAGTCTGAACTTCGCTGGCTGCTAGCTGCGCTCCTCGCTCGGGACGCCCTTCGTGCCAACTGTGCCAAGTGATGCTGACGTATCAGCCCGCCGTAGAGCACCACGGGTAAGGACATGCTAATCGCCTAGAAGGAGGAGGGAGTGGGGAGGTTTGCACGGGACAACAGCGCGTAATCTCCAAGCAGATCTTTTGAGGGTTGCAAGACATTATCATGGCAAGACAGTATCATTGGCCAGGCAGGGCAGTATGCATTTGGCTGGCGTAAAAAAAGGTACCAGATCAAAAACAAGAAAGCCCAATAAAAACGCCTAAAACACGTCAAAAATAAGCCGAAGCCTACTAGTATTTAAATCTCAAGTTAGGCAGTAGTGGGAGCAAGTTGGCCTTGAGTTGAAAAAGTAAAGTAAAGCGTTCAACCCCAGACCAAGGACCTTAACGTTATACAGTGTCCTTTATGAGACTGAGGAGGAAGCATGGCGATTTTTCGTTAGCTACTTGTGCTTTGCTACAGCTCGCGTTTATACCCAACCACACCGGGTCACCCCTACTCTTCTCGACAAGTGTGCTGGGTTCTTTTACGTGTTGAACTGCCATTACAAAATCACTGTGGAACTTTCGGCAAGGCTAGAAGCCTAAGATACTGAGTGTAGAGAAAACGAGTAGAGTACTTTCAAGATATTTTGCTGTTCATCCGACCATAACTGAACACGCGGCAGGTGACTCCCGTGCAGTGATGAACAGTGATTTTGCTTCACTTTGTCGGCCATTGGCTTGTTGGCTTTTCTTCTTCTTTCTTCTAACATTTTAGAACATATGAAAATCCTTTCACGCGAGGGGTGGTCTACCGTAATGATCGGAACAACAACAGGTGAAAGGAAAACTTGGCCAAAGAAAGAAATGAACGGTTTGTTGTTTGTTTGTTTGTTTGTTTGTTTGTTTTTGCTTTATTAGGATCCCCATTAGTGGTACGCAGATTTCACACTATTATTGTAATACAATTAAATAAAATGCAAAGAACAAAAACGTATACAATACAGTTATGACATGATGTGGGGTCGTGTGGCGCAACGACAGAGTACTCGACTCTGAACCAAGAGGTCCCGGGTTCGAGTCCTGACATGCCACCGACCTTGTGCCCTTGGGAAAGGCACTTTACACGACTTTCCTCACTTGACTCAGGTGTAAATGAGTATTATGTGTTAGGTGTGCACGCTATCAGCATACTTGCTGCCTGGTGCACACTTTGTATTGTCATGTTACAATTTCTGAATAAATAAATAAATAAATATGACATGACAACTTGTTGTGTATAATTTTCCCAAAAGTGCATGTGATTATGGATCACACAGCAAGACCGCTTCGGGTTCTGTCCGACTGAAAGATCATGTCATGTGACGTCAGCAGCGTAACCATGGTGATCATTGGTGGGTCCGTCCGACCAAGGTCACCGGGATCAAACCTATGGTCGGCTTAATCTCCGCCGAGATTTCCGACTTCCACAGTCGTCAGATCTCCCGGCCGTGACAGTTGTAGCTGCACGCAGCCTGTTTCCTCTAGCCTCGATGCCAGACTGTTCTCAGGGCCAATGCACAGGCCAGTACCAAGTTTAAACCTTGAGAAGTTGTTCAGGGACCTGGGTCTACCTAAGGGTGTCAGTGGCAACAGTCTGGCACCCAGGCTAGCCCTGGAGCCCAGGATCGAGCTAGCCTGTATACTAACCCTGTCAGCAGTCTGGCACCCAGGCTAGCCCTGGAGCTGAGGAGCTGGCCTGTATACTGGCCCTGGCAACAGTCTGGCACCCAGCTTAGCCCTGGAGCCGAGGAGCTATACTGACCCTGGCAACAGTCTGGCACCCAGGCTAGCCCTGGAGCCGAGGAGCTAGTATACTGGCCCTGGCAACAGTCTGGCACCCAGGCTAGCCCTGGAGCCGAGGAGCTAGTATACTGGCCCTGGCAACAGTCTGGCACCCAGGCTAGTTTCCTCCTCCGCGGTGCAGGAAGGGGAACAGGAGACTCGGTCCGAACTTCCCAGGTTCAAGGCACGCCATCCATGAGGGTCTGCATGGGGGGGATCCCAGCAACGCTTGACGGTAAATTTAGTAGGGCTGATAACGCTTAACGGTAAATTCAGGCAGGCCAGCTTGTATGATGTATAAGGCCTTGGGGATGACGTCTTTGGCATGTTCTTTTGTATTCTTGAGGTGCCTGGCAAAACTAGTAGGCTGTTCGCGATTTCAGGGGCAACCTGGCGTTCGACTACGCGATAAGAAGAATTTTTCAATAACGGACAACATATAACGTGCTACGTGGAACTAAACTTAGCCCCACCCGAACTTCTTTCGTGCAAAACCTACCGGGGAGCTTAGCTGGGTCCGGCGGGAAAGAGCTCCTGCCGTCCCGAAGAGAATCCGCCCCAACCACGATAGACTGGATACTAGCAGACCCCCGTCCACCGCACCTGGAACCCGTCCAAACGCCAGTTTTTACACGCTCGATCAGCTGTAACTAAAGAACGCAGCTTTGGACTTATTATCGGAAATTCTAAGATTACAACAGGACGACTTTTAAGTAGTGTTGAATTTGCCCGGTTGCGTGCTGCGGATACATTTGCACGCCGAGTGACCATACAAGAGGAAGCGACTAGAGTCAAGTTTCTCTGTATAAAGTTCTCCTCGTAATGAATGAATGGCCTTTATTGCACGTTTATGCTCTTATGAGCTAAGTACAGGTCATGAGTAAAGCAGAAGTAAAAATTACAGCAGTATCTTACTAAAACTATACGTACTAATGTTAGCTACTATGTACAGGTTCAACTTCTTCTCGCTTCTTAAAACAGTTGTGGATATATGAACATATAGAGCTAATGAAACATGGTTTGTCTAGTTTCATAAGGAATCTAAATTTTTCTGTTCTATCTAAACGTCCGAAGCTAGGCAACTTGTCTTCTATACAAGTAATAAGACTGTTCTCCTGCGGGGTCCAACCTCTTACATTAGCCACTGGGAACCGTTCGGACCAACGGTATTCCAACCTACAGGTTGCCGCGTTCTGGATCTCTCTTGTTATTTTTTTTAGTGTTCAATGCGACATGTCAATAACATTCGCCAACGCATGAAATGTACTGCCTCCTAAAAGTAAAATGCTTTTGTGTACGTCTCAGCACAAATTGAATTTGGGATAATGCTACTCACGTGGACCTTGAGTCCTTGACATGGTGCTTTTTTATTGGTTTTACTGTGTGAGTAGTGATGGACTGTTTGGGAAGTCTGTGTTCCTTTGGCGCGGTAGAGTGTACTGAGAAGCGCAGCGGACTAGTTAGATGTGTTCTGTTCTACATTCGTATCAGGCAGCTTAAAGAATGTTTAGAGTTAGATGTGCAAAGGTGTAACAGGTGCCGCCGCGCCGCGTGCCTGCGAAGCTGGTGTGTTACACCGAGGGGCGGTTATACAGGCTATACAGATATAGATTCAACGCACGTCCCTCAGGAACACTTCTGGGGGTGCTGATGTTTAAAAAAAACATCACTTCAAACATATAACATTAGTTCAGGTCTCAATGCGCTACTCACGTTGCTGTTGCCACGCCTGTTTGTTTACGCGTGTAAACATATGGTGAGTAGAATGCCACTGTTCAGCGTCGCTAACGGCTATTCAGAGAAGCAGCAATTGAGATAAAGGATGTTGACAGTGAATCAGTATAATGAGGTGACTGCATGGCCTCTGAGGGTTTCCCCGATCTTCGTTCAAAACCATACTAGAAGTTAAACTACCTGCCACATTTGTACAACATGAGTGTACAAACTGTATGTTATTGTCTAATGAAAGACAGAGAGAAAAGCAATCTAACTTATGACCGAAAATTGTAACCAAGAATCGGACCAACAAGGTCCTTGATCGGACAAGGTGTTGATCGTTTCCTACGGTGTTCTCAGTGAGACAATTTGCAAGAATGCAGAAGCTTGTTGTGTCGATCGGTACATTTACGTGTCACATCTGTGTCTTATTTCCTTCACTGCTGATAAAACCAAGGAGGTTAGAGAGAGAAGAAGTGTGTTCTGTCCGTACAAATGATATCCAGAGTTTGAGAATGACCACTCGTATTCAGCTTACACAACGGAGGACTCGTATTCAGCTTACACAACCCCTAACCTAACATAGCAGGAATTACATTGGGAATATATGTAAATAAAAGATGACAGGTTTTTACACTCACGTTGTACAAATGTGATTAGGAGGCCACGCTTTTTCTTCCCTGTATAAAATTCAACTACATGTACTAGTTTATTTTCTGTACGATAACTTGCTTTTCTGCCTGTGTAAGTTTGCAGTTTGAAGACTGTTAACATTGTTTGTAAGTCATACATTATAACATATTACACATGTAGCACATTGAGTATGCTCTGATTAATTTATACATAATAAACCTATTTTGGTCTAACTCTACAATAGACTCCTAGTATTTCTCTTGCTACAGAACCAAGCTGCAAGATTCTGCACGAACAACTATGAAAGGGGTGCCAGTGTCGCGGAAATGAAAAGAAACCTACAGTGGGCGTCACTGGAAGACAGGCGAAAAATGTCCAGACTATGCATGATGTACAAAATGACTAATAAACTGGTAGATGTACTAACTACCAAGTACCTCGTACCAGCCCAGAAAAGAACAAGAAATAGTCATGCCTTCAAGTACCAGAGTTATCAACCAAGGTTTAACGTGTTCAAAACTCTAGTCTTGAGTTAGTTAGGTTAGTAGGGTAAAGTTTAAAACCCCACGAAGCATGCGTTCCTGTACCTGTTGTTGTCTGGGACAACAGAGCTAGACTGTCCTGGGACGGGAAAATTGCATGGTGGTCAGAACGCGCTGTTCAACTGGCGACAATTCTATGTAATTACCGTGATTACAGAGCAATTAAACAGGGTATTTTAGCTAATTGCATTTAATTGTTCTGCATTCTTGGTTTTCACGATAACCCTCTCTGGGATACTCCAACAGAAGTCTGTTCATAGCTCGGTTCTCTCTGCTAGTGTGAACCTACTGTCCTAGCCTCTACCAGGCTTCGGGAGGCACCTGGAAAGAGTACAAATTGGCCAAATAGAGAGATAACATGCTAGCCTGGATGCCATCCGATTTTTAACGGCTACCCCGAACAAATTTTTTCGGGGTAGCGAGTGCAAAGAGCCCCGTTACAAAACGGATGGCACCCAGGCTAATAACATGCCAGGGGAGTTGTACATTTTGCCACACCCGTGGATCGCAAAATGTATCGTCTCTGGCAGGCTAACTCCCCTGGTATACTATCCCCTTTACTTTGGTCAATTTCCACTATTTTTCCAGCGATCCGCGGTGCCTGGTAGAGGCTACTACTGCCCACGAGATAGTGTGAAGAAGGTTGCTAGTACTAGTACTTTACACGATGTACACATGTTCCACACTTGTTCGGTAACACAACATTACACAACAGCAGCCCCGCATCTCGTGTCGTCCTACGCGGATTACATGATATCAGCGCGAGCTCTGTCCTCATGGGGACGCGGCGTGCCGAGCATTCCGGCGCCGCGGAGGAAAGAAAGATGCCGTCCTGATAGTAAAGGCCCGAATCGAGTAGGGATATTGGCTGCAGGGCCAGGAGCTCTCATTAGGGCTGGACAGCTGTTGGAAGCATGTTGTGGCCGAAGGGGCGGGGAGGGGCACCTGCCGGTGGAACTGACCCGGGACGCACTTTACACATGTCAGGCCGCCGGCCCGCACAGGGCCTTCCCTGCGTGTCCCCTACTCTCTGTACCAGCCGCACGGGAAACTATTGTCTCTGAGTACAGTGGTCCCTGAGGTTAGCCTCTACTAGGCCTCGGGAAGCGGCTGGAAAGAGTAGAAATTGGCCAAATAGACAGATAACATGCCAGGGGGAGTTGGTCCACGAGAGAGCACAGTTTGCCGCGTCCGAGCCTGGTAGAGGCTACCTGAAGTAGCCTGGTAACCAGACCGGTGTGAGCTCAGCGCTATCTCTTCTGCGCTGGTAGCGTCACCACCGGCCGCCAAACCAGGCCCCAGGGTAGCTTATACAGACGATCGCCTGTGTTTAGTCAAGGAGGTTCCTTGGTTTAGCAAAAGCCGGGGTAGGAAAATCACCCCCAAGCTCCTACCCCCAAGCCGACCCGTAAGGTTTGGTACCCAGGCTATCCCGGAGGATGTAAAGTCGTCCGACCAGAGATCCCGGTGGTAGCCTTGTCAGCAAGCACCACAACTGGCGCTTCTATTTGTACTCGGGTTCTTGTACTGACCAGCCGTAGTGCATTATAAGCCCCGAAAGCCCCCCAGTCGTAAAGCCTGCTTAGAGGCTAGAGGAAGGTGAGACTGGTCGGCCAAGGAGGTTATATTTTTTTATAAGGAAACCCCCTTGGTCGTCCATGGAGTTATAAAAGTTCCTTTTATAACTCCATGGGTCGTCTAAGGAGTAGGGATTATATCAGAGTGTGCCTCCACATTTGCAGCTAGGTACTGTTCACGTCTTATCCAAAATTTTAATCCAAACTTTCTCTACATCCTCTCACGAAGGCTCTTGGTCTTGCTGCCATCACATGTAAAAAGTCCACCCATTTCATCATGTTACGATAGAACAGAACAACTGTGGCATGTGGTAGCGCTGTCGCCTCTTCTCGGCATCATTTTTCTAAGAAATCGGACAGCTGTCGTCCGAATGCCATTTTAGAAAATCGCGTGATTTCCCTCGCAGGTTGTGTTCGGGTGTGAGTTGCAGAGGAATAGGCCTGAGAATCGCGGGGACGTAGCTAGCCTGGGTGCCAGACTGTTGCCAGGGCTACAGGCCAGTTCATCGCCTCCAGGGCAAACATGGTCCCATGGAAATTTTTACCATAGACAGCCCTCAGTCAGGGAGACCCTGAGCAATAGTCTGGCATCCTGGACTACGGTAGCACGATTTCTGCAGGTATGACTCGCGAGCCGATATTATTAGTAAATCCACTTGTACTGGGTGCGTCGAGCCCAACCAGGTCTACCAGTGCCCCCCATCTAATAGATACTTGGTGGTTTTCTTGATAAGAATAACCGACGATACTGTATGTCAGGATAGACGTGAATCTCACCGTGACTTCCAGTCAAAACTTCCAGTTAAAGTTAAAACTTTGGCAGATGAGAACGTATGGCACTAACGTTACGGACTTTACACAGCTGTCTCCTGCATATCCATGATGAGAGGTGTATCACGTCTACAGCCAGTGGTAGGAACAGATGGCAGAAATTTCGTGTGCAGTAATGTCACACAAGGGTCATAAAACTCATAAAGGCTATGAGGGCCCGAAGTGTCCTTGACCTGCTTTCGGCTCGACGTGTCTCCTATTGAATACCTCTATACCGGCATTACGCAAACTAGAGATATTCCTTATCTAGCTGGAAGTGAGAGGTTGCCCTATTATTGCCCTATTGCTAACTTCACCACTTCAGCGCTTTACTAGCTAGCAGCGGCACCAGGCGATCATTACTAGGACTGCAGCAAGTATACTGGCAACTAAAAACCATGCATCACTATAAGTGCAATTATAGTGCAACATGTGTTTATATTGGATCGTGACAGCCTATGACGATCACCTCAGGAAGAAATGCATACTTTAAGTCAGAGAATTGTTGAGACCGCTATAGTAGTCCATTTACACTAGTGTTTACAATAATGGACCACAAGACCGTTTATCTAGACAAATCTCACTCAGTGCAGCTTTATCTTTATTGATACAGACATCAACGGATGATTGAGAAGTAAATCAGCCAAGAAATCGTGTTGTTTTTAATATCGCTTCTTATCAAGAAAACTATCGGCAACCTAACTCTACATACATCCCACAATGCCCCGCGCGGTAACGTCAGGGTAAGGCGACTCTCGTATATTAAACTGAAACTGTAGCCGCTGCCTTTAACGGGCGACAATGCGCGCCGGGGTTTAAGTAACACTCCCCCCAAAAAATGGAGGATTCAGATGCAACCAAGGGGGAACATTCCAGATCGGATGTCCGTCCGACGTTGGAAACGCTCTTTGGAGTCGAGTGAACCCTGTCAAGTCGTCTCCATGTCGCTGGGGAGAAGACGGGACCGGACTGTGCGAGCGGGAGTTAGGACAGCTCATGTCTGACTGCCGGGCGACAAGGCCAGGGTGGGTCCCAGCCTTCCTTTCACGTTTAACAATACGGTCTAACCTACATTGTCCTTATTCATCTGTGTAAATAACTCTACGTTTAGATAACGTTAAAGCCAGGTGAGCGGACTTGGTACCTGCGTCTGTTCGTTCGTCTAGAAACTTGCAGCGCCACTCAGAGCTGGAGAATCATCATGAACGGTACGTAAGAATGACCTTGACTTTCCTGTCATCTGTCCTAAGGAAGGACGAGGTGAAAGCATCTTGACCTGACGTGAACCCGTTTCATTCTGCCGCACATGCCACTGGGTCGGGAACAGAACGGCGTCGTAACCAAGGCGACAGTGGGAAAAGGGCGTGTTTAGCATATCCTCACCAGACACTGGGAAATGTAAGCTGAAGTCTAGATTAGCTATTTTAACATATTGTTCCTGCATAGACTTTCTTTCCTAACTCACGGGGGGGGGGGGTATATTGTTCCTCAACAGACTTTCTTTCTTTCAGGGGGGGGGGGGTTATACAGGAATGCGATGGCTAACATGTACACTGATTTGAATGCGCATCATGTGAAGATATTTGAAACAGTCGAGACGTCATTTTAAATGTTTCTTCTCAACATTCTCATGATTCTGAGTTTCTCAAGAACATGTCCCGTCCTTTTTAATGCGGAACCTGTGACCGGAGTAGTTTTAGTTTTATGATCGTATCAGCATAAGAAATTTTCTTGTTTTGACACTACTGTCAGACGAGTTGACGTCACCAATACAAACACCGTGCATGTTGCGAATGAAAACCCCAGTGTGCTCTGAGCGTACTCAGAGGAGCGTACTGTTCTTATTCGGAGATCGCTTTTCAACCTATATGTCTGGTATCACTTTGACAATACGGGCCATTTCAATGGAGAAAACGTCATTTTGTCTTTCAGTTGCTTTCCAGTGCTAAAACCTGTAAGGATATTAGCCAGACCAGCAGAAATGTCATGACAGGTTTCTTACCTATGCGCGACCACGTTCTGCATTGTTTCTGTATCGATATCGTTCCCAGAATTCTGTCACCGGTCATTGATAATTCCGAACACGGTGGGCTGTCTAAATTTAACTTGGGGTAACCAAAGACCGGGGCTGCTGTACAGAGGAGGGTTACCGCCCTCTTTTATCTCCAATTTTACATAGGATTGAGTTTTGGCTTGTGGTTAGCATTAGGGCATTAGAGTTTAGGAGTGGGATGAAGATTGGAACCAAGTCCTGGATCAGTTTCAATGTTTTCGTTGTTCTTCTAAACAGTTTGACATTTCTGTTCCGCAACCCTGAAAGTACAGATTCTGACAGAAGGATTGTTGCACACAGCATATTATAGAATATACCTTTTTAGACAACTTTATTGACAAAAATACAAAGATACATACAGTATGGCAGATAGAACAAACATTGTACAACTGTAGAGATTGATAAATAAATATTAAATAGAAACCACTCTACACAATAAAATTAAAATCTTATTGCCTTGAACTCTGTTATTATAGACTATACAACTAAATAGGATATGCTTTAGCGACAAAAAATACGGCTCTTTTTATAGGCATTTTTTCGCATTTTTTTGTCACAGTTCATTTTCGTACCGCAGTATCGAGTTGACTCGGTAGGATTTTGGCTATCGTGTCGACCGAGGAAGGCTATTGATATCCTTTCTAGGATCGTCACCAAATTATGTTTTAATTTTACTCCGCCTCTCATCTATTGAAAGTATTGAGATTTTGACCCAACCAACTCACGTTGACCTTTCGCCACCTTTAGTTGACATTACGAACAAACACTCCGCGGTATTTGCACGCTTATAAATCTGCAGCAGACTACTGAGGACAGTGGCGGTACATACAGGTGAGGTAGGTACATATAAGTCCGGAGGTCTCCTCTGGGTTCATTATATATGCATATTGTATTTGCTATGTATACAGTCTAGACCGTAAGTTGGCAAACGAACACTTAATGTACGAAGTCCGTTTCCTGCCATGTTCTTGTCGTTATAGCGGAGCGGTGCTGACTGTGAGACCCGGACGTTTGAACCCCGCCTGTGTAGTGAGGGACTCTACGCTTTCTGCACGACCTGTGCCACCCTTACATACACCTGGGAGCCCCTGGGAGCGCCGGAGATCATGTTCATAACAGTGAGGTACGGAGGTAAGCAGGCAAGTTCTTAGAATGAAATTGTTTTAATGTTTTGAGGGCTCAAGGCCGACAATACCGGCCCAAATGAGTAGTGTTCGCCTTGCATTCGGTAGGTGGAGTACCAGTCATACCAAAGACTTAAAAATGGTACATACTGCTTTCTCTGCTCAGCACTCAGCATTTGGGGAAAGAGTGTGGTAGTTGAACACACACCACTACCAGTGGACTAACCCCCTGCTGTATTGATTGCACAAAGTTGAGTGGCCCAAGGCCTACTGAAACGGAGATGCGGCGCTGCCCTATGCACCCTCTGGTGCGGGAAGGCTGGCAATAGCTACTGGCACTTAAAATTCAGTCTAACAGAATTAATTCACTGCGTGCCAGGCAACGTCATGAGTGTATCTGTGAGGCAGTGCTAAAGGCATTGAGAACGTGGCTGCAGTAGGGTGTAATATTTCAGTGCAAACATTGTAATATACAGGGGCAGGCGCCACACTGGTAACGGTGAAGTGTCCAATAAATAACTTGAAAGTGAACAACTTGAAGGCTTTACGACTTAACACGTGTACTTTGACTTTTACAAGTCGTTCTTTCTTCTCCTGTTTTGAAGAAAACAAGTCGGAGATCTTCAACCCCAAATGCCGAGTCTTGCTACTTCTGAAGGCGATTAGGGACAAATGTGGCTGTGAGCATGGTGGTGAGTTTGTTTTTGTTGTTGTTGTTATTCGTCAGTTTCAGCAAAATAAACGCAGGTGATTATGATTTTTATGCGCATCTTATACAAGGAAAGCTTTTCAATTTGATTTTAAGCTTAGTCCACTATGGACTCTCGTTGTCCCGGGTAAACTTTGTATGAAAGTTTTTAAGCGTCTTTCGACTTGTATTATAAAATCTTCTTCTATAGTAGCAGTTCGTTTGCTCTCTTGGAGCAAGCGGCGTTTCTTTGTGATTTGTGTTGTTTCCAATTTGATTTTTAAAAAAAACGTTTACTTGCCTTACAATTATTACATCCCCGCGTTTCTTTTCATGTTTTCCCTCCATTCCTTTTTTCTCATCTTCCGTTCTTTCCTTTTGTTTTCCCACCCCTCCCCTCTTTCCTTCCTTCGCCTTCGTTGAGCGCAGCGCCTTCGCTGCTGGATTCTGCTCCTTCTGTGTTGAATTCAGTCCCTTCGTTGAGCACAACCGTTGTACCTATGGTCTTTCGTACTTTCCTCCCCACAGACACGATCGACCTCGCGGACGAGACGGGAGAGGTGATGGAACTGGCCAACCATCCGGGCGACTACGCCTCCAACTACCTGCACGCACGCGCAACTTTCGTCCTCATCAAAGTAGAAAGTACGTTAAACGTCTGTCTGACATCTCTAGGTGGTGGTTATATCGTACAGTGAATGTTTTTCATGTTAGTAAAGATTAATTGTATTCCGCTGAAGAGACCAATTGTAAAGGTTTTGTTCTTTTATTTTATTTGCTGTGTCTTATATTGTATTGTATTGTAGTGGACTCCAGGAAGAATAGTGTTACATTAACTGCAACACTAATGGAGATGCAAATAAAACAAACAAACAAACAAACAAACAAACAAACAAACAAGTTTACTGTAACTGTGTAAGTGTGTAAGTCATTGTCCTGTCTGTTGCCTAAGATTCTGTCCAAGAGGGTAGTCTCCTGTGTAGACTTTGTAGCGGCCAGCGTTTGTTTCTACGAGCGTGGCGGTTTCTTTTTGGGGGAGAGTCGTACTAGTATATAGTCGTATATTTATGTACATGTACTAGTATATGCGGGGTGACAGCTGTAAACCGTCGCGTTTGTAACAAACGTTGGCTGCTAGAAAGTCTGCGCAGCAGGCTACCTAGAGGGTATCCTACATACGTGTCTTGTGTCTATAATGTTCTTCTTCTTCCCCCTTTTGTATTTCCACAGAAGAGTGTGAAGGGGGCGAGGAGGACGTACGTTACCTGCCGCTGTTCAAGGGCACAGGCCTGAGCAAGACCTTTCACGGTAGGTCACTTACTGAGAACTAGTTAGTCTCCACCAGACTAACTACACTGGCTGAAAAATAGTAAAATCTACTATCTTTAGAAAGGCTAAGAAATATCTACCAGGACAGGTCCAGCCTATGCATGATGTACAAAATGACTGGATGTACCAACTACCAAGTACCTAATACCAGCTCAGAAAAGAACAAGAAATAGTCATGCCTTCAAGTACCAGAGTTATCAACCAAGGATTGACGTGTTCAAAAACTCATTTTTCCTAGAACTATCGTTAAGTGGAACTCGCTGCCACCAAGTACAGTAGGGGCATCGTCACTAGATAGTTTTAAACACTGTTTAGAGTTAGACGTTCAAAGGTTAGGTGTAACGTCATTCGGTGTAGCCAGCTGCCGCCGTGCCGCGTGCCTGCGAAGCTGGTGTGTTACGCCGAGGGGTGGTTATACCGGCTATACAGATACAGATACAGAAGCTGGTGTGTTACGCCGAAGGGCGGTTATACCGGCTATACAGATACAGAAGCTGGTGTGTTACGACACCGAAGGGCGGTTATACCGGCTATACAGATACTGATACAGAAGCTGGTCACGCCGAAGGGCGGTTATACCGGCTATACAGATATACAGATACAGAAGCTGGTGTGTTACACCGAAGGGCGGTTATACCAGCTATACAGATACAGAAGCTGGTGTGTTACACCGAAGAGCGGTTATACCTGCTATACAGATACAGATACAGGCCTCATGAAACTAATACTATAATGATTACAAAATGAATTAAACTTCTCCATCCATTCCTCAGCACGGCTAAATAGACGCAGAAGCCGGATTTCCGACCTGGTGGACGTCGTCACCGATCGGCGGACGAGCCACAGCAGCCGCCTTCTCTCCCGCGCTTCCAGCAGACGTCTGTCCGTGCCCATCATCAAGTCCACCCCCAAGTCACCCAACAAGGGCGCCTCCCAGCGGACAGGAGGCGCCACTGCAACTGGCGTGAAAAGGGATTTGGTAACGGGGCTGAAGAAAAGTTCTTAACAGGCCAGTAGCTTGTAGGGAAACGGCCGAATTTTGTCTTTTCTTTCCAGATACCTACACACTCCCATTCTGTGGTCGAATTCGTGATTGAAAAGTAGACTTGGCGTCAACATTTTAAAGAAAGTCTTACAATACCGCACTAAGTGCAGTATAGTGCAATTGTACATTTTTAAGCATCAAAATTAGGAAATTTTCTATTATCAATTTTGCCCCCGACGAGTATATAGAGACTAACAAGCCGCAATACCCGACATCCTGAAAAACTTTGCTATTTTTGTAGCGTAATTAAATTGCTTCTTTCTGTCATGTTATGTGCGAATAATATAAACTGTCTTCGGTAGAAGGAGAGGGATGGGCTCCGCCTTCCAATACCGTGCCCTAGACACAGTGGATTAACAACCCACTGCCCCTACGGCCTTATAAAGGCTCTGCCACTACCATTTTTAGAAATTGACTTTAACTACAAGAATGCCCTTTATGGGTTGTGAACTACATTGTATATCGTGTTGAAATAGAGCAGTTCAATCAGAACTTAGACTGTTCTTATAATAAGTTATATCTAAGAGTATTTTTCATCTATTTCACCAGAGAAATAAACTGAACATGAAAAGAACGTGTCAGACGATATTGTGGTTATAGTCGAGAGCTGATTTTATCACCTTTTCTCCGTGTTATATAAATGAATAGAGGGTCACGGATCACAGTTTAGGGGCTATTATAATATTAGGGAGGACAGTTGAGCAGTTGTCCTATCATTGCAGGAATGGTCCACACAGATGGTATGGCAATGCATGTAGTTGTAGCCTCTACCAGGCTTCGGAAGCGGCTGGAAAGAGTACAAATTTGGAGTAGGTCCGCTAAGGAGGACTACATTTGGCCTCCATTTCATTTGCCGCCTACCGAAGGGAGCGGATCAACTCCCCTGGCATGTTATCTGTCTATGTGGTCAAATTCTACTCTTTAAAGCCCGCGTCCGAAGCCTGATAGAGGCTACAATATAGTTGCACTCTTCGATAAACCGTGACCCTCGGCAGCCGCTACATGTGTAGTATGTCGTAAAGACCACGATGCAAAATCACACTTGACGACAGCAGAATAAACGCCAGTCAACACTTACACAAGATGACGGTACCAGCTGTAGCGCTATCATGCGACAGTGTTGGGCATAAGGCACACATTACCGACAGGCGTCGCAACTATGCACAGTAGGTTGGTTTGGCCTGGGAGGTCTAGCAATGTTCATGTAACGTTACACGAATATTCTTAAATGAGGAAAAATCAATTGAGGAAAAGATACTAACTTTTTGTACATCTTAACTACATGCCACGTTTCTAACAAAGCCTGAATACGAAAATTGTTAAGTTCACTCATGTACAATAGTACGTTACAGTCTGGTGTGCGTAATTTTAACTCAAGGAGGTTCGGACCGCAAATTTTGGTTCCGGGACGATTTTTGTACCTTTAGCCTTGTCATCATTTATTATTTTCAATGTTTTTTTGATATCTGTTTTCTATAACGTTAGCTAGCTGTCGATTTTTAAGTTGTGATCCTAAAACAATAGGACAAATGAGAAACAAACCAATAGCCATTTGTACCTATCTGATGGATGAAAAAAACCAACGGCCTTCACCAGTCATCCTATACCTGGAGGCCATATTCCTACCGGCCGGCACGGGGGTATAAGGTTCCACCTGTTCATTCACCTGTTCAATGTCCCAGGTGAGTCGCCCCCCCCCTCGCCCTGTCGTCATCGTACATCCGGGACATTAGCAGCTCTTGCACATGCGTACAGTAAAAGTTGGCGCCATTTTGTTCTCCCAGCTACTGGTGAGAAACGTTTTCCTTACGGGTGGGAAGAATGTAGTAATATTTTCCGCACTATAGAACCCATAATTCAGTGACAGACAGCGCTGATGACACAGAGAAGACATTAGAGACTCATTCTTTGAGGGAAGCTGGAATGGTGAGTAGACTTACGAGGATATTGACCGACAAACGCATGCTGTCCGAATCGCTATGAGGTTGGCCGATATGCCGCCGTGCGCGCTAGAAGGCATTCGGCGACCTTTCCGCCAAAGATATCGGTGACTTCATAAGCCGTCACACCGAAAGTGGCAGTGTGTTTCGCTTCCTAAAACCCAGAATAGAAAGGGCAGAATGGCGTCGCTGGCCGGACGGTCCGGTATATTACGCGTGTGACGTGCGATGACGTAGTGCTTTGTGGATTACGCCTCCTCATGAATGTTGCGAAATGTTTACATGGGGGAGGAGAGGGCTGCACCGGCCCAGTCAGCACACCAGGTCACGTACCAACCTTACCTTTCACTGTCCCGCCCCAATACCGTCTCCCAGGATACAAACAAGTGCCCTTGGTCCACTCTTAACATTCAGACGTGACTCATAATTTTACCCCATGTAAATTATCGGAATATAAAAGCATTTTACTAGCCCAGGCTTCCAAGTTAAGCATTAACTATTTGAAGGGTTCAAGATCAGACCCATATTGAATTTATGATGTCTTGCCAAAGAAGTGTGTTCATAATGTAATCGTGGTACGGTATTTAATGTATAGAGTTTGAAGAGATGATGTTTTGAAACAAATGTTCCTGAAAAACCAGTATTAAATGGTAGTATACCTTGTTTTTTTACAATATATTACAAATCAGGAAGTACTCAGCTTGAAAAGGCATTAAGAGAAGAGACCTGTGCAGAAGTAACAAGTTAGGCCTAGGAAAAAAAATGTTGTGTTTCCGGTTACCCGACCGACCCTATGAAAAAACCCCCGACCCTAGCCTTTTTTGGACCGAAACAAAAATCCAGACTTGTTACTACCGATGATCACTACATACAAGGAGGCCTGCCAGGAAAATGAACATCCAGCATTAAAATAAAAGAGATTTACCTTAGTTTCCGCCTCTCTCATTTTGCAACAATATTTTTCCATATTTTCTATACCGATAGTCATGTAGGAATCAAAAAGGAGAAGTTTACAGGCTGCGTATTGGTTCAAATCGGACCGAAAAATTTCACTCGAGCGGCACCACATGCCCAAACTGGCCATGGGACGCACGTAAATTTTCACTCGAGATGAGAAATTAGCGCCCAACAAAACGGACTGTTAGGTTCCCATTGCTATATTACTCTTGTTTACTTGTGGTCAACTTTCTTTCTTCGATTGAATCGCGTAAAATACCAAGGAAAATACAAAGAAACTTCAGCGATCGGCACGATCGTGGCGCCATTTTGAATCTTGGCCGATCCTCGCGGAACCTCGCGAGACCTCGCGAGAGTTTGCAGTTCGACCAATAACCGCTAGAGGGCGGATATGCAATCCTGCAATGTGATTGGTTGGAAACTTTAATGTCCTAATTTATTCGGTTCTCTTTGTAAATGATATCAGGTTTTGATAGCAATAGGATCTAGTGGACTAGAGGAGAAGTTTAAATATGTATTTTGTGTAATATATTTTCTTTAATAAAGTGTTCAGTTCTGTTTAGATCTCTATTGTTTAGATCTTTGTAGTGGTCTTAGTAATTCAAATACTAGATTTGCAAAATTATTCTGTACTGATGCTACACCGTAAATCATAGGCTACTAGTATATGTAATTACTACTGTACAGAATCAGGTACAGGTACAGGTCTGGACCTGGACCTGGACCTGAATGAGCCGGACCGGTACCCACCCCTAGTTACTATATACAAACAAAGAATTTTACGATCTGTTTAGTACTGCCCAATTTTCTGTGTAGTACAAACAGATCATACGTTCATTGTCCCGGCTTTGACTAAAAAAAAAAAAAAAAAAAAAAAAAGGGAATCCCTACCTACCGACCCTAATTTTTTCTGGACTGTAATAGGAAACACAACATTTATTTTGTTAGGCCTTACTGGTTTTTGTGTGTGTTCTCAGTCGTTATGTGCTGGGTCATCCTACGTTACATCATTGTCTTTGTGTGGAATGCAAATGTTGTCGCCCTGACTCACCATGCCTGTATTTGTCCTGTCTCCACAGGTGAACTGGCACGAGGATGGGGGCATTTCTGGACAAGCCAAAGACAGAGAAAGTGAACGAGCACGGTTCTGGGAACGGGCTGAGGTTCGGCCTGAGCTGCATGCAGGGATGGCGCGTGGAGATGGAAGACTCGCACACGTCAGTCCTGGGTCTGCCGCACGGCCTCAAGGACTGGTCCTTCTTCGCCGTATATGATGGCCACGCCGGCGCGAACGTCTCTATGTATTGTTCAGAGAACCTTCTGGACTCGATCACTAACAACAAAGATTTCAAAGGCACTGACCAGCCAGCGGGGCAGCTCACCCCTTCAGTAGAAAATGTCTCGGAGGGAATTCGAACAGGGTTCCTCCTGCTGGACGAGAAGCTTAGGACGTTGCCAGAACTCGAGAACGGAGTCGACAAGAGCGGCTCCACGGCGGTGTGTTGCATTGTCTCGCCCACACACGTATTCTTCGCCAATTGCGGCGACTCTAGAGGCGTGTTATCCAGGAATGGGAAATGTGAGTTCTTCACCAAAGATCACAAGCCATTCCACCCCACAGAGAGAGAGCGCATCCAGAACGCGGGCGGTAGTGTTATGATCCAGAGAGTCAACGGTTCGCTAGCCGTTTCCCGTGCGCTAGGTGATTTTGAGTACAAGTGTGTAGACGGGCTAGGTCCATGCGAGCAGCTGGTCTCCCCGGAGCCGGAGATCACGGTACAAGAGAGGACCGATAAAGATGAGTTTGTTGTCCTGGCGTGCGACGGGATCTGGGACGTGATGAGCAATGACGAGGTTTGCGATTTCGTGCGGTCGCGGATGCAGCTGACGGACAACCTGGAGAGCATCGCGAACCAAGTGGTGGACACCTGCCTGTACAAGGTGAGTGCAGATGGCTAACGTGTTAATAACTCCACTGTACATGTAGCGTGTTCAGGTACAGGGTTGGTCCAGACTTGTGCCTAAGTCTCTGGACCTGACTCTGTACTCGAACCAGTATGCAACGGTGCCATAGGTTTCCCCAGAAATTCTTAGGGGAGAGGTGCTCCCTAATTGGTTGATGAAAAAATCAACGAATTTTCATGAAAAAAACATTTTGGGAGGGGTGCTAGGATTTGGGGGAGAGGGGGAGCTTCATTGCTTGGGGAGAGCCCTGGTATTGTAATGTAGCTGTTATAAAGCATACAAGGTTGTAATCAAGATCAAATCTTGAGTCATGTTTTTATGCAGTACACCACAATTTTCTGCATAAAAGTTAGTGATGTATGTCAAGCTTTATAAAAAAAGGGGGAGGGGATGGCAACTGCCAGTTTCCCATGTTGTGGATGCTAGTAATGGGTAGTGAGGAGGGGCAAAAGACAACTACTACTAGGGATGGGCATGTACAGTATGTATATGGAGCTGACTGTATATGGAAATCAAAGTAGGATGGCAACAGAGAAGGAAGCTTTTGCTGTGTAAGAAATATGCCGATGACAGTCAAACTTGTGACAAGAATCCATGGAATGACAGTAGTGCAAAAGGTACATGTACCTTGCAAAAACAACATGGCTTGTAGGTACATGTAGTTTGGAATGGGGGGTTTCCCAGGTGATACATGTACGTAGCCTGAAGTTGCTTTTGCCACAGTGTTACTGTTAGACAGGTAGATCCAGGAGCTGAAGGATTTTGCACATTACAGAGGCTAGTGTACTCTCCTCAGGTGTTCAGTAGGTTTCATGTTTCAAGGAAGAAAAATAAGATTGCACCAATTTTCATCATGGACAATTCTGACTTTGTCTTGTTCTTACCTAATAATTGTTGGGGCCATTGTGTGCACTTCACAATTTTCATTTTGAGGTGGAAGGACAACAAAGAAAACTGCAGCCTGCTGCTGTTGATTGCTGTGCAGGCTGGCAGGTGTTTGTGGCCAGTTTTGCATACAGTGGTAATTAACACCAGGGGAAGTGTGAGTCATGAATGATGGGCAGGCATTGTTGTCCGACTGCTGTAGCAACACGATACGACAAGGACAAATTATAATTTCGGAATTCAGGGGTCTCCCCAGAAACTGTTAGGGGAGAGGTGCTCCCTAATCAGTTGATGAAAAAAACAGTGAATTTTCATGAAAATACGAAGAGAAACCCTAAATTTGAACATTTTGGAAGAGGTGCTAGGATTTTGGGGAGAGGGGAAGCACCCTTGCTTCATTGCTTGGGGAGAGCCCTGGCTGCATTACTCATCAACAATAACTCTTGAAAGATTTGTGCTAAAACTGACTGATGTAGATTTGCTGAGTCATTTTATGACAGAAGTGTTTTGTTGAATGCCACTGCCTGGATACAACAATGGTGTTTGGTCTGTGTCATTAATTAATTTGCATGACTGACAATGCCAATGGTGCATGATAACAAGTAGATAGAAACAGACAGTTAGTTTGTTTTTGTGTTGTGTTGCTATGATTACCGTCACTCCATATCATTACCATTGTTTCTTGTTGTCATGAAAGGACATCACAAATGGCATATATGGTTTGTTAATGGTACAAAGTTAATATAATGTGTAGGACATTTTTTGTAGTTAGCTATGCATCTTTTATTCATTTGCACCCAGACATGTATGCATTTGTAAGCATTGTAATATGATGTCTGGCAAATAACTACAACTGGGCAGAAGTTGTTGTCCACTCTAGCTTAGACATTCCCAGAGTTGATGGTTCAGAGTGGAGCTTACTGCAGCATTGTAGAGCCGTGACATCATGTGGTCGTATCAGCTAGAACAACCGCAGCTGCCTCTCCATTTATAGCTAACCCATATTGATACTGCCAAGAGGTTTGGCTTACTTTCAAGGCAGGGCTACATCTGCAGTGAACTTGTCCCAAGTAAAAACTGTGGGTAAATAGACAGAAGATATGTCGAGACCTAATAATATTAAGTTTATCCTGAAACAGATATATATTTCACAGGTGATATCTGCTGGGTTATGAGGGTTGTGGTTAAAATACTTAAATGCATGAGAAAATTCTCACTGTGAATAATGTGTGTGGGAATATTATTATGTACAGCTAATTGTCATAACATTAACAGGGCCATATCTACATGGAGGTTTTTTTTTCGCTGACAAAAACGTATTTGCCCAGGTTCTATGTGCCTTTTGTGTTGTACCAAATGAACGTACATGTATCTAAGAAAGGAGTCTAGCACCATTCCAAATGAATCACCAGCTGCAGTGGTGAAACTGTCCAGGTAAGTTATAGAGAGGGAACGTTACCCTGTTGTGAAACCCTCGTCATGCTCTGATTGGTTCCCAACAAGCCTCGGTAACAGTCTGGTTCCGGTCTGGGTAACCACAGGCCACCAGAATGTTTTCATTAGCTGCGACAAACATTTATTGTACCCTGTATGTTTAGCCAAACCAATTCTATTTCCAGGTGTGCAGTTTGCACCAGGTCATTTCAGATGGTGTACAAACCCAGGGATTTTTCTAGAAAAAATTTGCATCAGGGAGCAGATCACTAGCTTGGCAAGGGAGCGATGCAATTTTTTACAAGAGTAACACAGTTTGTAATGCTACCTGGTAGAATGAATTGTTATGATGTTTCGTTTTTATATTTTCACTCGAAAAATATCATTTTGAGAAAGACTTAATGTTGTGTAATAGTATGTAGCTACTTGGGGTTCAATCTGAAAATTGACATGAGGGTGCTGGCTGGTTACATGAGGGAGCAGCACCCTTATTCCCTGGTTTAGAAAACCCCCTGCAAACCTGTGGGGAGTTTAGACAGCAATACAGTTGTACATGTACAATGTATGTCCCAAATATGAAATACCTGACATAATCATATATTTGCAGAAAATGTGGTCTAATCAAGATGAAATAAGCCCAATTTTGATTGATCCAAATTCTACATAGTAAAGCAATCTAAGTCAACATTCATTTGCATGTGTAATTTTGTATTTTATTGTTTTGTAGACTTGCCCAATAGATTGACCACTTGGTTTGTTTTCTTTCCATCCTGTATGCCTGCCTTTTTATCACCAGTTAGACAGTTCTGTATGATCATTGACAAAGAAAGATGTTGAACTTGTGTTGTAGTAGCTATTTAAAGCATTTTCTCCTATACTACTGGCTTTAGTTCTCAGATGGTAAATTTTAAGGATGATGTTCTATAAATATCACTATAGGCCTAGGGAAGATTAATAGGATTCCATTGATAAGGCTTTTTGGGTGGTCATTTCCAAAATTTTTCCCTGATTCCTTATGGCAGAGGCACAACACATCTTACTTGAGGTAATGTCCATTTGAATTAAACATAGATTTTTTCTGATCTTAGTAACTGTTGTAAAATCAATATACATTGCTAATGTATAACACCCGTATATAACTACATAACTATGTACCCAAGTGTGCTACATTGTCTTCTTCACGCAGGTTTGTTAATGGGCAAAAGGAATGTCTTTAGCTTTGACTATACACACCCCTGTTCCTGTCATTTCTTAATGGACAGGTGTATAGGGCTATGAATCTTCGTCTGTCTGAGGTAGTGTACCTTTGGAGCTCCTGGAAAGCTCCTGGTGTACGAACATGAGATAAGTAGTACCTGAATGGGACGTCACTGTGAGATAGTAAGTGTGCTATCTGGGATGTGGCGATACGGAGCCTGGATATGAAACTCTGTGCAGAGGTTGGTGGCCATATAAGGCTGGGATCCTGGCCATTGGCAGTCCACAGTGATGCAGGCACACAGCATGCTGGACATACCAGGCAAGGACCCAGTAGGAGGCCTCAGCAACTGTCTGCAGAAAAATGAAGCGCTACCTTACTTGTCGTACATGTTGGAGTGGATGTCTCCGCCGATATTAAAAGTACGAACACGTACTGCTGCAAACCAGCTCTCAAACTGGGACCCTAACCTGCTGTAAATACCACAAGCAATCCATGCAGTCTTTCATGGGCAGTTTAGGGGCCTGCATTGTGGAACAAACTATCTACTGAGCAAAGGCAACTTACCAACATTGAGCTGGTGTTTCTACCACTCACTCACTCACTCACTCACTCACTCACTCACTCACTCACTCACTCACTCACTCACTCACTCACTGTTTCTACCACTCACTCACTCACTCACTCACTCACTCACTCACTCACTCACTCACTCACTCACTGAGAAACATTGGACTTTGCTGTTTTAAACGTTTCACTCGTCCTAGTACATTTAAACTTTATATTCATGTGTGTTCCTAACGTGGAATGGCAATATTGCTGTCCATTGTATTTTTATTGCTGTAAAGTCGTGTTGTAACAACACAACAGTAATGTGTAATTTGTATACCTACTGTACCTGCATGGTGCAACTTGTCACTCAGCCAACATAGCAAGGAGTTTTCCCGCCTTTTTTGGGATAGTAACGTCATATGGTTGCCATCCATTCACAGAAGGTGAGAGGTATTGTTCTGCTGGCTGGGCCGGTTGGCTATAAATAGCACATGACGTCAGTGGGCGTGCCCTATAGGTTAGGTAAACAGGAGGCCGGCCAGTCTTGTGATAAGTCTGCCATCTTGAATATTGAGACTCTTTCTACACAACCAAGTGTTTCATTCAGCCGACGTTTCGGTGACCGTCTGTCACCTTCCTCGGGGCAATTCTGTCTGGTTCACAATGCACAGCGGCATAGTCGGCTGAATAAAACACTTGGTTGTGTAGAAAGAGTCTTGTTATTCAGTAACTTACCAACCTGATGAAACTATTCACGGAACTCTGCCATCTTGTTTTCCAGACCTCCCCTGCATTACACATAATCAGGGCTCGAAATACTTTTTTTTCTGCATACCTGCTTTGATGCAGGTAACATTAGGAATTAGACAAATTTTACCTTCACCACTCAGAAGTTAGGAAGTATGGATCATACTAAAAACTGTTCAGAAACCGTTGCCATTATTTCTGTTATACTTAAGAGATTGTGACAGTCAATGCAGCAAATAAAAATCCACATGCACCTACATTGTTCATGTATATATATATAAACCCAGTACATGGACTGGCATAGCTTAGGTGCAGGTAGACATCAGAAATACCTGCACAGCTCCAGTATTACCTACTCTAACCTGCATATGCAGGTGGGATTTTGAGCCCTAATAATTAACGAACAGACGATTTATTTGTGAAAGTCAGTTTTGCTGACACTTGGTGGTTTAAGGTTGAGCACTAAATAATTGCTGTGGTAAAGTGTGCTGGTGGAGAAATACGTGTTGAGATAAAATTGTCCCAAATGAATTCAAGTACTGTAATAAACTCTGAGGGGAAGGTTTGATTGTTGAAGTATTGGGTTTAAAACCTTTGCATGAGCAATATATTCATATTATGAGTATCGCTACTCCAGTTTTGTCAGGTTGAAGTTGGAACTGGTCTTAGAAAAATTAATTAATTTGTTAGCCAAATGATAACATTCAAACACTTGTGTTCCAGAGTATAAATTAGGTTACTCATGTTGAAAGACTGGTTAAGAGTTTGTGATGATACACATGTATATAGAAAATACTCAAATGTAGGACAAATGCTTGACAGGGTACATGTCTACAGTGTAAGTACATGTATTTCTGTTGACAGTGTTACGTTTTGTATTGCAGGGGAGCCGAGACAACATGTCCATCGTGCTGCTGGCCTTCCCCAACGCTCCCAAGGTGTCTCAGGAGGCCATCCAGAAGGAGGGGGAGCTGGACGAGAGGCTGGAGAGGAGGATCGGAGGTGAGAACACTCTTTTTTTTATTTTTTATATATAGTGTGCTGTGGTGAGCAATACCCACCAGATTGTGCATACATGTAAGAAACAATCTAGTGGGCAATCAATGGCTCCCAGCTGCCAAGTGTTCACAGTTTCAATGCAGGAGGTGTCGGTGAACTCTCACTTTGAAGGACTGCAGGCCGTTGTTGTTGATGGTACCCACGACGGTGTCTGGGAGTTGGTTCCAGATCTGAACTCCAGTGTGGATGAAGGTCCGGCCGGTGGAACTGGTTCTAGATACCGGTTGTGCAAGTGCATGGGATGGCATAGCAAGGCTAGTTCTGGTTCTAGCTCTTATTGCATCCAGCACGGTACCTATCTAGTTCTGTACCTGAATGGGTTTGGATTAGGATCAGGCACGGTTCTGGATAGTCTCTATCGTATCCAGCACGGCACCTATCTAGTTCTATACCTGAATGGGTTAGGGTTAGGATCAGGCACGGTTCTGGATAGTCTCTATCGTATCCAGAACCGTGCCTATCTAGTTCTATACCTGAATGGGTTTGGGTTAGGATCAGGCACGGTTCTGGATAGTCTCTGCATATCAAAGAACATAGATTTGCCCCAGGCACGGTTCTGGATATGCATGGACTATCCAGAATGGTCTATGAGCATGGCTCTAGATAAAGCACGGTTCTGGATATAAGAACTCTCTTGTTGAAACCACCTTTGGCTGTAGTCAGTCTCTCTTCATTCCGTTCCAGTGTCTTCCCTGCAAGCAGCCTAAGCTCTTGGAGTTTCTTGACAGTTCTTAGGTTTCCCATTCCATTGTTTTAGAGGTCTGTCTTCAGGACACTTAGTGGAGTTGTACAGTGTCTTCCTTTTCTAGTTTTGTAGGGGAGTTCTACCCTAGAATGGTTTGTGGATAACAAGGTTCAATACATATTTTCAGCGGATTCAGCCATGGTTAAATACTTGACAACCCTGCTGAAACTTGGGTTGCCTAGTGCTGCACAGTGTTCCCACTTGTCACCCAAAGTCTCAATATTTACTGAACAAGTATACATGTTGTGGGCATAACTGAGTTACTGTACCCTATGCATAATTGTTCCCAGATTGTCAAACTCAAGATGAGTCGTCTGCAATGAAGCGAAGCATGGCATGTACATATCAGGGTAGAGACTCAGATCTGGTAGAATCAGTGTACCGGTAGATCCCGATTAGAGTCTTTGTCGACAGAGACTCCGATCAGGATGCTGTTAATGTGTTAGGGTGGTTTCCCATTTACAAATCCTAAATTTGAAGCCAATCCGTTGATCTAAAGTGACATGAACCAAAGTTCTGACTGTCTTTTAAGCAAATATCTTGAAGTTTACAGACCCCAATCGGGATCTCTGCAGGTTGATTCTACCAGATCGGAGTCTCTACCCTGATATATACAAGCCACGCTTTGCTTCTGATCCTGCATATATGCCTGTTGTGAAGGCAACAGACAGGACATGACTACATGTATGACCTATGCTGTAATAGGTCGTGCTGTCACCTACGCTGTGTGGGCGATCGCTAGGCGTGGCGCAACTTACGTCACGACATAAAGGAACGACCTTCATGGATTGTCTCACGGAAAGGTCACAGCCATGGTTATGTCTGACCATAACATAACTACATGTACAGAGACAGAGTGTTAAATTGTAGGCTATATTGTCTGGCAGACGTGATTTTATTATGTAGACTTTACTTAGAGAATGGCAAAATATGGTTAGCTTCTGTTTGTCAAAGCCTTTCTAGATCTGTAAAGAGATAAACATTCTTTAAGAACTTGATTGAAGGTAGATAAAATGACAATGGACATATTCTAGCTGCTATCTGTCCCACATATAAGTTACCTGTAGTTTTCCTTAGCACAGGGTCTTACTTTCAAATTGGCTTTTAACTGATTTCAGGTTCAGTTATATCTAAAGGGTGACTGTCAACGTTGCACTCCAAGCGTGTGAAAACATACATGTAGGATCAGTTTAACTTCTGGGCTCATCTCCCATGTACCTATCTCCTTACCTATTTCAATTATCTCAGCAGTGTACGAAATACTTTTTTGAGCCAGGTTGCCCAGTGGCAACCTAGGATGAAAGCTAGGTTGCCCATCAAAATTCCAGGTTGCCCCGAATTTAAACTCTTCTACAATATGATTAACTTTGTTAGAATGCAATGTGCATTTATACATTTCTGACACAGAGTTGTTTACCCTTACCTGAAATGATGAGCTCTTCCATGTGAACTTGTCAATAAACAGTTCCCAATGGAAGAAAGGGGCATCCTTACCACAAAATTTAGGTAGTGCACTGAGCTACCTGGGTGTAGAAATAGGTTGCACCAAGCAAAATATGGTTGCACAGTGCAACTGGGCAACCTAGTATTTCATACGCTGCACAGTACACTGAAACTTTTCAACTGTCATTGGAATGCGATACACAGAGGACATTGAAGGGGTTGGATATATATATACATACAGTAAAATGCCCTTTGACACACTGTTCTATGATCCAAGAAGTATGGTCTAAATCATGGGGGGAGGGGGAGCGAAATCATTACCAATAGAGAAGGTCATGACTTTTTTGGTGAAGAAGACAGGCTGGTTACAAGTTAGGAGTACATGGGTCGGTTCTCAGCAGCTAATCCCCCCTTGTGATGCCTGATTGCCCTTGCTGTTATTAACAATCTGGGCCAGTCTGAAGTTCAAGGTCATCATGACACTCTGTTGTAAACCAGAGAGTGCACACAGGCTGTCACTCAATTTATTTTTCACAACCAGCATGTAAGTTATACATGTAAAATCAGTGTAGTATTACAGTGTATGTGAGGAAGGTTAGACATCCATGTAGAACATTGCGTAATACAATATAAATCAAGCAACTTGATAAATTCTCTGAAAATAATTCAGATTCACGACCTGTTACACCTAACCTTTGAGGTAATAAATCATCATCTCTCTCTCATCTCTCTCTTTCTCCTGCAGAGATTGTGAACACCAGTGAGCCGGGCGAGGTGGACCTGGCCTACATCATGCACGTTCTGTGCTACGAGGAAATCGAGGGGCTGCCACCCGGAGGGGGGCTGGTCTCCAAGTAAGTCACACTTGGTTAACTTCCAAACCTGGACCTGTGTAGCACGTGGGCAGAACGTACTGCGCCTGCGCAAAACCCTGATTGTTCACGTTTTTCGATGGGTGTTTGGTCAACGTTGCATTAGAATTTTGCCTGTCGCAGACGATATCTTGTCTTATACAACATCTGAAAACTACAGACAGGCTGTCAACCTTATATGCTCTAATACAACCTTATATGAGACTTTCTGCCAAAGTGCTATGCACAATACATTACGGGTTTCGCGCAGGTGCAGTACGTTCTGCCGACGTGCTGACCTGTGTAGGTAACGTTTCAGGTCACTCGACATTGTTGGAATTCACAGTGAGACCTTTCAACATGACTGGTGTCTAAGGAAAGTCTGTAGCCATGAACAGAAGGTTTTTTTAAACATAGGAATAGACAGGAACAGGTGACTTGGTCATTGTACATTGGTAATATGTTTGCTTCATTGAACATAAATGTCAGATGTGAGTAGGAAAGGTATAGTCCAATGGACCACGACCTTTTTGTGTGTGCAGCCTCTTGTCCTTCCTTTACTAACAGTAACACAACAGGTAACAAATGCCTTCCTCTTGAGAATTTACTGTTATTCAAATTTGTAGTGTGACAACTTGATATAGATTTAGTTGGCAATATACGCTAAAACCAAGTTGTCAGGTGTGTTACTCTTTGGTTACAGGAAGATTTTGTTGAGGATGAGAGTTAAAACAAGTACGGTGTTCATCCATGATTTACTGATCTGCATTTTGGGATTGTTCATCCATGATTTACTGATCTGCATTTTGGGATTGTTCATCCATGATTTACTGATCTGTATTTTGGGATTGTTCATCCATGATTTACTGATCTGTATTTTGAGAACCAAGGTGAATTTCAATCTGTGTGACTAGAGGACGACTGTAAGCCAGCTAGAGAACTGGGATCCTCACATGCTGAAAGTTCCACAAGCAAACATAAAATCGTACAAAGGGACTCTGCAGTGCCAGAGTCCAGTACTGTGTAACCAACTCACAAAGGAACAAAGAAAGCTCACAACTCTAACAGCTTTCAAAAACTCACTGTGACTGGAACTGGCACCTATTTAACCCTTGGACTGAGTGGCAAATGTTATGGACTTACGATTGTAATGTATATTTGTTATTATTGTGTGATATTTTCTTTTCCTATTTATTGAATGTATTTTATTTCCCAGAGATAGCTGAAAAACAGGTCAAAACGACCTTAGTATAATCATCTGGTAAAATAAATAAAATGAAATGAAATGCCTTGCGTTAGAAAACACTGCAGGCCAATGAAAACTTTCCACATCCAGTCAGGTCAGGTGAAAGGCACCGCTCTCTCGGTCATTGTGTGAGGGGTCAAGCTCCATGGCTACATCAGGGGGGTGAGAGGGCGAGTGACAGGTCCCATTGTTACCAAGAGCTGCAAAATAGCTCTGTTGACATGCCTTTGCATGGGCTTGAGTTTGGTGTTCCCTAGTTTGCTTGCCTAAGTTCGTAGATGTATATACTTCTGTGAAAAGCTTCTGGGAAGGAAGAGATGATGATGATGATGAATGGTTTATTCAAAATTATTTGCAGCCTGAAGGCTGAATTGCTGATTCATTACAAACTTTCTAAAACCTTGTTCTAACATGAGATATAACAAGTTTATTGCAAGTTCTTGCCCGAAGGCTAATCGCAATCAGATATAAAACATTGATATCAGCATATTCTGGTAAAAACATAGTAACAAACACTTACGTACATTGATTTCATAACATCTAAAGTTGAGATGTGTACAGACTCATAAGAAAGAAATCAACTCTCAATAACTCATCCTGCCAAAATACATGTGTATGTTATAAACTACTTTTTTGTCCTCTTACTCAAATTTCAGTACAAAACTTCTGTGTTCTGTTGTAGTTTGGCATACATTGTCTTGATAAAAAAAAAGTGATCTCGATCCAGTTATTTAGCTCTTCAGTGATCACTGAAGAGCTACTCTTCCACTGGTCGTGACAGAGAAGACAGACGCTATGTACAGTATTTACAGGTTCATTGTACCGGGGAAATTCCCCTAGCTCTTTCCGACAAGCACAATGAACAGTGGACCACGGCTTAACGTCCCGTCCTAAGGACTGCGACCCTCTCCAGTAGCGTGCATGTCGGTTGAGCGACAACAGCCGGGATTCGAACTCCCAACCTCTTAGTCCAGAGGCAGGGTCGCTAACCACTGGACTACGCACGCTCTTGATGCTGCTGCCAGCCATGAAGAATAAGTCAAAATTGTGTTGTTGATTTTTCGTACAAATAAAATTTTTTAGTTCAACTCAAACTGACATTGAGTCACTAATGGTGCTTCCTTCAGGTGGATTGTAGACAACAAAAGAATGTTACATGTGCATTTTACCACCGCCAAGGAACTTTGACACAAAAGAATGTTAAAAGGGTGAGGTAAATTTGCCTGGGGACATCGATGCGAATGTTGATGAGGACATGTGACCAGACCGTCTTGAACTTCTCTGTTCTGAGTCATGTTCAGAAATTCTCTGATGATTTTCTTTCATTTGTGTTAAATTTGATACGTCATTTGTTTGTATTATTTCATTAGTTAGTCTGATGGTTTTCCTTCTTTTCTTGTGTATCTATAGTGATTTGCTTTTTTTAAATTTCGTTTGGTCTTATTTAATTATGTATGTGTGTTATAATGATCAGTAATTGTCATGACTATAAGTAATTAATCAAATTTAAGAGAGATCCTCGATAAACCTTGTAGGTTCCTGGTTTTCCGTGCATTTTCTCGTCACCATGTACAACAAAATGATTTGTTTCTTATGTGCAAATAAACAATATGTTGTTTTCTGGTTTGTTTCAGACGGCAGACCATAGAGGAGATCCTGCACAGACTTTGCCCCAACACCAGGCCTGATGATGTGAGTGTAGTGAGTATAGCAGCACAGCAGCTTCTGTGTGTTGTCCTTGCCTGCATGTGTTACATGGTGTTGTAGATGCGTCGCCCTCCCTGCATGTGTTACTGTGCTGATAATGGGTACATGAGACGGAAAGTGTGCATCGCCCAAACCTCTGTTGTGTTATGCCACAAGTAAGGTCACAACAGTGAAAGCATCCTTGCTTCTTTTTTACATACAATATAGGAATACAAAATTTTAAAACATGATGCTTTTATAAGAAAACCTGAAGACTGCCCAGAAGAATGTTGTTGCAGTGATAAAGATTATTGATTAAAAAAAACAATGAGCTCAGCATTAGACTATGCAGGTGCATGTTCTGTTTTGCCTCAATTATAATCAAGATTACAGTGGTTAAAACAGTTGCATGTCTCACTATACAAGCTACTGTGCTGGAAAGCTTTCCTTAAAAGCATTTAATTCTGTAATATATCACAAAAAGATGTTTTTCAGACTAGTCCTAGAGATTGTCTTCCCATGGTTTCCCATCGCCGTATTGACATAGCGTAGAGATTCCTGGCTCTATCGAACATTGCGTCAGCTTTGAAACAAACCGTTAAAAAAGACTTGCGGAACGTTGAAGCGTAATGCATGAACCACCTTGCATGGCACAAGCCAGCTGAGCCACCGCACCCCCCACCCCCCTCCCCAACCCCTGACACAGTATGTATTGTGAGTGTGGTCTCCTTTTGACCCCTACAGGGTCGGTACCTACGCTCTACTTTCCTAAAACCCATGAAATTGTTAAAAGAGCCTCAGGCCGACCCCGACCCCTAGTTGAGGGTAAGTAAAAAGCAGGGAGGCGCTTTGGTGTTGCCCTCTCCCTTCTCAGCTGACCTATCCACCATGTGTAGTCCTCTTATCTCAACAGTAGAGCAGTATTCACAGCCAGTTTCTATAGCACAGTTTTTCCATCTTTCTTCAAAAGCAAAATCGAGTAAGGAAGAGACCCTGTTGTTTTCTGACAAATGCATATTTAGCAGGTAGTCTGGGTTAAATGTAACTTGACCATTGCAGACTTACTTGTTAAAACCTCTGCCTTGAAAAGACATATACCTTTAAAGTGATACCCTTATAACTCCTTCTGTGAGCAGAATGAAAAAGAATTCAACATGGTTACTCCTTCTTTCAACTTTTCTTTGTAAAGTAGCTTGTGAACATGTCAAAATCAGAGTTTAACCATATTTGTACCTGCAAACTAGATTGAACTTATACTTCAACACAGAAAAAAGTGGACAGGTGATCCAAACAAAATTTGAAATGCTGAAGGCAATGTCTATTTGCAAAGATGTGTGCTAGTAGTAGGGTGGTCGCATGGTGTTTAGGTGGGTGAAAGACTTTATCCATGCATGTGTTAACCTGTGTAACACTGTAGCCATCTGTGTGTCATGCTTCTTGTGAACCCTGGTGTCCGAATCACACCAAGTTGATTGCTTTTTTTTTTCTCTCGGATTTTCAGGAAGATTCGGAACAGGTAGGTCAAAGTTCAAGTGTAACAGTAGATGTAGATGATCCTGTAGTGACCCTGTTGTTTCAAGTTGCCCCTATTTCTTTTTTTCCGAATGACGATGACATAAAATACAACTGTCATGTCTGTTGTACCCAAAATCCAGGTACATGGAGAGACGCGATTTCCTTTTCTGAAGGGTTCCTACATGAAGCATTGGCACATTGTCCCTATAACAGTTTTTTTGCATGCCGTATTTTCAATATGAAATCTGCATAAATAATCCCTCACAGTCAAAATAACAAGCAATGAAATCATAGGCAATACAATGTACTAGTGGTTTTGTTTGAATCAATAGTGTCACTGCTATTATGTATGCCTGCTGTTGATATATCATAGGACAGCATGCTTTTTAAGGGGTAGTAAAGAAATTTCAATTCGTAGACTTAGAATTCCTTTTTTTCATACTTCCTTGCTGATACTGATAGGCAGATTTGAGACAGTTTTGAAAGATTGGGTCAAAAAATGCAGTTCCATTATGTCCTCTGTCCAAATTTCACTTCTTGCATTTTGGAATCATGCTGGGGAAACATGTTGTACTGCTTAGGGGCCCGGTCACATTTGTCGTACGATTGGGGACATGTGTCGTACAAAATTCAGCTGTCTTGTTACGGCAAAGGCTGTACAGCTGTCTTAAATCCTTGTTGGCAGCTGGTTCTGTCACAGCCTGCTTGAAATTTTTACTTCAAAATTGTTGTGACGGCCTATGCCAAATGGGACCATGCTGTTAGACAGTACAAAGACAGCTTCTTCTGAGACAAAAGAAAGTGGTGCACCATGTATTAAAGGGTCCGTCACATTGCCAAATATACGCGCGATCCTCGGTCGATCTCAAAATGAGGCGACCTTTCGGTGATCAACAAATACGGCCGAAGCTCGTCGACAATGTGACGCAGGCATTATATAAAGAACACGTTTCTCGTGTCAGCGAGCTTCGGCCGACTCCGAAAAATCGCCGACGATCCCGAAAATTTGCGCGATGCTTGGCGAAACATGGGGCGTACTACTGCCGTAAATATTGTTTAGAGGTCGCCGACTCGACGGCCGATCGATTTTTGCGCAATATGACGGCCCCTTAACTGAGTACACTTCAATGTCTACAGCCCCTTGTGCATCCCAATCGATACCTTCTGCTCCCTTCCAGAATGCCAATGGTGAGGACTCCTGGTGACACCTGCCAGGCACACCTGTCCAGCTGCAGCTGCAGCTGCACCTGGAGCATGTGGAATCACCACACCTACACAGTACCCCTGTGCTCAACTCCACCATGCAGTACACTACACTGTGATCAACAACCATTGCTTAGAATCTATAGCTTGTATTTGCTCATGTAGAAATGGGTCTAATTTTTCCATCTATGTTTTGATGATGTTGGTATTATATCAAGGATGAATGGAATCTATGTTGTTGTTTTTTTTTTGCCAGCTTCAGGTGAGTGCTTGCTTGGTTGCTGCTGGTTGTACATGTAGCTGTCTTAAATAAGTTAGGATTCGGGTGGTCACCAGTCCAGCTCTTCCAGCAGTTGTCAACATGTCGAAGGATTGGTTGTGATATTTTACAGAAAAGCAGCCGTTCTTACCCTTGATATTGAACGTGTTGGTCAGACCAATTTTACCACCAACACCTTCATGGTCAACTCCAGACGTACATGTACGCGTCGGTACTTCTGCTGGACGGGACCTGGGACCATCCCGGTAGAACACCCATCATGCCCTTCCACGTCCTGTCTGTCGCAGACATGCCGGGAAAGGCATGGTGGCTACGGCGTGAGGATACTTCTGTAGCTGTGTACTGTCCTCTGGTCTAGATTAAATACTTTAGTGATAATTGGAAGGGTAGAAGACGATCTTGTTAAAGTAATTTAGCCTTGTACAGTATATCCTTAAATGTTAATCACAACTGTGAGAGAAAAGGTAGACTTTAAAAAAGTCTGCACAAAAAATGCCTGGGATGAGTGTGTATGATGTAGACTTCCGGCATCGGTAGTATTCCAAGAGATGATATCTTTGTGATTATTTATGTGCAGTGATGTGAATGAGAAATTGTGCTTTTTCTTTGTTTCACTATATACATAATTCAGAAACGTGTAACCGTTTCGCAGATGGTAATTTCAGCCGTGGATCCGACTTGGAGATCGAAAATGAGCATTTCCTGGTGTTTCTTAGCAAGTTAAACCTTGGATCAGAATCATTTTTGCCCACCTTGGTTCCACAGGGTTTGCACTGATGTATGGATTAACAATGTCTCACAGCTTTCACTATGTGTTTGGTAAGAAAAGAAGCTACTAGTAAGGGTAATCTATAAAGGAACTTGCCTGCAACCCAGAATCATCCAAGACATTGCCATATTTGAGCACCATCGTCCTTGTAGGCAGTGGAAACGGGATAGCCACACGTACCCTCTGGATCATTGTGTGCTTCTGTTTTGTTTTAGAGTAGGTGTAGAGCGTAGTTTGGAACACAGTGCGAGTCGGTAGCCTCAAAGTAACATCCGTGGGACACCTGAAAACATGGCTGACTTGGAAACATGTAGATTCACTGCACAAGATGATCCAGTGGTCAGTAGCAGAGCTGTGGCATAGGACCTGTTGTCTTCTAACCTCTACAGAGTTACTCTACTCTTCATCAACCAACCAACCCAAAAACGGTCAGTCTGTGGTGGGAAACAGGAACAGAGCTTTTGGTCAGAATGCTTGTATCTAGGTCTGACTACTGCCAGCACTACGTGGATGATTTTCCCTCTTACTATCTTCAATCTTACTGAGGTCTCTTTGATGTGACTGAGAAACTCTTGTATCCTCTAGAACCTGTAAACTTCTTCATGCAGACTGCATCTCTGTATATGGCGGAATCATTCCTTGTAAATTAGAAATGATATGCTTGGCTTGCTGTAAATAATGCGAAAGTCACCAGTGTTACTACGGTCTGGAACAGGTGCAGCCTTCTGTAGGAAGTTCTGGACACCTTTGCTTTCAGACGGGTGGGTTTGTGGATGTGTTGTTCAACAGTTGGTGAAATTTAACTGTTTCCATCAGACAGCAGGGACGGAATTGCCAGCCCAGTTTTTTTTTGCCAATGCCATTCATGTGAACAAGCTTTAAACCAGGGGTGTTGTACCCCAGGACTCAAAGAGTAACATTTAGGAAACTTATAGAAAGTACTACTGAATAGTACTGTCAGTATCAAGGCAGTTATTAGGATTAGGTCAACCAGTTTGAAACTTGAAACCAACTTGCCAAAAGTTTTTTTTCTCAATAAGAAACTGGTACATGCAGCCATCAAAGAATTGTTTCTTGACCTTTTCAGCACTAGAGTTGGTTGAACTGAGAGGGTTTCTTAAGAAAGCTGTAGACTTTCTTGGTGGAATGCGATGGATTTTCCCCCCTGTACATGTTGATGGATACAACTGAGCTGACATTTCATAGTGCTTGCTGGCTGGAAATTGCAATTCACTGTAAAAAGGAAAAGATCCCCTGTAGATTTTCCTGTAAGATAATGTTCCTAGCCCTGTGTGTAAACGATTAGTCCTGTATCAATTCTGTGATGGGTGCGTCTGGTGTAGGGGTGAGTCTATACTGTACAGGTGGATATACATGTACTAAGCTGTATGCCTAAACCAGTGACATTATAGTGTTGTCATTTCCCTGCCTGTTGCATGTAACTAAAGAGAATCCTACCTATTACTCAGATCACAGCCTTGAATCCAAGTAGTTTGCAGAACAGCACAGGACGCTTTTGTCTTCAGTTACATGCATGCATGTTTACAGCTGAAGTACAGGCAAACCCAGCAGGGGTGCAGTATTTCACAGACATTTGAACACCTCCCATCAGGAGTTTTTGTATAACGCTTTAAAGGACAGAACACCCTCAACCGAGTGATTTGATGTGCAATTTGCAAAGATCAAAATTTGGATCTTAAAAGCTGGGCATCAAGAATGGCTAATCCGATTGCCACCTACATGTAAGCTACCAACTTCAGAGAAGTTCCAACAACTGAGACAGGGAGGAACAACAAAGTAGACTGGGAATCATGCATGGATGATCAAACAGTGACTGTTCTCGTCATCCATTATCTGTTGCTTTGTTGTCTCTGGCCTTGTCAGGGGTCCTGAATATTAAAATGTTCTGTGTTTTTACTATCATTTCCTGTTCTATGCACCAGCTGTTGTAATTGTACAAAGCTGTTCTTCATGTACACTGCTGTCGTCTTTGACTGGTTGTTCCCAGTGACATTCTGTCTGATCTTACCTACCATCTCTACACAGCGATGCCTCCAATTCATCCTATTCTACATGTCAGTTCCACTGACAAACCTGTTGTACATGGCACTGGCCAGTAATATCCCAGCCTCATGGAGAGCTGCTGTATGTTCTGGTGTCTCCGTACTACATACATGTACATGTATGAAGGCACTGGTTTTAATCTACATTGATTATAGGGCTCCTTGCTGTTTTACCTGCTAGTGTGAAGACAAACCCTGCTGCTCCAGGCTTGATGCATATTGTATTATTTTATGTTAATCCTTGCTAAGCCAGCTGTGCAATTCTGTTCTGATATGGCAGTCACCTGTCCTGTTCCTCAAGTACGGTTAGATGTCAAGTTCAATGTGTTGATCTGTTACGTCTCCTCCATCCAACCTGAGGTGAACCCTTTGTGAACTAGGATACCTGGCCAGTGTGAGGTCTGTGGAGTTGAAACAACAGAAAGTTTCCCTCTACCTACCAAGCTGTTCATTTTTATTAATGAATGCCTCTGACAAACATGAACATGGTAGACTGGCACCCCACGTGTACGGCATGTCTGAACACGAAACACGAATGCAGATGGTCATGTCACAATCTCCTGTGACACCCACACTACATGTGATTGTCCTTCGTCTACCGATTCCTTATTATTATTCTATATACCTACATTTTGTGTATGTGGGCATATAAAAAGGAACCTTGTCCACCTAGGGATAACTATGTGGTTACGATGATCTGAAATTTAATTCCATGTACAGCAACTGCTGAGCAGAGACCTTAGTGCTTATGATGCTGTATGTTGTGAGCTGTTATCTTAATGTATGAATATGGAGTAATTTGTGTTTGATATCATGTTGATCTCTTCATACTTTATATGCTTTTTTGATTTCCAAGATGGTTTTGATGTAGGTTATGTTAGAGATATGATTAAATGGAGAGAGTATGTTTTGTGTGATAATGATTTGATTGAATGTAAACTTATATATAAGCTTTTTATGTTTGTTTTTTGCAGATAAACAGCATTATGTATGGCTACCTTGTGCCCATCCCATGCTGATCACCTCTGTTCACTTGAAAGATGTTTTTGCATCAGTTCAAAATTCCTAACAAACAGCTCATTGGCCAAGCTATTTGTCATCGTAAACTAAAATTGCCATTTTTTTCAGTGAAACAGATTTGTCTACCCTGAGGGAATAAGGGTGTTCAGGATGGAGGGGGAGGCACGAGTCATCAGCTAGTTGTGGCTTCTAGCAGCAGATATATTTAGTGCAGCTTGTGTAGGGAAGCTTCTATAGAGTAAGATACAGATTGGATGTATCAAGGAAGAGGACATGGTGGCATATGATACAGTGTTTGACAAACTGAAATCCCTCTTTATAACGGTGGCTATTTTGAAAGAAAAATGTCACCAGGATGATGATGAAGAATGTCATGGAAATCCGTTGTCAGTACCATAGGTAAAGTGTGAGGTGATCTTTGTTGGAGCACCCAGCATGTGTATCCAAGACCTGATCCTGTTGTAGTCAGCTGTTAGGCAAGGATAATGGGTACAGGCTGTGTGATGTACCAGACCTGGGATGAAGTACATGTAGTATCAGCTGCTGGTAGAAGATAGGTCTACTCTTGTATCTTATGGCATGTAGTCCCTATTAAATGGAATAGCCTGTGCAGAAATGTTCTCTGGTGTTTTTTTTTCAGTGTGTGATTTTTTTTTTCAGTGTGTAACTGACTACCTAGTAGCACGTCGGCAGACCATACACCACCAACTTCTAATGTTTGTCATTACATATACACCATCCTGATTCACACACGGTCACAACAAAGTTTCAACAACATTTCTTTAGTGAGTTTAATGAATGTATTGAAATGTAAATAATGGCCATATTCCCATTTGGCTTTACTGTCTGCCTGCCATTTGTTGATTTTTGCTGAACTTTCTAATCATGTATTTGCTGCTGTATGACAAAAGCAAAACGACCTAGTTAAGTCTGAATGATTAGGCCACACCAATTTAATTTGTTGCTTCTCGGATTTTTTCAGAAAAAATATGAAGCGACAGGGCGAAAAAAGAAATAAATAAAAACAGGCCTGGGCATCCTATTGTAGCCCCAAATGCTATGATAGTCAACATAGAAGGCTGGGTTAAAATTTAAACACTGAATTTTTAATCAAACAACTGCATTGATAGATGGAAAAACTCTAACAACTAGGACGAAAAGGACTTTCTTCACATGTTGGGGCCGAAATATGAGCATTTCTAAGTTGATTCAGAACCAGAATCTTTTTTTTTTTTGCAAATCAGAAAAAAATGAAGAGAACAAATTAAATTGGTGTGGCCTTAAGAAGTTTCACTAGGAGGGGTGTATCACAATGATACAAGTGCTTGTACTAAACCTGGTCATATGCATGTAGTTGTAAACATAGTAACAAGAGATGTCCAGATTCTAGTTCCCATTGACACTGGTCCCTCTAAAATCATTTTATAGTTCCAGAAGGACCAGCCTAATTTGGAATGGTCTACATCCTTACTTGGTTTGCACACGGAACGTTTAGGTCACTTGGGAAGTAAAATTGGTTGTGCCCACAAAAGTACAGGGCTAGCCTGTCTTTGCAATGTTCAAATTGTACTTGACAGATATCTGTTCAGCATATTTTGATCAGTGTCTTGTAGCCAGTCTGCGAAATATTCCTTATTCTTCTCGCCCATTAAACTTAAAAGATTATACCTCTGCCAGGAAAAATAAGTGTTACATTGTAGCCTTTGAAATAAATACGTGGTACAAACTTATGAAAGTTCATCCTTGACGGAATTTTATGCTATCTATAGCACCAGTTTATTCCAAGGTAATAACACAAGAACTGTCTACAAATACTGGCCTATCCTAGAACAAATGTGTCTGTTCTGTGTGAAATCGTCTGCCCATAATGAATAAAATGAATAAAATGCATATATGTATAAATGCAGGCCTTACTTGAGATCAAATTCTAATTCTGAGACCTATATTTTCTGTTGACTGTTCCACAATGCACTGTGCTTTCACTGGCTTCATTTTTGTCTCTTTATGGTTCCCTGAAAATTAAGAAAACATGATGACGCCCAGATTCATCTAGTGGTCATGGTCAGCTACCAAAGATACATTTATGATGTTCCGGCTTTGGTTCCAATGATTCCGTTGCTTGTTCTGTTGTTGGCGTTGTATTCAACACGACTTGCCTTGTGCCAGTCACAACTCTATATGCTGACGGGTTTGGTCCTTTCTCCCACTTTAGCCTTCTTTCCTGGCGGTCCTGACCAGACCATCTCAGCGCTGTATTTGTTTGGGGTTGTCTCCGAGCCCTGCACGAAAAGTCGCACGTTCGGACACTGGCCGATGTCCAGAGCCAGCAGCTTTGGACAGTCTGTCAGCTCTACCTGCAGGATGCCCCTGCAGTCCAGCAGGTGGAGGTACTGCAGCAGAGACCTGCAGATGGAGACGCGCGTCAGCGAGCTGCACTTCTGCAGCTGCAGGCGCTGGATGTTCGGGCACCCGCGGAGTGCCATGCACAGGCTGTAGTCCGTCACCATGCAGCGGTGCAGTACCAACTGCCTCACCAAGGGGGCGCTCAGCACCAGTGCCTGCACCTGGCAGTCGAGCAGCCTCAGTGTCCCCAACTCTTCGACCGCCTGCACGGCGCAGTTCTCAAGGCAAACGTTGACGTTTCCCGTCGTATTGATTTCCACAAGATCCACGCGATCGCACTGCACAGTCAGACTCTGCAGCCCCGGCACGTTGGCCAGGTGCAGCCGGTCCACATGCCTCGCCACAACCGAGACAATCTGTAACGTGGGCAACATGACGTCACAATCCGCAACCAGCCTCCGCAGGGTCGGGCACGACAGGTGGAGTGAAGTGCAACGAAAGTCCGCCAGGAGGCGCAGTTCCCGCAGGCTGGGGCAGCGGTTTTGGTCCAGAGACAGCGCCTCCATGCCTATGCTGCCCAGCGACAGCACGGTGACGGTAATGTTGCTGCCCAGGCAGCGGGTGAAGCCCAACCCGTCCAGCATCTCACAGTTGTAGAGCTCTACGTTGGACAGTTTGGTGCTCTTCACACTCAGAGTCCTGAAGGGCGACAAATAAACAATTAACTCATAGAGCTAGAGTACACTACACGAGTAATCGTATGGTATCATGGAGCAAGTATGGTTCTCATGATTAATTTTTGTAAAAAAAACAACCTTTTGTGCTCTCCTTGAAATAATACTATTCGTTTCCGAATACTGCCCGATCGGGCCCCGGGTTGGGACCTGTGTCCCTAGCATTATGTCACTGTGATCACCCTAGCATTATGTCACTGTGACCCTAGCATTATGTCACATGTCCAAAATGGAGCCTGGCCGGCCTGTATTCTTCAGCGAAAAATACTTCTGAATTGCGTTGACCTTACAATGATTGATCCATAAAACACAGGGCAAGTGCAATATATCAAGAATATACGCAAATAGTGCTCATAATTAATGTTTTCAACTTGTTTTGTATTTTGTTGTCTTTTGAATCATACTCTTCGTTCCCGCAAACTACCCGGCCAGACCTCTTGTTACCCGGCCGGGCCCCGGGTCGGTAACTTTTTGCCCCCAGCCTTAGGCTGAGGTCACATTTCCAAACCGGGGCCCGGTCGGGCTGTTTTGATTAACGAAAAATCAACAATTTATATCAAGAATATACGCGAATAGTTCCCATTATTGATTTTTTTCAACTTTTTTGTGCTTTGTTGTCTTTTATATCATAGTTTTCGTTCAATAAGACTGCCCGGCCGGGCCTAGCCTCCTGTGCAGGCTCCGTGAGCGGGTGGCCGTTTTGATGATGCGTTTTGAAGTTCTTTTGCCGGCCAGAGAAGGTTTCAGAGCCAATAGAAGGTTCCCCCCGATAGAAGGTTCATTTCCCGCCACGGCGTCTGCACAGGAGGCTAGGCCGGGCCCCGGTTTGGAAATTTGACCTCAGCCTTACCTGAGCACGCCGCTGCCGTCCACCTGCAGCTTCCTCAGTTTTGGCGCGAAAACCTCCAGGTGTTCCAGGTTCTCCAGCCCGGCGTCCAGGTGCAGACTGCGCAGCTGCGGACTCCACAGGCTGACGAAGCTCACGCTCCACAGGTTGTACAGGTACAGCTTCTGCAGCGTCGCAGAGCGCAGGCGCACGCCCTGGAGTCTCTGCCAAGGCAAAACAAAACAACAAATCGACGTTACGGCATTTAGTACAACTGTTAGTGAATTTGGTAGCGCTGCAGAGCGCAGGCGTACGCCCTGGAGTCTCTGCCAAGGTAAACAAATCAAACCCAAACTTTATCACAATCAAACAAGACAACCATGTACGTGACATTGTACATCACTGAATCGCGTTGACTTTCACACAATCAAATAATATTTAGGTTCGTAAGGCATGGTGTATGGGCCTTAAAAAGCATTTTGTACGAGCGTAAAAGAAAATGACCGTTTGTGAACTTAACTGAAACGTATCAATCCTAGATGATACTACACCATACAAACAAAGAAAACTAGAAAGGTAACATTGGCAAAGCAAATACATCATGTTTACCTTAACATGGTCTAGCCTAACAAACTACTGCTCTGTTTATTCTTACTTAAACACATTCATATATATATATATAGTGACAAGCCTCTCCAACTCTGTTCTGCAACTTGCAACGTAATGTAATCCAACACCACAGTGTCTGGTACAGCACCAGTTACCATGGTGACAGATGTTTGGTCCAGGTCATTGACCTTATGTGTTTGGAGAAGAAGAAGTAACAGAGCAAAAACAATTTGTTTTCCCTCTGCGAAGATAAATATACATATTATGGTTAACCAAGAAGGGTTTAAACAACGGTTGGATCTGCCTGGAGTGTGGGGAATGTCTGCACCTGGCGGGTAATCCTTTGTATATGTGTTGGTATGATTTATATACGTCTGTCTCGGGTTTGTTTTGTTCTGCGGTAGATGATTGTAAAGAGGATGTTTGTCGAGTCAATAACGTGAAACCTTATTAACTAACCAGTCCCCATACCAGTAGAGACAGGCCAATGCTGTAGCGGACGGAAACGATTGAGTTTTTTGCCAAACTTCGTTCGTAACGGACAGAATTACGATTGTTCCTCCGATGCAATACCGTTTTTATTATCGTACCAAGGTCCTGGTAACAACAGTGGTAAGGGCTGCATAGGAAAAATGTTTCCGGTTTTTCGATCGATCCTAGCAAAAGAGAATCCCTACAATGTACCTACCGACCCTATTTTTTTAAAAATCGGAAACAGCATTAATTTTCATAGGCCTAACTATGTATAGTATATTGAGTGATGAGATAAAACTTGGAAGTTTCATGAAACAGTCGTTGAAACTTTTAAAGTCTCGGAGACTGACGGATCTTTTTTCCAGCCCAATATAGACTGGTCAGATCTGTCTACTTTATTTCTGACTGGTCATCCCATTGGCTTGTTTCCAAGTCCGCTCATATAGCGGCCGAGCCGGCTGTTGTTTGATTTATAGAAGACCATTGTGTGGTTATGCGCCAATCGATTATCGCTTAAAATAGTGCCACTTGTGCCAGGCGTGCCGGCTCGGATTTTCCCAACAAAGGCCGCTGTTTAAGTTACGGTTGTTGGCTGGCTTTACTCCTAAACCCACCAAAGCTCACATCCGGGTCACCGCGTCAACTCGCGGAGTGGGCTACTTTGTCATTTTGTTAGCCTCTACTCTAGAGTAGAAATTGGCCAAATAGACAGATATACACGCTATAGGGGATTGGTCCGGGAGAGAGTACAGTTTGCCGCGTCCGACGTCCTCTCTCCCGGACCAATCCCCTGGCGTGTATATCTGTCTATTTGGCCAATTTCTACGATCTTTCCAGCTGCTTTCCGAAGCCTGGTTGGACGCGGCAAACTGTACTCTCTCCCGGACCAATCCCCTGGCGTGTATATCTGTCTATTTGGCCAATTTCTACTCTTTCCAACCGCTTTCCGAAGCCTGGTAGAGGCTATCATTTTCTAGTTGCTGCAGGAAACAAACCAAAACAAAACAAAACAAAACAAAACAAACCAACACAAGATAGCCTGATATAGAAAATGCCGGAAAATATTTTGCATTACTGTAAACGTTCGCCTGGGACTGCATTGTTTTGAACAAGTGGACATGTGTCGGGTCAATGAGGGAAGTTGTATCGATCAAAACATAGCGGTTCTTGACCTATATGAAACCACGTGCCTTTCGATATCTGGGTGCCCAGTGGTGACAAATATCCTTGTATTTATGCACTAATTGTTCAGTCTCCAAGCAGATGTTTTGGTGGCTGCAAATTAGTATCATGTAAAATTGGCAAGACAGTATCATTGGCAGGGCAGTATCCAATACGCCACGTTGGTGGGAAAAAAAGACGCCAGTACAAAAAAAAAGGCCAATAAAAACGCCTAAAAGCACATCAAAAATAACCCAAAGTCTTAACCTCTGCTTGGAGAGTACTAATTGTTTTCCATGTCGTTCAACAGTTGTGGTTTTGCGGTATGGTTGCCTGTGTTTAGAAGTGAACTCTAGCGACCAGAAACCAATTAGAATTCCTCAGAGTGTGTACACAGCTTGCAATTGCCAAATAATCCCCCTGAAGTTGGCAGGAGACGATATATGGCAGACGTAGAGGTGTTTATAGTGCCTTATCCAGCATGTTCTAACGCACATGGCACAGGGCAGATACTGGCCATTCGTTTTAATCTACAAGTGCATTATTAACTGCTTCGTGGCGCATATTTGAGAGTTCAATGTCTGACTAAACCACTATCGCGACTTTATAAAGTTCAACGAGCTTAGCATCCCGCTGAGCTTTCCTCTGGTCGAATGAATATACTCGTTGTGTTATTGGAACGGGAGTGTTACAATGAAGCCCTCTATTCTCCATACATTCCTGGTTGTCATATTTGTGTACGTTGTCCAAACAACACAGCAATGTTACAATAGCAGACGTTCAGAACGTTGCTAGTAAGTAGGTGCACTGTTGAAACCTTGGCCCCTTAAGCACACACGGTGGGCGGGGGACTACAGAGATCCAGGAACAAAACCCACAGGCACTCCACGTCCCAGCCGCCATGTGAAACAAGTGGTACGATAGCACAGCGTTTTACATGCAGTCCGAGAGCTGTACGTTAGATAAACGTGTGGTCTGTGTCTTTTCAGTTAGACAGAACAGCAGATAGTCATACACCAATGAAATATGGGTCTTTAAGCTCAACATTATGAGTTTCAACAGTTTCAAGTAGTCTCTACCAGACTAACTAACTACGCTGGCCATAATAGGGAGAATATTTGCCAGGGGAGTTTGGCCGCCTTGTCGTTTGACTGGCCGCGCAGGGGGAAATTAACCCTCCCGTGGACTGGCTCTACTGACCAGCTACGATCCGTACCCCTGTAGGAAGGCCTGGTGGAGGCTTAAGTTTCAAGGGCGTCGTTAGGTGGAAGTTGAACTCCCAACGACCTGTGACTGCACACTGTCACTAGGCACTTCCCTGTGACGTGCCGACCTCTTTGTACAAGTACTAGTACTTCTCAAGTCCCAAACTCGTGGTTACGCTGTGTAAGATAGATGGACCTGTCAAATACGTGTTTAAGATATGGCCGGCTTCACAGCGCGTTATCAGAGTTGCCCTGTTACCATTCCTACTAGGACCTTGACTTTCAAGGAAATGGTCTCTCCGTTGTGAACGTTATTAATGGAAGTAGTAGTAATGGCTTATTTATTGTTGCTTCTCTCTACAATATTACAGAGTGGCAGAGCCACAGTGTCACACAGTGGCTCTGAATTGATCTGCAATTCACAACATTTTCTAGTTAAAACCATTTGACCAATTAAAACAGGAAACGATCGATATGAGCATGGGAACAGTATAATTGATCTGTGTTCTGTAAGAGGGAAGGGGGGTGAGGAACGCTGTTCGTGCCCAGCGACCTTCAACCTTTACAGCACGCCCTGACCATTCTGTCAAACACTGCCCTTTATAATTAGTACTAATAGTGTTACTAACGTCACAAATGACCGAGATTGTGTGTCGCTCCCAGGAAAAGAACACATGGAGCCGTCTAGATGGGGGGTGATAATCAAATGAACAACCATAAAGCTATCCAGTACAGCTGTTTCGTTTTTTTTATATTTTTTTTTTATTCCAACATTTGATCACAAGACATGGTGGCGGCACACTCAAGTTTATTCAACTTATTTTAATGCCGCCACCAACGCAAAGGACAAACGCATGAACGGACAATAGACATACTCATTTTCACCTGTCAAGTGAGGAAAGTCGTGTAAAGTGCCTTTCCCAAGGGCACAAGGTCGGTGGCATGGCAGGATTCGAACTCGGGACCTCTTGGTTCCGAGCCGAACGCTCTGTCGTACGCCACACGACCCCACATTAAGCTGTTTCGTTGAGGAGGCAATCGGAACTGTACTGTTCCGTGTTTCTTCCTTCCTGGCAACAAGTTGATGCACGTCATGTGAGGTCGTGATGTCTGTAGCCGGAACAGAACTAACGTCACCAACAGTTTGTCAACAAGCGCGCGGGGTGGCTTTTCACCTGGTGAAGCGTGATCTTTATCAAAACACGTTTTGCTTATATTTTGCTGGAAATATTACATGGGTCCCTATATGATTCGTGACACTAGAGGTGGGCCTACACAGCTCGGTTGTTTTTGTAGTGAGCCTCAGCTGTTTGACAACCGAGAGCATTGTCGTGACGCCTTCTTGTACTTTTGTGATTTGCTTTTCGTGTTAGATACAAGTTTTTCCTTCCGCATTTTTGCAGATAAGATTATTCTCGTTTACAAAGAGGAATTGGAGTAAAAGAAAAGATGATGAACTTACCTCACAGTTGGTGATGACCAGCTTGCGGATGCGTGTAAAATGGTTCATGCAACTCCAGAGCTCGTCCAACTCAAGCGGGACGAAGTTCAAGTGGAGCACGGTCAGGAGGTGGGCGAACCGCGAGTCGGCCAGGTCAAGGACGAGGTTAGCTCCCTGTAACATCGCCTGGTCACTGCGTACATCTTGCAGAGGCAGTCCCACGTTTAGTTTAAGTCTCAGGCTATGCAGATCGGACTGCTCGAGGAAGGATAGCACGCCTTCGGGGGAAAGGTTCCAACACGCCGTGAAAGTGACTTCTCTCAGCTCGGGGAAGGACCGCGCCACCAGGTCCAGGTCACCGTCCGTCAGCTCGAACGCGCCGTTGATCTGAACCTCCTCTAACCCTGAGAGCGGCATCAAGCGGTATATATGTTCCCTGTCCCACACTACAGGTAAACCCAGCACCCGCAGGTTTGTTAAGGTGGGCACGAGGGTCAACACGGCCGGGCTGACGGGCACACCTGACTTCCAGGTGAGCACATGGACGTGCTGCCCGTACGCGTTCAGCACCGCGGCGACGTTTTCGTACAGGTGATCCTCCAGGTGCCTGCAGACGTTCAGCGTGCGCCACAGTTCCGGCGTGTTCCGCAGGACGCGGCTCCACTTCTTGCAGACGAGCGCTAACATGACGACTCGGTCCTCCACCGGGTCCAGGTAGGCGAAGACGCGGCCCCACAGCTCCTCCGGCAGCCCGGCGAACCCGAGCGGCGTCCCGGCCGGCTGGCCGGCTGGGTCCGAGACCGTCATCCCGGGGGAGGGGGGTAGGAGGAGGGGGGTGGGGAAGGAGGGGTGGGGAGGGAGTCAGGTGGTTGACAGGTGTAGGTGCGTCGGCATGACACGCGGATGTGGAGCCGGTGGAATGCTGGGCGATGTGAACCGTAACGTGTCACCACAAACAATACGCACGGCGGTGTTTGCGGAAGGCCGGGACCGATCACTAATGCCTGCGTCACGTTGTCAACGAGCTTCGGCCGTATTTGTTGATCGCCGAAAGGTCGCCCGATTTTAGATCGACCGAGGATCGCGCGTATTTTTGGCTTGAAAATCGTCCCCGTCACATGGAGCGAGGCTCGGGCGATCGCTTGGGAATACATCTATGGCCTCAAAAATCGGGCGACTAGTCGCTGATGTTAAGAACACGTTTCTCATGTCAGCGAGCTTCGGCCGGCGATCCCTAAAATTCGGGCGATGCTCGACGAAACATCGGGCGTACTACTGCCGTAAATGTCGTTTAGAGCTCGCTGACTCGTCGGCCGATCGATTTTCGCACAATGTGACGGCCCCTTAAACAATCCGCACGGGGCCTGTGCACAAGAGTGACCTCCAAGCAGATCCTACGGTGGCAAGGCTGTAATCATTGGCCAGAGGAGTGGCCAGTAGCCTTCGGTCGCCAATGGTCACTCCTAGCCTTGACTCCTTTGGCCTGTGTTTACAGCCTTGCCACCGTAGGATCTGCTTGGAGATTACACACGAGGTCAGCCTGGTACAAATGTACTTCATTGACCCACGGTCCATCTCTACAAGGTTTCAGTCTGAGTTGGAGTTGTTATTTGTATTGACTGGAAATATAAAGCTGAAGGCAATGTCTCTACTTATGTTGAGTTTAGGACTATAATACAATAGCATATAAAGTAGTTTCTAGGACTCTTATATTAGATTTTTCGTATTGATTTACTTCTCTCCAAAACAAAAACATAAAAGGTATGTAAAGCAGTGATTGATATCTAATTTGACCTTTTTTCTGAGCGTCCCGCGAGTCACCTTACAGAAAAAGAAAACTATAAAAGTCTCCACGGTCGGACGGTCGCCCCCCGGTGCGTCAGTAAGCAAACGGCCCGCGACGCCTGTCGGGAGATATGACGTCAATGGCGGCGGTTTGGTTAATATTTGGCCGGAAACTCTTTCATTCACAGGAACCCAACATCGATCCTGAGCGGCCGCCGCCAACAACAGCAGCCGATGCCCGGTAACGCCATTCAACGCGTGGTGCCACGAGCTGACTGCTGAGAAGACTCTAGCAGTATTATTGTTGCATCCAGAACCCTGTTTTATTGTTATGACATTGACGACTGCCACAATTGACGTGTTTTGCAGATTTTTCGGGGAAGTAGGGATTCAATTATGTTATGCGGAGAAACCTTGGCCCTCCTCAGGAAGTGAAGAAGTGGACTCGCCTCTCGAACATGTCGCGACACCACAAATAACTACTCTTGGCATAGAACGGTTGCCTCTCGTGAGCCTAGAAGCATATTAGATTGAGTCACGGTCACTATTTCACTTGTCTTTTGTTGTCTTAGAAAGGGTGCCTAGGACGACAGGTACCTGTTTGGGTTGTTTTGATGTTGATACAATCCAATGTAACTGTTATATTTTACACAGTAACATGCAAATACATGTAGTACAAACAACTGCTTTGATGGAAACATTATAAAAAAACTTACAATAGATTTGACTAGATAGATAAAAGTGGCTGGCCTTCTATAAAAGAAAAACGTATGAGTTCAAGTTAAGTCCGTTTTTTTGGTCCAGGAACTGACAGAGCTGCCTTCCCCCTTTGCCCGTATCAATTACTTCTAAATCGCCCACTTACCCGTTTGCTGTTTGTATTGTTAACGTTTCTGACAGACGTGCATTGTGAGATCTCACATTAAACCTGTCCGGTTTGTGTACACTTGTCGTTTTAATACTTTCTTGTAGTTGCCCCGGCACACCTTCCCATTTATACACACCTGTCACCTGCCAATCCGCGCATTCAGGTGGCTTAACGGGGCAGGACGTGCGCCCACAGACAAACAAAGCACAGCAAACAGGAGGAACAAGGCTATCTGTTCCACATGCCTGTACACAGGACGGCCTGGCCACGCTGATAACAAACGTCACACAGCAGAAGTCTGGGACAGGTCTGCACACGCCGGGGGTTTGTGGATCGGGAACTAAGTAATTATGTACTTCCTACAGAGTTCGGTGCGATCAACTCAGTGATTAGGCGCTAGCGCATACGTGCTGACTCATAGTTAACCAATGTTAGATAAGAAGTCAACATGCCGAAAGGGATCGTGGAACATTCAGAAGTCCCTTCGTCGTCAGACAGCTGCAGGTAGTGTGATTGTTGATGACAAAATCCTGACTTCGAATAAATCGTTGTTACCTCCTCGTTGGTGGGAATAACGACCGCAAAATCGTGCCGTTCAATTTTGTGTAGCTATCTCAACCTACATATACCTATTTAACAGTTTATGACAATCGTTTTCAGACTACCTAGTCTGGCTGACTATTTGACCCTTCAACCAACGGCGATGACTCTCCCAAAATCTACTTTGAGATACTAGTACTTGGATGTCAAAGTGAGCCACGTCTGTAGAACCGGCCTTCACATACCGGGGTGGCCGACCCCCAGCGCTGGCCCAGCAACCGGAGAACTTTGACCATGCCTTGACAGGCTATTTACTCGTTGCGACCCTAAACGCATTGTGCAACAGAACGCCGGTCAAAAGTTGCTGTTTGTCCAGCTATTTTCGTGTTTGTCCGTGCGACCAATAAAGACACAAATGCCAAACATGCCTTCAGCAGTGTTGTGTTACCAGTTGACAACACAAACAGATAAAGAGGGTAAAGGAGGAGGAACGTTTTGTCAAAAGTGAGACAGGCCCAGCTAGGACATAATGTTCAGTTACACGATAAGTGTTGAGTCACTGCGCTACCTGTTAACACAATGAAGTTAAATGATTTGCTCCATCGCAATCGACAGAAATGTTGTGATACGAGTCAGCCAGTTAATACACGCTTTGCAGGGACTGCCTGAAGGGCTGTACTGTGCCAAGTAAGGTGACTGTGAGGAGCCATGGAGCCCGGGGGCAGTCTGCCACAAGATATGTGAAGAAAACTTTTAAAATATCCGAAGGCCATCATTCCCACAACTATCGTAGAGTGGAACTCGTTGCCACCAAGTAGAGTTGGGGCATCATCACTAGAAAGCTTTAAGGAACTCCTACAATTAAATGTGCAAAGATTGGGTGTAACAGGTCGTTCGGTGTAATAGAGCTAGCTGCCGCCGCAGGGCAGTTATACCAGCTATACTGATACAGATACAGATTTTAACTATTCGTTCGCTCAATAAAAAAATGATACAAGAGATCTCAAGTGTTCTATTTAGCAAGAAAGTAATTAAATCCATAGAAACCACTTCACAGACGGCTGACTTGTGTTGTACCAGTACTTTGTAGTGAACGTCTGTTGAAAAGTTCTGGCGCACGAGCTTGCCGTACCATCTACGGCAGGATTCTCTCATCTTACCTTACCTTACCTAGTCCCATGACCGACTCCGGCCGTTGGGGGGATAAGGCAGATGTAGCAAAGTTTTACTCTCTCATCAACTGGTGTTAAGAAATGGCGCGTGTGGTATTTCATTTCCAGCACGAACTCTCGTGCCATGAAACAAGGTAACCATGGGAACCTCTACCAAATAAGGTGCAGAAGTTATGTCATCGGATATTCATTTAATTAGTTTCCTCCACCCGATATTTTACGACGTGTCCTTTCTGAATTATTCAATGACTGGGGCTCTGTGACTGCCTGTACCCGTACCGGAATTTCAAAATATAGTAAACAACAATCATCCAACACCTACGGCCGGACTCTCTCATCAACTGGTATTAAAAAATGGCGCGCGTGGTATTTCATTTCCAGCAAATTCCGACTTGTAAAACTTTTGTCATAAAATTGAAAATAATTGGCAGCGTGATCGGTCACTTTATGGAACATTCCATATCGGGGTCCAGCTGTGCCATGAAGTTTGGAATGCAACGCGTTAACAAGCGGAATGCCTGTTGCATTCCAAGATGTGGTCCATTCCAAAACCGGTTTTTGAATAACACGTTTTGAAATGCTACAGTTGGCATTGGTGCTGCGATATCAATGACTGTATTCTCATTCGCACATACTCTTGAAAGTGCTTATATAACAGCAGGGGTAACTTGCAAAAGTAGACGAAACTGTCTATAAGTATACATTACATGAATATCTTACCCTTCATCAACGTATTCGTCAAAATCCCCAGGAAAACAATATGTAGAATTTCTTCCGGGCCAGGTCAGCTATCCAAGTCGTGAGTACGCAGTTTTCAGGTAGGTTTGTAAGGCTGGGCAGAAACACAGATATAACCTTTAAAATATGTGTTAAGAAAGACCAGAAACAAGCTATAAATCGTATACTATTTGAAGACTCTTCACCCGGATGGAAATAAAGGGTACGCTATGTCATCACATGTTCAACATGGGGATAACAAAGATTTCTGGTACCAGACATGTTCAACTTAACGGGGAAATCCGTATAAGCAGCCCAAAAAGTCAGGTTAGAAACATAAAAATACAAATACAATCTTTTTTAGGAAATCTTTCATGATCGATCTGGAATAACAGCCAAACGTTCCAAAGTTTAGAACACAGCCAAAAAGTACCTGAACTGAACTATTACTTTTAATGGACACAAAAATATGTGTTGTTTACTATACTTTGAAATTCCGGTACGGGTACAGGCAGTCACAGAGCTCCAGTCATTGAATAATTCAGAAAGGACACGTCATAAAATATCGGGTGGAGTAAGCTAATTCGGCGACTTCTCTCAATTGCATAACTTCTCCCTTATTTGGTAGAGGTTCCCATGGTTACCTTGTTTCATGGCACGAGAGTTCGTGCTGGAAATGAAATACCACACGCACCATTTCTTAACACCAGTTGATGAGAGAGTCCTGTCGTAGATGGTACGACAAGATCGTGCGCCAGAACTTTTCAACAAAAGTTCACTACAAAGAACTGGTACAAGACGAGTCGGCCGACTCGCGGCAGAATGGGGAACCTGTCCACCACCGGAATATCACTGGCGCTGCTGTGGGGTCTGTGCTACTGCCTGTTAGGTGCATTTGCGACAACGGGTGTGTAACTAGCTAGTTGTCATTAACGACATAAACATTAACATACAAGATATCTTTACTCAGTCTACCCTTGTGCTTTCTAGAAATACTACTTAACACTATAAACCATGTCTACTCGAAAGAGAACATTCCTTGCTATGATAGTTTGCAAGGTTCATATTTAGCAAAAGTTCTTCCACCTGCCCCATGGATTGGCTGAATGTGTTTACATGTCATTTTAGCTGTCGTCTGTTTCATGCCGCGCCTTTCTGGGCAGATTCCATGTTCAGTTCTGGCCAATGGAGACCATGATAACAAGATACATTTTATTCTTGAAAATTCATCTCCACCAGAAAATCACAGCGATCTGGTAAATAATGAATTTACCTCGGCGATGTAGTGCTAGATAGCGAGATGTTTGTCTACAACTTTACTGACACATTTGATACTAGGAGGAGGAGGATTTGTTATTCTTTCTTAAAACGATTACTTTCCTCCCATAACGCAATCATCAATCGCTTCCTAAGTTCTGACGCCTTTTACAGGAACTCTTACTTCCGAAGGACGTATAATTTACTGTGTATCTAGGTTTGTTCTCTGTATTATTTGTATGTCTTTAGAGTCTTGTACTATTTTAATGTTGTACTGTGACATATGTTTTTTTTTACCTGAAATAAAGAATGAATGACTGAAATAACGATGGAAAGAAATAAAGGGCGTGTCCACTTCAACTCGTAGATCTTCGCGGACTTTGTGAACTTGAAGAAGTCCTAAACAAGTGGAAGTTCTACCTTTGACTGCAGTTTCTGCTAAATGTATATCCATCCGCGCTGTGAGTGAGCACACAACTCAGATCTGTCCGTACGCCAAATAAAACCGGTGAACATGGCAAATTTGGCCCCAACTGGCAGGGCTCGGACCCTACCTGTTGCTTCTAACTCAAAAGGTTCCGAATTGGATCAATATTTTTACGGAAAGAAATATTTTGAAGGTGTGTTAAGTAGGCCCTTGAATAGTGCTCCCATCTTGGGTCCTGTCTTGCGCAACTCAACAGTGACGTCAGGATTTCGACTAACTAGACTGCGACGGTCACAGTGAGAGATTCCACAGTATTAAACGAGGGCACACGATGTAAGGAGGCATTGGTGCTGCGCCATCGATGAACCATCTATGGCAATATATCTGTGTCAAAAATACGGAGCTAAATATGTGACCTTTTTTATTAATGTATGTCACTTGCGACATAAAACACGTCACACTTAAGTTCGGCATATGTGACTATTACCTAAGTAAGTGCCAGGTCCTTCTATCGATAACCTAGTTAACGATTAGTGGCTTTACCTTTAGTAGGACGTGACTTTTCCACAATGCACTAGTGGCTATGAACGAGCGACACCTAGCGGAATTTAGGTGCGGTGGAAACAGGGACTTGAGTCCCACTTTAATTCAAATCACATGTCCCAACACAAAGTAGGTGACGTCCTCTAAAATATGTCACGTCCGACCTACCAGAAACACGTCACACAACAGGGTATGTGACTCCCTCCACGTCCAACGTAAAATAGTCACGTCCGACCTACCACAGACACGTCACGTCCAATATAAAATACTAGTACGTCACGTCCGACCTACCACAAACACGTCTCGTCCAACGTAAAATACTAGTACGTCTATGGCATCATTTCCCTGTCAAAATTACGGACGTAAAAAAGCGTCACGTTTTGAGGTCAATACGTCACGTTTTTGGAGTCAATACGTCACGTATGGCAGCCCATATGCATACGTCATGTATGGCATATGGCAATATATCTGTGTCCAAAACACGGAGCTAAATATGTGACCTTTTTGCTTAATTAATGTCACATGCGACGTAAAATACGCCACACTTCAGTTCGGCATATGTGACTATTACCTAAGTAAGTGCCACGTCCTTCTATCGAGACCCCATATGGCACCCTGGAACTGCCGTCATAGCATGTTTCATGTGCACTTTTGACGCGGTCGAACTGTGCTGTGTGGCACGCTTACATAGCTCATTGATACGTTCCCGATTCTGTATCTAACCACCAGTGCCCCCTCATGGTCTCCAATTACGTGTTTCTGAAGTGATACACAAACCATCACAAACAGATTCATTAAGCTAAACATTGTTGTTGTCTTTATTTCAACAGGTTGCACAAGAGCAGGCTACGTTCGTTATAACGGAGTTTGCTACAAGAGCTTCACGGAGAAGAAGACGCGCGATCAGGCTAGACAGGTGTGTGAAGCAGACGGGGGGACTTTAGCCATGCCGAAGGACAGTGGCACCAATACATTTCTCGCTAATCTAGAAGAAGTAGTAAATGGTCGCTGGCTCGGGCTGACTGACGCCAACAATGACGACCAGTGGGTATATGAGGACGGCCAGACCCTGACATCATCCGGCTATTCCAACTGGGGCGCTGGTGAACCGAAGCCAGTCGGTGGTCTTGGTGGCTGTGTGTCATTTTCGTATGATGGACCCTATTGGGATGAGAAACCCTGCACCTATCTCAGGGGATTCATCTGCCAGCTTAAAGAAGGTATGCATCCTCTTCACGAGCATAACTTGTAATAGGATATTAATACTGTAACCCCGTTTAGTCCTACT